>OY970822.1:10927177-12366855 GCA_963853835.1 Calendula officinalis | reverse complement strand
GTCCCGTCCCTGGATGAAGAAGTCAACGCACTAATCGAACGAACCTTGGGGGAGCGGTGGTCTCAGTTTGGGAATCTGGTATCATGGTTCCCTCAGTGGTGAAGTCCGAGCCGGAAAGAGGTTCGGGACCAAGGGAAGTAATGGGAGAACTAACCTCCACCACATTTAAACGAGCAGTAACTTCCGCTTCAGAAGGCTCAAGAGACATGTTTTCTTCAGAACTAACATCTTCGACAACAGGAACGATAACATGGACTAACCCTCCGTCATCCACTGATACGACGCTCTCAAGATACAAGCTTTTGGGCATCCGTAGGCGATGAAGTAGAGGGACGGGCTCCCCGTTCAATTTCCATACTGGACGAATCCTCCGAGAAGCATAAAAAGGGCTTAAATCAGCCATCCCGAGGAGGACCTCATTCGGATCCTCCCAATCTACCTGAGCAGCAGTAAGGCTCTTGATATACTCTGATTCTTGATCGGATAAATCGGGAAGAGGATCAGACGGGCGCCCGACAACTTTTCCCCAGGGTAAGCTAACGTCACGGAAGGCGGAACGGTTGACACACACAAATTGAAACTTCCAATCGTGGATTGAATCCCTAAGACCAGAGATCCGATCACTTTGTCCGGGACGAAGAGCGAAGATAGCCCAGTCACCACGACCGGTTACGATGTAGAAGTATCGAAACAGTTTGGCAGAAGGGGGAATGTCTAGCCCGCGGCAGAGCATAATAAAGCCGATGATTTTGCGGAATGAGTTGGGCACAAGTTGGGCTATATGGATGCCAAGATCTTGAAGAAGAGTTAAGATGAAATCGTCAACAGGAAAGCGAAGGCCTCCCTGCAGATATTGTAAATATATGGGTTCGTAACCATCGGGAGCGGACCTAATGGTATCACCAACATTAGGGATTCGAAGATCGAAACGTGGGTCGATGTGATAATCACGCACGATCATAGGAAGATCACCAGGCTGTAAGTTGCAGAACGTATTGAACGCAGTTCTCTTCTCTTTGACACCTTTATCAGTTCTCTCGCGAGATTGTTTATCTTTCTTCATAATTCACGACGGATTAAGAACAAAGACAAGGGGAAAGAAGGTGAGTTGGGGAAGTAGTTTTGAGGAATCAACAAAGGCGGTAAGAAATGAAGTGATGAGTGGAAAGTTTTAAATAAGGGGTAAGATACCAAAAGACGCGAAGTGTGATATGACGGGTAACGGTCATATCCCAACAAGGAGTCCAACGGTAACCTTTTAAAAGACTGTTCGAATTTCCCCAATGGTATCACAAAAAGAAAGAGCGAGTACGAAACCAAATTAGAACCGATTGAAATTTGGACATTCAATTCGCTCATAATCTGGGGGGACTTAATAAGGTTAGATACGAATCCCCTAACATACGGACAGCCGGACGTCCGGGAGACGGATGATTCGCATACGGACCAGACGAGAGTCACGCAGCATTGTCATCATTAGGTTACAAGTCCCAAAGGGCTTCAAAGAGGCGTGACCGGGTTTTGTGGGAAAGTAATCTCGAGCCATGCTAGCATTTAATGAAGGTAAGGCCTGACACCGACCTTCATTATTATCCAACAGGTACGAGTCGGTTACTAACAAGGACCGGAGGGCGATAAGGTACGCGGACCAAAGGCAGTATCCCGTTTTCCCGCTCTTAGGCTTGGTCTGGATTTCCCGCCTAAAGGAATTGTCCCATAAATAGAGGGTAAGCCTCAACGAGAAGGCATTCAATGCTCTCATCATCTATTACTATTACTTACAACTCTATTATCGTTTACATAGATCTCACGTCGATCATATTAACTTACTTAAGCTTCGAAGTGTCCTTCCGGAAACCCCTTCCGGAGGACTTCTGACTTAGGGTTGCTTGTGATTTCAGACATAGGGCATCAGAGATCGTTCGGTCCGGAGCTTTCGAAATCAGGACGCAACATTTACATTTTCTTCTTTCTTTCTAATAACATCCAAATATACTTCTGTAATTATCTATGTTAAGTTATCCGCGGGTTGATTTTTATAATCTAACAAATTATTATTTTTTAAAATAATTTATCAATTTTTATTGAGAGTCTTAAATTATTAAAAACCATTAAAAATAAAAGGTTAAATAAATACTATGCTATCAACCTCTCATATACCGACACGTGTAATACCTATTTAGGGTTGGTGACATATGTTAATGTATTTATTCTGTAAAAACAAAAAAATGACATTGACTCCTCCCAATAACGCACCTTCACGCGTTCACCTCCATCATCCAATCACACAAGCCTGTCGTACACGCGCGTCAATGCGAGTGGGAATACTCTCTATGAGATGATGCTTGCTTGTGTTTCTCAATTAGGTTAAAAAGCATGAAGCTTTGAAGATGGAAACAACACCAACCCTAAATTTCATATCTGGGTATGAAATATGAAAGAAAAAACCTAGAAAGCCCCCCAAAAAAAAGAGAATCCAAGATTTAATCCAAACCCATCTCTAATTTTGTGTTTTTACTGAAACTTTTCAATAATTCTTGAATGATCTTGTTGCAAAATAAATAATTTCCAAAAAGTTATTTAATTTATTTCTTCACCCATTAATTTGCTTCTAGTGGGTGTTGATTTTTTTTTGCCTTTTAGTCCAAATTTCCAGAATTATGGGGAGGGGAAGAGTGGAATTAAAAAGAATTGAAAATAAAATAAATAGGCAGGTGACTTTTGCTAAAAGAAGAAATGGGCTTCTGAAGAAAGCCTATGAACTCTCTGTTCTTTGTGATGCTGAAGTTGCTCTCATCATCTTCTCAAATCGTGGAAAGCTTTATGAGTTCTGCAGTACCTCAAAGTACACACCTTTACTATGTGCTTTGTGTGCGTTTTTTGTAGATCTGAGATGGGTTTATGTGTTTCTTTGATGATCATGTATTAAAGATAGATTCTTGTAAGTTATTTGTGTGATTTTCTACACCACCCATAACTTGAATTTAAAGATTTCTTGTTAGGGGTTAATATTAGGTTTAGTGATTTGAGACTTAACTAGATCTTGTCTTTATGAACTAAAAAAATAAATTTAAAGAAAATGAAATTATGTAAATGAAATAAAATCAAGAAACTGGAAAGAATTTACTTTTTAAAATTCTGGTTTCTTTTTCTTGTATTTGGTTTAATGAGAATATATTACCTATCGGATCTTTAATGAAATGATCCCAAAACATGTTTTTTGTGTCGATCTTGACCGATCTTTATCTTTCTTAACTATTTTCCTTTGGTTCAACACTTGTATCATTTCCTATTTTAGATCTAAACATTTAATTATGGTTATTTATTTTGTCCAAATCTTGTTGGGGAATGGAACTACAAGTGTATTGAATCCATAGGCTGAAGAGCAATTTTTTTTTCCCTCTTGGAACCCTAAATTCTAGGACATTTTCTATAGGCAATGATTCAATCACAGGTTTCTTTTGTACTTTTATATTTCAAATCAACTAATCAAATGCTTTCGGGATTAGGAAATTGATCAGATAATTAGTGTTTAAAATTTGCTAATCATTACAATAAACCCTAGCTATAAAGTGCTCACTTGACTTGTACTCTTGTTTATGATCTTTGGTTATCGGGTCTCATTTGATTTTCTTTTTGAAA
The DNA here is from genome assembly GCA_963853835.1 of Calendula officinalis. Classification (NCBI taxonomy): domain Eukaryota; kingdom Viridiplantae; phylum Streptophyta; class Magnoliopsida; order Asterales; family Asteraceae; genus Calendula; species Calendula officinalis. The sequence goes on along the minus strand of OY970822.1, from coordinate 12,363,213 downwards.
AATTCTCTACTTTTATGCATAACTTCATTTGTGTATGATCCAAACGAGATTATTTTCTTTGTTTTAACTTAATCGTGTCTTAATTAGCATGCTCAATATGCTCGAAAGGTATCAGAATTGTACCTATAGTTCAATGGAAGTCAACCGATCCGCCAATGATGCCGAGGTACAGTTTGGGTTTCAATTAATTTTTATCCCGATCGCAAATACACATTTTATTGCTAGTATTTGACCAATTTTGTTTTGAAAATTTAGCAAAGCAGCTACAAGGAGTACATAAAATTGAAAGCCAAATACGAATCTCTACAACAATACCAAAGGCAAGTAATTAACGCACGTGTGTATAAAAGTTGGAATTTTTAAAAGTGAAGGAGACTAATAATTAAGAATCATATCTATTGGAATTGAATTGAATGGTAATATATAGGCAACTTTTTGGGGAAGATTTGGGGCCATTGAATCTGAAAGAACTTGAGCAACTTGAACGCCAACTTGACTCCACTCTCAGACAAATCCGCTCCATAAGGGTGGGTATTTTTGTGCCTTTCTATTATTAGGTTTCATAATCTTAATTATGTCGCACATTTAATTTCAAAGTGATTATTGTGATTTAATTTAAATTTGGATGTAGACTCAATCAATGTTGGATCGACTCTCTGATCTTCAAGTAAAGGTATCAATCATATAGTTCTAGTTTTAAAAATTCAAATCATGTTTACTTTTTAACGTAACAACTAGTACTTACAACAAATTTGATATAATTTACAGGAAAGGATGTGGCTTGAAGCCAATAAAACGTTGCAGAATAAAGTGGGTTCATATAATCACATAATTTAATTCATAATAATAAAAGAAATGTTGCATATATAACTTCTATATATTTATTTTGCAGCTAGACGAATTTTATGCAGAAAATCAAGCAGGGCCATCATGGGCAGGAGGTGAAAATGGTAATTCATTTGGGCAACACCAAGAACAACATCCTCAACATGATCAAGGCTTCTTTCAGCCTCTTGACTGCAACTCCAATTTGCAAATCGGGTAACCAAAATTACTAATTTACCAATTGCAATAGAAATTGAAACCAATAGATCGATCTTTTAACTATTATTTACTAAAAATGCACTTTATTTTTGCATGTCATGGTTGGTGAGTAACTTCACAAATCAATAGTTTTGTTAACTAAGACAAAAATTTGTGAAATATATGGTAAAACTGTATTTTTCTCAATTAATGTGGAAATTGCTTTATTAGAAAGTAAAATGCAGACTCCATGACAAGGGATAGAAATATATAATTTAATATATCATATCATGATAAAGTAATACAATACACCAGTGAAACTGGAATAGGAAATAAGGGCTATTATACAATATAATATATATATAGCATATGAGCACCTCGTATATAATTGATGGTATATTCAGTGGGTTATATGTTTACACGCATGATAAAAACTACCGTTTGAAAGATGATAGATCTGATAGACAAAACTGATATGATTTCGGTATTGCAGATATTTAGAAATAATTCTAACTTGATTTTCGTATAATATAATATGAGGTGATTAGAATTAGAATTAGATGTGGGTTTATTTGCAAGATGATTATTACGATGAGTTGTAGATATTGATTATGTAATTTAATTTACACCTATCTTTTGAAAATCAATTTTGTGTTAGTAAATCCCTATACTTTCTTCTTATAATCTATGTTTGATTATTTAAACCCTAAAAATCATAATCAGGTTGACAAACTTTTCAAAATGACTATGGTGATTTTAATTTTAGGGTTTAAGGTAGATTGGGGCAATTTTTTTCTATTTCTTTTTTTAATTGTTAATGTTAAAAAAATGTTACTAATCTTAAAAATCCAAAATTACAGGTATAACACACTGGGTTCAAACCAGATAACAGCATCAACAAGTGGACAAAATGTCAACGGGATAGTCCCTGGCTGGATGCTTTGACTTTGGTGGTCAAAGAAGCTGCAATCCTCTCCTTTTTGTTGATATAAAATCTAGAATAAACCATCATCTTTAATAATTTTGGGGAGACATGTAAGAACCTACATTTGAAAGACAAAAACAGTTTACAAAGTTTAAAGTTGTTTTGTGTGCACATTTTAAGGTTGTTTTACTTCATTAATTCTCCTAGCTCAAAATGTTTCCTAATCTTTGTTTTTTAGTTTTTCTTTTTGAAATAAAAAAAAAAACTGTTGGATAAAAGTAGGTCGATCGGGGGTTAAAGACCGTCAATATTTTACTGGTTTGAGGTTGTGCGTGCTTATAGATAGTTAGTTTTTCAATATTTCAAAAAACTTAATTTGTGTAATATGATAATTAGAATCTTAATATAAGTATCCAATTTGTCTATTGTGATTGTTATGGAAAATATGATATTGATCAACTTACTACCGTTCCTTTAGATGCTTCATAAATAGTTAAACATTATCATAGTTGATGGATGTTTATGATGCGCATGTTTTTAGCCTAAAAAGGATAGTTAAAAAGTAGCAAATTCTTTTATAAGATTTTATTTCTACACCATAATTTATAATTGTATGATTATACTATGTGTTATAAGCCAATTAGCTCAATCAATCCAAATACTCTTATTCATAGATTAGTGTGTTACAACTATAGTACAAATGATACATATGATACTAGAGATAAATGAGATACTAGAGATACACCCATATATATAGGGTAGGAAATGGTTGTAGACTTTATGCACATAAAGTCTACTTATGACTATGATTAAATATTACATAATGCACAATTATGAAGGTCATAAATCCTAATCAACCACATTACAATATGAGTTACAACACTATGTAAGTTGTGGTGAATTCAATAATAGTTGTAGTGTAAAAATCACATTTTTCTTTAATGAGAAATAATATTGATGTATATTCTCTTTGTCTGCTTTATGTTGCTACTCACTATAAAATGACATTTATAATCTGCTATTTTTTTTTCTCATATTATTTTTTATTTTGAAATTTGTCTCGATTAAATAAGTAGATATAAATATTATGTACCATACCCGAGGGTCCGACCTATTTTCACTATATTGGCATAATTAGACATCCTTAAAAAACTTCAAAATTTTGGTATATACTTATACTCCCTCCGTCCCACAAAAAAGTTCCCATTTCTCCTAAAGCTTTTGTCCCACAAAAAAGTTCTCATTTCTCACATGTGGTGGGCTCCACATAATAAAATACTATTATTATTAAAAACCCCATCAATGATATCCACTAATTATCTTTCTCTCTCCAAACCAACCTTATATTATAATCAAAATAATACCAATGACCCCACCACTAACTATCACCTAAAATCTTGTGCCAAAGGGAAATGGGAACTTTTTTGTGGGACGGAGGGAGTATCCCTTAAATTTCATATATGCAAAAAAGTACATTTTATGTGACATTGTGAGTGTTTGACAATTACACTAGTAGTAATTGTGACCGAGCTAACCTGGGTTACTTCTCTCACCTCAGTGACAACTCAGATTTCTATTTCTAAGACCAAACACGTGATAAAGTATCTGTAATAATGATGGCCGAACTCTTTAATTATACATTATACTCATTTGATATGCATGACCATTCGAATTTTTTTCAAAAATAGGCTTGATCGGACATTGAATTTCACAAATAGGCTCGAATTTTTTTGATTTTCAAAAATAGGCTTTCCGCCTTCCCCGAGTCCGGCTTCCATTTAAAACCATGACTCCCCGAGGCCGGCTTCTTCTTGCTTGATGTGACCACGGGTTTTGAAGGACTCCCCGAGTCTGGCTTTAGTGTTGAAGGACTCCCCGAGTCCGGCTTTAGTGTTGAAGGACTCCCCGAGTCCGGCTTTAGCATGGAAGGACTCCCCGAGTCCGGCTTTAGCATGGAAGGACTCCCCGAGTCCGGCTTTAGGCATGAGATTCCACTTATATATACAACACTCCAATACAGACTTCACACCAACACAACAAAAAAAAACGATACTTTCACCTTACGTTTCACCATAAAAAAACATACTTCACAAATCATAAAATCAAGAATGAGTTCATCGAATAACGAGTCACCTCCATATCACCCCGTGTATGATTCGCCTCCTTTAGATGAGGCTGAGTTAGAATGTTTGATAGCTATGGATTACAATGAGGTGCATGCGGAAGAACTTGCAGACGAGGAGCAACTTCTTTGGCTTGATGCAGAGCAAGCTCAATATGAGCGACATACTCAAATGTTGCGTGAAATAGGACCACCGGTTATTCATCTCTGGCAGTTAAAAGGGAGGTTTAAAAATTTTGACACGAGAAAGCAAAAAATGGTACGTTTAAAATTACAAGATAATATTTGTTCAATTAACTAAAATCATAATTTTTTGGTATTTTCAGCTTTTACCACCTTGGTATTTTCAGCTTTTCCTTCCATGCTAAAGCCGGACTCGGGGAGTCCTTCAACACTAAAGCCGGACTCGGGGAGTCCTTCAAAACCCGTGGTCACATCAAGCAAGAAGAAGCCGGCCTCGGGGAGTCATGGTTTTAAATGGAAGCCGGACTCGGGGAAGGCGGAAAGCCTATTTTTGAAAATCAAAAAAATTCGAGCCTATTTGTGAAATTCAATGTCCGATCAAGCCTATTTTTGAAAAAAATTCTGACCATTCCCATTTCATTTGGTCGCCCGACACAACCAAGCAAAAAAGAGACGAGGACACGTTCGTTGGGTCTCTTATATGAGGAGGGACACGTTCTTGGGGCTCGACGGGCCCAATGGACGACCCACCATTATGAGTAATCTAATTATCTAAATTATTTGTTTAATTTTAACCATGTTTATAAATATTTTCCACTTGTTTCCTTAGAGGTAAAGTATAATTAAAATCAAATTATTTACAGATTGATTGCCATCTCTTAATAAATATATGGTCAAGTTTAGTAACAATGAAAACATAAGTAAACATTTAAATATTCATTTGTTCTAAAAAAACGTAGTAAAAAGTCGGCATTCGCGTCTAATTCCAATCTTGTGACTTGCAGAAATGGACGTATTGTCGTTGGCTCGTTGTATACATACAAGGAATCGCAAATCCCGTGATGAAAAAAGAAGCCTCTTTATATAGACAAAAACGTCACTTTCATCTCAATAGAAAAAAACAATATCCCATAACCATTTGTGTCGAGGAAAAGAAAAAACCGAAGGTGAACCGGATCTTATATTATTCAAACACTTTTTCTCTGAAACTTCAGTGTCGAGTATTCTATTTGGAAGTGATAGAGAATGGGATAACCGTACTGGTCGAGACGAGTATTAAAAAAAATTGGGTACGATTTATTTAATAATTACTCGGATCGAGCTCGAGCTCGAAATTTTAATACTATTTTTTGAGCTCGAGCTCGATAATCTTTTATAATTTAATTTAATTCAAATAAAATAATTTACAAACTCGAAAGACTCGTTTATGAGATCTTAGGTTCAAATCTCATACTAACATATATTTCAAGTTTTAGAACACAAATAATATTATGTAAACTAGACTCGTTCGGCTTATTCGACTCGTTCGACTCGATAAACTCGATTAGCTCGTCCAATTTAATACTTAAACGACTTTTTGAGTGAGTCGAGTCGAGAATTATTTTTTTAGGCTAGACTTGTGTTGGGTACTAAATATTGTAAAAGATAGTCTAGGGGGTAAATGGTAACATTGTATAATAGTTTAGTTAAGATTAGGATTAGTTCTTAATTAATCAAGGAATTAAGCCAATGGTATATAAACCAAAGTGTAAGGCTTAATTCCATAACTTTTGCCATTAATCAAATCACACAATTCTGCAATTGTTCTCCTCCCTCTCTCTAAAAGCCCTAACACTCTTCTTCATCCTTTCCACCAAAATCATCATCAAACCATCAAGTATGGATTGAATCAGTGTTTGTATGCTTTTCAATTGGTATCAGAGCATAATTTCATCTTGAAAACGATCCAAATCTATCACTTGGTGTTAAAATCAGAAGATCAAGAGGGTTTTTCAAGGTTTTTGAAGAAAAAAGGGGTTTAAGATCAAAAACCGGATTCAAGGTACTAATTCTTGTTATTATGGATTGAATAGCTTCATTTTGTTGATATATTAAGCTTAGAATCAAGTTAGGATCGAATCTAATCCATTCTGATGAAGAATTTGGATTTTTAGGAAAAACCATTAAAGCTTCAAAAACCCTTTAAATTCAAATTTTCGAATAGATCTAGGTTGTTTTTGAGTAACATAGTAGTAATGGATTGAATGAAATAGTATTTGGGTCATTTTGCAAAAAGAATCGAAGATTTTGGCTAAGAAACGACCATTTTAGGATCAAATTAGTGGGTTTTTCTGTTCTGTTCGTTACTGTTCTGCCAAGAAAGACTTCGGCCCGAGAACAGTAACAAGTTCGGCCCGAACTTCAACCCAAACTTCGGCCCGAACTTCAACCCAAACTTCGGCCCGAACTTCAACCCAATCTTCGGCCCGAACTTCAACCCAATCTTCGGCCCGAACTTCTACTTAATCTTCGGCCCGAACTTCTCAAAATCTTCGGCCCGAACTTCTATTCAATCTTCGGCCCGAACATTACTTATCTTCGGCCCGAACTTCTATTCAATCTTCGGCCCGAACATTACTCATCTTCGGCCCGAACATTACTCAACTTCGGCCCGAACATTACTCAACTTCGGCCCGAACTCTTTCAACACTCGCGTGACAAAAGGGGCTGTACTGTAACGGTCATAACTTTCAGCTCGGGTGTCCGTTTCGATCCCACGAGTAACCAAATCGAAGCTAAAGACGAAGGCTACGACGTGATAAACAGCCGTAGGCGGTTTACCCAACTTCCCGGCCCAAAAAGACCTGTTTCAATCACTTTATCTGCGTTTTTGTGATTTTTCGGTTAATTTCCAAACTTCGTTTAGCCCCAGTTTCTAACCCGATCGTCGTTTTTCCCTAATTCGAAAATCTTAGGCACATTTAAAGTGTACTTTATCATCTGGAATAGCCAGTTTAAGATATCGGTAATTTTGAATTTTTGAAGACCAATTCTCGGTCTACATCACATATTCTATTCCAGAACCTTCTCATTCTTAAAATTTTCTTTACCTCGTTTCAATCAAAATTCCCGTGAAGTGTTCTTAACATGACTTCCAAAGAAACATTGTCTGCCGGGTCGAATGCCCAGGAGGATAAACAGTGCATTGCCAACCTGGCATTCATGACAATACCAACTGAGGCTACAGTTGTGTTAGTCATTCCAAAAGATGATGAAAATGAGGTACACTCTTTTTCATTTGAGTCTTTACTATCTGACTCAGACACTGATGAATCATAGAATTCCTTGTTTAATGAAAAACTTTTTCTTAAAACTGATGAGAAATCCCAACTGACAAAACAAATTACAAGTTTAGAATCCGAAAAGGAACAACTTTTAAATGATTTGAGTGAGTTAAGTCAATGTTCTCTTCAAATAACTCAAGTAAACAAGGAATTACAAAATCAGTTGTCTACGTCAAAATCTGCTTATAAATTTCAAATTTCTGAATTACAAAATAGTCTACAAACACAAGTTAAGACAACCAATGAATCAAATACACAAATCTCAAAATTAAAGGCAGAAAATTTAACCTTTCGTTGTCAACTTGAAACTCTTGTTCCTCAAGTCAATCAAAATAACATTTCAAATCAAAAAACACAAGAGTTACAACAACAGTTGTCATCGTTTCATGCTGCTCACATCAGTGAGGTCAATCGTCTAAATCACATTATTAATACAAAAAACCTTGAAATTTCTAACCTAAAAACCATGAAAACGGTGTCGAGTGATAAAGACGACTCCAAGCAGCTGATAAATGACTTGGCGAATCAACTAAATCGACAGCAAACATAGATGAAGTCCGCAGACATCAAGATAAAAGACTACCAAGAACAGTTGAAGACGGCTGACATCGAAATTCAAAAATTGAATGAACAAATCAAAAACATAACAAGCGATTTTAAAAAGGAAATCGATGAACAATCAGCAACTATACACAGTCTCACTGTCAGAAAAGAAAATGCTGAAGAACACATTTCAAAACTGGAGCAAACGATTGTGAAAGCTGGTCATACTGAACAAACGATAAAATTCAACGTGCCAAAAGAGTTCAGATCGTACAAGTCAAAAGTGGGTCTCGGAGCTGAGAATACCCGTCCTCTGGAAAAAGCTGCAGATGTTCTTCCCACACTATACAATTACGATTACATGAACTTGGGAATATGGCAAAGCTTCCTTCATATGCCAGATGAAGAAGCAGAAATTGAAAAGTTCAACAGGGAAAAGGAAGAAAATGTTTAAATTAGCTTCAATTATGATGCCTTAAACTCAACATACGAAAAGAAGAAAGCAAAATTTGAACACAACGAATATTTTCCAATCATCACTACAGCTGAATTTTCCATTCCTGAAAATGAAGTGTTAAAACAAATCAAAGAACCAAAGCTTTATGTTCCTCCATTAATTTTAGAAAAGAAAATTGTACAATTAGAATCTGAAATTGATGCAACACAAAAAGCCTTTGATAAAGAAAAGGAAAATCTTCAAATCAAAATACATAATTTAGAGGACACCATTTTAGAATTAAAACCTAAAACGAACAAAACTGTTTCTCAAAATTCTAAATCCTCTGTGTTAGGACCGGCACCAGTTAATCAAGTTCCAATCATCTTGCGGAGAAACTCTAATTCACCTGTCTTAAATGCTTCCAATGGTAAATTAGAGTCTCAGAGTGAGAAGGTCAAGAAGCCCAATGGAGTCACAAGAGCCAAGCAGTCTAAGAAGTCTAGTCCTCGTACGTCTGTAGTTTCTTCTTTTTCGGTTCAAAATAAAAGTAATAACTCCAATTGTGTGAAAACTCTTTTAACGGCTTTCAGAACTGATTATGATTCTGCTGTTTATCGTCCTGTCCGATACTCTCCTGATTTTGGTGATGTGTATGTTAAAACTGACAAATCTGGAACAAAAAGATTTTTTGATAAAATTACAAAGAAACAGATAACTCAGACTGATAAACGTTTTTTTGTAAGACTTGATGCACCTTGCAGTATTCATAAGAACATAGTATATCATAAATCTGGTAAACTTATTAACACATGCAAAACGTGCTATCCATATCAATGCAAATCATACATCACTAAACCAGCAAAATCAAATCAAAAGATTTCATCATCTCCAGTTTCCAAACAACCGAAATTCATTTCCAAAAACCCACCAACCTCTGATACTCACTCGTTCTCTCGTCACAAATCTTCTCGAGGAAATTCTGCACCTAAGCCAAAATCTTCAGGTTCCTCAAAATGCGACAACAAAACACCCACCAAATCTTCAACGTTTGTAAAATATAAGTAGATCAAAAATGAAAACTCCCATTGGATTATTCAATCCTCTGAAAAATCTTTAAAATGGGTCGTTAAATCCAAAACTTCTGAACTGTCTCCTTATAGTTCTCCAAACCTCTAATTTTAACATAAAATAATTCTACATAAAACAAAAGTCACTAATCGTTCAGGTCCCATACATAATTGGGTACCAAACATGTTTTAATTGTTTTATGTAGAATCTGAGGTACCTTGACTTGGGCTATTCAAAGCACATGACTGGAAACCAGGGATCTTTTTCTAATTCCTTATTTCATTTTAATTTTAATTTTATCATATATATATATATATATATATATATATATATATATATATATATATATATATATATATATATATATATATATATATATATATATATATATATATATAAATTTAATTTGTTAAATTTTCTTTTATTATTAATAAAATTAAATTTTCAAATTCTATTTATATATATATATATATATATATCTAAAATTTCATTAAAATTAAATGACTTATACACAATTCAGTGTATAACTCGGTCCTCAACGGTCAATGACTTATACACAATTCAGTGTATAACTCGGTCCTCAACGGTCAATGACTTATACACAATTCAGTGTATAACTCGGTCCTCAACGGTCAATGGCTTATGCACACTTCAGTGTATGACCCGAGCTTCAATGCAATGGCTTTCAAGTATCTCAGCTTGAAACCCGGTCCTCAACAAAAGATGGCTTCTGATCACAACAGATTCAGAACCCGATCATAAAAAGACAAAAAGAGCTCGAAGCTCAATCAACACTCACCCCAAATACTCTCCTTCAACCCTCCGACGATGTATAAGGTACGTCCTCCAATCTCAAAACTTGTAAATACTTTTGTTTGGTCGAGGGGAAGAAATATTAATTCTAGGGGGAGAATTATTATTTCTAGGGGGAGAAAAGTTAGAAAAACAAAACAAAATACCCAAATCAAAAAGTTTTATGTTTGTAACGTTAATTATAAGTCGTTGTAATATCCGTAAACGATCTCTTTACTAGTTACCTAGTAAAGATAGCATCTGTTTATTACAAATTCTTTTAATTCTCATTACTTACTACCTCAAAAGACATACCTTCCCATGGTTTGCCAGATCCGGCCTAACCTTCCCAGGGAAATATCTCAGTCAACTGGTAAATGTGAGGGTATACGTCTAGGGTATAGAAATAGGTGAGTGCAAGGTGATGTGAAAACATGATAAATTAAAGAAAACACACTTTTGAGTGCATCCAAACCGTTAACAAACCGGGCAACCATACAAATAGGTGATCATTCATAAGTTGAATGATTCACTAGACTTTACTGGCCCAGTAAAGCAAATGCACACCACCACCAACCACTCAAATTCCTCTCAACAGGAATTTGTTTCATTTCATTAGGGGACGTAGCATAAAAGCTACTAATTACTCATTCGGAGTATGTTGGTATTAAAACAAAATAACCTCCTGCCCCGGGTTAAGTCTCATTTGTATGCACAGTGTGTCTAGATCTCACCCCCAAGAATCTTTCCAATATAGGACACTTGAACTACAAAAATGGATCTCCGTGAATCCATCGGAACACTCGTAGTGGCGTCACAATCTGATGTTTCACGAGGATCGAGTGGAAATCCTGCTAGAGCTAAAATCACGCCAACTCTAAACGCAGGTCACACATTTGAATCAACGGTTGTGCAAACGACTACAGATTCATACCGTGTGCTAACGGATACTCTATGTGAGTCCGGTGTTACCTTAAAAGAACAAGTTGATGTGCCTTAAATTTCAAAATCATTCAGGCAACAACTTATACCGGAAACACATAAAATTCCGATGAAAAATCCCATGTGAACTAAAATGCAACATCTTGAAAGCTGATTAAAATGCACATGAGAGTAATAGTCCACTCTCAAATTACTCCTATGATCTGCTAAACCCAGCATGATCTTCCCCGGAGCCACCGACAATATAGGAACTAAAAAGTGAGGGTCCCTAGGTCTAGGTGAGCAGAATCAAGTATCATGGGATCTTGATTGGGGTGCGCTGAGGTAAAAATTGAGAGGGGGTATGAAGTATGGGGTGCAAATCAGCTTATCACATGGTAAAAACAAAAACGAGGGTGTGGTTGAAAATAAAAAAGTGAGTTGAGTGAGGAGCGTGTGTGAAGTGTGAAAGGGTTAAAGAAAACGGAAAACCCTCCCTAAACCGAACAAATGACCGGGTAGCCACATCTATATCGGACTGCATAAGTTGCTTTCTGATTAAGACATCATGGACCCAGTGATGCAATGCACAACCCCCACTGACCACTCAAGTACAAAAAGTACTTGTTTCAAAAACACGGAGATAACCACATCCACTATCGACATCTCATTTGGAGATTGTTGATATTGAAAAAGAGGACCCACCTCCAGTCCTCGCCTTCGTTTGTCCACGTATAGAGTCTAGAACCAAATTAAATTTCTCTAGGACACATGCACTCTATCAAGCATATCTTTGAGATATTGCCGGAACATTCATAGTGATACCAAAATTATTGGTATTCCACGATGATTGAATGGAAATCCTACCAGTGCTAACATCAATGCCAACACTGAACTTAGGTCACACAGTTTCAGTAACTATTGTGCTAACATGCAATCTATGTGATCCTGGGTTACCCTGATACATTCTCGTGCGAAGATCAGACGACCGTACTCCATTGCTATCAACAACGGTCACTATGTCTGATAGAAGATCTGATGACTGTACTTCAATCTTATCAACAATAGTCAATACATCAGATAAGGGATTCTATGACCGTACTCCAACATTATCAACAACGGTCAGAAAATCCAAAACACATCAACATTCCGCACTGCTTCAACTTCATCAAACATCAGGAACCAATGGATCTGCAGCAAGTCGACAAACGCCACAACTTCAAGAAAGGACTTCCGCTGCTAACCGCTCTATCTATGGGTCCACATTCAGTCGATTTGCATGAAGTCTTCTGGAATACTTTATATTGGTTGAAAAGCCAATTAAGAGTATGTCTGTCACCGATGATCAAAGGCTGATGCTGTTTTATCAACAAAACTGCTCAACGGTTCAAATCTCAGCTCCAGCCTTACAAACACAGAAGTCTTCAAAGATATGCAACCTAGACTATTATTACAAAGGGGGAGATTGTTGGGTACTAAATATTGTAAAAGATAGTCTAGGGGGTAAATGGTAACATTGTATAATAGTTTAGTTAAGATTAGGATTAGTTCTTAATTAATCAAGGAATTAAGCCAATGGTATATAAACCAAAGTGTAAGGCTTAATTCCATAACTTTTGTCATTAATCAAATCACACAGTTCTGCAATTGTTCTCCTCTTTCTCTCTAGAATTTCTCTCTCTAAAAGCCCTAACTCTCTTCTTCATCCTTTCCACCAAAATCATCATCAAACCATCAAGTATGGATTGAATCAGTGTTTGTATGCTTTTCAACTTGTCAAATTAATCGAGCACTATTTTTTGTTCGAACTCATATATTATCAAACTCAACTCGAGTAGCTCATTCGGCTCGTTCGGCTTGATAAACTCAATTAGCTCGTCCAATTCGAATACTTAGTTGAATGATCTTTCGAGCTAGTCGAGTACTAGAGTATTATTATTTTTTAGGCTAGACTTTTGAAATTAATGGAGCACTATTTTTTGTTCGAACTCGTATATTATCAAACTCAACTCGAGTTAAACGAGCTCGAACTCAAGTAGTTCGTTAATTACTCGACTCGTTAATATCCCATATAAACATAGCTTTAAAAATTACTGTAAACACTATAAGTATAATTTTTGAAATATTTAGTTCATAAATATTTAGTTCTCTTAATAAAATAACATGAATATAAAAATTTGGCCGTTTAAGTATGCTCATAAATACTTTAACTTTTTCAAATATTCTTCTTTTTTGAACAACACCTTACTAATTTCTTTTACAAATTTTCTTGCTTTTTGAACACCATCTAATCTACTTCTATTTTGAACATCTTATATTAAACTCCAATACTGCTATACTATAAGCTTTTGATTATTTTATTTTGTTTTTACAAATGAAACCATTATTTATTCTGTTTATTTACAAGCCCAGCTAGATGCAAGGAGTACAGACCAAAAGTAGGAAGGAAAAACCGGTCTAATAATTCCTTGTTGAAAGCTGGGCATAAAGGTAAAACAATGCTTGTGAACTCTTCACCTTTTCTACATTTTAAATTCCTTCTGTCATTTTTTGCTCTTTCGGCCTTATCAGGCAATATTTATTATCCTGCATTGTCTGCTTGTACTTCTTGCATTATACCTTTTTGCATCGACACGTGTCAAGATAGTAATCAGGTGAAGGATTCTGTTATCCAAGGGTGTTTAGAGGATAACCATGACCATGAGACATGTATCAAACCCTTAGCCTGACACCTCATGGCATCACTTGCCAACTTAGCACTCCCGTGAACCATTTGGGCTCCATTTGGTTCTACCTACATTTCCAACTCACATGCCACAAAATAATATGATTAATTAATTATTAAAGTGGTAAAACTTCACCCAAATAGCTAAAAATGGCTTAATCTGGCAAAGGTGTTAATTTCGACTAACTTATTTACAGATAAATTGATTTACGTTGTGTTTTATTCTAATTGAGTTTAAATACAAAAATAGTTAAAAGTTCCAAATACATACAAACCCACAAATTGTTTTATTTACAAAACTTAGACTATTATTGCTGTAAATTGTAACACACTTTGTAATCATACATAATGCATGTTATAAATAAAATATGGTCACCTTAGATGGCGGGTAACGCTAACGTTGGTTGGTACATTCAGTTCCTTCACTTCCTTCCTTCCATTCGCACCATGCTTCGATTCTTTCACTTCGATTAGATGCTTCGGATATTTGAAAGGATTGGGGAAGAAATTTAATATATTCTAATAGGGTATTAATAATATTTTATGTATATATATTTTATAATTATTTGACCTTATAAACTGAAGAAAAAGTGATTTATTATTAACATGTGTTAGTTGAAGTGTCAGTTAATTTGACAAAATAATATAACAGTTAATCTCATAGTTAGTAATCTTTTATTATCTCCATGCTTAAATTATACTGTATTTATGCGGCTAAAATCTAAAGAAATAAGTTGGATAATTACAAACGTAAAGATTTTGAGCTGTAACAATGGTTTTTGACCATACCATGTACATTCACTGCTAGTTTAGTTTGGAGTTGTACTGGTTTTTGCATGATTGACATAAATAATCCAAAATCCTCGTGAATTCCCCCCTATAAAATCACCCACCTCTTCACCACAAGATTGAATCATACCACAATTTCATTCCAGAATGTATTCATGGGTTTCATTCATGGTGCTGGCCCTCTGTTTCTCCTTCAACGGTCTCTCCGATGCTAGACACCGGAAACAACCGCACTCTCCTGCCGTCCTTGTCGGAACTGTCTACTGCGACACTTGCTTCCGTCAACAACTACCCAAATCCACCCACTTCATCTCAGGTACTTTCTTTCATCATATCTTATTCTTAGTTTAATTTCCTACGTTTTTTAAATCTTTATTTTTAGGTAAATTAATTGACACACATGCATAAACGTTTATTTAATTAATGGCTATTGTCTTGTTTTGTGTAGGGGCGACGGTGGCAGTGGAATGTGGCGGCGATGATGGGAAAAGGGGGTTCCGGGAAGAAGTGAAGACGAATGAGAAGGGTGAGTTTGAAGTCAAACTACCCGCTTCTATTGGTAAAAATGTAGAGAAAATTAAAGGGTGTTCAGTTAGATTGATTAGCAGCGGTCAGCCGTATTGTTCGGTGGCGGCCACCGCCACCTCATCGGAGATTCATTTCAAGTCAAAGAAGTCCGGGACTCATGTCTTTTCAGCTGGCTTCTTTACGTTCAAGCCGGAATTGTGTAACCAGAAGGATTTCGTCGGAAAAGATTTTCCGCCGTCGCTTCCTGATCCTCCGGCGCCGTTCTTGCCACCTATCGGTGAAGGGCTTCTGCCTCCTCTTCCGGTACCGGATTTGCCCGTTCCGCCGCTAGTCCCGCCGCTACCGCGACTACCCGGACTTCCAGTTCCACTTCCACCCATTACCCCCCAATCTGATAAATTGTCCGATCAAAAAACGTTTGGCTTCCCTCCGAACCCGTTTCAACCGCCGTCATTATTCCCGCCGCCGTCGATATTTCCACCACTCCCATTCCAGCCGTCACCACCGTCACTGATTCCTCCCCTTATTCCATCACCATCACCACCAGCATTGATCCCTCCCCTTATTCCGTCACCACCACCAAAATCATTGTTTCCACCGTTGCCCTTTCCGCCTGTACCGAGTTTGTTTCCGTCACCACCACCGCCGCCACCGCCGGCGTTTCCTATTCCTCTACCTCCTATATTACCACCGATACCAGGATTCCCCGGGGTCCCACCAGCATCCACTTCTCTACATCTTAAGAAAACCACCCCATGATTAAACTAATCATATCACATACGGAGTATTTGATATATGATATTAGTATTCTTGTATAATTTTTTGTCAGTAACCTTTAATACACATATATCTTGCTTTCCGAGTATTTGTAGCATGAATAAATTTGACTTTGTGAAATGGTTGTTTACTAATTATTATCACGTTAGATTTAGCAATTTGAGTTCAAATTTCTAGGTAGTGTACATATTTCATTAGTAACCAAATGGTGTTTAGCCTAGCTTTATGGTGTTTGCCTTTAGTATACTTTTAGATTTGCTGTTTCAAAGAAAAACATATTTCATTAGTACATACAGTTTAAATAAGTCTTCCAAATAGTTTATTTAATAAGTCTTTCAAATAGTTTATTTAATAAAAGTTTATTACTTTAAGTAAACTCGTAAGTTTGTTATTTAATAAGTTTTTCAAATAGGGCCTTTAGACGGCTTTATAATTAAGCTTTCCCAAACACCCTTAAGTAGGATTTGAGACTCCATGATGTATAACTCAAAACAGAGTATATATTTTTGCATGTCTCACAATACAAGTTTTCCTGAACAAGCATAGTCCTCTTTTCAGGGCTGCTCAGTTTTTTCAGAGTGATAAAAAAAGCAGGGCCGTCTCAAGCCGATTTGGGGCCCGAGGTAAATATAAAATGGGGCCCCTAGCATGCTCGGAACCATAATACATAAAAATAACAACTAAGTAAGACTCTAAATAAACTTGCATTTTTGGCCTTTTAGGCTATGTTTGAGCCTTTCTAACAAGGTATGATTTTTTTTGCCTAAATATACAGATAACTACTAAAATAGGGGGCCCCTTTGGCGTTTGGGGGCCTGGGGCGATCGCCCAGCTTGCCCAACCCATTGAGCCGGCCCTGAAAAAAATTTAAGTTTTACCTTAATTTAAGTGATACTTTTGTTATTATAGTTACATTTTTAAGACTATAATTAAATAGGATTTATCTTGCCATTGGTGCAGGGTGAGTATGGTCTGGGGACCGGATCAAAGCCGATAGAACTTAAACCAAAAACAATGAAATTACAAAACTGAAATATCGTATTTTATGTTGGTTCAGTTTGGTTTCGGTCGGTTTTCAGGTTGATTCGGTTTTTCAACACAAATGGTCACTCATATCAAAGGACCGGACGACCGGAACCAAAAATCATAAAATGACAAAAAACGAAAAATGAACTAAAAATTATTATCGATGTTGGTTCGGTTCAGCGTGTCATTGTCAACATTTGACATTATATGTGGTTGATTGGTCTAATCATTAGGCCATGGAAAAACTGTAGTCACAATACAATGTCTCTTGAGGTTTGTAATTTTGAGACCTTGAAGGCCCGGTTGAGGTTTTGACGTTTTGCCAATTATTTATTTATTTATTTTTTGAATGGCAAACACACAGATTTTTTAATTTACATCATTTTATCTAGGGCGGGACTTAAACACACAATCTTATGAGACACCTAATCATCTTGATATCAATAGGTTATAAGTCCATATTTGGCGTTTTAGCATGAATGCATAATATATTTGGGCTAACATCAATGGGCTTATTAAGACCTAGATTAATGAGCTAACAATGATGAGTTAAGTTTTGAGAAGCCAGTATATATAGCTATCACCTCGCATCTAAAGGGGTGTTTGGGGAGCTTATTAACTACATTTTCCATCAGGGATGAATAGTGCTTTTGTTTTTTTCAAAATTAGCTATAATATATATATATATATATATATATATATATATATATATATATATATATATATATATATATATATATATATATATATATATATATATATATATATATATATATATATATATATATATATATATATATATATATATATATATATATTAGGTTACGCATGTGTCAACCAAGTGAACCTGTAGCGTAGTTGGTAAGCTTCCTCACCAATAACCTTAGGCTCTCTGATTCGATTCCCTTTCGCTACATTTTTGCCAAAATCCCTACTTATGTATTATTTTCTCTTTAGATTCCATTTCTTTGGGTTTTATTTTATTCACAAAATCCCCTAAGATTTATTTTATCTATATAAATTTTTTGTTTTAAAACCCCAGGATTTATTTATTATATAATTTTTTTGTCTTATACATTATTTTGCGTTCACATTATCATTATTAAAGAAGAACATTAAAATAGTTACTATAATTATTTAATTTTTTCATTATTGTTATTCAATCTTAATTTTACAAGACTGTCGTTTTAACCAGAAACACATATAGAATTACACGTTTCTAGCATGGTTAACAATAAAATAGATTTTAAAACTTTGTCGAGGTTGTTATATGAATTGAGTAAACAGTCTTTTAGGATATCATATGAAAATCTCCGCGGCAACGCGCAGGTAAAACCTACTAGTTAAGAAACATGAACAATGTTTGTTTTAAGGGGGTGTTTGGGGAGTTTATTAAGAAACATGAACAATGTTTGTCCATGTACATTCGTTTTAAGTTCAATGGAACAGCCGAACGAACACAAACACTTATATGATAGAGTTTTGTGTTCTTGTTTATTCATTCGTTAAGAAAACTAGTTTGTTCATGAACAATTAGTTAAAAATGTAACGAATCCACATGAACTAATACAAAAGTATATATATAATCATTTTGAATATGACTGTTTGTGCTTATTCGTTTAAATATAACTATTTAGTTAGAAATATACTTAATACTAGTTTTATAACCCGCCCGATGGGCGGACTAGCTGTAAGAAATATAATATATAATGATGAAAAAAACGTAAGAAATAATATGGTCAACTATTATTAAAATAATGATTAAAGGTTTTATTGTACATGGATAATCGGTAAAAATAAATCAAAAAAGAAAATGAAATTTTATTGTATAAGACGTTTGTTGTTGAGTTTGTATAGTTACCATCTTGTCGCAACAAAAAATTTTCAAGCATTTGTTTCTCTTTACTCTTGATACATCAACATATAGCTGGTCATGTGAGAATACTGCTATTTGGATAAACAAATCAACCCGTGACAATGTTCGCCCATGGTTTTTTTAATAGTCATTGAAAAACGTACTTATATAAGAAATTGTCTTCGGCTCAATTTGAAAGACATAATTTTGTCGTAAGGACTAATAATCATACATGGGATAACACAAATTGTACAAACTTTGTCACGATCTTACCTTCAATTATATTAGTCTATTCTATTGTATAAATCTACTTTCTGATCAATATTTTGCATACACATTACATGAGCATCTATCTTTAACTTCAATATATGATGCGTGACACCTGACATTTTTATAGTATACAAGAATTATGTGGTGTAAAGATCGAGGCTAAACATAGTATCATCAACAATCTCATGTGTGAGTGTTGATAATAATATGTTTAGACTATAATATTTTTGGATCATAATATTTTTAAACATTGATTATTATAACTTTCGATCATAATAAAATTGGATTATAATAAATTTGGATCGTAACATTTTGTGATCATAACATTTTGTGACCATAATAAATTTAAATTACATTTTTAGATCATAAATTTTTTTTCCTAAAATGTTTGAACCATGACATTTGTTTTGTTCAAATTTATATGTCCATACTCATTTCGTAAAGAATTTAATTTTAAAAACTTTTATTTTCTTAAAATTTTTGTGATTATAACATTTTGTGATCATAATAAATTTAAACTACACTTTTAGATCATAAGATTTTTTTTTCGTAAAATGTTTGAACCATGACATTTTTTTTCCAATTTTTTATGACTATACTCATTTCGTAAATAATTTAATTTTAAGAACTTTGATTTTCTTAAAATTTTTGAGATTATAACATTTTGTGATCATAATAAATTTAAATTACATTTTTAGATCATAAGATTTTTTTCGTAAAATGTTTGAACCATTGTTGGGTCACATTTATTGTAACCAATTGTCTAGGGACCATTTTGTATTTAGTCGAAACTTTGGCTAGGTATATATAGTAAGTAGTAACCTAATTTGCATAACCTTTACCCAAATTGTAGCAGCCCCCATCAATAGCAAAGTGTTCAAATATTCCATCCATCTTAATCTTCCTATATTATCACTTGTTTATGCTTAATCTATGAATTAATCATTGAATTCACAATCTACAACCATGACATTTTTTTTTTAAATTTTTATGACTATACTCATTTCGTAAAGAATTTAATTTTAAGAACTTTGATTTTCTTAAAATTTTTTGTTTACAAATAAAAAACAAAGCTATGGGCGAAAAACGAAGCGAGGGAAGACATGAATATATTTCCATATAAAGAAGAAGTTAATTGTCTATTATGCCCTTTGAGTCAGCGTCCATGCCATCATTAAGAAGCAATGTTATTGATACATGTCATCAAATTAAAAATCATATCCTTGCTCCATATATAGGTGGGAGATATATGATTATGCAACATAAAAAAGCTGACTACCGAACGCCTATGAATGAAAGGGCATATGTTATTGTTCGTCCATATAACCAAACAGACATGAATCGTCTTCAATTTCGTTCATTTAACTAATAAATGAATATAAACGGATTTTTTGACGATATGTTCATAAACAATTTACTAACAGTTAATTTATAGGATCGGATATAATGAAAATGAAAAACATTGACAATTTATTGACAATTTACATATGAATATCCCCAATAGGCTACATTCATTCTCCAAAACGAAATCGTAAGATTAACCATTTCTTCAGTAATTAGTTAAGGAAAATGATAATGACAGTCCTAAGGAATGTCAATAAGAGGCTAAAACATGCATCAAAATTTGTATAATAATCAATAACCGCCCCTCATTTTAGGAATCATCCCTCACTAACAAAAGTACAAACAATTTATACATCCAACTACCCCTTAATGACAGAACCCATTAGTTAATTACTTTATCATTTCGACGAAGAAATTTCAAATCAAAACTTGGACACCAAGCAAATGACTTTTTGTACTCCTTTTTCTTTGTGATCTTTTTATATTTCTCTTCCACCGCCTCTTATTTCAATTATAAACCTCTCCACTAAACTCTCTTTTGATTAGGAAAATTTATCGAAAAGCTGTCTCGAGAGCTTTTTGCTCTATCGATCAACGTAAAGTATCTGTATAATTCCACTAAATCGATCAATCACACACATTCATCATCGGTTAACAGATCATTTTATCCGGCCATGGCTGAAGAAATCACCAAACTCGTCGGAGTTCTCTTCGACGACAAGGCAACATCTTCATCGATCGATATTAGACTGCGGTCTGAAAAATTAGGGCTCGAGAAGCTATTTTTGATCCTTAAACAAGGCGTTGAAATCAGTAGTGATGGAAAATTAGGGCTACAACGCTGGGACCAGGCTCAGATTCAAGCCGTTATTTCCGTAGCATACGCGATTGTTTCTTCAACCCGATCCATTTCTGGTACTTACTGTTATGATTTTATGGTGTTTGTATTTTGATTTTGTGGTGGTTTAAGTGTGCTCTGTTTACATGTGGTTTTCTTCTGATTTGACAGTTGAGCAAGTAGAACCGATAATTGTTGCCGTGATGGAGCAGTCATTGGAGTTTGCGCTCTGTTGTTTGGAGAAGTCAGTTTCTAGCAGTGATGTTTTAAGTTTCATACAGGTTTGTAATTTGTTTTATGGTTCATTTTATGGTTCAATATGCAATCTCCGTTGAGTTAAGCTATTTGAGTGGTACAGGATCGGATATAATTGAGATTTTTTAAAGTTTAGATTAGTAAGGGATCCTCAACACTGCAAAACTAAGTAAATAGAACTGATCAGGAAGTTGGTGAATCATATATTTTCTAATTAGCATCCTGCATAATTTACATTTGATTACACGGATATTACTCCTTAATGACAACTGCAAAATTGCCATCCTACTTAGTTATCATATTAACCAGAAGAACTACAACACGCCCACTTTTTGCCAAATTGATGTAACATATCTTTGTTCATTTACACAAATAAGTTGCATGGAAATGACCTGTATGACTAGAACCAGTGATTTTCGTGAAATTATAATAGCTTATGTTTGATGATTACTTGGAAAAACTTGTATCACTATGCCTCGTGTTTTCATCCCTATTGTTATAATTTATTTCTTCCAAAACATCTTGCAGTTATTGGAGATTGCACTAGTTGATGGAACGATTAAAGAGGCTGAGATGTCACATCCTTCTTCTGTAAATCTTCTCACAGACTCATTGAACTCAATCACAACAAGAACTGAGAATGTTGAATTACAAGACCATATTGAGTGTATAGTTCAAGGTATTCATTTTCTCTCTCTTTTCTCATATATCGTTTGATTCATGATTTACTTACAAATTATCCTAAATCTGTGTTTTTTATGTCATTAAAAGGGAATAGTTGCTCGAAGGATAAAAAGCCTGTTGACCGACTTCTTATGACATTATCTTCCGAATGGACACAACATGATAATACAAACTCATGGACAATTGGAAGGAGTTCTCATGATTCAAACAAATTGGTCCCACTTTTGCAGCATTGGGCAGTTGTTCATCTGGGATGCATACAACGTCTTGTTTCATATTCCACACGATTGATTGAGAATTTAGATACATTTGATGATAAGATAGACGGCATCAATTTAAGGAAGAAGTTGTCATTTTGTACAAGAATCTTCAAATTACTTGCAAATGTCACAAAAGATGCTCCGTATGTTGATTATGATGATAAACTATTGGGATCTTTTGCATCATTTAGCAATGTGCTTCCTAATTTGTGCAAAACTGGATATGAATTTGCAACAAACAATGTATCTGTTGAATTCAGTATTGAAAGTCTTGTCTTGTTGCTGTTGGAGGCTTTTCTTCACCTAGTACACACAATTTTCTGCAACAGCAACGTGTTTCAGAACGTTTTGGTATGTGTAATCGTTTCTGTTTTTGAAAATCTTGATGTTGAAATATGGAGGTATGATAAATCTGTTACAAACATAAAGATCCCAGTTGCTTATTTCCCAAGAATCGTTCTTTATATTCTCAAATTAATTGAAGATATGAAGAAGCAGCAATATCAGGCTCTTGAATTCAAGGGCTTAGATGCAGAGAACAGTGGCAATTCTGCCATTTTATGTGGTGTTAATTCAGGAAGAATATCACTGGTGAAGAAATACACAGTTGATGAATTATTAAACATAATATTTCCAACATCAAAACAATGGGTAGATAATTTGATGCATCTTGCTTTCTTTTTGCACTCTGAGGGAGTCAAAATGTTACCAAAACTTGATAGATCATATTCCAGCTGTACAAAAACCTCATCAACCCT
Organism: Calendula officinalis; assembly: GCA_963853835.1. NCBI lineage: Eukaryota > Viridiplantae > Streptophyta > Magnoliopsida > Asterales > Asteraceae > Calendula > Calendula officinalis. The sequence goes on along the minus strand of OY970822.1, from coordinate 12,339,984 downwards.
AGAACCTGAAAACACAGTTTGTCATGAAGATGAAGCTTTATTTGGTGATCTTTTTTCTGAAGGTGGGAGATCTGTTGGATCAACAGACGGTTACGATCAATCGGTTATTACAGTTAATTCTGTTACAAATGTTAATATGCCTCTACATGCTGCAACAGAACTGTTCATGTTCTTGAAAACAGGTGTTTTTTCACCCGAATGGCATTCTTTTATATATAAAGATGCATGCAAAAAACTCACTTCATATCATATCGATATCATGCTTTCTGTGCTGAGCTGTCAAATGTGTTATTCTGGAGACAGGAATTCTGATGTTAGTGAGAAAAAGGTTGTGCATACTCATGAGGTTTGTTACGAGGTTTTGCATAATTTGATCTCGTTTCATGCTTTATCTAATTCACTTGAAGAATATTTTGTCAGCAAAATACTGACAGTTGAAAATGGTTCGTTTGTGTATAACCACCAAACCCTAGCATTATTAGCTCACACACTTATATCTCGGGTCGATTCATCTGGGAGTCAATTGAGAACAAAGGTGCAGAAAACGTTAGTGGAATTTATATTCGAGAAAATAAAATCAGTCTGTAAAAACAGCTGTAATCTCAAAGAACTTATTGATACTCTTCCTTCTGTTTTTCATATTGAGATTTTGCTGATGTCATTCCATTTATCATCTGAAGAAGAAAAATCAACACAAGCAAACTTCATTCTTTCATCCATTAAAACAGTTGAAAATCTTTCTAACGGTTTTAACAGCACACAATTGTCATGTTGGGGGTTGTTAGTGTCACGTTTGGTTTTAATTCTTCGTCACATGATATTTTATCCAAATGTTTGTCCTCCAACTTTACTTTCAGAATTAAAATCCAAATTACGAGAAGCACCAGTTACTAAATCAGTTCCAAACACAACTAACCGCACATTTTGGGCATCGAATTTTATGGAGAATATTATGCGGATTTTTACAATCGAAGGGGAAATTAGTACCAGTTTTTTGAATCAACTGATTGATGTCACATCTTTTACAACTTCAGCAAGCAAAGAAGATATTGCAGTTGAATCTTTAGGGCTAAATTGGGCTGAAGTATGTTCTTCGTTTTCTTGGATTTTAGGGTTTTGGAAAGGTAAAGGAGCATCAACAATGGAGGATTTAGTTCTGGAAAGATATGTTTTTATGCTTTGTTGGGATATCCCAATGCATACAGCTTCAGATTTACTTCCTTCTTTTCTTGATATTACTAGCATAGAACATCTTCTGTATTTTGGTCATTCGATTTTGGGCAGTTGTGGTGTTGCTAATAATGATAATTTTTCAAATTTAGTTGTTCGTGTGCTAGAACAGTTGCAATCAATCCCAATAAGTGAAAAAACTGAAGAAATTGGTTGGAATTTTTTGAGGACTGGATCATGGTTATCTTTGGTAATGTCTTTATTTGAAGCTGGAAATCAGAAATATTGCATTAATAATGAAATTGCTTCAGTGGGTCCCGTATTACTGGAGCACACATCTAGAGATGCTGAGTTTCTTACCCTTGCTGAAAAGTTGGTCATTAGTTCGCTTAATGCAGAAACAGTTACAATCTTGCTGAGGGCGTTTTCGGTAATATTACAAAAGTACAGAAATGTTTATCAAGAAACATTACTTTCTACTTTTGGTGACACTCAGAACTCTGGTAATAAGTTTTCACCTTTATTGCTTCTTAAACACACTGGATTTGATAAATCCTTACAAGATGTACTTTTTGAAAAATGCGGTTTTAACCGTTGCCAGCTGGATTCCATTTGTGAACTTCTACCCAAATTGGATACTGCTGTTGATAAAATGGCACCAGGAATTTGGAATAAGGTTTTCGTGGAACTTATAATGCACGGTTTTCCGTATAATAATCAAGTTCCTAGTGGTTGTCTGCTTTCTTGCATTCTTAGCATTAAAGGAATCATTTCTGTTATAAATGGATTTCTGAGAATCATAAATGTAAAAGAAATTACCTCAATTGAAGCTGAATTACGCCACGAAATTCTCGAGTCGATTTTGTCGATCAAAACCGATAAAATATTCAACAGTCTTCATAATCAGTGTGATGCAATTTACGGAAGCTTGAATAATGATTTGGAGGAATTTGATTATAGAAGTTTATTCACACTAAAGAATATGTTTGTGCTTTTGAGTGATATTAATGGTAGAGAAATCGTTGATAATTCTGTTAATGAATGTGTTGTATCAAAAGCTATTGATATCATAGATGTTATCATGAAAGATTCTTCAAAGGCATCTGTGTTAAAGAATTTTATGTCTGATGGATCTGTTTCTGAACAGATTGGAGATCTTTTGGTTCTTATTGATGCATTGGATAGTTGCAGATCTGAATCTGTTAATGTGAAAGTGCTTAATTTCTTTGTTGATTTATTATCCGGAGAAATAAGCCCTAATTTCAAACCAAAATTGCAAAAGAAATTTCTTGACATGAATCTGGTTCGTCTTTCCAAATGGCTGGAAAAGAGGCTATTAGGGTTTACAGATGAAGCTTCAAGTGAGTTGATATGTGTTAATGGAAGTTCATCACTGTTAAAAGAATCAACCATGAAATTTATTTTGTCCCTAATGTCTCCTGAATCAAAACAATCTGAAGAATTACATTCTCATATTTATGAAGCTTTGTTAGTCTCACTTGATAATGCATTTATGTTGTATGATGTAAATACAGCAAAATCGTATTTGAATTTTGTTGTTCAGCTTGCAAATGGAGAAAATTCAATGAAATCACTTTTGGAGAGAACAGTTAATTTGATGAAGAAACTGTCTTCTGATGAACGGTTACTTCAAAACCTAAAATTTCTATTCGGTTTTCTTGGATCGATGGTGAGTGATTTCAGCTCTAATAAGAACACAACTGCAAAATCAGTTGAGAAATCATCACGTAAGGGTGGCTCTAGGATAACACCGGTGGTCTCAAGGAAACATCACGATGCAATGATTCTTTCTTCCAACCAAGAAAGTGGGCCCGCATCTATGGATTGTGATGCCACATCAGCAGATGAAGACGAAGACGATGGTACATCAGATGGCGAAGTTGGTAGTGTGGATAAAGAGGAATTTGATGATAACAACAGTGAAAAAGCCCTAGCTTCTAAAGTTTGTACATTTACATCAAGTGGCAGTAATTTCATGGAACAACATTGGTATTTCTGTTACACATGTGATTTAACTGTTTCAAAAGGCTGTTGTTCTGTTTGTGCAAAAGTTTGTCATCGTGGACACCGTGTTGTTTATTCCCGATCGAGTCGGTTTTTTTGTGATTGTGGAGCAGGTGGTGTACGAGGTAGCAGTTGCCAGTGTTTAAAACCTAGGAAATTTACTGCTAGTAACAGTGGGCCCACCCGTAATACGGGTAGTGGTAATCTTCATTCGTTTTTACCATTTACAGAAGAAGGTGATCAGGTTGTTGATAGTGAGTCAGATGTTGATGAAGAATGCTCATTGGATTTGGATAAGGATAATCCAGTTAGATTATCTTTTTCAAGTGAAATGCAACAAATAATCCCACAATTGATAAAATCACTCGATGTTGAAGATCGTGTGCTTGAACTTTGTTCTTCGTTGTTACCATCTATAACTAACCGAAGAGATTCTAATCTTTCAAAAGATAAGAATATTTCAATCGGCGAAGATAAAGTTTTGAGTTACAAATCTGATCTTTTACAGTTGAAGAAAGCATATAAAAGTGGTTCATTGGATTTGAAAATAAAAGCAGATTATTCAAATGCTAAAGAGCTTAAATCCCATTTAGCAAGTGGGTCCCTTGTGAAATCATTACTTAGTGTCAGTACACGAGGCCGACTTGCAGTTGGAGAAGGTGATAAAGTAGCTATATTTGATGTTGGTCAACTAATTGGTCAAGCCACAATCGCACCTGTTACTGCAGATAAAGCTAATGTAAAACCGTTATCGAAAAACGTTGTTCGTTTCGAGATCGTTCATCTTGCTTTCAATCCAATGGTTGAGAATTATCTTGCAGTTGCAGGGTATGAAGATTGTCAGGTTCTGACTGTAAGTCATCGTGGTGAGGTTACAGACCGTTTGGCTATAGAGTTAGCATTACAAGGTGCTTATATAAGACGTATAGAATGGGTTCCTGGTTCCCAAGTGCAACTTATGGTGGTTACAAACAAATTCGTTAAAATATATGATTTGTCACAAGATAGTATAAGTCCTATTCATTATATTACATTACAGGATAACACAATCATAGATGCAACACTTGCAGTTGTTTCACAAGGGAAAGTTTTTCTTCTTGTTATTTCTGAATCTGGCTGTTTGTTTCGGTTAGAATTGTCGAATGACGGAAATTCGGGTGCAAAAATGTTGAAAGATATTGTGGAAACACCAAACAATGCAAAGGGTTTATCCTTGTATTTCTCTTCAACTTACAAGCTGTTATTTGTATCATATCAAGATGGAACAACTTTAGTAGGCAGGCTTAACCATGGTGCATTATCTTTATCTCAAGTATCTGCTGTTTATGAAGATGAACAAGATGGCAAAAAACGTCCAGCTGGATTACATCGTTTTAAAGAACTGCTAGCTGGCAGTGGGTTGTTTGTTTGTTTCTCAAGTGTGAAATCGAATGCTGCTTTAACTGTTTCAGTTACAGAGCATCAAGTACTTGCACAAAACATGCGAAACGGTGTGTATTCAACTTCAGTTTTGGTGGGAATAACGGCTTATAAACCGTTATCAAAGGATAAAATTCACTGTCTTGTTTTGCATGATGATGGTAGTCTTCAGATATATACACATGTACCTGTTGGTGTTGAAGCTGGTGCAAATGTGATCCCTGAAAAAGTAGTTAAGAAATTGGGATCTGATATACTTAATAGTAAAGCTTATGCTAGTTTGAAACCAGAATTCCCACTTGATTTCTTTGAGAAAACGGTTTGTATAACGGGTGATGTGAAATTAAGCGGTGATGCTATCAGAAATGGGGATTCTGAAGGTGCAAAACAGAGTTTGGCTTCTGAAGATGGATATCTTGAGAGTCCTACACCTGCAGGATTTAAGGTATATTGTTGTTTTTTTTAATTAATTTTATGAATTTATAAGGTTAAAATAGCAAATTTGCTATTGATAGTTGTAACAATTAAATTAAAAAATTATAGACTTATTTAATTAAATACGATGATAAAGTTTTTTTTTTCTTTCAGGTAACTGTTTCCAATTCAAATCCTGACATAGTAATGGTTGGATTTCGTGTCCATGTGGGGAACACATCAGCAAATCATATACCATCAGATATAACCATTTTCCAAAGAGTTATAAAACTCGATGAAGGAATGAGATCATGGTACGACGTTCCATTTACAGTTGCAGAATCACTTCTAGCTGATGAAGAAATCACAATATCAGTAGGACCCACTTTCAACAGATCAAATCTACCCAGAATAGACACTTTAGAAATTTATGGTAGAGCAAAAGATGAATTCGGTTGGAAGGAGAAAATGGATGCAGTACTGGATATGGAGGCTCGTGTTCTTGGGAATCATTCCTGGGTTTCAGGCTCGGGTAAGAAACGTTTGACTAGTCAAACTGCACCTATCGAGGAACAAGTTGTTGCAGATGGACTCAATCTGTTATCAAGATTCTACACTTTGTGTAAAAACTCAAATGAAGAAGTTAAAATCGAGCTCAACGAATTAAAATGCAAACAGTTGTTGGAAACGATAAATGAAAGTGATAGAGAACCGTTGTTGCAGGCTGGTGCTTGTCGTGTTCTTCAAGCCATGTTTCCCAAAAAAGAAATTTATTATCAGGTTAATATAAAGTCCCTCTTTACTGCAATAGTTGCTTTTGTACTTCAATATATGTATTTTTGTGCTAATTATAATTTCTATTTTTAGGTTAAGGATACCATGAGGCTTTTAGGGGTGGTTAAATCAACTTCAACGTTGTTATCAAGATTGGGAATTGGTGGAACTACATCAGGGTGGATTATTGAAGAATTTACAGCTCAGATGCATGCTGTTTCCAAGATTGCACTTAATCGTCGATCTAATTTGGCTACATTTCTTGAAACACATGGTATAGTTTTTTTTATTTGAATTTTTTAAAAGATTCTATTTTTAATCTTTTCTTTGGTAGGTCCCGAGGTGGTTGATGGGCTTATGCAGGTTTTATGGGGAATTCTGGACATCGAGCAGCCTGAAACACAGACCATGAACAACATTGTTATAGCATCTGTGGACCTGATTTACTCTTATGCTGAGTGTTTGGTTTCACATGAAAAAGATGCAGGTGGTGATACCATTGCGCCAGCTGTCACTCTTTTTAAGAAACTTCTGTTTTCTCAAAATGAAGCTGTTCAGACTTCTAGCAGGTGATTGATTATCTTATCTATTTTAAAAAAAACTCGTGTGTTAAAATATTAAATTACCTATTTTTTAAAACTTTTTTCTCGACAGCTTGGCGATATCTTCACGCCTACTTCAGGTTCCATTTCCGAAGCAAACTATGCTAGGTACAGATGATTCAGCAGACAGTACAACCTCTGTTCCTGCACGTGCTGATGTGGCGAATCCGACAGCTGGAAATGCTCGGATTATGGTTGAAGAAGATTCCATCACTTCATCTGTTCAATACTGTTGTGACGGTTGCTCAACTGTACCTATACTTAGAAGAAGATGGCATTGTACAGTCTGCCCTGATTTTGATTTATGTGAAGCTTGTTATGAAATGCTTGATGCTGACCGGCTCCCGCCACCTCATTCACGGGACCATCTGATGTCAGCAATCCCAATTGAAGTTGATTCATACGGTGCAGAGGGAAACGAAATGCAGTTTTCAAACGATGATTTAACCGATCCATGTTTGCTTCCAGTTGCAGCTGATGCTGATGTCAGCATGCCAACTTCTGCTCCTGCAATTCATGTGCTGGAAACCAATGAATCTGGAGAGTTTCCATCTTCGGTTACTGATTCTGTTACAATTTCTGCATCAAAACGGGCGATAAATTCTTTAATTCTTTCGGAGTTTCTTAAACTTCTAAAAGGATGGATGGAGACTACTTCTGGTGTTCGGGCTATCCCAGTTATGCAACTCTTTTACAGACTATCTTCTGCAGTTGGTGGCCCGTTTGTTGATAGCTCAAGCCCTGAAAGTTTAGATCTTGAGAAATTGATAAAATGGTTTTTAGATGAAATTTCAATCAACAAACCGTTTGCAGCCAAATCACGTTCTTCTTTCGGGGAAGTTACTATTCTGGTCTTCACATTTTTCACATTGATGTTGAGAAACTGGCACCAACCTGGTAGTGACGGCTCGGTACCTAAACCAAACGGGTCAACAGATTCACATGAAAAAAACATTTCCCAGATTTCATCTTCTGTTACTCCTCCTACTGTTGATGATCAAGATAAGAACAGTTTCCATTCTCAATTACTTCGAGCTTGTGGATCTTTAAGGCAACAAGAATTCATCAACTACCTTATGGATATATTACAACAATTGATGCCAATATTTAAATCTCCATCTGTTGGTTTTGATTCTTCACACGGTGCTAACTCTGGATCAGGATGTGGGGCCCTTTTAACTGTCAGAAGAGAAATACCAGCTGGCAATTTCTCTCCATTTTTCTCCGACTCGTATGCAAAATCTCATCGGTCAGATATGTTTGCAGATTACCATAGATTATTGCTGGAGAACACTTTCAGACTAGTTTACAGTCTGGTTCGCCCTGAAAAACACGATAAAACTGTTGAAAAGGAGAAGTTTTTCAAAATTCCATCTGGGAAAGATCTGAAACTTGATGGATATCAAGATGTTTTATGCAGTTATATTAATAATGTGAATACGACTTTTGTGAGACGATATGCACGGAGGCTTTTCTTGCATATGTGTGGTAGTAAAACACATTATTACAGCATTAGAGACACCTGGCAGTTTTCAAGTGAAGTTAAAAAGTTATATAAACACATAAATAAATCAGGTGGATTTCAGACTACTTTATCTTATGAAAGAAGTGTTAAAATAGTGAAATGTTTATCTAATATGGCTGAGGTGGCATCTTCACGCCCAAGAAACTGGCAGAAATATTGTTTAAGACACGGTGATGTTTTACGGTTTCTTGTTAACGGCGTGTTCTATTTTCCAGAAGAATGTGTTTTTCAAGCTCTTAAACTTTTAAATTTGTCTTTTTATAACGGGAAAGATATTAGTTCATCTCTACAGAAAATTGATGGGAGTGATAATAATAATACTGTTACTGGTACGAGTTCCAGCAAATCGGTAACACAATCTTTTGATTCAAAAAAGAAAAAGAAAACAGATGATGGATCGGAAAAAGAATCTGGTTTGGATAAATCCTACATGGATATGGAACCAATGGTGGAGATTTTTGCTGATAAATCGTATGATGTTTTAAGACAATTTGTTGATTGTTTCTTACTCGAGTGGAATTCGAGTTCTGTTCGTGTAGAAGCCAAATGTGTACTTTATGGAGCTTGGCATCATGGAAAACAAACATTTAAGGAAACAATGTTAACAATTCTTTTGGAGAAAATAAAATATTTACCGATGTACGGTCAGAATATTATGGAGTATACAGAACTCGTCACGTGTTTGTTAGGTAAATCACCTGATAATAATCAAAAGCAACAAAGTAACGAGATAGTTGACCGATGCTTAACTGCTGATGTCATCAAATGCATCTTTGACACACTTCACTCACAAAACGAGCTTTTGGCTAACCATCCAAACTCACGTATTTACAACACGTTAAGTGGGTTGGTTGAATTTGACGGTTATTATCTTGAAAGTGAGCCATGTGTTGCATGCAGCTGTCCTGAACTTCCTTACAGTCGAACGAAATTAGAAAGTTTAAAATCAGAAACAAAATTCACTGATAACCGAATTATAGTCAAGTGTACAGGGAGTTACACAATTCAAAGTGTAACAATGAATGTTCATGATGCAAGAAAATCCAAATCGGTTAAGGTTTTGAACCTTTATTACAATAACAGACCTGTGTCTGACCTGGCGGAATTGAAAAACAATTGGTCGTTATGGAAACGTGCAAAAATATGCCACCTGGCATTCAATCAAACCGAATTAAAAGTGGATTTCCCTATTCCGATTACTGCATGCAACTTCATGATTGAACTCGATTCATTTTATGAAAATCTCCAGGCTTTATCTCTTGAACCGTTACAGTGCCCGAGATGCAGTCGTCCTGTAACTGACAGACATGGTATTTGCAGCAACTGTCATGAAAACGCTTACCAGTGCAGACAATGCAGAAACATAAATTATGAGAATCTGGATTCGTTTTTATGTAACGAGTGTGGTTATAGTAAATACGGTCGTTTTGAATTCAACTTCATGGCAAAACCGAGTTTTACATTTGATAACATGGAGAATGATGATGATATGAAAAGAGGTTTAGCTGCTATTGAATCTGAATCTGAAAATGCTCATAGGAGGTATCAACAGCTTTTAGGGTTTAAAAAGCCTTTGTTGAAGATTGTATCAAGTATTGGTGAGAATGATATGGATTCACAACAGAAAGATTCTGTTCAGCAAATGATGGTATCTTTACCTGGTCCTTCGTGTAAGATAAACCGTAAAATTGCACTACTTGGTGTTCTTTATGGTGAAAAATGTAAAGCTGCTTTTGATTCAGTCAGTAAAAGTGTGCAAACACTTCAAGGACTGAGACGAGTTTTAATGAATTATCTGCATCAAAAACATTCTGATGAATCTGTTGCTTCTTCCAGATTAGTTGTTTCCAGATCACCAAACAGTTGTTACGGTTGTGCAACTGTTTTTGTAACACAGTGTCTTGAAACGCTACAAGTGTTGTCAAAACACTCCAGTTCTAAAAAACAGCTTGTGAATGCCGGAATTTTATCGGAATTATTTGAGAATAATATTCATCAAGGCCCTAAAACAGCTCGTGTACAAGCTAGAGCAGCATTATGTGCATTTTCTGAAGGTGACAAAAATGCAGTTTCTGAATTAAATACTCTCATACAGAAAAAAGTAATGTATTGTCTCGAACATCATCGATCAATGGATATTGCTCTTGTTACACGTGAAGAATTGTTACTGCTTTCAGAAGTTTGTTCTTTAGCTGACGAATTCTGGGAATCAAGATTACGTGTTGTTTTCCAGTTATTATTCTCTTCAATAAAACTCGGTGCCAAACACCCCTCAATTTCTGAACATGTCATTCTTCCTTGTTTAAGGATTATATCACAAGCATGCACTCCACCAAAACCTGATTCATCAGACAAAGAGCAAGCAGGAGTGAAACCGGGCCCACTTCCTTCACAAAAAGACGAAAACACGTCTAAATCAACAGAGAAAAACTTCGATGGTTCTCAAAAAACACATGATATTCAGTTACTAAGCTATTCTGAATGGGAAAAAGGTGCTACTTATATTGACTTTGTTAGACGACATAAGTTATCACAAACAACTAAACCTGTACAAATACAAAGATCACGTTCTCAAAAACAGGAATTTCTTGCATTGAAATATGCTCTTAGATGGAAACGTCGTGCTAATAAAACAAATAAAAGTGAAATAGCATCTTTTGAACTGGGTTCATGGGTTACAGAACTCGTTCTTAGTGCTTGTTCTCAATCTATAAGATCTGAAATGTGTATGTTGATCAGTTTACTTTGTGCACAAAATTTACCAAGGCGGTTTCGGTTATTGAATTTACTCATGTCTTTGTTGCCTGCTACTCTTTCTGCTGGTGAAAATGCTGCTGAGTATTTTGAGTTGCTTTTTAAGATGATTGAGACAGAAGATGCTCGTCTGTTTTTGACTGTACGAGGTTGTTTGACCACAATTTGTAAGTTGATTACTCGAGAAGTAAGTAATGTTGAATCTTTGGAAAGAAGCTTGCGTATTGATATCTCACAGGGATTTATACTTCACAAGCTTATTGAACTTTTAGGAAAGTTTTTGGAAGTCCCAAATATCAGATCCAGGTATGCTTTTTAATTAATATATTTTTTTTGGGTTTTGCTAATGACAGCCCTTAGGGCTGTCACTAATATGCATAAAAAGCTTGTACATTGATTAAAAAAGTAATATTCCTAAAATTCAGGGGGGTTGTCTTTTGTGTATTTTGCCTTCTTAATGACAGCCCTGGCTGTCATTAGCATTTTCCTATTTTTTTTAATAAATATGAAGCTTTTATTTATTTATTTATATTAATGTTGTCTGGATGGCAGGTTTATGAGAGAACAATTGCTATCTGAAGTCCTTGAATCCCTTATTGTTATTAGAGGATTAATAGTACAAAAAACGAAATTAATAAGTGACTGCAGTCGACTTTTGAAGGATCTTTTGGATAGTCTTTTGTTGGAAAGCGATGAAAATAAAAAGCATTTTATTCAGGCTTGCATTCGTGGTCTGCAGACTCATGGGGAGGATAAAAGAGGACGCTCTAATTTGGTATGTATTGAGTACTTTTCCCCTTTAATATCTAATAATATTAAAATCTATATCTATAACCTATATCTATTGCAGTTCATTTTGGAGCAACTTTGTAACCTAATCTGCCCTTCAAAACCCGAAGCTGTATATAATTTGATTCTAAACAAGGCTCATACCCAAGAAGAATTCATTCGAGGTTCAATGACGAAAAATCCCTACTCCAGTAGTGAAATCGGTCCATTAATGCGTGATGTTAAAAACAAAATTTGTAACCAGTTGGATCTTTTGGGTCTTATTGAGGATGATTATGGTATGGAATTGCTAGTTGCTGGAAATATAATATCTCTTGATTTGAGTATTGCCCAAGTTTATGAGCAAGTTTGGAAAAAGTCAACTAGTCAATCAACAAATTCGGTTGCTGCTGCTACATTACTCTCTTCCACGTCAGCAAAAGATTTCCCACCTATGACTGTAACCTACAGGCTTCAGGTTTCTCTACTCCCTTTTTTAAATATAATCTATTCTTTTTTTTTTCACCAGTACTCATTATGTGTACATTTATAATAGGGCTTGGATGGTGAAGCTACCGAGCCCATGATCAAAGAATTAGATGAAGACAGAGAAGAATCCCAAGATCCTGAGGTTGAGTTTGCAATTGCAGGTGCTGTTCGGGAGTCTGGTGGGCTGGAAATTCTCTTGGAAATCGTTCAGGTGCGTTATTTGTAAAAATGAATTTTTTAGTCATATAATTTTTTATAAATAATAATTATCACATTCAGTAGATACATTAAAATACTGAAAATGATGCCCAAAGAAGAAGTAGTGGTAATTAAGGATCTTTTATTAATCACCACATAACATGTCATTTTTGTGTAAATTTTTAAAAAATCAATCTTAGTTTCATTTGGAAAATATTTATCAAGTACAATATTGTTTTAAGATTATCAACATAAGTTTTTGTATTAAAACTGGGATAGAATATTAATAGGAAGATAACATCATCAATTGTTAAATGGATTAAAATGATTGATTGACAACTCATCAACGGTGACTTAATAATGATTTTGTTTTTAATTAAATTTTATTTTGTAATATGTGCAGCGTTTGCGGGAGGATTTGAAGTCAAACCAGGAGCAACTGGTGGCTGTTTTGAATCTGATAATGCACTGCTGCAAAATTAGGGAAAACAGGAGAGCCTTATTGAGGGTTGGAGCCCTAAGTTTACTTCTAGAAATTGCAAGACGTGCATTTTCTGTTGATGCAATCGAGCCAGCTGAAGGAATTCTTCTAATTGTTGAAAGTTTGACAATGGAAGCTAACGAGAGTGATAATCTCAACATCACACAGAACGCTCTAACTGTCTCCAATGAAGAAGCTGGTGCAGGAGAACAAGCCAAAAAAATAGTCCTCATGTTTCTAGAAAGATTATCTCACCCATTAGGTCAAAAAAAGTCAAACAAACAACAGAGGAACACCGAAATGGTTGCCAGAATCTTACCTTACTTGACTTACGGTGAGCCTGCAGCAATGGAAGCACTCATTCAACACTTTGACCCCTACTTAAAGAACTGGGTTGACTTTGACCAGCTTCAGAAGCAACACGAGGAAAACCCAAAGGACGATTTACAAGCATCGAAACAACGATTTGCGGTTGAAAATTTCGTTAGGGTTTCAGAATCTATGAAAACAAGTTATTGCGGTGAGAGGTTAAAAGATATGATATTAGAAACCCAAATCACTCAAGTTGCGGTTCGTCATTTGAAAGAAAGTTTTGCGTTTACGGGTGATGCTGGTTTTAAATCTCGACCCGAATGGAATTCGGGCTTAAAACTTCCTTCTGTTCCTCTTATATTATCCATGCTTAGAGGGCTATCAATGGGACACCTGGCAACACAACAGTGTGTAGATGAAGGTGGAATATTACCTTTATTACACGCATTAGAAGGTGTTTCTGGTGAAAACGATATTGGAGCAAGAGCTGAAAATTTGTTAGACACACTTTCAGATAAAGAAGGAAAAGGTGACGGGTTTCTTGCGGAAAAAGTTAACGGCTTACGTCACGCCACACGGGATGAAATGAAACGCCGAGCTCTAATGAAAAGAAACGAATTACTCCATGTAATTTCCTTTACAAAATAAAGCATTCTTCTCGCTTCTCACTTATATAATATAAAATAAAATGAAATTGTTTTAATTTATTTTTATTTTTATTTTGAACAGGATCTTGGAATTCGTCAGGAAGGTGGGAAACTGGTTGTTTCTCAACCGACTCTTGAAGGATTAGAAGAAATGGAAGAAGAAGAAGAAGGTTTAGCATGCATGGTATGCCGTGAAGGATACGGTTTAAGACCAACCGATTTACTGGGTGTTTACACGTTTAGTAAGCGGGTAAATCTGGGTGTAGGGACTTCTGGAAGCACTCGTGGAGACTGTGTTTACACGACAGTCAGTCATTTTAACATCATACATTATCAATGTCACCAAGAGGCCAAAAGGGCAGATGCTGCTTTAAAGAATCCAAAGAAAGAATGGGATGGGGCTGCCCTTAGGAATAATGAAACACTTTGTAATAATCTGTACCCGATTAGAGGGCCTGCAGTTGCATTGCCTCAGTATACGCGGTATGTTGATCAGTATTGGGATTACCTTAATGCCCTTGGTCGTGCTGATGGAAGTCGACTACGTTTGTTGACTTACGATATAGTCCTTGTAAGCAATCCTTTTTCCTTTTTTGTATTTTGTATTTATTTTGGGCTAGTTATGTTAAAATCCTCAAATTTTCATAAATTTAGTGTTTTAAAATTTAACCCTTAAAATTACTTTTTCGCGTGTTTTAGCCCCTTAATTTTGGCCAACTTTTTAGAAAAACCATTGTGCCCTTCTTACCACAGGTTAATTACAAGTTAATTCATACAAAAATCATTTTAACCTTAAACTTTGTTTTGCACAATGATTTAGACCCTTAACTTTTATATAAAATTTATGCCTGTTTTAATGAAAATATTAAGTAACTATATTAATAATAGTGCTAATAAGTTAAAATATATGAAATTTTTTGGATAGTTTGAAGGTTAAACTGTTAAAATAAGTGGAAGTGTTAGGATTAATCCATACTTAGTTATAAGAAAAGGTTCACTTAAACACAAAATGTTGGTTTAACCGGAAATAGGTAACAAGTCAACATAAGGGTTAAAACACCAATTCAACAAAATATTAGGCGTTAAACACTAATTTAACCGAAGTTAAAGAAGGATTGGAATGTAATTAACCCTTTTATTCTTTACTCTGTTTATGTCTTGTTTTCTAAATGTTTGATACAATTAATGTTGCAGATGCTTGCACGATTTGCGACTGGTGCATCGTTTAGTAACGATAGTAGAGGTGGAGGAAAAGAAAGCAATGCAAAATTTCTCCCGTTTATGATTCAAATGGCTCGTTATTTTGTTGATCACGATGCATCTCAACGACATACTTTAGCTAAATCTGTTGCAACATATCTTTCTTCATCATCATCGTCATCACCAGATTCTAAATCTCCAACTGCAAATGTAGGAACTGAGGAAACAGTTCAGTTCATGATGGTGAGTTCCCTCTTATCAGAATCTTATGAATCATGGCTGCAACATCGTACTGCTTTCTTGCAACGAGGTATATACCATGCATACATGCAACGCACACATGCCAGGTCATCATCATCATCATCATCTTCTACTCCCGTTACAAAACCAGAGGAATTGTTAACCATAATCCAACCAATGCTGGTTTACACGGGTTTAATCGAGCAATTGCAATGTTACTTGAAGGTGCAAAAGAAAGGTGTTGTTGGTCAAACAGGGGAAAAGGACAAAAACTTGGAAGTTTGGGAGTTGGTGATGAAGGAGAAACTATTGAATGTGAAAGATATGGTTGGGTTTTCGAAAGAGATGTTATCATGGTTAGATGATATGATCTCTGCTACTGATTTGCAAGAGGCCTTTGATGTCATTGGTGTTCTTGCTGATGTCATGTCCGGTCCATCGGGCAAGTGTGAGGATTTTGTGTATGCTGCAATTGAAGCTGGGAAATGAGGTTTGTGATTGTGTTTGTTCATGGTTGATGTGTAAATGGGATCAAATTTTGACTCTGATTGTATTGTTGTTGATGGAATACTTTATGCTTTGAAACTTGTACTGGATTTTAATATTCTTGTACCAACTATGGTTTATTTTTAAAGGTTGCATGCATATTTTCGTGAATTTGGATTTAGTGGCTTAAAGTTGTTTCTATCTATCTATTTTAAATTTGAGACTTGATTTTTTTTTTTTCACATACTTTTTTTTTTCTTTCATACTTATACCGTTTATGTTAATTTTACAACAAAAACCACATTAGTATGTAGATTGATAAGTGATAACCGTTCACCATTTTAAAAGAAAGTTTCACGCGTCATGTGGAGTTTGAATCTAACTGTACCAGAATTAACCCAAACCGAACACATTGATTGAAAATGATATACCACGCTTATTCCTTAAATTGACTCCAAATACAATCCGGCAGTATTTGGTTGAATCAGTTTTTCTTCTCGCAAAACCCAAATTGAATATTTCATAATTCAAATTGTCTGTCTTAATCTTATTCTTAGGTGTAGACCCTTTTACTTTCCACCAAAAACCACTCGACTTGGTCTTCTTTCTTCATCAACTTTTTTTCAATAACCCACTCTTGCATCTGATCTTTCTCGCTTCTTAAAAAAGGTAAAAGATCCATCAATATTTCCTAATTGTTTATGTTGTTGATTAATTAGTTCTCTACTCGATTAGTAGTAATTGCTGATGGCTTTAACGGTAATCAGTAATCACAAATTCACTTTGATAATTGGGCGAGTAAGGGTTCACGAGTCTTTCATGTAATTGAATATGGGGAATTTGGGTGTTTCTTAGATCCGCACATGATCAGAAAATTCTCGTTTGACTGGTTTGGTCAACCTTCACATGATCTGTTTAGTTCTTGTGAGTTTGAAGTTTTGAGTAGCTTAATTGTGTTGATTTCTGATAAAAAGAATTGGAATCTGGTATCGTATTAGTGAATTAGGGTTCTTTTATTGATAAAATCATTTGAATTTAATGGTATTAACTGGTTCATAAATCTAAGATTAGCATCTAAACTACATTGCGAACCACTAATCATATCATGTTGCTTGTTCTTGCTTTCTTGTTATTTGTATTTAGGGGTTGATTGGAAGCTGTCCAAATCTGAATATCATGATATGTTTTACTCGTTAGAGTAAAAATTACCTAACTGTCCATAACCTTAACCACTTTATTATAGCAAGTTATCTGATTCTAGATTCACGCACATAAATGCAATAACTAAATTTACCGTTTGATGATTTAGAAGTCTGTTGCAAGATGTTATCATTGATTCTACAAACAGATCAAAAACATGGTTAAGAAAGCTGATTTAGTGATCATTGGAGTGTGTGTTGGTGTAGCTGTTGGTATTCTTCTAGCATCACTTGCATTTTTTGGCATAAGATGGTACAAAAAAAAGTCTCATCTCAGAAAATGTGCAAATGATAATGATCACATTGCATCAACTCTTCCTATTCGCCAAAATGGTGTAGATACAAGTAGCATTTTGAGTGAAAATTTCCCAAATTCTCTAACAGTTAAAGTAACAACTTATCCTGCAAAATCTCCCAAATGGAACAAAAATGGCAAAGATCAACTGGCTTCAGCATCTGGCCTGCCAAGATACTCTTACAAGTATGTTTTTTCAAAAAATTCAATCTTTTTTTTATATATATTTTTGTTTTTTGTTGGAAGATTACATTTATTATATTAATTTTGTAGGGACGTACAAAAAGCTACAAAAAACTTTACAACGATTTTGGGACAAGGGTCTTTTGGTCCAGTATATAAAGCTATAATGCCAGCTGGTGAAGTTGTTGCTGTTAAGGCTCTTGCTTCTGATTCTAAACAAGGTGAAAAAGAATTTCAAACTGAGGTAATCATCTTCTCTACGTCAAATTACCTTCATGCCCCCATAGTTTCAATATATATATATTAACTCATGTCACTTGTATAATATATTTTTTTATATACATAATTGGGCCTACAGGTATCTCTTTTGGGACGCTTGCATCATAGAAACTTGGTAAATCTTCTCGGTTATTGTGTAGATAAAGGACAACGTATGTTAATATATGAATACATGAGTAATGGAAGCTTAGCAAGTTTTCTATATAGTACGTTAAAAATAAATTACTTCTTTTTTATTCATTATATATCATTAAATATACGACTTTAAGTGCCCAAAAATAAAAAAGAAATAACTTTCCATATTCTAAAACGACATGACATGTAGATGAAGAAAAACACGCGTTGAATTGGCAAGAAAGACTTCAAATTGCCCTCGATATTTCACATGGAATAGAGTATCTTCATGATGGGGTTTGTCTTTTTATTTATTATTATATATTTTATTTAATATACGCTTATAATATTTCATTGAGCAGGCAGTTCCGCCTGTCATACATCGAGACTTGAAGTCTGCAAATATATTACTTGACCACTTAATGAGAGCCAAGGTGATTGTTTTTTACAAGAAAAATAGAAGTTTAATAAATGATTTGGGGGTTGACTATTTGATTTGACTTGAAGGTTGCGGATTTTGGTCTATCAAAAGAAGAAGTGTATGATGGTAGGAATTCAGGGCTTAAAGGTACATACGGTTACATAGATCCTATGTATATCTCCACAAACAAGTTCACAATGAAGAGTGATATCTACAGTTTTGGGATTATTTTGTTTGAACTTATTACCGCCATTCATCCACAACAAAATCTCATGGAATATGTCAATCTAGTAAGTCGAAACCATTCATTTCTCTATCATTTGTAAAAGTATTTCTAGGAATAATAAAAAATTTATTTTATTTTTTAATAAAAAAAGGCAGCAATGAGTTCAGACGGGATCGATGAAATTCTGGACAAGGAGCTAGTGGGTGATTGTGAGGCGGAAGATGTGAGAAGCTTGGCCCGAATAGCACACAGATGTTTACATAAAACACCTAAAAAAAGGCCTTCAATTGGTGAAGTGTCACTGGGTATAATGAAGCTGAAACAAAGGCGGCTTGTTAGGGAAGACAGCACAATGTCGTTTGCAAGTGAAGAGTTTTCGGGGGTGGTTGGGTGCATCGAGCTGCAACAGAATCAGTTGAAAAAGATGACCAGTATAGCTGAATCTTGATACAATTCAAATATGTTATTCTTATTTTGGTGGAAACTTTTATATATAGAGAGAGAGAAATGAATGAATTACAAGTGGGCCCAGTTTGTGGGGTTAGATTTTACAGGACTTTCTCTATCCAAAACCAAATCCAACTACACTACACGAATGCAGAATTAATTGGTTACATACAGATTGAATCATTGCCCAACTCCAGGGTTTAAGAGATGTCTATAAACTTGAGTTAAAATAAAATCTAGGAATTAAAGCACAGTTTTCTTGTGATTTAACTTTTTTCTATATAAGTTTCATAGTTTTTATTTTGTCACAGTTCATCTGCAATCAATGATCCGACGATAATTAAGTCTTATCAAAATGGATCCTATTTTTTCTCTTTCTACAAAGCTCCTAAAAAGGCATCCACAAAGAAGTTTTTAAAGAGGTACAAACAACCGACAAACAAAAGATGTATTAACGCTTTTGCCACTGGCCGGTGTGTTTCGGCCTAAATGGAGACCCGCCCGACAATATGGGCCGTAATTGGACGATTTAGTCTAGAAACCCTTCTCAGAAACATAATGCATAAAATACCAACTTCAAATCATAACTGATCGATCTCGCAAAACTAGCAAACTCTTATATGAAAAATAATAAAACAAAGCATACATAATTTACAAAACATTTTATGACCTTGTATTGAAAATACAAACACCCAAAAAGAAAAATAATACTCCATATCTTGGGTTTTGCTAGTTGTTAATACTATCTATATGTTAGGGGGGAGCAAAATTGTGAGCCTAAACCTAACCTTTCTTTTTCTTTTTCTTTTGTTTATATTTCATTTCTAACGTTGGGGCTAGCTATTTGGTTTCTTCAATTTCCAGGCTCGTGGTTATGGACTGGAGGCTTCCTCATGCCACCATAATCCCTTCTCAGCATTTGCATAACCTTTTCTTCAATTACTTTTCTCTCTTCATCATCAGAAATTATCTTCTTTTCTCCATTTAACATATTGTCATGTCCCTGCAAAGAACCCAATCATATGCATGTCTTAATAATATATCAAAGTTAATTATTCGTGACTAGAAACATCGGTAATTAAAAAATGTTACAAGACTATGAATCTATAATTAACAAGTGTGCCACGTATCAATTCGCATGTACTTTTAGAATATAAGAGAGGAAATCGAGGGGTGAAATAGTACTGAATTACGTACTTGGTTATTCAAGACATCTTGTGGTCCTTCCTTTGAAGCATTCTTATCTGTCCATCAAAAATATAACAAAAGTAGGTTAATATCCCGTATAATAATACACGTACGTACCTTAAGCTTATATTTATCCAAACCTAACACATCTTTTAATGCCAAACATATATTTTAAAAAGACTAGTGGGTTACCATAATATTTTCTCAGTTTCCCAAAAGTTAGATTAATTTTAAAGGTCATTTGGTTATATTTTCAGCTATTTGATTTGGTTATAATTGTAAAGAAAATTAGTTAAAAATGCATTAATTTAGTTATATATGAAAGAATTAAGTTTGAATATTCAAAATCAAGAATAGTATCATAAGAGATAAGGAGCGGTGATTAGAGATTTTTCATATTAATTGTCCATATATGATATTAGACATATATAGAACTCATGTACAAGATGTAATCTAAAATCAAAGAAAAAGTAATTAATGAATAGGTATAGGGATCTAATTATAATTAGATCTGGAAATACAATCAGTGGTTAGTAATATATTATTGCCTGCTGTTTTCAATTATTCTTAGGAGGGTGGCGTTTAGCCATACGACCATAATCAGCAGTGAAAGCAACAAAACCTGCTTCCACATTCAACTTCTGGCCATGATCACCTGTTCTTGATCTTGAACCAATTTCTCTGTCCTCTTTCTTCAACATCATTCCCATTTTCCTTCCTCCGATCTTCAGTTCGTTTGATCTGCTATCGATCCCCAAAGTTCCAGTGCTAATAATGAGGTCCTGTTCAAACATATATGAGACGTTGTTAATTTAGAGGTACAACCAATATATATATAATGATAAACGAAAGGTTTATAAGATCGACTAGAAAACTACCTTCTTAAGAGATGCATCATCTTCTTTAGTTTCTTTTATTAAATTTGCTTCCAGTAATATCCTTTCTAGCAAATAGAAAATTAGACAATTAAGTGAGAAAGAATGAGTCATTCATTGATGATCAGTATAAACAAGAGAGAGAGAGAGAGAGTATATGAAGTACCTTGGTGATGGACACCATGTACAGAAAGACTTTGTAGTGCAAATGAAACAAGGAAAAGAACAAGTATGAAGCCTTCAAACTTTATGAGCACCATCCCTGGTAAATTCTAGGGTTTCTATTTTTCTTTTCTTAAAAGACTGTTGGTTTGGTGTATGAGATAACAGAAGAGGTTATATGCAGAAGAGCATGTGGGGTTCTAATAGACGGTTTCCCCCCCACCCCACACACCCACCCACCCACCCACCTTAATTTTAAAACCCTAGTCAAACTAGGGTTCCAACATATTCTTCACTTAAATATTTATTTTCTTGAAATGCACACGACTTTGATAGAATTAATACTCACAATTTAAAAAACAGTACGTTCATGATATGACGTTGGAAAGATCAAAGAAAAATCTTGTTTTCCCACTTCTTAAGTTAATCTAGTGTACTCTTACAACTTACAGAATACGATGAATTTTTTCATGGATTATGAAAAGTGTAAGCTTCTTGTCACATGTCTAATACTTATAGACGTGTGAAAAATTACATTTTATACGTATAATAAAAATATAAAAATTGCACGCTTTATTTTATTTTAGAATGTTAGCAGTTTAAACGTAATAAAATATAGAACTAGCTCAAACTTGAGAAGTGTTGAGGTCAACTTTCCATATCACGTCCAATTAATGATCGATGATCAAATTCTACACTTGGAGGGGTATAACAATTGGCGCGCTAACTTATATAGTGTAAACTTAATTACCTTGTTTTCATTGTTTAGATGATCAATAATTTTATGTAAAGTTTTATTAATTGTGGGATACATGTACACAGGCCTTTGTCAATTTTAATGATCGATATAATTAAATATTTTGAACTTTTATTGAAAAATAATTGTGGTTTATCATTTTTAAACTAGCGAGATTTTGCCTTGATAAATAAGTTAATTTAATCTAATTAAATTGATATGTTAGGACCATTTGTATTGTATCAATTAGTTTAGGGACTAGAAATGACAAGTTGTAATAGTTTGAAGCTAGTCATTAGTCTTAGTCAAATGAGTTATGCTTAATTAAGCATGTTTAGTAATGAGGTATAAATACCTTGTTTTTAGGCTTAATTTGTAAGCTTTCCTCACATTAATTGATTAACCATTTTGAAAGCTCCAATATTCCCTCCATCTCTCTCAACTAACTCACACACACTCAAACACCAAGAACACACACACTTAAAAAAATCTTCTATTTCTCACCTTGAATCATCATGAATTAGCTCAATCTTAGTTGTATATGATCTAACAAGTGGTATCAGAGCAAAAACTCTCTGTGAGTGGATCCAAATTCAGCTTAATTCGATCAAGATCTGAGAAAATTGAAGAAAAAGTTGATGTTCGTCAATGAAATTTAATGTTGTAATTTTTCTGTCCAAATCGAAGATTTGATCATGGATTAGTGTTTCTACACTGTTTCTAAGAAGAATAGAATCAATTCCAGATCAATTCCATCAACAATCGACCTTCAATTTGATGATTTTAGAGAAAAAGTGAGAAACTCAAAAAGTGACTGTAATTTGCAAAATCTGAGCAAATGTGTTATGTTATGGATTATTTGATCGGATCAAAGTGTTAGAAAGTTGATTTCGAACATTTAGAAAGAAGAATCATACAAATTGATGAAGAAATGAGTGAAATCGGATTGAATTAGTGAAGAAATGAACATACCGTTCGTGTACCTGATGAAGTTCAGCTTCAAACGATGAACATGTTCGACATAACAGAAGTTCGGCCTGAGAATCTCTAAGCC
This sequence comes from Calendula officinalis, assembly GCA_963853835.1. Lineage (NCBI taxonomy): Eukaryota > Viridiplantae > Streptophyta > Magnoliopsida > Asterales > Asteraceae > Calendula > Calendula officinalis. The sequence continues at coordinate 12,317,301 of OY970822.1, read as the reverse complement.
CAAGTAGTTCGGCCCAGGTACAAGTTCGGCCCGAAGTTTATTTCAATCCTAGTTCGGCCCGAGTATTGTCATTAGTTCGGCCCGAAGTATTGTAACAAGTTCGGCCCGTTTATAACACAGAAGTTCGGCCCGAACTTGTAGAAGTTCGGCCCAGCTGCTTATTGAAGTTCGGCCCAACATACTTCGGCCCAATTCTGAAGAGCATCTTCACCTAGTTCGGCATTCTTCTTGTGATTCGACACCTAGTTCTGCTTTCAGTATCAATATATCTCTGATTCTATATCAATCAGAAATCCAATTAACAATCAAATAGTCCGACTAAATTTCAATCATCGATTTCAACAATCAATTCCGATTAAAAACGTCAATTTGTTTAAACAACAATCAAGTTCGTCCTTTCAATTCTACTACTTCGGCTCTTCAAAATCAAGTTTTCTACAAATCCCGAACTTAACAAGTCTTCTACAATCCCGAACTTAATCGTTCGATCTCTCAATCTCAATCAGAAATCAGAAATTGTTCGATCTCTCAATTGTTTCTGACAATCGGAAATTGTTTGATCGGAAATCGTCAAAGATCTGCTTCAGAGTTCGGCTTAAATAAATCGAAAATCTTAATCTGATCGATTAACACAGATTCGATTCGATTCTGTAATCAGCTTCGTTTCGACTCAATTAGTAATCTGCTTCTGATTCGACTCAAGATCCTTCCAATTTTCGACCTTAGGTTCCGACTCAATTTTGTTCGATCACTGTTTCATCTTGATTCGATCCCTGCGTATTCAATTTTTTCTCAAGGGTTATACTAGTCCAAAAGATCACAGACCAATCACTAAAAGCCCAAATACAATTTTAAAAAGCCCAAATCAGTTTAAAGCCCACAATTAATTAGCCCAAATCAGTTTATTCGACCAAGGCTGTTTATTCAATTAGACCAAATCAGTTTTTAAAGTACTACAACCGATTAAAGTTCAAATTTGTTTGGCCCAAGGTTAAATAAAAAGCCCAAAACAAGTTATCAGCCCAATTCAATTTTTTTATACGTCCAAATTCAACATTTTCAAAGTCAAAACCTTAGTAAATTTTTTTTTTCCCATATCACATATCATAATTTTTTTTAATCCAATCTATTTTTAACCCGAACTTTAAAACTTTTTACATTTTTAAACTCAAGAATTATTACCCAAAATCCTAATCATCGCTAAAATGGAAAAACCTACACCAATTAACTATCAATGATGATATGGATAAAGATCTTCAAGCAGTGCTAAAGGCTATGTCGTTTATCTCAAGATATGAGAAAAAGTATTACTCAACTCCAACAAACAACAATCAGATATCTTCATCCACCTTCGAGTCTGCATCATCTGCTTCAATCACATCTGACAAACCAACAATCACACCTATGGATCCTACAAAGAAATGTTATAACTGTGGACTTCCTGATCATTTCTCAAGTGATTGCAAGAAACCTAAAGTTCATAATTCTGATTATTTTAAACGAAAGATGTTGATGGCCAAGCAGATTGAGTCAGGCAAGGTATTTTTAGCAGAAGAACATTAAGCTAATCTATGCTTCATGGCACGTGAAAATGCTGAAAATTCTGATCGTTTTAATGAAAAGGCTAACAAAGAAATAGAGGTAATCAATTCTTTCTTATCTCATTCTTCACATTTAATTGATTCTGAAAATTGTTTTGTAACAAACCAGAATTCTAAAATTGAGACTTTAAAACAAAACCTTTTGAATGAAAAAGAATTAAATGCTCTACTCCAACAAAGTTTAGCTGATTTAGAAAATGAAAATGAACAAATTGTTGATCATAATACACAACTTGTTCATCTTATTAAACAAAATAAAAATTTTGAGAAAAAGAATCTGACGTTACAAAATCGAATTTCAGAATTGACTGTTAAATATGAGACTGATATTCAACATTTGTCTCATACTATTTCTGAAAAAGAAATTGAAATCATCAATCTCAAAAGCACACAAAGTTCCACATCTAGTGCAGAAAATGATAAATATTACAAGTTATACATTGAAGCATGGAATGAATATCAAATCACTAAAAACTGGTTGAAACGTAAACAAAAAGAATTTGATGATAATGAGAATCAATTTAAATCTTTAAACACACAAATAAAAGAATTATCAGAAACCCTTCATGAAAAAGACATTCAAACATCTCAAGAATTAAATAGCAAACAGAATGTCATACATCAACTACAAAATGATAAAATTCAACTTTCTTCCCACATCAAAAATCTTGAAAAAATAATTGCTAAACGAGGACAAACTGATCAAACTATTCACTTAAACAAGCCTAAAGATTTCAAATATTTCAGTTCACGAGAAGGTCTGGGGGCTAACAATCCTGAATATCTGAAGATGGCTTGTAATGTGCTTCCAACACTGTATGATTCCAAATACATACATGTTGATGTTTGGCAGAGTTTCCTTCGCATGACAGATGAGGAAGAAGAAATTGAAACGTTTAACAGAGCAAAGAAGGAAAATGCACAAATTAGTTTCAACTATGTTGAATTAAATAAAACATATGAAACTAAAAAGGCAAAATTTGAAAATGATGATTATTTTCTACGTATAAAACCAGAAGAATTTGAAATTAAAGGAAATGCTGTTCTTCAATAAAAAGTAACATCAAAGATTTATGTTCCATCTCTAATTCTAGAAAAGAAAATTTGTCAATTGGAAAATGAAATCGACGAAACACATAAGGCATTTGACAAAGAAAAATCAGTTTTACAATCCAAAATTTTTGAATTAGAAACTAAAATTGATAAAACACATAAATATTTTGATGAAGACAAATTAAAGTTACAAACAACAATTCAAAATTTAGAATCTAAATCATCTCATATTCAGAAGTTTAAGAAGCCTAGTGCATCTTTGAAATTAGATTCTCCTTTAACTGCAACGAAAAAATGCAATAAATCAAGAATGTTTTCTCCTGTAATGGCATGTCGTGATTTATATACAATCAAACAATCTAAGATCAACAGAGGAAATTATAAACCTAAACCGAAATCACAAGTCAGTTCCTCTACCAAGCCTAAGCATAGGAGATCCACGGTTCCACCAAACTCTGATAAGAAATTGAGTGCTCTCAAACAAGATATTAGAGGAAATTCCGCACCTAAAACTCCAAATCCATTAGGTTCCTCTTCTAGACTTCAGCATTCTCAAATGTATAAAACTAAACCATCAACCGTGTTGAAACATTCTACATCTTCAAAGAAAATCTTTTTCAAAACTAAATATTTAAGATATTCAAGAAAAGATTTACTTTCCTTGGCACCTAAAATGACTTTTACACAAGTGCCAAAAACATCTCCTGTTTATGTTTACAAAACATCCTCGATCTTAAAAGCAAAATGTGTTCCTAAAACTCCAAAATCTCAAATAATTCCCCGGAAATTATTTGAAAGTGAAACATCAAGTTTCAGCTTTTCTTGGAACTCTCAATCTTTAAATCAAATCGATACAACTTATCTGTGGTTTTATTCCCACGCTAACATTGTCGGACCCAAACAAAAATGGGTACCAAAAGTTGTTTGATTTGTTTTGCAGGAGAATGACTTATATACACTTTAGTATATAACTCGTGCTTCAATATAATGACTTATACACATTTCAGTGTATAACTCGCGCTTTATCTAAATGACTTATACACATTTCAGTGTATAACTCGAGCTACATCTAGATGGCTCTTACACAATTCCGTGTATGACCCGTTTTTTAAAAGATATGGCTTTCAAGTACATCAGCTTGAAACCCGCTCTTAACCAGTTTTTCACGTAACTGTAAAAATTCTTTCCCACTCCTCTAAATCTGTAAATTTTCATTCTTTATTTTGTCGAGGGGGAGAAATATTAATTCTAGGGGGAGAATTAGTATTTACAGGGGGAGAAACTTTCTAATATCAAAACTTTTATACCCGTTTGAATATTTTTTTTAATGCTACATTTTTTTTATCAAACGACAATACCTTCCCATGGTTTGCCAGAACCGGCCTTACCTTCCCAGGGAAATATTTTTTTAGCCAAAATTGGTAAATGTGAGGGTATAAGTCTAGGGTATAGATATAGGTGAGTGCAAGGTGATGTGAAAACATGATAATATCAAGAAAACACACCTTTGAGTGCATCCAAACCGACAATAAACCGGGCAAACTCACAAATTTGTGATCCTTCATGCGTTGAATGATTCACCAGACTTAACTGACCCAGTCTAGCATTTGCACTCCACCACCAACTACTCAGATTCCTCTTAAAAGGAATTTGTTTCAATTCATTAGGGGACGTAGCACATAATCTATCGACTGCTCATTTGGAGTATGTTGGTATTGAAATTTTAACCTTCTGCCCCGGGTTACGTCTTCATTTGAATGCACAATGTGTCTAGATCTCACCGCCAAATATTTCCAATTTAGGACACATACACTATTGAATATGAATCTCCGTATATTCATCGGAACACTCATAGAGGCATCACGATCTGGTGTTTCACGAGGATTGAGTGTAAATCCTGCTAGAGCTAAAATCGCGCCAACTCTATCTGCATGTCACACATTTGAATCCACTGTTGTGCAAACGACTATCGATTCATACCGTGTGTTAACAGGTACTCTCTGTGAGTCCGGTTTTTCCTAATTTGTTCAAGTTGCTGTGCCTAAACTTTTATATCATAAAGGCAACAACTTATGCCGGATACACTTACTTTTCCGATGAAAAATCCATGTTATTCCTACAAAGTAACATCATATATGCTGATTGTTTGCACATGAGCGTTATAGTTCACTCTCAAATTACTTCTATGATCTGCTATAACCGGCATGATCTTCCCCAGGAGCCACCTACAATATAGGACAATATGTAAGGGTACATAGGTCTAGGTGAGCAGAATCAAGTATCACAGGATCTTGATTGGGGTGCGCTGAGATAAAATTTGAGAGGGGGAATGTAGTATGGGGTGCAATTCAGCTAAACATGGTAAACTGAAATGAGGGTGTAGTCGAATATGAAAAAGTAAGCTTGAGTGAGGAGGGTGTGACAGAGTTAAAGAAAACGAAAAACCCTTTCCAAACTAATAAAAGCCGGGTAGCCACGTCTCTATCAGATTGCATGTGTTGCTCTCTGATATTGAAATAGACATCATGGACCCAGTGATGCAATGCACAACCCCCCCAGCCACTCAAGTATTTCTTAAAAAGTACTTGTTTCATTTCCACGGAGACTATCTCATATGCTATCGACATCTCACTTGGAGATTGTTGATATTGAAACAGAGGACAAGCCTCTCCAATCCTCGCCTTCGTTTATCCACTAATTGAGTCTAGAACCGAAATACACTTTTAGGACACAAGGCATAATACCAAGCTTATCTTTGTGATAAAGCCGGAACATTCATAGTGATACCAACGTTCTTGGTATTCCACGATGATTGAATGGAAATCCTACCAGTGCTAACATCTATTCCAACACTGAACGTAGGTCACACAGTTTGTGTAACCGTTTGTGTTAACGGGTAATCTATGTGATCCCGGTTTTCCCGACTTAATTCGATCATTGCGATTAAATGTTAAATGATTTAATCGGATATCTATATCATCATCTTCGGTTCGATTTTCGATTATACAATGTGATGTATCTTGATTCATTCAAAAGATGCATAAATCATTCTTTATCACATTTGTATTCATGGGCTTAGAAGATTTTCTTCATTACACCTCGACGAACTTCATATTTTTCATGATGATTCCGATAATTCTTAATCATCATGAGGGGGAGAAAATTTATTAAGAAGTTCAGTTTATGAAGAAAAATGCTTACAAGGCTTAAGAGAATATATTAGCCCAGTTTACTCCACATCAAAAAGTAATATGCACAGATTAAGGGGGAGTAAACAAGAAACCGAAGAAGATTTGTTGAAGAATAATTGTTTGTTTGAGGGGGAGCGTAAACTTCATCAATGTTTTATCCTAAACAACAATTATCAAAGTTCATAAATCGAAACCAAAAATTTCTCACAAATCCTCTACATTTCCATTTTAAATCTTAAACTGACAAATCATTATATCCAAACCAAAAATTCACATTCATATCCATCCAAAATCTAATCGTATAAATCATTCTTTCCAGATTCTATAACAACCATATCCATACAAAAGCAAAACTGTTCAAATCTTTTGTATCATACAAAATACATATTATCCACATTCATTCAATTCTTAAATGTATATATCATTTTTTTTCCTATATACAAACATTCATACACACACACACATTCATTCAACTGACTTATCTTCAGAAATTTCTCACAAATCCTCTACATTTCCATTTTAAATCTTAAACTGACAAATCATTATATCCAAACCAAAAATTCACATTCATATCCATCCAAAATCTAATCGTATAAATCATTCAAAATCAAATCTTTTGTATCATACAAAATACATATTATCCACATTCATTCAATTCTTAAATGTATATATCATTTTTTTTCCTATATACAAACATTCATACACACACACACATTCATTCAACTGACTTATCTTCAGAAATTTCTCACAAATCCTCTACATTTCCATTTTAAATCTTAAACTGACAAATCATTATATCCAAACCAAAAATTCACATTCATATCCATCCAAAATCTAATCGTATAAATCATTCTTTCCAGATTCTATAACAACCATATCCATACAAAAGCAAAACTGTTCAAATCTTTTGTATCATACAAAATACATATTATCCACATTCATTCAATTCTTAAATGTATATATCATTTTTTTTCCTATATACAAACATTCATACACACACACACATTCAAAACCTTTAACTTTCAAATCATTCTTTACATAATTCAAAACCATCATTATCCCATCCTCACAAATCTCTATCCAAAAACTAAATCCCCAGCATTTCTAAATCCTAGTCAAATTCTTACCATACAGATGTTTCATTTCCAGAATTTTCAAATTTTTAAATATACTCGTTTGAAGGAATACAGGGATGTAGTTCTAAAAGTTCGAAAAGAGGGAGATTGGATAATGATCAATACAAATTAAGTCAAGACTCCATGAAATCTTCTGAGATACTTTATATTGGTTGAAAATCCGATTAAAAGTTTTATTCTTATCTGATTATCAAAAGCTGAAACTAATACTACATCAAAACTACTTAAACGATTAATTCAGTTTCAGACTTTGCTAGAGAAGAAGATTTCAAGAACAGGCTAATTCAAACTATTGATACAAAGGGGGAGATTGTTAGGACCATTTGTATTGTATCAATTAGTTTAGGGACTAGAAATGACAAGTTGTAATAGTTTGAAGCTAGTCATTAGTCTTAGTCAAATGGGTTATGCTTAATTAGAGGGTAATTAAGCATGTTTAGTAATGAGGTATAAATACCTTGTTTTTAGGCTTAATTTGTAAGCTTTCCTCACATTAATTGATTAACCATTTTGAAAGCTCCAATATTCCCTCCATCTCTCTCAACTAACTCACACACACTCAAACACCAAGAACACACACACACACTTAAACAAATCTTCTATTTCTCACCTTGAATCATCATGAATTAGCTCAATCTTAGTTGTATATGATCTAACATGATCCACAACGGATACATAATGCTTGACGACTTTGGTCGTGTTACTTTGTATTTTTTTTTTGTTTGAACGGCTTGATATATTAACATGTTCCTCTTGGTACTCTTGGTGCCAACGAATCTCTTCTCTAATGCTTGCCATAGCACCTTTGCATCATCATATTCAACAAAGAGATGTTGATAGTCATTAGGAATGGCTAGTAAGAGAGTGCTTAGAGTTTTGAGTTCGATGCCTTTGTCTTTCTTCTCCTTCTCACATTTAAGTTTGTCTGCTTCAGTTGCAGAGCTGCTTGCTTGACCAGGACCAGTTTTGTTGCCTTCCATGACAACTTCCCACATGGAGTAATCTGTAATAAGCATGTATTGCTTAATACGATTCTTCCACATCCCAAAGTTATTGGGAGTGAGTATAGGGATTTTGTTGGCTTGAGTGCTTTCATTATTATCAGTCATGATTAATAATGTGTGTGTGTTTTAAAGATTAAAACTTTTTGTTGTTCTTGAAATTAGTAGATCTAGAACCAATATGCTCTGATACCACTTGTCAGGATCGATTAACTATGAACGAGTTAATAAACACCTTAGATCTAATTGATAATAGAAGTTGCAGCGGATCAACACTATATCAATATGTTTAAGAACGATGAATTGTAAAACAATATACGTAAATATTAAGAACACAGTTTCACAAAAAGCTTCAATGTATATTATTGATTCACAATACACACGTACGTTTACAATTCGTAAGGAACTATTTATAATAGTCCTTGAAGCTAAACTATTTACCCTAGTTATTCTAGGACTTGATTTACATTCGAATTATAAAGATATACATTGAATTACATTCTATAACTATCTCTACGAAGATCTCGGACTTGATTTGCTTCCAAATCGTATATCAGTAGTAATCTGCAATCACCAGTAGTAAATAAGCATCGTCAGTAGTAAGTCTGGTGACCAGTAGTAAGTCCAAAACCATCGTCAGTAGTAACTACTATTGATCAGTAGTATCTTCAATATGCTTTGATCAGTAGTAACTAAGTTATAGACTTCACAAGTATCAACTTCATCAGTAATAAGTAATTCTGCCCCATCAGTACTAAGCATAACATTCATCAGTAATAATCATGATCAGTACTAACTGCAGCATCAGTATTAAGTTGATCTGTGATTTTGTTCCAACAATCTCCCCCTAAACTTATTGATTCCTTTTCAATCACATAAGTTTCTTTTTTTCTTCTTCTTCTTTCTTTCTTTTCTCCAAAGTTCTTTGATTCTGTTGATGTCTTTGCTCAATGATGTATTTGCTGTTTCTTTTTGTGAAATAAGTTAACTTGTTCTGAAACATAACAGCATCATATGGCATCATCATTGTATTTGTGAATATCTGATACATAGTCTTCTCAGAATGTGGATATTCTTTTTCATATAAATATAGCTCACATACTTTGCCTGATTTTTCAAAGAAATACATATTGGCAGTAGGAATGACATTCCAAGCATAAACATTTCCTGGATCTGTAAATTGTTCTGGGTAATTGTCTGGATAAAATGCAGCATCTATCATTGTTGTTAAGTATCCAGCACCAGACTCTTTCCATGATTTCTTTGTCATTCTTGGTTTTCCAATGATCAGAAGCTTGATTACATCACTTCTAGAACATGAACTGATCAATGGTAACCATCCAGTAAATCTTTGTACAATTTTATCTTCCCTTATGATCTCTATCACATTGTTCTGCATAACCCTCCAATTGATGATTGGATTGTTCTGCAAGGGAGCAACGGGCACTTCAAGAACATGTATGTTTTGTTCTGTTTTTAACTTCTTTTTAGAGCTCTGTTCTTGAGTAATAGCTTTTCTCTTCTTTGATTGGGGAGTTGAAGAATCACCAGTAGTTGATATACTACCAGCTTTGATTAATGTTGGACTGATTGGAATTAATTCTTTTGACTTCTTTTCTTCTTCTGCTTCTTGTTCAGCCAAATCCTTCTTCTTAGCAGTGCAATATTTGTCTATAATAGTAATCATCTTCATTCTGCCAAGAGACTTTGCACTAAGCCCTTTAGATTTCAAAAATTCAATCATATTGGCCTTCTGTTCAAATACATCATCTGTTAAATCACTTTTAGTTCTTTTGCATTCAGATACTAAGTATTCAAGACATTGTATATGTTCTTCTTCAACTTTTCTGAGCCTCTTGAATTCTGCTTTTTGAGCTTCTATCTGAGCATTTTCTATTTGAACAGGTAATTTTGCTTCTTGAGTTTTCTTCTTTTTATTCTCCTCAAGAGCTTGATACATCTCCACTTTCTCCAAAAATTTCTTGTGTTTTACCCTCTATCTAGACTGCTTTTCTGATCTGACATGATTAATTTTGTTCACCATTTGGTGACCTAAGGCTCTGTTTGGATAGTCTTCATCATAAACTTCCTTTCCTTTTCCAATACATGCAGATGGTGGAGGTGGAGTGTATTTCATATCAGGTACACCCAAAATCAGAAGTTTTGGATAAAACAAATGTAGTTGATCTTCTGATAAAATTTTAGGGTGTGGAGGAAGTGTACATTCATCTACCTCAAACCAATTCACATTATCATCAATGTCAGGTATGATAAGTGGTTGATTAGGAGTTGGTGGTTTGGAGATAATGACATGTCTTTCCCTTTCAATTAACTTTGGGAGTTGCAGTTCTTCCTCTTCAGTAGTAACCAAAGTAGTTACTACTGGTGTGACTTCAGGAGTTACTACTGATAGGGCATCAGTAGTATTTGTTGCTTTTATTTCCTCTTCCTGACTTACTACTGCTATGATATCAGTAGTAGGAGTTACTACTGATACTTCTTGTTGAGTTTGTTCTTCCATAGGAGCAGTAGTAGTAGGCTCATCATGAACATCCATCTTTTCTTGGCCTTCATCAATAGTTGTTTCTTTTAGATTTAGGAGAGAGGATGCTGCTGCTGCAATGGATTCATCAATCATTGTTTGAATATTATCCTTCTCCCCCTTAGTGAGCTCAACTGGAGGAGCCTCACTATCATCAAGCTTCTTCTTTAATTTCCTTATGATTTTAGTTGTTGATGAAGCCTATGCTCATAAAACCTCATCCTTTTGTTGATGGTATTGACATGCCTTTTCATTACTACAATAGTTTTCCCCTGATTTGTGAGATATTTAAGACAATCTTGTACAGTAGATTCAAGAGAATCCACTTTATCCGTCAATTGTTTGGTTTTAATACTGCCCTCACTCCATCTAGCAAGATCATCGGGCTCACGGACTGGTACATTGGCTTTAAGGTTTTCCATCCTTTCCGTCAAATCCATAGATCTACCCTCATCACTTCTTGGTGATTCATTGGGTTGTTTAGACATCCTCTTCTTCCTAGAAGAAGCAGAAATGCCCCCCCTTGTGGTTTCTTGGCACCGGGGTCCTTTAAGTAACTCCTCAAATGAGTCATCACTTAAAGTTGCCGAGGTCTGGGTCCTAGAGATGTTTTCACTGTCCTGTGCACCCACCTTTGGGGCATCAGTAGTGAAAGCCCTCGCCTCGTGTCCTCTCTCTTCCTTGGAGGACAACTCTTTGAGCCTGGGGTGTGACTCGATTTGTCCCCTGGTGTCCTTTAAAGATGTTTTCTTTCTTTTATAGATTGTGGATATATTTTGGGTGACATTGGGCAGGTCTTCCACAGAGTGAAGAGTAGCACTCTGAGGATTTATTTCAAGTTCCTGGGACACATTCAGGACTTCTATATTTGTGGGTGTTTGAGTGACTATTTAGGGTGGTGTTTGGGCTGCATGTGGGGGTGATGGAGTGGGTTGAGGTTCAATTTGGGTTGTATCTATCATTGAACCTTCTCCAAGTAGTGGTTGATCTTTGATCATATTAGGAAACAAAGGGGTTTCCTTACCCGAAAATTTAAATTGTTTTCTCATATTAGAGAAAACTTTCTTGTTCAACTCAGGAATGATAAAAATATTTTCGGGAGTTGACAAGTTTTGTAATTCACAGTTTATGATATGTTGGAGAAATCTGGGATACATTAAAAACTTTGGGGAACTAAGATTTCCCAACATACCTTCAAAAATCATGTATGAAAAATTAAATACTTGGTCTGTGCATAAACAGACAATAGCAGAGGCTATTGCCTTATTAAACTCATTCCAAGTACTTCTTTTAGGAGAAATACAATGCTGAATAGTATGTACAAGAAATTTCCATTGTGGGGAGAGAAGACCCTTTTGAAAAGTTACTATGTTAAGTCTTCCCTCATAACCCATTTTATTTAAAGTTTCAGCAATGAATTCCTTAGGAAGTGTAAACATACCTGCATCATCATGTAGTTGTAGATGGTGTCGAATAGATTGTTCAGTGATTGTGACCGTCTTTCCATCCACCGATGATTTTATCATAGGTACAGTTGCACCTTCTGTTCTTTCAGCATTGGTCCAGAAATCGACCAAGTGTTGTTGATAGGCTTTCGGTTTCACAGTTAAAGCGAACTTAATGTATGAGTTCTTTAAGAATTGAACGATTGGTCGAAAGTCTTTTGTACCATCTGGATTGCGTAGAAACGCACACATATTGTGGAACTCTGAATATTTGAGATCTGTTTGAACATTGAGAGATTGTAGAGTTGCCATTGTTGTTGATTTTGAGAAACGAGTAAGAATTTTTGTTGCTGATGAAGTGTTTTTGATCGTAAGTTAGGGTTTGTCGAGAGGTTTTAGCAAATCGAAGTGAAGATATCTTGCACACACACAAACACTATACATAATGTCAGGTCTTGATGCAGTTAAGTACATCAAAGATCCTATCATTGATCTATATAAGTGTTCATCTACATCCTCCCCCTCAACATCAGGATGTAGGTGTTTGTGTGTTTCCATTGGTGTACTTGCACTTTTACAGTCTTTCATATCAAACTTCTCCAAGATGTCCTTGACATATTTTGATTGGTTTATCAAAATACCATCTGTTCTTTGACTGACTTGGAGTCCAAGGAAGAAATTCATTGGACCCATAGAGCTCATCTTGAATTTAATCTGCATCAGTTCTTCAAATTCTTTGCATAATAAATCATTGGTTGAACCAAAGATGATATCATCTACATAGATTTGTACCAGTAGTATATCATCTTTGACTTTCTTTGTAAACAAAGTTTTGTCAATGGCTCCTCTTTTAAAGTTATTCTTCAATAGATATGATGATAATGTGTCATACCATGCTCTTGGTGCCTGATGTAGGCCATACAGAGCTTTATCCAATTTGAACACATAATCACCATGTTTTGGATCTTCAAAACCTGGAGGTTGGCAGACATAGACATCTTCTTCAATCTTCCCATATAGGAATGCACTCTTCACATCCATTTGATAAACTTTGAACTTTTTGAATGAAGCATATGCTAGGAATATTCTTATTGCTTCAATTCTAGCAACAGGAGCATATACTTCATCATAGTCTATTCCTTCTTCTTGAGTGTATCCTTGGGCTACAAGTCTGGCTTTGTTCTTGATCACTATACCTCTTTCATCTTTCTTGTTTCTAAAGATCCATCTTGTTCCAATGGCTCTTTTTCCTTTGGGTAGAGGTACAAGTGTCCAAACAGCTTGTAACTTGAATTGAAGGAGTTCTTCTTGCATTGCCTCAATCCAGTTTGAGTCCTTCATTGCTTGTTGGATCTTCTTTGGTTCATCCTGAGACAGAAAGCATTCAAACATACATTCATTAGCAATTAAACTTATGTTACACATGTTTGCAGTTAAGCTTTTATTTAACTTGCTTCTTGTTTGCAGTGGTGAGTTAACATCACTTAGAACAAGGTCTAATGGATGGTTCTTCTGAGTCCTTGTAGTTGTAGCTCTGTCAACTACTAGTTGATTTTCAAGGTTGGACTCATTTGTCTCAGGCAATTGCTCCTCTAGTGATCCTTCATTGTCATTGATGTTTGGTTCATCATCATCTTGGTCAGAATTACTACTGCTATTATTTTCATTGAGATCAGTAGTATTGTTGTTGTTACTGGTATCAGTAGTATCTTGAGAATTTAGGTTATTGCTAGGACCAGTAGTATTTTGAGTACTATTACTGGTACCAGTAGTATTTGAATTACTACTGTCCTCATTCTCAGAGTTACTACTGGTTCCAGAATTTGAGTTATTACTGTCCTCAGTATTAACTGTGGGAGCAGTATCAACTATTATGTATCTCATATTTTCTTGACCAGTATTAACAGATGATGTTCCTTCCTTTTGAGTGTGACAAGTTGAATCACCTGCATTTAAATCCATGTTAGAGTTAAAGGATTTGGTTAGATTGTCTATGTTAAATAGCCAATCTGGACCATTTCCTTGTTCATTAGGAACATTTTCATTAAAGGATACATTGATGCTTTCTTCAATTATCCTTAATCTCTTGTTGAATACTCTGTATGATTTGCTTTGAGTAGAGTATCCCACAAAGATTCCATCATCAGCTTTGCAGTCAAATTTACCAATTTGTTCTCTTGTAATCAGAATAGTACAAGGACAAGAAAATGATTTTAAAAAACTTATAGAGGGTTTTCTTTTATTAAAAAGTTCATATGGTGTTTTAAAATGTGGCTTCACTATTAATACTCTGTTCTGAACATAGCAGGCAGTATTAACAGCTTCAGCCCAAAAAGTGATTGGTAACTTTGAATCTGCTAGCATTGATCTTGCTGCTTCTATGATGGTTCTATTTCTTCTTTCATCTACACCATTTTGTTGTGGAGTTCTAGGTGAGCTGTATTGCCTGTCAATACCTTTAAGATCACAAAAGTTAATTAAGTTAGCATTTTTAAATTCTGTGTCATTATCACATCTTATGGCTTTAACTTTTTGATCAGATGTATTCTCCAGTTTAACAATTAAGTTTTTTATGAGTTCACTTGTTTCATCCTTTGTCCTGAGAAAGAAAACCCATGTATATCTGGAAAAGTCATCAGTAATAACAATACAATATTGTTTCTTTCCAATACTCATTACATTTGTAGGTCCAAATAGGTCCATATGTAAGAGTTGTAAAGGAACATAAATAGAATTCACAGATTTGGAATTATGAGAAGTTTTGTGTTGTTTACCTTTTAGGCATGCAACACAATGATGATCACACATGAATTGTTTTTGAGGTCGTCCAATGACCAAATTTCTTTTTACTAAATTGTTCATGTTTTTGAAATTAGTGTGACACATCCTTCTATGCCATAGTTCTGATTCAGTGGTGTTTGCCTTGGATATAAAACAGTTGACCTCATTTGAAGAAATGAGTTCTCCCCCTATATCCAGGAAATACACATTGTTTCTCCTTGGAGTTCTTAAAACAACATATTTTTCATCTAAAATAAAATCAGGAGAAAGAATGATGCACTCAATGTCTGTGAAAAGAATTTTGTTCTTTTTATCACAAACTTGAGACACACTGACTAGATTGTATTTTAGTTCAGCTACATAAAATACATCATCAAAGGTAATTTTGCCATTAGTAACAGTACCTTTACCTGTAATCTTACCTCCCTTTGGGTTCTCACCAAAGGCCACATATCCTCCATCAAATAACTTGAAATCTTTAAGAATTTGCAGATTTCCAGTCATGTGCCTTGAGCATCCACTATCAATGTGCCATGTTCTTCCTTCTTCTGGGATCTGAATGCTCTGCACAAGTAAGTAAAAGGTTAGTTAAGTTTGGGAACCCAAGCTTTATATGTCTTGGGTTCATCCTTTGAGAGATCATATTTAGAAAAGTTAACTTTAAACACTTTTGGTACCCATACCTTTTTAGTACTGGTGTTCTGTTTTACTACTGATCTTTTGGATTTGTCTAGATTTACTATTGATCGTGGTTTATACCCATTGTGTTTAGCTTTTGAATACTTTACTACTGATGGACCAGTAGTATTTGGGTACTTACCATATTTGGAATGACCAGTAGTGTTTTGAGATTTTGGTTTGGTAACAGTAGTATTTTTGAAATTAGGGTTGTTACCAGTAGTATTTTTGTACTGGTACCAGACAGCATTATAATTAAGGTTAACACCAGTAGTAAAATTGTTACAGTTTTTACTGGGTTGGAAAATTTAAAATATTGTGGATTTTGATTTGATTTTCCATTGTTCTTGAAGTAATTTCTTGGTGCACTTCTTCCAAATCTTGGTGTTTCAGCAATTGGAGTTTTATTTTTATTCACTACTGAAGGATCAGTAGTATCTTTTAACTTTTGTATTTTTACTTTTTCTTTAAAATTTTTAAATTCCTTGAACTCTTTGCAATTTATTGGATTGAAGTGACAATCCTTTGCTAAATGATTTACTTTGTTGCAAATAACACATTTTAATTTACTATCTTTAGCCTTTATGGTTTTTCTTTGTTCTAAGAGTTGATTCATGTTTCTTTGATTTCCCCTTTTTAAAATTTTTGGTATATTTTCTGCATCATATTTAGGAGAATTTTCTTCACTTTGTGCTGTGTGAAAACTTGTATCAACTGAGTTTGGAGATTCAGTTTGAAAGATTGTAAATTCAATAGAGTTTGTAGTTCTATCATCATCAGAAAAATCATTTGATTCAGATGGTTCAGTATTAGATTCAGTTTGATTTTCATTTTTTAATTCATTAATTATTCTTTCTGAACTGTTTTTGAGTGGAGGAATGAATTTATATGGAGGTGGTACAGCATGATATCCCACTCCATGAACAACTTTTTCTGTAGTTTGATTATTAGTTAATTCATCAAGAATTTTAGTGCTTCTTTCAAACTTTTTAATTGTCAATTTATTTTGTTCAATTTCAAGTTGACATTCTTCTAATTTACTTGTTAATTCTTTATTTTTTAATTCATAAAACTCTTTCTCATCTACAGCTTGAAGCAATTCTTCCTTTATCCTTTGATCAATCATCTGGTACACCTTTATTTGATGTTCTTGATCAGCAATCACACCATCAAATTCATGGTTTCTTCTTACTGCTGTTGCTAAATCTTCATTTAATTTAGTGTTTTCTTTTTCTAAATTTTTAACAATTTTAACACATTCAGAAGTACAAGGTTTAGGTTTTACCTCAGATTTGCTGTCAGTAAAAGGCCATAAGAGCTTGATTTTGAGCATGCTCTTCTGATTGGAAGCTCCAGTCATAGCCTTGTCCTTGTTGTGAAACAATAGCAGTTGATTTTGATCTTTTATCTGGCTGAGGACATTCTTTTGCAAAGTGACCAAGATTGTTACAGTTGTAACATTTGACTTTTGTTTTGTCAAATCCAGCTTTGTCACCTTTGTTGTAGTTGAGGCTTGTCCTACCAGTCATTTTTAAGAATCTTTTGGTTCTTAGGCTCAGCATAGCCATCTGCCATTTAAGATCCATCTCCTCAAGATCATCTGGATTCAATTGTTCCAAATCATCACTAATCAGTGCAGTATGCACATGACTGGTGAAGAAGGATTCTCTTGCAGCATCTTCACAATCTGCAGCCTTTCCTGTGGCAGTTTCCTGACCTTGACCTGTACTAGATACAAATGCAGCATTGTTAGAAGAAATAGAAGGGTTCTTTTGATTTACCTCAGTTTCAAATACTCTGAGATCATTGTAGAGTTCATCTAACTCCTTTTCTTCTAGTGCATCTCTCTGTCTGTATATCACTGTATACATGGCCCATTCTTCACTAAGAGACCTTAGGAACTTCATGTTGACATCTTCTTGATCCATCTTAACCCCAACCTGGTTAAGTTCACCAATAAGCTTGTTGAATCTGTCAAAAACTTGAGTGAGTGTCTCATTGGGCTTTCCTTTGAAGTTTTCAAAGTCTTGCTTGAGAACAGACTTCATGTTCCTCTTGGTACTCTTGGTGCCAACGAATCTCTTCTCTAATGCTTGCCATAGCACCTTTGCATCATCATATTCAACAAAGAGATGTTGATAGTCATTAGGAATGGCTAGTAAGAGAGTGCTTAGAGTTTTGAGTTCGATGCCTTTGTCTTTCTTCTCCTTCTCACATTTAAGTTTGTCTGCTTCAGTTGCAGAGCTGCTTGCTTGACCAGGACCAGTTTTGTTGCCTTCCATGACAACTTCCCACATGGAGTAATCTGTAATAAGCATGTATTGCTTAATACGATTCTTCCACATCCCAAAGTTATTGGGAGTGAGTATAGGGATTTTGTTGGCTTGAGTGCTTTCATTATTATCAGTCATGATTAATAATGTGTGTGTGTTTTAAAGATTAAAACTTTTTGTTGTTCTTGAAATTAGTAGATCTAGAACCAATATGCTCTGATACCACTTGTCAGGATCGATTAACTATGAACGAGTTAATAAACACCTTAGATCTAATTGATAATAGAAGTTGCAGCGGATCAACACTATATCAATATGTTTAAGAACGATGAACTGTAAAACAATATACGTAAATATTAAGAACACAGTTTCACAAAAAGCTTCAATGTATATTATTGATTCACAATACACACGTACGTTTACAATTCGTAAGGAACTATTTAAATAGTCCTTGAAGCTAAACTATTTACCCTAGTTATTCTAGGACTTGATTTACATTCGAATTATAAAGATATACATTGAATTACATTCTATAACTATCTCTACGAAGATCTCGGACTTGATTTGCTTCCAAATCGTATATCAGTAGTAATCTGCAATCACCAGTAGTAAGTAAGCATCGTCAGTAGTAAGTCTGGTGACCAGTAGTAAGTCCAAAACCATCGTCAGTAGTAACTACTATTGATCAGTAGTATCTTCAATATGCTTTGATCAGTAGTAACTAAGTTATAGACTTCACCAGTATCAACTTCATCAGTAATAAGTAATTCTGCCCCATCAGTACTAAGCATAACATTCATCAGTAATAATCATGATCAGTACTAACTGCAGCATCAGTATTAAGTTGATCTGTGATTTTGTTCCAACATGATAGATCGTATTTCATTAAGATCGAGCTAATCCATGAAAATTCAAGAGAGATTGAAGTTTATGTGTGTGTGTGTTCTTGGTGTATTTAGTGTGTGTAAATGAGAGAGAACGATGGTAGTTGAACAGCTTTCAGAAATTGTATTTCAGTTAATGTGGGAAAGCTTGACTTGAAAGTCAAAGTTACAAACTTATATACTCCTACCACTTAACAAAGGAAAAGTTAACTAACGGACTTTAAAGGTCAAAACTATTACATAAATGGTCCTAACAATCTCCCCCTTTTTGATCTTTAACACGTCATCCCAGTCTTCAGACTTCAGATTCTTCTTATAATCTGTCTTTGGCAAAAAAATGTTTTTCTGAATTTCAAGATCAAAACATTTCAGAAATCTGGAAGTTTAAGATACTCAAAGAGGATATGTTTTTCGTTGATACTGTTTGAGTGAAGAAATCCTATAACTGATTTACAAAAGATTTGAAAATTTTGGGAAAGAGAATATCAGTTAAGTAAGGATTTGACTGGGTTTTCAGATAATGGAGAGGTTGTTTTTGGAATTTTGTGGTAGAGAATTATATTAAGGATAGAATAATAATGTTTTTGAATGGTTTGTCAGTCAAAGTTTTGGATGTTTGTGTTTGATTTGATAAGAATGATTTGAAAGTTAAAGGTTTTGAATATAAATGTATGTATGTTTTGTATGTATGAAAGAATGATATGTACATTTAGGATTTGGATGAATGTGGATAATTTTGTATTTGGTATGGAAATATGGATTTAAACGGTTAAGCTTTTGTATGGATATGGTTGTTATGGAATTTGGAAAGAATGATTTAAACGGTTAAGATTCTGAATGAATATGAATGTGAATTTGTGGTTTGGATAGAATGATTTGTCAGTTTAAGATTTGTAATGGATGTTGAGAATTTGTGAGGATTTTCTGAAAATGAGTCGGTTTCTTTTTCTTCACAAAAGAATTTCATGTAAATCGACGAAAATGTAGACCCATAAATAGATAGAGTTGTTCGTAGCGGAAGTCTTTTATTGAAGTTGTGACTTTGTCAATTTATGATCATTGATAATTGTTGTTGAGAGAAAAATGTGGATAAGATTCACGCTCCCCCTCAAACAAACAATTATTCTTCAACAAATCTTCTTCGGTTTCTTGTTTACTCCCCCTTAATCGGTGCATATGTCTTTTTGATGTGGAGTAAACTGGGTTAATAAATTCTCTTAAGTCTTGTAAGCATTTTTCTTCATAAACAGAACTTCTTATTAAATTTTCTCCCCCTCATGATGATTAAGATTGATCGGAACCATCATGAAAAATGTAAAGTTCGTCGAGGTGAAATGAAGAAAATCTTCGAAGCCCATGGATACAAAATGTGAAGAAGAATGATATATTCATATTTTGAATTAATTAATATACATCACATTGTATCATCGAAAACCGAACCTATGTTGATGATGTAGATAGTCGATCAAAACGTTTGGCAGTTAATCTCAATGATCGAATCAAATAGGGCAAACCGGGATCACATAGATTACCCGTTAACACAACAGTTACACAAACTGTGTGACCTACGTTCAGTGTTGGAATATATGATAGCACTGGTAGGATTTCCATTCAATCATCGTAGAATACCAAGAATGTTGGTATCACTATGAATGTTCCGGCTTTATCACAAAGATAAGCTTGGTATTATGCCTTGTGTCCTAAAAGTGTATTGCGGTTCTAGACTCAATTAGTGGACAAACGAAGGCGAGGACTGGAGAGGCTTGTCCTCTTGTTCAATATCAACAATCTCCAAGTGAGATGTCGATAGCATATGAGATAGTCTCCGTGGAAATGAAACAAGTACTTTTTAAGAAATACTTGAGTGGCTGGGGGGGGTTGTGCATTGCATCACTGGGTCCATGATGTCTATTTCAATATCAGAGAACAACACATGCAATCTGATAGAGACGTGGCAACCCGGCTTTTTATCAGTTTGGTAAGGGTTTTTCGTTTCTTTAACCCTGTCACACCCTCCTCACTCAAGCTTACTTTTTCATTTTTTCGACTACTCCCTCATTTCATTGTACCATGTATAGCTGAATTGCACCCCATACTACATTCCCCCTCTCAAATTTTATCTCAGCGCACCCCAATCAAGATCCCGTGATACTTGATTCTGCTCACCTAGACCTATGTACCCTTACATATTGTCCTATATTGTAGGTGGCTCCTAGGGAAAATCATGCCGGTTTTAGCAGATCATAGGAGTAATTTGAGAGTGAACTATAACGCTCATGTGCAATTTATCAGCATATATGATGTTACTTTGTAGGAATAACATGGATTTTTCATTGGAAAATGTATGTGTTTCCGGCATAAGTTGTTGCCTTTATGATTTATATGATTAGGCACAACAACTTGAACTATTTAAGGAATACCGGACTCACATAGAGTATCCGTTAACACACCGTATGAGTCGATAGTCATTTGCACAACCATTGATTCAAATGTGTGACCTGCAGTTAGAGTTGGCGCGATTTTAGCTCCAGCAGGATTTCCACTCAATCCTCGTGAAGCACCAGATTGTGATGCCACTATGAGTGTTCCGATGAGTACACGGAGATTCATATTCAATAGTGTATGTGTCCTATATTGGAAATATTTGTCGGTGAGATCTAGACACATTGTGCATTCAATTGAAGACGTAACCCGGGGCAGAAGGTTAAAATTTCAATACCAACATACTCCGAATGAGTAGTCGATAGATTATGTGCTACGTCCCCTGAAGAATTGAAACAAATTCCTATTGAGAGGAATCTGAGTGGTTGGTGGTGTAACACCGCATTTTTTTTAAAAGGCAATTAAGTATTAGTCTAAGTACGGAGGCATCTAGTTAGTTAAGTTTACAAAACGTGGTCCCACAAAATATTACAACTAAAGTTATTTAAAAGACGGTATTACTAGACACGGCTCATTTTACAAAACAATAATTTAAGCATGGTCAAACTTCCCGTCCAAGCCCGACCCGTTCAAGCCATCCAACCTGAAATGTGTCAATAAGGGAGGGATTAGCACAAAAGCTAAGTGAATGAATTCCTAACACTAGCAACTATACTAGTCACTACACTAGTCACTTAAACACGGAAGTTATAAAACATCTCCGGTTGGGTAATCACTTATTGAGAGGATCGACGGCTTTGCGGGCCTTAAACCATGGTCGGCCAAAACCACGATAACCGATAGCGTTTCGTATCCAACACCCGGGCAACTCCCTCCCCTTAACCATGCAACAAATACAGGTAAGGTCGGATACCCGATTAGTCGATACCCGATGCCCAGCCGTTCTCCTTCCGACACTGACCTCATCCCGAATGTGCACATAGTCATGTATGGTATTCCTTAACACTAGGCATACATAACAAAGAGACTAGCTACGAGTAAACACCGCGAAAAACGTCACAACAAAGTTCCCAATCGCGAACTCCAGTTCACGATCGCGAACTAGAGTTCGCGACGTGAACTCTGGTCGTGATCTCTTCGCGATGACTAACCAATTTTACTGGACCGACTTCACGATCGCGAACTAAGTTCGCGTCGTGAACTCCCCTCCTCTGGCGATTTCTGCATTTTTCACCAACAAGACAATACCAAATGAAATAACCGAAACCCGAGTTGTAGGTCGAATCCACTCACCTTTCAACCTTCGATTCCTTAACTCAGTGAGCTAGTATCACTGAGTATCCTTCCCGGTTCCTGTCAACAACATACCGAGTTAGTGATAATCCACCGAATCGTCAAAATCATCAATTTCAACAACTAGCTACATAAGACTCATAAAATGCACATTTTATGACATTTACAACTAGCACAAGTCCTTCATCAATACAATTGACCATTTTGACCATTTAGCAAGTATTCACAAATAGTTGACCCAAATGGGCCAAAAACCCGAACATGATCCTAACACTCCCACATTTCCATCAACTAGCAATTAATCTTTAAACTAGCAATTCACAATCATCTAACAATTTCATCAAGATCATAACCATCACAAATCCAAGTATGATACTTCCAAGATCACTAGTTAACCATTTTGACAAAATCATCCAAACACTAGTTAAACTACTTCACCAATTGATCAATACTAGGTTTTTAACATCCATGACTTACCAAACATGATTTCACAACCTAATAAACAATTCTAACCATCCAAAACTCAAGAAATCCAAGATTCATCAAAACCCACCTTCAACATCCACCATTAATGGAGGTTGAAGGTGATTTTCACCAAATCTTGTATTCCTTCAACAATCTACCATACAAATGATGTAAAAGCTTGCATAAACACATAAAACAACATCCATAACAAGATTCATCCATAGATTACTAACAATCACAAACCCTAGTTCAAACTCTAGCTCAAGAACACCAAGAACAAACCAAGGAAAGGATGAGACTTACTTCTAGACTTCTCTTACACAAACTTGGGTGTAAAATTCGGATCCTAGCACCAAGAACAAGCAAAGGAGGTGAAGAACAAGTAGAGAGGAAGAAGATGGGGTTTTGCAATGTAATAGTGAAGATAATGTTTGCAAAAAGGGAATGAAGTGCAAGACAAAAGAGAGGGTTTTCCCTCTCTCTCTCTATCCGGCCAACACAAGGGGGGTGGGACCCCTTTGTGGCTTTTGTTTTAATTTAACAGTATGTGTCTGAAAAGTCCCTTTCGAAATTAATTTATTTAAAATAGCAAACGGACTCCAATTTTAAAAACGAAAGCATTTCTGGAAACGATATTTAACAAGGAATCCAAATATATAAAAATCACGTTTCCATTCCAAATATATCACAAGTCGGGTATTTTAACCCCTTGGTTAAAATACCGCAAAGGACAGCAGGCTAATTTAATTAACTAGGCATTTAATCAGATAATCATTTAATAAGATACCTTAAGGTCAATAAACTATTAGGCCGGGTTTTGGGATGTTACAGGTGGTGGAGTGCAAATGCTTGATTGGGCCAGTTAAGTCTGGTGAAACATTCAACACATGAATGAACACATTTTAATGAGGTTGCCCGGTTTATTGTCGGTTTGGATGCACTCAAAGGTGTGTGTTCTTGATATTATCATGTTTTCACATCACCTTGCGCTCACCTAAATCTATACCCTAGACTTATACCCTCACAGTTACCAATTTTGGCTAAAAAGTATTTCCCTTGAAAGGTAAGGCCGGTTCTGGCAAACCATAGGAAGGTATTGTCGTTTGATAAAAAAAAATTGATCGATTAAAAAAAAATTCAAACGGGTATAAAAATATTGAGATAGAAAGTTTCTCCCCCTGGAAATACTAATTCTCCCCCTAGAATTAATATTTCTCCCCCTCGACAAAATAAAGGTAATGAAAAATATATACAGTTTAAGAGGGGTGGGAAAGAGTTTTTACATTTATGTGTGAAAATGGTTAAGAGCGGGTTTCAAACAAATGTATTTGAAAGCCATTATTTTGAAAAGCGAGTTATACACTGAATTATGTATAAGTCATTTCTTTGAAATTCGAGTTATACACTGATTTGTGTATAAGTCATCGTTTTGTGAAAAATAAAACGATTTAAGCTTTTAGATTTAGCATACCAAGTTTAGACACAAGAAAGTTAAAACATTTTTCGTCTAATGTCTTGGTAAACAAATCAGCTAATTGATAATCAGTGGAAACAAAATACAATTCCACGTTACCATGTTCAACATGATCTTTTATAAAATGATATCGAAGATCAATTTGTTTAGTTTTAGAATGTTGAACAGGATTGCATGAAATTGCAATTGCACTTCGAGAATCACAATATAAAGGAATACGACTGTATGAAAAGCCGTAATCTTTTAATTGTGATTGCATCCAAATTACCTGGGATAAGCAGCTTGCAGCAGCAACATATTCTGCCTCTGAAGTTGAAAGAGACGCACAATTTTGCTTCCGTGAAGACCAGCTCACCAGTTTATCTCCCAGAAATTGAACACTCCCAGATGTACTCTTTCGATCCAACATGCATCCAGCATGGTCAGCATCAGAAAATGCAGTCAAGTCAAAAGAAGTTTCTTTAGGATACCAGATACCAAGATCTCAAGTGCCCTTCAGATAACGAAATATTCGTTTGACCGCTTGAAGATGAGATTCTTTAGGAGCTGCCTGATACCGAGCACATATGCAAGTAGAGAACATAATGTCTGGTCGACTCGAAGTCAGATATAGTAAGGATCCGATCATCCCCCGATAATGGGTAATATCAACAAGTTTTCCATCCGGATCAGCATGCAGTTTAGAACCAGGCGACATCGGCGTCGAAATTGGTTTACAATCATCCATAAGATATTTCTTCAATAAATCAGTGATATACTTGGATTGATTGATGAAGATTCCGGTAGGTAATTGGCGAACTTGAAGACCAAGAAAGAAATTCATTTCACCCATCATGCTCATCTCAAAACGTTTAACCATAAGAGCAGAGAACTTCTTGCAATATTTGGGATTTGTAGAACCAAAAATTATATCATCGACATAAATTTGAATAAGAACAATGTCTTCCCCTTGACGTTTGATGAAGAGAGTTGTGTCGACTTTCCCTTTAGAAAAACCAGACTCAACTAAGAATTTGGATAAGACATCATACCACGCCCTAGGAGCATGTTTTAAACCGTACAAAGCTTTGTCGAGAATATAAACATGATTAGGCATGTGTGGATCTACAAAACCTTCGGGTTGATGAACGAACACTTCTTCTTTGAGAATGCCATTTAAAAATGCAGTTTTTACATCCATTTGATAGATAGTAAAATTCTTATGTGCTGCATATGCCAAGAATATTCGAATAGCTTCTATTCGGGCAACAGGAGCAAACGTTTCTTCAAAATCAATGCCTTCCTGCTGAGCATACCCTTTTGCAACTAGACGTGCTTTGTTCCGAATTACAATTCCATTTTCATCCTTCTTGTTTTTGAAAATCCACTTTGTACCAATAACAGATTTGCCAAGAGGTTTTGGAACAAGACGCCAAACTTTTAATCTTTCAAATTGATTTATTTCTTCTTGCATAGCAAGAATCCAGTCTGGGTCAGAGAGAGCTTCACTGACCTTTTTTGGTTCATTCGAGCTTAAAAATGCAGTAAACTGACATTCATCAGCAGTAGCTCGACGGGTTTGAACAGAAGATTCAAGATCACTGATAATTTGATGTAAAGGATGCTCTCTTGTCCATTTAAGAGAACGAGGAAGTGGAAGTTGACCTGGATTGATATTTGAGGTATCAGTGAATTCAGGATGAGGAATTATTGCAGTTTGAATAGTTGATGTAGACGGTGGAGGATCAACCCGTTTAACGTTGAATTTGGAAAAATCAATCACCAAAGGTGGAGGTCGAGCTGGTACTAAAGATAAATCTAAAGAAGTAGCAGGTTGACCAAAAGGTGATGATTGATTATTCGTGGGTGTGGAATTGTCCGGAGACGAATGATGTGGCAAAAGTGAAGAATTTCCTGGAGATTGATGTGGTTTCAATCAATCAAATTTGATTGAAATCATTCTTGTTGAAATCGTTCAAGTTGTAATGGTGAAGCAATATCGTAATCTATTTTGGTCGGAAATCAATTGTTCAGATTGTAAATCAATTGTTTGAGTTGGAATATTTAGCCGAACTTCTTTGAAATTCTTCGCCGATTGATAATCGAATTATGTTTGAAATTGTTTATTGAATTCAATTTATTCTGAGATTTCGTGTGATGTCTGATTATAAATTGTTGAATTGATAATCTGTTGATCGAAGACTTGAAGATCTGTAACCGAACTATGTTGCCGAACTTGTTGACCGAAAATTGTTGAAGAACCGAAGTAGTAGAATTTGACTGCCGATCTTGGAGAAGATCGGTGTTCGTGAAGAACCGAACAAGGATTGATCAGTGTTCGTGAAGAACCGAACTTGTAGAATTGAATGAATCAAATTTTCAAGAGCCGAACTTCTTCAGGTTTGATTAAGTTCGATATGGGTGGCCGAACTTGTGGATCGAACTGGTGTAGCCGAACATTCAACTGGATCAATTTTGAATTGGGCCGAACTATAGTGTAGTTCGGGCCGAACTTCACTGGACCTAAGTTCGGGCCGAAGTACTTACTTGTTCGATATGGGCCGAAGTATAGTGTAGTTCGGGCCGAACTTCGGGCTTTTCACTTCGGGCCGAAGTTGTTCTTCAAGCCGAAGTATGCGACGAACACAGACACGAACGTACTTTCTCTTCACTTTTTCGATTCGATTTTGCTCATTTCTTAACCAATTTGAATGATTCTTCTTGCTAATTGCTCGAAATCCAATTGCTAACACTTTGATTTGATCACTTTCTTCAATCCATAACACAATAGATCGGAATTTTGATTTCAGTCGACTTTTTGAACATTTTTTAGTTTTTCACTAAAATCACAAAATTGAAGTGATTTGTTGACGGAATGGATCGAATTTTGATTCTATCTTGCTTAGAATCGAAGGAGAAACATGATTCTCCAATCAAATCTTCAATTTGAACAAAAAATTTACAACATTAAATTTTCAATGACGAACATCAACTTTTTCTTCAAAATTCAGATCTGGATGATTCTAGCTCGAAATTGGATCTTCTCAAAGAGAGATTTCGCTCTGATACCACTTGATAGATCGTATTTCACTAAGATCGAGCTAATCCATGAAGATTCAAGAGAGATTGAAGTTTATGTGTGTGTGTTCTTGGTGTATTTAGTGTGTGTAAATGAGAGAGAATGATGGTAGTTGAACAGCTTTCAGAAATTGTATTTCAGTTAATGTGGGAAAGCTTGACTTGAAAGTCAAAGTTACAAACTTATATACTCCTACCACTTAACAAAGGAAAAGTTAACTAACGGACTTAAAAAGGTCAAAACTATTACATAAATGGTCCTAACATCTAGCTAATTAGTGAAAACGTGTTACTTTATATAGTTGTTTCTGTGTGTTATGCCGACCTATAGATAACTTATAAGCTAGTATTCTATCAAACTTGTATTTGTTTATAAACAACGTCATATAAAAATCTAGCAAGAAACTATATTACTACGTTGTTTATGTTATTGTTGATTATTAATTTAAGGATTAACCAATGGATTAAGCAATAACAAGTAGAAATATAGGAAGATTAAGATTGATTGATGAACATGAACACTTTGCTATGAATTTGACAATTACAAAATAGGGCAAAGGTTAGTGACAATTAACTAAGAACAAGGTATTTATACCTAGACCTAGTTTCGACTAATTACATAATGCCCCCTAGACTATTGGTTACAACATTTGAGACCCAACAATCTCCCCCTTTGTAACAATAGTCTGGGAGGCGTATCTTCGAAGTCTTCATCTTGAGCCAAAGTTGCACCTGGTAGATATGTCATTAAATAATGTTGTATTAGGAACAATTTGAGCTTTCTTTGGATGTGAAAATGAATACTTCTTGTAGCTTTTTAACCAACAAGATGTATTTTGAAGACTTTTGATTGAAGATACATATTGATCGACTAAAAGTAAGACCCATAATGATAGAGAGATTAACAGCGGAAGTCTTTTCTTGAAGTTTGTGGCTTTATGTCGATCAATGATTCTTGATAATTGTTGTTAGGGTAAAATGTTGATAACGGTTACGCTCCCCCTCAAATAAACAACTATTTCTTCACGGGAGTTGGATTGAACATTCTTATGTTTACTCCCCGGTGAACGAATTACCAAATTCAACTATGGAAGTTGTTTGATACCTTCGTTAGATCATTGGTTTCTTGTTTATGGTCCGACCATCATAACTTGCTCATTTCTTAACCAAATCGAGTGATTCTTGTTGCAAAACGTTCGATTTTCAATTACCTACAATCCTATTCAGACACTTTTTTGAAAACAAGTTCCGATTTTCTCGATTTTAGCTTTAAAGCTCCGAAAATTTTGTGTTCTTCATGTTCTTCATTTTTGAACTTTTAAAAACGAAATTAAACCTTGTTTTTGATGATTTTTATATGAGATTTGCTATTGATTTGCTCGAAATCAGTAATAGAACAAAGCTATAATACCAAAAACATGAAACATACATTTGATTTTGAATTTAATCCCACTTTTGAGCACTTTTTGACCAAAAACACTTCAAAAACCCATCAAAATCTTCAAAATTTGCTTAATCACGGCTGATTTGGATCGAAGCTATGTAGACTTTTGCTCTGATACCAATTGTAGATTATGAATTTAAGGATTAACCAATGGATTAAGCAATAACAAGTAGAAATATAGGAAGATTAAGATTGATTGAAGAACATGAACACTTTGCTATGGATTTGACAATTACAAAATAGGGCAAAGGTTAGTGACAATTAACTAAGATCAAGGTATTTATACCTATACCTAGTTTCGACTAATTACATAATGCCCCCTAGACTATTGGTTATAACATTTGAGACCCAACAGTTATGTTTTCATTTATTTATTTAGCCAGGTGATCACAACATTAATGTTTACATTATAAAAATGTAATGCAAAATTTGAATCTTACTATACGATGTTTAATAAATTAAGCATGACAAATTAAGAACACATGGAAAGTACGAAAATGTTAAATAGAAAATAGGGTCGATGAAGCAACGGTCCTGATAGTCTGAGATTCGATTATCGATCAACCTTGAGTCATACCCTCCTTTGGATACTTATTTTCTGCCCAAACGTTTATTTTATTTTTAATTTTTTTCGAAAACAAAACAATATTTTAGTAGTATCTGACAACATTTGCATTTTGATTTTAGTTTCCCATGCATGATCTGTTTTGTATTAATAACATGGGGTTATTTTTTTTTATTTATTTTTTTTTGAAATGACAAATCTAATATACTCCTAATTATCACTTATATCCATGACGAGACTCGAATTTAAGACCTCAAAGTCAAGAGGCAAACATCATACTGCTGGGCCAGAGGCCCTTTGGTACATGAGTTTTTCTATCATATGCTTCATAGGCATATGATAAGGTGCAATTAACAATTTTAAAATTTCCATTTATTTCAAAAACACATTTAATACATCTTCTAAAAAGACAATGTTTAGACTTCATTAATGTTTATCAATGTATGTTTAGGAAATTTTGAGATACTTAGGGGGTGTTTGGGATTGCTTATTGAAAATAGATTATGTGTTTTGAAAATGAATAATCAGATAATCAGCGGTAATTATAAAACGTGATTCTGAAAAGTAGTGTTTGGATTTGATTATGTTGTTTGAAATCGCAATAATCAGATAATCTGTTTTTTAGTGTTTGGCAAACCTAATTATTTGTTTAGTTAATATGTAATATTCAAAACTCCATTTTCAAAACGCAAATAAGTAGCAACCAACCTACTTTTTCAAAACTCCATTTTGAAAGCTCCAAAACGCAATAAGTGATTATTTCATACATTTTGCCAAACACTAGTTTTAGATTATTTGCGTTTTCAAAATGCAATAAGCAAATAATCTACTTCAAATCGCAATCCCAAACACCCTCTTAAATGGCCCTTAATGTGTGCACTAGGGACACATATTAGAAAAACCCTAATAACATTTTCACATATACATATATATTTTTGTACGGCTGGCTTTACTCGATACGATCAAAAGGGAAGTGGAATTGACTAAATGTTGCCTTTTGGAATCAGAACATATTTGAGTTCTTACTTTAATTACTTTTGTTTCTTGCTTGTTGGAATTTTTTAATTGGTTTTGCTAATATTATAAAGTTACGGTAACACATAAGTGAGGGGGTAAATGTAAATCTGTATTTATATGATACCGAGGTAGAGACAGAGAGTAATATATAAATCTGTTTTTATTTTGATTTGACAATTAGTAAATTAACTGAACGTAGTCAGTGTGAGTAATGTTCTTGGAACATATAAATAGCTCAAAACTTATGTTTAGTGTGTAATTATAATCTAACTACTCAAGAAAGAATGAACGACAGTGACTAATTATCGAACTGTCAAATTTCTAAAGAGCCAGAATAAAATTAATTAGACGAATATCTGAACAAGCATTCTAGTGTGGAACTCTAAAATTTCTAATGATCTCTAATGCAAGCTTTTTATAAAAAAAATTTATTTTTTTATATAGTTCATTTGAATATATATGACCTTCTAGTAAAAAACTTTTGTTTCAAAAACTTTTCTTCCATAAGTCTTTTTGAAAACACACAAAAGATTTATCTATATTTATATGCATTGTAGAAAAATCTTATGGAAAGCTTCTTAATAATGTTATTAAATGGAAAGTTTATGTGATAATTTAATAAATCCTTTTAAAAATTTGTGCATTCAAGATTTACCACAGGTTGTGTGTGTTTTTCTTATATATTTTGCATACTTGTCTAGCCAACTTGATCAATTCCATTTTCAGCAAATATTAATACTTTATATATAAATAAATACATATAAAATTCAAGTTTGAATGGGCGTGTATTTCAAGTCAAAGCAAGTGGGGGTGTTTAGGCCAGCCTTGGACGACAATCAGCACCACCCACCTTGAGAAACGTGTGTTTTTGTGTGAGATTAATATTCATCAACAACAACGCAGAACACATGATCGAGATGCTTGCACACACAAAACAATGAAATGAATGTGAAAAATCACCGATGCACATCCTGTATATTTTATAGAGATATGCATAGTGCTCTTTTTAATCTGTTTACCATAACATTGTTCTCAATATAAATATTTTTAGAAGGTGTGTGTGACAAGAAAATTTTGAATGGCTAACATATTACTCCCACCGTTCAAAAATTATTGTTCAGAGATAAAAATCATATAATTTAACAAAAATACATTTATTACACTGTGCAACTAATACAACTATATCTTTATTATTACCTTACTGTTTTTTGATTGGTTGAATTTTCAAGTGAAAGAGAAAGCTTTAGTCTTTCTAATCACAAAGTGTTTTGATGTCAGAAGCACAACAGATTATGTAAGAGCTTATGCAACTAAACATGCTTTGGGTGAGAGAAATACTATAATTGTGACTTCCTAGGTGTAACAATTACGCTGATATATTGGCTAATTTGTTAGAGCGTGTGGTAGATTGATTATATGGATGACATACCAACAAAATTACCATCTACTTGTTTACAAAGTCATATGATACACCTAATACCAAATCATTTGAATTTTGTTAAAGAAATAGAAGTATTGATAGTTGAATACAGATAATATTTAATACTTATCAAGACTAGTTGGATACATATCAAAGAGCTTTAACTTAGTAGTATGTGGTATTCGCCCCTCATTTTTGTGGTCAGAAGTTCGAATTTTTTTGTAAATATTAGGTGGTATTTACGAGTAGATTAGACTACATATACAAGCATGGTCACCTCACGACCACGACCACACTTTTCCTCTTCATGTATGCGTCTCATCCCTTACGGGCTTCAAGCCCGACGTGTTCCACCCATGATGTGGCAAACATTTGGTCGCCTGGATCACCGGAGGGGGTC
The DNA here is from genome assembly GCA_963853835.1 of Calendula officinalis. Taxonomy (NCBI): domain Eukaryota; kingdom Viridiplantae; phylum Streptophyta; class Magnoliopsida; order Asterales; family Asteraceae; genus Calendula; species Calendula officinalis. Next base: position 12,285,199 of record OY970822.1, on the reverse strand, counting down.
GTGAGGCGTTGTGCATTGAGTGTTTATACTTCGTGGTTGGTAGGTGGTACACGTATTAATAAAATTAATTTTAAGGTTGGTTGTGGGTTTGGTCGCCTGCTATGTGGCTTTGGTCGAGATTTTTCATGTGTTTGGTCAGAAGAGAAAAGCCTGATGTGACGCTAATGCGAAAGCATGTGACCAAACAGGTCTGATCACCCCTTACGGATAGAGCCTTAAGATTTGTGGTTACATACATTACTAGGCGCTTAATCCTCTCTTTTATACTCGTAATTAACTACGCATTTTAGCCTCTTAAGTAAATTAAAACATAAAAAATTTCCTTAATTTTGAGATGTAGTTCGTGACTTTTAACATATTGTGATTAAACCTTTTATTATACGTTATGGTTTTCATGAAATAACTTGATTTGAGACCTTACGAGATCAAGTAGAATAGTCTGTCAACACGTGCTGCCCTACGCCTTTAACGGCGGAAGGAATTGCTCCCGTTTCTCCCTCACACACTACACATTCACTATGTGTTCCCGATCGAACCCATTTCAAGAAAGTCAGTAATTGCTTTCCGTTTTCCCTCTCAATACACCCACGAACAAATCTATTCGATTAATTGCGGATTTCTGTATCAAATCAAACAACCCCTGCCAAGATTTCCCCATTTCATAAATTCAAACATGTTCACCAAATCCCTTCAAGTATTCACCCAAAGTTGTTAGTGGATATAGTTTACACCACTATTTGAGCTTTGCCAACAAAAGTTTTGATTTTGATTGTGTTTGATCGATTCAATTTGATCGAATTGAAGATGGGGGCGATGACGTCGTCTGTAGCGGCGAAGTTCGCGTTCTTTCCGCCGAATCCGCCGTCGTATAGGGTATTGGTGGAGGAAAGTGGGAAGATGAGGATGACAGATGTGTCTGAGCGAGTAAACGTCGACGTTTTGAAGCTGAAAACGAAGAAAGGGACGGAGATTGTGGCAGCGTATGTGAAGAATCCGGCGGCGGCGTTGACGGTGCTTTATTCTCACGGCAACGCCGCCGATCTGGGTCAGATGTATGATTTGTTCTGTGAACTTAGTCTTCATCTTCGAGTTAACTTACTGGGGTTAGTCTTAATTCTCTTAATCTGTCTGATTAAAGTTTTGAACTTTAGTGTTATCTGATTGAATTGTGTAAGGTTGAGATCCGAGTCTTCAAAAATTATCAATCCATTACTGTATTTTCTTTTGGGTATGGTCTTAATGATTAAGAAGTTTATAGCATACATTTGACCTTGAGAGATAAGAACTGGAACTTAAGGTGTTCGAATTATATGATGCTTAATTGCTAATTGAAGTGGGGTGGGATTAAGCAGATACGGATACCTATATATAGATTAACTAAACATATGTATTGTTTTGTTACAATTACTTTTTAAGATAACATTAGCTAATAAACCGATCAATATTCTGGTAATTTGGACAGGTACGATTACACTGGATATGGTCAGTCTTCAGGGAAGGTATGGTAATTTGAAATAATTTTAATAATTTCTACATTATAATATCGATTTACTAAACTACACACAATTATTATCTATCTAGCCAAGTGAACAAAATACATACGCTGATATAGAAGCAGCATATAGATGCCTTGAAGAAACTTATGGTGCAAAAGAAGAAGATGTAATCTTATATGGTCAATCCGTTGGTAGTGGGCCCACTCTAGATTTAGCATCACGTTTATCAAGATTACGGGCCGTTGTTCTTCACAGCCCAATTTTGTCAGGACTTCGGGTCATGTATCCTGTCAAACGAACATATTGGTTTGATATATATAAGGTTAGTAGTTTTCTTGCCTATATATATATATATACTCCTTACAATTTCACAATTATAATAAATATTTACCAATTAGTCGGGTTTTTTTTCTTATTGTGATGCAGAATATTGACAAAATCCCATTGGTCAAGTGCCCTGTTTTAGTTATTCATGTATGTGCTCGTTTCCTGAATTTCCGACATTTTATAATATTTTTCTTGCAATGTGATTTGAAACAATTTTTAGCCAAAAATTTTATTTTTTATTTTTAATTTTATTTTCAGGGGACTGCTGATGATGTTGTAGATTGTTCTCATGGAAAGCAGTTATGGGAACTTTGTGTAGAAAAATATGAACCGTTATGGGTAAAAGGTGGGAACCACTGTGATTTGGAATTGTTCCCTGAGTACATAAGGCACTTAAAAAAGTTTATATCAGCTGTTGGGAAATCAACCCGTTTGAAAAATATGTCAGAATCGTCAACAGATAGTGATACAAAGCCTCGAAATAGTACAGATGTTAGAGAAAAATCAAGACCGAGCACAGATTTGTCGAGGCCAAGTACGAGTACGGAAAAGTCAAGATCGAGCGTTGACCGGCGAGAAAAGTCTAAGAAGAATCTGGAACATGTGGAAAAGTCAACCAACTCGAACGCTGCTGAGCAATCCGAGAAACCACGGAACAGCATTGATCGGTCTGGTTAGCTTTATGTAATTAATTGATTGTGAATTATGGATGAATTTTGTGTTTTTGATTGTGTAAATGAATGGTGGCAGATTTGGAGAAATGATGCGGGCTGCAGTGTTGTGTAATATTGATTGTTTCAAGCCCACGGGTGCAACAGGGATTGAAGGATCATAAAATGAAGTTTGAAACGGGCTTGTTTTCTACTTTTTTTGATGGACAAATCAAGTTGATGCTTGATACTGATACCACTAAGCCAAATGTTTGTTGGTTATTTTTTTACATGTAATTTGTTTGAGAAAAGAAGATGTAATGTGTGATTAGTAAGTAAAACTATAAACTTGTAAATTAATAAGTTTTGAGTAATATATCATGTCGGTCCATAATGTCTCACTACCCCTTGACCCCCAAGTTAATGTTGTGGAAATAGTTACAAGTTACGGTTGCCAACAAAAAGAGTTAGCAACAACAATCTTAAACGGTAATTTTTGTTGCACGTTTGAAATCAAATTATATAGTGAGCAACAAATTAATGTTGGAAAAACAATCGTCAAGTTAAATTTTGCAAAAAAATTGTAGCATTCGCGAAAAACATGAAGTGATAAACAGGGAGCTTTATAGATATGTGAATATATAACTCAGATGAACATGTTGTAACTGAAATTTTATTGTAACATTTGGGAAACAATTTCCTAGACTATCTTATTTGGAAGTGATTTTGAATTCGTTTTAGAAACAAAACGGATAGTTAACTTCTAAAAATTGCAATTTTCATGATTTTCCATTAAAAATAATAATAAAAGTTGAGAAAAAGGTCGGTTCGGTAGTAGCCTACAAGGTTTATGCAGGGTTTTAACCTCGTCTTCTTCCCCAATCAACTCCATGTTTACCACAAAATTACTTCCTCCATTACTAACTACACCTTACATAATCCCCCTTAACAAAACCATCCCAAATTGATGTTCAACACCCAATCCCACACTCCCTCCATTTACCCAATCACTCAATCCCACTTTCCCCTAAATTCAAAACCCAGTTTCAACTTAAATTCATCAAAGATTATGTGGAGAAACACCTCCCAGCGAGTACGTTCTTCTCTTAATTCACACTCATTTCGTCGAAATATTTGGGGGTATTCCGGAACCCCAAACATTTCCGACAAGTTACCGTTTAAATGTATAGAATTCGATTGTTCTTCATCAATTAAAGGCCATCCAGAAAGAAACCCCTTCGAGTTAAGTCAAATTGGTCAAAATTACGCTAGAGATGAACGATTTGGAGTAACAAACCACGTAGGGTTTAACGTAAAAAGGTTTGCAAGTACAGCAGAAGCTGTTGCTTCTTCGTCATCAACTGATGCAGATGATGAAATCAACGGTGGAGATGAAGTTCAAAAACTGTTGAATGAAATGGGGAAACAAGAACACCGACAAGCGACTCGAGGTTGGTGGCAGTTAAAACGTGAAAAAACTGGTAGCAGTTGGAATTATATGAAATTAAAACATAGGCAAGTGAAGATTGAAACAGAAGCATGGGAACAAGCAGCTAAAGAATATAAAGAGCTGTTGAGTGATATGTGCGAACATAAATTAGCACCTAATTTGCCGTACATGAAGTCGTTATTTCTAGGGTGGTTTGAACCGTTATGTAAAAAGATTGAACAAGATCAAGAACTGTGTAGAAATGGGAAACATAAAGCTGCATTTGCACCTTATTTTGATTTGCTTCCAGCTGATAAAATGGCTGTTATTACTATGCATAAAGTTATGGGACTGATAATGACAGGTGGCGAAAACGGTTGTGCGAGAGTTGTATCGGCTTCTTGTAGTGTTGGTGAAGCAATTGAACAAGAGGTATGAGTACTTTCTTATTTATTTATTTAATTAATTTTTTTTTTTTTTGATTTTGTGCTGGTTTTGTTTATGTATTAGATTAGAATACATAAGTTTTTGGAGAAAACGAAGACGAAAAAAGCTGCGAAAAAAGCGAAAAAAGAAGAAAAAGTGTCTGATGTCAGTAAAGAAGATGAGGGATTACATAAAAAAGTAACAAAGTTGATGAAAAAACAGAAATTGCAGGCTGTAGGGCAAATTGTCAAGGGGCATGATGATTCAAAACCATGGGCACAACATGTTAAAGCTCAGGTTTGAGGTCATAGGTTCATATCAACATATTTCAACTGATCATACATACATGCATACATACATACACACATACATACATATAATATATTGATTTTATTTTTTAATTTTTTTAGGTGGGAAGTCGGTTGATTGAGTTGCTTTTGCAATCTGCTTATATACAGCCTCCAGCTGACCAATTGGGTGGTGATGTGCCACCTGATATTCGACCTGCATTTGTGCACACGTTTAGAACTTCAGTCAAAGAAGGACAGTAAGGATTCTTTCTCTTTGTAGGTGGTCAAAGTAATGGGTCAAAACGGGTCGGGTTCATAAACGGGCTGTTTTAACTTTTAGTATGGTTTTCTGTCGAACAGGAAAAACGGAAGAAGATATGGTGTTATTGAATGTGACCCGTTAGTTCGTAAAGGACTAGAGAGAGCGGTAATTTCAAGAATTAATCTAATTTATTGCAAATTTTTAATTTTTTTTTCTGGTACGATTAATTATGTTTTTTTCTGTTATTGCTGAAACAGTCCAAGCATGTGTTTTTGCCTTATATGCCAATGTTAATACCTCCCGTCAAGTGGACAGGGTACGATATTTCTAATTTATCGAAACTTTCATTCTAACCGTATTTTAACAACATATATTATTTGCATTTATTTTTTAGTTAATTAATTTTTGTATTATTACTAGTTATGACAAAGGAGCTTACCTATTCTTACCATCCTATGTAATGCGCATTCATGGAGCTAAGCAACAACGCGAAGTTCTTAAAAGGACTCCTAAACAGAATCTGCAGCCTGTTTTTGATGTTAGCATCTTTTTAATTATTTTTTTAATTTATATAATAGATTTTGTGAATCATGCAAGATGTTTTTCTTTAAAAAAAGCTGATTATTGACATAATGTGTTGACATTGACCATTTGACCAGGCTTTGGACACTCTTGGGAACACTAAATGGAGGGTGAACAAAAGGGTACTAGCCGTGGTTGACCAAATATGGTCAAACGGCGGCCGCCTTGCTGGTTTGGTTGACCGTGATGATGTGAGTTACAGTTACCTTACAACTTAATCACAAAAACAGTTAACAAATTTTTATTTCTAGTTTCCATAACATAATCTTAAATTACCAAATCCAGATCCCTTTTCCAGAAAAACCAGACATAGAAGATGAAGAACAGTTAAAAAAGTGGAAATGGAAAGTCAAAAAAGTCAAAAAGGAGAACAGTGAAAGACATTCCCAACGGTGTGACATTGAGCTCAAACTAACTGTACGATTACATCTTTAGTTAAAAAAATCATTCTACTTTTTGTTTTTTTTTTTCATTCTGCTACTAAAATTTTGAATTACTGTTATTGGATGCCAGGTGGCACGAAAGATGAAAGACGAAGCGGGCTTTTTCTACCCACACAATCTGGATTTTCGGGGTCGGGCCTACCCGATGCATCCACACTTAAACCATCTCGGGTCAGATCTATGTCGGGGTATTTTGGAGTTTTCAGAGGGTCGGGCTCTTGGGCATTCGGGCCTAAGATGGTTGAAAATACACGTGGCAAATTTATTTGCAAATGGTGTGGATAAATTATCTCTTGAACGAAGAATAGAATTTACAGAAAATCATTTGCATGAAATATTTGATTCTGCTGATAGACCACTTGGTGGTGAAAAATGGTGGTTGAAAGCTGAAGACCCGTTTCAGTGTTTGGCTGTTTGTATTAATCTTGCTGAAGCTCTGAGAAGCCCATCTCCAGAAACAGTTGTTTCTTATATTCCAGTGCATCAGGTACAATATTGACCAAAAAGTCAACTCCATGGTGTAGAAGATACAATTTATTTAATCATATATATTTTTTTTTTGTTTTATGGTTTATAGGATGGTTCCTGCAACGGTTTACAACACTATGCTGCTCTTGGTAGAGATAAAGTAATGACTCTCCAAAACATAATTTTTTATATATATTATTATATTAATATCTTGTGTTTGTAAAATAACTGTCTGATTGATTTGTTGGTAACATCTTTATTCAGGTAGGAGCATCTGCTGTGAATTTAGTTGAAGGAGAACGACCTGCTGATGTGTACTCAGAAATTGCTGCAAGGTGTGTTACTTGCATCCCGTGTTATTATAATTATTACGTAGAACATAATTAATTAATAAATAAATAAAAATCATGTTTAATGCAGAGTTCTTGATGTTGTAAAGAGAGATGCAGAATTGGATTGCGATTCATTTCCAGACTCAAAACATGCACGCCTTCTAATCAATCAGGTTAAATAGCCAACAATTATATGAAATATATATATATATATACAAAAAGAAAGACAATTTAGTTTTGGTAATTCCAGGTGGACAGAAAGTTAGTTAAGCAGACGGTTATGACATCAGTTTATGGAGTGACTTATATTGGTGCACGAGATCAGATAAAAAGGCGGTTGCAAGAACGTGAGAATATTGGTGATGATGCTGAGCTTTTTGGTGCAGCTTGTTATGCTGCAAAAGTAACCACTTTTGTTGATTATTATATTAATAAACATTTTGGGTTTGGTTATTAATTATTATGTATTTATTTGAGACAGATCACTTTAGCTGCACTTGGGGAAATGTTTGAAGGTGCACGTAATATTATGAATTGGCTTGGAGAATGTGCAAAGGTTTGATTCATTTATTTTACTCAATCATGTTTGAAAAAAAACAGTTGGTGGTTATTAACTGTAAATTGTGGACAGTTAATTGCTTGTGAAAATGAGCCAGTGAGGTGGACTACTCCACTTGGTCTTCCAGTTGTACAACCGTATCGCATGTATGGAAGACATCTTGTAAGTATTCAATACTTTCTTTAATACCTTTTTTTTTTATTAATTGCTAAGTTTATTTATTTATTTTTGGGTGCAGGTTTCGACTTCTCTTCAAGTACTAACCCTACAACGTGAGACTGAAAAGGTATATAAACTTTACTCCAAAAATAGTTAAAATAATCAGTTTGGTTTTAATTGTTGTTTGATTTTATTGAATAAATATTAGGTTATGGTGAGGAGGCAAAGAACAGCATTTCCACCCAATTTTGTGCACTCGCTTGATGGCTCACATATGATGATGACTGCAGTTGCTTGTAAACGGGCTGGCTTGAATTTTGCAGGTTCTTTTTTTTTTTTTTTTTTAATAATTTTAATTGCTCATTCTACTAAAAGTATATAGTTCAGGTGTTCACGATTCATATTGGACCCATGCTTGCAACGTGGATGAAATGAACAGAATTCTGAGGGAGAAGTTTGTTGAACTTTACCAAACACCAATACTAGAAAACGTACGACATCATTTTGTTGATTAACCTTATCATTTGATTTAACGGTTTTCTGTTATAACAGTTGTTGGAGAGCTTTCAAAAGTCATTCCCTACATTGGTGTTCCCGCCATTACCAGACCGGGGAGATTTTGATCTTGCAGATGTTCTAGAATCATCTTATTTTTTCAACTGAAAACCAAATGCACCATTCTTTTATTGGGGGAATATGATTGCTAGAAATTGAGTAACACTGAGCTACAAGTTATTTCAAGGTTGCTCAATATGTAAATATAACCCAAGGTCATTAATGTATAGTTTTGGGAGTAAACAGAACCTTAAGCAAGTTTGTAAAAGAAAGTTATAATATAACGAAAACTGATTACCAGTGTTCTTGTTATAATACAAGTATCTAAATAGTGTAAAGATGTAAATTCTATGTAGAATCTTTAGAGGTTTTTGGCAGCTGATAAACAGACTGAACTTTTGATTCTAACAAAGAAACATATTTATCCAACATAGAAATCACAACTTCTAAATCAGACACTTGTTCTTCTATACCATCCATACTCATCAAAATTCTCACTTTTCCATCCACAAAAACCCTCAAACCAGACGCAACATCACCAAAGCCTTTGTACTCCTCTGCAACTTTCATATTCATATTTTCCAACAACTTGAGAACATTGTTTGTACCCTACAGAACACAATATAAACAACCTGTTAATTTTAGGCCTAATTCAAAATGTAGGCATTGGATAACAAGTAGAGAGGAAACCTGAAGATCGCCGTGGAAACGTTAGTAAAAAGATGGTTGAGAGCTTCAGTGAGTTCATCATTTGCAGCCATGCTCTGCACTTTTAGTCAATCATCTCGTAAAAAATTTATAAAGTAAAGCAATGAATTTCCCTAATAAATTACTCTCTTTTTTGGCAAAAGTTAAGCGATTTCGAATGGTGATATTATAACCCTAAACAAACTGTTAACAATCTGTAAGTTGCGTCTCTCCCAAATAAATGTGTTTTCTTTCCCTGAATAAATTACTTTAATATCAAAAACGATATATTGAGCTATTAACGATAGATAGAAAAGTGTAACGCCGTCGGAGCTGCAGGGAATGACGGAATCACATATATCCGACGTTACATGTAGAATGATTTTTATGGTAAACTACTAATTTAGTCCCTTGACTTATCTGAAGCGGTGATTTTAGTCAACTGGAATTGTGTTTTTTAAAACCATTTTAGTCCAAATTCGAGCATCAACTATTTCATCTTGTATCGATCTCTAGATAGGTTGTTTCATTTTTAACTTAACGGTTAAATAGTTAAGTGGTAAAGATAAAATTTTATTCGTTAGACAGTGTAATAAATGCACTATTCTTAAACTGTATCCGTGGACAAATTTTTGGGGCGGAGGGAGTATCTGTTAATGTCGGATTTGGATATTCGATTCATCTTTGTTACATGAATACCAAAAGGCGTGTGGTGTTTCAACAGATTTAGCAATCTGGTGTGATGGTGGTGGTGTTACCGGTGGTTGATAGAATGTAGAGTCAGTAGAGAGGAGGCGTCGGTTGAAATAAATGAAAGAAGAAAAACGATATCTAGAAGGAGACAAAGGTTGAAGATTCCGGTTGAACTAAATGAAGAAGAGACGAAAATTTCAGAAAATGTGTCTGAAGATAAGTTAATTACAAAGCGTTGCAACTAATACAAGCCAACAAACTAATAACTAAGACAAGTTTATTACAAAGTAGAAACTAATAAAGTAGTTTAAAAACGAAAGCATGATAAGTTATTAAATAAAAGAGGAAATACTAGCGACACTTGTTCCTCTTCCTGTTTGTGTTGTTGGGGTGGGGTTTTGGAAGAGATACGAGGGTCTTGACAAATATGGGGAGACTAATATCTCGCCTCGGATACATAACACCGTTTTGATCACACACATGCCAACTATGGTACGGAACGTGGCACTTGATTTTAACACCAGCATGCAGCTTGTTCCTCTCATGCGGGAGGAGTTGCCAAGAATTGTCCTTTTTCATCACCCATGTCACCACACAGCTATCGCAAGGCAAATGGCATGTACGAAATGCACACAGACATTCTTCAAGCACCCCCAGTCTGTATAATTTATCATATTCAAATGTTTTGTGTAAATTAACATATACAAATGTTTTGTCATCAGGTGGGGGGATTTCCTTAAATCCCTTTAGGGATAAATCAAAAGAAAGAATAACTTTCTTCAAATTATTCTCCATAAACCAATGAAGTGCCCCCTTGTGTAAGACACCACGAGGATAACCACTACAAACATAATTGACGTCGGCAATAAACTTCCAAACATTTGATTTCAATGTCAACCCTATAAAACGTACGCGACACTCACCTCTCTCTACTCCCACAACAACCTTGTAATCATCCGTACGAGAATCATAACCAAAACCCCAACATGATTTCTTATAGTACTTTTCAGGAAGATGTTTCAGTTCTCTACCCTCTCTAGTGGAAGGATTGCTTACTACAAACTTAAGTAGACCAGTTAGAAGGCAAACAAGGCCATGGGATGAACCAACCATTTGACAACTTGGTGCTTGAATCGTACTAACCCGAAGATCACTTTTACGATGATCAAGATTATGTTTTAGATGAGCTTTAACAAAATAAGGACTTGAAATCAAGGAATACCATGACTTACAAACGGTCTTGCACCGGAGTACATCTTCCGCATCCAATCTTACAAGTATCTCCTCCGCCACACCCTCTAACTCCGCCATTGCCATTCAATTCAAACCCTGGAACTTCAACTGACGTTCGATTATACTATAAGTAGCACACCCACACTCTAATTCGGTTTATAATTAAGACGCCCTACGACTATTTAAATACGAATTATTGACCTAGTAAATCATCTTCTTTTGGACTTATTTATAAACCAGTTAGGGTTCTTCTGGGCTAAGGTTATTGGGCTGCCATGAGCTTAACGAACCATGTGGGCTAATGGACCATCCAAAATATAAATTATTTCAAAATACATTTTACTACTTAACTTGACCAATTAGGGTTTCTACTAACTTAAACTATTAAAGCTGCAACATGATACCCTGAACTTTACAAATTGATTGATTTAGTACCCAGACTCATTAATTTGATCATGTTATCTTATACTCCCTCCGTCCCACAAAAAAGTTCCCATTTCATCTTGGCACAAGTTTTTAGGTGGTAATTAGTGGTGGGGTCATTGGTATTAATTTTGATTAAAATATAAGGTTTGATTGGAGAGAGAATGATAGTTAGTGGATATTAGTAGTGGGGTCCTTAAGAATAATAATATTTTATTATGTGGAGCCCATCAAATGTGAGAAATGGGAACTTTTTTGTGGGACAAAAATTTTGTTAGAAATGAGAACATTTTTGTGGGACGGAGGGAGTATGACCTACTTTCGTTTGAGCTTTTGACGAACTAAAAAATATATATCCATCTTAATATATTGATATTAGAAGCAATTCATGTGAGAACACGCGATCAAATTAGTGAGTTAGGGTACTAAATTGTTCATTTTGTCAAGTTCAGGGTACCATGATGTACCTTTAATAATTCAGGGTAGTTGAAGACCTAGTCAGCCAAGTTTAGGGTAATAAAGATATATTTGGCCATTATTTTTTAACATTCAATATTTACATGCATATTATTTTCCCATATCAATTTAAACACAAATTAACACACGCTTTCTTAAGGAATGAACGTCCAGTCATTTTATATAAAAGAGTATTCATGTTTATAACAGGTTATCTAGGTTGCTGAGTTTATACTCGTTGTTATTGTGAGATTTGAACGGCTAATTTTTCATTGTATGACAAGTGCATGGGTAATTTTTCTACTTTCATATATATATGAAATTTGCTCTGGGATATATATAGTGGTATATTTGAGCTTAAGGATTGGTTACTAAAAACCTAAGTATACGTATACAAGTACAGATACAAACAAGGCCATTGGTGGAACCAGCCAGTTGACAAAAAAAATTGTGATCCATTCATAACCCGAAGATCACTTTTACGATCAAGATTATGGTTTAGATGAGCTTTAACAAAATGAGGACTTGAAATCAAGGAATACCATGACTTACAAACCCTCTTGCATCGGAGTACATCTTCCACATCCAAACGTACAAGTATCTCCTCCACCACACCCTCAACCTCTGCAATTCAATTCAAACCCTAAAACTTCAACTGCCAAACCTTACGTTCGTTCGATTATGCTCTAAGTAGCACATTTGTTTTTAATTATTGACCTAGTAAAGTTATATAGCCAAGTAATGGCGGTCATTGTACTTTTGGACCTTTTATAGACCAGTTAGAATCTGTTGGGTTAAAGTTATTGGGCTGCCAACAAACATATAGGCTAATGGACCATCCAAAGTATAAATTATTATTTACATTCATATTATTCTCGTATATCAATTTAAACACAAATTAACAATTCGCACGCTTTCTTAAGGCTCCTGGGTATGAGCACCACATGTGATGGTGTTTTTTTCCGCCACATCATCGCCACCTCATCAACCACATCACCACCACACCACATCATTTGGTGAAAATACCCACCACACCACACCATACCATTTTATTTTTCATCTCATCATTTCATTTCCATTTATTTTTCACACAAATAATATTTTATATAATTTAAAATTATATTACATTAAATAAAATTAAAATGACAATACCTTAAATTAAAATGAAAATACTAGAAATTAAACATTAAAATACTAGAAATTAAACATTAAATTAAAAATTACAATAATTAAAATAAATTATTACTCTTCATCGTCTTCATCGTCGGCATGTGCGTTGTTGTAGAGATGGTCCGCCAAGTCCCGTCGAAGTCGTTCGTGTGTTGTTTCGTCTCGAATGTCGACAACCCTGTGCAAATACTCTGCACTTCCCGATACATACAAAGCATGTCGGGGACCGTCCGGCAGATATGGAGAAATCATCCGACCATTATCTTTGACAACCATATTATGCATTACAACACATGCATACAAAATATATCTTAATTTTTCAAGGTCATATGAACGGGCCGCGTTTTTGACAATGTGCCACTTCGACTTTAAAACTCCAAAAGCCCGTTCTACATCCTTACGTGTGGATTCTTGTTTTTTGGTAAACAATACCTCTTTTGGATCAACTGGATGTCGGTAGGCTTTGACAAACGTCGCATGACGAGGATATATACCATCGGTAAGGAAATAACCGAATCTATATGGATTGTCATTCACCGTAAAAGGAGCATCGGGTGCCTTTCCTGATAACAAGTCGTTGAATATTAGTGACTGATCAAGCACGTTAATATCATTATTAGAACCCGCAACCCCAAAGTAAGCATGCCAAAACCATAAATATTGGGAAGCAACATCTTCTAATATCAACGACGGTACTCCATGATGTCCACCGGTGTACTCACCTCTCCACGATTGTGGACAGTTCCTCCAATCCCAGTGCATACAATCAATGCTACCAAGCATTCCAGGAAAACCATGTCTCTCTTCGTGTGCCTCATATAATTTTTGAACATCGGTTACTGTTGGTTTTCGCAAATAAATAGGTCAGAATATTTCCAAAACCCCTTGTGAAAATCTATACATACTTTCCCTAGCAGTTCTTTCAGACATGCGTAGGTACTCGTCAAGAGAATCAGGGGATGACCCGTAAGCCATAGCTCGAATTGCTGCAGTACATTTTTGCAAAGCAGTGAATCCCCACCTACCTCTAGCAACATATCTCAATTGAAAAAAAGGATACCTATTTTCTAATGCGGTACATATGCGCATAAATAAATTTCTGGACAGACGAAACCTTCGTTGGAAATTGTTGTCGTCATAAACAGGATCATCCGCAAAATAATCTCAGTATAGCATGTCGTGTCCAGCTTCTCGATTTCTATTTAGCTTCGCGGTTCTAGTGTCAAAGACTTCACTTTCATCATCGGAGGATATATCATCGAGGAGTTCTGAGTATATTGTTAGCATAAACGCGTCATCGTCGTCAGATGATGAACCAAGATAATTCATTATTTGTGAGTTGGGGTATTTTAGTAGAGTTGTGGTGTGTTTTGGTAGTGTTTTGAGTGTGTTTATATAGGAAATAAATAAATTATATTAATTAATTAATTTTTTTTAAACTTCCCAACGGCTCAAAATATAGCCGTTCAACGGCTATATTCTCGCAACTACGCTCGTTCTCCCCCGTTGTGAAGTCTCCGGATCCGCCACGCCAACCCCCCACGCCGTTGGGGGGGTGTTCTTCTTCTTCGCCACGCCGTGGCTAGGCAACATCATCCCCACGCCACACCGGCGTTGGCCCGTACCGAGCGGCCTAAGGAATGAACGTCAAGTCATTTTACAAAAAAGGTATTCATGTTTATAATATGTTCTCTGATGGGGTGCCAAGTTTATGTCGTTACGTACACAATCTAACCATTATCGTGTCCTTTCTACTCGGCCTGCCAATTTCTCAATGTATCATCCCTCATTTCTTTTTAAAAACTCATCTAGGTTCTCGGCTTGTTAGAAAATGTGAAGGTTCTCGGCTAATTTCTCACCATTATTTTATTTTCTTTCCTTTTTTTTAATCACTCTTATGACCACCTAGTGTTTTTGATTGTTGATCGGAATTGTTAATCCAAGATGTCTTCTTTTTTCCAATTAAACATTTCTTTGAAGTCATTTTGCAACCTATTTTCTCATATGCCCACCAAGTGTTTGTGAAAATGCCCCAACCAAAAACCTACATATTATTTCCTAATTAATGGGTTTATTAAACTATATTAATGAGTTTCCTTCTTGAAACTCTCATTTTGTTCTTTTGCCTCTTGTTTATGACATCTTAAACAAACATTTTTTTCGAATCCACTTATTTATCTCTTAAAATCGTTTCTCCTTTTTTTTTCTTTTTTTTTCATGACTTCCACCTCTTCCTCTTCAGATGGGATTTGGCCTTGTCCTTTCCGTGGATTTCATTGTTGCCCGGATGGTGTATTGGGCAATAAAGGGATTGCTCGTTTGGTTTCTCATATGAAAAAGGTTCACCTTTCGACCGATGAACGTGAATGTGTCTTACGTGAGGCTCTTATTTCAGATAATGGATTATTTTTGGCAGTGGAGGAAACTTTAAAGGTTTATGGCCAATGGTTGTGTGGGAAGTGTATGACTTTACATGCGGTGACTCGTGCTTGTCACCACCCGGATGGTCTTGTTCGTTTTCTTCAAGGGCCGGACGACATGACCGGATACATTGTTGGCATTCCAAAGCCATCTAATAAGGAGTTTGTGGCTAGAGTATCTGAGGGTCTGGTTTTGGATGCTAAGCTTCTTGATCTTGTTTTTAAAAAGCCTATTACCACCGTCAAATGTATCCCTCATGGTTGTCGTCTCGCCTTCTCTTTAGCGTTGAAAAATGTTCTTTACAGAGTGGTTGCCCAGCCCGATTCTGTTGATGCGTGGGTAAGGTTGTTACTCTTTCCACGTTGCACACTGCAGGTGTGTATGCCCAATAATAGACAAGAACGTCGGTCCGGTAATAGAAGATACTTGCAACAAAATTCTATTTTGGAATCTTTGGCTACATGGGGGAAAGAGGATGGTATTTCAACGTTAGTAAAATACATGTTGGATGATTCTGGATCTGGGTTTTTGGGCCAGGGAGGAGGAGAATTTCTGCAGCAGAGCACATCGTGTAACACCAATGTTAGGCAGTGTCTTCGCAAGGTTGCCGA
Organism: Calendula officinalis; assembly: GCA_963853835.1. Lineage (NCBI taxonomy): Eukaryota > Viridiplantae > Streptophyta > Magnoliopsida > Asterales > Asteraceae > Calendula > Calendula officinalis. The sequence continues at coordinate 12,269,527 of OY970822.1, read as the reverse complement.
TGGACATTTTTCAGCAGCAATGAAAGTACTATCCTCTTCCGGTGTTGCTCCATATTGTATTGATACCATTAAAGTCTTGGAGGCTAAGCATCCCTACAAGCCTCCCTCATCCTTGCCGACCCACACATTTTCCGAGCCTCCCATTGAAGCAGAGTTTGATAGTGTCCTTTACCGCATTAAATCTTTCCCTAAAGGTACTTCATGTGGGAGAGATGGTTTGAGGGCACAACATATTTTAGATGTTCTATGTGGTGAGGGATCTGTTACAGCCACATACCTCTTAAAGGCAATCACCTCGGTCGTTAATTTGTGGTTAGCAGGCAGGTGTCCACCTATATTAGCTGAGTTTATTGCTTCTGCCCCTCTCACGCCACTTCTTAAACCAGATAATGGGATAAGGCCTATTGCGGTAGGCACTATTTGGAGGCGTTTGGTTTCCAAGGTTGCTATGAAATGTGTGGGCAAAGAAATGTCTAAATACCTTGGTGTTTTTCAGTTTGGAGTTGGTGTTTCAGGTGGTGCTGAGGCAGTTTTACATAGTGCCAATAGGGTGCTTAGTGAATATCACATTGATGGGTCTCTTGCTATGCTTACAGTGGACTTCTTGAATGCTTTTAACCTTGTGGATAGATCGACCTTGCTCCATGAGGTCAAAGTGAGGTGTCCCTCTATTTCATTATGGGTGGATTTCTTATATGGGCAAGCATCGAGGTTGTATATAGGAGACTCGCATATATGGTCTACTATTGGGGTGCAAAAAGGTGACCCTTTGGGTCCTCTTCTTTTTGCTCTTGTATTGCACCCGCTAATACATAAGATCAGAGACAATTGCAAGCTTCTTCTTCATGCTTGGTATCTTGATGATGAGACTGTTATTGGAGATGCATAAGAGGTGGCCAGGGTGTTAGACATTATAAGGGTTAGTGGTCCGACTTTGGGTCTTGAACTTAATATCAAGAAGTCTGAATTATTTTGGCCCTCGTGTAATGGGATGAAACTTCGTGAGGGTTTATTCCCTGTCGATATCTGAAGGCCGTCATTGGGTGTGAAGCTTCTCGGGGGAGCTGTTAGTAGAGACCCAAATTTTATTAGTGGATTGGCTATGAAGAGAGCTGCAAATACTGTTGATTTGATGAGATTCCTTCCACAGTTACATGACCCACAGTGTGAGCTCCTTTTACTTCAATCATGTATGGGTATTGCCAAACTCTTTTTTGGTTTAAGAACATGTCAACCTGTTCACATGGAGGAGGTATCTCCAGTCTTTGACAAATGATTGCGTGAGTCAATTGAGAACATTGTGGTATGTGGAGGGCCTTTCTTTGGAGACTTACAGTGGCAACTCGCTTCTTTACCCATTCGATCTGGTGGTTTGGGTTTGTACTCGGCAAAAATGGTTTCTTCTTATGCCTTTGTGGCCTCGAGGGCCCAATCTTGGGTGCTTCAGGATCACATCTTACGTGACAGTGAGATATCTTGTATGGACGACGATTATGGTTGTGCTTTGGCTTGTCTTCGTGATATGATTCCAAGCTTTGATTTTAGCGGCTTCACTAATAAGGAAACCACCCCCTCTAAAGCCCAACAAACATTGGCGAGTGCCTTTTTTAGTGAAACGATCAAGGATATGGAAGTTCGTTTTGACATGAATGTGAGATAGAAAGCGGTTTTCGATTGTTTACGGGCACATCATGCTCAGGATTAGCTTCTAGCTATTCCCATAGACGGGCTTGGTCAACATATGTCACCTGTGGAATATCGTGCCATCCTTAAGTATCGTCTCATGATTCCATTATTTCCGGTTGATGCGTTATGCCGTGTATGTCACAAGGCAAATTTGGATTCCTTTGGGGAACATGCTATTCATTGTAAAGAGCTCCCGGGATTCAAGTATCGACACGATATGGTTAAAGACGTCCTTTTTGACATATGTAGGCGTGCCGGGATCTCCGCCAAGAAAGAAGCACCTGTGATTTTTTTGACTGACCCATTGGATAGAAGATCCACACTTAGACCTGCTGACATTTTGGTTTTTGGATGAGTTGGGGGAAACACGCGTGTGTGGATCTAACCGGGGTTTCTCCTCCTGTGGGTTTGAGTAGTCGGGGTGTTACGGCTGGACAAGCAGCTTTGAAAGCCGCCTCGTGCAAAGTGACAAACACGAGAAAGCATGCATTGAAAATCAACACGTGTTTATTCCTTTTGCATTTGTTATTATCCATTTGTAGATGGAGCTTCTTCTCAACAGAGTCCAGCGTGTTATGCATAGCAATGTTATGACACTTAGATCCACGAATGTTGTTTTTAAAAGAATTAGTTTTGCAATTCAAAAAGGGATGGCGGCGTAGCTTGTTGCCCGTTTGCCTTCTTTCACTATGTAAATTGTTGCTTTAGTTAAATTAAAATGTGAATTACTTCAATATATATATATATATATATATATATATATATATATATATATATATATATATATATATATATATATATATATATATATATATATATATATATATATATATATATGGGTGAGTTATATAGAGAACCCATAAACCCTTATTAGCCAATAAGAAATTAGTTTTCATTTTACATTTAATTAAATGTAAAGAGCAATTCCGGTATTCACATTATTTCATATTTATAGAAACAATTAATTGAAATCCTATAATCAGGGAAAATGGAGATTTCGTATATCTACCTTCCGTTTGAAAACCGTTTACCACATATTTTCCAGAATTTTAGCACCTTTCACGGAAATCTTTTTACCCCATCTGGTTTTTAATTTGTATGAACTGGGTTAACGTGTTTGCATTTATGTTTTTGTACTCGTTTGTTTTTAGTGAATTGAACCAACGATTTTTTCGAAATTATGGTCGTGATACATATGATTTTTGGTTCAGTTTATAGCTCTTTATAAATAATGGTCGTAGAACGTCTATTTCATGGTATTGTAATAGTGTAATCAAAACATAACATTCATGTAATCAAAACTTTGATGTCTTCATAAAATCATAGCTAAAAACAGATAAAACATTGATGTCTTCACAAAATCAAAACATTGATGTCTTCACAAAATCAAAACATTGATGTCTTCACAAAATCAAAACATTGATGTCTTCACAAAATCAAAACATTGATGTCTTCACAAAATTAAAACATTCATGTAATCAAAACATTGATGTCTTCACAAAATCAAAACATTCACTGATTGGTTTGGATTTATAGAGGCACTACCGTGTTGGCTAGCATAAAGCTAGCTGTCTTTGTCTCTTTCGTCCACTATGTGTTATGCCTGTCATGATAAAACACCAATGTTTTGCATAAACATAACCATAATTTTGAATTTAATAAAAAAACCTAGTCATTGTGGCCTGATTCAAAAGAACCTAAAATTGCAGTAATGCAATCCATCGTGGACTGACTAAAAGAAACCTTAAATTGAAGATATGAAAACAATCATACCACCAAAAAACGATTTTAGAGAATGCCGACATACAAATAATTGTAAAATAACAGAGGTTCATGTCGAAACCAACATGAATTTCATTTATGCAAAACCCTTAAAAATATCAATGTTCAATCTTTTAAATATTTGATTTCATTACCGATACCCTTCTTTTTGGTTTCAAAAATGATAAAATCAAACAAATCAACACCTAATAGTTGCGTATGTATCATACTATAAGAAAAATTTACCTGATCGTCGTCTCCGTCTAAAGCTCCCAATATCAATTCGGCTTGATCGCCGTCTCCGTCTGAACCTCCAATATCAATTTTCGTGTGCAAAATATTTCGATTGTTACGATTCTCCTCTTATTTATGCTGGATCAAAGCAATCTTCACAAATTTTCTTGCTAAAAATTGCTGAGCAATTTAACCATGTTTTGGAGATTTTCTCTCCTTTTTGACGCCTAAACCCTCATTTGAAAAAGTCACATAATTTTGGATAATGGGGTATAATCACGGTAATTAAGGAGATGCCGTTATTAGATATACATTTTCCTTTTTTAATTCTTTTTAAAAAAAACGTAACTATAAATGTTAGTTTACGAAAATACCCTTTTTATTTATAGAGAGAGTTCTCTATATAACTCTCCACTATATAGGGGTGAGTTATATTTGGAGATTTTCTCTCCTTCTTGACGCCTAAACCCTCATTTGAAAAAGTCACATAATTTTGGATAATGGGGTATAATCACGGTAATTAAGGAGATGCAGTTATTAGATATACATTTTCCTTTTTTAATTCTTTTAAAAAAAAAACGTAATTATAAATGTTAGTTTACGAAAATACCCTTTTTATTTATAGAGAGAGTTCTCTATATAACTCTCCACTATATATATACATGATAAATGTTTATTCATTGAGAGATCCGTCCCATGACTATGGTGATGCTCGTTATGCGCATAACATATTTAATTAAGGCTATTGCATACTTTTATTTCATATAATATCTGGAAAAGTTGATTATATTTTTTTCCTTTATAATATCCAAAAGGGAAAAATGAGTGTGTGACTGTCACATACCTAAGCTTATGTGTGGAACTACTCAAAACTACATAGTTTTGGTTAAAACCCTAAAAAATCATCCCATAAACAAATTAGTGTATAAAAAGTCCATCTAAATCCAAGCCCTATCCGTCTAAATCCCCTTGCATAAACCTAACACATGTTGCCTGATCAATGAACTGCCGAGATCTAGTGATGGGGTTTTAAACATTTGATGGCTGCTTCATTGTTCCGCCATATTCAAACGATGTCCTCCAACTCCACTTGTTGGTTTAGAACAATTAATTGATAAGTGTTCTCCTCCATTGATAAGTACATCATTTTTTATGAATTGCATATCGATTTTTAATTAAGGTTATTGGTGTCTATGTTTTAAAGAATTGCATATGAATTTTGATTCATTTGTATCCGTATCAATTTGGTTGATGTTTATTTGTCAATTTTGTTGTGTAATTGATGTATTGATAGTGGCAAGACTTGTCAAAAATAAATGTTTTTAACTAAAACTACATAGTTTTGATTGGTTTCACACCTAAACTTATGTATATGATAGTCACACACTCACTGTGCCATATCCAAAAAAACAAACAAAATAAATAAACGTCTTAATTTGCAAAAGAATAGAATAAAATAATAATCTAACTGGATACTGTAAGAAGGGTGAGTTTACATATATGTAAACTAGTTTGGTATCTGCGCAATGCGGCAGCAAGTACCCTATGACGATAATGATGATAGAGGGTGATTGTGAGTACTGATGATGGGTGACGGGAGTAGTTATGTTGGTGGATGGTAGTGCATAGTGATGGTTAATGTCAGCGGTAGTGGGTGGTGGTGATAGGTGGTGGTAATGAGTAGTGATGATGGTTAATAGGTCAAATAATATGAGTTAAGCATTAATAAAGATGATATGATATATAAATATTTGCATTCAAATAATCAATATGTAACATAGTAACTCGGTTATTTGAAGTACTTGCTTGTATGTCACCGTCATTATGCAACGACACTGGGCTTTAGCAATCGGCATCTTCTGAACGTGGGCCAATTAAGTCATAGGGTAATTATTAATTGATTATGAGTCTTGATGTCAGAAAAACACGTTAAAACACAAGCTCCTTTTAGTGGAGAATGACTCATTCTCATCTATTATTCTAAATTCAATCTCCACCACGTGCATTTGAATCGTGTTTCCTAATATCCACATTGAAGAAATAACACAAGATTCCAACACAAATTGAAGAAATCCACATTCCACACTTTTCTTTCTTGTTCCTCAATTCCATTCCAAAAGATATTCATAAGACGATAGTGTATTCAATTGAAAACCAAATTACAAATCACATATCAAACAAGTTCACAACAACAATTGAAAACACAACCACACGACTCTATACACATTTCTCAAATTCCAAAAACTACCTCAATTTCATTCGCTTTTCGATCCTCCATTCTTCTTGAACAAGGCCAATGCGTCACTATAAACAGCAACCACATTCGAGAAAACCGCAAGAACAATCATAAATACACACAAGATCTTGTCTTTCTTAGTCGATATCCCATAACGATCCCTGAAAATTCAAACCCAAAATTCATCAACATCTATTTTTCCAGATTCAAATAAAACTTTAAACAAAACAACTTACCCAAGAGTAATAGCAGATGGAAAGATGAACCCGATACAAACAGCAGCAGTTGCACCAGTAAACTGAAACGCGTCCCAAATACTTGGAATGAAATTTGCCCCCAAAAAGATGACACCAATCAGACCAATCGTGATCGATGCAAACCTTAAATTATCAGAAACTAAAGTCCCTTTGGTAGGAAAGAGTAATCCATCTAAATTCAATCTTAACGGGAAGAAAACTATAGGAAAAACAAGCATCAAATGTGCAGCATAACTAACACGAACTGCATCATTAAGCAACGAACTATACGGGATTCCAAGATTTGTGTCAAAATTTGCAAGAACATCATCAAGTGTCCCGTCACCAAATAATAAAAACCCAAAAATACTTGTCATTACGTATACAGATGAACATAAAATAAGCGATGTTCGAACAACCGCTTTTATTTGAGTACTGTCTTCAAGTTCGTTATCAATAGTATGAACTGAAAAAATCATAAACTTTAGTATTTTATTCTTGAATATTGAATCATTAATATAATAAATAAAATGTTATTTCATACCATTGTAGTGACAAATGTAAGCAGTTACAAGAACAGGGACAACCGTGAAGAGATTAAAAGCTGATGATAAATCAATAACATCGGGAAATAATTTAGGCATCGAAATAGTTCCGGTTGCTAATTTGAAAATTGTAATTCCTGCAGTGATTACAAGAAATACAACTGCAAGTGCTACCGATAAAGCAGATGTGTAGCTCAATGAGTCTGAAAAAACAGACACAAATTACAACAATTTAGCATGTTTATTAATAGATTAAACCATAAAACTTGGGAAAAAAAACTAACCAATACGCTTTAGGGAGGCTAATGGTGCAAATACACCAAGAGTAGTAACTAGAAGCACAAAGAAACGACCGTTCCACCAGTGTACACCAAACCATCCTTGTAAAACACCAGCATGATGAACACCATCTGAAGTTGTTCCAGAAAGTACATCACCTAAACAACAAAATTCAGATCAAATTCAAAATAATCTATTCACAATTATCATAGATCTAATATAATAGAATTTGAGATTTAAGGCATACCGATAATAATCATGTAAACAACGAGCACGCCAATGTTATTAACCATCACACAAACTTGCAGCAACATTCTACCAATAACACCAAAAGCATCTTCCATAACACCTCCATAAGAAACCGATTTTCCGGCTCTACTGAATCGAAGTAACAGATCGATTGAAGCATTTGTCAAGAACGCCATGAATATAATTAAAGTAATTCCAGGTATAAGTCCTAGAACTTTCATAGTTGCAGGTAAAGCCATAATTCCAGCACCAACGATTGTTGTCGATAGATTAAAAACTGCACCAGTGAAAGAAGCTCCGTTGAATTCATCAAAACCTGCTTCTTCACCTTTTTTGGTGGGCAATAATGGTGATTTTTCATCGACAACTGATTGTTTGTTCTTCCTTGGTCTCTTTTCTTTCTTTCCGTTCACAATTGTCATCTTCTGGTAATTTTCTTACAAACCCTAACTTTATGCAATCAAAACCCTATAATTCAATCCACAATTCACGCTTTAGAATCAATTAATTACTAGAAATAACAAAGAAACCCACATATATAGGATTATATATACTCAATTATCTACACAACTGTTTGAATTACTAGAACCAAATTCAGGATAAGTATTAGAAAAAGTCAAAATTCGTACCTGGTGTCTAAAATCGATTACGAAGAGTCAAATAACTTGAACTGAGACTCGATCAAAATTTGGATTAGACAGCCGATGGAAGAAATTTTGGGAGGCTGAGATTTATTTCTAAAGAAAAATCAAGTGGGTTTATATAGAGATGAAGAAGATACAGTTGAATACGCAATGAAATACAAAAAAAATGTAGAATTACGGTTGAAAATTGGGGTGATTAAAGTGAAACTGGGTGGAATTACTGTGTGTGAATTATAAAGTTGGTTGACGTAATCGGAAGAAGGCCATCCACCGATGTCGCTCTCGATGGGTTTTGTCGTGAGTGAAGATGATGATGACGATGAATGTGAATATACCCAAATCCCCATTTTCATGTTACATGAAAACCCTCCAATCAATGAAATGTAAAAAATACAGCTGGGTTTTTCCTTATTTTGCGAGGAAGAATCTTTGTTTTTATCTGATTTGATTTCGTGTGTAATTAGACAAATTGTGTATTAAGTTATGAAAAATGCTAACCATTGCCCGCAATGTTTAAGAAATTTTTATTGGCTTTAAATCATTGTACATTAACTAATAAAAAACCACTCACATGCATTTAAATAACCACATTTGATTAGTTATGCATCATTAATTGTACAAAAACCACTTTATCCATTCTTAACTATTGCCCTAAGGGCAATGGTTAGCAAATCCCTTAAGTTATAATTATAATTATTTAATGTTTTCCTTAAAGTGTTGATTGTTAAAGTATGGATCATAAATTTAATTCAATGGTAAGGTCATAGGCGTTTTTATGAAGCTAATTAAAATTTAGAAATACTATCAAATTTTAGCATGGATTTTCCAATATTTTTTTATTCTATTTTTTTATAATAAGTTTAGATAATATTTAACGGCATGTAGCTCCATACAATTTAAGGATATATGTGTGTCCTTGGCTCCTGGATATAGAAGGGGACACGATAAAATTTGTTTGTGTACGTATTTTGTAATATTATAATATTTTTTTAAGAAGAATATATAATGAGTACAACTTAGGATACTCAAATGTTTTTTTTATTGCTATTTAATATACTACATAGCTTAACACACACGTATATAATTGCATAACTAGAGCTTTTAAACAATCATCAAAAGGCTAAATAACTTTTAAAAAGGAAAAATTCTTATGCGAGGACATTTTATGCCTGCTTATTTAATAATAATAATAATAATAATAATAATAATAATAATAATAATAATAATAATAATAATAATAATAATAATAATAATAATAATAATAATAATAATAATACATGACAAATGAAATGAGTAGACAAGGAGAGGGGAAAGTAATTGAATTTAAAGTAAACACAAATAGAATTACTAGAGTATATTTTAACAAAAATAGTTATATTTCGTGGACGCATGAGTGTTCCTTTTTGTTTTGAAAGGCTAAAATTTTATAAATGCCCAAAGGTTCAACATTATATACATGTTATATAATCTGAGAACGATATTAAAGAAATCTTTTTAGATAGATATAGAATACATGAAGTGGGAAACTAATTAAAAGTATAAATTTAGAATCTTGTATTAAAAAAATACATATTTGGATTATCAAATTAAGAAAAAAAAATTAGAATACTATATTGGGATTTGTACGTATAAACCGCTAACGAATAAGTTAAAATATATAACAAATTTAGTCTTTAGGTCCTTTTACTTGTATTTAGTATACGGATTTGGTCATTAACCAATTTTTTTCACTAATTGTTTTTGGACTTGCCATTTCCATATAGATCAAGTCCATTTAGCTAACATTTTAGACCATTTTTATACTTTCTAAGGACATTCATATTAAAATCTTCTTCATACCCCATTTCACCATTTTTTCTAATAAATCAAAATTCAAACACATAATAAAGATAACTTAAAAAGTTATATTTATCTTTACAAACATAGCCGTTTCCTTTTGGCTTTGGTTGTTAATACTCATGGGTTTGACTAACTCATGCTCTTAGGGCATGAGATAAGAGCCATTTAATGATCTTGAACATTCCAAAAAATATATAAATAACCATTAATGAACTTCATTTTTTATTAATTTATTGGATTCATTAAATACAATTTGAATTATTTAAGGAATTTGTAGTTCATTAATTGCCTCTTATCTCATGCCCTTAGGGCATGAGTTAGAAAATCCCAAGTATATCAATTTGTGTATGCAATCTTAAGTCTTAACCATATATTTTAGAATTTCACAATGGCTAGAATCCAATAGGCTTGAAGAACCATAAAACGATGGCACATGAGTGGTTCGGAGGTTCACACGTTAATTAGGGTTAGGATTTAACTACATATAATCGTGATTTAGGGCCCAAGAATCTTCATCAAAAACCCTAACGTCATCATCGACAAATATGTATAACTAAATTTGCATGGATTACAATAAGTAGTTTGTGCATTACCTCTTTTGAAACCCACCACATATCCTTGATATATAAAAGCTCTTCGATAAATGGCGGTTGATGTTGAGTTCTGCATATGTCATGAATTTTAATATTTAGTAGTGAATATTCCCATAAGCCTTTAGGGCACCAACCCCATAAAATTGAAAGAAAAAACCTAATCAATAATGCCATCGATTTTGAAGAATATTTGGGAGGTAAGAATTAGAATGTAGGAATGATGCGTTCATGTTAGCCACAATCTTCTTTCTGCAAAGTTATAGACATTGATATATTTGCGGTAGTTGATGTATGATTCTTGTTTGGGTAACAAATAATACACTTTCGAATAATTAAAAAAACATGAAGATATATGAGAGGTTGTAAAACCCAAAACCTATCGGCCCATAGAAAATAAGGAGTGATATTTCAACCACACAAATTAATTCATATACCATATTTGTGTTTTAGCATAGTTGTACAGTCTGCTTTAACATTTGTACAGTGTGGTGTGATAAGTAATTTTTATGGTATAAATATCAATTCTTATAGAAAATAGGGAAAACTGAATTTCACTTTTATATTTACAAGATTTAATTATTTAAAACAGCTAAATCTTTATGATTTCGTATATCTACTCATGACCTTCACATTTTAGGTTGACAAAAAAAAATGTTGGCTATGGAAATTAATGTCGCAATCAGTGTTATAGAACCCAAGTTGACCCGACCAGATAACCCGGATCCAGGGAAGAGAGTGGGTCAAAAATATCCCCTTTTTTGCTCACTAATGACCCACTGTGACCTAGCGGTTTTTTTGTCAAACCCAGCGACTCAGACCCCGTTTTTGACCCGCTTGCAGTCTGTAAATAAATAGAGGGATGGTTGAAAATTTGATTTCAGTTTGAATACACCTCAATAAGCTTCATTGAATACGCCTCAATAATGTTTGATTTCAATTTGAATACACCTCAAAAAGCTTCATTGAATAAAGCTTCATTGAATATGCCTCAATAATGTTTGACAAAACTTTGAATACACCTCAAAAATAAAAAATTGTTGGATACTATAAAATCTGAGTTTATGTTTGTTTTTATGTTTTTAGTTGACCGGGTTGACCATCCGGTTGAACCTTGACCCGCCCATTGTACTAGATCGACTAAAAATCTGGTTTTAAAACATTGGTCGCAATTATAACTTAATCAATTTATTTTAGAGTGTGCGATATGGCACGTTAAAGACACGCCAAACAAGCTAAATGGGCACCGGCCTTTGCGCCAAATCGGGGCTAAATCTGCGCCAAAGATTAACGCCCGGTTGAATATGTTTGTACGTGTTTTTTATTACATGGATCCTTGATGGACTACAATGTATGTTGATGATAAATTGAGGGATCAATCCTGTGACTTATACAAAAATAGTACAAAGGACAAAATCCAAAAATTAAAAGAATTAAGTAACACATGTTTCTCGTGACCTCTATTATGAGGGTTCTTTCAATGGCCAATCTTTTATTCTTTTTTATTATATGTACTATTTTTTGAGATTATTCCATGCTTCATATTCGATTTATTAGATATCGTCGGGGGGTTTAAGTTCTATGCGCAAATCAATCATTGAAATCCAAGACTCCCATCTTATTAGGAAGCATCGTGACTGGATCTCGTTAAATACTTTCCGAAATCCGAACATCACGATGAAGGTTTGGGATACGAGAAGTCTGAGAACATATCTAAAACATAATTTACGATTAAGCTTTTTATACGACACCTAATTTATTCCAATTTTATTCATAGTAAGACTTGAACTCATGATCAATATCACTAGATTATAAGTCTTGGATTTACAACTAAGCTAACCACCTTCCAACAAGATCCGGTTTTATTCCGGACCTCTTTAAAAGTTTAATGTACAAACATCTAGCGAGACAATGCTCAACGCGTTCCATTTCATCACCGCAACAACAAATACATATGGGTAAAATCGCAGGATTCTACCTTGACAATATCTCCAAACTTATATATTTACTTTCTTACCGTAACAATATATGATTGAGCTAGGGTCTTTTTTATGAGTTTTGATATTGACAATTTTCAAATACATAAAAAATTATACAATAAATTATGAGAAAGTAATTACTACAATTAAGAAGTTGGTTATAAAAAAGAGGTTCAAGTTTATAATGCATGTTTTATAGCCTAATTATTTATAAAAAAAAATTAGAATGTCACGTTGCTAATTAATTTAATCGAATATTTTTGTATATTTTCTTATAATTTTTTTTCTTTTTAATTTATTACTATTTCTAGATACATGTAAATACTAATCTAGCAATAATAAAATAATAATAACATTAATAATTTTGTTAAGTATCAATCCCTAATAATTATCATTTCCACCACGTGACATGAATTTCGTCTTCCTGTTTAATTTTTAAAATGGTAAGTGGTAACAAAATAATCCTTTGTTTATGCGAATAGATTTTAATTTTACGGTAAAAGTTAGTCATGTCTTCAATTGCAAACATGTTATGTTTTACAGTTATATTTTATTTTTTCGTAACCATCATATAAAGAGAATAATATATTTTAACTAAATTTGATCAGTTAATATTAAAACTATATGTATGACACGTATATAAATAATATGGTATGCTAACAATTTTTTTTTAACGGGGTATGCTAACATATAGTTTGCTTTACAACTTTTAAAGTAACTATTACTCTAATAGCAATTAAATTAGCGAAACCTGATCCAACTTACGGATGTATTGAGCCTTTTAAGTTAACCATGAACAAAGAACCACCTTCCAAAGATTACAAGTAAAGGCAAGGAACCTTGAACATTTTAAGATATTTTTGTTCACCAAAAACTGTTTTTGTCTCTATATATAGTTTTGTTTATCATGTTGTTCTTTCTCAATGGAGGAAGATCGATAGAGTAGACGTGTTTATTTTCAGGGTTTAATTTTATGGATGAAGTTCTTTCGTATTATCGATTTGATCATGTCTTGTCTTTTAGGCGTTAAATCTTCTATTTAAATTTATGGCTCTTTCTTAAATTATTATCGGTTTTCCAGTTTTTACCAATCCAAAAAGGACAAAATAACACATTGGACATAATCAATATTAGCAATTGTTTAGTGCTTTATTGGTCAGATTAATAAGCGTGTTAAGTACAATATTATTTGCTAATTATATTATGTGGTTGCAATTGTTACACGTGTAATTGATACATGTATATAATCAACTCTGTATTGGTCTCTATCATTGGTGATAAATCTACTTGGCAATCCGAATATTATTATCAGTTACTTCATTCATCGTATATCAATAGTACTCAAAACAATCGTTTCAATTAAAACATTACAATGGTTTATCAAAATATATTAAATACTTAATTCATGTTTTAATTGCGTCATAGAAGGAAAATGCAACTAATAATTAGTTTTAAAGCTGGCAAAGTCAATAAGCTGTAAAATACATAAAATTGTTTTTAAAAAAAAAAACATTTATATGACACATTTAATTTTAAATATATATTGGGCATGTGGTGGGTCAATAAGTAAAATACTTAAAATTGTTTTTCTAAAATAAAATAAAATTGTGTGATACATTTAAATTTAAATATATATATATAGGGCGTGTTGTAGGGATGAGCACTTGAGTCGAAAAAACCGAATCGAACCGAAAACCGACTGAAACACAACTGAATTGAAACCGATAACATGTTATCAGCTCGGTTTCGGTTTTGAAAATTCATTGTTTTCGGTTTCGGTTTGGTTTGGTTCGGTTTGGTTTGGTTCGGTCTCCGGATTATGATGAATATTTGGCTTAAAAAACCCGAACCGAACTAAAACCGATAACATATAGTCGGTTCGGTTTTAAAAATTTATCATTATCAGTTTCGGTTCTACCGGTTTCGCTTCGGTTCAATTCGGTTTTCGGACCGCGCTCACCCCTAGCGTGTTGTGGGTCAGAGAACTTGGATGTACACAAGGTTTAAAATCTGAGTAATCTAAAGTGTTTAAATTAAAGCTTGACTACTATATAATAGGGGTGAGTTCGATCTAAAAACTGAACCAATACAACTGAAACTGATAATGATGAATATACAAAATTAAAATCGAACTGGTTATATGTTTTTGGTTTTGGTTCGGTTCGGTTTCGATTCAGTTTTTATCCCAAGTGTTGATCCCTATACGAAGACCAAACCGAAACCGAAAAGTATGAATTTTCAAAATCAAACCGATTACATTTTTTCGGTTTCGGTTTCGGTCCGAGTTTTTCGGCCTAAATGATCATCACAGCATCACTAGTATGTAATATGTTGTACTTCTATATGATTTACATACGTAGATAATTACAACTATTTATAAGATAACACGGCTATATCAAATAAGTATAAATGTTAACAAAATAACTTGGATGGCAATTTCATTCTATATTCATTTGGAGTGAGAGTCGTGTTCGTTTAAATAAAGTGGAATAATAATTGCAGTGAAATAAGTAGGATCTTATGAGGCATGGCCCACAATGGGCCCATCTTTTTTACCCTCCACGAATATTCTTTGGGTATGCCAATGATGTCGTAGATTGGGCCCGCCACTTTTGTGTTTACGCGGCGGAAGACACGAAAATGACCAGGCTTGCTTATTTAACCCAATTCTTGCTACGTTCCAACAATAAATATTCATATTCCCCGTCAACAAGTTTCTAGAGATGCAATTACATTCTTTTTGTTTATAACTTTTTAATTAGATTACGAGTGTTAATCGAAAGTTTAAAGAAAAAAAAAAAGATGTGAACCATGAGTCGGTGACAATAAGGATGGACAAAGTCATTGGAATTCATAGTCTTTTTGTAGTTTCAAATTTTAAAAGATACATATTTCAAACGAAATAATATTTTAGAAATGATATTATTTCCTATTAAATAATACACATTTTTTCATACCCATAAAATCTAATTCTCCTTCTTAATCTTATTTTTATTTAAATGAGTATAAAGATAATAAGATTATTTAGTATAAAACAACACTATCTCTTATAATATTATACACTCAGTACAAAATCTCCTAATATCATGTAACAATCATTCAAAATAAGGTGTATGAATATTATCATATGTTACTAGGAGGATTCACAGGAAGATTTGCAGAGAGATGTAAATTGTAATATAACATTATTACGTTTTATGACATACTATGAAGGTAAAGATTCTTATTTTTGAGGGTAAACATAAGTTGGTTCGATTCAATCTTAACCTGAAATCAAAACCAAACTTACATAGACCACGTTTTATTAGCCCCGCCCTATAAACCCATTTTGTTCGGTTTTTGATCGAACGTTAATTAAGCTTCCGGTCTTTAATTTTTTGATGCTTAGACTTGTGGGGTTGAGATGGAAGACGTGGACCACATTTTTTTGGAGTTGTAGTGTTGCTAAAGATGTGTGGAGGGAAATGGGAATTGGTTGCAAGTTTTGGATACCGATGTGGAAGACTTGTCATCATTGATGTGCTCGGTGGATTATGGGAATTATAATGCTCATACAAAGCAAATTCTTGAAGCGGTTTGCCTTACGGTGGTGTGGATTTTGTGGCGGTATAGGAATGCGATCGTTTTTAATAATGGAGGAATTCGGAAATGCACGTTGGTTGATTCGGTTAAGGAGGTAGCTTTTAATTAGATTTGTAATAGGAATAACAAATTTAGAGTTACTTATTCTGAATGGCTTATTCTTCCATGTATTTGATGTATTTTCTTTTTCTAGCTTCTCGCTAGTTTTTTAAGTTTAATACAAAAATCGTTTAAAAAAAAAAATGTTTAGTTTTAAGGTGCAGTTTTTTGGCTTGGAGCATATGGGCCATTAAATTACGAGGAATACAATTCTAGTCCTACAAGATACATGTCAAACTTCGTCCTTAAAATGAGATAATCATTACAAAAAGAAAACTCATACAAATTAATTGGTTGGCAAAAGTATTTAGGTTATTAAACGAATTAAGTAAAAAAGAGTTTTGTTATGGGAGGTATGGTATCATAGTATCATACTCCCTCCGTCCCTAAATAAAATTCTCATTTCACCTTGAATTTTTATCCCTAAATAAAGTTCCCATTTCACAAGTTGATGGGGTCCACTTAATAAAATAATATAATTACCATGGACCCCACTACTAACTATCCACTTACTATCTTTCTCTCTCCAAACCAACTTTATATTTTAATCAAATTTAATACCAACAACCCCACCACTAACTTTTTCCTTAAATATTATGCCCAAGACAAATGAGAACTTTATTTAGGGACGGAGGGAGTACATGTTATCGAAATCTATGAGACATACTTGATACTTGATTGCCTCTTTTTATGGTTCATGTTTCATTGTTTTTGTAATATTGAGTAGATATATCAATTTAATATTGTCTTTGGTATTTTAAAACTCGGGTTAAACCGGCCGGTTCGACCCGGTCTGAACGGAAAATGGAAGTATGTCAGATCGAATCGACCGGGTTAAAAGTATTTTTATTAACCGGTTCGAATCGGGCGAGTAAACTGTGAACCCGGTCAGACCGGGATGATTGAACAATGTTTTTTATTTAAGTTAATTTTATTTCTTACTTTTTTTATTAAAGTAAATATTTTGTCTCATTTTTTTATATGCTTTGAAGTTTGAAAAACCAACTTTATAGTTGAATATTAAGTGTTTGGTATCATTTAAAATATATACTCATTAATATTGTATCCGGTTCAACCCGTCCGACCGGTTCGACTATTTTAAGAGTGTCAACTGGTTCAATTCAAAATTCAGGTTTTAAAACGTTACGTCTTTCCCAGAATACAAGCCTACTATAACAATGTCATGCAATATATGTATGGTTTAGGTAATTTATTTTTAAAATTGATCTAAAATGTTTAAATTGTACCGACTACAAGGGTTTGTATATTATTTTTGGGAAAATTACTTCTATATCCTTATAAAAATTAGAAATTACTCTTATATCCTTTCAAATTTTATTAATTGTCTCTATATCTTTAGAAACTTTCTAATTATTTTCATATCCCTCGAAATCTTTAAATTTTGTCTTTATGTCCAAAAACCTAATTTATGATTTATTAAATCATTACTATCTTACCCTTATTCTATCTAAACTTAAATCTAAACCTAAACTTAAACCTAAATTAAATGGTAGATTACCAGCAGCCGTATATCATATTTGATAATCATGTTCACGAAGCTACTACATATTTTGATTTTGGCTATACTTATAAGTGCTTGGTATCAGCAAAGAATGCTTTTACAAAGTAGAAAAATTAAAAGAAAAATTAAAGAACTATGCAATGAAGGAAAACTTGAGCAGTGTCGGGCGTTGTGTTCAAATCGTGTGGAATTCATGTGGTCATGTTTCTTTATGTGTAGAATGCAGTCAACGTTGTGATGCTTACCCGGCCAATTTGCAGACTTCATATACCAAAAACTGGAAATAGATCATCTCTTTCGTTTATATTATGATCAATTTTTAAGTGTACATAGAGAGACAATTATATACACCCACCTTAGGGTAGTCTACCATTTAATTTAGGTTTAGGTTTGAGTTTAGATAAAATAAGAGTAAAATAGTAATCTTTTAATTAAATAAATTTGATAATAATGATTATTAATATTATAATGATATAATAAATAATAAATTAAGTTTTTGGACATAAAGACAAATTTTAAAGATTTCGAGGGATATGAAAATAATTAGAAAGTTTCAAGGATATAGAGACAATTAATAAAATTTAAAAGGATATAAGAATAATTTTTAATTTTTATAAGGACATAGAAGTAATTTTCCCTTTATTTTTTATTCTCAAAAAAACTAGTTTCAAATTTCAATAATATGTAACAAATGGACCAGACTTTACAAGTAGTTAGCCCAAATAATATAAAAGAATAGGGCATGATTCTGGATCAAGTTTAAAGGCCTACAGGAACTTCTGATCTGCAATTGAATTCAAATCTAGTTTTTTATATCATCAAGCATATCATGAAACTTTTTGTGGAATTGTCTGGAAACGTAAAAATTAAACATAGTATATTTTCCATACTATTTCATGAAACCATACTTCGAAATCTTTCATGAATCATGATACTATACTTGAGGCTGAATTTTCAAATGGCTTAATGCGTTATATTAAATACTAGTCTATAACCTGTTATGAATAACAAGTGGCTTATAAATTTTGTGTTGATTAATGTAAATAATTTTTTAGTTACATGCAAGTATTACCCGAACTTTATGATTCGCATATACTAACAGAACTATAGTAAACTTTTGGCTCACATGAAATTCTAGATAGCAAATGATCATTTATAATTTCGACAACTTCGTGTATAGGAGCAATCATTGCCCTTTGTTGAAAATAAGTAGAATCTCGTAAATTGTCAATAAACGATAGATAAATTCGCCAAGTAAGGTAATAGGATCAAAGATATTTGTTATGAGTAAATCATCAGGATTATCAATTGTGACCTCGCCACAAAAATAGTATATTATTTCAAATCATGTAAGTCTTTGGTCTTATATAATTTTTGTTTATCTATCTATCTATTACAATAAAATAAGCTTTTATAATGTCAATATGACATCTTCTTAGGCTATAAGGTATGGGTACCACATACTACATCAATTTTTCCTGCCACATCATCTGTTATCTCAGCAACCACACCACTCCCACACCACATCATCTCTAGGAAATACCCCACACCACACCACACCATTTTTTAATTTGAAAAAGCCATTTTTGACCGTTAAAAGCTTCCCTCTGTACCTCCACGCCGCGTTCTCCTACGTTGTCGTGGCCATGAACCTTCCACGGGAACCCCCCACACCGTGGTTGGGGGTGGTCTTCAGCATAAAATCCACGCCGTGCCATTTGCCAAATCATCACAACGGAGTGGGGTTTTAGACCCACTCCCACCAGCCTTATGCTTCAAATGTCACATGACAACCTAGAGACCACCTTTTTTTTTTAATTTTTAGTTATTTAATTAATAATTAATATTATAATTCAAATCTTTATCTTTGATATCTCTATCTTTAATAAAAGAAAGCATTCCACGTCACCTAGTCCATGTCATCTTTGCCACGTCATAAATCATCTCTATCTTTAATAAAAGAAAGCATTCCACGTCACCTAGTCCACGTCATCTTTGCCACGTCATCTTTGACACGCCATAAATCATCTATGGCATTATGACATGACATTGTTGAGGTGACAAAAACCTTCTTTTATTATATAGAGAGATGAAGTATTTCAAATTATTAGCCTAATAACTCGATTAAGTTCCATTAAGTACCGTCCAAGAATTGGACCAAACCGACTAGAACCAAGAACCGAAAAAATGGTTTTGGCCGGACAAGACCGCTGATGCTCGGAACCGAACCGGACCGAGAACCAGCCGGAACCGAGGTAATTTCTTTGACTTTATTTCCGGTTTTTCTCGGTTTTGGAGACCGAACTGAACCGAACCGCTCGGAAACGAGAACCGATTTTTTATAAAAGTTAGAACCGAGAACCGAACCGATGTAGCTCGATTCGGTCTGGTCCAGTTCTGCGGTTACGGTCAGTTCTAGGTCTAATTTGCACATGTCTGCAAAGAAAGATTGAAAAACTTGCTGATTCTCTTTGTTGGAAGAATACATATTGGAAGCAAATGGAAACATTTGTAAGTCACTACAACACAAATGAAATAACATGATGGGATGTAGAAAATTTCCAGCATGGGAGCAAGCATTGCCACCTTGGGTATTCAAAGGACTAATTGCAAATGTTTCTATTGAATCTTAGCAAGAAAGTATTAGTCAATAGAATATTGACTATAGTAAATAGCATTTAATTGTCTTCAATTGTCTTTAACACCTTCATTAGTGTAATTAGGAATATAGAATAATCATACAGAATATGCTTGTATACTTGTACTATTTAACCTCAACATTGTAATGGAATAAGCAATCAATCTTGATTACCTGTATGGTATCAGAGCCTTCTCCTTCCTCTACATTTTTTCGTAATCATTGTGTGCTTAGGCCACAATTGGCTTCGGCCACCACTGTTTGTTGTTGATCCCCATCTAAGCCTCTGCTGTTCAACTTTTAGATGGGCACTCCTAACCCAAACACACCAAAAACCAACAACCTACATCCCGTCTATACCGTTACCAATATCACAAACAAGGTTCGAGTTCTTGACGGAATCAAAGTGACCTACTCGTCATGGGTCAAACTTTTTCGTCTTCATGCCAAGGGCTATAAAGTCCTCACCCATATCGATGGAACCACACCACCAACCAACCCCGAAGAACTCGAACAGTGGGCTGAAATAGACGCTATTGTCTTACAATGGATCTACGGATCCCTCTCCGACGATCTCCTTACTCGAGTGCTTGAACCGAATACCACCGCGTACAAAGCATGGGTAAAAATTAAGGATCTTTTTTTGAACAACAAGGGCTCGCGTGTCGCGGCCCTCGAACACGAGTTCACCAACCTCACTTTACGTTCATCGTGTTCATTAGACGACTATTGTCAAAAATTAAAAGACTTAGCCGATCAATTGAATGACGTTGACAACCCCGTTAACGAGCAGCGACTAGTTCTTCAACTAGTCTGTGGTCTTCCCCCGGAGTACGACACGGCCGCCGCTTACATCAACCAAACCCTACCCAATTGGGACACGGCCCGAAGCATGCTCCAATTAGAGCAGAATCGGCAAACTGCTCGTGAAAATTCCAAACCCGCAAGTGTTGGTGAAGCCAATGTTACCTCCGAACCACCACCTCCTACTCGCAACCATCGGCAGTCGAATGCATCCCGAGGCAACAATCGTCACAATGGGAACTATTCTGGAAATCGGAATCAATCCCAAAATCGCCCCTAGCAAAACCGCAACAGTAGCAATAATCTCGGTCCAAAACCTCCATACCCACCACACCCATGGTGGCCTATGGCTCCTCCTCCATGTCCGTATCCATCACAAAATGGGTGGCCCCCCAACAGTTCTACCCGGAACTCAAACCAAAACCGCATTCAAAACCGTCCAAACAACAACCAAAACAACGACTCAAGTCAAGCGAATGTAGCCGGGTCCTATGATGCACTTGACCCAACGGACATTGGAGCCGCATTTCAAGCCGTATCACTAAATCCCCACGAAGATAATGAGTGGTACATGGACACGGGTGCCACATCTCACCTCACGGGTGACGTCGGTAACTTGAAATTTTTTCTCCTTACTCTCGAATTAAATCCATTTTTGTCGGTAACGGTAATCATATATCGGTGAAAGGAACCGGAAATCATAAATTACAAACCGACCTTCGTTTAAAAGATGTCCTTTTTACACCCAATATCATTAAAAACCTCGTTTCCGTTCGCCAATTCACAATCGATAATTTTGTATCTCTTGAATTTGACCCGTTTGGTTTTTTTGTGAAGGATTACAAGAGTGGGAAGATTATTTCCCGCCACAATAGTATCGGTCCACTTTATCCGTTCACAACACCATCACCACCGCACCTTGCTCTCAACACCATGTCAACACCCGATTTATGGCATTTCCGTCTTGGTCACCCGGCCGGAAATATCATTGATTTTTTACGAATAAGTCTATCATTGTGTGTAATAAGAGTGCTTCTAACACTCATTCGTTATGTCATTCGTGTCAAATTTCTAAACACAAACGTCTTCCATTTCACGATTCCACCACTAATACTTTATTACCGTTTGATATAATTCATTGTGACCTTTGGACGTCTCCAATAAAAAACGCCAATGGTTACAAATACTACATGGTTTTGATTGATAACTACACACAATACGTTTGGGTTTATCCCCTAAAATTTAAATCGGAAACTTTTACTCGTTTTACTCAATTTCATAACTTTGTTCAACCACAATTTAACACAAAGATTAAAAGTTTTCAATGTGACATGGGTGGTGAATTTGATAACAAACATTTTCATGACCTTTGCTACTACCCATGGATTACAATTCCGTTATTCGTGCCAGCAAACATTACCACAAAATGGAAAAGCGGAAAGAATGATTCGACGTTTAAATGAAATCATTCTTGTTCTTTTGGCACACGCCTCACTACCAACCACATTTTGGGTAGATGCCTTACACGCCGCCACATACCTTCATAACACCACCCCCACCAAAGTATTACAAAACCAAACACCCACAACCATCCTTTACCAACGTCAACCCACATACAACCACCTTCGTGTTTTTAGATGTGCATGTTACCCAAATTTATCCGCTACTCGCAATCACAAGCTCGACACCCGATCCATTCGATGTGTCTTTCTTGGATACCCCACAAACCACCGCGGGTATCGGTGTCTCGATCCTTCAACCGGAAAAATCCATATATCTAGACACGTCACCTTTGATGAAACCGTTTTCCCATTTGTCAAACCAACTCAACCTACCATCGATTATACCTTCCTTAATCCCGACACCAACCTACCTTTCACCATTACCCATTTCACCACCCCACCTACCCAACCCAACCAACACCGTACACCTCCAAACCAAACCCAACCCACACAAACAACCACCCCCACCTCCCTTCCGCCAAACACCTCAAACCCGACACCACCACCCTCCCCTCCGCCAACCACATCCAATCCGACACCACCCGCATCACCTCCGCCAACCCAAACCCACCCGACACCACCCAAATCCCCACCGCAACCTAACCCGCCACTGCCACCCGCAAACCAACCACCACCCCCTCAACGCGCACCAACCCATCACATGACAACCCGCTCCCAAAATCATACCATTAAACCCCCTGATAGTCTAAACCTCCACACCACCAATATATCACTAGTACCCAAAAATCCCCACCTTGCACTATTAGACCCAAATTGGAAAGATGCAATGATGGATGAATACAAAGCTTTATGTGAAAACAATACATGGGAATTAGTTCCCCGACCCACCAATGCTCACATCATTCGGTGTCTTTGGTTATATCGACACAAATTTAAATCCGATGGGTCTTTATCTCGTTACAAAGCAAGACTTGTCGTTAATGGCAAATCTCAACAAGTGGGCGTTGATTGTGATGAAACATTTAGCCGGTGGTTAAACCCACAACAATCCGAACCGTTCTTACTCTAGCCGTCTCCCGTTCATGGTCGATTCATCAACTTGACGTGAAGAACACATTTTTACATGGGAATTTAAACGAAACGGTTTATATGCACCAACCCCCCGGTTTCGTAAATCGTACCCACCCAAATCATGTGTGCAAATTAAAAAAATCATTATACGGGCTTAAACAAGCACCACGGGCTTGGTACCACCGATTTGCAACATTTATTACTTCCCACGGGTTTAGAAGTACCACCACCGATACATCTCTTTTCGTCTATCGTCGCGGGCAAAACATGGCATATTTACTCTCATATGTAGACGATATTATTTTAACGGCATCAAATGATGCATTTTTGCAACAAGTCATAACAACACTATCAAAAGAATTCACGATGACCGACTTGGGCAATCTACATCATTTTCTCGGCATTCAAGTCACCAAAACTAGAAGTGGTCTATTTTTATCTCAATCACAATATGTTAATGACATACTTCAAAGAGCAAACATGACCACTTGCAACCCGGTTGCCACACCCGTTGACACATCTTCCAAACTAAGTGCAACCGCCGGTGAACCACTCAAAGATGACACATTATATCGAAGCTTGGACGAGGCTCTCCAATACCTTACTTTCACAAGACCGGACATCACATATGCCGTTCAACAAGTGTGCCTTTTCATGCATGCCCCTCGGGAGCCTCACTTTAACTTTCTCAAATGAATTCTTCGTTATTTAAAAGTAACATCTAATCAAGGTCTTCACATAAACGCGTCCAAATCACTTAGCGTTACTGCATACTCGGACGCCGATTGGGGGGGCTGCCCTGACTCTCGAAGATCAACATCGGGCTATTGCGTTTTCCTCGGGGACAACCTAGTCTCATGGTCGTCAAAGCGACAACCCACTATCTCTCGATCTAGTGCCGAAGCCGATTATAAAGGAGTCGCCAATGCCACCGCTGAAACAAGCTGGCTACGCAACTTACTCCTTGAACTTCATGTACTGATTACAAAAGCAATGCTCGTTTATTGCGACAACATCTCCGCAGTGTATTTATCCGACAATCCGGTACAACATCAAAGAACAAAACACGTAGAAATTGACTACCATTTTGTTCGAGACCTCGTTAAGATCGGTCGCATACGGGTTCTTCACGTCCCCACTGATCAACAGTATGCCGACATATTCACCAAGGGTCTTCCTCGGCAACTCTTTCAACGCTTAAAAAACAGTTTGTGCATTCGGTTACCTCCTGCTCCAACTGCCGGGGAGTATTAGTCAATAGAATATTGACCATAGTAAATAGCATTTAATTGTCTTCAATTGTCTTTAACACCTTTAGGTAATCAAGATTGATTGCTTATTCCATTACAATGTTGAGGTTAAATAGTACAAGTATACAAACATATTCTCTAGGATTATTCTATATTCCTAATTACACTAATGAAGGTGTTAAAGACAATTGAAGACAATTAAATGCTATTTACTATGATCAATATTTTATTGACTAATAGAAAGTAGTAAACTTTGGAGAACGTATACGGATACTTACAAAAAGGCAACCTATTATTTGGTACCTCAAGATGTATATTTATTTCTATACACATTTATATGAATTTTTATGTATCCATAAATGTAACTATTTACAAATGTCTTCACCAAAGTTGCAACTATTTTTCATCTTCTACTTACCAATACATATCTTTTTCTTGCTTTTACATTTCTTATGGTAGGTTTATACATATTTGTTGTTTTCTTATTAATCAAAAGTTAATTTGGGCACATAAAGTTTAAATAAATATGTGACTTTAACTTTCGTCGCTAATTAACTTTTACTCATATTTAATTTTTTCTAGTACTTAGCTTTTATATAATCAACTTTTACTTACTTTCAAAAAACTTAAAGTCGCTATGTAACATAGAGATCTTGAAACTAGTTACGTACAAGTATAGTTCGTTAACAAGGTAGTATAATTCGATAAAATAAAATAAAACATATTAAAACGTAAAAATTTATAATACAACTCTGCTGGGGATCGAACCCAGAATCTCTGGTTTCGTAGACCAGCGCCTTATCCATTGGGCCACAGAGTCTTTGTTGTCTAACTTTTATTTATATGATATTAATATTAATACAAAACATTATTCTACATGAAGTAATCCGCAGTTCCATAGCCAAACCAAGTGTTCAAGATAACAAATTAACCATGTAGCAGATAATTGTGTTAAATTTTAAAAGTTGTGTACAATCTATTATAGTCGTTTAAACTTCATTATAAATTAAAAAATTTAAAGTACAATTTTAAAACATATTTAAAGTAACTAATAATCACAGTTATGTCAAACACATTTTAAAATTGATTATACTGATATTATTTTATATTTCGAATTACTGATCAACAAATAGGTGTTTATTTACGGGATTTAAAAATAGAATTTATTGTGCGCACACAGAAAAAGTCTATTTCACTTAAAACACATATCAGGGCTTATAGCTCAACGATATTTGGTGTTTAGGTGTCATACAAAGTTACGAATTAAAGTCATGTTCGTGGAAAAAATAATGTAAATTCACAGGATGTACTAGTCATTAAAAAACAAAAAACTTAGAACACATGGCTCTTGTTGTGCACAAAGAGCTTACATAACCAACTTGTGACTTTGTGATTGCCTCTATATATTAATCATACCAATGTTTTATATGATCGATACAACTAACAAGAAAATAAACTTTTTATTACCCTTAAAAGGCTAAGCATTAACAATGATTTTTTGAAAGACATGTATTTGACAATTTTAATTGAAGATATATAAGTATAAAGTGAGTTAATATAACATTTAAAATATATAATCAATTTTTAAACTTTTTGTATATCGGAAAAGAAGGAAATCAACTAAAACCCGATATAAAATGAGTTTCCAAACACCCTTACCCCGCACATCCCCATGCTCTAACCAACTTTTGGATAGTCCAACTTGGTTCACGATCTTATTACCTAACCAAGATAAATTTTGTCGTTTCTTTATTTAGATACCTAATGATTCATGTTTCTTAATGAAGCGTTCTCTCTTTTCTTTTTATTTATTTACTTTTATTTTAGGACGATAACTATGATATTGATTAATGGGCTGTTCTTTTTGCAGAATCTAAAATTAATTAATGGGCTTTCATTCAACTCTAGAAAAGGCTAGAGCCTAAAAAGGGGATAAATAAAGGCAATGATAAAGTAGTCAAACAAGTTTATTAAATTTAATGCAAATTTAAAGATGGTGGATATCTCCTGCATTGCAAGGGAGACACCAAAAGTATTGGCCATCCTAATAGCACTCGGTACGGGGTGTTATACGCCCGTTATAAGGCTATACCGGCACTAAACCCATACCACCTCCCCTGCTAAAGCTTCATCGGATCTTCTTCGCTGTAGCTACAGCGGGTCGTTAAAAACATTGAAAGCATGTATAATATGGATTAGCTTGAGTTATAGAGGCAATCAATTGCTAATTTATGGGACCCACATAGTTTTAACATAGATAACACCGAGGAGCCACAATTGCTTCTTCATGTAATAACCATGTTATAGGCCAAAAACCCCTTATAATATGGTCCCACATCTTATGCTCTAAGCTTTAGAGAAATGGGTGTGGTAACGAAAGGGACTCCAAGTCGGACGCCACCTCAGCTTTTGACCCAAGTCACCACACCGCAAGCTGGGTGAGTGAGACCCCAAGTCGGATGGGTGGCGTAGCCCACGAACCAATAGGAGGAAAGATGGTGTTTTGGGACCAATGAGAGGAGAGAGATTATTGTTTTTTAATGGTTTTTATTTTTTTTAAAGGAGTATTATTGGTTAGTGATGGTAGATGAGGTATTTAGGGGTTTTGAATGTGAAATGTGAAATAATGATGTGGCGCATAGGTGGCGCGGATGTGGCATCCGACCCCAAGCCACCACACCTAATGCTATAATTTAATTCATGGAAATTCCATCCAATAAAACGGAAGAATTATAAATCTCCTAACAACAATCTAATATTGATGTGGTCTTCTATTAGGATCGATACTTAGCCGTAATCCCTAACATTTGATCTTAACAATGTGTCGTTGAAGGTTTGATATGTTTACCTTTTAATGTTAGCATTTATCAACTGAAAGATAAAAGTTTGTTCATTTACTACTCACCAGTCCCATAAAAAAAAATATATTTCTCCATAAATATTTGTCTCACAAAAAAATTTCTTATTTATCAAATTCAAAGGGTCCATAAAATATAATATACCATTATCAAGGACCTCACCATTAAGCCAATAACTATCACCTAAAAACATTTTATCTCTCTAATCTAACTTTATATTTTAATCAAATTATTACCAAGAATCCCATCACTAACTACTTAAAACCTTGTGTCAAAAAGTTTAAATTTTTTTTATGGAATGAAGGAAATATACTTGTGTCAAAAAGTTTAAATTTTTTTTATGGAATGAAGGAAATATATGATTTCATATGCATTTTTTAAAAGAATTCGTATGAATATTATAGAAAATAAAAGAATGACGATCCCACTGGCTAAATCATACACTACTACAAAAGTGTAATTAGAAATCACCAAATAGAAATCGGTTCCACTAAAATCGAATTATCTAATACTATAATAAATCAAAGCCTATATGGCAACATGGCACATCTTTAAACCATCACTTTGACACATGGCAATTTATTAAATTCCGGTTTTTATTGTATTTATTAAATCAATTTATTTTTTAATTAATTCCGATTTTAAAATTAGAATTTAATGAATTTCCCTAATCACCAACTCTATCATCGGAATTCATTTAACATAAGAGGAACAAAAATTCCGAATCTATATCTATATATAATAAAAAATTGAGTTTCAATTTGAAGTTACATTTAATAGCCTTGCATTTAATACAAAGTAAATAACCTTGCATTTAACAAAAAATAAAATTCCCTACAAATTATATAACCTTGTATTTAATAATGTTTTGTATACTTCTATAATTTTATGAAATCATGTATCAATTTAATAATTTTATAATATTCATTTTTATAATGTTTATATATAGATAGATATAATAAAAGGTTGAGTTCTAAATTGAAATTGACATCTAATAATCATGCATATAACTCCATCAAATAACATGACATAAAATAACATGAAATAAAGTAATATTTTATTACAATCATTAAATGTGAATAAGAAATAATGTAATAAACAATATATTAAAAACTAATAACTTCATCAAATTGTCATATCAAGAGTCTTGAAATAATATAGGAAATGTTTATAATGTTTTGTATAATTATGTTTATTATAATAATCTCACCGAACCGAACCGGATCGAGAACCAGTTGGAACCGAACCGAGAACCGAGACAATTTCTTCGATTTTTTTCCATTTTTTTCCGGTTTTGGACCGAATTGGACCGCTCGGAACCGAACCGGTTGGAACCGAGAACTGATTTTTTTCATAAAAATTAGAACCGAGAACCGAACTGATGGAGCTCGGTTCGGTCCGGTGCGATTCTGCAATCCCGGTCGGTTCTCTGTCCAATTTACACAGGCCTACCTACGCATACGAAATATATTTCAAGATTAAGAAATAATTGCAATTAACGTACACAATCCATGTGACTCAATAAATAACAACAAACCCTAAAGATCAATATACATTAAGAACAACTTTGCTCATTTAGTAGAACACTCGCAATCAAAGTTAAACATGTAACCGATCACGCTTTTCGTACTTTCCAGGTGATACCAGTAAATTGTACACGATATACACTCAAAACAACTCATTATAGTGAACGAAGTCCGTGCATCGCACGAGACATGCTGCATCGTATGTTGTTATGATTAGGTTGTTTCTTAAGTTAAAATTCTAATTTAGTATTCATTTATAATATTTCTTAATTATCAACTAAAATTCTAAATTTAAAACGCAATTTTTAAATGTATTACAAACTCATCCAATTTTTTTATTCCATTCTTTTATATTAATTAATTTGATTTAAAGCATTCTAAAATAACGAAAATATCTGTTATATATAGGTTTAAATTTTTTAAAGTTTTTTTATTATTGACTTTTGACTTTTTATTATTGACTTTAACTGTATTATTTCCTATAATTAAAATAGATACAAACACAGTAGAAAATCAAAGGGCTTATAGCCTATCAGTATCAAGGTGATTAGTTGTCTCACAATGTTGTGGGTTCAAGTCCCGACGTGGACAAAATGGTGGTAGGGTTTATTCCCTATAGATGGAATGTTCGAGGGAAGGAATACAACATACTTCCCCTTATAGATGTCACTGTCTATGCTCAAACCACTAACTTACTAACTGACCGTTCAAAAAAAAAAACACACAATAGAAAAATCCACAATGTTGATTTTTATAGTCAACTTAACCCTAAACCTAACACTAAAACCCTAGGCATAAACCCTAACCCTAAGTCATAAATATAAACAGTCACTTGATCACTGTTTTTTATGTTTTTTACTTCCTCCGATTCAAAATAAGTGACACACTTTTCTTTTTAGGGTGATTCAAATAAGTGATATAATTTGAAAAATTACTATTTTTTGGCAAAAAATAGTGGGACTTACACCCACTAACTATCTACTTTAACAAAGTAAAATGACTCATTTACCCTTATTTTTACTTTTAAACATCATTAACCCCACTTTATATTTTTACTTTGAAATGACACGCACGTGATGCCACTTAACGTGAAAAATAATCGTCTGTTTTCGTAAAGGACCATCGATGAAAAACTTTTCAGAAATAAGGACCATCAGTGTAATTTTTGAAACTAAAGGACCATTGGTGAAATTTCTTATAAACTTAAGGGACCATCCGTGTAATTTACTCTACATAAATGAGAAGGAAAAACGAAATGACCAAAATACCCCCACGTGCATTACACGCGAGGTCACTTAACATGAAAATTAAATGGGCGTTTTCGTAAAGGGCTATTGGTGAAAAACCTTTCAAAAATAAGCACCATCGGTGCAATTTTTGAAAGTAAAGGACCATTGGTGAAATTTGCTATAAACCTAAATGATCATCCGTGTAATTAACTCTAATAAAAATAAGATAGTAAAGAATCAAATAAGAGATTACAAGCAAGCAACATATAATCTCATTGTCCATAAAAAAAATTATGATCAAATCATAACCTCTATTATTTAAATTTAGAATATATAATTAGTCAGACTTTAGTATTTAACAAATCACTAACATTTTTGTTAGTCACCGGGCTGAGGGCACATTTGGCACTTGATCAATACTTAACAAATCACTAAAATTTATGTTCAAATTCGCAAAGCAATTTGTATCGTTAAGTTGTACATAAAAAATTACGTTAAGAGTTTCGACATAGAGTGCGAAGTAACCAAGTAAATAAACTGGTAAAGTATATGACAATAAAAACGTCGCTAAAAAACACTTCACACAACAAACACAACAAAGATGTTGTGGTTCAATTGTGCTAAAAAAAATAGGGATAATTTCATATACGTCATTACAAACTTGCAATTTTACGTATATATCCTTGCAAACTTCATTATTAGGTATATATCCTTCAAAAACCTCAACATTCTCACGTATATCCTAGCACCTACTTTAATACTCCCTCCGTCCCACAAAAAAAAAATTACATTTCTCCTTAAAACTTTGTCCCACAAAAAAGTTTACATTTCTCAAATTTGGGGGGTCCACCCAATAAAATAATATTATTACCAATCATTCTACCAATAAAACACTTTCTCTCTCCAATCTAACATTATATTTTAATCAAAAGTATTACAAGGACCCTACCACTAACTATCTTTTAAAAGATTGTGCCCAAATGAAATGTAAATTTTTTTATGGGACGGAGGGAGTAATATCTAAAACAATTAAAATGTAAAAATACATAAATCGTAATCTAAAATAATAATATAATGCCCTAAATACCCTTAAAGGTCAATGGTTTTTTTTTTCCGTCAATGGTATGTTCTTGCTAAACTCGACAACAATTTTCTTTTGTCAGAGTATTTAAGCTTTTTTAATTTTTCAAAGATTTAAATGTTATTAAAATAGGTAAAAGGATATATATAATAATTTTGAGGTTTTGGAAAAATATATACGTAATAATGAAATTTACAAGGATATCTACGTAATATTGGAAGTTTACAAGTATGTATATGAAATTAATTATCCCAAAAATATATGTAAAATAACTCGAACCATACAACGTATAACTATATAATTATAAATGTATGCATCTCAATATATATTTAGTTTACATACATAATATATGTAGCCATCATAATGAGGGTTAATTATGAAAGCGATCTAGGGTTGAAGACAGTAATTAACATACAATTAACAATTCAATTTTGTATTTCTATAATACTTAAGGGGTGTTTGAGAGAGCTTATTAATGAAGCTTATGAACTTTTAAGTTTATTTAAGTGTTTACGATAGTTTATAACCTCATAAGCATACACCTTCTTAAATAATTTTTCACAAACACCCCTTTACTTTCAACAAAATTATGATAACCCTGTGATTTCGTGATTTTTCATGAGTAATAACCTAGTATTAGTAATAAAATCCGAGTGAACATATCAAAGTGAACACAAGATTGCACGTGGACGAATGCTCGCACTGGTAGCGTCATTATCGATAACATTATGAAAAATGAGAATTCTTATGGAGTTGTTTGATTATAATTTCTCAAATCTTGTTGATATTATATCAAAGTGAACATATCAAATCGATGGTTAGCTTGTCGGTTTGATTTATATATTTGTATCTCATACGGAGTATTATATAATTAATTAGTTGATAATAATTAGATATTTAAAAAAATATTCCTATAGCAAATTATCTTAAATTACATCAATGATAGTTTGAAAAAGTAAACCATTAAATTAATTCTTGTCGCTACTAAACGTTTGTTTTCGTACGTGCGGTTTTTTTTTCATAAAAAACACATGCATGAAACACAAACGTATACATACAACTTTGATAGTTATCAAATATGTCATATACTCGACCTATTATTTGATCACTTTCTTCTACAATCATACCGATTACAACTGGAAATTTACAAGACACTTGTTCGACAAGCATGTTATCACGATCAAATATATAAGCCGAAAGGTAACAGAAAACACGATTGGGAATAGGAGCCACATCCTTGTGCCAAATTAGTGTTTTCATTGCAAATGAATGGACGAGAAAGACTCCAAAATAAGTGGTAGAAAAAAACGTTTGTGAAGAAAGACACAATATTAAAGAAAAGAAAAGGTAGAAAATAAACACAATATCATAAAAGGGCTATCAGTGTCCAAAGAAGAGGGTGCATACTTCCTTTAATTTAAGCGTAGGTTAATCAGGTCATAGCCCTCTCACCTTTGGCTGGGTGGGAAACCAAAGCATGGGGTAAGGTAAATGTCACAAAAAAGTTGATTAAATCGTCATAATATGACAGATTACTAGTCAACGATCGTTTTGACCAAGGGTTTTATAGGTTAAGATCTCTTATCCTAAGTCACCCTAGATTCGATTAGGTCCGACTAGAAAAGCATGTGTCACAAGTATCAAGTCGGTTGTACCAAAAAATCAAAAGAAAATCACAAAGAGGTAGCCAATGAGCACTTCAATTCATGGGGTCTATCACTTAGACGGTATGCATGTTTGTTTATATAGATCTTGCAACCATAAGAATATGATTAACAAACAATAAAATGACTCAATGTTTTGAAAACTAGACCAAACATCGAAGAAACTACCATTTTGATGGTTCAACTCGCATGTTAATTAGACCGATCCCAATGACCATAGGATGTCACAATAAATTTAAGGTTTAGAAAAGTGATGCAGCCCAAATGCATGATTCGGGCTCAAGTAGGGAGTAACATGCCATTTTGTACTTTTAGGCCTAAAATCGTTTGAGAATAGTGGATACACTAAGATGAGCATAATTTTTGTTACGAGTCTTTGTTTCAGGCTCTCGACAAGCCAAATTGAAGCTAGCGATAAAGAGAACTTCTTGGCAAACGAAACTTTTGGTCTAAAATTTTGGTAGTTATTGACATTTTAAGGTTTTTTGTTTAGAATTGGACTTTGTTTGTATTTCAGTTTCTGATCATTTGTGTTATTGAGTTAAATATATTTTGAAGACTAGATCCGTACGTAACATTCTTTAAATCGACATAATTTTGAAATATATTATCCTAGAAATTCTAATAATCAACGGGCCAAATATGTGTTTTTGTTTCTCACTCTACATCGTAAAGTATAAAAATGGGTATATTTTTTTCTTAATATTTAGGACTATTTTAGAAAATATATGACCAATATACCCTTAAGACATCTAGTCCGATCCTACTTTGGAAATTTGTTTTCGAGATATAGAGATTTGTTAGGAATATTTCGACTTGAAGATTTCCAAGCTAATTTTATAAGTTTTGTCAAATCAAATAGGGGAAGATTGTTAGGAATATTTCTATAATATTCATTAAAGATTTGATGTGTCAAAACTTATAAAGTACAATGACCTAAATTAAAGATATGGAAGTCAATATTTGAATAAAGATTTAGGAGACAATCATAAATGTAAAAGATATAGTATATCTTTATTAGCTTAAAAGATTTAGTATTATCTTTTCCTTGTAAATCTCTAGGTTTTCTAGTATATAAAGAAACCTAGAGGTATAGAATTAGTCGTTCTTGAAACCCACGTTTTATCAAAAACGTGTATGTGTGTGTTCTTTAAGCCTCAAGGTCATATTATGATCCTGTTAACCAAAACCGTTCTACATATTATATGTAGAATTAGGGCTTTTAGTAATCATTGTATATAAAGATGATGATGAAACCTTGTTTAGCTATACAAATATGTTCGTTTAAATTCCGCAAGTTTTATTATTTGTAGTTGTATATTCCAGATTAAGAACTAACTATTCTTGAGCATAAAGATCGATTTATATAGAGTTGTTCTAAACTCAGCAATTGGTATCAGAGCACGGTGACTCAGATCTGGAATGAAACAAGGATCTATTAATGATCACATGAATAATCAAGCATACTTGAAGATGGATTTTAATTGTTTATGTTCTTATTAACAAATCTACAATTTCGGAGGTAACTATTTTTTGGTAGTACAATATTTACTTTTTAAAGAACAGAACTCATTTTATGGAGTATCATATTTTAAAAGGGAGACAAAATATTTGTAATTGGCGCAAGTTTTTTTGGACGCACGAATTTTGTTACTGATCAACTTATATTAACTTTACTACTGATGCTATCCAACAATTACTACCGGTGAATGAACAAAGAAGACAATCTACTACTGAATCAAACATCAGTAGTAATGGTTGTATGTTTACTACTGATCATCATCAATAATAAAAATCGAAAGTTACTACTGATCCAATATGGAACTTTACTACTGGTGTTTGATCAAAATCACTACTGCGCATAGTATTTAAAATTACTACTGGTAACAACAATTTACTACTGATCCTTGATCCAAGTCTACTACTGCTCCAATATTCGATATTTACTACTGCTCTATCAAAAATACTACTGATCAGTAGTAAATGGGGAAATTAGCTTATTCGAATATTACTACTGATTAGTAGTAAATGAAGAAAGTAGTGTTCGAACTTGTTACCGATCAGTACTAAACCGAAGAAATTTTTTGTTACTGATCAGTACTGAAGAAGAATTTTTTCTACTGATTTCTTCCTTATAACCGATACATCATATTTTGGAAAGCATAACACACACCATGTTCATTCCATACTACGGTTTATTGATCGTATCTGGTTAATCACTTGTTAATTTTTATTCTCGATAAAAAGAGGATGAAAATAACTTGTGATATTAATGTGAAACGAATCACATTATTCACACACACACACAGGTTGAAGGCTTGATGAAGATAAAAGAAGATGATTTTATTTGTTACATATTTGATCTTCATCAGTTGATTATAGAAGAAGAGTGATTATATTTTATTTGAAGAAGAAGTTGAAAGTCTTACTATATAAGATGTTATGTAAAGATGTAACTGCAATTCAACAGAATCTTAACGAAAAGATCTGTTGAAGGCCAAGATGTCCTTCATACAAGATTATGACGTTGCTGATTACTATAGTTAGACGGAATGTGATGCATAGTTTGAGTTTCTACTTCAACTTCAAATAGAAGATAGTTGGTTTTCAATGTAATTGATATAGCCTTGAAGAACACAGGAATGATATCACACTTTTAGGGGAAGAAAAAGTGTTGATCATTCAAGGAGAAGTTCAAGTTTTTCAGATTTGTATTTGATTATGTCAAAAAAGGGGAGAGACTTGAAGATTTCAAGCTAATTCTATAAGTTTTGTCAATCAAATAGGGGAAGATTGTTAGGAATATTTCTATAATATTCATTAAAGATTTGATGTGTCAAAACTTATAAAGTACAAGGACCTAAATTGAAGATATGGAAGTCAATATTTGAATAAAGATTTAGGAGATAATCATAAATGTAAAAGATATAGTATATCTTTATTAGCTTAAAAGATTTAGTATTATCTTTTCCTTGTAAATCTCTAGGTTTTCTAGTATATAAAGAAACCTAGAGGTATAGAATTAGTCGTTCTTGAAACCCACGTTTTATCAAAAACGTGTATGTGTGTTCTTTAAGCCTCAAGGTCATATTATGGTCCTGTTAACCAAAACCGTTCTACATATTATATGTAGAATTGGGGCTTTTAGTAATCATTGTATATAAAGATGATGATGAAACCTTGTTTAGCTATACAAATATGTTCGTTTAAATTCCGCAAGTTTTATTATTTGTAGTTGTATATTCCAGATCAAGAACTAACTATTCTTGAGCCTAAAGATCGATTTATATAGAGTTGTTATAAACTCAGCAAGATTGAATCTTAGTAGACTGTACAGATATATTATTGCCTATGGAAGAAATCAATAGCATATGTTGGAGTTGTTAGAAACAAACACTAACGGGTTTTAACAATAAATAATGGTGGTGCAGCCATGGGCACTTATATAGCCAGGCGTGTTGGCTTATAATTTGAATAAAAACAGAAAAAGCAAATGATCGGCTTCGTGGAATCATGGGGCATGATTTCTGCTCGAGCTACATCAAGCCAATGTGGAGCCGGTCGACTTCATACCGAGAGTAATCAATAAAAGAAGGCACATATAATCTAAGACATATTCACATTCGTACAACATTATTAGTAAGATAGATAATTAAAAATGATTAGATGACAAAAAAAGTGTTCTCAGCAGTATTAGAAAATGTCCATTTGCTTGAAGCAAACAAACAACTTTATTATCCATAATGCTAGTGGATCGATCAAGACCTTAATGTAAGTACGTAAGTATATATGTATAGCTAGCAAAGCTTGCTACTAAAATATCATTTCTCTACAATAAAGTGCCTTTTAACAACATTTTAATTTCACAAACATTATTTAATTAAAACAGAAAACTAGGAGATGTATGTGGGCGTTAGGCCTTACCGTTGAATCACATAAACAGCCGCAGTTAATTAAGTTATATTTCAAGTTTAAATTTTGTAAAAGTATACAAACTATATAAATTCAAAAAACTAGATACATAAAACGAAATTTATGAAACAAATTACAAATAGAAAAACGTACTTGTTATTGAAAATTCGAATTTAATAGATTGAGGCATGGAGATGCAGTGTCCTAAGACAAAAATTATCCTGGTATGGGTCTGTCTAGAGTAGGGATGGCAACTAGCATCCGATCCGATGAACATCCACCCGATCCGCTCCACTCGTAGTGGATATGGATGAAGTTAAATGGGTGAATATCGGATGTGGAGCGGATGTGGATGTTTATTGGAGCGGATATGGATGATGATTTTCAATCCATGGATGAATCCACTTAACCCGAAATTAAATATATATTATAATTTTATATAACTATAAATATATGTTTTCAATAGTAGGTTGACTGATGAGGCAATTATTTATTATCATTTCCCATACTTGAATTTCTTAGGAACTAATCATTTTATCGTTTCTTATTCTGTTCTTAGTATGAAGGCGACGATCATTATATGACTCGTTACTTTTGAGATTTTTGTGTGATTTTCAATGCAACAACCCATAAATCACAAGCATGTAATTATGGAACTAAGGAATGAGTCAACTAAATGATCAATATTTTGGGGTTATCTACAAAGCATGCTCTAAACTTTTAATTATATCAGATTATATTTTTGTGTGTATCTCTTTTAGATCAATATTTTGGTATTAGCTATACAAACTATAATCTATGCATCAGATGTATCATAGTTATGTTTCCGTTTGACTCTTCTTTTGGAAGAAACTATGTAAATATGCAATAAAAATCGTAAATCATATATAAAACTATCGTACTTTCTTTAGGAGTTTTTTTTCTTCCGAAATCCAACGGATGTCCATTTACCCGCTCTAATCCAATGGATATGGATATGGATGGATGAAATGATTTTAAATGCATATGGATATGGATATGGATGAGGTAAATTTAAATGGATATGGATGTGGATATGGCATCATCCGATCCACATCCGATCCATTGCCATCCCTAGTCTAGAGCATACAAGTATACAACAATCAATCAAGAGTATACTTCCATGTGAAAATTTTAGAAGGAATCTGCAGTGAACTGTATGTATTATGTAGTTTGAATTGTGACCAACACCACACATATATATACTTTGAAATTGACAGTTTGTCTTAAACATAAAATAAGTGCCATGAAAAACCTGTCATTTGAATAAATCCGAAATTAATTAATTAAATTAATAAAAAATATTTTTCCGATTATATATAAAAATATATCAATTAATCAAGAAGGCCCCAATTATATATACTTCTTACGTTTCAAAATAATTGACAAATTGGATTTTACGTATTAAATTAGATGTTTGTAAGGAATGGGTCCCACGTATTGGGCTAGTTCACCATCACAATTCACTTGAGATACTAATGAACTATAATAGCATCCTGCACTAAGATCAGAATGACGAACCTGCGCGGTCAGGAGTAATTCGAAGAAAGAGACAAAGCGAGCATAGCTCACCACATGCGACAAGGCTCATCGATCGGATTTTAAGGGGAACATTAAATGCGAACGGAGCTCGAAGACAGCTCACACAGAGAAGCACTCTTCAGCACACGGGGTAAAAGGCTTCCGTCCAAGGCTAATACCCGCAGGACAATAGGACACGGCATGTAAAAGGTAGAGTCACAGTTTTCCGCTCTTTCCCATTCGTCCATAAATACAAGCGTCAAAACAGTAAACAGATTCATTCGATCATCGCATTTAATACACATTACATTTATTATACTCACAACCTCACGTCTTAATACATACTGACTTAATCTTCGGAGGGTCCGCCCGAGATTACATCCCGGTGGTCACCTAACGTAGATTTACTCTTTGGTTGCAGGACGTCCGCCCATACGGAGGGTACGAAATCAGGACGCAACATTTGGCGCCATCCGTGGGAGCTAGAATAAAATGGTACAAGAATTCACAGCGGAGGGGAAACTCACCTCCCAAACAACACTGACGCAACCTGGATCTATGGCGGAAAGATCATCCTCTCCCGGATCATCCACTCCATCCGTTATTCTAAACACTACCACATGCCCTCCTCCGGGAGAAGGGAAGGAGAGCATGCCAACAAGAGAGGAGTTGGAGGAATTCGAGCTATTTCGAAAGTTTATGAAAATGAGGGAGATGGAAAATAAGGGGCGAAAGACGGAGAAGGAGAGATCTGGAGTAGAAAGGTTTTTAACTTACTCTAGTGACGAGAGTGAGTTCGCAGAAGATGTGTACGTAGAAGAGGCTCCGACTCGGCTTCCTCGTGGAGAAGGGTCCGAACGCCGTGAAGTTGTTAGGAAGGAAGTTCTCCCTCGAGAGGAGGAAAGGAAAGCCCTTAGATCTCGAAGAGTGTCGGGGGGAAAGAATTTCAGATCTCCATTCGTAGATGAGATTAATGAAATGCCCATCCCGCCAGGACTGAAAGGTCCTCGCATCAAGACATACGATGGAACGGGGGATCCAGACGACCATGTGGCTAGCTTCCGTTGGTCTGTCCGAATGATTCCAATGGATTCCAAGCTATGGTGTATGTACTTCGCTGGAACTTTGGAAGGATCCGCTCGCTACTGGCTATCCAGCCTCCCGCAGAAAAGCATATCAAATTTTGAGGAGCTAGTGACACAATTCACTCATAGCTTCATACAACAAAAGAAATATCAGCAGAGGTCACAATCCATCATGGCGTGCATGCAACGAGAAGGAGAATCCAACAAATCGTACTTCAAACGTTTTAATGAACAAAGTCGAAAGATGCCGGTCAGGGAAGATTCCATTATAATCGCAGCCTTCACATACGGTTTAAGGGAAGGGGAGCTTTTCATAGAGTTGTCAAAGAGGGACTTTAGCAAGGCCGATGACATGATTAACACGGTTAAAAAGGTGTTGAAACAGGAGGAGGAAAGTGCGGAAAAGCTGCGCTTTGAAGCTCAGGAAAATAAGGGAGGTTCTGGAAGTGGCATTTGGAGTGCAAGCGAACGGGGGAGAGCTGTGCACGGTTCAGGTTACTCGCACAGACCTCACTTCAAAGGAAAGGGAGTCGGAGGAAGGTTCCAAGATAACCGGTACGAACCATACCGCCCTGAAGTTTTTTCAACCAGCGAATCGAAAGGGTCAGTGGAGGGAAGGTCGTTGCGGAAGCGATATCCACGAGACCCGAATGCTTACTGCGAGTTCCACAAAATCATGGGCCATGCAACGGCCGCATGCGAAAGTTACAAGAGGGATAAAGAACTGCAGGGGAAAGTGAAGGCAGAAACGCCCCAAACGGGTTTTCAGGCGAAAGGCAAAGTGGTAGTGTATGATACAGAAATCTTTGCGTTGGAATAAGGTCTGCCGGAAATGGGCTCTACGTCCTGTTCGTTCCGGAAGAAAAAGCGTGATCCTGCAATAGTGTTCGGAAACGACGAGCCCGTCCCGGAAGGTTATGTAGGAACGGAACCTCTGGTAATCTCGGGGGCGATAGCCAGGGTCATGGTCCGGCGTATTTATGTAGATACGGGCAGTTCAGCAAATATCATGTACTACCATTGTTTCGAAAAGTTTCCTAGTGAGGCCCAGGTTTTCCTAAAGCCATCGAAGGCTCTAGTATTGGTTTCTCAGGGCAGTATGTGCTTCCTAAAGGAAAGCTGCATTTACCTCTATTTCTGACGGATTGGAGCACGAATCATAGTAGAACCATAGTGGCTGAATTCATCGTGGTGGTAGCACTGTCAAGATACAACGCGATATTGGGGAGGACGGGCCTGTGGCAGCTACAAGCCATCCCGTCGACCATTCATGGGGTCCTCAAATTTCCTTTTGAACATGGGGTCATTACCGTTCAGGGAATGATGATGCCTACATCAGAATGTAGTAGTGCAGCGTATCAAGATGGTTGGACGGAGGCCGAGGAAGCTCAAGTGGTAATCAATCAAGAATATCCGGAGGTAACGATTCGGATCGGAGGAGGTTTGCCGAGCGAGCTGAGGAAAAAATTAGAGGCCTTGTTAAAGAAGTATAAACAAGCGTTCGCATGGAAGCCGAGTGACATGACTGGAGTCTCCAGAGAAGTGTCAGAACACCGTTTGAATGTGAATCCAGCTTTCCGTCCGGTAAAACAATCCAAACGGATCATGGCGAAAGAAAGGAATGAAATAGTGAACAAAGAAGTCAAGGACCTTGTATCCGCAGGAGTATTGCGAAGTGCGCAATACCCTGAATGGATAGCGAATCCAGTTCTAGTAAAGAAAGGAGATGGATCCATGCGTATGTGCGTCGACTTCAAGGATCTTAATAAGGCGTGTCCGAAAGATAGCTACCCTCTTCCGGAGATAGAGCAAAAGATCAAATCGTTAGGGGGATACAGATGGAGATCGTTCTTGGATGCGTACAAGGGGTACCATCAAGTTCAGATGGCCAAGGAGGATGAAGAAAGGACCTCTTTCCACACTGAAAAGGGAACCTTTTGTTATGTTAAGATGTCGTTTGGACTTCGCAACGCAGGAGCCACATACCAGCGTTTGGTAGATAGGGCTTTTCAGAAACAAATTGGTCAAAACCTGGAGGTATACGTGGACGATATGGTTATTAAAAGTCAGACGGATGGAGACCTGATAGCTGACTTCGAAGAAACTTTGCTGCAATTAAAGGAGTATCGAAGAAACTTTGTTCAAGGTTGTTCTGTCATCTGACCAAGAAAGTCCTGGTGGAAATATTACCAAGAAGGAGTATGGAAGAAGTTGCGGAAGAAACCATGGATATTGAGCAGAGTCCGGACTCTTGGATGTTCCCCATCATGCGGTACATCCAAGAAGGGGTTATCCCAGACGGTCAAGCAGAAAGGAGGAAGATAAGAATGAACGCACGTAAATACATGCTGAAAGATGGAACCTTATACAGGAAGGGATTCTCCACACCATGGTTGCGATGCCTTGGTGAGAGAGATGTCCTTCGGGCGATAGAGGAAGTGCATGAAGGTTTATGTGGGGCGCATTCCGGTTCTAGGGCACTCACCCAGAAGTTGTTTAGAGTTGGATACTTTTGGCCAAGCATGTCCGCTGTATAAGGATATTATCAAAACTCACGATGGAGTTGTTTGTGTATTCATTGTGTAATTTATAATACAGTAGTACAAACAAACAAGTAGAGAAAATAGGAGATACAAGTAAACAAACTCTACTAACTAACTATACTAAGTGATAGGCTTATTTGACTTATTTGAATCGGCTCTATCACCCCCCGCAAGCGAAGTGGGGGAGGTCCTACACGAAGCTTGGTTCTAAATTCTTCAAAGAGAGGACGAGGAAGACTCTTTGGTGAGAAGCTTTCCCGATAGCACTAATTCTCGGACGAAGTGGAAATCGATATCTATATGTTTTGCTCGATTGTGTGAAACCGGATTTTGACTTAGGAATAATGCACTACGGTTATCACATAAAATTGTAGGACGAGATGAAGGCATAACATATAATTCCCGTAGAAGATGAGTTATCCATACAATTTCAGATGCAGTGTTCGCCAAGGCCCGATATTCAGATTAACAACTTGATCGGGATACGGTAGGTTGTTTCTTGGCACTCCGAGAAACTAGGTTACCACCAAGGAAAATCGAATATCCATATATTGATCGCCTAGTTTCGATACACCGGGCCTAGTCCGCATCAGAGTA
Organism: Calendula officinalis; assembly: GCA_963853835.1. Lineage (NCBI taxonomy): Eukaryota > Viridiplantae > Streptophyta > Magnoliopsida > Asterales > Asteraceae > Calendula > Calendula officinalis. Next base: position 12,226,786 of record OY970822.1, on the reverse strand, counting down.
TCTAAGGACCGTAGGGGCTGGCAAATGAGCAAAGGTAAGGCCATAAGATAATGTGCCTTTAACATATCGAAGTATACGTTTAACTGCTTGATAATGTTCGTCAGTTGGAGCATGAAGAAATTGGCTCGCTTGATTTACCGCATAAGAGAGATCCGGTCTTGTGATTGTGTGGTATTGAAGAGCTCCTACCAATGATCGATATAATGTTGGATCGGAAAAAGGATTCCCATCCGAAGTGAAATAAGTGGTTGTTGATAACGGAGTGCCAACTGGTTTAGAGTCCAGGAGTTTTTCCCGAGTGAGTATGTCAATGGCATACTTAGATTGACTAAGAAATAAACCAGTGTCCATGTAAGAGACTTCCAAGCCTAAGAAGTAGTTAAGTCGACCAAGATCGGTAATAGAAAATTCCTTATTTAACCGAGAAATAAAATCATGAATTATTGACGAATTATTTCCAGTAAGGATAATGTCATCAACATAAACTAGAAGATAAAGAATGCATGAGCCACGTTTAAAGACAAATAACGATGTGTCGGCACGACTACAACTAAACCCGATTTTGACAAGAAACGTACTTAGACGTTCAAACCATGCTCGCAGGGCTTGTTTGAGTCCGTAAAGAGATTTTTTTTAGATGACATACGTGATTTGGATAAAGTGGGTCAATAAATCCGGGAGGTTGTTCCATAAAAACGGTGTCATTAAGTGTACCGTTTAGAAAGGCATTCTTGACGTCAAGTTGGTGAAGATCCCATTTGTTGAGCATGGCAATAGAAAGAACTATTCGAATTGTTGATGCCTTTACAACCGGACTAAATGTAGCAGAATAGTCAAGTCTGGGTACTTGATTAAATCCTTGAGCAACAATCGCACTTTGTAGCGATCAACTGTTCCGTCGGCATGAAATTTGGTTCGGAACACCCATTTTGAGCCAACAACATTAGAATTTTTAGGCCTAGGAACGAGAGACCAAGTATCATTTTTATGTATTGCATTCATTTCATCGGTCATAGCCGCAAACCATTTAGGATGTTTTGCAGCAGTTTTAAAACCTCGAGGTTCCTTATGAGTAAGTAACGCATGATGTAATGGATAAGATAATTGTGTTAAATTGGCTGCATGTCGTGGTTTCACTATTCCAGCTCGAGATCTAGTGGTCATTGGATGAGTAGAAATTGTGGGAGGTGGGACGGTTTGTGAGGTAGCGGAAGTGGGCAGTGGTATGTTTTGCTTTATGGGTGGTGAGGTTGTGTGAGATATAATTGAGGTAGTGGATTGTGACGTTAGTGGAATTGGAGTAGGTGGGGCATGTTGAGATGTTGTGCATGGGGGGTGGGTTGTATGAGGACAAAGATTGCATGGTGTATGATTTATTGATGGTTCATTTTGAGGTTTAGTTGGTAAATTAGGTGTACTGGTTTCTGGAATAGTGGACATAGGAATACCATCACAATAAGTAGAAAATACCATTTGAGCAGTTTCATTTGATGGTGAATGACCGGTGTATGGAAAATGCGTTTCATCAAATTGAGCATGTCGTGTTGTGTATATGCGACCTGTCGAGGAATCTAAGCAACGATAACCTTTATATTGTGTTGAATAGCCAATAAAAACACAAGGTGAGCTACGTGGTGCTAGCTTATGAGCGGAATAATCGCGTAAATATGGGTATACACAACTGCCAAAAACTTTAAAGTTACCATAGTTTGGTGTAGAGGTAAATAATAACTCATATGGTGACTTGGTGTTTAAAAGTGGTGTTGGTAGACGATTAATAATATAAGTGGCGGATCCAAAGGCATAAGTCCACATAGAAGCTGGAACGTGTGCATTGAACATCATTGCTAAACCTGTTTCAGTAATATGTCAGTGTTTTCTTTCGGCTCGACCATTTTGTTCCGGCGTATACGGGCAAGATAATTTATGTAGCGTGCCATTAGAAGAAAAGAATGTACGTACCCTGTCGTTTACAAACTCACTACCACCATCTGATTGAAAGGATTTGATTTTACATGAGAATTGAGTTTGCACAAGGGTAGTAAAAATTTGTAAAACACCAAAAAAATCCAACTTAGCCTTTAGTGGATAAAACCATGAAAATCTGGAAAAATCATCAACAAACACAGCATAATAACGATAGCCATCAGTAGAAACAATTGGGGAAGGTCCCCATAAGTCACAATGTATCAAATCTAAAACATGAGTAGAACGTTTATAATTAAGTTCAAAAGACAAACGTTTACTTTTGGACAATTGACACGAGGCACAAATCTGAGGATTTGGCAAAAGAGAAGTAACAGATAAACTTCCCGTTTTATTTAATAAAGAAATAATATCAAAAGGCGCGTGTCCTAAATGACAATGCCAAAGATCATAAGATGCCTTTAATTTCTGACGATAAACTTGCTAAGAAGGCATGTTGACCGTTTTGTAGAACGTATAATCTATCTTTACTTCGTCCCTGAGCTAGAGGTTCCTTTGAAATCCGATTCTGAATAGTAAAAACGCCATCAGAAAATAAAACATCAACAAGATTATCGTGAGTATGTTTGGTTACTGATAAAAGATTCTTCGTAAGTTGTGGTACTACAAGTACATCAAGTAAATTAATGGTAGGCAATAAAGTCGATTTACCAATATGAGAAATTGGAGATGAGTTACCATTTCCAAAAAATACTTGCTCATTACCACAATAAGGAGTGGCAGATTCCAAATTTGTAGCAGAAGCAGTCATATGATTTGAAGCTCCTGTATCAACGAACTAGTCAGGGGAGTTGTTGGCAACATTGCACTGTGCGTGAAATGCTTGTGCAAGATTAGCAGCAGTCGATGGATTGCGAGTGGCAAAAGTGTTGAGATCAGGACACTGATTTGCGTAGTGTCCATCCTTCCTGCAGAGTTGACAGTGGGGAGGGCGGCGGTTTTGATTTCCCCGACCACGACCCCTAGAATTTCCTCCTCGTGATGACTCGTGACCTCGATAGTAATTAGAAGAGCCACGACCAGATGTTGCAGCAGTAAAAGCAACTGGTGAGGAATTGTTTGTTGTCATGGTTGATAAAAACATTTCATGGCTTTCTGCTTGAGACAGAATGTCACGAAATGAAGAACGTGGCTTAATCAATCGTTGTGTAGTTGAGAAGGTTTCAAAGGATGAGCCTAAACCGGAGAGAAACCAATGAATTTTATCTGTTTCTTCGAGTGGGTGACCAATAGCAGTGAGTTGGTCACTGATTGCTTTGAATTTTTGAATGTAATCAGCAACAGTTGACGAACCTTTCTGAAGATGAGGAATTGAATCGCGTAGGGTATGAACTTTTTCCACAGAATCGTGACTGTATGTTCTTTCTAGGGCAACCCAAACACCACGAGCGGTGTCATGGCCAAATGTTTCGGCCATTTCCTCTTCAGAGAGAGACGATTGAAGAAGGATGAGTGCCCTCTGATCTGCTGCGAGCCAGGTGGTGTAGGCGGGATTAGGGTTAGGACCGATGGTGGCAGGTGGTGCTTCTAATGTTCCGTCGATGTACCCTGTTAATTTTTGATAACCGAGCAGGGGAATCATATGTCGACGCCATATGAGGTAATTGCTCGATGTTAATTTAATTGATATCATGTGAAGAATGGTGGCAAGAGGAAGGGGGAATCTGAAGTTTCTGTTTCGACTGCCATGGTGATTTGGGGATTTTGGAGATTTTTAGATGAAGGGGATGAAGGGTGGTGCCAGGAAGAGTATGGCTGATACCATATAAGGATATTATCAAAACTCACGATGGAGTTGTTTGTGTATTCATTATGTAATTTATAATACAGTTATACAAACAAACAAGTAGAGAAAATAGGAGATACAAGTAAACAAACTCTACTAACTAACTGTACTAAGTGATAGGCTTATTTGACTTATTTGAATCGGCTCTATCACGCAGATGTTCAAGACTATGTCAAAAAGTGCCAGAAATGCCAGGCATATTCGAACGTACCGAATGCAGCACTCGTCAACCTCACAAGCATTACTAGCCCTTGGCCCTTCTGCCAATGGGGTATTGACATTGTGGGTCCGTTCCCCAAATCCCCCGGAGGAGTACAGTTTTTGGTAGTGGCGGTTGATTATTTTACCAAATGGGTGGAGGCTGAAGCCATGGCATGCATTTCAGGAGCCAATATTATAAAATTCGTATGGAAGCAGATTGTATGCCGCTTTGGTTTACCTCACACAATCGTCAGCGATAATGGCAAGCAATTTGCTAACAACCCATTTAAGGCTTGGTGTGCGAAGCTTAGTATACACCAAAACTTTACCTCCGTGGCACATCCGCAGGCTAATGGACAGACTGAAGTTACTAACCGAACGATAGTTAAGGGAATTAAAACCAGACTCAACAGGATGCAGGGAGGATGGGTCGATGAGTTGCAAAGCGTTCTGTGGGCATACCGGACTACGGCCAGGATCGCAACTAAGGAGACCCCGTTCAGCTTGGTATACGGTTCGGAAGCAGTTATACCATTAGAAGTCATGCTAGCATCCTTTCGCGTAAAAAGTTTTCGCTTCGAAGTAAATGAGGAAGCCCTTAACATAATCCGGACCTTGTGGACGAACGACGCGAGGTCGCAGCTTGTCGACAAGCAGCGTACAAGTTGCTTACAGAAATACATTACAACAAAAAATTGATAGGAACGACATGCAAAGTGGGAGATCTGGTCCTGCGAAAGAATGAGGCAAGCCTTCATTACAAGCCACAGAAACTATGCCCCAATTGGGAGGGACCTTATCGGATAAAGGAGGCCAGACGAAATGGCTCTTATGTTCTGGAGTTGATGGAAGGATCGTTGGTCCCACGAACCTGGAATATGCGGAACCTGCGCAAATTTCACTTCTAATATTATGCTTTATGTATTTTCCTTTCGTCGCGAATGCGTCATTTTGTAATCGACAAATCGAATGGTTAATGAAATCCGCCGAGGCAGGATGTTTTATTAAATGCATGGTCAATATATTTGTTTTTCTTTTAAAGAATAATTAAACGAATAACTCGCAGGAAGTTAGCGAATATAACGAAGTGTTCATAGCTATGAATCGGTTTGTTTCCTTAGCCGGAAGGGAGGGACAAGGCCGAATCCGGACGACAAACCGGATCCGTCAATGCGAGTTAAAGCGAAGCATTTTTGAATCAATAAGGGACGCCTTCTTGATAACAGAAATCAAAATAATCAACAAGTATAAAAACAAAAAACATAAAACATACGATAAACGATTAAAGGGTACGATTACACAAAAGAAGCCAACATAATGGCTAATTAGACACAAAAGTTTCAAAATACGAATACGATTCAATAAATAAGAAGAGCAGATCATGAATTATCTCCTCGGTGAGAACTCTCCCCGGTACCCTCCACACCGGACGGAAGTTGCGATACCAGATCTTTCAGTTCGCTCAAACTAACTTCGCCGCTCCGAAAGGAGCGAACAAGATCATAGCTAGGGGTGACCAACTCACTAAAACGGCTCATCATGGCAGCTTGGGCTTCCGGATATTCGTGAATAAGCTTGAGAGAGCCAAGTAAATCTGGGTAGGCATCTCGTGTGTCGGTGCAACCCTGGTATCGACCCAGCTTTAAACTCTCTTCCTGTAGGGAAGAGTTTCGGTGGACGAACTCTGGGGAAGAAAGAAATATCTGCACAATCCCAGGAATACCATTCTGCATCAGCCAGCGTACGGTCTCATGACCCTCTTCCACCTCTTTCTTCAACAAATCACTACCCGTTTCAATTTCCGCATTACGAAGGTGTGCTTCCTGCAAATGGGAATCTTTTTCAACTAGGGAAGACTCGAGCTCAGCAATACCGGCGCTGGTGGATTTTAGCTGGTCTTCGAGATCGGCAATCTGGTTATCTTTCGTCTCAGCAGCATATCGAAAAGCCTCATGGGAGTCCGACCACCTTTTCATGGACTCAACCAGTTCAGCTTTCTCCGACTTTTCTTTTTCATGCATACCTTTCATGGTCTCCATCAGTTTAGACATTTTGGTGAATTCTACATGATGGTTGCAGGAGGCTTGCTCTTGATAAGCTCTTTGTGTTTGCAATCCGATCAAAAGCTCAATGGTGCCCAGAAGGCCAGCCTTAGCCTTCAGAATGGCCTCATCACTAGGAATGGTGAATGTTGTCTCAGTAAGCGGAGCCTCATGTTGGGTGGTCACAACGGTACCAAGAATGGGGGTACTTTCGGTCCGGAGCACTAAGCTCCCAGGATCTGGAATTTGCGTTTTCACCACGGTCGCCGCTGTGACAGGACCGGTACTAACAACCAAATTTTCTGCAAGCAACAAATACGAGAACAAGCAATTAAAATCCACATGTATGTACGAAGAAGTAAACGTATGGCCCGCTCATACCTTGCAGTGTGGGTTTAGGAGAAGATGATTGACTTTTAGTGGAACGAGCAGAATGTGAGCTCATAACGGGTGAAGATGCTTGCTTCCCTCCACTGAACAAGCGACTGCTGAACATCGCAACGGCTGAGGTGCCAATAGATATGACGGGAAGTTTCCAAGAGGATCCAGAAGTAACCGATGGAGCAGGATTCCCGGTAGCGGTGGGTGCAGCAAGAGTTGTAACAATAGGAGCACAGATGGTTGTGGTAGCAGGAACAACCGAAGAAGTAGTTTCTAACGTCGCAGACAAGGGTGGAATCGGCATAGGGATGTTAAGAGTGGTTGTATTCACAGCCACAGAACGCTCCAAACGACCTGCAACTCGAAAGGTGTTATGATAGAAATATACAAAAGAGAAAGAAGAGAGGGACATAAAATATGTCAGCAAAGTAATACCTCCGTGAGGAATTCTCGGACGCTTCTTGGGTAGATAAGAAGATTCATCTCTTTTCTTTCTTCGGCAAGTGCTTTTGTTAGATTCCCAGGAGGCCAGAGTATCAATGGATCGAAGTTTCGGATGTCTGTTAGGCTCAGCTTGGGAATCAGGAATCATGGTACCTTCAGAGGTAAACCCCTCGTTTGTTGGTGAGTCAAGGTTAATGGGAGAAGCAACTCCTTCGCTTCGGCTGTGGTGGGTTTGGAGAACGTCTTCTTCGGCAGTACTTTCACGAGAGAGGGTTCGTTCGGAGCTGAGGGTTCGTTCGGCAGATAATTGACGAACATGCTCGGCCTCGTCGGCTGATAGATCCGGAAGAGGATCCGAAGGCCTTCCGGTAACTTTTCCCCAACCCAAACTGACATCCCGAAAGGCGGAGCGACTGACATAAAAGAATTTGAACTTCCAGTCGTGTATTGAGTCTCGTAGGCCAGAGATTAGCTCGGTCCGTACAGGACGCAAGGTGAACACCGCCCAGTCACCTCGACCGGTGACAACGTAAAAGTGTCGAAATAATTTGGAAGAGAGAGGAATCCCCAGAGCCGGACAAAGCATAACGAACCCGATGATCTTGAGTAAAGAATTGGGAACAAGCTGAGCAACATGAATCCCCAGATCCTGAAGAACAGCGAGTATGAAATCATCGATTGGGAAGCGTAAGCCACCATGCAGGCAGTGAAGGTAGACGGGTTCGAATCCATCAGGAGGAGAGGCGACGGTATCCGTCTCTCCAGGCAGATGAAGATGATAGCGAGGATCGATGTGAAATTCGTTTATGATTTTGGGAAGATCTGCGGGAGAAAGAGTGCTAAACGTATTCAATGCCGTTCTCTTTTCGCGTGTAGACTTATCACTCTTAGCTTTATCTTTCCTCATGATGCTCAACGATTATCAGGATCAAAGATTAAGAGGGAATAGGAAAGGTTGTAAAGAGGTAACAAGGATTAATAGCAAAGCGGAGTAAAAAGAAGGGCGTATTTTCAAATGAATTTATAGGCAAGGAAGGAAGTTTAAGAGGGCAGGAATTGAGGCGACGCCCAACGGTCAAATCCGACTATGACGCTCAACGGTAAATTTCCTAGCAAATAAAAGAGGGAAAAGAATCAATATTATCGTTAGGATTCGTCACTAACTTAGGGGACTTAATGAACTATAGTAGCATCCTGCAGTAAGATCAGAATGACGAACCTGCGCGGTCAGGGGCAATTCGAAGAAAGAGACAAAGCGAGCATAGCTCACCACATGCGATAAGGCTCATCGATCGGATTTTAAGGGGAGCATTAAATGCGAACGGAGCTCGAAGACGGCTCACACAGAGAAGCACTCTTCAGCACACGGGGTAAAAGGCTTCCGTCCAAGGCCAATATCCGCAGGACAATAGGACACGACATGTAAAAGGTAGAGTCACAGTTTTCCCGCTCTTTCCCATTCGTCCATAAATACAAGCGTCAAAACGGTAAACGGATTCATTCGATCATCGCATTTAATACACATTACATTTATTATACTCACAACCTCACGTCTTAATACATACTGACTTAATCTTCGGAGGGTCCGCCCGGGATTACATCCCGGTGGTCACCTAACGTAGATTTACTCTTTGGTTGCAGGATGTCCGCCCATACGGAGGGTACGGAATCAGGACGCAACAGATACTAGGTGAACATATCCTTATAAGGATCGTCACTTTTATTCATCTTCCCATGTGGGACAATTCTCACATAGTATATATTTCTTAAACAAAGTTCCAACCGTTTTCTCAGAATATGTATCTTAATTCTAAACGTAACTAGCACATGGGATTTTGAAATATCTCAAACCGATCTAGGAAGACGACAAAAGAGTAAAACTCGAATTGGTAGAACACTTGATTGGCGTATGGAAATCGTGTGCCCTCAATACCATTGTAAAGAAAAGAGGTTACTCAAGTGGGGTGCACAAAGTGACAGTACCCACAACATCGATCTAAAAAAGGTTTCAGTCATAATAATGTGAGCACCTGAAACTACGTACGTATGATAAAAAAACAAACAATGACTTCCTTCGAAAACTTTATTGTTGATCGAGCTGACAGGTTGAGCAATAGCTCAAAGCATTCGTACACTTCTACCATAGGCGCATGTTGTAAAAAATAAGAAGAGAGAACTATCACCATGTTACCTAGCGCGTCCAAAATTTAAACTCTTTTTACTTCATACATAATTATCATATAGTGACAAATTAATATAATTTTGTATGTAGACCCCAAATCAATATCGTAGAACTGTTTGTAATGATAACATAACTTAAATTTGGTCACTCGTGTCACATTAACGACATATCGATTTTTCTCTCAAAAAATCAAATACATGATAAACTCTGACTAAATTCACGTAATAGTGACCAATATTTAAATTTTATTAATAATTATTACGAAATATAATATATAATATATTGATTTATATGATAGAGAAGAGAAAAAAAAACAAAAAGAATAATAGTAGAAGACGCGAGAAGAGAAATAATAGGAGATGAATAAGAAGAGAGGAAGAAGAAGAAGACTTTCATTGGTCGCCCGGATGACCATACTTTCAATATTTATGGGGTACCTAGGATGCGTGGACAAGCTGGTTCGTCAAGGGAGAGGACACGTCGGAGATGAAGGACCAACGTAAACAAAAGGGAAGTAAAGAAGAGAGAAGTATATAGTGTGTGAGCCCATAAATATTTTTTGTGAGTTTAATTAATTGTAAAAAAATAAAATATAAAAATGATAAAAGAAGTAAAAAGATGTTTGCATAGTATGTCAGTTTAGAAGTGTCAGACTAATGAAAATAATAATAAGTTATTGTTGCGAGAGATCTCCGTATAAGTGTAAGTAACAAGGAATACTACAACCGCGCGTTGCAGCGGAATTTTAAATTTATTTTTTTAACTAACTTTTTTGACGTAAAGAGTCAATTACCAATTTAATCGGTTTTAATTTCTATACTAATATGTGGTTTCTTATGATTCGAATTAAAACAAAACAACAATAATGATAGTAACATTTATTATTGTTATAAATGTAGGATCGCTATGTTGATAATTGATATTTTATATAAATTTAAGAATGCTTTGTTAAGGTTTTTATATAAGTTTAAAGACTTAGGATGAGGTTTTAAAAGTATAGAATGTTGTTTTTAAAATTCATATATAAAACCAATGTTATTATTAGTCCCATAAAAGAACTCATATGTGTTTTAGCCATACAAAATGATGTCTTTCACATAAGTAAAAGGGAAGTAAAGAAGAGAGAAGTATATAGTGTGTGAGCCCATAAATATTTTTTGTGAGTTTAATTAATTGTAAAAAAATAAAATATAAAAATGATAAAAGAAGTAAAAGATGTTTGCATAGTATGTCAGTTTAGAAGTGTCAGACTAATAAAAATAATAATAAGTTATTATTGAGAGAGATCTCCGTATAAGTGTAAGTAATACTTTAACAACATTTTTATGACTTTAATTGCGAATAAATGAAAATGAAATATAGTAAGACAAATAAGTAGTAAGAGAATCTAAATTCTAGGTTGAGGCATTGGCTAAAATTTCACCAAAGTATTTTCTTTTTGTGTGTGGTGGTCATGATAGAAAAGAGGTTGGTCTGTTAAATCAGTAGGGGTGAGCATGGGGCGGGTTGGGGCGGTTTTTCACTAAAACCAAACCCCGAACCGCAAACTTCGGTTTTTAAGAATTAGAAACCGTTCGGTTTCGGTTTTTTCGGTTTCGGTTTTTCGGTTTTTCTCAATAAAGCGGTTCGGTTTCGGTTTTTTTTTCGGTTTTTTATTTTCCTTAAAATTTACCAATTTGTTAACTTAAAAGTTATGATCTAAACTTTAGTATTTATATAGTTATAAGACCCGGAAAACAATGAAAAAAAACATGTGAAAAATAACAAATAATATATACATAAAACTTTCTTTTAAATAGTTAAAGATCAAATATTTTATAAATATACAAATTATTACAAAATTTGGAATATATATATATGGCGGGGCGGGGCGGTTTTTTCGGTTTGGTTTTTCGTATGCACCCAAAAACCGCCCCAAACATTCGGTTTTTCAAAAAGTAAAAACCGCTAACATCGGTTTTTCAAATGGTTCGGTTTTTTCGGTGCGGTTTTTTCGGTTTTTTCGGTTTCGGTTCGGTTTTTCGGTTTTTGTGCTCACCCCTATAAATCAGTACCCACAGTGCGGGATGCATCCCGTTAGTTACGGGCACTGTCCTTATCCTGTCAGTGTTATTTTCCCACAATCTCCTTAATTTGCTTTATGTCCTGGGCACAAGCTTGCGATCAAGAAGGGCATAATGGGCAATTTAAATATATATAAAGCTAGATACGTTAGAGATAACAATTTACAAAACTATGATTGCTTTGATCATTTACTTCAGACTTTGATGCATTTCCCATTTGCTTCCCCTTTAGCTTGACCTAGCTTTTAAAGCAATTAACATTGTTTCAAAAAAGATTCATTTAAATAGTGGACTTTATGGTACAATAGCACCATGACTTAGGACTAAATTTGAGCTCTAACTGAAACTATATCAGACCGAAATCACATTATTTGATTATATCTCTAGCTGGCTATGTTGAATGATTAAAATAACAATTTCACCTTTCTATTTTATATACTAATATATAACATGTTAGTAACTAAACTAAAGTAAAGTGATAACATATAAAACAAAGTGATCCAGGCGGCCCAATAGATGAACGAGTCATTTTGTTTCTTGAGGTTCAAGATCGTGTTAGAAAAAGGGCTCCACAAAAAAGGTCATAACTTTTGGCTCGGGTCTCCGTTTCAGGCCTATGACCCGCCAAATTGAAGCTCGAGACGAAGGTTACGACGTGGTAAACCGCCCCAACTTCCCGGCCCTAAAACACTGTTTTTGGACACTTTATTTGCATTTTAGTGTTTTTTCTTTAATTTTATAAACTTTGTTTAGACCCAGTTTTTGGCTCGTTTGTTGTTTTAGGCCCATTCGAAATTCTGGGCCATATTTAAGGTGTATTTTGTTGATTGGAATAATGAGTTGAATATTTTTGTGAAATTTATTTTTCTCTCCTGAAATTGTGTTCTTTGTGTTAGAACAAGTTTGAAGATTATTTCCACTGTATTCTTCGAATCAACGTGGTTTTGGTTGCAGTATTCTTGAATCAACGGGTTTAATCTACACTATCGTTTTTTACTCTACATCACAAAGTAAAAGTCATAACATAACATGTAAAAATCATACGGTCACCACTTACTGTGTCATCAACTTATTTTTATCTAATCGACTTATAGGTTGGATCAAAATCTTGGATTGAGTAAGAAGTGAAAATAATAATTAGTAAATGATAGTATGATTTTGATCGGGTCAAAGGTCATTTTTTACTATACCAGTATTAAGTAGATCAAACAGGCCCTTATGCTATAACACCCATTCGATAGAAAGGAGCCCATATGAACTCTCATTTTCCAAAAGAATGTTGATATCTTAACTTTCATTTTCAACTTTATATTAGTAATAGAGCTCGTATAAAAGCTTATTAGGTTCTTCTTTTCCGTGAATGTGACATAAAACTCGCTTTGGATGGACGGAAAAAGAAAAAGAAAAAAAACTCGGTAAATTATCAAGGGTATGTGCATCATTTTGCAAATTGCAAAGTCTCCCAAATCATGAGAGAAAAAAAAAAACTTCAATCAAGATTTATGGCAAATTTTTTTGCATGATCATATATGGGTGTAGCATGTGGACCCATACATGGTAATGTATAGGTCTAGCTACATCATACTTCATGGCCATTTTCACTTTTTTTTCCTTCTTCTTTCTAAAAGAACAACCACTACAAATTATCCTTGCTCTGAGACAAATTCTTAAAGACTAAGAGATGCTTACTATTTTTATTGGCTGCATGAGGCCCCTTTCTACCCTAAGTCCTTATAAGGGTAAGACAACACATTAAAGAGGGAAGAATTAAAAGTAGAGCAACAATTGAAATAAATCAAATTAAGGACAAGAAAAGAAAGAAAGGTCTTTATCTGTCTAATGATACTTTTGACCATTTGGTCCAATCAATATGTTTTAAGTTCTTCAATAATGATTTAGTACAATATAAAAGCTCTATGAATTAACCTATCAATCTTCATCTTTAGATTTATTTAAACACTACATTAAGAACCATACCAACGACTCATCGTCTCTTGATGGTATACTGACACTATTGGCACGACCACATCAATGGACCTCGTCAGTTTCTTCTTGCCGAATAACTAAAGAGTTTAGAGAAAAGGGAAGAGGTTGTCAAGTAGGGAAGGATATATATATATATATATATATATATATATATATATATATATATATATATATATATATATATATATATATATATATATATATATATATATATATATATATATATTCTTTTTCTTCTATTAATAATAATAAAAATATATTTTTTCATTTTCATTTTTTTCTTTTTTTAATAATGTAATTTCTATTTTTTATTAATATAATATACTTTGAACGAATGTAATATTTATTTTATTAATATAATATCTTTTTAATTAATGTAATATCCTTTTTAATGTAATGTATTTATTTTATATAAATTTTTTATTTAATAACATGGTAATGTGAAAGTAATGTGATTTAATGTAATGTATTTATTTTATATAAATTTTTTATTTAATAACATGGTAATGTGAAAGTAATGTGACAAAACTGAAGACAAAAAAGTTGTTGATATCATAGATTTGTTAGTTTCTTGTTAGTATGAAAGATGGTTATCTGTCATTGATATGGGGAAACTGATGAGATAGGGAAGAATCCTAATCCAACAATTATTTTAGAAAAAGGTCATTAACAACATATAGAAACAAAGTTGTCCGTTCTTAATTATGTGTGTGACTACCGAACCAAACGATAGCTAAATGGTAATTAACAAAATGGTTACTTAAAGCATTTTCGAGAGGCCATATTATCTGGTAATAAATCACATCACAAATTTTCGGCTTTAACATTTGCCAATTACAACTAAAAGTGCTGCTTTTATTTTTATTTTCTAAAATGGTATTGAGAAAGCTAATAATTCGCTATCAAGGATTAATTAAAAAAAAATGACCAAGAAAAGACCTACTTTACCATAATGTGCCACTGATTGGTGCCCAACTGCGTCACACGAAGAGCTGTGATTCCAAAAAAGCAAGAACCAGTGTTTTTGTGACCGGGTCGGACCGGTCGAACCGGAAAAATGATATGGAGCCGGTCAGATGGGGGCGGGCCAACTAGCAAAATGCGAGCCGGATTGAACCGGCCGGTTTCCAACGAACTCGGGTTAAACCGGCCTCAAAAAACCAGGTTTGGGCCGAATTAAAACTAATTATGCTCAGATGGACCTGGCCTAAACGGAAGGTTCCAATTGAGTTACTGTTTAAAGATGGCTGCATGTGGAATACATATATAATGCTTATAGCTTGTGGCCTTTCTCCTCTCACACCTATGTGGGATGGAAAAATATAGCCTTTTTTTCTCTTTCTCTATTGTACTACAAACTACCTATTGATCACAAAATTAGAATTATATTAGCGAGATCCACTGAACATCCGAACCAATTTATTATTTTCCTTTTCATTTTTGTGATTTTAAGTTTTTAGAAGGGTACAACTTTTCTTCACACTTGAACGAACTTTACAACAATCATTTTTACTGTGACACATTTTGCAGGATGGAAAGAAAATTTGGTTGATCCCACATAAAGTCAAGATTTATGAGAAAAATGCTATATTACTATCATCTTTGTTTTTTGGATTTATTATCATGTTTGTTTTGTATATTTTAGTCTTTCTTTTGCAATCCGGTTCAACCGGGCGGTTTAACCGGTCCGACCGGTTCGACCGTTTTTTAGACATTCGCCGGTCCGGTTCAAAATCCGGGTTTTAAAACATTGGCAAGAACAGTAGAAAAGGATATTATTCATTTTAATAGTCTCACCTTTCCAAAAAGACACACCTTTTAATTTCTTAAAAAAAAAAAATACATTAATAGAATATCCTGTATCCTCTTGATTTTTAAATTAATATACGCTCATTATATTTTTAAAAAGGATATGATACACAAATAAGAATACACATCCTTTATAAGATTGGGCGACTGACTTATCGTCGGGATATGTTATAGCGATAATATGTTATTGGTATAGGGTAATAAAAAAGTATTTTGTATATTGTTATCCTTTGTAGTTTCGGTTAGACACAGGTGGGTCAAATGCCGTTGGTACACAATAAAAAGGAAATGATAATTAAATTGCGATTAACTTATACGTAGTATTATTTTAAGAAGTCATTAAACATCGAAAAGAAATGAAAATGAAACTATGGTACAGAATGACTAGTCGGCTTCACAAAAAGGGGTTGGGAGAGACGTATATCATTGCATTATTTGGTGGTAATTTGTAAAGAAGTTGTTTACATTGAATATGTATTTCCTTTTTGATGCACTTTATAGAAGAAAAAAATGTACTATTACGTCTATGATACATCTAATATCTAATTAAAACATGTTGTGTCGAACATTCTTTGCTAGCCTGCTTCATCATGACGATTTCGAAGACTTCTTTCTGTTTGCTACCGGATGTCTTGACCAACAAAATAGTTTTAGTTTTAACATTCAGTGTTTTTAAATTTCACATTTGAGTTTTCGCGATTTCATTGCTTAGATATAACGGGAGAGTATTACTACATCCTATGAAAATTATTTTAACCCTATCTAGGGTGATTTCTTTTATAGAGAAGGATCTATTATAGCATCGATCCTAATGTAGCCCCAAATGATATTAAAAGACCCCGCAATAAACATGAAGTAAATAGTGGTTAAAAGTTGCAAAAAAGACACAAATATTCAATTATTTTAGAATAAAACCAAATCCAAAAAGAGTATTGAATTTCGGTCGGAAGTAATTAATATATTTATTTTCATGATGGGGTCTCGTCTTACTCTTACTCTCACTCTCACCTCGCCACAGTGACTAGTGAGTCATTAGTTTCATAATATAATCTTGATTTGCCACTAATATATTAAAAATATCGCCTTCTCTATTTTACATTGGCTTGCACCCTTTAGTCCTTTACGGCAACAGTAAAATACGAAGTAAAAACGTATTTTAGTAAGTTATATTTAGTGTTGACTGGGTTATCTACTAAATATAAAGTATCAAATATGTAATATTGTAAACTTGAAAAACTAAGTCAATTTAGTAACCCCATTACTAATTTGGTATTGAAGTTTCATGTACTAATTCTAATATATTGAAATGAACATATAATTTTTAGTATGTTAAAAGTTATAAATTATTTAAATCATTTAGGAAAATAAGTTGAAATTAATGTATTAGAATATTAAATTTATCATTTTTACAAGTTCAATGTATCATGTTACATTTTTAATAGTTTAGAGCACCTAGTTAATCAAACTAAAATATATTTTGGCCAAAATAAAACTATAAAGGGGCGTTTGCCTCGACGTAATCCCCCATGATGTAATTGAAGTCGGTTGTAATTGAATTTTGTTGTAATTGAATACATTTACGCGTTTGGTTAACAAAATTTTGAGTTGTAATTCAAATCAATACTTATACATTTTTTTAAAAACTTTTTTAAATTGTTTTTTAAAATTTTATTATTTAATTTTTTTTTTCTAAATTTTTTTTAATATATTTTTAGTTTAAAAAAATTTAATTCTTTTAATTCTTTTAATTTTTTAACTTTTTAATTTTTCTAATTTTTTTTAAATTCTTTTAAATTCTTTTTAAAACTTTTATTTTTAAAATTTCTTACTTTTTTAAAAATTTTAAATTTTTTTTAATTATTTAAAATTTTCTTAACTTTTTAAAATTTTCTTAATTTTTTTAGATTCTTTTAAAAAAATTTAATTTTTTTTAATTTAATTTTTATTTTTTTGAACGATTTTTAAAATTTAAAGCATACAAAATATTTAAATTTGTTAGTTTACTAAAGGATCGTAATTGAATTCTTAGGGTTTTGGAACGGAATTCAATTACAACGAATATCGTAATTCGAAATTACGTCGTAATTAAATTATGAAAAAAAATGTTCATCCAAACGTCCTACGTAATGTAATTGAATTATAATTACGGAAGATTATAAAGGATTACGTCAAAACAAACGGGGCCTAAAAGTCAGATTGGCTCCGCAGACTTAACGATAACAATCAGCACCATATAACCTTGATATTTTGAATACCATTTATATCTCATTGGTTTGTTTGTTTTTGAATTTTTAAATTATTGTATTAAATTGATTAATTATAGCTGAGCTCCACCTCGGTCTGTCTCCATAAGTGTGCCACTGGGAGTGATGAAAGCATGCTTTAAGCTTTAAATCCTATCCACAACAAAAGCCGTAAACCACACGTACGCCATCAATCATGTATTTGGTTGACCATTTTCAAGACTGTATACTTACACTAACTAGATATATATTGGTTTTATATTACCTTCTTTTTAGCGACTGAATTCCATTTGCGTACTAACAAGGTGAAATAGCGGTAATCAAGATTACAGTTGAATATGAGTTTTGAATTCAGAAGTATAAATTATAAAGATTTGGAGGGGAGTGGATAACGTAACATCATTGGTTTTACAAAATCTCATCATACTTCCGAATCAAAATAAATTATACATTTAATATTTCACGATTTTTGAAATAAAAGTTTAAAATGTTGACCAAATGTAATCTTAAAAAATATTGAACAAGTAAGGATGGTGCGGAGTGCACACATGTTTGGATTTATTCTGATTAAAATACACTGTAACATCCCAAAAACCCGGCCTAGTAGTTTATTGACCTTAAGGTATTTAATTAAATGATTATCTGATTAAATGCTTAGTTATTTTGATTAGCCTTCTGTCTTTTGCGGTATTTTAAAACGAAAATGTGATTTTTACATCTTTAGATTCCTTGTAGAATTTCGTTTCCGGAAATACTTTCGTTTTTAAAATTGGAGTCCGTTTGCTAGTTTAAATAAATTAATTACGAAAGGGACCTTTTAGACATATACTGAAAAAGTAATAAGTGATGGAAAAAGGCCAAGTGGGCCCCTTTGGCTTAGGCCGGTCGAGAGAGAGGGAGGGAGAAACCCTCCTTTCTCTTCTTTGTCTCTTTCATTTTAAACATTATCCAAAACACACACACTATTCCATTGCAAGCAACACCATCTTTTCTCTCTTCTTGTTCATACTTGTTCTTGAGCTTTTGAGGTTAAATCCTTGCCATTGGGTCCGAAAATTACACTAAAGTTTGTGTAGGAGAAGCTTAGAAGTAAGTTACACCTTCTCCTTTACTTGTTCTTGGTGTTATTGAAGGTTGTTATGAACTAGGGTTTATGATTTCTAGTGTTTTATGGTTGAATCTTGTTATGGATGTGATAATATGTGTTTATCCAAGTTTTTACATGTTTTGTATGGTTAATTGTTGTGAGGAAGCAAGATTGGGTGGAAATCACCTTCAACATCCATTAATGGTGGAAGTTGAAGGTGAGTTTTGCCAAATCTTGAATTTCTTGATGTTTGAATGGATGGAATTGCTTATTAGGCTAAGAAAATATGTTTGTTAAGTTATGGATGTTAAGAACCTAGTATTGATAGACTTGTGAAGTATTCTTGCTAGTATTTGGATGTTGGGTCAGAATTGGTGAGCTAGTGATTGTGGAAGTAAATACTTGGAATTGTGCTAGTATGAACTTGATGAATTGCTAGATACTTGTGACATGTTAAGCTAGGGAATGTTTGCTAGTTGATGGAGACTTTTAGGTGTTATAGCCATGTTCGGGTTTTTGGCCCGCTTGGATAAATTGGTAGTAGAATTGTGTATATGGTCATAGATGACTACTTGGTATGTTGTGAATTGTTAAAATAGTTGGTGATAGCATAAAAGGTGTATTTTATGAGCTTTGAGTTGTGTTTGGCTAAATAGACAATTTTGGACAATTCGGTGGATCGATCACTAACTCGGTATACTTGTTACATGAATCGGGAAGGAGACTCAGTGATACTAGCTCACGGAGTTAAGGAAATCGAGAAGTGAAAGGTGAGTGGATTTAACCTACAACTCGGGTCTCGGTTTCTTTGTTTGGTATTGGACATTAGTAAAATGCAGGAAGTGTACCAGACGTGGGGAGTTCGCGACGCGAACTCCCGTTCCTGATCGTGAAATTCGAACAGAGAATTTGGGTGTTGGTCGTGAAGTGTTCACGAACGAGTTCGCGACGCGAACTCTAGTTCGCGAACGCGAACTGAAGTTCGCGACTGGGAACTTTTCGTGACACATTTCGTTGTGTTTTCCGTAGCTAGTCTACTTGATATGTATGCCTAGTGTTAGAGGAATACCATACATGACTATGTGCACAATCGGGGCGAGGTCCGTGTCGGAAGGATATCGGCTGAGCATAGTGTATCGACTAATATGGTATTCAACCTTACCTGTATACGTTGCACGGTTAAGGGGGTTTACCCGGGGTGTTGGATACAGCGCTATCGGTTACCGTGGTTTTGGCCGACCATGGTTTAAGGCCTGCAAAGCCACCGATCCTCTTAAATAGTGGTTACCCCAATCGGAGATGTTGATTGCTTACGTGCTTAGTATTTAGCATAGTTACTAGTAGTAATTCATTCACTTAGCTTTTGTGCTAATCCATTCTTCATTGACACATTTCAGGTTGGAAAGCTTGAACGGGTCGGGTTGGACGGGAAGTTTGACCATGCTTTAAAATGTATTTTTGTGAAATGGGCCGTGTTTTGTAATACCGTCTTTTAACTAACTACTTTAATTGTATTGATATGGGACCACAGTTTGTAAACTTAACGTAACGTAGGTTTTAGACTAATTACCCTTGTAACCTAATATTTGTGCTAAAGGGCTGTCTTAAAAAAAATAGTTTCAAAAATGCGGTGTTACAACTTGGTATCAGAGCTTCGGTTTGGCGATGGTTACACGGGTGGGTGTACCATTCCCAAATCGTGGCTCATGTTTGGTCAAACTTCCGTACAAAAGGGAATAGAGCAAGTGTGAATTGGGTTTAGTAGTTAGTAGGTGTTTACTAAAGAGTTAAACTAAGCCTTAGTGAGATGTTGTGTTTGTAGATGGAATGACTACGGATGGAAACTTGTTAGAAGGAGCCCCGACGAATACGAACCTTGGGAATGATGGGGCCGCGACCTCGGGTGGTGATGAGATCCCGAACGAGGAGTATATTGTGTTGTTGGAGACTCGAAACATGGAACTTGAGAATACCATTAGGGCTCTCCACCAAAACCAACCCGCCGAGCCGCAACCCGTACTACCATGCCCAAATCCACCACTCAAACGAATCCACCCCCACACTTCACTCAAACTACCTACATTCCCGTCTTTCCCTGAAATGACTCCTCATCCCCAAATGCAAGCATACCACAATCGAACCGCACCCACACCATACCAATTGCTAATGCCCAACACCAACAATTCTTCTACCAACCTCCCCCGGTAGAGAAGAAACCGTGTACCTACAAGAATTTCCTCGATTGTAAGCCAACCGAGTACTGTGGGACTACTAACCCGGCGGAAACCTTAACTTGGCTTAGGGCTACCGAAAAGGCACTTATTGTGTGTGGTTGTGAAGACCATTTAAAGGTCTAGTATGCCTCCCGGATGTTGGGGGACCGGCTATGGATTGGTGGGATGGGTTGACCGCAAATTTTACTAATGAGATGATGGATGCAATCACGTGGAAACAATTTAGGGATCAAGTGGAGGCTAGGTATTGTAGCCCGTTTGAGTTGGATAAAATCCGTAATGAATTCATGAGGTTGAAAATGAACGATGGGATGACGGTGGATGAGCTTATTCTTCAATTCATTGGGAAGCTCCGGTTTGTGACTCAATGGGTACCCAATGAATCTACCCAAATCAAGCATTTTGTCGGGGCATTGTTGCCCGAATACCGGAATGTGATTTGAATCCATATCTAAGGTTCTTTATCCTTACAATATGAATATCGTTTAACAAGTGAGGTGTTTCATTAGGTGGATAGTACTTAGATCTAAGATTTTCTTGGGTTTGTTTAAGTCTTAAACTAAACTTAAACTTTTATTCCAATCTTAATCCTTGTTTAAAATGTGTGACTTGTGAATTGAAGAGTTCTACAAGATAGCTTTTTAAAACTTAAGAACTATTCTTTAAAACTTATAGTTTCAAGAATTTACACGATTTTACATGTATACCTAAAACGAGGTGTACAAAACGTTTTACTAGATTTTGTGAAAAATCTTATTTCTAATAAAACTTACTTGTTTTATATTACTTGAAAAACTTATAAAACTTATGTTAAACTTTTAAAACTTTTATGATTCATGAACTTGAAACCTAAACCTAGTTTAACACATCTAGTTTTCCATATGTCTAATAATGAAATCAAACATCTCTTATGACTTATTAGATTCGACCAAAACTTATGTCTCAACGACACACTTACAAACTTTGTGATTTTCTTGTGTAGCTCCCACTAGCTTCAACAACCATGATGAAACTTAAGCTAACACAATCACAGGTTTATACTTGGTGAAAACTAATAAACTTATTATATAAAAACTATATATAATAATTCTTAGTTTGTTTAAACCTTTCTTATATTCAACTTGAACTAGTTAAATATAGGTTCTTATTATTTTCACTTAATCATTATTCTAGTATATTACATAACTTGTAAAATACTTATATTATACTTGTATAATTAACTAGTTATAATAACTTATAACTTTATACACCTTAATATATATAACTTTGTATATTTCTAGTTAATCATATAATTTCAACTTGTACAATTTCTAGTTATAATTAAATCATAACTTTGTACTTTCTAGTTTTAATTATATTATAACTTATACAATAACTAATTATAATATTAGATCAAAATAACATTACCACTTTTAATTGTTCCAATTCATCTTGTATTTAATATTTAAAATTCGTATATATGTATATTTTATAATAAACTTGTAACATTCTAATAAGAATATTACATCTAGCTTATACATGTGTATTTTAACTTAATCTAATTAAAATACGTATAAACTTATTATATCCTTTAAAATTCAATTTTACCTAATTATAAAAATTCCGAAAAAATTAAATACATATATATAAATACATCTTGTTAATTTTAGAACTTAAAAATTAACATCTTCTTTATCAATTCCCTAAATTAACTAGATGCACCATAATCTTGTTTTTGACCAATTAAAACTAGGGTTTTGACTTTCTTGATCAAAGACATTATTTTTTAATTAAAAGACTAATTTTAATCAATCATATTAAACAATAAACTTTGTTTAAATTCTAAGATAGATTATAACTTTTAATAAATTTATTTAAACTCTTTAAATTAAACCTTATAGACAATGAAACTTGGTCTAAATTACTAGGTTTAAAGAACTAGCTTTAATAAATCTATCAAAATAATAATTAAACCTATTAGACATAAACTTGTCTAATTGATTAGGTTTTAGATTATTATCCTAATTATTACTTTTAAACTATTAAATTTAAACTAGTTTAATGTTTTAGGGTTCTTTAGGTTTTTCAAAAACTTAAGGCTAGGAAACTTTTCCACCAATTAAACTTAGGCTAGTTTGTTAGGTACTAAAGATATTGTAATAGATAGTCTAGGGTGTATATTGAAACATTGTATATAAGTTAAGTTTAGTTTAGGAATTAGTCCTAACTAACCAAGGAATTAAGCCATGGTATAAATACCAAAGTGTAAGGCTTAATTCATAACTTTTGCTCATTAATCAAACACACAATTCTGCAATTGTTCTCTCCACCTTCTCTCTACCTTTCTCTCTCTAAAAGCCCTAATCTCCATCTTCATTTTTCTCACTAAAATCATCATCATCAAACAAGTATGGATTGATTAAGTGTTATTGTGCTTTCCAATTGGTATCAGAGCATAATTTCATCTTGAAAACGATCCAAATCCATCACTTGGTGTTAAAAACAGAAGATCAAGAGGGTTTTTCAAGGTTTTTGAAGAAAAAGGGGTTTAAGATCAAAAATCGGATTTAAGGTACTATTTCTTGTTATTATGGATTGAATAGCTTCCTTTTGTTCATATATTAAGCTTAGAATCGAGTTAGGATCGAATCTAATCCATTCTGTTGAAGAATTTGGATTTTTAGGAAAAACCATTAAAGCTTCAAAAACCCTCTAAATTCAAATTTTCGAATAGATCTAGGTTGTTTTTGAGTAATATAGTAGCAATGGATTGAAGGAAATAGTATTTGGGTTAGTTTGCTATAAGAATCAGAGAATTTGGGCAAGAAACGAGCATTTTAGGATCAAATTAGTGGGTTTTCAGAGACTGCTCGTAACTGTTCTGCTCAAGAAATTGTTCGGCCCGAGAACAGTAACAAGTTCGGCCCGAACTTCATCACAACTTCGGCTCGAACTTCAACCCAATCTTCGGCTCGAACTGCAACCCAAACTTCGGCCCGAACTTCTTTCAAAACTTCGGCCCGAACTTCTCTCAATCTTTGGCCCGAACTTCTTTCAAAACTTCGGCCCGAACTTCTCTCAATCTTCGGCCCGAACTTCTTTCAAAACTTCGGCCCGAACTTCTCTCAATATTCGACCCGAACTTCTTTCAATATTCGACCCGAACTTCAAACGAACTTCGGCCCGAACTTCTACAAAAGTCTTCGGCCCGAACTTCTTTTTCCAAACTTAATTTTTGTTCAGTCGTTGTTCTTATCACTAAGAAATGACTTCCAAGGACGCCCTGTCCATTGGTTCAGACACAAAACCACATGTTCTCTACCGAGGAGAATACGGTCAATGGAAGAAGCGATTTCTCCATTTCATCCTGAGCCAACAAGCCGGTCCATATATTCTTGAATCCCTTACAACCGGACCCGCTAAGTTCTATCGTGCAGTGGCTCCAGCCCCAAACACTGTAACAGCAATACCTGGAGGTGTGATCGAAATTCCCCCAGCAGAATACACCCAAGAGCAAAAGGATAGAGCTCGGGCTGATGTGTACGCACATTTCTATATGCTACAGGGCATAACAAATGAAATCTACAGCAGCCTTGATAGCTTCAGCACGGGGAAGGAGCTTTGGGATGAGATTCAAAAGCAAATGGAGGGTACCGACCTGGGTAATAAAGTAAAGATGGTTTCAACTCTAAACGCCTATGGTCAATTCAAAGCTGCCCTAATGGAAGAACTGGAGCAAACCTATCTCAGATTCTGCAACATGCTCAATGATCTCCGAAAGAACAAACTTATCAAAGAGAAGCTTGAGATCAACATCAAATTTATCCAATCCCTACTACCGGAGTGGGAGATGTTTGGCAACAGTGCGATGCAGCACAAGGATTTAAGCTCCATAGATATTCATGAACTATATGAGTACCTACATCAAAACGAGCCTATGGTGAGAGGAACCGCCAAAACTAGGCAAGATACTGCAGACACCCAGGCGATGTTGTCCAAACAAAATCTGGCTCTCAACAAAGGTATCAACGAAGCAATGGTTGCAGCACAAACAAAAGAAGTGGTAAATGAAGAACAAGAAACTCTGATCCCAGCGGGGACACAGGATGAAATCGACTCAGTTCGTCAAGCCTTGGCTCTCATTTCCTCCTATAACAAAAAGTACTATAAGAAACCAACCAACAACAACCTTAGATCATCCTCAAATTTCAAATTCAATTCCTCTTCTCAAACCCTGAACAACAAATCCTCATCTTCCTCCACCGAGCCACCTAAGAAATGTTACAACTGTGGTATGACGGGCCACTTTGCCAAAGAATGCCAGAAGCCAAAGGTGAAGGACTCAGAATACTTCAAGAGGAAAATGCTCATGGCCAAACAAGTTGAAAATGGGAAATTCTATTGGCTGAGGATCTACAGTGGTTGGAGGACTTTGACGATCAAGAGGAAGAGGAATGCACAACAAGCCTGGCTCTCATGGCGAGATCTAACGAACTCAGAGCTGCACTGGGCATTCCTGAGAATGATGAAAATGAGGTACACTCTTCTTCCTTTGACTCTTTATTAACTGATTCAGACACTGATGAATCAAAAAATTCCTTGTTTAATGAAAAACGATTTACTAAAATTGATGAGAAATCACATTTGACAAAACAAATAACTGATTTGGAATCTGAAAAGGACAACTCTTAAATGATTTGAGTGACTTAAGTCAATGTTCTCTTCAAATAACTCAAGTAAACAAGGAATTACAAAATCAGTTGTCTACATCAAAATCAACTTATCAATTTCAAATTACTGAGTTACAAAATGATCTACAAAAACAAGTAAATACAACCAATGCATCAAATACACAAATCCTAAAATTAAAGGAAGAAAATTTAACCTTTCGTCGCCAACTTGAAACTCTTGTTCCTCAAGTAAACCAAATTAATAATTCAAATCAAAAAACACAAGAGTTACAACAACAATTGTCAACATTTCATGCTGCACACACCAGTGAAGTAAATCGTCTAAATCACATTATTAATACAAAAAATCTTGAAATATCAAACCTAAAAACGATGAAGACGGTATCAAATGACAAAGACGACTCCAAGCAGCTGATAAATGACTTAGCTATCCAACTCAGTCGAGAGCAAACATGGATGAAGTCTGCTGACATCAAGATGAAAGACTACCAAGATAAGTTGAAGACAGCTGATAACGAAATTCAAAAACTAAATGAACAAATCACAAACATAACAAACTGCTTTAAAAAGGAAATCGATGAACAATCAATAACCATACACAGTCTTACTGTCAGAAAAGAAAATGCTGAAGAAAGAACACATCTCAAAACTCGAGCAGATGATTGTGAAAGCTGCTCACACTGAACACACTATTAAATTAAACCAGCCAAAAGAATTCATATCTTTCAAATCAAAAGTGGGTCTCGGCGCTGAGAACTCCCGTCCTCTGGAAAAAGCTGCTGATGTTGTTCCCACACTATACAATTACGATTACATGAACTTGGGAATATGGCAAAGCTTCCTTCATATGCCTGATGAAGAAGCAGAAGTTGAAAAGTTCAACCGGGAAAAGGAAGAATATGCTCAAATTAGCTTCAATTATGATGTCCTAAACTCAACATACGAAAAGAAGAAAGCAAAATTTGAACATAACGAATATTTTCCAATCATCACACCTGCTGAATTTTCCATTCCTGAAAACGAAATTTTAAAACAAATCAAAGAGCCAAAGCTTTATGTTCCATCATTATTTTAGAAAAGAAAATTGTCCAGTTAGAAACTGAAATTGATGACACTCACAAGGCCTTTGATAAAGAAAAAGAAAAACTTCAAATCAAAATACATAATTTAGAGGACACCATTTTAGAACTAAAAACTAAAATGAACAATGCTGTTTCCAAAAATTCTAAAGCCTCTTTATTAGGGCCAGCACCAACAAAGCCTGTACCAACCATCTTGAAGAGAAGCTCTAATCCACCTATTTTGAATCTTGCAGATGGAAGATTAGAGTCTGGAGGGAAGAAGTCCATGAAGCAACCAGAAGTCAACAGAGCCACACAGTCAAAGAAGTCTATTCAGACTGGATCCATTATGCTTAAGAAGCCTAGTCTACTTAAGAAGTCTACTCCACCTAAGTCTGTAGTTTCATCTTTTTCTGTTCAAAATAAATGTAATGACTCTAGACAGATTATTTCTCCAAAAGAAGCTCATTGCATGTGTAAAAACTCTAATTGTGTGAAAACTATTTTAACGGCTTTTAGAACTGACTATGATTCTACTGTTTATCGTCCTGTCCGATACTCTCCTGATTTTGGTGATGTGTATGTTAAAACTGACAAATCTGGAACAAAAAGATTTTTTGACAAAATTACAAAGAAACAGATAACTCAAACTGATAAACGTTTTTTTGTAAGACTTGATGCACCTTGCAGTATTCATAAGAACATCGTATATCATAAATCTGGTAAACTTATAAACACATGAAGAACGTGCTATCCATATCTATGCAAATCATACGTCACTAAACCGGCTAAATCAAATCAAAAGATCTCATCATCTCCGGTTTCCAAACAACCGAAACTTCTTTCCAAAAACCCACCAACTTCTGATACCCACTCGTTCTCTCGTCGCAAGTCTTCTCGAGGAAATTCCGCACCAAAAACAAAATCGTCAGTTTTCCCCAAATTCGAGAAGCCATCCACCAAAACGTCTCATCTTGTGAAATATACTTAGATTAAAAACGAAAAATCTCATTGGATTATCCAATCCTCTGAAAAATCTCTCAAATGGATCATCAAAACTGAACTGCCTCCTAGCAGTTCCCAAAAGCTCTAAATTGATCATCTCATAAAATCTGCATAAAACATATGTCTCTAATCGTTCTGGACCCATACAAGATTGGGTACCTAAAATGTTTTATTTGTTTTATGTAGAATGTGTGGTACCTCGACTCGGGCTGTTCGAGGCACATGACAGGAAACAAAAAATCTCCTGACCAACTTTCGAGAAAAATACTTAAGAACGGTCAAATTTGGGAATGATCACTTAGTATCCATCTTAGGACTTGGTGATCTTATCTGCCATAACCTGATAATCAGAAATGTTGCCTTTGTCGAAGATCTCTCACATAATCTCTTCAGCATCGGAAAATTCTGTGACAAGACTCTAGTAGTAAACTTTCGTACAAAGAAGTGTGCCATTCGGACATATGACAGGGATGAACTTCTAACTGGAACTCGTGACACAAACCTCTTCACTATTGATCTTAATGACCTGAGTACAACCGAAGAAGTCTGTCTCGTGTCAAAAGCTACTGCCAATGAGTCATGGTTATGGCATCGACGTTTGTCTCATCTCAACTTTAAAACAATGAACAAACTCGTAAAAGGAGGTCATGTGTCGGGATTACCTGATGTTGCCTTTGACAAAGATCACAAATGTTCTTCTTGTGAAAAAAGGAAAATGACCAAAAAGTCTCACAAACCTAAACCTGCTCCAAGTACTTCCAAACCTCTTGAACTCCTACATATGGACTTATGTGGTCCAATGAGCGTTCACAGTCTTGCAGGAAAACGTTATGTTTTGGTTATTGTTGATGACTATTCCAGATACACATGGGTTTATTTCCTTCGTTCAAAGGATGAAGCCGCAGAGATCATAATCTCATTTATCAAGAAAACTCAAGTGAACCTGGAATTAAATGTTCAAACAATCCGTACCGACAATGGTACTGAATTCAAGAATCGGGTCCTTGACTCTTATCTTGAATCTGCTGGCATCACCCATCAATTTTTCGCTGCACGAACTCCTCAACAGAACGGTGTTGTTGAAAGACGAAACCGCACTTTAGTGGAAGCTTCTCGTACGATGCTTTCATTTTCAAAACTTCCTCTGTCGTTATGGGCAGAAGCCATCAGCACCGCCTGTTTTACACAGAACCACTCAATCATCAACAAAACATACAACAAAACTCCTTATGAGCTAATCAACAATCGAATACCAAATGTTAACTTCTTCCACATCTTTGGTAGTCGATGCTTCATCCTATCTGATAACGAGAAACTCAACAAGTTTGAAGAGAAAGCCAAGGAAGGAGTCTTTATAGGCTATTCAAAGGATTCAGCCTCATTCAGAGTATACAACCGCTCTACAAGAATGGTCAGAGAAAGTGTCAATGTATCATTCGATGAAACATTCCTGCTTGATTCAAGCTCAACTGGCATTAAAAGACCTCTACCCACAACCTCCACTAACCATTCATCCTCTCTGAATGATCTTGAAATCCTATTTCAACACTTCCATGATGAATATCACAACGTCAGACATCCACCCCCACCTCCACCCCCACCCCCACCCCCACCCCCACCCCCACCTCCACCCCCACCTCCACCTACACCCCCACCTCCACCCCCACCTCCGGAAGATGTTCAATCAATCACAGCTCCGGAACTCAACACTCCATCCCCAAATGAAACCCCATCACCAACCTCACCTGCTCCAAACTCACCAATACCCACATCCAATGCAGGTCTTTCAACATCGACACAAGGAATTTAATCTTCACCGGTCGATCCCCCACCTCCGTCAGATATTATCGCTCCACTGGTGATTGATTTCTCTAAATTTCATCTTCCTCGTGTCGATCCACCACCTCAGATCAATCCTCAAAATCCTGAAACTGCAATCATACCACATCCTGCTTTCACTGATAATTCCAACTTTAACCCTGGTCGACTCCCACTTCCTCATTCTACGAAGTGGACAAAGGAACATCCTTTGGACCAAATCATCGGAAACCCAGACTCCTCAGTCCAAACTAGAAGGGCTTCAGCGGATGAATGTCACCATGCATCATTCTTAAGTTCCACTGAACCGAAGAAAGTCAGTGAAGCGCTTTCCGATCCAGACTGGATAATTGCGATTCAAGAAGAGATTAATCAATTCGAAAGATTAAAGGTCTGGCGCTTAGTTCCTAAATCCCCGGGATCATCAGTCATCGGAACTAAGTGGATTTTTAAGAACAAGAAAGATGAAAATGGAATCGTCATTCGTAACAAAGCAAGGTTGGTCGCTAAGGGTTACGCTCAACAGGAAGGCATTGATTACGAAGAAACATTTGCTCCTGTTGCCCGCATAGAAGCCATTCGCATTTTCTTAGCATATGCAGCTCACAAAAACTTTACTATCTATCAGATGGATGTAAAGACTGCATTCTTAAATGGTATTCTAAAAGAGGAGGTGTTTGTTCATCAACCAGAAGGGTTTGTAAATCCCAAACATCCAGATTATGTCTATGTTCTCGACAAAGCTCTATATGGCTTGAAACAGGCCCCTCAGGCATGGTATGATGTTCTTTCCCAATTCCTAGTTGAAACTGGTTTTTCAAAGGGAAAAGTTGATACCACTTTGTTTATCAAACGACACGGGGAAGATATCATCCTAATTCAGATCTATGTCGATGACATTATTTTTGGGTCTACAAATCCGAAATATTGCAAACGTTTCTCCGATCTCATGGTAAACGCTTTGAAATGAGCATGATGGGTGAGATGAACTTCTTCCTAGGTCTTCAAGTTCGTCAACTTCCAACTGGCATCTTCATCAATCAATCAAAGTATATCTCTGATCTGCTGAAGAAGTATCTCATGGACGACTGTAAACCTATCGCAACACCGATGTCCACGACTGCCAAACTAAATGCTGATCTGGATGATAAACCGGTAGATGTCACAAACTACCGGGGTATGATTGGATCACTACTTTACTTAACGGCCAGTCGTCCGGACATCATGTTTTCAACATGCATCTGTGCTCGGTATCAGGCTGCTCCCAAAGAATCTCACTTTCTGGCAGTCAAACGAATCTTCCGTTACCTAAAAGGCACCAGAGATCTTGGTCTCTGGTATCCCAAGGAGACCTCGTTTGATCTTTCTGTCTTCTCTGATGCTGACCATGCTGGGTGTATGCTGGACAGGAAGAGTACATCTGGGGGAGTTCAATTCTTGGGAGATAAGCTAGTCAGCTGGTCATCTAGACAGCAAAACTGCGTCTCACTATCAACCGCTGAAGCAGAATATGTTGCGGCCGCTAGCTGTCTGTCCCAGGTGATATGGATGCAATCACAATTAAAGGACTATGGTTTTTCCTATAGCCGCATTCCTTTATATTGTGATTCCAGAAGTGCAATTGCAATATCTTGCAATCCAGTTCAACATTCTAAAACTAAACATATCGATCTTCGATATCATTTTATCAAAGATCACGTTGAACTGGGCAATGTTGAGTTGTACTTCGTATCCACCGATTTTCAATTAGCAGATTTGTTTACCAAGGCTTTGGACGAAAAACGTTTTAATTATCTTGTCTCAAAGCTTGGTATGCTAAATCTCAAAACTTAATTGTCTTCAATTCGTATTTTTCAAATTGTTAAATCGTTGCATTCTCCGTATCATCACAATGGCTTTCAAGAAACTCGTCTTGAAACCCGGCCGTCAAACAGTCGTCAACTGTCAAAGGAGAGATTCCACTCATCTCATCAGTACCGGGGGAGCTGATGCTGCGTTACTTAAATTCCGTCTCTCGACATTGATTAGGATTTTTCTATATTTTTACCAAATTTTTAATTTTTAATGCTTACTTTTCCTTTGTTTTAATTTTCTTTTAAATTTAAAAAAAAAAAAAAAAGAAGAAAAGTATTCGGGCCGAACTACACACTGTTCCAGGCCCGAAGTTCTAAGTCGGCTTAGAAGTTCGGCCCGAACTTCTGTCCTATAAATAGCATGGTCGAACTTCACTATTCCTTTTCTTCTTCCTTTCTCGTTAACACACACTCGTTTCACCGCCGAAAAACACACAGTTTATTCACGCTCTTCGATTCCGGATCATTCGAACTCAAATCGAATCCCAAATCCAAACATCGTCTTCCTCAACCGCTTTCGGTAAGATTTTCATCATCAATTTCTTCATTTTCAATTAGCTTTTGCGCAATCTCGGCTGTTAAATACTCGAACCGAACTTAGGGTTTTCAAACTCAGAATTTCATCGATCTAGGGTCAAATAGGTTGGTTCATGTTATCTAGGTTACTCGTTTAGGTAAATCGTTCCCCTATTGGCCAGTTTTCCCCATCAAAATCAATCTAACGATCTGTACTCAAATCTGTTGAAAAAACCAAACATCGTAAAAGTCTTCGGCCCGAACTTGTGTTTCAAGTTCGGCCCGAACTTCTTGAGCAATGCTCGGCCCGAACTACTGTTACCCACTTCGACCCGAACTTGTGGCTAACTTCGGCCCGAACGTCTTGTACAACTTCGAACCGAAGTTCTTTTTAAATGCTCGGCCCGAAGTTAGTTAACAATGCTCGAACCGAACTTCTTCCTTAATGTTCGGCCCGAAGTTCTTGAATGTTCGGCCCGAACTTGTTATTTTTTTTATATTATTTCTTTTTCTCTAAGTTTTATTTTTATATTTATTATTAAGTATTTTATTTATAATTATAATTTAAAATTTTTATTTATTAAATATTTTTAATAAAATTAAAATTAAAATATTTTTAATAAAATTAAAATTTTTATATTATTCTTATATTTAAATACTTTATACCATTAAAATTACTTAAGACCCTTTCGTCTCGATCAGTGAACATCTTCAACGTTTATTTTTTTCTTTTTACACTGTGCACTAACTTTATTTATTATTTTGTGCCATGTGTTCTTAGTGTCTAAACCACAGATGGCAGCAGCACATATCATTGATGAGAACACCCTGGTTCCTCCATACAGGATAAAACCATTGGCAGAGAACAACCCGTACTGGGTCCCGGAAGAAGAAGTCTCATTCACCATTAATTTCCCGGTTCATTCCCATGTTCCCCAACGCATCCTCTATTCTACTCAATCAATGCCAGACCGTCAGTTCCAGCGGTTTATGTTCAACAATTCTTTGTTAACCTAACACTGATGACATCAACAACCCCACACCACTTCGAAACTATAATTGATGAACAACCAATTCACTTCACTAAAGATGATCTTTATGACATCTTCCGTTTACCTCGTGCCGACTCAAGACCACCACTCACTACATTTGAACCACAGCTGACATTCGAGGAAGTATATCACGGAATACACGACCTTGGTCTTGCCCTTCCTCGGGATACAATTGACCTCCGAGAGCTCAAAAAGAAAAATATGGCAAGGAGCTGGTCACATGTCTTCACTATCTTCAACCGTTGCATGACCGCAAAGAAAGGTGGTCACGACAGGGCCTCAAAAGAAGTTCACCATGCCTATCATGCCATGTGCTACAACCGCCACTATGACTATGCTGCCTACTTTTGGGAAGAATTCAAGCTCTCCAAATCAAAGGAACCAGCATTTCTGCCATACCCGAGGTTCTGAACAATTATGATAGAACATTTCATGGAGAGATACCAAAACATTCATACCAGAGATGTTGCACTAAGATTCATACCATCGAGCGTTAATTTTCTAAGGGGCAACAGTGGTACAACTGCAGTCAATGAGGCTGCGATCCCACTCCCACTCCTTAAAATTGCAAACTTCAATCTTGATAGTGTCAACCAATACCGGGCTCTTCATTATCCTGACTGGACACCCGAGGGAGCACATCCTGCTCCAGAGCAACCAGCTGCTCCTACACAAGAAGCTGCCCCAGTACAACAACCACAAGCTCAACCACACCAACCACCACCTCAACCACGTCCTAGACGTCGACGGGCTGAACAGCAACAACCACCGGCTCACCGACGTGCTAAACGACCTTGAATCTCCTCCAGCGGTGCCTCAGGAAGTAGGTCGGTTGCCACTACATCATCTGAACAAGTTCTACCTCCGCCAACTCGACCCATCATACGACAACCACCACAACCAGCTGAACCGTCCTTTCTTCATCATCAACAGAATCCGCTGCAACGATCTCTGATCGACCAAATTCACCACCATCACCACACGGTCCACCTTCACCACCACAACATGGTCCACCGTCACCACCACCACAAGGATCCCCAAACCCTTTTGATGATCCTTTCTTCACGGATCCTTCTCCACCACACACCCAACAACCAATCACCTCAACCATTCCGAATACCGCAACCACCCAACCACCAATCACAACGACCATTCCGACATCAACAACCTCCGTTCCACCAATCACATCGACAATTCCCACTACAACAACCTCCGTTCCACCAATCACATCGACAATTCCCACTACCACAACCTCTGTTCCTCCACTTTCAACCACCATCACAACTACCACAACAACAATACCACCACTCACGACCATGACCCAAACTTCCACAACCACCGCTCCATCAACCACAACTACCATTTCACCAGTCACCACCACCATTCCACCAGTTACAACGACCACACCACCAATAGACACCTCACTTCCCCCATTTTCCATCTTCACTGGTACTGCCTCGAGGGTTGATACAACTCCTCCTGCAACAGTTGTAATGACTCTCCCTCAACAGACTACACCATCAGAGGCTACCACTACCACAACAACTGAAATGCCAAATCCTGAACTTCAGATCATCCCTCATCTCACCTCCACAATCCAATCACTTAGTACGAGGTTGGAAAACCTTGAGGGTAGGCTGGCAACTGTTGCTCCCTTTTCCACCGGGTTCTGATCCATTTAACCGGGAAATGCTCCTGGAAGCATCTCGTTCATTTACAATTGAACAAATTAAAGCGATGTTCAACTATCGCTTGGAAGAACTGGTCGAGCCATGCAATCCAGGATCCCTCATATACAGAAGGCCTGGTGACCCTGAGGATGATCCTCAGGGAGGAGGACAGAGAAGAATACTGGAACACGGTGGATCCAGTTTTCAAACTCAAGGAGGTGCAAGTCATTCTCAACAACACCCCAGCTCCTCTCATCAAACACAGGGAGGAGGCCAACAAGACTATGAATACATTCATGACTGGGTGGTTGTTGAGTTTGATTACGATCAGGTGCTGCATGTTGAACCACTCAACCAGTGGCGTGTCGATGCAAGTGAAGACATCTTGCCACAAAATAAACGTAAATCAAGTGAGATGACTACTGCAGAAAAACTCGAATCTATGAGTCATCTCCAATCTATCAATTTTGAGGTTGAGAATCATCGCAAAGACAATGTTCAACAGGTTCTACGAAAAGAGGCGGACACAATTATTGATATACAAAGTGACCCGGAAGAAGATAATCTTGTGAAAGAGGCTTTTAACGAACCCCCTCCAACTGACAACTCTCCTCCAAATGACGACTCAGACAGCGACAAAACAACGGAGGATGAACCATTTGATGCAAACAGATACCCTTTCATTCGAGAAAACTATCACCGATACTTCCGAAACTACGATCAACTGGTGGCCGCCAAAACTCCAGCACCACAACCACAAACTGCCTCTCCTACACATGATGTGCCGGTGTTATCATATAGCGAGAAGAGAGCGGCGGATAGAGCTAACAAACGCCACCTAAAGATTTCCAAAGCGTGCCTCTTTCAACAAGTTAAAATGCCATTTGTTGAAGATCGCTTCTCAGCTATTTTCCAGGAGACAGAGTTGCCTATAATTTATCAGAATTTTTACAAAGAAGTGGTTCTGCCATTCAGAGAAAAGAAAATGTATTACCTCACAATGCATTACCTTAGGGGCAAAACCGATCGATACAACAAATCTCCAATAACGCAGCTCTTGGAGATAACAACCGACCATTTCTCAGGCTAGTACTGGTACACCATCTTCCATATTCGTAGAGCAGACGATCAACTGTACACGATTACTGAATGAGACTTCTATATTCTTGAACCTCGAGATATAGAATTTCTTTACAACACAGTACGCTTACTTCCAGAAACCCCTCATCCAATTAAAAATCATGCGAGAAATTTCGCTCAGGCTGCTCTGAAGCGCTTCATGCTTGTTAAAACGCTAGCTGCTCGAATGGAAGATGTGCAGATGGCTGTTGAGAGTGGTACAGCAAAGGTTCACTTAGCTGCTCCTTACAGATCACTTCCCTCCGAGATTCAAACTCGGAGAACAGTTGTTCTAGGTGAACCCAACTTGGGAATGACTTACACGAACTACTTCAAAGAAAGAGTATTCTTCCGTGTGTCAGACATTGCCAAGTACTGTGACGGCACATTGAACATCCTGAAGAAGAAATTGGAGAAAAAGGGGAGGCACATGAACAGCGATCCCAGAAACCCAGAAAACACCTCTCTTCGAAGCAATATTGACATATACTCATCACTGCCACTAAGGAAAGACTATGCTGGCGAATAGTGATTACACATTTTGAGGTTCACCTAGGTGTACGAGACAGAAGATAAACGCCTACCTACACAACTGAAGTTCCTAACATGCCACTACCTTTCGGTCAATTTCATGGGCTCAGATGGCATGACGAATCAGTTGATCGCCAAAAATCATATGAGAGACGTGGGCAGCGTTAGCGTTCAAATGCTGGGAGGCACTTCACCTGTTCCACAATGGCTTCAAATCAAAACAGATTCAGAACCCGCACTCAAAAGAAAGCACAAAGCTCAATCAAGCTTCACCGCACATACTCTCCTTCAACCCTCCGACGATGTATAAGGTACGTCCTCCAATCTCAAAACTTGTAAATACTTTTGTTTGGTCGAGGGGGAGAAACATTAATTCTCGGGGGAGAATTATTATTTCTAGGGGGAGAAAAGTTAGAAAAACAAAACAAAATACCCAATTCAAAAAGTTTTATGTTTGTAACGTTAATTATAAGTCGTTGTAATATCCGTAAACGATCTCTTTACTAGTTACCTAGTAAAGATAGCATCTGTTTATTACAAATTCTTTTAATTCTCGTTACTAACTACTTCAAAAGACATACCTTCCCATGGTCAGCCAGATCCGGCCTTACCTTCCCAGGGAAATATTTCAGCCAACTGGTAAAATGTGAGGGTATACGTCTAGGGTATAGAAATAGGTGAGTGCAAGGTGATGTGAAAACATGATAAATCAAAGAAAACACACCTTCGAGTGCATCCAAACTGTTAACAAACCGGGCAACAATACAAATAGGTGATCATTCATAAGTTGAATGTTTCACTAGACTTTACTAGCCCAGTAAAGCAAATGCACACCACCACCAACCACTCAAATTCCTCTCAACAGGAATTTGTTTCATTTCATAAGGGGCCGTAGCACAAAAGCTACTGACTACTTATTCGGAGTATGTCAGTATTGAAATAAAATAACCTCCTGCCCCGGGTTAAGTCTCTTTGTATGCACAGTGTGTCTAGTTCTCACCCCCAAGAATCCTTCCAATATAGGACACTTGCAATACAAAAATGGATCTCCGTGAATCCATCAGAATACTCGTAGTGGCATCACAATCTGATGTTTCACGAGGATCGAGTGGAAATCCTGCTAGAGCTAAAATCACGCCAACTCTAAACGCAGGTCACACATTTGAATCAACGGTTGTGCAAACGACTACAGATTCATACCGTGTGCTAACGGATACTCTATGTGAGTCCGGAGTTACCTTAAAAAGAACAAAGTTGCTATGCCTTAAACTTCAAAATCATTCAGGCAACAACTTGTACCGGAAACACATAAAAAAAATTCCGATGAAAAATCCATGTGATCCAAAATGCAACATCTTGAAAGCTGATTAAAATGCACATGAGCGTAATAGTCCACTCTCAAATTACGCCTATGATCTGCTAAACCCAGCATGATCTTCCCCGGAGCCACCGACAATATAGGAACTTAAAAGTGAGGGTCCCTGGTCTAGGTGAGCAGAATCAAGAATCATGGGATCTTGATTGGGGTGCGCTGAGGTAAAAATTGAGAGGGGGTATGAAGTATGGGGTGCAAATCAGCTTATCACATGGTAAAAACAAAAACGAGGGTGTGGTTGAAAATGAGAAAGTGAGTTGAGTGAGGAGCGTGTGTGAAAGGGTTAAAGAAAACGGAAAACCCTCCCTGAACCGAACAAATGACCGGGTAACCTCATCTATATTGGATTGCATATGTTGCTTTCTGATTAAGACATCATGGACCCAGTGATGCAATGCACAACCCCCACTGACCACTCAAGTACAAAAAGTACTTGTTTCAAAAACACGGAGATAACCACATCCACTATCGACATCTCATTTAGAGATTGTTGATATTGAAAAAGAGGACCCACCTCCAGTCCTCGCCTTCATTTGTCCACGTATAGAGTCTATAACCGAATTAAATTTCTCTGGGACACAGGCACTCTACCAAGCATATCTTTGGGATATTGCCGGAACATTCATAGTGATACCAAAAATATTGGTATTCCACGATGATTGAATGGAAATCCTACCAGTGCTAACATCAATGCCAACACTGAACGTAGGTCACGCAGTTTCTGTAACTGTTGTGCTAACAGGCAATCTATGTGATCCTGGGTTACCCTGATACCTTCGTGCGAAGATCAGACGACCGTACTCCACTCTTATCAACAACGGTCACTATGTCTGATAGAGGATCTGATGACTGTACTCCAATCTTATCAACAACAGTCAATACATCAGTTAAGGGATTCTATGACCGTACTCCAACATTATCAACAACGGTCAAAAAATCCGAAACATATCAAAATTCCGCACTGCTTCAACTTCAACAAACATCAGGAACCAAGGATCTGCAGCAAATCGACAAACGCCACAACTTCAAGAAAGGACTTCCGCTGCTAACCGCTCTATCTATGGGTCTTCTTTCAGACGATTTGCATGAAGTCTTCTGGAATACTTTATATTGGTTGAAAAGCCAATTAAAAGTATGTCTGTCACTGATGATCAAAGGCTGATGCTGTTTTATCAACATAACTGCTCAACGGTTCAAATCTCAGCTCCGGCCTTACAAACACAGAAGTCTTCAAAGATATGCAACCTAGACTAGTATTACAAAGGGGGAGATTGTTAGGTACTAAAGATATTGTAATAGATAGTCTAGGGTGTATATTGAAACATTGTATATAAGTTAAGTTTAGTTTAGGAATTAGTCCTAACTAACCAAGGAATTAATCCATGGTATAAATACCAAAGTGTAAGGCTTAATTCAAAACTTTTGCTCATTAATCAAACACACAATTCTGCAATTGTTCTCTCTACCTTCTCTCTACCTTTCTCTCTCTAAAAGCCCTAATCTCCATCTTCATTTTTCTCACTAAAATCATCATCATCAAACAAGTATGGATTGATTAAGTGTTATTGTGCTTTTCATAGTTTAATAAACTTGGTGTCCAAGTATTCCTCTAGATTTCGAAATCTCTAATGGTTTAGGAAATAATCCTTTTGATCAATTAAACAAATCTTGTTTAACATACTTGATCCTAGGGTTCTTCCTTGGTCACGAAAATTTAAGGGATTAAGGAAAGAATCCTTTTGATCAATTAAACATATCTTGTTTAGTATACTTGATCCTAGGGTTCTTTCTATGTATTTTCGAAAATTGCTAGGGTTTACTAGAAACCTTCTTGACCAATTAAACTTAGACTAGTTTAATGTTCTTGGTCCTAGGGTTTCTTCCCTCTTTTTCGAAAAACATGAAGAGGAAGAAGAAAAAAACTTGAAACAAAAAAAACTTAAAATTAAAGTAAACAAACAATCTTTGTTAATCTAGTCTAGATCTCTAAACCAACGCTCTGATACCACTGTAGGGTTTTCGCATAACATTGATCGACTACTTGGGTCAACCTCCTAGTATACTTGGTTCGACTATACTGACCAAGAACATGAACTTGTTCTTGACCGGTTAAAACCAACTAGCTGATTCAATCCCTAAAAGCAAAACTTGGATTAAACCTAATCCTTAAACCCTAAAGGATTGGGATGTTGGAGAACTAGATTAGGTTAACAAGAAAGAAACCTTGTTCGAAGAACTCGAACACACACATACTTGTGTGTTCGTCGACTACTACCAAGAACCCTAGGGTTCTTGGTTCGACTTCGAACAAGAGGAAAGGAAGAAAGAGTGTTCCATGAATCATACCTTAGGTTAATGCTTAAGATAAATCCACTGATGATGAATACGACGAACGATCCTTTAGATGATCACTTGCTTCGATCTTGGATCTTCGAAACTCGAAGAACACGAAGAACGAACGAAGAACACGAAGAATGAAGAACACCAAGTGATGGTGTTCTTGTTTCGGCCGAAAGGGGTAAAGGGGCAAGGGTTTTTCGGCTTGTGTAGGTGTAACCTAATAAGTGATGCCTAAGCCCTCTATTTATAATAAATGGACTTTCACTTAGGGCCCTTCTAGTTTAATTAAGATTAATCTCTTAATTAAACTTATCATTTTACACTTTCATCCCTTATAGTTTAACTAGTTTATTATTGTTGCACTTAACTATCAAATGTCTAGTATTAACACACTATAATTTCGGTACCCATATACACGAAATATATAGACTTGTATTTATACTTTTAATAGTTAATTATATAATAACCTTTATATAATTTACACAATAATATTATCCAATTACTCATATCATGGATAACCTTTAATTAACACATTGTATATTTACTCAACTAGTAAATGTACAACTACTTGTATTAATTAGTTAGTTAAACTAATCTAGTAATAAGTTAAACTTAACTTAATACTTAACTGATTCATAATGACTATTATGAATCATTCCTCTTCGTAGTATCGTTGCATAACTTGTTCGTATTACATGTACTCACTGGTGTGACCCTTAAGTGTTTCGTAGGCATGGATGTATCATCATAGGTTGACTGACTGTGCACATAATTCTTTCATACGGCACAAACTCGAAGGTGTATTAAGTCTGGGCAACACGGGCATGAATCTTCGAAATGCAAGTTGGAGAATAGTGTTTGTTGGAATTGTCAGAAAGAGGGGCATAGGGCCGCGAATTGTCCGACGAGGAAAGGTTCGGGTTCGGGCGGGGGATCGGCATCGTCGGGAGGTTAAAAGAGGAAAGGTCATCCGCCACCTACGGGTCGGGCATTCAAAATGACACATGGTCAGTTACCGTGGTTTTGGCCGACCATGGTTTAAGGCCCGCAAAGCCACCGATCCTCTCAAATAATGGTTACCCCAATCGGAGATGTTGATTGCTTACGTGCTTAGTATTTAGCATAGTTAGTAGTAGTAATTCATTCACTTAGCTTTTGTGCTAATCCCTCCCTCATTGACACATTTCAGGTTGGAAGGCTTGAACGGGTCGGGCTTGGACGGGAAGTTTGACCATGCTTTAAAATGTATTTTTTGTGAAATGGGTCGTGTTTTGTAATACCGTCTTTTAACTAACTACTTTAATTGTATTGATATGGGACCACGGTTTGTAAACTTAACGTAGGTTTTAGACTAATTACCCTCGTAACCTAATATTTGTGCTAAAGGGTTGTCTTAAAAAAATAATCTAAAAAATGCGGTGTTACATACACTGACTCAACGGGGGTCCGGGGGCAGCTCCCTGGGAACGGGGTCCAAGGGGCAGCGCCCCTCGCGGGGTCCAACGGGCTGAGCCCCTGGCTGGGGTTGAAAAATCGAATTCGAATTTAAAACACGATTTTCTGACCCGCTGGATCTCACCCGAATCTGGCCCGTATTTGGGCGGCTTTGTGCAGTTTTGGAACTGCCTTTTGTAGTTTTCAGTGTTTTAGAGCGTGCATGAATTTAGCAACGTTTTTTTTTGTCATAATCTTACTCGTACAAAATCATAACACACACACACATTCTCTGTTCTTGAGAAATGATTCTGATTTTATCCGATTTAAGGTTTCGATTGTACCATCGAAATGCTTTAATATGGTAGTAATTCTCGACTTCGGAATTTTCCAAACATTCAAAACCACTACAATTTTCTAACATGAGGGAGGCGGGTTTAAAGTTTAAACCTCTAACGTCTCTTTGTTTTGCAAGTCTCCTACATACTTTACCAAATGAGCTACACAATATGCATACTTTTGATACATGCAACTTTACTTTGCACAACTATAATTTTCCAAAGGATTTGCTTTATTTTACCAATTGTTCAATAAGTCATAAACAACTGGAAAGTTAATTTCCACCTAGTTGATGAAATTTGGTTCATCCTCCAAGTTGGCAACTTACAGTATTTGAAGGTTCGCCTAAAAATGTACAACAATAATTCTTAAAAAAAATGTTAGATAGTTACCTAGTATAACCCGTTCATTTTACAACCTCCTAATTAAACAAATAAATGTTCTCATAATTTGGTCTGGTTTAACAAGGTAATTAAGGTAACGGGTCATTCAATTATACCCGCTCAATCACGCCTAATCATTTCCATTTCATCTAATCATAGGCTTAAGATTAAAAAATAGTTGCTAATATAACTGGTGGAGGATGCCTAACCTGCAGCCGATTAAGTGACATTAACTAATTAAAGCAATAAAAAAAAAATACTTAACCCCTAGGCAGGACACTTAAACAGCACTAAACAGAACTTCACTTCAAGATAACCTCAAAACAATCATGGGGAAACAAATGACACGTAGGACTGATAATTAATCATTCGTATATCATACGGACATACAACACTAATACAAGTGGGACCCTTTGGAAACACCTTTTCACATACTATAAAAGCTCATCCTTACCTCATGTTCTCCTTCGTCTTAATAACAACAATAACAACTTCTTCAATCTTATCGATCTCGTTGCCAAATTTGCCCAAATTTTAACTCATATTCATAGCCATGCAACCCTCTGAGATCACAGACTTCCACTACTTACTCCCGACAAACTCGAACCCCGTGATGAACCCGAACCCCATGATGAACCTAAACAACCCATTTTACCAACTTAACATGAACCCGAACATTCACGATCTTAACCAAATCCAATCCATATATTTCGGGAGCAACTCAACTTCCGATGAAGCAGATGAACAACAAATGAGTCTAATCAACGAGAGGAAACAGAGGAGAATGATATCTAACCGAGAATCAGCACGAAGATCGCGTATGCGGAAGCAGAAGCATCTAGATGAACTTTGGTCACAGGTTATATGGTTACGTAACGAAAACCATCAACTTATTGACAAACTTAATAATTTCTCCCAGACTCATGATCGAGTTGTTGAAGAAAATACTCAGCTTAAAGAAGAAGTTTCTGAATTAAAACAAATGGTTACTGATATGCAGCTTAATGGAACATATCCTACTTTAAGGGATCTTGATGATATTAATTGCAATGATTCTTACCTCAGGACCGAATCTTCAAACCAGTCGGGTTCAAGCTCCTCAGACCTTCTTTAATTAAAAATTGTTTTTTATTTTGATTTTTATTATTATCCAAAGTCAATTACTGTGTATTATTATGTAAACAGTAAGAGATTTGGAGAGAATATTGTAGCATATATATCACTAATTAATTAGTATCTACCTTATTTTAAGGGCTGGCCGGGTAGCTTAATTATGTTCCCGCACATTATTTAAAGTAACAAATATTGTTTGTCGTTATAGGAGTACGCATATCTATTTTTGAATTTTAATATATAAATATGATTTCTAATACGCGTTTCGTAAAAGATTATATGAAAAGTTTGGAGAGGTAGCTAGTGTTACTAGAATTGATAGTCTGAAAGCTTACCAGCTCCACCAGGTTCAAAGTTCTTCTGAGAACACACCTACGCCAAGCATAAATTAAAGACACAAAATACATTTAATATTATTGACAAATAAAGAGAATGATAAAAAAAGTAAGAC
This sequence comes from Calendula officinalis, assembly GCA_963853835.1. NCBI lineage: Eukaryota > Viridiplantae > Streptophyta > Magnoliopsida > Asterales > Asteraceae > Calendula > Calendula officinalis. The sequence continues at coordinate 12,183,612 of OY970822.1, read as the reverse complement.
TGTAAAAATGACATGCGTGGGTAAAGCTTAGTATCCACTTGTATTTACTGTAGTAAGTTTTATACCAGTACTCAAGTAATGCAAGAAATTAAAACTTTAGGAATATTTGATGATAAACCTGCTAAATCAAGTTAGGTGGTGGTCTATCTCTCACTATTTTTAAGTTTTTTATATTATATTATAAATATTTTATTTTAAATTCAAGGAAAATTAACAACAAAGGTAATTAAAGATCCAAAATTTGACAAACTGAGTAATCAAAATTACAGTTTAATTTTGACCAAAAAAAACACACGTGCTTATGAAAATTTTACTTTCAGTTCTTAAATTTGATGAGCCAAACAACTATTGGTACATCACATTACCAAATTTAGGATATTTTTGGTTATCTTTTCGTGGAAAGTAAGTGCCCTGAGCCCCTGAGCTCTGGTATTCCATGTTCAGTTAGCTAGGGGTGTTCAAAAATAACCGAAAAAACGGGTACCCGAAAAAATATCCGATATCCGAAATCCGGATACCCGAAAATCCGGGTACCCGAAAATCCGGATACCCGGATTTCGGGTAACCGGTTTCCGGGTATCAAATACGGGTAGTGTTTTTCTAAAAAACCGGGTAATTGGGTACCCGGTACCCGAATTTTATTTTTCCAACTTATTTTTATATATTTTTTTATATTATTATTAGACATTAATTATCATTAGATATGGGCATATGCTTGGCTCATTTTGATAAATGTCTAAAATTTAAAACCCTGTCTCAATTCTCACGTACAAACCATCTAATTCTCACCTCCATCGTTGAATCATGGTTTTGAATCATTGGATGTCTTTAAAGTTTTGGTCAGATTCATTACTATTAACGATTTTTCTTTAAAGATAATCATAACGAAAATTTTAAATAACAAATTTATTAATAAGATTTAAAGAAATTAAATATATAAACAATGACGACTTCCATTTATGTAATTTTTGTGACAAAGAAATTATATTTCCGGGTACCGGGTACCCGAAAACCGGGTATCCAAAAATCCGGGTACCCGAAAACCGAGTACCCGAAAATTCGGGTACTGATACGGGTATCTAAATCTACTACCCGAATTTTCGGGTACCCGGTTTTAGGGTACCCGGATTTCCGGATACCCGGTTTTGAACACCCCTAGTTAGCACTATACCTTAACCAAAGTAATGCTATAGCGAGGGAATTATGTTGAGAAATATAATTTTGGTAGTTATAATTTTTTTTTTTTTTAGTTTTGGTAAAATGAGCTGTTTTGGTAATTACGATTTGATTAAAGGGCTATTTTTAAATTTTAGTTAGGGCAGAAATTATTCCTGTGGTCTTGGGTTTTCTGGCATTTTGTCCCTAAACTTTTTTTTTAATTTTTTGTCCCTGTACTCTTTAAAATTTTGGTTTATTGTCCTTCCGTCCAAATTTGACTGTTAAGTAACCTCACATGCTAAACATGTAAGGGTATTTTGGTCATTTACCCAAAGTACTTGTACACTATGCAGTTTAACTTGTACTTTTATGTTGACCTTTCTTATTCACCATGTAACCCTAATTTGAACCCACAGAAACACACACAAAAGGTGCAATTTCACGCACTCCGGCGCCGTTTTCCAGATTCCGGCCAATCTGGCCGGAGGTTAGGGCTGAAAGCTGTCTCATTGAACTCGGAATCATCTTTACCATCGATCTAGTATGACCAGGCGTTCAAATCGGACCAGAAAACCTCCTGAGGACAGAAGCTTGTGTACATCCCTAAAATTGTTCAAATCGGACCAGAATTGTGTACAGCCCTAAAAATTGTGTCCGACGACAGAAGCTTGGTTTCGTAATTTCAAGCTCCATCAATACTGTCGAAGAATACAGTCATACACCTAAACTTGAAACCCTAATTTGGACTCATGGACAACTTCGACGAGTACGATTACTTGCAGAACAGCGTCACCGTCGACAACCCTGCAAACGGAAACAGTCCCTCTTCCAAAACCAAAGACGCTAGCGCCGAGAAGAACGAGAAAGGTTACCGGAGGAGGGAGAAACGGGAAGACGATGGCGAAGATGAACGAATCGTAGATGAGGACCGAAAAAGTAAGAAAAGCAGAGGAGATGAAGAGAACGGTGACCGTGAGCGTCACAGAAGTCATGGTAGAGATGGTGAGAGAGAAAGAGATCGCCGGAGAAGCAGTAGAGATGGAGAGAGAGATCGAGATATAGAAAGGAGTTCGAGAGATGGAGAGAGAGATAGAGATAGAGATAGAGAGAAAGATAAAAAGGGCAGGGAGAGAGAAAGCTCTAGACCATAGCATATATGTCGTAATTGGGGGTTAGGGTTCATGAATGAAGAACATAGAAGAAGAAGGATGATAGCTATGGAGGAAAAAAAAGACGAAAACACCCTCACTCTTTTGACATATTCCGTTAGTTAACAGCTAAATTTGGACGGAAGGACGATAAACCAGAATTTTAAAGAGTACGGGGACCAAAAATTTGAAAAAAAAAAATTTAGGAACAAAATGCCAGAAAACCAAAGAACACATGGATAATTTCTGATATTTATCCTTTTAGGTAAGAAGTCATCAATTTTATTATTTGTCACATTTCTTATAATATGACTTATAAATGGCCACCTAATATGCTACGTAAATAACTGTTATCTAATTATCTATGATTGTTTAGATCAGACAATAAGTGAAAATTTAGGGGTAATTTTTGGGATTTTAAAAACATAATCTATAACTCGAGAACATTCATCTGACACTTTGTACAATTAAGTCGTATTTGTGAAATCCATGTCATCGGAAATGTCCGAGAAACAAAACTGGTGATATTACTACTAAATTATCAATATAGTGCGTTAATTTTTTTTCTATAATTTTCAAAACAAGCCAAAAAATTTTAAAATTAATAAAATAAACTACATCTCAAAGTATAGTGCTAGCATTTGACATTTGCGTTATAACATATCGTGAAGCGAACTCTCAAGAAAGTAAAGTGGCTGAACCAAAGAGTTCATTTTTCCTTGAATTAGCAGATTGATCCACGTATGAATTTGCCCAAATTCTCCAATAATTTAGACAGAATCAATAATTCGACTACTGATAGAATGGCGGAGATACATCTTAAAAAAAGGTACATTAATTAACCAAATGTGGCTCCGAAAATTGAACACATCAACACCAATAAAAAGCTTGACGTTTATATATTTAGAAAAGTGAAATAATCAGTAGAACCCAGTGAATCTGGAAATCACCACGAACAAAAAGCTCAAAGACCATACAGGATCATGACAGCTTAGCACTATAAACTATAAAGTCTGGTCGCTGCCTCAATATCTTTTACGCAAAGGCAATAATACTTATTAACTTTTTGACATCATTTTCAGTATTCTACTCAATCATGAAACCCCAGGTCTCTCTATAAGCAATCTCTCTACATTTGCTTTATGTAATATCTCACTTTAATAGAATTAAGTTTCAACTAAAAGTTGCAAAGCTGTTAAATAAAACTCTCTAATTGTATAAACTGTCTCTGTTATTATCATTCTGTTTTAATTAGTTCTTGTTTTTTGTAGGCTTTTGTCGTACATCTTGTGAATTTTGAAAATGATTAGGAGCTATTAAAAGTAAGCTTGTACATATAATAATGTACCAATAATGCTAGTAGCTACCAAAGTCAAAAAGATGAACACGACTACCATATTTTAGAGTTCTGTATAGCTACGTAATTTTTTCCAAAATATGATACTCATGCAGATCATAGTCGATGGGGACGGTTTTATACCCGCAAAACAGGAAGTCGTAAAGTCAAGGGAGCTAAGTGAAGACTTATTAATGTTACTGTCAAATTATGTTTTATTTTACTGTTTTTGGTGTTTATCGCAATTAGGAGGTGTGTATCGACTTTAATTAACCATCGTGATTAGGGTTTTAGGCAATTACTATTATTTGCAGGGGCGGACCCCATGGAGCCCCAAGTGGCCTGGGCTACCCTTAAATTTGGTCCAGAAATGTAAATTATTCAAGCTTCAGCCCAAATGCAAATCCCATAGCCCACAACCCACTTGTCAATTTATTAAATTGTCGGAAAATCGAGGCCTAATAATATGAAGGATTCAACGCTGCACGCAAGACTGCTTTATCATTTAGTTTCCTGGTCAAAAAGTATTCTTATGATTTTCAGTCAATTAAGGTAATACAAATCCAAATTATAGTAGTATAACTTTTAATTGGGGTTTATGGTAGCATCAATAGTCAACGTCAATTTCTGATAAATTGAAAAAAATCTTTTGATCTGTGATTTTTGGTTAGTTGTGAAATTATAGTTTATTTTGTTGATTATTTCCTACATCATTGATTATATGAGGTTTATTCTGCAAAATTTGTTGATTTTGGGGATTGAACTTATGTTGGGGTGGTTGTTATTATAACTACATTATGATTAGGGTTTATAAATCGAAGTTTGAATCTGGTTTTAGTGAATTTTGTGAGCGCACCATTGTGACTCTACTGGTTTTAATGATTGAGTAGACCATATTCAGTATCGGGACATGTTAATGATTTTGGAGAAACTTTGTTTCTTATGTTGATGCTCGTATTAATTGAATTCAATCTCTTATTCTAATTATCTATGATTTCGAGCCCTCAAAAAATTAAAAACCACCGACGGGTCACGAGAAACGGGTCACGAAAAACGGTCAGCATGAGCTGATGGCCGTCAGTTCCCTCACCAACAGACTTGGAAGTGGTCTAATGAAACTCCACAAAGTGAAAGAAAAATATATTGGACTGTTCACATATACATCTTCTTTGACTCTTAAAGCGGCCATTGATATTGTATTTACCAACAATTTAAGTATGACTAAGTGACTCATTTTAACTTACGTGTTCTTTGTTTAAAATTCAACTTAATAATAAGTGAAAAAATTGTGTTATCTCTCGACTTTCGTCCTGGGTCTGCCACTGATTATTTGGTTTTGTTCTTTGACTTTTGGAGTTTCTTGGTACTCAGAACAGAGTTATTGATTCAAGCATCCGATCGACTACTGGAACACGGCGATTCTGAGTATTTGTTGGTTCAAATGCAGGTGGCTTCTTATATTAGGCTTCTATGGTGGTAAGGGCCAGTAGCTTATGCTCTTTGTATTCTCGGTGCAGTTTTGGTCTAGTTTGACTATTGTAGTTGGTGGTCTCTGTATGGGTCTATACTTTTGTATAGAGATCTAGGTGTTGTTTGCATTGTTTTTGGTTTGACTCTTGTATGCTAGTGTCTCACTAGCTGGTTTATTTTTATGGTATACCGTATATATTATCTCAGAGTGCCTCAGTGAAGGTGATGGCATTCCCGTAGCTCTCTCTCGTGGTATCTTTTTGCCTTTCAAAAAAATAAAAATAAAAAATCGACTATTGGTGCTTGATTTTTATTCTTGTGTGTTTAATTGTTTACTTAAGTCGTATACAATTGGTTTCAGAGACGACTGATCTACAACCTGTGATTGTTTGGAACTGGTTTTAATCTCATCGGATCGGATTGGATCGAGTAACAAACTGTCGGACCGAGATCTTATCGAGGTTAGGAGATGAACTGGTTTGAAAACCATTTTTTTTGTTACCCTAGTCGTTAGAACCGATTTAAACATCAATTTCGACGGAAACCCGGTTTTAATTCCGATCTGACCCTGTTTCAACCGGATACAAACCCTACTACCCAAATCGGTTTTGACCTTTGTTGACTGATACCAATTTTGTAACCGGTTCGATAGAAAAAGTGGTCTGTGCTAGTCTGAATTTACATGGAAAAATACAAGAAGACGCAATTAGGTAACTATACGGCTAAACCCATCTATTAAAATGATGCAACACTTAGCTACTATACAGGGGCGTCTCGGAGATTTTGAAGGCCCTGTGCATAAACATGAAAATGGGCCATCTGAATACAAGATTTTTATAAAAATTTAGGCTTTCTAATTTTTTTCTATTAAATTATTAAGTTGACTTAAATTTTAATATTATATATATATATATATATATATATATATATATATATATATATATATATATATATATATATATATATATATATATATATATATATATATATATATAATTGGGCCCCTATAAAATATGGGACCCTGTGCGACTGCACCTCCTGCACCTCCTCAAAGACACCCATGCTACTATATGGTGTTGTCTACTTTAAGGTGGCGTTTGGCCTGTTAACCGGAATCACTTTTGGTACGAGATTGGGTTTAGGCAATAGAAATGAGATTGGGTTTGAAATTTGGGTTTAACGGCACTTTTAGTCTTTTATACACTCCGACACTCCGTACACGTTTTCTTTGACAAAGCCCAACTATTTTCTAGTGGGCTTTTTCAAAATCCTTATTTTATGGATTACATTATCAAAGAATATCTAAGGTTTGGATTTTTTGTGTTCGCTCTCACTATGGAGAGTTGATGGTTTTAAAACCGAGTAAAATGACTATGAGATTTTCAGATGGATCTTATACAGTTATACAGCATGATTTAAATCCTATAAATTCTAAATATATACATATTCTATACGAAAATAGCTAGCGTAACATGGAAAACTTATATATTTCGCAAGAAATAATTAATGTTACAAAAATTAAGAAAATTATAGGGATTTGAAACCTCGGAAAATTAAATCAATCATGAATCCGGAATTCCAGAATTAATAATCTTTTGAATATTATAATTTTTTAAGTATGAGACATGAACCTTCAGGCATAAATATAAAAGACACACACCTTATCGTTAAACTAAATGTCCTATTATTTTTTAATATATATGGTTTTTCTAATTTAAGTCCTAAACTCCTAATTACATATGACACCAAAAGTTAAATGTCATTGTTGTCATTATATTAATTCATATTAAGACTTTATTTTATTTTTAGAAAGGTTAAATTAGTTTTTACACAAAATAATTAATGACATTCTGTAATTAAATTGTAATAGTTTCATGTCATTGATAAAGCAATAAGTTGATGGTGTAGAACACTAGAACGTATATTTTTTATTTGCAAAGAAATATACAAATAGAATAACGATTACGTTAATTCCTTTTTCTAGTATTTGTAACGCATGATGGATGGGTACAAACAAAATAAAAATATGCATGAAAACCCGGGTACCCTTTATTAATTTAAACAATATAGTTAAAATGATAATTTGAAAGTAGAGTTGGCGACACGACGCAGTAAGAAGAAAAAGTAAAGAATATTCTTAGCGAATATATGTTTATATCATTATATTTGTCATTTAAACAGTTCTTTTTATTCAAACCACACTTTTTTTCTCTACCTCCACTAAATATAAAATATGTACTTTCCCTTTTATAAGAAACACTTAAATATAATAAGATTTGAATTTGATATTTTAGTTAGTTTCAGAAAGCAAGAAAATAAAGCATCACTATCTTTTTGAACAAACACTTTTTCAAAAGGCCCAAATCCACTACGTTTATTGTGTTGAAATATTTACTATTATTATTAAAGTGGTATAATAAAGGTAATTCTTAAGATTACAGTTTTTCTAAAATAATATTGCCACAGTTTAACTTGTTTGTGTGGCTAAAGGTCACAAATAATGTTCTAATGTCATTTTTGCCACATTTAACTCCAAAACTGAAACAATATCAAATTAGATTCGAACACTTTAGCCACAATTTAACATAATAAAGGTGTCCATTGCTAGCCACAGTCACGTAGTGTGGCCAAATGTCACACTTTTCGTCATGGTTGTTTGTTAAAGTGTGACATTATTTTGTGATATTTTTTATGTGAGACGAGAGACACATATTCAGTCACATGAATCAATTGCTTGTGTGTCCAAAAGTTGTGTGTTATTAGCCACATGAATTCATTGTTGTTGAAAGGTAGTATATAGCCACGATCTTTATTTTGTGTATCATGTGGCTATAAGACAAATAATAGCCACTTAATTTTTTGTGCATGTGTGGCTATATGATGGATATGTGCCACACCCTAAAACATAGTCACGATAAATTTAAAAATTACATGTGGCTATAATATAAACACTAGCAATGGAAATAGTAAAATTAAAAGTATGTACCTATAACTAACTTATAACCACGATTTTAATTGACTATGTATGTGTGTCCACAACTAATAAATTGTCACATTAATGATGTTAAATATGGCTAAATGTTATCAGATGTGACATGTGATAAAGAATTATGTGGCTAAAGCACAAACAATAGCCATGATTAAATTTATGTGTGTAACTACTAGTAAGGGAGAAGGTAATACGAGTATAGTTGAGCATATATGTTTATTAGCCACATGAATTCGTTGTTGTTGTCACGTTAATGGTGTTAAATATGACTAAATATTATCAAAAGGTCACATGCGATAACAACTTATGTGGCTAAAAATAACCAATTGTCACAGTTTAATTGACTATGAATGTGTGTCTGCAAATTACTAACTGTCACATTAACAGGTTAAAATATGGCTAAATGTTATCCCACATTGGTATTTGTAAGAAAGTGGGAGAATTAGTTTCCTTATAAAAACAAGGGGGCTTCAACACTCTTAAAAAAATTTAAGCTTGACATCCTTAAGTCCTTTGGTTTAACCCGAGTGTTTACTAGGGTTTGACTATTACCGGTTGGCTTTAACCGGTCTAGTTTTTGCCGGTGATTTTAAGCAATCAAACCGGTTGAATGTTCGAGTCACAGTTTAACCAGTTAGACCGACCAGTCTATACTGGTTTTTAAAGATTGTAAATGTATGTCATTATTATACTTTTAGCTACTGTTTGAGTAACTATATGTGTCTAAAAGGTATATATTAGTCATAATAGACATTATTATACCTTCAGGTCATCTTGATTTTGTGCTGTGTGAAAGCTTGTATCAATTGAGTCTGTGGTTTGATCATCATCAGAAGAATCATTTGATTCAGCTGTAATTATGAATTCTATTTCAGATGTTTCATTATTAGATTCAGTTTGATTTTCATCTTTTAATTCATTTATGATTCTTTCTGAACTATCTTTAAGTGGAGGAATGAATTTATATGGAGGTGGTACAGCATGATATCCCACTCCATGCACAACTTTTTCAGTGGTTTGATTACTTGTTAATTCATTGACAATTTGAGAGATTCTTTCAAACTTTTTAATGGTTAATTTGTTTTGTTCTAATTCCATTTGAAATTCTTCTAGTTTGATCAAGGTTTCTTTTAATTTTGATTCAAGATGTTCTTTTTCATAAGTGGTTTGTAGCAATTGTTCTTTTATCTTTTGATCAGTTATTTTATAAATTTTAATTTGATTTTCAAGATCAGCTATACAACCATTATATTCAATTCTTCTATTTCTATTTAGAATCATCTCTTCAAGTGTTTCTTTATTAAGTTTTTCTAAATCTTTATAAGCTTTAATGCATTCAGGAGTGCAAGATTTAGAATGTACCTTAGCAGGAGAGTCAGTGAAAGCTATGAGAGCTTGATTCTGTGCATGCTCCTCTGCTTGAAAGCTCCAGTCATAACCTTGTCCTTGTTGTGAAACAAGAGCAGTTGAGTTTGATCTTTTGTCTGGCTGAAGACATTCTTTAGCAAAGTGCCCAAGGTTGTTACAGTTGTAACATTTAACTTTAGTCTTGTCAAATCCAGCCTTGTGACCTTTGTTGTAGTTAAGATTTGTTCTACCAGTCCTCTTTAAGAACCTTTTGGTTCTTAGACTCAGCATAGCCATCTGCCACTTAAGATCCATCTCTTCAAGATCATCAGGATTCAGTTGTTCCAAATCATCACTAATTAGTGCAGTATGCACATGACTAGTGAAGAAGGATTCTCTTGCAGCATCTTCACAATCTGCAGTTTTTGCAGTTTCCTGACCTGTTCCTGTACTAGACACAAAAGCAGCATTGTTTGAAGATAAATTAGGAGTTTTAGAACTTACCTCAGATTCAAACACTCTAAGCTCATTGTACAATTCATCCAGCTCCTTTTCTTCCAGGGCATCACCTTGTCTATATATGACTGTGTACATAGACCATTCTTCTCCAAGAGATTTGAGAAATTTTCTGTTTACATCATCATTGTCTGGTTTCACACCAACTTGATTCAATTCACCAATGAGTTTGTTGAATCTATCAAAAGTTTGAGATAGAGATTCATTCTTTTGGCCTTTGAAGTTTTCAAAGTCCTGTTTTAGTACAGACTTCATGTTTCTTTTGGTGCTTTTAGTGCCAACAAATCTCTTTTCCAGTGCCTGTCACAACATCTTTGCATCATCATATTCAACAAAGAGATGTTGATAGTCATTAGGAATGGCCAGTAGAAGAGTGCTTAGAGCTTTGAGTTCGATTCCTCTGTCTTTCTTCTCCTTTTCACACTTGAGTTTATCTGCTTCAGTTGCAGAACTTGTTGCTTGACCTTGAACAGTTTTATTTCCTTCGACAACAACTTCCCACATGGAATAATCAGTAATAAGCATGTATTGCTTAATACGATTCTTCCACATTCCAAAGTTATTTGGAGTGAGAATAGGGATTTTATTAGCTTGAGTGCTTTCATTGTTATCAGTCATGATTAACAATCTGTGTGTTTTAAAGATTAAAACTTTTTGTTGTTCTTAAAATTCGTAGATCTAGAACCAATAAGCTCTGATACCACTTGTCAGGATCGATTAACTATGAATTAGTTAATAAACACCTATAGATCTAATTGATAATAGAAGTTACAGCGGATTAACACTATATCAATATGTTTAATAACAATGAACTGTAAGAACAATATGCAATAATATTAAGAACACAGTTTCACAAAAAGCTTCAATGTATATTATTGATTAACAATACACACGTACGTTTACAATTCGTAAGGAACTATTTATAATAGTCATTGAAGCCTAACTATTTACCCTAGTTATTTTAGGACTTGATTTACATTGAATTATAAAAGATATACATTGAATAACATTTTATAACTAAATCTGCGAAGATCTCGGACTTGATATGCTTCCAAAACGCGTACCAGTAGTAATACCAATCACCAGTAGTAAATAAGCATCGTCAGTAGTAACTCTGGTAATCAGTAGTAAGTCCAAAACCATCATCAGTAGTAACTACTAATGATCAGTAGTATCTTCAATATGTGCATGATCAGTAGTAACTTAGTTATAGACTTATCAGTATCAACTCATCAGTAACAAGTGTTTCTGCCCCATCAGTAGTAATCATAGTCTTCATCAGTAATAACTATGATCAGTACTAACTGCAGCATCAGTAATAAGTTGAACTGTGATCTGCTCCAACAATCAACGACTACGACATGAGAATTTTGATCTAGTGGAGTCACGGCCGGTGTTAAATGTGTTGGCTAATGACAGTGAAGATATCAATCCTTGAAAGATCCGGCAGGACATTAAAGTGCATGGAAACCCCAAAGCCCTTACTATGGTTCTGCGTTCGCCATGTATCGAGCCAATATCCACAAATTAGTGCCTCCATAGAATGATTCATCAGTATATTATATTCCTGCTCTTTTTACCTTTTTTCCTTTGCAAAAGTGTAAAAGTTGCCACTTGCTTATCATACATGAGCAGCATATGGCATCAGATGTTGGTTAATATTTGTGACATTGTGACGAATAGAATGTTACTTTAGGAATAATATAATGGTTACAACATTCTCTTTTGGTACAACAATGATATCCAATCCCGTCAAAGACGGGGCATGAGAGATAAGAAGTAGACAGTGATACCTCGTTAGGATAATGTCAATTGCACCACCGTTAGGATACTAAGCTTGTTTGATATTAATGTTGTGTTTTGAAGAAATAATAAACCTATACGGAGTATATGTTTTGCTAGACTTCACTCATGTAGTACATTTAGCTTGATATAGTGTTTCTTGGGTATTTCATAACCGTATTCTTCATGCTTTCCTTCCGTTTGTATAATTATTAGCATACTCAACTAACGCTAGGTATAACAAATGGACTCATTTTAAAATGACGCAGACGGCAATCCTGACCCAAATTTTATCTTTACCCAACTTGTTTAGACGGAACCCCCAAACATCTATTTGTTACTACCTTTTCGTGGCTCGTTACCCAACTTGACCTAATCGACACATTTTACAACCTTTAATGATTCAAGTATCTTTTTCTTTTTGTTTTGGTAAAAGGGAACGGTAACCCGGAAATATATATGAACTACATGAATTGATGCAAGACTCAAATGTGGAGAACATGTCATGTTGTTCCTTAAAGCCCACGATCACGTGAAAACAAGGTTGTACTGAAATAAGCATAAGTTTTGATTTGGATATCCGTTTCAGGTGTGCGAGTTACCAAATCGAAGCTTGCCATGAGGACTATGTCATGGTAACTGCCTAGGGTTACAACAAGCAAAATGTAAATCTTTTTTTTTAAAGGTAAATATATTTACTAAAGAGATCCAAAATGTACAAGAACATAAAAAAAAGGGGGGCCAATAAGAAAGGCAAAAAGGAAATATAACAAAAAATAAAAAGAAGTTAACCCGGTTAAAAATAAAACGGGTTATGAATCCAATTTTTCCAATTGTCAACTTTTCTAGAACTTATCCAACCACATGAGCGAATTCATTTGAATTAGCGGGATCTTCTAGTCATCTATCGTTCGAAAACACCGTTTTAAAATGAAGGAACGATGCAATATCCGCCTTCTGTCAATAACGTCGTTGAAAACATTTGGTTCATGTCATCGTCAACATTCGTTCTTTTTGCAAAACGACCTTTGACTCTAGGTCTTGTTTCGGCATATGCTTTCCTTGATGCATACCTAATCGTTTTCTCAAATTTTCTCGTTTTCTTTTTCTCCATGTACCTTAGGACTCGTGCCTTTCTGTCGGTTGGATTAAGTTGTCTTGGCATTTCAATTGAATGACTAGAGAATAGGTCGATTGTCCCTTTTGGTGTTCTTGCATTTGAGATTGATACTTCTGTTGTTGTGGATTCTGGTACAACTCCAACATCCAATGATGATATGGAAACCTAAATTAGGGGGGGGAAGTCAATTAGTCAACTCTATTGCCTTTCGGGGTTTTAACACACACATACGGTAATTATTGCTTCATTATAGATTCATACAACTTTATTATATAATCAAATACAAGTATATTAAGTAACTTTATTAAGTTAAATTAATGAAATCAGTTGAGTAATGGAAATTTAAAAAAAACTTACACTATGACCCAGTGAAGCAGGGTATCCATAACCACCATTTGAGGTCTCAAATTCCATCCCCAATTCAAACTTCTGATTTTTGAATTCATAATGATTGTTCTTCTTTACATCTCTATACTGATTTGGCACCAAACTATCAGCATCACAACCTCCATACCTCTGCTTCTGAATCTTGTCGCAATTGGTGCTAGAATCACAATTCGTACCAGAATTCATATACTCAACAAGATCCAAATACTCGTCTCCATTAATCAAGAACTCATTCGTGTCACCATTTTCAGTTTGACCATTCTTGATCGGCTCATCGAATAGCAGCCACGATGCAGCTTCATCTTCATCCTCGTTATTAAACGCGTCCGATGAGTCTTGTGACAAAAACCCACCTCGAGACTGATCAACACCTGGCCCGATTACGGACCACGGTTCAGTGGCTCGTTGCCCGTGGTTCGAACCGGAAACGGGCATCACGGGGACCCGGTGATGGCGTCGGGAAAGAGGGTTTGCAGAATGAATAATAGCATCACAAGTTGTGCAAAGTGAGGCTGCATCTGCCTTGCATAGAAAGGCAGCTGGAGCTTGTTCACACGCTTGACACACCCACACACGCTTGTGGTGTGAAGACAGCTTATTGGCAGCATGAAGCTGTGAGTCACAGGCGGTGCACAGGAACGCCGAGTCGGCTTCGCAGTATATTGTGCTCGGGCTGGACCGGCATGCATCGCATACACGGGCTCTTGTGGTACTGTTATTTAAGCATAAGGTACTAGTCATATCTTCTTGCTTTAACATATTTGTTTTGCGTTTGCTATGGTTTTTTTTGTGTCTTTATGTTTGGGTTTGAGTTTGGTTTTGTTGGCAAAGCAAGGAATTTAGGACAATGGTGCACCAAGCAAGTGATGGTGGGGGTGAAGAATCCAGAGGCTGACACGTGGAGATGAATTAGTGGGTGAGAAATGTTTGATTGGATTTGTGTAAATTTGGGGTAGTTGTAGTAGGAGTTGTGGTTGTGGGGTCATGGAATCAATTTTGGGTTTAAAATAGGATTTATTAAAAGGTTGGTGTTTATGTGACTGAAAACTGTTTACAGGTTATTATCAAGTTGTCTGCTGAGTCAAACAGTTAACCATTAGCTGCCCACCTGGAGGGTTAATTGTCAAAGAGTTTGTAGCCATGTATCCCACGTTGGATGGCGGGTGTGGCACGTGATTGATCCGTGGGGTGCATGGAACTTGAAAAGCTACATAATGGCATCTTTTGCATTAGCATCATTTTCATTTCGGTTATCCTTAATACTTCTAGTATTGTTGCTTCCAATACATAGTATACTACCATGATTAGCTTGTAGCTTATAATCCATATACAGGAATTAAGAAACAATTAGGGCATGTTTTATCCTTAATACTTCATTTAGTTTTTGTTTGTTTCATTCACAACCCTAGTAAGTAACGGTCTTAAATCACAAAAGAATAATTTAAATACATCTTTATAAATTGGAGCATGAGATGACAACATTGTTGTTTAATGTCGACCCATAAAAAGCCCAATAATGTTGGAAACAAGTTGACAATTGCGAACAAATGGGTCCATTGCCCACGTGATCCTGGCCAGGCCAGGACATCAGGATTCAGGATCAGTCTTTCTCGTGTTAAACCGGTTTGCTGTTTAACTACTAGAGTGTGAAGGTCCCACCTTTTTAGTGACATTAACACGTGGCAGATTATTTGTGGGTATGGTGGGACTCATGAAGTATTAGCTCGTGATGAATATGGCTGCAATCCTACCACGTCGCCTATAAAATTTGTAAAGCTAGCCGGTGTTTATCCATGGATGTTTCTCGTATTCGGGAGTTAATAAAATAAACTGGTCAAACGAATAAGAGGTATGGCATAACCAAAAGAAAAAAAAATCCTGAAGGATATCGACACCGATTATATACGAAGTATATTTTTAGGATGTCATTTTTATTAAAAAAGTTATTTTTAAATTTTTAAAATATTATTTATGAAATTTTGAAGAATTGCACGAGCACTTCATAATACACAATAGACCCACTCCTGAAATGAGTAATAAAGTATGATCGGAGAAGAAAAGAATTTCAAAATATAGAACATGGTTAGAGATGCTCCTACTTATAACACGGAGATTGATCTCTAAGCCCAATATGTTCAAGAAAATTTTGTTTTCCCTCAATAATTTAGTTAAGTTGTTAATATACATGTGTTAAAACATAATCACTTATGAGTGGTTAGTGATTTTCAGGGGATGATTTTTTATGGTTTAAGTACATCAAATTTAAACACATAATTTTTTCTTAACCATAGTCTAAGGACAATGGCCTAGCATTTTCTATAATTTTAGACGAATTTCAGCTCTATTGGACTATTGCATACAGTTGCTGCAAGATATAACAATCAGAATAAATGTCAAATTGGGTGATAAAACAAGGTAAATTACAACAAAACCCTCGCAGTCTAGATCAATTTTGACAACACAATTACATATTTATAAATCAAATTACATAAAAACGTGTGTATATGCAGTATGTTTGTTTGATTATGAACCCTAATCAATTGGGGTTTGTTTTAATTGAAACAAGAAATTAAATGTCAAATTAACATATATAAACCTGACAAAGAGCAACAAAACAAAAGACAAACTAAAATATGGATAAACCTCTTATCTTAGAATCGAGTGAATCCAGTTAATATGAAAAATCGAATTTCGCCTGATGCGTGAATACGGAAACCCAATTGCAAATATCAATACACGGTTTCTTACGCGATATGCGTCTGCCCGTCTGCCTCTTCTTTTTTAGTTTTCTCGCTAATTGGGCTCATATTTTGATGCCCTTATGAAATTGTTGGACTGGGCCTGTTAAAACGAGTAAAATTTGACCCTCTGGTATTTGCCCTTCGACCTTTTCACGTTAACCCCTTGTAAAGTTTATCTTAATGCAGCTGCGCTTTTTGACACTTTAGATCCAGCACGTGTTCAAAAATCATTTCATTCATTTAAAATAATACTAGTTTATACTCGTGATAAATCACGGGTGGCTTGTAATAATTTCATGATATTTGTTCCAAAAAACTTTATATGCGAGACGACAATAAAATTAAGAACACGGTATTTTGACGATAATTGCACATCACATTTTATCGTATAAAGAGTAGACAAAATTTAATAAAATATATATTGTTTACAAACATTTTTTAATCTTTTGTAAAACTTCAAGGTAAATAGAACTTTGGGCAAAAATCCTTCTTAATGTAGGCATAAATCATATTTGACTATAAAAAATTAATTAATATATAAAAATATATAAGCAACACGGATGGTGATCATTTAAAAGCCTGATTATAAAGAGATTAATTGAAAATTTTATACGTTTTCGTTTTGTCAAATCTTTAGGCCACAAGTTTATTCTTGAAATTGTTGGATTTCCACAACCTAATCACTCTTAACATATTCCTTAGCATGTCCGGTCAATTCGTTGATGAAATATATATATTAGAAGACATTGTCTACAAATCGTAAAAAGTTAGGACTTTCAAATCACAGAGATTTGTTTTTTATTTAATTATACTAAATTTGTATTAAAAAAACATTATGTTTAAAAATTTAAAGAAAAAAGTATCAATCGCTTACTAAGTTTAAAAAGATATCAATTTTTAATATATGTTATAAAAGTCTTATAAAGAATAAAGATAAATCAGTTTCTTAAAAAGTAAAATATTTATTATGACCGCCTTAGGAAATTGATTACTTTTTTAAATTAAGATATGTATGCAACTATTTTAATAAATAACAAATACGTTTTTAAAATTTGTTTATAATTTTTTTTATTATATACTGAAAAAAATAAATATATTTTAGGAAATCATATTTATTTTAAACTTTAAGTTGATGACAAAAAATTCAAATCATATATTTATATCTTAAATGATAGTTATCTTAAATGATGGTATGTGGATTAGGTTTATCTCAAAAGGGTGACGTGGAATGCTTTCATTGGTGGATGAGTAATGGCGTGGTAAAGATGACGTGAATTAGTTGACGTGGTGTAACATCCCAAAAATCAAGGGGAAATTAAAAATTTTTAATAAAATAAAAAGTAACATTTTCCCCAAAGTACAAGTACACGAAAGGTCCCACCCTTTAATAATTTTAAAACTGAACCGTCTCATGGTTTAATGCGGAAAATAAATAATTGTTTTAAAACATTTGACTCAAAATAAAAGTTTGAAATCCAAATCCATAAAAGCTCATCGAGTAACAGCTCATCCAATTCACTTGCTCTAGTACCTGCAAAATGGGGGGAGTGTTTGGGTCAGCCACCGCTGAGTGAATAATCAACACAATAAACATACACATACAAATAATCCACACCACATAAGTGATCCCTAAAGACTCAAATCAATTCTCGTTTATTAGGCCTTTTATTAAATTTCAATTGGTTCGCCAGTGCCGTGACGAATCCACAACGCGTGCCCCTGCTCTCGCGCTCGTCACTAGCACCCCTTCCAACACCCACCAGTGTCCCGCAGTACCACGCTGACAGTCGTGAATTGTACTTGGCTCGGGAAGAGTTGGCTACCTCATGAATCTCAAATATAGTTAGTTAGTTTTATTAACGTGTTGACCCATTACAACATGTACTCATATAAAACTAACAGCTCAAACTCAAGTATATCATCTCATAGATATATAACCACATAGCACAACCCAAGTGCATAACAACTCATAATCAAAACTCAAGTACTCAGATCATTCACAACAACAAGCTTAGCTCAATCAATCACAGTTCATAACATATAGCACGTAATCATGAATCAAATGTAAGTGCAAGTTTAGAGTGAGATCACCCACCTCGATAAACGCAAGCTCCTAAGGAGTCCTCGGCGCGCACAAAAGTCACTACTCAGCTCCTAGAAGATCCTACATCACATAATAAGACTCAGATTAAAACTCAACTCAAGACTCGTTTAAAAAAACATTCTGCCAGCACCCGTCACTCCCACGGGAACTGCTATAACTCCCAATCCGGTCATTAAATTTTCCCCAACTTTTTACCGCAGAAACTAGACTAAGAGTACTACAAAACACTGTCAAGTAGCTGCTGCCAAAAATCGGACTCTAAGGGCCCCAAATCGAGCTCACAAAACAGAATAGCTGAAACGGTAGGAATCCTGACAGCAGCTTAGTAAAGCAGTCATAACTTTTAAACGGTAACTCGGATCGACGAGCCGTCTGCGGAAATGGAAAGAGGACTCAGAATACTAGAGAGTAGCGCGGGCCAAAAATATAGAAACATATTTTAAACAGGTTAAAGCAGGCCCGAAGACGTTGGGCAGAATCAGCCAAAAATGTATTTTCATAAAAACCCGATTTAACAAACCCGACATCATCTCGTTAATTCCCGAGGCACTCGACAGCCCCGAAATCACTTTTTATCTCAGAAACTTATATTCACAAAATCTCGTTAATTTATTTAAGAAAACTATTCGGTTTTAGGAAACCAAGAACCCTAAGGTTCGGTTTCCGGGTTTTCTATCAATAAAACGTTTAATCAAGCGATGACAGTTTTTTTTTTACCCAACCCGGAACCATAAAAATCAGTGACTATTCCCGACAACCCAAAAACACAGACATCTCAAAAATGAATAAAATCTCAAAAGCCCGATTAAAATTTTAAAGGTTTCCCGAAAATCAATTTAGTCAAAACACAATTTAAAGTAAACTCGGTCGACCACAACTTTCAACTCGGTACACCGAATGACACCAAATTTGGCACAACATATACTATACATAAGACAATACAAACCGTCTTTAGAAAGTTTGGCCCGGTTCTGCCCCGAAGGGTCCCGAAACAGGCCTGCAACAGGCAGATTCGTGCAGAATTTCAGCACTGCGACGGTGTACGAAAACAAGGATATCTCTCAAGCCGTAATCCCGATTAACGAGCGGTCAGCGGCCACGGTTAGCTAATACGATAGACTAAAATTGTATAGAAGACCAGTAGCTTAAAATCTGACTCTAACATGGTCGAAAACAGGTCCGAAGTGTTGAACAGAAACTGCCAGCAGAAACCAAGGAACTAACGAAACGAACAAAACGAAGATACAAAACGAAGATACAAAACGATATGCGATTAACCAAAACCCGAGGGGCTTGGTCTCGATCTGATACAACCTGCAGTCCTCATCCAATTCTACAAAATCACGGGAATTAATTCAAGGACACAGAGATTAAATAATGAACAATCAAAGGTGTAACTACCGAAACAAGGAAGAATCCGGCTCGGTTCTTTTGGCTAGGAAATTCTCAGCAATGATTAACTCGGCTCAATCTTCCACTCTTCCTCTGCTCAATTCTTGTAACACTCGAGGCAACCGACAACCCAGAAGATTACAACCTGATTCAGTCGGAAAGGAATTAAAGAGGAAACGGTTGGGAAACAAATCTTCTCAACGATTTTGGTTGGTCACGATTCACTTCTGTTCGGCTGCCCAATTACGCATCCGACCCGCACCAGTACACATTCAAACGATTAGGATATACACGAATCAAGGAAAGAATAGGACACGATAGAAGGGAACAAGATCAATACCGAATCATTACTCGATTAATGCCGCTAGGATTTGCTGCTTGCTTATGCTCGATCTCGAACCAATGAAACATCCATCAAAACTTCTGCTCAGCCACACATGATCAGAGACGGAAAGTATACACACGATTAGAACTACAAACGAAATAAAGGCAACGAAAGGAGATAGTGAACTAACGAACTACTACTGCTCGAAATATGTGATATCCACCTCGAATCTGATCGTCCTTCTCACCTGCTCTTGATCGCCGAAGTAACAAAAGAACATAGCTGAGTTCCCTGCACTGACCTCTTCCTAACTCGAGCTCGATCCTCACGTGAGTCTCCATCTCTGCTTGGCGCCTGGTAAGAAGAAAGAAACACGAAGGGGAGATGCTCCTTGTTCAGCGCCGTATGAAAGAAGAAGTGGGAATTAGGTTTTGGGTTAAATTCACGTAGCTGCTAATTGGGTTTAATTCAATAGCTTACTCACTAAGTTTCAAAGCTGGTGGGCCCAAGGCCAATCTCGAGTGCATGGGCTAAAAGGAAGAAATGAGATCAGATGCTTGCGAGCTCGGGATTTCAAACGACTAGTGCCCAAACTTAATTAACATTTAGTTCATTGAATGTACTAAGTCGTATATTACGCATAATCAATCACGTCACACATTTAATACAAATGATTACCAAACATCACACATAATTATACAATCAACTCATAGACCATCAAAACGTAATTTAAATTTATTTTACACTATTGTTTAATTCTTTGAAATTTCAGGGCGCTACACGTGGCACGCTTTCTTTTATTATAAATAGAGATAGAGATTTTGCCTAAATTTCATGCATGTAGTTGGTTAGTTATAGTCTTGAACGATGTCATTTTGGAGGATTGTTATGTAAGTCATTATCTATTTATCTTCATACTTAATTTGCTTCAAAAGAATCTACGCACGCGATCAAGAGCTAAGCATTTTAGCCAAAATATTTCTAGGCTTAGTCACCCAAACATTCCAAGAAGCAATCTTAAACCCTTTACTGCCACCGGAAAAACACATGGTAACAAGCAACCCGAGATTGGCGGCGGCAGACAGTAGATTCAGCAGAACTAGGGTGTCAAGAATAAAAGGCTCGATACTATGTTGGGGATTGTGGAAATACCGTTGGGGTTATATGCTATATTGATACCAATTTATAGAGTACATATGTAGGGTATTTACTAGGGCTGTCAAAACGTGACACGACACGATAAAATTACACGAAACGAAACGAAATTGGGACGAAATTGAAATTTGAATTCATGTTCGTGTTGTGTAAAACAAACACGAAGTCGTGTCGTGTCGTGTTCGTGTTCAGAGATTAACACAAAATTGACACGATAGTTATGATTTTGTCGTGTTTGTCGTGTTTTTTCGTGTTTGTCGTGTTTTTATCATGTAATAAGTAAGAAATTTGTTATATTTGTTATTTATTTTGTGTTTGTCGTGTTTATCGTGTTTATCGTTTTTTTAATCGTGTCGTGTTCGTGTTAGCAAAATAAAACACGACTTTGTGTCATGTCGTTTTCGTGTTGAACGAATTCGTGTCGTGTCGTGTTATCCAAAAACACGAAACGATAGCACGATTTGACAGCCCTAGTATTTACACTAAGATCCCTACGCTATACATTGTGAACCTAAGAAATAATTATATTAAATTATTTAACACTTTTATTCTCGAACCAAAGAAGTGAAGTAGATTGAATCACCTGAAAATGTCAAATATCTTCATATCGCCATGAGCATGGGTCACACAATTCTGCCATTTCCAAATACACCAAAGAATGATATAACATAAGTTTTGAAAAAGGGGTTGACGATTTGAAACCATCGAATCTCCAATAAAGTAAATCATAAAGAAGAATGTAGATTAACTTATCTGGTGAAATAGAACTTTACAAATTAAGTGGGGAAAAAAAAAACAATTAACTCGGATTCTGAAATAACACTCGTGCTTTTTTTGATAAAACTTTGTACAAATAAACGATTATAGAAGCTAAAAAATAAATTAAAACATGGAAATAAAATTAAATACACTTGAAAACTATTTTTAAAAAAAATTGAACATCTTGTCATCTTGGGCCGGATAGTTCTATGGCCTGTCCAAGTAATGAAGAGTCATCAGTAAGATCGGAGTATCTTTCCGACGAGGACAGTTCCGGCGTTCTGAACTTTCCGGTGGACTCAATCCCCTGAGAAGCTTCCCATCTCTCCGCCAGCCCATCTCCTTCCAGCATCCGTACAACTTCCGACATCTTTGGCCGGTGGCCTGGAAGGTATTGCGTACACAACAACGCCACTTTTACAAGCTCCTCTAACTCCATCACATCGTAATTTTTCTTTAAATCTTTGTCCACTAGTATATCTAGTTTCTTCTCCTGGTGGATCTTTTTCACCTGAAAAATTGCACAATTAGGTACAAACATTAATGCATGAGGTACCAATATGCATTATTAAATTGTACAGTACAAGCCAACAATGCGGGCTTACCCAATCGAGCATAGCCCCTTTCTGGTTTGCAGCCTTGCCAAATTCGAGAGCCCGTTGACCGGTTATGAGTTCAAGTAAAAGGATCCCAAACCCGAAAACATCGGTCTTCTCAGATGACTGACCCGTTGAGAGATATTCGGGTGCAATATGACCCACGGTGCCCCGAACCGCAGTGGTTACATGAGAATCTTGGTGGTCTAAAAGCTTTGCCAGCCCAAAATCACCAACAACTGCCTCACAAGAATCATCGAGTAATATATTTGCAGCTTTTACATCTCTATGAATAATTTTGGGATCGCATTGTTCATGGAGGTATAGTAATCCCCTTCCTGCCCCTAATGCAATCTTCTTCCTTATGCCCCAATCCAACACTGGTTTTGCTGTCAATGTACATAACATTATGCACAACGTACATCATATAATGCAATTAGGGCAGTAAACTTACCTTTAAGACGAGAAGCGACACTTCCGTTAGACATATACGGATAGACTAGCAGCTTTTCGGCCGGAGTCATACAAAACCCATATAATCTGAGGAGATTCCGGTGAACTGCTAAACTGATCATCTCAACTTCCGTTTGAAATTGGCGTTCACCGCCAGCAGCACCGCCGTCTTTCAGCCGCTTCACCGCCACTAATGACCCATCTTGGAGTGTTCCTTTGTACACGTGTCCATAACCCCCTTTCCCTAATATGTTCTTGTTGCTGAAATTGTGTGTTGCAATTTGAAGTTCTCTAAATTGGAATTTTCTTAAATTTCCTAGTGATACTTCTTCGTGATGCTTATCTGCATTGACATTGTGATTAGAATTAATTATTACTAAACAAAAAAAGAAAAAACTCAACTCCAAATTAGATGTCAATTCCTCCATAAATTTTGATTTCAAAAGTTATAGGTTTGACCTCGGAAGTCAAAATGTTGCATTTTCTTGAAATGAAACTTTGTAAATAACATTTGTAACTGTAATTCACAAACCTTTGACATCAAAAAAGGGTTCTTGATTACTCTTTTTTCTCCACCATATCAACACGAGCCCGAAAACGAGCAAAAATATGCATCCAATGCTTGTACCAGCAGCAATAGCCATTTTATGACTCTTTCTTCTTGATGAAATATTGGCAGCTTTAAATTATAACAAAAAAAAAACGTAATAAAAGGTTAGCAAACACCTTTTATATCATAAAAAGTATTTAACATGATTATAATCGTTAATCATACATTGTGTGGTGTTTAATGGCATAGAAATGGGCATAAGTGTCATTCCAAAACATTGTTGCTCAGATCCTGTTGGGCACATCAAAGGGTTCCCAACAATGCTGCGATTAATAAACATTTAAAAATCTTTTTAGTGTCATAAATGAGAAATGCATTAGCTTGTTGTACTGTACAACCATCAAGAAACTTACTTGAATGATTTCGAAGGAAATCTAGGAACAGGGCCACTCAAGTTATTGTAGGACAAGTCTCTGCAATCAACATAAAACAAGATTCTATAACATACATACATGCACAAGTATGTATCTATACATTTGAATCATACAATAATGGGAAAAAGATTGAGAAATCTTACACAAATGCAAGTTGGGTCATATTAACTACCGATTCTGGGATTGACCCAGAAAGAGTGTTGTTGTTTAGCCTCCTAAAAATGTCAAATTACAAATCCATTCAAGAACACAAAATACAAAAAATATTTCATATTTTATAATTTAAATAAGCTTACATGTATTGGAGGGCTGTCAAGTGACCTAAAGAAGGTGGGATTTCATTGGTGAAATGATTATCAGAAAGATCAAGTGTTTGAAGCATCTTCAATTTACCAATTTCTTCTGGAATTCGCCCTGTAATATTATTATTCTGCAACAATCTGCATAAAAAAAACAACTTATTTTGTAAACCCTAAAAAAACCCAAATTTAATATAGTAATTTGATGATTAATACTTACACAATCTGAAGATTTGTTAAGTTGCCGATACTGGGAGCAAGTGTGCCAGATAAATTTTGACTAGGTGTCCCTCTGTAAAAGATCATATTAAGAATTTATTGTGATATTTTGTATTTAGATATTTACACACACAGATACACAATTAGCGTGTGAAAATTATGAAGAAAGACTTACAGGCCAATGACTAAACTTTCAGCAGAGCACGTGACCATAGTCCAGCTACATGGATCAACAGCATCAGCATCCCAATTTTCAAGAACACCATGAGGATCCAATAATGAAGCTTTTATACCCATTAAAGCTTGAACTGTAAAATGTAACAAATCACAATACCCATATGAAAAAATGCAATCTTTAAGGTTTTAAAAAACAAGATTTTATAAAAAAGAAGCAAATTTACCTTCAAAGTTAACACCTTTTGGTGATAACAAGCCATTTGAACAACCCAGAAACCATGAAATCAGAAAAAAGAACGCAGCAATCTTTACTTGTACTCTCATTTCAATACAACTGATTATGAATGATTTGAAAGAAAATGTAGGGATTTTGGGTGATTTTTGTGTTGTTGAATAATGAAATGTGTTTCTATGGTTTTAGTTTTTGAAATTTGATGATGACCATTTTTCTACAATATCTGAAAACACAAGAAAGCACTATGAGACCTTTTTTGTTGTTTTTTGTAGCAGAAAGAGATTTAGCAGTTAGCACGCCTCTTGTCTTATGGCTCATGGGGCAGGGATTAAGAAAAAGAAAAAATAAAATAAAAAACTGTTACTTTTTGTGTTTGTCATCAAGTGAATAACTTTTTTAAATATAAACAGATTTTTTTGTTGCAAATTACTCGTAATAATTTTTACAGAATAAAAAAGGTAAAAGGGAAATATGTTTGACCATTTAATTATTTTTCTAAAAGGGTAAATTGATGAATTCGAAATGAGACAATACAAAGAGATAAAGATAAACTTATACAATGATATCTTCAAGAATTTTATTTTATGTATTTTGTTTTTTTGGGGAAACTAAGTTAACTAAGAGGACAAAGAAGAAAATGTTAAATTTATGGGTTTTATGATCACTGGTCATGTTATAGTCTTGATAACTGTTTCTTGAGTTTTATAGTTTCTTGATGATTTATTTATTGGACTTTTTAATTGTTTTTAAGGTTGAGACAATGAGGAATCAAACATTCCCTTAGTTTGGCCATTCAGTATACTCACAGATGCCATTGTTTGTTTAAGAAAAAAATACATAGAATTTGAGAATCTCAAGGTGGCTAAACATCTTGAAATTGGTGTTTTTTTGTAGTTAATGGTTTGGAGTAAGGAGGTGGGGTGGGGAATGTATAATACTTTATTGATATAGAGCACGAATTTAGATTATATCTAACGTACATATATTATACCTAGGTTTCCCAATATATTAAAACATTTTGGTACGATTAAAAAATGTGTTAAACGAGCATAATTAACTATCTAATCACATTCACTTTTGCACTTGCCAATAGTGCAAAAAATAAATCAATTAGGTTGATTTTATTTTCCAAAATCCAGGGTAGGTGAATCTGCATAGGCATGAGAGGGATTTTTTTATCCTAAAAATTAAATATGAGACCTCCTGAAAATTTCATATTTGTGATTAACTAGGTTGATTTTGATGCCAACTAATTAGGCATGCCATCACTTCTCAGCTCTCGCAAAAGAAATGTTTATTGTCATTTTTGGTAACATGTTTGGTCCAAATTAATACTACGTATACAAAAATTAACAACCAAGTTGGATCATACTTCGTATTCAATATTACATTAAGTTACACCTCCTAAAAAAACAAGTCGAATTATGTATAGAATTTAGGCTTAGTAACCAAATTAGAACTTAGATGAATATTAGTCGTGATTCGTTGCATTTATACATTATATCAGATCATGAAAGATAAGAAAAAGGATATATAAATGAAAGAATATAGATGTATTATGCAAGGAGCAGGTGGGGAATGCATAGACCAAACAGAATGATACAAAATGACAGAGGGGTGAAACTGTAAAATTCGATAATCATACACACATATACAAACAAATTGGTCTGTGAAAAAGCATGCTTTGTAGTTTGTACCCAGCTGTTGTACGAGTAGTACGTTTATAGTGGTAGTCGATGTCAGGGTTATGTATGTCACAGAACATAGTGGTCATTATATTATATTCTTGGTTTGCATTTGCCTAATTTTATTCTTCTAGTCCCCCAGAATTCGTTAATGACGCTTCCGTCCTTTAAAGTTTAAAGGCTAAGCATTATGTCTTAAAGATTAGGCAAGTCATGTATTGAGTACATAATTCAGTGCATGATATACAAGTAACTCTAGGGTAAATCCTTCTTGAATTTAAGAATTTGTAACAGAATGGAATAAACCCAAAGGTCCCAGAAGACAGATGATAAAGAATCTAAGAAAACCAGAATAAAATTGACAAAACACAAAGAAGGAAATAAGATGCCTTAATATTGAAAAATGACAAAAATGTCCCCATGGCCTTTTGCTTATAACAGCTGGCAAAGGTGTCTCTTCCCTAATTAAAAATCAAACAAAAACCTGTTTCACAAATTCCTCGTAAAAGTATTGTACCCACAACTAGAGTGAGCATTCAAAATATCTCCAATTAATGGTTCCATGAGTTTTGCTGGATACCAACATTGAACTTGTGGCTTCTTGGAGTACATGAGAACTTACAACCATTATGCCACAAGATAGTTGGTACCCTGTTTAACAAAATTAATGAAAAATTCAATTAAATCAAAATTAATATGAGTTGGGACCAGTTTTCACCTAAACTAAGATACTGAATCCCAGACATGACATGGTGTGGTGAGCAATTTTTATCTCGAATCGTTTGTCCTCTTTTTAAACCTATGGGCAAATTTGTCTTTTCCTCCCAAGACAACACTTTGATTGATGATTGCTATAGCCTATTAAGTTTTCATTTAGGTATAGACTATCAACTAGAGCTAGAATTCCCATGTCTTGGCAACATGGTTGTCTTAAGTTGTAGATTATGCATAGGAACTTGTACTTTTTTCTCCATTTAGTTATAGCAACTTGACATAGAATGCAAACACATTGCACGAATTAAAGTTGAAGGTAGCAAGAACATGTATGAGAAGAAAACACAATAACGATTAAATAACATATATCACAAGCAAAACTCAGACATTTTAAGAAATCCAATTATATCTGAGATGAAGCATTCAAGCCATGGGCCCAGGAGTCATGTTGTTTCATATGGTACAGATGTTTCATCATATTATGATACAAACTTTATTTAATTAATTCAAAAAGCTGATTGTAATTGAAAGGGGTGATATGAACTAGTCAACAAGTACAACTAGGGAAGCAATGAAGGCCAATAACAATAATGAGACTAGAAAGCATTTATAAGGGTTTGAAAACTCAAGGCTTCTAGCCTAGTGGTATTGGTGAAAAAGATAAGGTGTTGTCCATGGCCAAAGTCATGGGTTCAAGTCCCGTCGTGGACGTGGAGTTTATTCCCCATAGGTGGAAGGTTCAAGGGAAGGCATATCGCCCCTTGTGGATGTCACTTCTAGGCTCGAACCACTGACTTATTAACTTTGCCGTTCAAAAAAAAAAGGTTTGAAAGGTAAAGCTACCAAATCCACTTTCTCAGTCCAATCAATTTACCAATCTTCAGCAAAGTAATTCGAAATCATGTCCCTGCTACTTTTCGGATACATTTTTACTTTTTCATGGTTTGTTTGAATAAATGTCTATGTTTTTTTTTACTGTCGTTCTCACATGGAACATGGTAAGTTGTCACTCTTAGACAATGGATCGGACTATACAATGTCGCATACTATCCATTTAGATTTACATTATCCATATCCATATCCATTTAAATCATCCATCTATATCCATTAGATTAAAGCGGATAAATAAGCATATGTTGAATGTAGAAATAAATTTATTTTTTAAGAAAATACGATATTTTAATAGATAAATTTACGATTTTTTTTGCATATGTACATAGTTTCTTCCAAAAGAATATATAAACGAAAACATAACTACAAACCTACATTCAATGCATAGAGCATAGTTTGGAGTGACAGAGCATGGTGGCAACGACCAGAAAAGGAGTTCAGAGGCCGGAAGGTGTAATTCCAAAAAGAAATCGATGTTATGGTTCAGTACCATGTTAATCATGTGAATTACCTGTTAGGGTTTCTGTATTGCATATCATGAGTACAAATAAGGTATACATAAGACTGGAAGTAAGGGTTAAAACCTCAGGCATTCGGTCGTCCATGTGACCGATGAAGGTTGACGTGTGTTGTGATGTGTTGGCTTGTAACTCATGTATGATATGTGGTACATGTATGTATTAATAAAATTAATTTGATTATGGGTTTGTTCACCACGACGAGGGTTTGATCGGAATAAAATTAATTTGATTATGGGTTTGTTCACCACGACGAGGATTTGATCGGAATTTGTCATGTATTTATTTTAAATAGAAAAAACTAAGATAGGGCTGATATGACATCTTATGCATACTCTTAAGTTAAAAGTAAAACCATACACTCTACAAGAGATTAGATCAATATGAAATATACTTGCTACTTAACGAGATCCAAGAACTTTATTATTTCAGAAATAGACAAAAACTGCAAATTACTTTTGAAATTTATGGTCTGTGATATAAAAGTCATAAAGTGGTCCAACGAAAGGCATTGGTTATTCAACTTTTGCTTTAAAATGCCTAACATCAAATTAAATTAAATAATCATAAAGTATTTAATTAGATTTTAGATAGCTTAATTATCATTAGGAAATCCGTTTTATTTCATATTCTTATGAGATAGAGATAAAAAATGATAGTATAGACAAATATGTTATAGATAAAAAAAAAATTGACATGTCATATTCTATTGATAGTATAGACAAATACGATATACATTTAGAGTGAAGTTTGGATGTTAAATTTTAAAATTGGAGACAACAATCATAAAAGATATAGTCACTAGAACTAGAGGCGTCAAATGGGTCAATCCGACCCGACCCAAACCGAACCCGAACCCCATTAAGACCGCTAGGGTCGGATTTATACTTTATATCGGTTAAACTTACTTTATCAGGTCTAGCAGATCAACTTGACAAACTCAACAGTTTAATAGGGTCGAGTCGGTCCAAACCGATTACTCTTCAATTTTTAATAAATTATTGACTATTGTAACAGTTTTTATTTACATACATTATTAAATACTAGCTACAAAACCCGCCCGATGGGTGGGTATGCTGTAAATTTTAGTATGTAGAAAAATGTCCAAAAACTTTATATATTTCTAAATGACATAATAATCGATAGATGTGATGATGATTTTGTACAAAAAAGGGTAAATGAACAAATGTTACACGGGCATTTTATTAAATGAAGAATCCAGCTTTTTATGCCGTAATCCGTAATATCTGAAGTCTGGTTCCGTTGCACAATCCAGCTTTTTATGCCGTAATCATAGAATGCCGGTTTTATGGAAATTATATTGAGTCGTGTATCACTTCTGAATAAATACGATTGAGTCGCTGATTGATCTTTTAAATATTTATTTGTTTCCTTGTATGTAGGATCTTTTAAATACTTATTTATTTGTTTCCTTGTATGTAGCAAGCCGTATATGGAGCATATGAATGTAGACCGTAAGCCGTACCAGATTCGTTTGCCGTATATGGAGCGTATGAATGTAGACCGTAAGCTGTACCAGATTCGTTTGTATTTGTGCAAATGACGTGGACCAATCAGGGAATTCCAAGTGGCATTATGGACGAATAAGAATGCTTGGAATTGCCATGGTGTCAAACCCTCTTCAAATTTAGGCCTCATATATAGGGTAGGATTGGTAAGATGCTAAATGATAATGTGCTTAACGTTTGTCATGCGTATTATAAATGTGTTTAAAATCTTAAATCATGACCCACTGGTCTACTGTAATCATTGATATACCAAGTGAATTTCATTCGTTATTGATATTTAATCATAATCCACGAAATTTTTGAATTTATGCATGATTTTAACGTACCAACCAACTGGTAAGTGGTAACCTGATAGACTTGAACACAAGATACCACAAAATCTGTTGATCTTTGGTAACCCGACAACCCGTAACCCAATAGATCGGAACTTGACCAAGTTGATTTCTTATAGAGTCAGGTTGCGAGTAAGTATTTATTTTTTGAAAACATGACGGGCCCTACCTGATAAAACTCAAAACCCGACCTGATAATCCGATTGACACAATGTTTAGCTCTAGGAAACCCATCTTACATTGCATTCAAAAAATGGTTTTACTAATAACAGATCTTATGGTTGTTACTAAAAGAGTTAGTTAATTAATAGAAGTTTATTGTTTTTGTTTTAATAACGAGCAAAATGTTTACCGCGCTCTGTCGCGAGTTTTAAGAATCGTTCATTTAGTTGTAGGAACATTATTATATATTTATGACTATTTTTATTTTGGAGTCACATTTCGTTGCCGATTATTAAGTATTGTCTATATAGTTTCTAACACTACAAATTCAAGATACTTGATTTTATAAACTTGTTACCTAATTAATATTTAAAAATTTTAGATTGAAGGATGTTTCATTTGATTTTCTTATGATTATTTTTATTCAGTAATTCATTGTTTTCGTGTTAGTATTTTATTTGTTTTAAAAGTTATTAAATTCCTAAATAACTGAATTGTTAATTTTGTTATGATTTCATACATATACTCTCCAACGGGCAATAAAGGGTGTGAACTTTTACAAACCTTTAATAGATTTTGGTTAGTTTCCCCCATTTTATATTCAGAACATCTCCCATGCAAACTTTTTATAAAGTTTTTTACATTTTGTATAAGTCATTTGAAGATATATAATATTCTAGCAAAAAGCTTTTGTTTCAAAAACTTATTATTCTAAAAAATTTCTCAAGACACAACAAAAACTTTATGTAAATTAATATGCATTGGATCAAAAGCTTTTTTAAAAACTTATTTATCAAAATGAGTGTAAAGTCTAAATGCCAATTATGATTAATTTTTGTAATGACTTAACCATCGGTGATGCTCTTAATACATCTCTTTGTTGTGAGTCTATAAAACATAAAAGTTTAAAAAGACACTAAATATATTTATGTTTATCGTACCAAATAAATATCGATATATTTAGAATTTTAGAAACCAAATAGTATCTATTTTGGTAAATAAGGGCACAAATATCAAGGTCACTTTATATAACTACAAAAATGTATTATAATATTAATATGAATGTATAAGTTAAGTAGAGTGTAAAATAAATGTAACCCACATGCACATGCATATATATGTATACACGTTTTTGAGAAACGCCGTTTTACAATTCCCATTTTTTAGAAACGCCGTTTTACAATTCTCTAATGAACAGTGAATTTTAGATGGGAATTGTATATTATGTTAATACAGTTCCCATTTTTTAGAAACGCCGTTTTACAATTCTCTAATGAACGGTGAATTTTAGATGGGAATTGTATATTATGTTAATATGTAAGGAAAAATTATATACATTTTATGTTTTATTTTAGCAATATTTTCTCAATCAAAAGTTCAAAACATTACAGAGCTATATCAATAATTCAATATAAAGATCGAGGATTCATTTACTGGGATCCACTTTCATTTATTGTCCTTTAAAGATCAAGAAAATGGCAAGGGAATAATTACTCATGTTAAATATTCTGAGTACAAATTAAAAAGTTGGGTAAATTGAATAATGATGACAACTTGATTGCTACTTGTCATATCCTCTGTTCCAACATTAGTTGTCCCAGTGTTTCTTGGCTACACTCCAACACCAAATACACCCATCAAGGAATCACAAATGCATAATTCACCCTCTTCATAAAATCTAAGGGAAAATCCTGTTTCTCTTGTAGACATACTATAACAAGTTGTACCACATGCAATGGGAGTAGTACGTTACTCTGTTGTGACAAAGGCCTATCAAGCAAGAATCATAATAACAAACAGAAGAAAACTGTGTTAAGAGACAAAACACATATTCATACTATCTTGTTTGGTCACTCTCACCGCGGTTTGCTTACCATGATGAGTGGACCACAAGTCAAATAAGTGAAAGTTGAGTACTTGTCGCATTATTCATCTCAATTCTGAAAGAGATGTGAGATTTGAAAAATGAATAACTGAATCAAGAACAGTGAATTAAAAGAATATGATAAGATTACAATATCCTCGTCTTACCGACAGATTGAACATTTTGTGGTTCTTAATAAACAGGCTTAACTAGACAAACGTACATGTACTAAAATGCACAAGTTACAACATCACCCAAATGTAGCACAAAACCTTTATGCATATCGCTTTCGAGCTTGTTATAATCAATTTACAAACAAATTTCTTTAGAGTGTGACAGGCTGATGAATTCAATTTGAATGAGCTAAAAGAAAGAAAAACAACGAATTTTACAGAATCTAATTCCGGAACAAAGATGCCAAATGTGATGAAAGTAAATAGCTACACAACAGAATCTCTAAAGTACCAGACAATAAAAATCTATAATTGTACCTTCATTATGAAACTAAAAGAAAAGTTGTACTAAGAGAGATATAGTAGTAATCAAGATATCAATTAAAAAACAAGCATAGGCGTAAGTTCAATCATTATTATTTTGGTAACATGAATTCCGACCTACTATGAAAGCATTGTTGTTGCTAATAAATACTGATTTAACATTATTTCTGCAATTTATTTTGCATCTTCCCTGTTATAAATAACACATATATGCTACTACAACAGTCAACTTAGATCAAAATACCCCTTTGTTTAACATTACTCGAGATTGTTACAAATTATAAACGAGTTCCAGAAAATATTATTCCAAATATAAATCACTAGCAACTTATCAAAAATCAAAAGCTATGTCAACAACGTAACACATAAACAATGTAAACTTGTTTGAGAAAAACTCAACCATAATTCTTGATCCTTACGCAACCACAACCGCTTGTTTAACACGTTTCATCTCACTAAAAAGATTCAAAACATCAACATGATTCCGAATAAACCTCGGACATTTCGCAAGAAAATCTTGCGCTTCACTATGTTTTCCCGCCTTAAAATACGCTTTAAACACACGAACATAAACAGCTGTCGATGCTACTTTTTTCACAGTCATTTCTTTCAAAAACTTAACAGTGTCATCCGTGTTACCTGTTTTTGTAACATATTTAATAAACGGATCTAAATACGGCGGGTACCCGTGAGATTTCATGGGAGTAAAAAGATTAGTAGCTTCATTAAATAAACCTTGATCCAAAAGTTTGCTAATTAATAATTTGTAAGTTGTATGCCAAGGTTTAACTTCTTTTTCAGTTACGGCTTCTGAAACAAGTTTATAAGCTTCAATTGATTTCCCTTTTGAACAATATGCGTTTGTTATTGTTTCTAATGAATAACCAGCATATAAAGGACCTTCATTTTTAATCAGTTTTTGAAAACAATCACACGCTTTATCTAAGTGGTTGGAAATACAGTATCCGTCGATTAAAGAACCCCAAGTTTTGGAACTCGGGAATGTTCCGGAAGCTTCCATGAAATCAAGAAACTCGTTTGTTTCATCCGTTTTACCGTCTTTGCTGAGGTGGAAACCAATTTTAGTTTGTATATTTTCGTCAGGAAAAAACCCGATTTCCTCCATTGCTCTTAATATCTTGTTGCATTCACTAAATCTACCAACACTCGTTAAAGATTTGAGAATGGAATCTAATACGGTATTTGTTAACGTATTTCCACTTTCTTTATAAACTTTTAAAACTTTTGAAAACAAATTCATATCTAATTCTTTGTTAGTCACTATTTTTCTCAAAAGAATGGGGCAATCTTGCATTGAAGGCTTAATATTTCCACTCATTGCAAACTCGTATAAATCAACTGCTTCTTTTAACAGTTTCTTCCTAATGAATTGATTCAAAACCCTAATATAAATAGCTTTCTCTAATTCATACCCTGCGATTTTCATTTCATCAATTATCCGCCAAAACTTGTCTATGTAATCTTCACGAGCTAATTCTAGTGCAATTGCATTATAAGTTTTCTCATCATGCTTATATAAACCACTTTCTTCAACCCACCTGAAGAAAATAACCGCTTTATTAGGCTCGGTTCCGAGATTTTCCAAAACCGATTTAACCAAATCGCTAGAATACACAACATTCATTTCCTGCAACTTTTTTTCAACATTGTCGTCCCATGGTGATTGACGGATAATTTTACAAACCCTAGATGTAAGTCTTTCAACTGAAGCATCTACTGATCCCAATGCAAATAGATCTTTCAATTTTTGTACATCTGATTCCATACCTTTTTCCTGAAATTTTGACATAGCTCTAACTGATGCTCCTTTCTTCACTCCATACCCTTTCTTCTTCATAGTCTCAATCAAATCCCAAAATTCCTTCACCAGCAGATTTTCTCCCAGCATTCCCAACAGTCGATTACACGAATTTGAACTCAAATTATCACTTTCCTTGGACATAACCCAGTCAAAAAACATCTTAGCAGCTCCAGGTTCAGAACCGCGCTTTTTAAATAGCTCAATTACATGATCACTACCAGCTATATCATTTTTGGATCTTAATTCGAGCATGACGTCTTCGTTACTTTTGATTGGATCTGAATATAGTTCAATCAATGCTGATGTGACAACAGATTGATCGGATACTTTATTTTGTTCAACAGAGAGTTCAGATGATGACGACAATAATCGAGGGAAATTAGGGTTTTGGAAATGAACATAAGGTGCTCGCGATTGAGGGATGAGTGAATTGAAAGTGCGATTATGAGAAAGAGGAAGAATAGTTGATGATTGTACCTTGAATTCAAGCTTGGAAACAGGCTTGCATCGTTGGAGGAAACGCCATTGATTTCTCATTGTTAATTTACGGGTTTCAGGATGCAATCGAGATTTCGGCTGATGAGAAAAGGGGTTTGGGGTTGGATACGTTTTTAGGGTTTATGGATCACGATCAGAGTCTACGCTGCCGTGTCAAATAGTTATTTTGTTTCAAAATAAATCATATAATTTTTATTTTTCAAAATAAGTGATATACATTTTAAAATTTTACTATATTTGATAAAAAGTAGTAAGACATACACCCACTAACTATCTCATATTCTCATTTAATCTAGTGAAATAACACATTTATCCTTATTTTTACTTTAAAACACCATTAACTTCATTTAAATCAGGATATATGGGACTCATTCCATATTAACTATCCACTTTAATCTAATTAACATTCATTGTCATAAGTTGCCTTAAAAAACATGAAAGGTAAAGTACATCACTTATTTTGAAATGGATGAACTAGAAATCATTTTAAAATCTAAAACGATATTTTAGACTCTACCATAACGAATTAGAGGGTGTTTGATAAAACTTTTAAAAGCTACTTATTGACTTATTAACTTTTCTGGAAAAATAATAAGTTAAAAGTTGTTTGGATTTGATAACTTATTGGCTTTAAAAATGAGTTTTTGAGAAGTAAGGTACTTATTACTTTTCAAAACTCCTTATTAACTTTTTGAAAGAAAGATATAACTTAACTAGCAGGTTACTCGTGCAATGCGGCGGCGGGTACCCTGTGA
The DNA here is from genome assembly GCA_963853835.1 of Calendula officinalis. Taxonomy (NCBI): domain Eukaryota; kingdom Viridiplantae; phylum Streptophyta; class Magnoliopsida; order Asterales; family Asteraceae; genus Calendula; species Calendula officinalis. The sequence continues at coordinate 12,147,653 of OY970822.1, read as the reverse complement.
CTAAATTTGACGGCGATCAAGTAGTGAGTGGTGACCGCGGTAGTGATAGTGACTGATGGTTGTTTTTGTGCGGATGGTGGGTGATGTTAATTTTAATTTTGTAAGGATTAATAATAATATTCTATGTCAAGTAAGTAACATATGGTCTAGTGTCTCAAGTGCTTAGAGCATAGTGTTAATAACAGAGAGGTCTCAAGTTCAAATCATACATGGTGAATATTTTTTATAAATACAATGTCCCAAAGAAAATATTAAAAACGTGAGGATTTAGTGTGTGTTTAAGATTAAAGGGAGTAGATATTGAACCAATAATCTCCCCTAGCTTAGTGGTGGATCGTTTGGAGCATTGGGCGAGAGATTATGGGTTTGGATTCCGAATATTACGAATACTTTATAAGTATTATAGATAAGTCGGTTTGCTAAACATGCCCTTAACGATCAATTAATTTTATACGAAGTATATAATTTCTCATAGGTCCAAATTTATTTAGAAGTTTGTGATATCGTATTTAATATTGTTTTATATCAATTTATTTAGTAATTTTCTTTCATAATCTTAATTTTTAATTTCTACAGTTATATTAATCAAATGAGTTATAATATTAAGGGTTTTGATAATGACAGCCCTAAGGTCTGTCTTTAAGTGCATAAAAAATGGAACAAATGAGTAATTCTGAAAATTTAGGAGTCGGTTATAGATGAATGTACAATTTTTTTATGCATGTCTTATGACAGCCCTTAGGGCTGTCATTATCAAAACCCTAATATTAATAAGAAAATTTATTAAAAAGCAACCCTATATCTTTAAAAAACATAGTCCATAAAATGTGGTCTTGTTCCCTTCCTATTCAAATGCCCAAAAAACACATGCCTAATTATAGCCTATAGTGATAGTGATAAAGAGAAACTTATGGATCTTCTTTCGATTCAATGCCAATATTGCACATGTTACCGGTTTTTCATCCTCAAAACACCATATAAATATTCCATTTCTCATTTCTAGCTTCTCATCAACACAATCTCTTCATCTCCAATTTCCTTTTTACATATTTATATAAACAAACACCAATCCCGAAAATATGAACAACGATCAGAGCGTCGGGTTCCAAGCCGGTGAAATCAAAGGCAAAGCCGAGGTTACCAATCTTTTATCTTTCTTTATTGATCCAATATACCAATGTTTAATAAAACCATGAAATCATCCAACTATCCACATGTTGATCAATCTCATGGTTTACCTGAATTTCCCGTTATGTTACACAATTTATGTTGATCTATACGAATCCGAATCTTTGAAAATCAATTCTATTTGTGCCAATGAAAACATTTTGTGTTATATGTTGTTGAAAATGGTGTTTAATGACATGTAATTTGATGTCTGTTGTTAAAATTTGGCTACTTAAACTTTGTTTTTCTTTTCTGTGATATTTAATTGTATTTGTGTTGAAATAATCAGGAAAAAGGCAACCAATTGATGGATAAAGCTAGCAATACTGCACAGAATGCCAAAGAATCAGTGCAACAGGTTAAATTTTCATTTTCTTTTTTACTTTATTTTTTCGAGTTAAAAATCATAATTCAATCCGAAGTAAATTACAATCGATTTTTTTTGTCGTCGTCAGATTATTGATTATTTATAATCAAATGCAGGCTGGTGCACAAGCGCAACAAAAAGCATCAGATGTTAGTGCACAAGCTCAACAAAAAGCATCAGATGTTAGCGCACAAGTGCAACAGGTTAAATTTTCATTTTCTTTTTTACTTTCTTTTTTCGAGTTAGAAATCGTAATTTAATCCGAAGTAAGTTACAATCAATTTTTTTTGTCGTCGTCTGATTATTGATTATTTATAAACAAATGCAGGCTGGTGCACAAGCGCAACAAAAAGCATCAGATGTTAGTGCACAAGCGCAACAAAAAGCATCTGATGTTAGTGCACAAGTCCAACAAAAAGCATCAGATGTTAGTGCACAAGTGCAACAAAAAGCATCAGATGCAGCTGAGGCTGTGAAGGATGCAACTGGCATGAACAAATGAACTCAAATGGCCCACTTCATTAACCATCATGGCATTCATTTAAATTAGGGCACTTTTATTGTTTCACATTTTTCCTTTTTATTCTTGTTTTTGTTTTGGCAATGCTTTAGTTGATATTTCCCTATATTTGTTTTACCATGGTTGGAAGAATCTCAATGTATTTGAGTTTTTTTAAACTTATTGTTATAATAAAACAACGAAAGTAGTTGAACGGTGTTATTTTTTCGGATTTATTGCTCGTGTTTTATTGTATATAGTTACTATTAAACTTTTCAACAAAGAATTTTGATGAGACAATAAAGTTACAGTTAGAAAAACTCCTATAATTTGTATCTTATGAATTTTTTGTTGATTTATTATGGTCAACAAATTCAATGTTTAATAATTGTTGTTTCTTAAAGTTGATTTAAACTTTGTTGTTTTGTCTACAAGAGTGCAAAGACAGAAATGGTTTATAATGGTTTTGTGATTTAGTTTGTCGCTCTGATGAGAAGTACAAGCTCGTTTGACTATCCAACTTGTCCCCATGATATAAGTAATAGTATCATTTAGGTTTGACTATCTTTAATGAGTGACCGATGGTGTTAATTAGGTTGTCGGATCAGATCAGGGGTCAAGTTGTGTTGGCCCTTTAGTCACCCATAACCACCTATATCATTCTATTATTTCGTTCATAATCCATTCTCTGAGAAAACATGCACAATGCTCTTTAGTGATAGTGTATTTGGGCTCTCCTATGGGTGAGTATGAATAAAGTTATCTTGGGTTTGGTTAATTGCATTTTAGCTAATTTATTTAATTTTGTGTCACTTCAGGCATCCTGCTGAGTCTAGTATCATATGTAGATATTATTTTCTCCATGTTTAGCCCGATATTGGCTATGCCTAAACGGCCCTGATCAGATAAAATATATGTAGAGTTTATTTCAGGAAGTTTTAATTCGTTACACTTCATATAGATTATCAATTTATCAGCCCGATAATATGAGCCGAAAATCATTAAAATAATTTTGACAAGGTTTGGCCCAGGGATTGGTTATGTGTAATTGGCCCCACCCATTTACATATTGGCCCACTTTTTAAAAGACGCCCTAGAAACTTATTTAGCAAGTTTCGTGACCGATTTCAAGCAAGAATTTCAAGATTCTGTTCTGTCCTCGTCGAATTCTAGAACATTGTTCAGGTTGGGTTTTCTTTTGTCTTTTTTCACATTTCGCTGTATGATTTGTGTAGCGGTTTGCTGATATAATTACAAAACGATACTACCAAAGAGGCGGTTATCGTACCATAATCCTATCGAAAAACCCTAATTTTGGTTCTTATAAGCTTCTTCCAGAAGCATCACTGTTTCAATCACCCTAGCGGTACTTTTATTTGTGGCAATTCAATGCTGATTAGTGCTTTTGTGAACTAACTTCATTTGAATTTACAATTCTTGCTATTTAATTCTCACAGTTTTACGATTAAAAAGGTGACGCTGTTTAACGAATTTCTTGATTACAGAATTTTGAAGGCAACGCTCCTGACATGGCAATCGCCTCACGGATGATTTCCGTGCGACCTACAAATTTTTCCGTTGATCGAGCTAAAAGGTGTAATTACACCTCTCGGAACTCCTCATTCGTCTCTTGTCAAAATCGTTCGAATTGTGGCTTCTCTTCGATGCATGCTGTAAAACCAATATCGGCTCTCGTTAAGGTTAATGATCCAAAACTTAATAAATTATATTTGCAGAATTCTCTGTCAAACAAAGGTAATAGATTCATAATGTATGTATGTGATTTATCCCTACAGGAAAATTCTGGTCATCTTAGCAACATGATTGGTTCCAGTTCATTTTGTAATGATCTCAATAAGAACGACCACGATACGGTTTGTGGATTAATCTTTTAATATGTTGATTTTGATTTGTTGATTTATATGTATATATTGTTGCTAATTTTGACTATCACTTTGAAGCTTAAATGCCATTGGAAGAAAACGGATACTGTAGCAGAAATAGAAGATGGTAAGCAAATATTTTAATCTCTGTTCTTACTTGCTGTTTCATTATAAATTTGGTATTTATGTGTTTAATCAATCAAATTTGTCGTTAATCCAATGCTCTATCATGTTGCAACCACCCACTTATATATATATTTTATTTTTTACAGAAAAACAGTTGAAAAGAAAAAATACGGATAAAATTACAAGAAAATCCAAGAGTAAACTACCCCCAAAACTGTATACAATTGCAGTTGGTGCTTCTTTTTGTATTCTAGTTGGATTATGTTCTTATGGGCTACCAAAACTTCAAGCTTCAAACTATATCGATGTACCATATTCAGAGTTACTTCATGGTGTAAAAGACGGGAGTGTTACAAGGGTACAATTTGTTGAAGATTCCCGTTTAATATACTTTAATAAAAAACCATCAGAAGATCAAACTGTTAAAAATACAAAAACAGATTCACTAACAGGAAAAATACAAGCGTTTATTGAAAAGAAATATGCAAAATGGGATTATCATACAAGAAATGTGGAAGATGATAAATACGAGTTAGTTAATATGCTTAAAGATAAAGGAGTAATGTACGGATCAAACCGTGCACTTCTTTCTGCATCAACGAGAAACATGCTGTTAGTCTTTTTTCAAATAGCACCTTTTTGGATCATGGTGGCTTTAACTTGTTATCAGCTCAATACTCAACATGGTCTCGGGAAATTAACTAGTAAAAAACCAAGTACAAAACAATCAGTTACATTCGATGATGTAAAAGGTGTCGATGCTGCCAAAACCGAACTTCTAGAGGTAACAAAATAACAAATATTAAATTAGTATTCATTATTCAATACATGAAATTGATATTTGGTTTCTTACTCTCTTGAATTTTGTGTAGATTGTTTTGTGTATGAAAGGAGATAGTAAGTACACGAAACTTGGGGCGAAATTACCGAAAGGTGTTTTGTTAACGGGTCAACCCGGAACCGGGAAGACATTGTTGGCCCGTGCGGTTGCTGGTGAAGCTGGAGTGTCGTTTTTTTCAATTTCTGCAAGTGAATTGGTGGAGGTTTTTGTTGGCAGAGGAGCTGCTAGGGTTAGAGATTTGTTTAAAGAGGCCCGAAAGAATTCACCATCGATTATTTTTATTGATGAAATTGATGCTGTTGGTGGTCAACGTGGCAGAACTTTGAATTGTGAACGTGATCAGACACTAAATCAGGTAATGTTTGCCTTTTAAATTTGACTTTTTGAGGTCAAACTTACTGATTATTATATATGTGTCAGCTTTTGACAGAGATGGATGGGTTTGAGAAAGAGGAAAGTGTGGTAGTTATAGCTGCTACAAACAGACCCGAAACCCTAGATTCGGCTCTTATGAGACCGGGTCGGTTCTCGAGAAAAGTGCGCGTGGATGCACCGGATGAGAGTGGTAGAAAAGACATATTTGCCCTTTACCTGAGAGACGTCCCAATGGAGGAAGATAAAGAAGACATTTGTGAGCTTGTTGCATCACTCACACCAGGGTTAGTAGGGGCTGATCTTGAAAATATCGTTCGTGAATCTGTTCTCCTTGCTGCTAGAAGAGGTAAGATTAAACTTGTTATTGATTATTTATTAATTTCTATCTAATAATAATAATAATAGTGTTGGAAACTATGGTTTATATTCAGGTGGTGAATTTGTGAAGAAGGGAGACATACTTGAAGCAGTTGATAGAGCAAGAGGAAAAGTTTATGATGATGTGGGTAAAAGTAAACCGTATCCGTTTGGGCCAACAACATTTCAAGCTCAGCATGTGCCGGGTGGTGGGTCTATGGGCTTCGGGTATGCGAATTAATGGAGTTGGATTCTTATGTATGTGCGGTGTGTATAAAATTTGGATTTGTATTTGGAAGTTTTGGTTTCAATTTGGATTCTTGAGGTTAGCATTGAATTTATGATGAAATTAATTTAAGGACTTATATCATTGGGAGACAACCCGAGTTTTTGAATGTTTGATTTTTAGATCTGGGAATGTATTGTTGCGGTTAGCAAAAAAACTCGGTAATTTGATGATACTGACCAAAACAAATCAATGACTTTGTGTTGAGTTAGATGACACTAATCCGCTTTTTAATTCAAGAATACAGTAAATGATAGTACAATTGTTCCTTTATCTACAATTTAAGAGTACAAACGCTTTATAAGTTTTCTTTCTTTTTTTTTTCTCTATTTTTAGCTTAAAAAAATATGTCCTTACCTTTCTGTCATCATTTTATAATCAATTTTATTTTAATAAAAAGTTCCAGAATACAATGAAAGTGTTGATATTTAATTTTTTAGTAGTTACCATATCCGACTATCTGTGTCCCTATGTACTTCCTCTGATTCAAAATAAGTGCAACATTTACATTTTCACGAATTTTGAAGTAAAATAGTTTAATGGAGATTATGATAAATTAAAGGGATAATTAGTGAAAATGGTCCCACCATAATTTTTGTCTTTATTAAAGAAAGAGAAATTAATGATATTTAATAAAGTTAAGTAGGGATAAAATAGTAATTTTATAGATAAAAATATGCCAAATAAGGAAAGTATTATACTTATTTTGAATCACCTCTTTTTGGAAAGTGTTGCACTTATTTTGAATCGAAGGAAGTATTAGTTTATTACAAATAATCTCTGCTGAATATAAAACGTTTTGCTTTTTTTTGTCACTTTCAAATTATTAAAAAGGTTGAATTATCTAATATATACCTTTTAATAACTCCACTTCTATATATAAAAAGTTATTAAAAAGAAAAAACAATGACAATTATGCTAAGCATTTTATTCGAACAAATATAGAACTAAAATGGCAAAATGGATGGTTTTGTGTTTATTACCAGTTCTTCTCTATCTAATGAATGGGGAGTCTGCTTTCAAATTGAAAATCGTCCGCCCTGCACCCACCCCCGTTCATATGCTTCAACAGGCATTACACAAGGTAGATTGGAAACCTATAGTTCTAATCATAAATAATATTTACAAATCATATTTTTTATTTAACACAATGTTTTTAAAAACCTTAACATATAAAGTTATACAGTAATTTATATATTAATTATAAGTGTTGGAAAAATTCATACTTATAGCCTAAACCAAGAAAACGTATAACATGTCCATAACTGATTGTATACAACTAAGTATGTTTGATAAATCTTATTTAAAATGTTTTTGAGCTTATTAGTTTTATAAGTTTGAATTTACAAGCTTGTTAAATTAATAGGCTCAAAACATTCTTCAATATATCTTTCCAAACATACATTAAACCGCATACATAATAAATCTGAAGTAAAATATTCTTCGTTATTTGAATGGGTAAATCAATCATTTGCCCTGGGGGATCCGACATTAATCCTCTCATACCTACTAATTGATGTACCTGAGATGCATTTCCTCTGGCTCCCGAAAAAGACATCATATGGACTGGATTAAAAGGGTCGGTCATCCGAAAATTAGGATTCATTTCTTGTCGCAAATATTCACTTGTGGCATACCAAATCTCGATCGGTTGACGTAATTTTTCTACCGTGTGTACATTCTCATACCTTAAACCGCATACATAATAAATCTGAAGTAAAATATTCTTCACTAGTTTGTACTGATACAAAAATAAAAAATATTCTTCAATGCTATATTACTATCTACTATACTATAAATAAAAAATATATATTTGACTTAAACTAAATAACAAAATATTTATTTGTAAATAAAAAGGATAGTTATTCCGGAGATATATTGAAAATATAAATTGCTAGAAGGGCGATGACGATATTAAGGGGGTGTTTGGGAAAGCTTATTTAAAGGAGCTTATGTCTTATAAGTTTATATAAGCCTAAATAATCCCTTTGAAAAGAGATTATTTAAGCTTCAAAGGAATTATTTAGGCTTATATAAGCTTATAAGCCATAAGCACCTCTTAATAAGCTTTCCCAAACACCCCTAAATAAGAGGGTGCTCACCCAATTTCCATGGAGTACAAGAGTTGTTCATAATCTTCACTTCATTGCTTGATTGAAAAAGTACGCGAATAACGTGAATTCTGTTTGAGATACTTCTCAAATTGATATCGTTCGGTGTTGCTTAGCCGCCATAGCAGGCGTGCTTCCAGCTCGTATCTGTCAAGAATTGGTACCGCTTGCCTTTCAATTTCTCCTTCTTATTTCCAATCTTGCATCCATGCTTCTGTGCGTTTGTGTGTTTATGTATATTGTTGTATTTTTCATATCGATTTTAAGAGTATTAACACTTAATCTGCCTCTTTTGAGCAAAACATCAAACCCTAGCCTTGTTTCTCAACCACAAACCTCCTGATTATAATTTAAGATTTTGGTACTAAATATTAAGTTTTTCATCGTTCATATATATGTTATTATGATTAAACAATTTTGTTGTGAGGTGGAATGGTGGATTCTGATTGTAGTACAGTTTATCCTATATGCAAGATTTTAAGATCAAATGAAGTAAACAAGAATGGGGTGTATTTTTTATTAAATGCTTGATTATGTGCACTTGAAATGTAATTTTTGATGGTTGTATGTGGTTCATGGTTGTTATCCAATCTAGTAATGGTATTTGACGATTGAGCCCTCTTTACAGTATGAGTTTTGTTCTTAAAACTGTTAGCACTGATATAGGTTCTTTTTAACTAGTTCTAAAGATACAGAATGGGTGACATCAATGAAAACAAAGAAACTGATTTACAAACTAAAGAAAATGATGAAGATCTCAAACGACAATTATGGAGAAAATTCCGCCCGAAACTTTGGTTTTCATCTATTTGGAAAAAATGTTCTCTCGAATCAAGAATTAATGGATTCAAAACATTCTTGAAAATCAATATCATTCCTGCTTCAATTTCCATAACAATGTTGTGTTATCTCCTACTAAAGTCAAAGGGGTCAAAGTGTAAAACGGTTCCATATTCAGACTTATTACATGGCCTACAAAACGGAAGTGTCACAAGGGTTCAATTCAAAGAAAATTCACGCTGTATATTGTACAACACTAATCCACAAACTTCCAAGAGCACACAAATATTAAAGAAAGTATCAAATCCTACATTTAAATTCCAAGAAGCGTTAAGATCAATGCTTACAAAATTTTCAAGAAAGCACGATGGTTTACCCGAATTACACCAATCAGTAATTGACGATAATAAAAATAACCGAGAACTTGTTTCTTCCCAAATCCCAAAACGTGGGTGGCAATTTTCAACAAGATACATTGATGATGATTATAGAGAGCTTCTTGATTTAATGAAAGAAAAAGGAACGACATACGGGTTAGACCCGGAACCGTTTTTGGTTTCAACAGGTCGAAGAGTTTTTTCTACTTTATTAAGTCAAGCACCTTCATGGGCCATGCTGTCATTAGTTGCTCATGGGTTAGGTGGCGGTGGGACCGTTGCAAGAAAACCTAGTAAAAATGATACAGTAACTTTTGATGACGTGGCAGGTGTTGATGAAGCTAAAGCAGAGCTAATGGAGGTAACAATAACATATTATAACATCACTCTTTTTTTGGGAACTAGAATCTTTTTAATTATGTTTTTAATATGTTGTAGATTGTTTCATGCTTGCAAGAAGATTCAAAATACACGAATCTTGGAGCAAAATTACCCCGAGGCGTGCTTCTGGTGGGCCCGCCCGGAACAGGAAAAACATTGCTAGCGCGTGCAATTGCTGACAAGGCAGGGGTCCCCTTTTTCATCACGTGTGCAAGTGAATTTGTTGAAATGTTTGTTGGAAGAGGAGCGAGTCGAATTAGGGATCTTTTCAAAGATGCTAAAAAACATTCACCTTCTATTATCTTCATTGATGAACTTGATGCTGTTGGCCTTAAACGTGGTAGAGCCTTTAATACTGAGGCTGACCAAACATTAAATCAGTTATTAACTGAAATGGATGGATTTGAGTCGGATAAAAAAGTGGTAGTTATTGCAGCAACAAACAGGCCCGAAATGTTGGATTCAGCTTTACTTCGTGCAGGCCGATTTTCAAGGAAAGTTTTTATTAGAGAGCCAGATGAAGATGGGAGAAAACAAATCCTGGCTGTTCATTTCAGAGGGGTCCCACTTGAAGATGATAGAGATGAAGTATTTGAGCTTGTTGCATCATTGACACCGGGTTTAGTTGGTGCTGACCTGGCAAATATTGTCAATGAATCCGCCCTTCTTGCTGCACGTAGAGGTAAAATGTTAAAAATACCTTTTTCTTTATTAAATTTGTTAAGAGTTTAATTAGGATTTCATAATTTGATTTTGATTACACAGGCGGAGATTGTGTATCGAGAGGTGATATAATGGAAGCTATTGAAAGAGCTAAAGTGTCGTTTGATGATAGACAGCAACATCCTGAGTTTAATGAACAAGAAGCCCAACAAATTTATGCGATTTCATCCCAACTAGTTGCACAGTCAGAGTCAAGGTTTGACTATTGAGTAATAAACACAAGATTATTATTTTATTAAATTTTGCTTTTTTCATTTAGGATTGGTTTTATTGGTTATTGATTGTTAAATGTTTGGACATTGGTGTAGAACATAAATTGTACTCTAAATTTGAAAGAGAAATAATGATAGATTTTGATATATGAGTTGTTTAAATTTGTAGATTTTTATTTGAATGCATCATTAATAGCAACAAAACAATGCAGCAAGATCTTTAGTAAAGATAGAAAAACACGTAAATAACCAAGAAAAGGACAACCCACAAGAACAAGAACCAATGTCACTTCATATTTTCCGTTCTCGATTGGATTTAATATTTGAACTAAAACAAAGATGTCTATAAATTCTTCTCCGCTGGTTGAATCTTCTTCACTGATGATTGGATCTGAAATATTACCGCTTTTGTCGGAGGAAGTTCAAAAGCAACATCTAAGTCCTTAATGCACATGCATTCAAGATACCTCACATCTCTATGTAAGAATCATATTTTCTTTCTAATTCTCTCCGTCCGAGATGACACCGGTTTCAGATCTTTCTGCTCCTCCACAGCTTGCAGATTTCTAATCCTTTCTGGCTCATGATATAATATTTGATAAAAAATGAACAAAACTACCCTTTCTGACTCATGATATAATATTTCTGACTTTCCACGTTAAGTATGAGGTGTATTGTTGTTTTGTGCTAAGTAGTTCACTTCTCAAATACGAGTATATGATATTGCATATTTAAGGAAAGAAAGTTATTGCTTAGCATAATGTCTCATAGGAAATATGTGATGGTAATAGAAGACGTGTGGTCATAGTTTAATTAAAACAGAAAATTAACCAAATGCTAGTGTTGAATTACTTAGTCATTTATATCTAATATCATGTTTGGAGTTTTGTATTTTGTGCAGGGTAGAACTTTTGGTGGTTAAAGTGTGAAGAGTTAAAGTTGAAGGTTATTAGCTAAGGTATGTGTTTATATTTTTAGCTTGTTATGTTATGTTTGGTTGCAGGTGTATATTCTGGAAGTAGAGGGTGTATTGTATAACTTTGTATATATTAGAGTTGTATAAAGAGAGAGAGTAGGTGGTGTTATTCAACATAATAATAATATACGATCTGAAAATATCTCTCTCACTCTCTCTCTGTTAGGGTTTTCATTCTCCATTGTTGAGTTCTTACGATCTGTAAATGGCTGTTAACTTCTTGAGTGTTATGAGGGTTGTAGTGAGTTTTCTGTTGTATGTATTCATTAACCATTGAGTTAAATAAAGGACTCTTTAGGTTGGCTAAATCGTTCTGTTGATTGTTTGTTTGTATAGATCTGTTAGATCTATGATTTTCTACATGGTATCAGAGCAAAGGTTCGTCTGATCGTTTCGTTTTCCGTTCAGATCTGAAGCAATAACTCGTTTTGGTTCGTGTTCTGTTGTTCGAGATCTGGTTTGTTGTAGATCTGATTTCTTCTGTGAATCTGAGAAATATCGATTCCTCATCGGTGTTCTTTAGAAGGATAGTATCTTTCTGATTATCAATCGATTTTCAGACGCTATCTCGAAGAAAGCGATATTAGGGTTTGATTTGATCGATTCGGAATTGTTAACAGAAATAATATGGTGTTCTGTTGTATATGATTTCTTGTTGATCTGTGGAAATTAGATAACGTTCAAGTTATCTAGGGTTTGCTGAGATCATCTTCTTCGGTCAGTGCTGGTCTTGTTTTCTTTTAAAAATTGCTTCCGCCATTCTCTGTTATTTGGAATTTGGGCTATAGCACTGTAAGTTTTTCTTCCTACTCTGAGGTCGTAGCAAGTGTACTTGTAAATCGGAGAGCTCTGAAATACAAGAAGCTTGACCTACACCAGAGATCTTTATGTGTGATTTTCTCTGTTATATTTTGTCTTGTTTATACTAACTTTTTTGTAGCAGAGAAGGATCCAAGATATAACATGTCCGGACTTCATTAGAGAGTCTTTGGAATCTTGTTCACTACTTGGTTTTCCTTTTAGGGTTTTCTGTTTTCCTTTTATTCTTGTGTGGTTTATGTTTAATATTTTTGGTGGAGATATGGGTGATCAGAATGATGTTACTCTTATAAATAAGTTGGACTTTAGTGACCCCTTGTTTCTTCATGCTAGTGATACTACTGGAACTCCTTTAATTTCTATGAAACTGAAAGGTACTGAAAATTATAATATATGGTCTAGGTCTATGATATTAGCATTAGAAACTAAAAATAAAATTGGCTTCATAGATGGATCTTGTATTAAAAGTTTAACAAATGATGTGTTGAGTAGACAGTGGGACAGGTGTAATTCTGTTGTTCTTTCTTGGATTTTAAGTTGTGTTTCTGAAGAGTTGTTTGCTGGTCAAATTTTTAATACTAATGCTACTATTGTTTGGAATGAATTAAAAGAGACTTATAGTAAAATAGATGGGTCAATAATGTTTAATCTACATCATGAGATAAATTCTTTAAAACAAAAAGGTACTGCTATCTCGGTTTACTATCATAAATTGAATGCCTTGTGGAAACAATATGATGCATTAGTTGAATTGCCTAATTGTGTTTGTGATGCAAATGGAATTGTTAATAAACATAATAAATTCTTGAAGTTAATGCAGTTTTTAATGGGTCTTGATGATTGCTATTTGACTATTAGAAGTAGTATTCTGTCTAGGGAACCTATTCCTGATGTTAAAACTGCCTATGCTATTATATCTAGGGAAGAGTCACATAGAGGTATATCTGTTGATGAAAGTGTAAATAAACAATCTGCCACTGCTTTTCTGTCTCAATATGATAATAAAAAGAAGAATAATAAAGGGTCTAATTCTGGTATTAAGTGTACTAACTGCCAAAAAGATGGTCATACAATTGATAAATGTTTTGAATTAATAGGATATCCTAGCTATTACAAAAAGAATAATAGTTCTCAAACAAAAGGAAAGAATTATGCTAACTATTCTAATGAATCTAGTAATGTTCGTGATAAAACTGTTTCTACTAATGATAATTCTTCCATGCCTTTTACTAGTGAACAAGTTCAAAAAATAATAAGTCTCATTAATGAAAAGTGTGTTGCTAGTTCTTCACGTGTGCAGTCAAATATGGCAGGTACATTTTTTAACAATAGTAATATTTTTGAGAAAAAATTTTCAAATTTTTTTAATTCTAACAGTTGTTTAGTTAGCAATAAAGTTACAAAAAATTGGATTGTTGATTCGGGTGCAAATCAGCATATGACAGGAACTTCTTTAGGTCTTGATAATATTGTTGATGTTGAGGAATTAAAAATATCTGTTTTTCATCCAAATGGAACTAGAGCTTTTATAAAACACATAGGAAATAAAAGAATAAATAATCAAATTACTTTGTATGATGTTCTTGTTATTCCTGAATATTGTGTTAGTCTCTTGTCTGTTCAAAAATTGGCTAAAGATAGTAAATTTTTTGTTGGTTTTGATGAATCAAATTGTTATGTTCAGGATTTGATTGCAAAGAAAACTGTGGGGACTGGTAAAGAAGTTGATGGATTATACATGTTAAATGTAAGTGATAGTCTGTTTAATTGCAACTTTGTGACTAATTGCTATCTGTCTAAAACGTTGTGGCATAGTAGGTTAGGTCATCCTGCAGATAATGCTTTAAATCTGTTAAATGAAAGTTTAAAATTTGATAATAAAAACAGTATATCTCCTTGTGATGTGTGTCATAAGGCTAAACAAACTAGAGAAGCGTTTCCTCTTAGTGAACATAAATCTAAGGAGATAGGTGAATTAATTCATATTGATGTCTGGGGTCCTTATAGAGTTGTAAGCACAGATGGTTTTAAATATTTCTTAACTGTTGTTGATGATTATACTCGTGCAGTTTGGGTGTATATGTTAAAAAGTAAAACTGAAGTTTATGAAAATTTTCAAGAGTTTTATAATTTAATTAAAACACAGTTTAATAAATCAATTAAAGTAATTAGAACAGATAATGGAACTGACTTTGTGAATCATAATATGATGGTTTTTTGTAAAAATAAAGGAATAATTCATCAAACTTCTTGTGCTTACACTCCTCAACAAAATGGTATAGTTGAAAGGAAACATAGACACTTATTGAATGTGGCTAGGTCTCTTATGTTTCAGGGGGGAATTCCTTTGAAGTTTTGGGCTGATTGTGTGCTAACTGCTGTTCATTTAATTAACAGGACTCCCTCTTCTGTTCTTAATGGTAGGTCTCCCTATGAATTAGTTTATAAAAGTAAACCTTCCTTGTTACATTTAAGATGCTTTGGGTGTTTATGTTTTTCAACAATTTTAAACAATGGTGATAAATTTAGTAGTAAGTCAGAAAAGTGTGTTTTAATTGGATATGGTTCAAAAATAAAAGGTTATAAACTGTGGAGTATTGATTCAAAGAAAATAATTTTTTCTAGGGATGTAAAATTTTATGAAACTGTTTTTCCTTATAAAATGAGTAATAATGATTTTGAATCTACTGAAATAGAAAATAATGGTTTAAATCATTTAAATTTTTTTGACTTACAATTTTTTGAAAAACATGGAACTGTAGTAGAACCCAATGATGATAGGGAGGTATCTCAGGATGTTGGCAGTAGGGAGAGTGTCCCTGGTAGGTCAGGTGAGGCTAGCAGAGTTGATACTTCTAGTGTTACTGGTAGGATGTGTATCCCTAGACACTCCAATGGAGAAACTAGAACTGATACTACCACTAGTAATAGTAGGAATTGTGTTTCTGAGTCCTCTAACAGAAATACCAGTGTAGATACTGCCACTGCACCTTCCAATGATGAGATACATGAGCAGAATGCTCCTGAGTGTCAAAATATTTTTGAAAATAATAACTTGAGGAGATCTACTAGGCCAAATGTCTTACCTAAAAAATTCAGTGATTTTGTGTTAAATAATCATTCTAAATACAGTTTAGATAAAGTTGTTGATTATTCATGTTTAACTAGAGAAAATTATGCCTTTGTTAGTAACTTGAATAAATCTAATGAACCTAGTTCCTATAAAGAAGCTTCTTTAGATAATAATTGGATTGAAGCTATGAACTTAGAAATGGAAGCCTTGTATAGGAATAATACTTGGATTGTGACTGATCTTCCTCATGGAAGAAAAGCTATAGGTTGTAGATGGGTTTATAAAATAAAGTATAAATCTAATGGTGAAATTGATAGATATAAGGCAAGATTAGTTGCTAAAGGGTATAATCAAAGAGAAGGGATTGATTTTGATGAAACTTTCTCTCCTGTTGTTAAAATGATAACTGTTAGATGTGTTATTAGCATTGCTGTTGAAAATAACTGGCCTCTATTTCAGTTAGATGTTAATAATGCTTTTCTTTATGGTGATTTGTCTGAGGATGTGTATATGACCTTACCTGAGGGTTATTTTGGTAATAGTGGAAATAAAGTTTGTAAGCTTGTTAAGTCGTTGTATGGACTTAAGCAGGCTCCTAGAAAATGGAATGAAAAGTTAACTGGTACATTAATTAGTAATGGTTTTGTACAAAGTGTGAATGATTTTTCTTTGTTTACAAAAAGGTCTAATGGTACTATTGTTATGTTACTTGTGTATGTTGATGATATTGTTATAACTGGTAGTGATGTTAAAAATAGAGAAGGTTAAACAATATTTGAATACTCAGTTTTTGATTAAAGATTTGGGTGAGTTACAGTATTTTCTGGGAATTGAGGTTTTAAGAACTGAAAAGGGTCTTTGTTTGTCTCAAAGAAAGTATGTGTTAGATTTGTTGGCTGAATTTGGTCTTATTGGTTCTAAGCCTGTTTCTACTCCCATTGAGGCTAATCTGGTTATAACAGACTTAGCTAATTCAAAAAAGGGTGATAAATTATTAACAAATTTGACTGAATATCAGAGGTTGATAGGAAAGTTGATTTATTTGACCATTACTCGGCCTGATATTTCATTTGCTGTGCATTGTCTGAGTCAGTTTATGCATGCTCCTTTAGAGTCACATAGAAAGCTTGCTTTTAGAGTTCTTAGATATCTAAAAGGGTCACCTGGTAAAGGTGTTTTATTTGATAAAAGTAATTCTTGTGAATTGAAGGCTTTTGTTGATTCTGACTGGGCTAAGTGTTTAGCTACAAGAAAGTCAGTTACTGGTTATTCTTTGTATCTTGGTAATAATTTGATTGCTTGGAAAAGTAAAAAACAGTCCTCTGTTTCAAGGTCAACTGCTGAGTCTGAGTATAGGGCTTTGTGTGCAGTGGTATGTGAAATAGTTTGGGTTGAAAAGCTGTTAACTGAACTTGGTGTAGTTAAGTTGTTACCAGTGAGTGTTTTTTGTGATAATAAAGCAGCAATATCAATTGCTGCAAATCCTGTTTTCCATGAGAGAACAAAACATTTTGAGATTGATTTGCATTATGTGAGAGCTAAAGTTCTTGCATGTGTTGTTAAAGTTCTAAAGATTGAAACATTTAACAATGTTGCTGATCTGTTTACTAAGGGGTTGGTATCAAATCAACATAAAAGGTTTTGTGAGCAGTTGAAGTTGTTTGATGTCTTCCAAACATGAGATTAAGGGGGAGTGTTGAATTACTTAGTCATTTATATCTAATATCATGTTTGGAGTTTTGTATTTTGTGCAGGGTAGAACTTTTGGTGGTTAAAGTGTGAAGAGTTAAAGTTGAAGGTTATTAGCTAAGGTATGTGTTTATATTTTTAGCTTGTTATGTTATGTTTGGTTGCAGGTGTATATTCTGGAAGTAGAGGGTGTATTGTGTAACTTTGTATATATTAGAGTTGTATAAAGAGAGAGAGTAGGTGGTGTTATTCAACATAATAATAATATACGATCTGAAAATATCTCTCTCACTCTCTCTCTGTTAGGGTTTTCATTCTCCATTGTTGAGTTCTTACGATCTGTAAATGGCTGTTAACTTCTTGAGTGTTATGAGGGTTGTAGTGAGTTTTCTGTTGTATGTATTCATTAACCATTGAGTTAAATAAAGGACTCTTTAGGTTGGCTAAATCGTTCTGTTGATTGTTTGTTTGTATAGATCTGTTAGATCTATAATTTTCTACATGGTATCAGAGCAAAGGTTCGTCTGATCGTATATAATCACAACTCTATCTAGAGGTAGAAAAATTGTTTCCACATAATTAACAAGTCTTTGAAAAATCAAAATCATAAACATTATTTATGTCAAATCAGAGGTTGGACTTACAATTGGTTATGAAATGTAGTTTTGGGTATGTAAAATCCATCTAAATTTAAAAGTAAAAGATCAGAATACATCCAAAGCATGAAAACTTTTTGGAATCGGCAAGCAACAAATACTTAAGGCTCAACTTTGGTCTATTACTCTAGTGGACCAAATTGATTTAGTTGGATTTCTTTCAAATCTAATCAACTTTTAGCCAAATCTGACAAAATTGTAACTTATTTCTAAATTTCAGATGACGATGAATAAAAAACACATCCTTCCAGTGCCAATATTATAAACGTGTACGTTATACTTATACCTACCATTTCTTGTGAAATAAAGGCGTGTTTCTATATCGAAATGAAAAAGAACTAGCCACATTTTAAAACAGTTACAACTATTTCAAATCCCTAGGTTGGCGATTGTCTCGTCGAGTGCTAAAATTAAATCCTGGTATGCGTAGCCAACCAAAATCCGAATTCCCTTTATTATACACAATCTAGACTAAATAGGTGTACGAAAAGGTGATTGGATCTATGGCAGTGATATAAATTTTTACAATGTACAAATCACTCCTCTTTTATTTAAGATGCTTGAATGTATAATCTACGTATGTACCATCTTTTTCACTTAAATTTCAAAGATAGTGAGTTACATTATTTAGTATCGAATGACATAAATACGTAGTTTATAGACTGCTAATTATAAACGAAAATTTTCTTTATTACGCAACTATTTATTTATTAAAAAAAACAAAGATATTATCATCATATCATGAGTTTGTTATATAGCCTTAAAAAGAGGCTGCCTTTTTGTGTTTTTGTAGTCCCATTCATTTACACATCATTCCACCATGGCTTTGACCCCACATTTATCGTCTTGTCCATTTACCTGGCTTTGGAATCGTAATATTCGACTTGTAACAATTATATTCTTATCAGTTGTGATCGGACGTTACTATAGAAGGTACGAACTGATTTTTCCTTATCAGTTGGACTGGTTCGCTGTGATGCATTGTCATTATTGCGGGTCGTGTGTAACCTCATGTATTTTGTTTCGGTTTTTCGAGCCTTGGTCTTATCTTTCTCACAGACAATTGTCGCATGTTTCGGCTTTTAGATTTTAGCAATTCAATATTGCCTTCCAAAAAAAAAGAGTTACTCCATTTGTTAATTTTCAAAGTCTTTTGTCATTTTGGTCATTTAAAATATGCATCTCAACTAATTAAAATACGGCAGGGCCTCAGTCATACGATAATGTGTTAGCTATTCTGCATTGCCAATTTGGTAATGAGTGAGGTATCTTTACAACAAGAGGAGCAAGGTCATAGATCCAAAATCCGGTACACCCCAATAGATATAACCACCAGATGAATAAAATGTTCCCCGCATTATAGATAGATAACCGATTGTTGGCCAGTTAGAATTTCACATTTTTCAACAAGATAATGTGTTAGTTACTTTACCTCGCTCTATAAAACCAATCCTAGACGTCTAGGTACGAGCTGTAAAGGGCCATAATTATGGACATTAGGACATCATATTTCTATAAATCATCTTTAATCTTTTAACTAAAACAAAACAAGTTTTTTTGCTTTAAAACGCATGCTCTTTTTTATTTACTTATTGTTTCTAGCTAGCAAATAATGATTTCTAAATAAACCATATATAGATGAGAACGCAACTTAAGTGACCAAAGTAATTATTTGAATAAATAAAAAATGGTTTTGTAAATGCAATGTTAGTTTATAATATAAATTGTTATATTAATTTCTGAAAATTTTACTCTAAATTGACTCCTTGAGTACAAATTTTTACAACAATAGAAAAAACTAAAAAAACTGAAATTCTAACATAATTTTTAAGTTCCATAAAAATCTTCAAAATTTTATCTATGGAAATACTCCAAACGTGGAGAAATTTAATTATCCAAAAATTTCTTGATCCTAGAGAAACAACCGGTAAATTTATTTAACGCTTACCACGAATCTCATTAACTCCAAAAACTTGAATTTTTCAATGGTCGAACAAAATTACTTCCCACAACAACACTATTCTCACGCGGGTCTATTAATCGGATCCTTCTCTGACCCGTTTAGCATTTTGTACCTATAAATATCCCTCACATCACCTGAATAAAATCCCATCAGAAATAAATATTCTCTCGGGTCGAGAATATAATTGTATATTTTACTTCCACACAGCTTAAAGCGATCTTGCCTTAGGCTATTAATTACCCGAAGGCAGGATCTCTTGACAGTTATTAAGCAAACTCAGACCACCACCCATCATGGCAATGGTCAAAAAGGACGTTTCTTCCAAACTACTTAAATCCCTCGTCCGCCGTGCCAACTCAGCATCACCGGCATCCTCCATCACCACCACCTCAAGGTTCTGTCAAGCACAAAAAACCACCTTAAACGCTGCCACCACCGGAAATGATGGTGACAAGTTATTTGATTTTGAAGACACCAAGAGCCTATTCTCGTCGGTTCCGACCGGAAAACTGTTGCATTCTGCGGCCACGTTGAACGCGGTGGCAGTGGAGCCGTTTGTGGATTTGAGTCTTTGGGTGATGAATTCACGGTTGATGGATGTGGGTTTGTTTAGAATGTTGGCGTTTGGGGTGACTAAACATACGGCTTATAAACATTTTGTGGCGGGTGGAGACACGGTTGAAACGGGTGAGACCGTTAAGAGGTTGTGGGATTCCGGGTTGAGAGGAATGTTGGATTATGGGTTGGAACATGCAAATGATAATGAATCTTGTGATACAGCTACTCAACAGTTGATTCAAACGGCTGAATCTACCCAATCTCTTCCTCCTTCTTCTGTAAGTTTGTTACTCCATTTATTTGGTTCAAATCTTGATTGGGTTTTAAAAATGACATGAAAAACCATACGGTCCATAGAACGGGTTAAATATTAGGACCTGTAATTTTGACCTTAAATGTAGCTAAATATTAGCGGGTTAAATACATAGAACGGTCAAAAATCGGCTAATTTAATATTTTTAAGGGCAAATTGCATAAAATAGCAACATACTATTATAATGATTCCTAATTCTAGCAACCAACGATCAAAATTTCCAAAAATAGCAACTGACTTTTAACTTTTTGCAATTTGAGAAACATTTTATCCGGAATGACGTTCGTCAGTATTTTATGGAGGCGGAATAAGGGGTTGGCATGGAGTAACTATTTAAGAATTATCGCTCAAATCAGTTTAGGATTAATTGGAATAAAATTAGAATAATTAAATAACCGGCTACATTATTAGAAAATATTGACTACCTCGTTTCGCGTAAAATGTTTCCCAAATTGCAAAAATTTAAAAGTCTGTTACTATTTTTGAAAATTTTAATAGTTCATTGCTAGAATTAGAAATCACCTGATAGTATGTTGCTATTTTATGCAATTTGCCCTATTTTCAATACATACAACCTACTAAAGTGTTATAGTCAATAATTTATACTCCGTATTATTTTTCTAATCATAGTTAACTAACTATATTAATTTTAGGGTTTTGATAATGATAGCCCTAAGGGCTGTCTTTAAGTGCATTAAAGTTGTACAATATTGATAGTTCCTAAGATTACGGAGTTTGTTATACTTAGATGTACAAATTTTCGATGCATGTCTTGTAACAGTCTTTATAGCTGTCATTATCAAAACTCTTAACTTTAAAATGGAACAAAAGTGACTTGTTCAACGTCCCATACTAGAAATGACCTAAATGAACTGCCCATCTTGCGACACCTGGCAAAATGGGTTTGGACACATCACACATGGGTAACATGTCAAACTAGTAAAATTTCAAGTAAGATCACATTTTTGTTATATTTTCTTTATGTTTTTCTTCCGAGCCCAGATCTAATTTCAACTAATTTAATGGAAGAAAACAGGTTAGTTTTGTGGCAGTGAAGATCACAGCAGTGTGCCCAGTGTATCTACTCAGGAGAGTGAGCGATCTTCTTCGATGGGAACACAAGAATTCATCTTTCGAGCTCCCATGGAAGCAACAAACTTTACCAATCTTTTCAGAAACCAGCCCTTTTTACCATACATTACAACAACCCGCCCCTTTGACCGCCGAGGAAGAACGTGATCTTGAACTAGCTCACAAAAGATTACAAAGCATTTGTGACAAAACCTTTGAAGGCAATGCCCGCGTTGTTATTGATGCAGAGGACACTTCAATCCAGCCCGCAATTGATTACATGACATATTGGGCTTCCATCAAGTACAATGAGGCCCAAAGGCCCATGATATATGGCACCATTCAAGCTTTCTTGAAGGATTCTGGTGTGAGGATGTCTTTGACCAAAAAGGGGGCTGACAAAATGGGCTTGCCTCTCGGGTTTAAGTTGGTTCGTGGAGCTTATATGTCAAGTGAAACAAAGTTGGCTCATTCACTTGGTGTTGAGTCACCTATTCATGATACTGTATCCGACACGCACAATTGCTACAATCGGTGTGCTACATACATGCTTGATCAGGTCTCTAATCGCCCCGGTGGACTCATTCTTGCCACCCATAATCTTAATTCGGGTAAAAATTTGATCTTTAATTGATTCGATCGTTTTATGTTTGAATACTATAAAATTATTCAAGATTTTTGAATACCTTTTTGATACCATCATATGGGTTGTTCTCATAAGCATTTCCCATGTGAAAAAACTAGAAAATGATTCAATATGTTGATAGAAATAAAGTGTAATAACACGAATTTTTTTAAAAAAGAATCAAGACTTTGATCGAAATAGAGTGTAATAATGAGAAAATTACAAGATATAACATTTTGAATACCCTTTTGGTACTATCGTTATCGTATGGGTTGCACTTCATAATCATTTCCAATGTGAGAAACTACAACAAGATAAAAGATTTTGATAGAAATAAAGTGTAATAACATGAAAAATTAAAAAACATTCAAGATTTTTCATACCTTGTTGGTAACCATCATGCGGGTTGTTATTTATAATCATTTCCCTTGTGATAAACTACAAAAAGATTCAAGATTTTGATCGAAATAAAGTATAATGACACGAAAATTACAAAAAGATTCAAGATTTAGAATACCCTTTTGATACCATCATATGGGTTGTTTCTCTTTGCCATTTCCCATGTGAAAAATCTAAAAAAGGTTCAAGATTTTAACTCATAACAATGTGAAATAACAGGAAAATTGATCGCACAAAAGGCACGCGAATGTGGAATTACAAAAGAAAGTGAGAAGCTCGAGTTTGCTTCACTCTATGGAATGGCTGACGCATTAGCTTTCAGTCTAAGGAACGGAGGCTTCAGTGTTAGCAAGTATTTGCCATTTGGGCCCGTTGACCAAATCATGCCTTATCTTCTACGCCGAGCAGAAGAGAACAAAGGCATGTTGTCCTCTTCAAGTATCGACAGGCAACTCATTATGTAAGACACATGTAACTCTTGTACTTTGTGCATTAAAAGTTGTTTTCGAGCACCAATTGTTTCATGGTGTTTTCTTACAGGAAAGAGTTGAAGAGGAGAATGACGGCATGTTTTGGCAACAAGGTGGTTGAAGGTGAGAACCAAGTCAAACGACAAGCTAACTCTGTTGCAAACTAAGCAAGTGAAATCTCCAAAATGCACATTTATGGATCGACCAAGTTTTCCTTGTTTGAATTCACGAATGTAACCACGATGTATAGACTGAAATAAGTGTATATGTATATAGGGTCAAATGTTTTTTGATTACATTTGACCCTTTGGAACTCTAAACTGATCTTACGCAATCCCTTTGTTAATGTATATGGGATATATGGGAACTTGTGTTCTTTCTTTTCTAAAACAATTATTTCATGTTAGGGTTATAGCAGTATGAAATGATATTATGAGAAGAAAATAAGAGCACAAGCTAGAGATTGACGTGGTTCACTGATCGGCTACATCCACGTCCAAACTAGAAAGATTTTACTTCCTCCGTATCAAAATAAGTGACACGTTTTTTATTTTGGGGTGTATCAAAATAAGTGATACATTTTGAAAACTTTCTTTATTTGATAAAAATAATGGGACTCGTACTCACTAACTATCCACTTTAATAAAGTGAAATTACCCTTATACCCTTATTTTTACTTTTAAAATTCATTAATATCATTTTATTCAAAAAAAATGGGACTCATTCTCCACTTTAATGTATTTTAATGTATTTTAACTTCTACTTTAATCTTTTACTTCAAAAAACGTGTAAACCAATTTGTATCACTTAATTTGATACGGAGGAGGTATTACATTTTGGTACAAGATATAAACAATTACACAAATTCTATTAATAGAGATTGGATTAATATTTTTTATTTCCTCTCCATTATACTAAAATTTGGGCCACAAAATTCTACATCAAGCCCATAAAATTAAGAAAGAACCTCCACAGTCAAGTTCAACATGAATAAGATATGACATTTCAGCTAAATCGAATGAATTATTGATCTCGACCAAATTTGGCAAATTGATCAAAATCGAGATTCAGCTAATTTATATTAATATTACATGGGAGTAGATTAGATTTGCCGTTCAAAAAAAAAAAAAAAAAAAAAAAAAAAACATGGGAGATGATTAATTATACACCACATTAATTGCAATTTACCCACCACAATCATTGCTTTATAATGCTTGTAGAATTTACTTAAAAATGTTGTATGATGTGGTGCATGCACTAATTGATATGGTTTAGATATCACCTCACAATATTAAAAGTCATGAATTTAAATTTAAATATTCTATATAATTTGAAGAAAGAGCAAGAGAAAGGATGCTAGTACAAGAAGTTAACAAAGAATTCAAGAAACATTAAAAAAAGAAAAAATCGAAAATTGAATGGCATAAACCCACCACTTCCGTAACATGCATGTGTCTCAATATATAAATGGTTCGATTTCTCCAAAACAAATTAATGGAGGTTTAAACTCTATGCTAATTTTAATGAAACACTATACACGAGCCATCTATTGATAGAGTTCTTGGATCACTCAGCGTCACGTCAGCTCAAACTACAACCGACATTCAACCAACATACACACGCACACAAGATACCAAATACCCTATTAAATCGCATTGGGCCCCACATAATCAAACCCTTCAACACTTCGGTTTGGGGAAGAATTCAACCGAAGTTAAGAAAATAAAGTGTGGTGCCATTGGTAAGAATACTTTCGGTTGGGGAAGAGGGGGACTGAAGCTCCCTGTTGGGAGTAGTCTTAGTGCATCTGATATGCTAACAGCTTCGGTTTTAAATTTTTAGTCACCAAACTACGTTAACCTGACATACATATCTAAGGGAAGCATAACCTATCTCGATATGTGGTCTAGTTCATATAATTTCGGATCAATCCCTCAGAGAACGGCTTTAGCAAGCAATTGATTAAGTATATTAAACTGAGTAGCAAATAGTAATGAATTTTGGGGGTTTGTTGGTTGTCATATTTCAATCATTGGTCCAGTGAGCAATGGGCTCGAACAAGAGGACACATATTCTTTTATGCTGTCATGGACTTGTGGGCCTACTGTAGTTAATGTTTTGTTGTATATGCAGCTTTATTTTTACATGCATTTAAATCATGTAAAGTTGTTTTTCTATGCCATTAACGTAACTTATAACTAATAGGGTTATTTGCATAGAATAATATGATAATATTGTATGAATTCTAATTTAGAGGGAGAAAGTAGAACCTAAAATGAAATGAATTATGTTAAGAAGTTACAACAAGTTACAAGGCACTTAGCAAGTTTTTTGTACTACTCCAAAAAAAAAAAAAAAAAAAAAACTAATACTTCGTAGTAAGAAGACCCATGGCTAAGCTAAAGGGTCGGCCATCAAATCTAGTCATGTATGTGTAAGTAAAGGTATTTTAATATGACTATTTCGAAAATTAAGTTTTAGCATTTTAGTGACATAATTGATGGCCATAAATGTTATTTTACTAAACAATAGTATAAAACTACATATATTTGGCTTAATTTACAAAAGAAACACACACTCTTGCTAACTTTTCTGTCGATAATACATAGACTTCAGGCAAAAAAAATAAAAATCCAAGCAAATTATGGTAAAATGCGACAATCTATTTCAGCTATTGTACCATGAGTCATGAGAAATATATTGTAACACCTCAATTTTTAAAACAAAACATTTGCCAAAACATATCATTTTATATATAAATAGAAGAACCATTCCAAAAATACGGATTTACAAAAACTTTTGGTATGAAATCAGAGTATAAAGTTTCGGTGTTACAAAATATATCAAAACCAAAGCTAAGCATAAATCCGCTCTAATGTTCTTCTATTCTAGGCCCCGCATATCTCTATCCATGCGTACCTATATCTTTGATCCAGAACCTGAATACATAGCAAAAACAACAAGTAGTACGTGAGACACAAAAATGTCTCGTGAGCTACATGTGTTTAGACCCCGATAAAACAAACAAGTATCACATTATATATAAACATACATATATATCTCATCATCATACGTCTAGTCACCCTAATGTGACCCTATCGATTTTGCTTTCCTAGCAATCGTAACTAGTTATATGGAACATCTCCAAATAACCCATCATCTCACGTACTTATTAATCGGGGATCCCCCGCCTTAATAAGCCTTACGATAACGGCAAGAGGGAATCGCCCAATCTACCGTTACCCGACTTCTAGCCGGATCACGTCTGGTTAGCAAGCCTCCTATCACATGATGGTCCATGGGTCGACGCCCAATCCGCCCCATCCAAAGTGACCGGGGATCCCCCGAATCACCGCCAATCTATCACTCATCATAACTTCTCGAGTTATTCCATCTAAGCCCTTGGCTATCTCGTCAATCATCAAACAAGTTAGTTTTAATATTCGTAATAATATATAACTAACTCTACATACTAATAGTCTACACAATTAAGCAAATAGACCAAACACACATAATAAAATATTTCAATGGCTATATACCCAGTAAAGTCCACACGTACTCACCTTAGCAATTAATGCTCGCAATGTGTTCTTCCAACAAAATCCTTCCTTTTCCACAAGATTGCTCACTTTCGAGAATCCACCGAAATCCCTAATATGACAATCACAACTTGTTCAATAACAAATACTACTAATAATAACCCATTTATTATTAGAAACCATTTGATAACATTTTCCCCAATTTGGATGATTTCCAAAACCCTAGGTTTAACTAAATTTTAAGATTCTTACAAATCTTAATCATACACTTGTTTCCTTTGTTAAAATATCATCTATTAAGTGTATACAACCTTTATTCAAGCATTAATCACAAACCCAAGAACTAGGGTTTCAAACCCAAGCCTAGAAATCCATAGATCTAAAGCTACAATGATCAAGGAGTGAAGATTTACCTTTAATCTTCAACTAGGAGTGAAGAATCACGAGATTTGACCAAGAAATCGGTTCCCAGTGATGTTTTCCACTAAAAAACGTATACTCACTTGTAGAGAGGAGTTCTAGGTTTTAAAATGCACAAAATGGCTGAAATCCCGTTTTATTCAACTTCAACAAAAGTTCGCGCCGTGAACTCAGGCGTGAACTTCCCGCGTCAGAACCCAAAAAACTCTGTCGGTAGTTCACGTTCGTAAACTAAAGTTCGCGCCGTGAACTCAGTCGTGAACTAGTTCCCGCCGTGAACTCGGGCATGAACTTTTCCAGCAATCTCTGTTTCAGCTTAAACAAGGGATTTCACATAGCAAACGATGTCCGATTGACACGAAACCAAATCCCACGTTTTTTAAACGATTTATCCTTATTATCATATTTTTTCCTTAATTTATTTGATTTAAAATTTTGGGTCGTTACAACTATCTAACCCTTAAAAAGGATTCCGTCCTCGGAATCAACTCAAGGATTTCCAATCCCCATTCTGCTTCCATCCTCTTGTATCTATTACCATCAACCTTTTTAAATCATGATCCAATAACAATTATACATTTAAAGTCACTTAACACCGTTATGCCCAAACGGGTCAAAATCCGTCTTAAGCCCTTAATACCCTAAACGGGTCAAAGTTCCATAACTCAACTATAACACTTCCTATCATATAACTAAATCCTTTCATCAACAAAGGAGCGATATGAGCCAATCATTACTATTATTAAATCAATCAAAACGAAAGTCAATGCCTAGCTTTGACCAAGTCGCCATATCCCAAATTTGTCAACCTTTGACTTAAGCACAAAGTCAACTATACTTCGAAAATTTCCTTTCTCACTAAAAGTTCCATTAATTATCCTTTCCCTTTACAATCGACCTTGCATTCATGATTCATCAACAATCATATGCTCAATTCCCAAATTCAACTCGGATATACCCAACGGTCCAAAGTCGCATGATTCGACTATAACTCTTTTAATTATTTCATTAACCTTTTCACATACACACAATTGAAAAATTATGCTCTCGTTATTCGCGAGTCATTCAAAACGAGAGTCAAAGCCCATCTTTGACCAAGTCAACTAACCACTAGTTGACTAATTTTGACTTTTGCCTAAAGTCAACAATACTCTTCCAATTAACTAATTCTGCACTCACAGGATACCATTCTCAAGTTACTAATTCCGGTTCTACCCATTATTGTTTCCTTAACAATCGTTCATGTTTCCAAAATTTCCAATCTTTCCCAACTTCTCCGAGTTCTCACATTTCCTTAAGGTCACATCAACATTTACCGTTTCTTAACCTTCATTTGGTCACTCATACCATTACTTAGTATCATTTCAATCATCCTTGCATCACATTGACCATTTCATAACTTTCATGTTCAATTATCGGCATTAGATCCTCTACCGCATCACATTCCATAATTTCACACAAATTTACCATATCTTGGTTACCAATAACAATTGCTTTCCAAAAGCATCCCCTTCCTCACATTCTAAAAGTCGTATGCATTCCCTACGCCTACATGACCCAATGCAACCCGCATTATCAACCAGTTTGCTCCTTTATCATATAATCATAGTATTAATACTTAACCATACGGTTCTATATACGCACATTATAAACACCATACACGGTCACATCATATCGAGCCTCAACTATCACATCAAGATGATTGGAAAGTCTCCAATCCATCAAGATCTCAAACCGTCACAATGATCAGAACGCCTCCAATCCATGGTGACTCACACAATCTCGTTAACCGGAAAGCCTTCCGATTACGGAATGGAATCATTGGGATTCGCCCAACCGATTCCAACCCAAAATCATAGTAGCCGGGGATCCCCCGAACTAATCACATCCTTTCTTTCTTATCCTATCTTGCATACTACACTAGTATACACCTTTTCACATCACGAATGCTACCACCATCTTACACGTTTAATCGTCTATTTATTCACCATGCAATTTAGCATGTTTCCCATAATATCACGTTATCATTTTTCTTTCGTATTCCACACATTTCCCATTGGTCACTACTTAACACGTTTCCTACAACATTACTTTTCCATTATCATACGCCTTCAAGGCCATCACATAACGCACATGCATTGTACCCCACGGGTATACCAATAAAATCTCCGATTGTCATTTACCGTTTCACTTACACATTAATCACCCTTATCTGGTCCATTTCCTTATTACCGATTTCCAAACCTTTTGTCACCACCGGGGTAACCACCAATCTATTCCTTTAACCAAAGTTCACCGGCCAACCCGGTCATCATTGAGTCAACCAATTGACTCCGGTCTACATTTGTAACCCATGACTTGGCACCCATTAGCCCAATATTCCATGCTCTCATCTTTATACATCGCGATACCTTGAAATATTTATTTCTCAATCGTAGTCTGACGCTACACTATGTAATATTCTATCACACCATTATTATGACATTTTGCCAATAATCATCCTCTTACCCTTAATATCGAATCAATCATCCCTGTCACAAAACTTTGTTATGGCTACATGCCAACTTTTATTCAACCATTTTTGACAATTAGAATACGTCATTCCCGACAGTTACTCTTTTCCACCTATGTTCCATTTATTAGTTATAAGGCATCGCTATACCTTTAATCATTATTTTCTTTACCATTTACGTATATTAACATTACATTACTTATCCGGAATCCCGCCAGATACTCAAGTTTCATTTCCAAGGTTTCTATTTCCAAA
This sequence comes from Calendula officinalis, assembly GCA_963853835.1. Lineage (NCBI taxonomy): Eukaryota > Viridiplantae > Streptophyta > Magnoliopsida > Asterales > Asteraceae > Calendula > Calendula officinalis. Next base: position 12,117,830 of record OY970822.1, on the reverse strand, counting down.
ATTTCCATCCTTACTACAATTCTTACCAAAACTTAGTACTTCATTGTACTACTATCCCTTTGTTGAAAACATTTACCGTCCTTGCGGTTCATCTTTTGATACTACATAATATTATCACCCCTCGTATCCTCACTAGATGTGACACATCTGTCGACAATCCTTTCCAATATATATTTCCATACACATAACTAACCGGAAAGACTATTCTCAAAATAATTATCCACATCATACAACTTATCTCTAATTTCTATAACCACCAATTCGTGCAACAACTCAACAATTAAGCTATAATCACATAATAGCTTGGCTTGGTGCATACCCAACCAATCTATAACGATAATCACATCAAAAGCCTTCTTTCTCATGGGCAACAAATCGACTTTAAACTTTTCCCCATCTATTTCTAACTCACAACTTCTATAAACACATTCGACCGTTGAGATTCTCCCATTGGCTACCTTTATTTCATATTTTTCATCTAACAACATCGGGCGGCACATTTAACTTTCTACCAAACTCATGAGACACAAACGAATAAGTAGAACCCGAATCATATAATATAGAAGTTGGCATGGAGTTAATGAATAAAGTACCTGATACCACATCGTGTGCCTCTTTTGCCTCCTCTCGAGTGAGTTGGAAAGAACGCCCCTTCACTTTAGCCGGTTCCACCTTCTTTTGGGTCGTGGACACCATTGGCTCGGTTCCCTTTTTCGGGCACACATTGCTATAGTGTCCCATCTCATGACACGAGTAACACTCCACCTCGTAAAACGCCTTGGTTCTGCAATCTCGGGCCATATGCCCCATCTTGCCACAATTGTAACACTCCTTCGAATCTCCTCGGCATTCGCCGGCATGGTTCTTTCCGCATCTCTTGCACGGGGCAACACTTCCTTGCTTGGAGAAATTCAATGTGAACTTTTCCTTTTTGTAAGTTCCCGAGCCACTCTCGACTTTCCTTTTCTCGCCCGCATTGGCCCTCTCGGCATTCCTTGTCGCATTTACGTCTTCCACACCTCGGGCGGCACCAATGGCCTCATCGAGTGTGACCGCTCTCTTTACCTCCATTTGGTAATCCCAAGGTAGCCCACAAGCATACCGGACTACCCTCGATCTTTCCTCAAAATAAGTTCTTGCAACAAACGGGAGCAATCCTATGAACTCTCTTGAGTACTCCTCAACCGACCTATCACCCTTCTTTAGAGTCACAAACCTCTCATGCATCTTTTCCAAATCCCTTTCGGGGTAAAACTTTCTCTTCAACCTCGTGGTGAAGTCATCCCATGACATCTTCTTCACCACCTCCCTTCCGAGGGTTTCATAAACAATATCCCACCATACCATAGCATCTTCTTTCAACAATTATGACGCATACGTCACCATATCGGTTTTCCTACATTTGCTACTTCCGATGACCCGTTCGGTCTCTCGGATCCACCTCATAGTTACTTTCGGGTCCGAACTACCCGTATACACATTTGGCTTACAAGCCATGAAGGATTTAAACGAACAACCTTCTTTTTCATCGGGCCTCGCCCTAGCATCACCACGAACACCGGTTGAGGACTTATCCTCTTGGGTACCACTACCCCTAGTTCTCTCATCCGACCTAGCTTTAGATTCACGATCACCTCCCGATTTTTCACGGTCTCCCATAATACGGTGCACTTCTTCGGCCACCATCCCTTTGATTTGATCAATGATAGTTTGAAGGTCCGCGATGGTCACCGGAGTCTTGTTAGCTCCGACCCCCGACTCATCATGCATCGACGGTTGACTTCCTTGTTCAACCACGACCTCAACACGGGGTATTTCATCCCCTTGATCTTGTGGAGCCTTTCCACTTCTACTAGTGTTTACCATTTTCTTTCGTTCAAGTCTATATGAAAGACATCAAGCAATTTAGTACTCTTGGTACGATCCATTAGTCACATAAGACTCACATTTCATATCAACAATAACTTCCATAGTTATAAATCTTCTATAGGTCCCCTAGGTTCAACTCCTAAACTTAACATAAAGTCTCAAGGTTAACCTATGATCTCAAGGAATCTTACATTCCTATAGCTACAGTCTAAGAATAGGATGGGCATCCAACCTAATTCACTTAAACAGTAGTTCTGATACCAAGTTGTAACATCTCAATTTTTAAAACAAAACATTTGCCAAAACATATCATTTTATAAATAGAAGAACCGTTCCAAAAATACGGATTTACAAAAACCTTTGGTATGAAATCAGAGTATAAAGTTTCGGTGTTACAAAATATATCAAAACCAAAGCTAAGCATAAATCCGCTCTAATGTTCTTCTATTCTAGGCCCCGCATATCTCTATCCATGCGTACCTATATCTTCGATCCAGAACCTGAATACATAGCAAAAACAACAAGTAGTACGTGAGACACAAAAATGTCTCGTGAGCTACATGTGTTTAGACCCCGATAAAACAAACAAGTATCACATTATATATAAACATATATATATATCTCATCATCATACGTCTAGTCACCCTAATGTGACCCTATCGATTTTGCTTTCCTAGCAATCGTAACTAGTTATATGGAACATCTCCAAATAACCCATCATCTCACGTACTTATTAATCGGGGATCCCACGCCTTAATAAGCCTTACGATAACGGCAAGAGGGAATCACCCAATCTACCGTTACCCGACTTCTAGCCGGATCACGTCCGGTTAGCAAGCCTCCTATCACATGATGGTCCATGGGTCGACGCCCAATCCGCCCCATCCAAAGTGACCGGGGATCCCCCGAATCACCGCCAATCTATCACTCATCATAACTTCTCGAGTTATTCCATCTAAGCCCTTGGCTATCTCGTCAATCATCAAACAAGTTAGTTTTAATATTCGTAATAATATATAACTAACTCTACATACTAATAGTCTACACAATTAAGCAAATAGACCAAACACACATAATAAAATATTTCAATGGCTATGTACCCAGTAAAGTCCACACGTACTCACCTTAGCCATTAATGCTCCCAATGTGTTCTTCCAACAAAATCCTTCCTTTTCCACAAGATTGCTCACTTTCGAGAATCCACCGAAATCCCTAATATGACAATCACAACTTGTTCAACAACAAATACTACTAATAATAACCCATTTATTATTAGAAACCATTTGATAACATTTTCCCCAATTTGGATGATTTCCAAAACCCTAGGTTTAACCAAATTTTAAGATTCTTACAAATCTTAACCATAAACTTGTTTCCTTTGTTCAAATATCATCTATTAAGTGTATACAACCTTTATTCAAGCATTAATCACAAACCCAGGAACTAGGGTTTCAAACCCAAGCCTAGAAATCCATAGATCTAAAGCTACAATGATCAAGGAGTGAAGATTTACCTCTAAACTTCAACTAGGAGTGAAGAATCACGAGATTTGACCAAGGAATCGGTTCCAAATGATGTTTTCCACTAAAAAATGTATACTCACTTGTAGAGAGGAGTTCTAGGTTTTAAAATGCACAAAATGGCTGAACTCTCGTTTTTATTCAGCTTCAGCAAAAGTTCGCGCCGTGAATTCAGGCGTGAACTTCCCGCGTCAGAACCCAAAAATCTCTGTCGGTAGTTCACGGTCGTGAACTAAAGTTCGCGCCGTGAACTCAGTCGTGAACTAGTTCCCGCCGTGAACTCGGGAGTGAACTTTTCCAGCAATCTCTGTTTCAGCTTAAACAAGGGATTTCACATAGCAAACGATGTCCGATTGACACGAAACCAAATCCCACGTCTTTTAAACGATTTATCCTTATTTATCATATTTTTTCCATAATTTATTTGATTCAAAATTTTGGGTCGTTACATATATGTAGAATATATTTAAAAGGAAACATGTAAAACACAATCCCCGACTTTCTTGTTAATTCTTTCAAATTCATTTATGCTTGGTTTTTATTATGTTATAATTCTATTTTCCTTATTTCTTCTTGTAATTGTTATGTAACGAGAAATTGGTGCCCGCGCTTCGCGGCGGGTTGAAAATTTACACATCATCATATTTATAAATTAACATATAAATATCTATAGTAGGAAGAGTCTGTAAATATTAAAATCATATTTATAAATTAATATATTAATAGTTTACAGTTTATTTATTCTAAAATTTACGTGCGTCCATAAAAAAATATAAGTTTAAAATAAGTCATATTTTTATAACACATTAATTTTCCGTACGTATTTAATTACATGCTAAATCACATCTACCGAATCACTGAACCTTTGTTTCATATTCTTCTCAACATAATTAAATGGATGTAGATAAAACTTTTAAAATCCAAGAAAAACGATAAAATAATGCAAAGACAATCATAAGTAAAAGATAATACTACATCCGTATCAAAATAAGTGATACACTAAACACTGTTTTTGAGGCAAAACTTTTAAGTGGTGATTAATAGTAATTAAGTGGGTCCTACAACTTTTTAAACACTTTTGGTTAGAAAAGAGAAACTTTGAAATACAGTTTTTTAGGCAAAAATGTAATGTTAATGATGTTTAAGAAATTTAAGTAGGGGTAAAAGGGTAAGTTCACATATAAAAACTTTCTAAATAAAATAAATTTTGAAAGTTTATCACTTATTTTGTTTCACCCCTTTAGGAAAGTGTATCACTTATTTTGATACGGAGGTTATTAGAGGCTTGGCGCAAGAGTGGTAGGCTGTAGAGATTTTGATTTAGTTATACAATGTACTTTAGTACTTGTACAATGTACTATTTTTATTCCTTGGTATGATAATAGGAGTTTATCAACATTAATTTATAATGGTAAGGAGGAAATAATATTTTAAAAAAATCAAAAAGAAAAAACAAATTATTCATCTACTGTAGATGAATAGTCCCTACAGGTAATTTAACTTTCTATGTTTGTTGCATAAACAAGTTATATCCAAATACAAATTTTCCTAAGCCCCTTTGTCTAAACTTTGTGTTTAATATAAGTAAATTTTATTTATTCACTATAAGACGCAAGAGATAAGGCACGTGGTAGCCATATGATTATACTCTTTTTTATTGGCTGCTTTATACCCACCACACGTTCACTACCTGATAAAGGAGAGGATGTGTATACACATGTTCTGATTACATGTGCGGTCACTTACGGTTGAAAATCCGTCACTAAACTTAATCATGACAAGGTTAGCTAACTAACTACCAAAGAGTCCTCAATCTCCCAACAATACGTTTTTTTTACCGAAGTAATTTGTATACTACATATATTACTTCACACATTTATACTGTGGGGTTGTTTGGGAAAGTTTATTTAGAGGGACTTATGGTTTATAAGCTTATATAAGCCTTATTAATCCCTTTAAATGAGGATTATTAAGGTTTATAAGCCATAAACCTCCCTAAATAAACTTTCTCAAACACCCCTTATATAACATTTATAACAAATTGTACACTATATGAAAGCAACAATTGTAATAAACAAAGTTAAAAGATGCGACATATGAATCATCTCCGTTTTTTAAACATGGTATTTGATGCATGCACCTCAAATAGGTTATATGTACAAAGTGCACTTCTACTAAACGAATTTAGGCCTTCAATCTTCATTATCTTCTTTATATTTATATAAACATATATACATAGACATATGTAAAATTACTGTTATTATTCTGTTATCGAATCGGAAGCACTATTACATTAGATGGTCGTTTAGAGCAACACATATACAGAAACATAATTAAGTGTGGAATTACATATAGTGTTACTATATATTATGGAACCATCAAAATGAGTAGGCTTTGGTGCACTTGGGAGAATCGGCCACTTTGAGAGTTTCTTCTATGAGTTTACGGGCTTTCCTGCTCTGTATTTCGACTCTCATGCTATTGCTCTTTTCAATCTTGTTGTACGAATCATCAACGGGTTTCCATATCTTGAAAGACCTGAATTTTGTCTTCAGTGACACCATCAATCTGCCGAATATCATTTTCGTCATGATAACCTAAAATTAATGATAACCACAATTAGAAAAGCAGAATATCAACTTAATTACTTGATTAATTATATATAACTACAACACGCACACAAATACACGAGACACGCAAAATCGAGTTATGTTAATCGTATCTTATATACAAGTTTAGACAGGAGAACAGAAAGAATAAAGAAAATAAATACCTGTGTGTATGTTAGAGAGAGTGAGTGAGGGAGGGAGAGAGGGAGGAGTGGATGAAGTGAAGAGACATTCTTTATAGAGTAAATTACACGCATAGTCCTTTAAGTTTATAGCAAATTTTACTAATAATCTTTAGTTTTAAAAATTACACTGATGATCCTTAATTCTGAAATTTTTTCCACCTATAGTCCTTTACACTAACTGACGTTAATTTATTCTGTTAACTCTCCTCATGTGCAATGCACGTGAGGGTAAAAAATTCATTTTCAATTTCTTTTCATTCTTAAATTAGTTTTTTTATCTTAAATAAAAGTTTTTAGTTTAAGAATAAAAGGAAATGAAATGAAAAATGACTTTTTTACCCTCATGTGCATGAGGTAAGTTAACAGAAAAAAATTAACGTTAGTTAGTGTAAATGACCATCGGTGAAAAACCTTTCAGAATTAAAGACCATCAGTGTAATTTTTTGAAACTAAAGAACCATTGGTGAATATAAATATAAACTTAAAGGACCGTCCGTGTAATTTACACTTCTTTATATACGAAGTATGTATTTCATCTTCTACTTGATTAACTTCTTATTATTTAATTATTTATTTATTATAATTCTAGGTTACATTATTTTAAGTCTGTTTTAAAAATAAAAAAGCAATTTTTTTTGTTTGTTAAGGTGTTGAATGTTAAAATATACCTGTTACATATAATTTATTATTTTGCGATTATTTAGAATATGTTCCGCATAAAAGAGTAAACAGAAAAGACGTAGTTAGTGGTTGCTCAAGGGATCTCTTCAATTTTGTACATTGAACAATATTGGGCTAATTATGGTTTAATACTAAAAAAATTATGTGTTAAACATTTTAGTTCTTCAAAACTTTATTTGAATTGGTTTTATTTCAAAGTTTGGTTGATTTGGTGTCTGTTATGCTTTTTGCACCGAAAGACGCATCTTATGATTTAAGTTCTCTCTTTCTTTATTATTTTGTTAGTCGTTTTTTTATTAATAAATAAAATCACAGATTAATATGCATTAAGGACAAGTTTAAAAAAACTTATTTAACGTGCTTTTTTATTAGTTTAACTAGTTTATGACCCGTGAAAAATCACGGGCTGTCATTAAGTTTATTCGTTTATAATTTTTATTGTCAAACAACAATTTATCATTAATTATATGAATATTACCTGTAGAATACGAAAATATATAATGCTTTTAAACGCAAAATAAATTCATTATTTTTTCAAATTATATTAACATTATAAAATTTAAGATTACATGAAAATAAAATAATAAAATTCATTGATCCTTACGAATTGTATTTTGACTACTACTTAAGTCAAATACAATACTGTTTATAATGAAACATGTTAAGACTACTAATAAAATCTTATTTAAGCGCTAATCCAAAAAATAAAAAATATTAAATTGGGTTTTGACTATTACTCAAGTCTAACACAGTACTATTTATAGTGAATCATATTACTACTACTAATAAATTATTAATTTTATGCACTAAATATAAAAAAACCCTCCAATGCTTGTAGCCAAATAGTATTGGTGTAAGGTGTTGCCCATGAACTATAGGTATCGTTCAAAAAAGAAATTCTGTTTTGACTACTACTCAAGTGAAATATAATTCTTTATTTATAATTAATCATGTTAATACTACTTTAGAAGTTTTAGATTTATGCACTTATTTAAAAAATCAAAAAAGTTACAAAACACAGAAAAATAGAGTTTATAGTTTTGACTATTACTTAGCTCAAACACAGTTCTCTATTTAGAGTAAAATCATGTTAAGACTACTAATAAAGTATCACTAATCTAACAATTCATAAATATTTTTAAAAAGTAGAGAATTGTGTTTTAAAGAGAAAAAAAATAAAAAAATAATTGTGTTTTAATTACAACTCAAATCATATTTGAAATAGTGGGGAATTTCTCGAGTTAACTATTAATTATCTATTTATAGTGAATCGTGTTAAAACTACTAATAAAGTCTTATTTATGAAGTAAACCAAAACAAAAAAAAATCAATTTAGTCTTCTAGACGAAGGGTTGTGTTTCTGTAAGAAAATTTGTACTTCTAGCCACTTTGGATTGCATGTTATAATTATAAAAAGATCAGGATATAAATCAGCTAATAGCCATGATATCTAAATAATTTTGTCTCATATGAATTGAAAGCATTGACCCTAATTAAAAAAGCATTAAATTAAAAAACAAATAAATTAAAAAAAAATTTAACAGACATAAAAATAGATAAATTTTACTTCAATATTAAAAAAAACACAGTACTAAAAAAATTAAAAAAAAAAACTAACGTCCAATGCAACTAAACCTAAGTTGACTATAATAGAAAAAACATCTCTACATAACAAATAAAAAAAAACTAATGTCCAATACAATTTAGGGCTTGTTTAGATAAGCTTATTTAATGGCTTATTAACTTATTAGCTTATAAGCTTATATAAACCATATTTAAAAAGTTTAATTAAGCAATATTGTTAAAGTGAAATAGTTGACTATATTTGAAAATTAAAAAAAACTTTGAATAACAAATAATAACATATATCTATTATATAACATGATATAAACAAAAACAAAACACTAATAAATTAACATTTTTTATAGAAACGAAATGGTAACAGAAAAAGAAATGCAGTAAAATTGACCTGCTAGTTCAGCTAATGTAGAATGAAGAACTCATGCCCTTAGGGCATGAGGTAGAGACATTTAATAATCTTGAACATTCCTAAAAATGTATAAATAATTATTAATGAACTTTACATTTTATTAATTTATGAGTTTCATTAAATACAATTTCAATTGTTTAAGGAATTTCTAATCATTAAGTGTCTCTTATTTCACGCCCTTAGGACACGAGTTAGAAAATTCCATACATTAATTATAATAGTTCCGTAAATTATGATGATAATTTAAGGAAAATTTCAAGTCTATCCAAAAGTAACTAATTCAAACTAAGAAATTGTATATTTTTAATTTAAATTAAAAGTTCTAATTTATTATTGATAAAATAAATTAATTCAATTGAAATATTAACGAAAATCTCTAAAAAAAAAAAAAAGGTGGAGGTGAATATGGAGGTTAACAAAAAATTAATTTAGAATTATGATTTCGATCAAGTAATTCAATATGGATGAAAATAAAATTCAAAAATCAGAGCCTCCTAATATTATGCCACGTGTCATAGAGGTCTTCTAAGAATACCATGTGGTGATATATGCTTTGATTTATTATAGTAGTAGATAGGGTTATATTCAAGATAGTCTTTAATTTTTATATAAAGTCCTAAAAAATAAATTTCAACCATTAATTAATTATAAATAATGGTCAAAATTAATTACATATTTAATATATAGAGGGGTATTTTGGTAACTTTTAAAAAAAATATTTTTATTTTAGAATTATTATTTTCTTATAATTTTTTATTTTAATTTTATATTTTTCATTAATAACACATAATGTGATATCATACTGAATCACATGTGATTGTATGAGATTGTACTAAAACATCAAATGTGATTAAATATACAATCACATGCGATTTTAGTAAAATCACATGTCATTAAGGATACACATAATTATCAAATAAATATTGTTTTTTAACGAAAAAATAATAATAAATAATAAATAAATAATAAATAAATAAAAATTGAATTTTTTAAGTGCCAAATAACTAAAATACCCCTCATGTATAGAAATTGTGATTAATCTTGACCATTAGATCTTATTGATCAATGATTGAAATTATTCCTTTGGAACTACGCAAGAATTAAGGACTGCCTTAAACGTTTCTCTAGCTTAATAACCTAATTTAGGCTTTAAGCTAAAACGCCCCTAAATAAATTTTCCCAAACATGCCTTTATGCGTTTAGGCGTTCTAAACTTGTGTAGTGTTATTTATGATTTCTACACAAAGCTTATATAACCGTTCAACCAAATGAATTAATAAGAGTACACCAATTATATGTGTTTAGTGCTAAAGACAGACTCATGAGTTAGTTCAATCTCTTCATTGTATATATCTATTAGATAGTCAGTGAAATTGTAACCACCCGAATTTTAGAATAATTATATATTAAGTATTTCGGTAAAATTATTATAGATACGATTACAATTTAGCAAGTATTGGATGTTATGGTGGTTTGTGAAGGTTTAAAAGGGCTTTTAACGATGTCGATCATGTTTATAAATGGTTGTGACCACCGGGATCGCAAACGGGTCGAACATAGTTAGCATTCGAGAAGAAAAAATCAAATTTGGTGAAATCTTGAAAGCTCGCGCCGGGCTCGCGTCGAGATTGGACGCGAGTAACAAAACAGCAACTTTGCAAGCGGCAGGAATCCTCGTGTTTGGCTCGCGTCGAGATCTCGACTCGAGGATGGCTGGAACATCATAAAATCGGGTTTTTGTCATTTCTCTCATTTCAAAACCCTAGAACTTCCTCCCAAGTGTGAGTATACGATTTTGAGTGTAAGGAGGCCATTGGAACTGTTTTTCACACTCAATCTTGAAGATTCTCACTCCATTGTTGAAATATAAGGTAAATCTCTACTCCTTTTAGGTATGAATGATGTTTTTGGGTGAAAATGGTGAAGTATGCAAACCCTAGTTGGAGGGTTTGTAATGGGTGTAACATCCTAAAACTGGCCTAGTTATTTTAGGTATATATTGATATTTGAAAAAATATCTATTTGACCATATGTGGAATAAATTGATTAAGTGTTACTGAATTGTTTGACCTTTTGTCCTTTTGTGATATTTTAATCAAGGGATTAAAATATCCGTTTTCTGAAATGTTTAAATGAAAATGTGACTTTTATATCTTTCCCTTTTTGCTCCTAAGCTCGAAATTGTGCAAGCATTCAAGTAAGTAGCTTTTCTTGTTGGTTCTTCTTAGAGTTTTCGACTAGATGATAAACTAGGGTTGTGGATTTTGTAAGGTTTATGCTAGTTTAGATGAATTACATAAAAATACATACATGTTACTTGTTCATTGTGTGTGGGTGTTGTAGATACGTGAGTGTGTGCATGGTGTATGTGAAAGTATGGGTTGTGAGTGTATTGTACAAGTATTTAAACAAGGTGTACAAGTGTGTGTGTGCGTGAGAGTGTTTTGGTGTGCGCATGTGTGTGTGTGTGTGTGTGTGTGTCCGTGAGTGTGTGTGTGTGTCTTTGGTGTGGTTTTGACTTTTGTTGTGAGGGGATAACAAGAATACAAGGCTTTTGACATATTAAGTAATATTAAGTTGTACAAGTAATTTGTACAAATAAGTGTGGAGGTTTTCTTAAATAAACACATAGAAAAAGATATATATATATAAAAGTTATTTACAAGTTAGTTTATAATAAGTCCAAATACTTGGTTTAGAAAAGTGTTAATCTTCTTGAATTGGTTATCTAGTTATAACTTGCTTGATGTGGTATTATATGGTTGTTTATGACTTAAAAGAATGAAATTGTTAGTTATATTGTTTGTATGGGAGTTATGTCATAATATGGGCTAGTTATTGGGTTTAAGTGATTAGTTGGTGTAAAATGTCATTTGTGGGTTTTATGACTTATAATGCTAGTTATGTTGAACTAACATGTTGACTTATAATGATTAGTTGGTGTTTGAAAAGTGTTAATCTTCGGGCAGTTCGCGACGCGAACTAGAGATCGCGACGCGAACTAGAGTTCGCGAAACGCGAACTCGAGACAGGGTATTATGGAGTTGATCGTGAACACTTCGCGACTGAGTTCCCGAACGCGAACACGAGTTAGCGACGCGAACCCGAGTTCGCGATGGGAACTCAGTTGCAATGGTTTTTCGATGTGAATTTTGTATCTAGCTTGCTAGTTTAGTACCTATTTGCTAGTATTGAGTCAAATAGGTTATGTGCACATATGTGAAGAGACTTTGCTTGATTGGTAGCAACAACTCGGTTTGACTTGGTGACCGAGGTTTGGGAAGTCAGTGCGCTGGGCATCGGGTATCGACTAATAGGGTATCCGACCTTACCTGTATTTGTTGCATGATTAAGGGGAGGGAGTTGCCCGGGTGTTGGATACGAAACGCTATCGGTTACCGTGGTTTTGGCCGATCATGGTTTAAGGCTCCGGCAGGACCCCGATCTTCTCGAACAAACAGTGTTATGTGGTTATGTGGCTTTTAGATCGTAGAGATGTCTATGCTAGCTTGTTGTGCTTCACAGAATTTGTAGATTATATTCATTCACTTAGCTTTGTGCTAATCCCTCCCTCGTTGAATCTTTTCAGGTGATCGGTGCTTTGGACGGGATGATTGACTAAGCTCAGTTTGTTATGTTTTGAAAAATGAGCCATGCCGTTTATTAACACTGTTAAATATTATTATTATTATTTGGAGTTTATTTTGGGACGTTTTGTTTGTAAACCTAAACCTAAACTATATATATTTTATATGCTTCCGCACACCTTTTAAAAAAAAAAAACGCTTCCTAAATTTTGCGGTGTTACAATGGGTGATGAAATTGGGTTTATATAACTTAGATCTACAACATATTGTCAAGGAAAATGTGTTCATAACATGAATTTGATGATTATCTAGCTGGTTATGAACTTTATTTGGGGAAAATGGTGGTTTGGGTAACCTACCAAGCTATCTTTGGGGAAGATGACTAAGATGAGTGTAGAACACTCTTTGTAAGCTTAAGAACCGTGTGTTCTTGTTAGATTTGGGTTTTGTTGATGAAAATCTTGAACTAGGGTTTTGGATTCCACCAAGTTGGATGAACTCGGTGGTTAAGAAGGTTGTTATGAAGTTATTGGAAACTATTTATGGATAATAACTAGATTTTATGATGATATTAATGGTAGGTCAAGAAGACCTAAAGATTGGTGACATTGCACAAGTTGGAAAGCAAGGATTCGTGTCAATGGACACGATTTGGAGTTAGCTTGGCTAATGTGAGTACATGAGACTTTTACTGAGTACATAGCAAATGATTTTGAAAACTGTAACACCGCATTTTTTTTTATTTAAAATATCTAATTTAGCATTAACTAAGGTTACGGAAGCATTTAGTCCAATTCCTAATTACGTTAGTTTTACAAACCATGGTCCCACAAAATATTACAAACCAAGAGTTAGTTAAAAAGACGGTATTACAAAACACGGCTCATTTAACAAAACATAAATTTAAGCATGGTCAAACTTCCCGTCCGAGCCCGACCCGTTCAAGCCTTCCAACCTGAAATGTGTCAAAGAGGGAGGGATTAGCACAAAAGCTAAGTGAATGAATTCCTAACACTAGCAACTACGCTAATCACTTAAACACGGAAGTTATAAAAACATCTCCGGTTGGGTAGTCATTTAGAGGATCGGGGGCTTTGCGGGCCTTAAACCATGGTCGGCCAAAACCACGGTAACCGATAGCGTTTCGTATCCAACACCCGGGCAACTCCCTCCCCTTAACCATGCAACAAATAAAGGTAAGGTCGGATACCCTATTAGTCGATACCCTGTGCCCAGCCGTTCTCCTTCCGACACTGACCTCATCCCGAATGTGCACATAGTCATGTATGGTATTCCCTAACACTAGGCATACATAACAAGTAGACAAGCTACGAAAAACACCGCGAAAAACGTCACAACAGAGTTCCCAATCGCGAACTCCAGTTCACGATCGCGAACTAGAGTTCGCGTCGGGAACTCCAATCGTGAACTACTTCGCGATGAATCAACAACTTAGCTGGACCGACTTCGCGATCGTGAAGAGAAGTTCACGCCGTGAACTTCCCCTGTCTGGTAATTTCCTGCGATTTTTTACAAACATGCCAATACCAAACGAATAAACCGAAACCCGAGTTGTAGGTCGAATCCACTCACATTTCAACTTCCGATTCCTTAACTCAGTGAGCTAGTATCACTGAGTATCCTTCCCGGTTCCTGTCAACAATATACCGAGTTAGTGATAATCCACCGAATCGTCAAAATCAACAATTTCAACATCTAACAACACAAGACTCATAAAATGCACATTTTATGACATCTACAACTAGCCCAAACCCTTCATCAATACAATTGACCATTTTGACCATTTATCAAGTATTCACAACTAGTTGACCCAAACGGGCCAGAAACCCTAAATGATCCTAACACTTCTAAGGCTATAAAGACTAGCACACGTTCCATAGACTAAGAATTCATCATAAACTAGCAATTCACAATCATTTAACAATTCCATCAAGATCATATCATCACAGTTCCAAGTATGATACTTCCAAGATCACTAGTTAATCAATTTGACCCAAACACCAACTAGATCAATTCACACAATCAACTATACTAGGTTTTCACCATCCATAACTTACCAAACATGATTTCTCAACCTAATAAACAATTCTATCCAACCAAAACTCAAGAAATCCAAGATTCAACAAAACCCACCTTCAACTTCCACCATTAATGGAGGTTGAAGGTGGTTTCCACCAAATCTTGTTTTCTTCCAACAATCAACCACACAAATGATGTAAAAGCTTGCATAAACACATAAAACAACATCCATTTCAAGATTCATCCATAAAACACTAAAGATCACAAACCCTAGTTCATAACCAAGCTCAAGAACACCATGAACAAGACAAGGAAAAGGTGTGACTTACTTTTAAGCTTCTTATACACAAACACTAGTAGTAAATTCGGGATCAAGCACAAGAAAACACCAACAATGTTCAAGAACAAGATGGGGTTTGCTAGAGAGAGTTTGGCAATGAAATAGTGAAAGTTATGGATAATGTTCAAATGAAAGGGAAAGGAAAAGAGAGAGGGTTTCCCTCTCTCTCTCGTGGCCGGTCAAACAAGAGGGGGTGGGGCCCCTCTTGGTCTTTCTTTTAATAAAACAGTATATGTCTGAAAAGTCCATTTCGAAATTAATTTATTTAAAATAGCAAACGGACTCCAATTTTAAAAACGAAAGCATTTCCGGAAACGATATTTAACAAGGAATCCAAATATATAAAAATCACGTATTCTTTCAAGATATATCACAAGTCGGGTATTTTAACCCCTTGGTTAAAATACCGCAAAAGACAGCAGGCTAATTAAATTAACTAAGCATTTAGTCAGATAATCATTTAATAAGATACCTTAAGGTCAATAAACTACTAGGCCGGGTTTTGGGATGTTACAACTCTCCCCCACTTAAGAAGATTCCGTCCCCGGAATCCCATCTCGATCAAACAAGGAGGGATAACGTTCCCGCATATCGGCCTCGGTCCCCCATGTCATATCCGCACCCAAACTGTGCTTCCACTTTACCAAAACCATAGGAATTTGTTTCTTCCTCAGTTTCATCACCTTTCGGTCCAATAACTCTACCGGTTCCTCGACCAACCTCCTTTTTGTATCAACCCGCAACTCTTGTACCGGAAGAATTTGGTTTCGGGTCTTCGATGTTACACTTCCTCAAATAACAAATATTGAAAGTGTTGTGTATTGCCGACAACTCCGGGGGTAACTCGAGTGTTACAGATTGAGAATTTACCACCTTCCTAATTCGAAACGGCCCAACAAACCTCGGGGCCAACTTTCCTCGTTTACCAAAACGAATAACACCCTTCCAAGGTGACACCTTCAAGTAAACCATCTCATGTTCCGAGAACGTTGCGGGTCTACGTCTCGGATCGGCATACATCTTTTGTCGGTCACGAGCGGCCTTCAACTTTTCTCGAGCAATTGCAACTTTATCCGCGGTCATTTGTACAATATCGGGTCCCGCATATTGTTTCTCGCCCGCCTCCAACCAACACGTCGGGGTTCGACACCGACGTCCATACAACATCTCATACGGTGGCATCTTAATACTTGAGTGATACGAGTTATTATAAGCAAACTCGATCAACGGTAGGTGGGAATCCCACGACCCACCGTACTCTAACACACACGCCCGCAACATATCTTCGAGTGTTTGTATCGTTCTTTCCGATTGCCCATCGGTTTGGGGATGATACGCGGTACTCAAATTCACCCGCGTCCCCAATTCTCGTTGCAAACTATTCCAAAAATTCGAAGCAAAACGGGGATCCCTATCGGACACGATAGAAATCGGAATACCATGCCAGGACACCACTTCATCAATGTACAATTTCGCCAATCTACTAAGTGAGGCGGTCTCACTAGTAGCCAAGAAATGAGCACTCTTCGTTAACCGATCAACTATAACCCAAATCATATCGTGACCCCTTTGAGTACGCGGCATTTGGTCACGAAATCCATAGTAATCCGGTCCCATTTCCACTCGGGAATCGGTGATTGGGTTAAAGTTCCATAGGGCTTTTGGTGTTCGGCCTTCACTTGAGCACAAATATGACATTGGCCCAAATAACGGGCAATGTCGGTCTTCATCGTCGGCCACCAATAAAGAGCCTTTAAATCATTATACATCTTCGTGCTATCCGGGTGAACCGATAACCGAGAATTGTGAGCCTCGGCTAAAATCAATTCCCGCAAACCCCCGAGTAACGGTACCCACACTCGAGATTGATACGTCTTCAAACCCCGAGAATCTTCTTCTAATTCATCCTTCCTCTTTATCAAAATCTCGGACTTCAAATGTTCGACATTCAAGGCTTCCATTTGTGAAATCTTCAACTGGGACACCAATTCCAACACAATTTCCATTCTCATAAATTGCACCCGCCCCGAATCTCCCTTTCTACTTAAGGCATCGGCCACCACATTTGCCTTTCCGGGATGATAACGAATTTCACAATCGTAATCCTTAATCAATTCTAACCATCTTCGTTGACGCATGTTCAACTCCTTTTGCGTGAACACGTATTGCAAACTTTTATGATCCGTACAAATCACACACTTAGTACCATACAAATAATGTCTCCATAATTTTAGTGCAAAAACCACCGCCGGCAACTCTAAATCGTGAGTCGGGTAATTCTTTTCGTGATTCTTCAATTGCCTCGAAGCATAAGCAATAACCCGGTCTCGTTGCATCAACACGCAACCCAAACCCGCAAGTGAAGCATCACAATAAACGATAAAATCCTCCGGGCCTTCGGGTAAGGCAAGGACCGGAGCTTGACATAATAGTTGCTTTAGAGTTTGGAAGGACTTCTCGTGATCATCACCCCAACGGAACGGTACATCCTTACGGGTCAACTTCGTCATAAGACCCGCTATCTTCAAAAAATCTTTAATAAACCGGCGGTAATACCCCGCCAAACCCAAGAAACTCTTTATCTCGGTTGGGTTCTTTGGAGCAACCCAATTCATAACCGCTTCAATCTTTGCCGGGTCCACCTTGACCCCATTCGAACAAATAATGTGACCCAAAAAGTGAACCTCTCGAAGCCAAAATTCGCACTTCGAGAACTTTGCAAATAATTGTTCCCGCTTCAACGTTTCTAACACTTTCCTTAAGTGTTTCTCGTGTTCTTCTTCGGTCTTGGAATAAATTAAGATATCGTCAATGAACACAATAACGAATTTGTCGAGGTAAGGCCGACAAACTCGGTTCATCAAATCCATAAATATCGCGAGAGCATTCGTCAACCCAAACGGCATAACCAAGAACTCATAGTGACCGTAACGAGTTCGGAACGCTGTTTTGTGAATATCATTTTCGTGCACCCGAACGTGGTGATAACCCGATCTCAAATCAATCTTTGAGAAATAAGAAGACCCTTGAAGTTGATCAAATAAATCGTCAATTCGCGCCAAAGGATACCGATTCTTTACCGTTCTCTTGTTCAATTCCCGATAATCAATGCACATACGGAGTGCACCATCCTTCTTTTTCACGAATAAAACTGGAGCTCCCCAAGGTGAGGAACTCGACCGAATAAAACCCTTATCCAATAAATCTTGGATTTGTGTCATCATTTCCCGAATCTCGGACGGTGCTAAACGATACGGTGCTCTAGCCACGGGATTGGCACCCGGCACCAAATCAATTTTGAATTCTACCTCCCGATCGGGAGGTAACCCAGGCAAGTCTTCGGGAAACACATCCGGGTATTCCGAAACCACCCGGAGATTACCAACCAGTTTCTTTTCCTTTTCCACATCGATCACATAGGCCAAAAACGATTCACATCCCTTGGTCAAGGACTTACCGGCTTTCATCATGGATATCATGGGTATGGTCGGGGTCGTACGGTCTCCCCGGGCCACGACGTGTGACCCGTCGGGTAAAAGAAAAGTAATTAACTTTTGGTGACAATTTATGTTGGCCTTATTAGCACTTAACCAATCCATACCTAAAACCACATCAAAGCCGGATATCGGCATAACAAGTAAAAGAATCGAAAATTTCACGCCATCAATATCAATACTAGCCCCGGACACGGATGTCGTGACCGGAACCATTTCACCATCGGCCACCTCTACCTCTAGAGGTGTCGCGATCAAGGAAATAGGCAATTTCAATTTGTCACAAAAACTCTTTGAGGAAAACGAACTATTTGCACCCGAATCAAATAACACACGAGCGGGTATCGAGTTTATTAGAAACATACCGGTGATGACATCGTCGGTGGTGGTGGCATCCTCCACCGTCATCTTGAATGCCCGACCCGTAGGTGGCGGATGACTCTTCCTCTTTTGACGATGACCCCGCCCGAACCCGAACCCTTCTTCGTTGGGCAATGCATGGCCCGATGACCCTCTTTCTGACACGTCCAACATACACTATTTTCTAGCTTGCATTCCGAAGACTCATGCCCGTTTTGTCCACACTTAATACACCTTCGAGTTTGTGCCGTACACGGACCGGCATGGGAGGACTTACACGGTATGCACCACGGGTTCTTTTGGTTGGAACCTTGAAGAATTTGCTTTCGACGATCATTGCTTGACTTATGGTTTCCTTGAGATTTCTTATGGTTGCTCGAGTTTGATTGCTCATACTTTCCCTTATGAAATGGGGCCCTCTCCCGACTCGCGGCTTTTTGTGCCAAAATATCACTTTCGGCCGATTTGGCAAGATCATAGGCTTGCAAGAGAGTTCCCGCAAGCCTCGTTACATTCCGATACTCGGGCAACAACGCCCCAACAAAGTATTTGATTTGGGTGGACTCATCGCGCACCCATTGTGTCACAAACTGGAGCTTACCATTAAATTGGAGGATAAGCTCATCCACCGTCATTGGATCGGTCATCTTCAACATCATGAATTCATTCCGGATTTTATCCAATTCAAACGGGCTACAATACCGAGCCTCCACTTGATCCCTAAATTGTTTCCACGTGATTACATCCATCATCTCATTACTAAAATCCGCGGTCAACCCATCCCACCAATCCATAGCCGGTCCCCCTAACATCCGGGACGCATACCGGACCTTCAAGTGGTCTTCACAATTACACGCAATAAGTGCCTTTTCGGTGGCCCGAAGCCATGTTAGAGTTTCCGCCGGGTCGGAACTACCACGGTACTCGGTTGGCTTACAATCGAGAAAATTCTTGTAAGTGCACGGTTTCTTTTCTATCGGGAAAGGTTGAAAGAAGAATTGTTGGTGTTGGGCATTGGCAATGGGTACGGTGTGGGTGAGAGGTGGTTGCGGTATGCTTACATTTGGAGATGAGGAGTCATTCCGGGGAAAGACGGGAATGCGAGTAGTTTGAGTGAATTGTGGGGGTGGATTTGCTTGGGCGATAGGGGGTACGGTTGACCGAGCCTCGGGTCGTGGCTCAGTCGATTGGCTTTGGCGGAGAGCCCTTATGGTACCCTCAAGTTCCATGTTTCGGGTTTCCAATAGTACAATATACTCTTCGTTTGGTATCTCGTCACTCCCCAAGCCCGTTGCTCCGTCATTCCCAAGGTTCGTGTTCGGTGGGACATTCTCCAACGTGTTTCCATCCGTAGCCATTCCTGCTACAAAACACAACATCTCACCAAGGCTTAGTTCAATTCGTTAGTACACATCTACTAACTACTAAACCCAATTCACACTTGCTCTAATCCCTCTTGACCGGAAGGTTTGACCATAACACGAGCCACGATTTGGGAATGGAACACCAACCCCGTGTATCCATCGCCAAACCGAAGCTCTGATACCAAGTTGTAACACCGCATTTTTTTTATTTTTTTATTTTTTTAAATATCTAATTTAGCATTAACTAAGGTTACGGAAGCATTTAGTCCAATTCCTAATTACGTTAGTTTTACAAACCATGGTCCCACAAAATATTACAAACCAAGAATTAGTTAAAAAGACGGTATTACTAAACACGGCTCATTTAACAAAACATAAATTTAAGCATGGTCAAACTTCCCGTCCGAGCCCGACCCGTTCAAGCCTTCCAACCTGAAATGTTTCAAAGAGGGAGGGATTAGCACAAAAGCTAAGTGAATGAATTCCTAACACTAGCAACTACACTAATCACTTAAACACGGAAGTTATAAAAACATCACCGGTTGGGAAGTCACTTAGAGGATCGGCGGCTTTGCGGGCCTTAAACCATGGTCGGCCAAAACCACGGTAACCGATAGCGTTTCGTATCCAACACCCGGGCAACTCCCTCCCCTTAACCATGCAACAAATACAGGTAAGGTCGGATACCCTATTAGTCGATACCCTGTGCCCAGCCGTTCTCCTTCCGACACTGACCTCATCCCGAATGTGCACATAGTCATGTATGGTATTCCCTAACACTAAGCATACATAACAAGTAGACTAGCTACGAAAAACACCGCGAAAAACACCGCGAAAAATGTCACAACAGAGTTCCCAATCGCGAACTCCAGTTCACGATCGCGAACTAGAGTTCGCGTCGGGAACTCCGATCGTGAACTACTTCGCGATGAATCAACAACTTAGCTGGACCGACTTCGCGATCGTGAAGAGAAGTTCACGCCGTGAACTTCCCTTGTCTGGTAATTTTCTGCGATTTTTTACAAACATGCCAATACCAAACGAATAAACCGAAACCCGAGTTGTAGGTCGAATCCACTCACCTTTCAACTACCGATTCCTTAACTCAGTGAGCTAGTATCACTAAGTATCCTTCCCGGTTCATGTCAACAATATACCGAGTTAGTGATAATCCACCGAATCATCAAAATCAACAATTTCAACATCTAACCACACAAGACTCATAAATTGCACATTTTATGACATCTACAACTAGCCCAAACCCTTCATCAATACAATTGACCATTTTGACCATTTATCAAGTATTCACAACTAGTTGACCCAAACGGGCCAAAAACCCGAACATGATCCTAACACTTCTAAGGCTATAAAGACTAGCACACGTTCCATAGACTAAGAATTCATCATAAACTAGCAATTCACAATCATTTAACAATTCCATCAAGATCATAATCATCACAGTTCCAAGTATGATACCTCCAAGATCACTAGTTAATCAATTTAACCCAACCACCAACTAGATCAATTCACACAATCAACTATACTAGGTTTTCACCATCCATAACTTACCAAACATGATTTCTCAACCTAATAAACAATTTTATCCAACCAAAACTCAAGAAATCCAAGATTCAACAAAACCCACCTTCAACTTACACCATTAATGGAGGTTGAAGATGGTTTCCACCAAATCTTGTTTTCTTCCAACAATCAACCACACAAATGATGTAAAAGCTTGCATAAACACATAAAACAACATCCATTTCAAGATTCATCCATAAAACACTAAAGATCACAAACCCTAGTTCATAACCAAGCTCAAGAACACCATGAACAAGACAAGGAAAAGGTGTGACTTACTTTTAAGCTTCTTCTACACAAAGACTAGTAGTAAATTCGGGATCAAGCACAAGAAAACACCAACAATGTTCAAGAACAAGATGGGGTTTGCTAGAGAGAGTTTGGCAATGAAATAGTGAAAGTTATGGATAATGTTCAAATGAAAGGGAAAGGAAAAGAGAGAGGGTTTCCCTCTCTCTCTCGTGGCCGGTCAAACAAGAGGGGGTGGGGCCCCTCTTGGTCTTTCTTTTAATAAAACAGTATATGTCTGAAAAGTCCCTTTCGAAATTAATTTATTTAAAATAGCAAACGGACTCCAATTTTAAAAACGAAAGCATTTCCGGGAACGATATTTAACAAGGAATCCAAATATATAAAAATCACGTATTCTTTCCAGATATATCACAAGTCGGGTATTTTAACCCCTTGGTTAAAATACCGCAAAAGACAGCAGGCTAATTAAATTAACTAAGCATTTAGTCAGATAATCATTTAATAAGATACCTTAAGGTCAATAAACTACTAGGCCGGGTTTTGGGATGTTACAAAAACTATGATGCTTTATGAGTTTTTATTAATAAATATTTTTAATTAAGATATGATTAAAAAGGTAAGAGGATGCAAGTAATAGACTATTTAAGTATGTCTAAATGACTAATGATTTTTGAAAGAGATTATGATAATGAATAGTAATTAATAATTATTTATTAATATGATTTTTGACTAAGAGTAATGATTGAGAAAGTCTGATATTTGGCTTATTAATAATATGTATTAATTAAGCTAACAACAATGATTTTCAAGTATCAAGTATTGATTAGTATATTATACTAATAAAAGTAGTGATTGAATTTCTAAGAGAATAAATATAAAGTGACTAGAATTAGATTTGTATTCTAGTTAAAGAGAAGTTAAAGTAATATGATTTTGATAAATGATAAATATATTTTATTTAATAAAGGACTTGGTAAAGTCAATATTGAAGTTGAATAAGAAATGAGAATAATATGATAATTAGAATAAAATGTATTCTAATTTATGTTTGAGTATGTATTATTGGGGCATATGCCCGTATTTGATGATTTCAATATGTGTTGAGAAAAGGATCCGGATCATAGATAACCCACACAAGTTGGGGGAGTTAGTGACACCTACTTGGTGCGGTACCAACCTGCGCAAGGGTAGTGTGTCGAGAAATAGATAACCCGGAAAGCGGGGGAGTTTCAGATAACCCGAAAATCGGGGGAGCAATAGATAACCCGGAAACGGGAGAGTTTACCTAAATAACCCACATCGGGGGAGTTTGCTTCGGAGAGGTCCGTAGCGTATGTGATAAAATATATGTATGCACAGGTGAGCTTACAAGTATGTGATTTTGATGAGAGTAAGCTTATGATTAGCTTACTAGTATAATATATATATATAAATGATAAGATAACGAGTTAATAAGTAATAAATGAATAAAGAAAAGTAATGAATATGACTTTTATTATATTTGAGAATGGGTCGAAAACTCATGTATCTCACGAGACTATTTTGTCTCACGTATTACTTTGTTTTTTTGGCTATGTACTCAGGTTCGAGATTGAAGGATTAGAAGGTCGCGATAGAAGTGGCCTAGAGGTGTTTAGCTCGGGAGCTTATAGGTAGATCCCGTTATCCTATGGTTATGATATTATCTTTGTAACGCCGGATTTTATAACTCTGATGAATGTTTTAAGGTTTTTGTTAAACCGTATTTTGAGATACTGGACTTTATAATATTTTTATTTAAAAATATGTTTGAAAAATTGTTTTAAAAATTAAGGTGTTACAAAAATGTTTGAAAACAACAACAATAACAGTTATGTCGCTTACATCATAAGTATAATATCAGTCACTCGGGAGCCCTTACAATGAGAATACCCTTAAAAAAACAATTATATGCTTATATAATCTTGTTATTCAAGAGTGATTTCATAGCTTTATAGATAATTTCATTACCCTCGATAGTAAAATCCATCCCACGTTAGGAGTTTGTACACATACTTCTAAAGCCACTTGATTAGCTAGTGCGTGTTAAAAGTAAAAAATTAATATATAATCAATTAAATGTAAGAAAATAATAATGACAGCTTAAAGGCTGTTAATTAGATATTAAAATACACATAAAAAACTTGTACAAGAATCAATAAGAGATGATTCGTACAGAGCACTTTTTATCTATACAGAGCAATTTTTATAAAAAGACCATTATACCCTTTCTTACCTCTTGAGTTTTAACCCAATTTACACACACCAAAAATACACACTCACCTCTCTTCTTTGTAGGGGTGTTCACTATTCGGATATAACCGGATTGTCCAATTGGACATTTTGGATCGGACTATTTGGATTGGTTATTTGGTTTCTTGGATCGGTTTGGACTTGAACCAAATTAATAGTTTGGATTTCAGATTGGATTTGGTTTTAGTTATGAAAACCGGATTGTCCAAAAAAACCGAATAGTAGTATATAGTAAATTGATTTATATAATAACACTTGTTGGTTTCCAGTAAGCAATTATGGTACTTCTTTTCTGCACATTTCTTATATTAAATTGATTTATATACTAACACTTGTTCCATTTTATATTGTATCAGTTGACGATGTACCAATCCTTTTAGAGTTTTTGATAAAGTTGATGTCAAGATTTTTTCATATATGATCGTAAATGTCATAAGCTATGAATTAGACTTGTTTTTATGTACAAAGTAGTTTATCATTTTGGAATTTTACATATCGAACTTAATATTATTTATTTTATATACTTGTATAGTATTTTGAAAATTTTAAGGAAAAACCAAACGGATAAAACCAAACCAACCAAATTGTTATTTGGTTCGGATCGGTTTGGTTTTCGAATTAGTTTGGACGGTTCGGTTTGAACTTTTGAAAACCGGACTTTGTTTGGTTTCACCTATTTGGTTCGGATAAAACCAAACCGTCCAACCGAACACCCATACTTCTTTGCACACACACTACAGAAACACAAATACCTACGTCTACCACCAACCCTACCACCAGTCCGCCAACACCATCACCCGTTCTCCGGCAACGACCACCGGAGCCCCAGCCACGTGTCGATGCCTTCATCATCATCATCATCATCATCATCATTATCATCCACAAGTCCAATGATTCCGGCCACCATCGATGCTCTGCTTCTTGAACTCGTTTTTTTCAAATTTCAAATTAAAAACAAATGGGTATTTTGTTTTAGTTGAAAGTATATGTTGTAAATGTTTGATTTTGAAAACAAAATTAGGTCAAAAGTCAAAATCAAATAATTATTAACCTGCTGTAAAATCGGTGGCTAACATTGTTTGCGATGATCGAAGAAGACAATTAATTAATAAATGGGGGTGTGCTGCCGTGATGTTATAACTCAAAATTGAAGATATTGTGGCCAGTCAATGTTGGGCTGGAGAAGGTGATAATCGATGTTGGAGGTGTACAAACCAAAAAAACATTGCACATACGATTGTATGCATCAATCAATGTAAAATCTTCAAGGGTAAGAATGAGATGTTCCAATAAAACAATGTTATTAACAACATCAAATGTAAAAATACATTTGACGTGAGTAGCGGAAGTAACAAGAAATCGTCAAGGGTGGTGACTGTGTATTTTGTTCTTGGGTTCGGGAAGATCGGGGAAGATATGGTTTTGGTTGGGTAAAAGGGTAGAAGAAGAGAAAGGGTAAAATTGTCATTTGACTTGAAATTGCTCTTTATAGATAAAAAAAATGCTCTGTACGATCAACTCCCAATCAATAACCCGCATTTTAGGAATCATCTACTATTAATAAAAGGGTTTTGCTAATGACAGCCCTTAGGGCTGTCAATAGACATGCAACAAAAATTTATACACCAATCAATAACCACCTCCTGGATTTTAGGAACTACTTCTCTCCATAGATAAATGTACAACTCTTGTGCACTTATTGACAGCCCTAAGGGCTGTCATTAGCAAAACCCTTAATAAAAATACAGACATTTTATACATACAATTACCTCTTAAACAATTCTAAAGGTTATATTATTAACAAAATTCTTAAATTTAATAAAAAGCTAAAATGAACAGATTGAAGCCAGAAAATGGGTAGTAACCTGGGTCATGAGTTTTAGGCCCAACAAAGCGGGCTCAACTATCTGGATGATAAATAGATATCAAGGTTAGATTTTCAAGGTAACTTAACTACGTTAACCAAAATAAGAAAACTGGGTATTGTCAACTATTATTATTATTTAAATAGATAATCTCGTTTTTAACATGTTCTTTCAAAGAGGCCGAACTTATACTTAAAAGAATAATAGTGTTTAGTTATATTATTTGATCACATTCGTAGCCATATTCATTAGATGAATATATGTGTTAAAATCAAAAGATAATATTAAGAGAATGACTTAGTGGATTACACATGTAATACTTGACTTTTTATTTTTTCTAGCTCCTTGCTAGTTTTAATTTTAATACATGGGAAATACTAACAAGTGCCCTTAGGGTAATGGTTAAGGGAAAAAATGAAGCTTTAATTTATTGTAAATTAACCATAAAAAATAATCGCCGCCTGAATTTCATAACCATCTCGAGGTAGTTATGCTTCAAGACTTGTACATCCGTACCCTTAACCATTGCCCTAAGGGCACTTGTTAGCAAAACCCTTAATACAAAGCTGTTTCCAAAAAAAAAGGTGGATTACGCATGTCATCCTATCAAGTGTGTAGGACTATGGGCATAACCAAATGATATGACTAAATATCATTTTCTACTTAAAAATATACACGACCTAATCATTTCCGTTTCTAAACTTTACGTTGATCATCTAATAAAAATTTAGATCAAATGTGACATTAGAAGTCATTTGAAAATTATTACCATTACATTGTCACCATATAGTCTGACAAATTTAAAATATTTTCTTTTTGAAATGCAAGTAATACTTTTGGATATTGGCATATTGCAACGTCTTTAGTGAAGGATCAATTGTGTTTTTTAAGCGTCACCATCAGACATTATGAAGTGATTTTATTAAAAGAATTATTTTCACACTTGTTAGATCAACTTGAACTCGTGAAGTTCATTCAGTTGAAAATACACCAAGATGTCATGATTTTACGTTATTATCAATATATAGTCTTTCAGTATGAACATATTTGAGCAGATTATATATCGTTAAAAAATATTTAAATAATACGGAGTAGATCATTTCATGATTTTACATGTGAACTAATTAATTATTAGCCTTTAAAGAGTTATTCGTAGCGCACTTTCATGCTAATCAATAAATTAAAAAAGACACTGACAAGAAGCTAAAAACAAAAGCAACGAAACAATGAAATAATAAAAAATAAAAACAATACATCTTAAATGAACATCATTCAAACCATTGATTATCTAAAAGACGATTAATCCAAAAAAAGGAAAAATTTTGTATAATTAAAATAAAAATATCTATTCAATTATATATGTGTTATGTGTATATGCGTTTCAAAAAAAAGTTATATGTGTATGTGTGTAATATATCTACGTCCTCCGATTCAAAATAAGTGATATATTTTAAAATTTTACAGTCTTTTAGGCAAAAGATTATACTGATAGTTAAATTAGATTAATTGGATGGTTAGTGGATAATGAATCTCATACCTTTTGAATAAAATAAAGTTAATTATGCTTAAAAGTAAAAAGTAAGGTAAAAGAGTTATTTTACTTTGTTAAAGTAGATAGTTAGTGGGTGTGGGTCCTATTATTTTTTGACAAATAAAGTAATGTTTTAAGATGGGTGTTACTTATTTTGAATTACACAAAAAGAAAAATGTATCACTTATTTTGAATCGGAGGAAAGAGTTGTGTTCTATGTAGTCGAAGAGTTTTGTAGAGTCTCAAGGGATAGATCTTAGTCATTGGACAAAATAGTCAAGATCAAATCCCTTAGCCACTGAGAGGTGTTTGGGAAACTTTTAGAAAGTAACTAATTGACTTATTGTCTCCTCAAGAAATCAATAAATTAATAAGTTGTTTGGGTGAACAAATTAAAAAAGAGTTTTCAAGAAGTAAGTCCCCCTTTACTTTTCAAAACTACTTTTTGTAAAGTCAATAAGCTACTAAACACTTTTTGAAAAGCACATCCAAATATGCCCGGGTAACCGCCTGTCGCCGGCCAGCAGCGGTGGTGGTGGCTGACAGTGGTGGTGCTGGTAATGGAGGTGGTGGTGGTATTGATGTACTAAAACACACGTGATTCACTAAATACATGAGTTCCAAAATACATACGAGAATATTACTTCGAATCACATGTGTTTCAAGTCACGAAACAAATGTGATTCACTAATAACAAGAGTTTCTAAAAATAGGGGAACGTACGAACTACGAATCACATGTGTTTCAAAAGGTGAAATACATGTGATTCACTAAAAACAAGGGTTCCAAAATACAGACGAGCATATTATTTCGAATCACATGTGTTTCAAGTCATGAAACACATGTGATTAACTAAAAACATGAGTTTTTAAAAACATGGAAGTATATGAACTACGAATTACTTATGTTTCAAAAGGTGAAACACAAGTGATTCACAAAAAACAAGGGTTCCAGAATACAAACGAACATATTACTTCGAATCACATGTATTTCAAGTCACGAGACACATGTGATTCACTAAAAATTTGAATACACAACCACTACTGCCTTCCACCACCAGCACTGCCGGCCGCCGCCGACCACTGCCGATCTCCGCCGTCCGCCATCGCCGGCCACCGGCGGTGGTGGTGGGTTGTTGATGTATTGAATCATATGTGATGGTGGTGGTGGTGGTGGTGGTGGTTTGAATGTTAATCTTGACCTTCGATTTTTTGTTGATCCAGATATAAATAATTATCACTTGAAACTCTAAAAAATTCTTAAACTACCTAGAACAAACAACCCTAAACAAATATAAGAACTTGATTTTTGTAAGACAGATAGGAAGATATTATTTCACTGATTTGACAATATTAAATCAATGCAACGTACATATACTGAACTAGCTACAAAACCCGCCAGATGGGCGGGTATGCTGTAAATTTTAGTATGTAGAAAAATGTCCAAAAACTTTATATATTTCTAAATGACATAATAATCGATAGATGTGATGATGATTTTGTACAAAAAAACGGTAAATGAAGAAATGTTACACTGACATTTTATTAAATGAAGAATCCAGCTTTCTATGACGTAATCCGTAATATCTGAAGTCTGGTTCCGTTGCACAATCCAACTTTTTATGTCGTAATCATAGAATGCCGGTTTTATGGAAATTATATTAAGTCGTGTATCACTTCTGAATAAATACGATTGAGTCGCTGATTGATCTTTTAAATATTTATTTGTTTCCTTGTATGTAGGATCTTTTAAATAGTTATTTATTTGTTTCCTTGTATGTAGGAAGCCGTATATGGAGCATATGAATGTAGACCGTAAGCCGTACCAGATTTGTTTGCCGTATATGGAGCGTATGAATGTAGACCGTAAGCTGTACCAGATTCGTTTGTATTAGTGCAAATGACGTGGACCAATCAGGGAATTCCAAATGGCATTATGGACGAATAGGAATGCTTGGAATTGCCATGATGTCAAACCCTATTCAAATTTAGGCCTCATATATAGGGTAGGATTATAGATTCTTGATTCATCACAACATTTATTGAATTACATCG
The DNA here is from genome assembly GCA_963853835.1 of Calendula officinalis. Classification (NCBI taxonomy): domain Eukaryota; kingdom Viridiplantae; phylum Streptophyta; class Magnoliopsida; order Asterales; family Asteraceae; genus Calendula; species Calendula officinalis. Next base: position 12,088,237 of record OY970822.1, on the reverse strand, counting down.
TATAACATTTTATCAAAGAACTATAAGGGTGGTTAACTAGTGATTGAACTTAGTCTTTTAAATAGTGAAATTTCTATAGATTTTGGGTTCAATCCCTACTATGAGAAAAAAAAACCCTTATGGTTATGGATGTTCACTTACACTAACTTCGATCTATCTGTAAAACGGATAGTCGCCCTAGTAGTAGTTGGCTCATAAAACAGTTGGACCAAGTTAAATAAATCCCCTTTATCAAAGGCACATATCATTTTTTATCCCTCACAAAAAATGATATTCTTGCGGATTCAGAGCCTATGCTTATACGAAGTAGTTATAACTGTAAATATATTTGATTAAGAAAAAAAAGAAGCTTAAATTTGATGTACATTAACCATAAAAAAAACCACCCCTTGCATTTCACTAACCACCCATAAGTGGTTATGCTTTAATATATGTACATTAACCACTTAACTATCTCTTATCCATTGCCCTTAGGGCAATGGTTAGCAAATCCCTTAATTAAATTACCTAGCATAAATAGTTATTTATGGTTAAAACAACTAACATCTTTTTGTGAAATTGTTTTTATTTCATACAGGATGGATGCGACTAATTATTTTGTTTAATTAAATGATTTACCCTTCAAGCGACATTAAACTGATATACTTATGCCAACAATATTTATTTCGTTCAGTTTTTTAGAAACCACCATTACAAAATACATACACACAAAATATCTCTTTAGGCACCACCTCACTAACCGATCTCTCCCTCCTACCCGTCCCCAAACCTACGCAAAAACCTACGGGCTCCAAGGGACGGGCCTTGCCAACGGTAACCCCACAATTTTATTTCAACCGGCGGCGTCGGTATACACCGTTGACAGCTGTCTAAATAAACCCACCAATACGCCAACATGAATAAAACACAAATTGTCACTCTTTAACTTAAATTTAAACTTATTTTTTATAAATAATTAAAAAAAAATTAGTCCATGCCAATGGTCCAATGGAGCATCAAATAGTTCATGCTATGGCCGGGCCGGTAAGAAAAGTAAATAAATTGTTTCCGACTTCATATAATGATGTTTTCTTAATGTAGCTAAACAACCTTTTGTTGATGGTCACCTAAAGTTTCGTTTATAAGTTAAATTCAACATCAATTAGATCATGTGAATCTTTTATTCATTTATCTTTTAACTAACTAACTAAATCTATATCCAATTTATTTGGCAGTTATCATTTGAAGTTTCTTCACAATGGTGATGACATTGTGGTTATATTTGATCTACATAAGAATTATATTTTAAGAGGTTTCAAGTTAAATTTCTATATAACAAAATACTCTTTGTACATACAGATTTTCACCTGTCCTGACTTTGTGCTACATGCAAACTGGATGGTCATCATTGAATTAGTCAGCTTGTAAATAGATTTAAAATTCAGATATAAAGAACTCTTCCTGTGACTTGCTTAAAAATTACAATATATATAGGGCCGGAAGGCATCTTTTTTCTTCAAATCCCATTTTTGTGTTTATGTGTAAAACAAATTAACTTTCAATATCCTTGGACAGTTTAGTCCTTTTGTATGCAAGTAATTAATTTTTGTTTTATTGTGTGTCATTTTATGATCACGGTATGCACACCAACGAAAGATGAAAGGTACATCTTCAGGATTGTTTAGAAATAAACTTTTTGAAACAAATTTTGATTATTACATTTCATTGGCAACTTATCAACAATTAATCTTTTTGTATAAGTGTATGGTTGTAAAACTTTGTAGAAGCTGATATGATTTAGATTATGATTATAAGATTTTCCAACATTTTATTTCTGAGTTACATATAAATTCAAAATAACTAAAATTATGAAACTGGTCATATTAGTGAGTATTTCAGGTACTGTATTTAAAAATAATCATTTGGTTTTTAATTCTATATTTAAATGTTTTATAGGTAGAAAAATTGAATTCGAGTTAACTTGCATTTTATAAACTGTTTTGATTTAAAAAGATATTGTAATTATTATAAGGCTAAAATTTATAATTTGAAATCTTGAAAAAAATAAGAGTTCAATACCTTAGAATGTCAGGTGTGGTCATATGGGTGAAATGACCACCTCTGCGCAACATATGCGACACATCATTATTTCACATTTCACATTCAAAATCCCCAAATATTTCATCTACCATCACTTAAACCATTTGGATCCACCCTTTTTATTTTTCTTTTTCCTTTTTTCAAAACAACTTAATATTTCATTAAAATAAATAAGACAAACTAGAAATAAAAAATTAAAAATACCGAAAAATAATATTAAAAAATACCGAAAAATTAAAAAAATCACTGAATTTAAAAAAAAAAAAACACCAAAAATTACTTTGTTATGTGAAAAGGTTTAGGCTGAGAAATGTTGTGTAAAAATTTGTATAAAACTGTGTGATATTTATAAGGGTTTAAGGTTTATTTAAAAAACAAAAAAAAATCGATTTTACACGTGTCAGCGCCCCATTGGCATGCTGGCTGCGTTAGGTGGCTGGCAAAGATAGGGGTTAGGCTTGGCAGGGGGTATGGTAGCTTGGGTCGGATGGTGATGTGGCGTCCGGCGAGCTAGGGATTAAGTGACCACACCCCACCCTCTTAGGCTACATTAAATGGAGGTACATATTGGTATATAAATTTGTAACATCTTATTAAAAACTGAAAAGACGATAAACGTACACGTTTGGTTTACAGTCTTAAAACATTTAGAATGGTTACACCACTATTTCATTTTGTTAGTGTTATCTACCACGTTAAACTAGTCTTCAGCCGTAATAGGCCATGCGCGCCAAGAACCTCTCCCATCCTTAACCACGCTGCCATCACACTCCATATATATGGAGTGAGATTACATCATCTAGTGATTCAGTCACAACGAATCAGTGGATTGAAGAATTCAAGCTCGAAGACAAAGAGAAGCGGGCTTTTCCAAAGAATTACTGCGATGATAACTTTTTTAAAAGTTTATTACTATTTGAATAAATGTTTGGATGACTTTTTACCCATTGGAATAATTAGTTTTTGTAAAAGCTTATTCAAAGATTTTTTTTCTTCTAACCTTTTAATATACTTTCAAAACTTGTCTTTTTTTGGCCTCTATATTTAATAGTTTTTCATTTTAAACTTTAGATATATTATACATAAATTCTTTATTATATTTTTATTAGTTAATAAATAAATTATATAATATTTAATGTCAATTATTATAAATATTTGTGTATGATATATTTTTAAAAATATTATATGTAGTAAGACGTTATAAAAATTGTCAAACTATATAAGAGGTATATATAAAACATTTAAGATAGATAAAGGTAAATTAGAAATATTGTTAAAGAAAAAACTTTTGAAAATGTTAACCATTGGAGATGCTATTTATGTAGAGGTTTTTGATTAGTAGATTGTTGACGTAACGACCGAAATTTATAAATAAATAAATTGTATAAAAATATGATAATTATAGATAATTCATTTCATAACCGTAGGAATTGGTTTCGTGTCATTTGGACACCGTTTGATATGGTTAAGGTCGAAACTGGGCCGAAATAGACAACAAAAAGTTGCAGCCCAGCTGCCTGAAGGAGTTCACGACGCGAACTATAGTTCGCGATCGTGAACATCAAACAGAGATTTTGGGGTTTTGGACGATCAGTGTTCACGGCCCGTTCCCGATCGCAAAGTGTTCCAGACGCAGGAAGTTCGCGACACGAACTCCAGTTCGCGATCGCGAACTGTGTCAGGTGTATAAAAACGGATTTGAGACTAGGGTTTAGGCATCAATGACCCTACTTGTAGCTCAGCCGTTTTTGTGAAGAAAAGAGGCGATTTTGGAGGTCTAGAGCTCAAATCTTCATCATCTTTGAAGATTTAAACATCAAAGGTAAAGATTATTGATTCTTATCATCTTCTACCTTAGTTTTAAGCTTTTCATGGGTATCTATGGTGGTTTTGGGAACCAACCATATCATCTTTGGAGAAGATGATCCATCATGAGTGTAAAACACTCATTGTAGGCTTGTAATCATTGTGTACAAGTTGGATTTGTGTTTTATTGATAGAAATCTCGAACTAGGGTTTGAGATTTCCACCAAGTTGTATGAACTTGGTGGTTGGGAAGGTTTATTTGGGTTTATTAGTAGCTAGTTATGGATTGTAACTAGATCTTGTGATGATATTGATATTAGGTCAAGAAGACCTTGAGATTGGAAGTACTTCCTTGATTGGGAAGTAAGGATTTGTGTTGTTGAACACAAGTATTGGATAGCATTGCTAAGGTGAGTACATGTGATCTTTTCTGAGTACATGGTAAAATGGTTTTATGGTTTAAATGGTTAAACAAGTTTTTAGTAGTCTTTATTGAATAAATGTTTTAATAAAAAAATAAAGATTGATTAGCTAGTATATGAAATGAATTGTTATTGACTTGTTTGGTTACCACTAGTATGTTGAGATTTATGATTTGGAGCATTGGCTCAAGTTGTTGAATTGTTATGTGGTAGCTAAACAATTGGATCCTAGATAACCCACACAAGTTGGGGGAGTTAGTGACACCTACTTGGGGTGGTACCACCCTGCGCAAGGGTAGTGTGTCGAGAAATAGATAACCCAAAAATCGGGGGAATTTGAGATAACCCGGAAAACAGGGGAGAAATAGAAAACCCGGAAATGGGGGAGTTTACCTAGTTAACCCATATTGGGGGAGTTGTTTCGGGGAGGCCCGTTACGTATGTGTTGGACTTATGGCAAGCCTTAGAGTATGTTTGACTATGTGCAATTTGATAATAATCTAATTATTATTTTATTGCAAATGTTTTCTAAACGGGTCTAAGACCCATGTTTCTCATGAGACAATCTTGTCTCACGTACCACGTTTATTTTGGCTATGTACTCAGGTTCGGGAGCTAAGGATTAGGCGGCCCGTAGTTGTAGCATTGGGAGTGATTAGCTCGGTGTACCATTTGATTCCCTAAGACTTTAGTTTTGATATTATTGTAACACCGATTTTTGGCACTTGTAATCATTCCAAATGTTTTTGTTTAAACCAAGTTTTGGTTATTATGGATTTTGGTTGTTAAACTTTAAATATTTAAAAGTTTAAATTGTTTTGAAAATTGGTGTGTTACAACTTGGTATCAGAGCTTTAGTCTAAGTGAATTAGGTTGGTTTACCCACCCTAGACTTAGACTTTGCTTTTGGGGACATTATGTTCTATAGAAAGTTAGGTTGACCTTTAAGAATTAGGGTTGACCATTAAGGGAATTGCTTTGAATCGAACTTTTCTTATGTGTTATTTTGGCTATTTAGTCAACTTATTAGATTCTAATTGGGTTGACATCTTATTATAGTAAGATAACTAGAACGAGAAGTGGTCGAGCCTTGTTGGATGGAGAACAAGCTTCGAATGAATCAAGATGGGAATGGATCGGAAAATTCGGGTATTGGGAATAACCATACCCCGGTAACAATGGAGGCCATTCAATCCATGCTCACTAACATGAGAAATGTGATGCAACAAGATGTTAACCGGATCATAAATGACCGGTTGAACCTTGGTGATGGTGAAGAGGAAGAAGAGGAACGTCGTGATGAGGAGGAGAGGGAGGAAAGTGAAGATTCCCCACCTCTCACGAAGACTAAGTCAACGGACACTAGTGTCCCGGCCGAGAAGTCCTCCAATGAGGAAAGTGGTGAAGAAAGAAAGATTGAACGTGAAGGATGTTCTTACAAAACATTCCTTGCATGCCGACCCGACAACTATCTCGGGAGTACGGAACCGAAGGTGACCGTTCGTTGGATTCGAGAGACGGAACATGTGCTTGAAAGTAGCAAGTGCAAAGAAGAAGACATGGTGACTCATACCTCACGTTTGCTGAAAAATGATGCTCTTACATGGTGGGACACCGTGTATGAGACTTTGGGAAAGAAAGCCGTTTACAAGATGTCGTGGGATGAGTTCACTAGAAGACTCAAAGAGAAGTTTTGTCCCGAAAGGGAGTTAGAAGAGTTGTTGGAAGAGTTCTTGCATTTCAAGAAAGGTAATCTAACCTTGGATGAATATACCAAGAAGTTCACGGGATACCTCCCGTTTGTGTCAAGTACCTACCCAACCGAACGTAGTCGTGTGGTTCGGTTTGCTAATGGGTTACCATGGGAGTATGAACTCGAAGTGAAGAGGGCGACCACTCTTGATGAGGCGATCAATGTCGCCCGGAGTGTTGAGAAAGTTAGTAAGAGAAGGGTACAATAGAGGTCGGTTGGTAATGAGAAGAGAAAGTTTAAGAGCTTTTCGGGACCATCAAAGAAGAACAAGTTTGCCCCGAGCGGGTCAAAGCAAGGTAGTGTTGGTGGTTGTAGAAAGTGTGGTAGGGACCACAAAGGTGAATGCAAGGCGGATTCAAACGGTTGCTACAAGTGTGGGAGATTTGGCCACAAGGCTAAAGATTGCAAGGTTAAAAGCCTTGATGAGGCGGAGTGTTTCTCATGTCATGAGAAAGGGCATTATAGTAATGTTTGCCCAAAGAAGGGAACCGAAACGTTGGTGTCAACCGCTCACAAGAAACCAGAGCCGTTGAAAGTCAAAGGTCGTGCCTTCCAACTCACGCGTGAAGAAGCTAAAGAGACTCATGATGTCGTCTCAGGTACCTTATTCATAAACTCCATACCCACTTATGTATTGATTGATTCGGGTTCTACTTATTCTTTCGTGTCTCATGAATTTGGTGCTAAGTTTAAGGTTCCGCTAGAGTTACTTGATGATTTGTATGAAATAGAAGTAGCCGATGGGAAAACCTCTATGGTTCAACACATCTATAGAGATTGTGAATTAGAAATCGATAATAAGAAGTTCAAAGTCAATTTGATGCCTATGGGAATTAAAGCTTTTGATGTGATTATTGAGATGGATTGGTTGGGAATCTACCAAGCCAAGATTTTATGTGGGAAGAAGTTAGTATCAATCAAGTCTCCCGAAAATGAGAAAGTGTATATTTATGGAGAAAAGAGGCATCATATGCCAAACCTTATTACCGCCATTAAAGCAAGAAAAAGTTTGTCAAAAGGATGTTCGTTATTTATAGCCTATGTCCTTGATGGAAGAAAAGAAAAGAAGACGGTTGAAAATGTGAAGATTATTCGGGATTTTCCCGAAGTTTATCCCGATGACTTACCCGGTTTGCCACCGGAGAGACAAGTCGAGTTTCGAATTGATTTGGTTCCGGGGGCGACACCGATTGCCCGAGCCCCGTATCGCTTAGCTCCAACCGAAATGAGAGAGTTGATGTCTCAACTTCAAGATTTACTTGATAAAGGTTTTATCCGTCCTAGTTCGCCACCGTGGGGTGCACCGGTTTTATTTGTGAAGAAGAAAGATGGTTCGATGTGTGTATTGACTACCGAGAGCTTAACAAGATGACGATTAAGAACCGATATCCTTTGCCAATGATTGATGATTTGTTTGATCAACTTCAAGGAGCCGATTTTTTCTCCAAAATTGATTTGAGATCGGGTTACCATCAAGTTCGTGTTAAAGAAGGTGATACCGAGAAAACGACCTTTAGAAATCGTTATGGGCATTATGAATTTTTGGTGATGCCATTCGGTTTGACGAATGCCCCGACTATTTTCATGGATCTCATTAATAGGGTTTGTAAACTATTCCTCGATAAATTCCTCATCGTGTTCATCGATGATATTCTTATTTTCTCCAAAACCGAAGAAGAACATGAAGAACACTTAAAGCAAACTCTAGAAGTTTTGAAACGAGAAAAGTTGTATGCAAAATTCTCAAAGTGTGAATTTTGGTTGCGAGAAGTTCAATTTCTCGGTCATATAGTATCTCAAAGCGGGATAAAAGTTGACATGTCTAAGATTGAAGCGGTAAAGAATTGGGAAGCACCGAAGACTCCAACCGAAGTAAGAAGTTTTCTTGGGTTAGCCGGTTATTACCGAAGATTTATTGAAGATTTTTCCCGAGTGGCAGTCCCACTCACTAGGTTAACGAGAAAAGATGTGAAGTTTGATTGGGAGAAAAAGCAAGAGGATGCTTTTGCCTTGTTGAAGGAGAAGTTGTGCAATGCACCGATTCTCACTCTAGCCGATGGTACGGAAGACTTTGTGGTGTATAGTGACGCCTCGAACAAAGGTCTTGGTTGTGTTTTGATGCAAAGAGGTAAAGTGATAGCTTATGCTTCAAGACAATTGAAAAATGCGGAAGAGAGATATACTACTCATGATTTAGAATTGGCGGCGATTATTTTCGCCTTGAAGATTTGGAGACATTACTTGTATGGCACAAGGTGTATATTGTACACGGATCACAAAAGTCTCAAATATGTGTGTACACAAAAAGATTTGAATATGAGACAAAGGAGGTGGATTGAGTTGATTAGTGATTATGATTGTGAAATCGTCTATCATGAAGGGAAGACTAATGTAGTAGCCGACGCCTTGAGTAGAAAAGTTTATGAGAAGCCGGTTAAGGTTAAGTTGATGCGGATTGAAGTGGTATCTAGCCTCATTGAAAGTATAAAAACCGCACAAACCGAAGTGATGGGAAAAGACAAGTATAAACAAGAGAGATTGGGAAAGAATCAATTATTTGAAAAAAATGGTCAAGGGTTGAAAACAGTGAATGGTCGGATTTGGGTTCCGACATTCGGTGGAAACCGAAAAGTATTGTTGAATGATGTTCACAAGTCCAAGTACTTGATTCATCCCGGAATTACAAAGTGTCGGCCGGGAAATGGGAAGACATCACAATGGATTTCATTGTTGGTCTTCCAAAGACAAGTAGAAATCACGATGTCATTTGGGTGATTGTTGATAGGTTAACGAAAAGTGCGTTATTCCTAGCTATTCGGGAAACTATGCCACTCGAGAAGTTGGCAAAGTTGTATGTTGATGAAGTTGTTCGATTGCATGGGGTACCGATGTCGATTGTGTCCGATCGAGATGCAAAATATACCTCGAGATTTTGGAGATCACTCCAAGAAGAGTTGGGAACTAAGTTAAGATTGAGCACGGCTTACCATCCGCAAACCGATGGTCAAAGCGAAAGGACGATCCAAACGGTCGAAGATATGTTGAGATCGTGTGTATTGGATTTTGGTGGTAAATGGGATGAACATTTACCATTAGTTGAGTTTTCATATAACAATAGTTATCATTTGACGATTAAAATGCCACCGTTTGAGGCATTGTATGTGAGAAAGTGTAGAACGCCTTCTTGTTGGTTAGAGGCGCGTGAGACAAAACTCACGGGTCCCGAGATTGTGAAAATAACAAAGAGAAAATCGGAATAATTCAAAAGAATATGAAAGTCGCAAAAGATCGCCAAAAGAGTTATTCGGGTTTGAAAAAGAGACCCTATGATTTGGATGTTGGTGATATGGTGATGTTGAAAGTGTCGCCTTGGAAAGGCGTGATGAGATTTGGTAAGAAAGGAAAGTTGAGTCCACATTATGTTGGACCGTTTAAGATTTTGAAAAGAATTGGGCTTCAAGCCTTCAAGCTTGAACTTCCACCCGAGTTGCAAGGTGTCTATGACACGTTTCATGTTTGTAATTTGAAGAAATTTTTGAGTGAAGTGGAGAATGTGATCCCACTTCAAGATTTGCGGGTCTATGCACCCAACCGATTGATTGAAGAGCCCGAGACCATTTTGGAGGCCCAAACGAAGAAATTGAGGAACAAGGAGATTGACTAGTATTGGTCAAGTGGAAGCACTCCCTTGGGCCAAATTTGACTTGGGAAGTCAAATATAAGATTAAGAAACGCTACCCGAACTTTGTAGATTATGATGCGATTCCGAGGACGGAATCCTCTTAAGGGGTAGATAGTTGTAACGACCTAAATTTATAAATAAATAGATTGTACAAAAATATGATAATTATGGATAATTCATTTCAGAACCGTAGGAATTGGTTTCGTGTCATCTGGACACCGTTTGATATGGTTAAGGTCGAAATCGGGCCGAAATAGACAACAAAAAGTTGCAGCCCAGCTGCGTGAAGGAGTTCACGACGCGAACTATAGTTCGCGATCGTGAACATCAAACATAGATTTTGGGGTTTTGGACGATCGGTGTTCACGGCCCGTTCCCGATCGCGAAGTGTTCCCGACGCGGGAAGTTCGCGATCGCGAACTGTGTCAGGTGTATAAAAACGGGTTTGAGACTAGAGTTTAGGCATCAACGACCCTACTTGTAGCTCAGCCATTTTTGTGAAGAAAAGAGACGATTTTGGAGGTCTAGAGCTCAAATCTTCATCATCTTTGAAGATTTAAACATCAAAGGTAAAGATTATTGATTCTTATCATCTTCTACCTTAGTTTTAAGCTTTTCATGGGTATCTATGGTGGTTTTGGGAACCAACCATATCATCTTTGGATAAGATGATCCATCATGAGTGTAAAACACTCATTGTAGGCTTGTAATCATTGTGTACAAGTTGGATTTGGGTTTTATGGATAGAAATCTCGAACTAGGGTTTGAGATTTCTACCAAGTTGTATGAACTTGGTGGTTGGGAAGGTTTATTTGGGTTTATTAGTAGCTAGTTTTGGATTGTAACTAGATCTTGTGATGATATTGATATTAGGTCAAGAAGACCTTGAGATTGGAAGTACTTCCTTGATTGGGAAGTAAGGATTTGTGTTGTTGAACACAAGTATTGAATAGCATTACTAAGGTGAGTACATGTGATCTTTTCTGAGTACATAGTAAAATGGTTTTGTGGTTAAAACTAGGGGTGTAATCGAGTCGAGACAACTCGTGAGTTACTCAAGATCGACTCGTAAAATACTCGGAATCGACTCGTTGTGAACCGAGTCGAGCTCGAGCCCGAGCTACTCGAGTAGGGATTCGAGTCGAGTTCGAGTTTCAAAATACACAGCTCGCTAGGCTCGCGAGCCTTATCGAGTTTTTATTTAATTACCTTTTACCCCTTTTCATATATATAATTACCTTTTTACCTCTTTTCATATACATATTTACAGCAAAAAAGTGAACTTTTAAAAAAAATCAAAATTTTTCGAGCCGAGCCGAGTATCGAGCTTAAAAATAGAAGCTCGTCGAGTTTCGAGTCGAGTTTCGAGCTTGAGTTTTAATTGGCGAGTCGAGCTCGAGCTTGGCAGAACTCGACTCGACTCGACTCGACTCGTTTACACCCCTAGTTAAAACGATTATACAAGTTTTTAGTAGTCTTTATTGAATAATTGTTTTAATAAAGAAATAAATATTGATTAGCTAGTATATGAAATGAATTTTTATAGACTTGTTTCGTTACCACTAATATGTTGAGATTTATGATTTGGAGCATTGGCTCAAGTTGTTGAATTGTTATGTGGTAGCTAAACAATTGGATCCTAGATAACCCACACAAGTTGGGGGAGTTAGTGACACCTACTTGGGACGGTACCACCCTGCACAAGGGTAGTGTGTCGAGAAATAGATAACCCGGAAATCGGGGGAGTTTGAGATAACCCGAAAAACGGGGGAGAAATAGATAACCCGGAAACGGGGGAGTTTACCTAGTTAACCCATATCGGGGGAGTTATTTCGGGGAGGCCCGTTACGTATGTGTTGGGCTTATGGCAAGCCTTAGAGTATGTTTGACTATGTGCAATTTGATAATTATCTAATTATTATTTTATTGCAAATGTTTTCTAACCGGGTCTAAAACCCATGTTTCTCACGAGACAATCTTGTCTCACGTACTACGTTTATTTTGGCTATGTACTCAGGTTCGGGAGCTAAGGATTAGGCGGCCCGTAGTTGTAGCATTGGAAGTGATTAGCTCGGTGTACCATTTGATTCCCTAAGACTTTAGTTTTGATATTATTGTAACACCGATTTTTGGCACTTGTAATCATTCCAAATGTTTTTGCTTAAACCAAGTTTTGGTTATTATGGATTTTGGTTGTTAAACTTTAAATATTTAAAAGTTTAAATTGTTTTGAAAAATTGGTGTGTTACAGTTGATGTGGCAAAAGTAATAAGCTATTGTAAGGTTAACCATTGGGGATGCTCTTATACTCTTATCAACTTAGAGTTTATTTGTTTAAAAAAACTATTTATAAAATCAAATACTAATGAGCTCAGAGCATCTCCAATAGAAGCTTTTTGTAAAACTTATTACTATTTTATAAGCTTTTTGATGATTTTTTGTTATTGGAGTGAAGATTTTTTTTGAAACCTTATTTCAATGACTTATTCTTCCATAACCTTTTAACTAACTTTCAATGTTTGATTTATTTAGTCCCCATATTTATTAATTTACATTTTAAAGCCAACATAAATTTATATGTGAATCTTTTATTATTTTTATAACTATAAATGATAATTCTGTGATATTTCAATATATATTATAAAGAACAAGCATGATAATTAGTTTTCTTTTTTTGTGGTATGTTAAATTTTATAAAATGGTATAAAAATTGTCAAATTATATATGTGGGGTATTTATGAATTATTTGAGATACATAAAGGTAAACTAGTAATATTAATAAGAAAAAAGTTTTTTTGAAAGGTTAACCATTGGAGATGCTTTTTATAAATAAGTTTTTGGTTAGTTGAAAATTGATGTGACAAAACAACAAGTCATTGTGAGGTTAACAATTTGGGATGCCCTAATAAGCCTACCAAATAAGTTAAAATAAACACTCTTCTTTTGAAATTTTGAACAATTGGTTAGCTCATTTCTTCTAACTTGTCGGTTCATCAACTTGAAATTTTCAAAGCCCGCCCAATAAATACAATGTACTATCACGAAAAAACTTAGGAAATCATATTGTCAATTATTATGAAATGATGAATAGACGTTTTGTTATAGATGGATAATTGTTAACGAAAATTTAAAGACTAAATAAAACTTCTTTGTATACGTCATTTGTTGTTGAGTTAGTGTAGTTATCATCTTAGCTGCAACAAATAACTTTTAAGCATTTTTGTTCCTCACTCTTGCGATGGTGACCAGAAGAAAAGTAGAACCATAAGAAAGACAAAATCAAATCAAGTGAATAAGGATCATGTGCAATATTCAACTTAATTGTGTGAATGTCATATTGATATGCAAACATATATGTCATCCAACATAGGATCAATTTCCTTGATTGGAATAACTTTTTTCTGGTTATCTTTTCTAAATAATATAAAATAATTAATAGTATAACTAAAATACACTATTCACAAACTTTAATACAAAAAAAATAAAATAACAGTGAACATTAAGAAGTAGATAAAATAAATTTAAACGGAATTTAAAAGTTAGTATTATCCTAAAAGTCAAAATTATTGTAATGTCCATGGGAGTTAATATACAATGTGCATGTATACAAGGTATTTTAAAATTATGGAAAACTTAAAAAAATTAAAATTTTCATTTTGACTTACTGCTTAAAATATGTTGTTAAATAGTAAAATCATCCAGTACGATTATTCAAACTGAATTAACTCTAATTAAACTTTGAATTATTCAGTATTTCAAACTGAATAAAAGAAATTTTAAAAAAATTCTGGAAAATTCTTAAAATCCTTAAAGACCTGTTGTAACTTTTGAAACTAATAAACTGAATCCAACTGGATTTAAAAAAATGATAAATAATACATATTTTATTTTATTTAATTATAATCATAATCATAATTTTTTTATCATAACTTTTGCTGGTCATAATAATTTTGGATCATTACATTTTTTGATTATAAAACTTTTGGTTCATAATATGTTTGCATTATGACATGTTTTCAAAATTTCATTACTAACTCATTTTGTAAATAATTTAATTTTAAGAACTTTAACATTTTTAGAATTTTTTATTTACAAATAAAAAAATAAAATTATGGCCGAAAAACAAGGTGATAGAAATATATGAATTATCATAATTATAAGGGATAAGTTAATTGCCCCTAAATTTAATTTTGATGAATTTCAAAAATACTCTAAAAGATATCATTACACATCACTAAATAAAGACAATAGAAAGTTGCAATATGAACATGTTATGAAAGATTTTTTATGTCTTTATCTCCATATATAATTGGAGATTTTTTTATTAATGTTTTTCCATATGCTACTGCTAATAATTGAATATGTTATTCATACATGACTATTTTATTTTTTTTTTAGTATAAAGAATTACAATAATAAACATTTCCAAAAAATAAAAACCTCCCACCACCTTTGTTTTGGGACTAGTACCCATCTCTCTCTCCCCCTCTCTCTTTCATATTCTCTCTCAATGAAGGTGACAGGGGCTGAGCTTCCTTATGGGAAGAACCACCAACAAGGTACAACCCTTAGAAGCACATCAAGAACCCTTATACTTGTAACCCTTACACTCATCATCCTCACAGTTGTACCTCTTTACTACCCTCTACGCAAATACCCATCGGCCACCCATGCTTCCTCCGGCGACGCCACCATCTCGCCGGTGTACCACCCTCAAGATGAAGTCATCACCATCAACGACAACCATCATAAATGTGATGTCTTTTCTGGCGAATGGATCCCTAATCCGGATGCTCCATATTATGATAACATGACCTGTTGGGCCATCCATGAGCACCAAAACTGCCAGAAATATGGACGACCCGATTCGGATTTCATGAAGTGGAGATGGAAACCCGATGGATGTGATCTGCCCATCTTCAACCCATATCAGTTCTTGGAGATCGTGAGAGATAAATCTTTGGCTTTTGTGGGTGATTCTGTTGGTAGAAACCAAATGCAATCCTTGATTTGCATGCTATCCAGAGTAAGTTCATACCCATCATTCATCTTTTATTTAATATATATTGATTTTATCTATACATGTTTTTTTCTTCAAGATTTTGTTACTTTCTTTACGTGAAAACTACAAATTTTAATTTAACCTATATTTATTTATTTATTTTTATTAATTAATATTTAAGAAAAGACAAAATAGTTTTTTTTGGAAACGGCAAATAATTATATATAAGAAACTTGAACTTAGCAAGAAGCTAAGACGAGCGAAACAAAATTACAAACAAGATAAAAAAGGAGAAATTCCCCAATCCACCGAATTACAAGTAAAATTACTCCTATGTTTTAACTATAAATAAGAAGTAGAGATAATGTCTCCCGTAATAGTTGAGAATGACTTATGAATTCCTTTAAACACCACGTCATTCCTCGCCTTCCAAATACACCAAATCGAGCCTAATCACACCAAAAAAAAAAAAGACATACAATTTAAAAAAGTGTAATTATTGTACTGTCAACCAATAAAATCTCATATTTACCCACTTATAATATGAAATTGACACTTTTTTTGGGACAAACTAAAATAGTAAGGTGGACAATAAAAATAGGACGGGGGGAGTATTTTCTTTCTAATTAAGTAGGATGGGTACCAAATGACCTTTTGCCTAGCGGTAAGGTATTTTCCTCACAACCTTAAAGGTTTTGACTTTTTTTTTTTCTTTTCTAATAGAATAATTTAATTAGTTATATATTCTTAAATCAAATACTCCGTAATATTTGTGAAGAAGAGTGACTATAAACGAACGTTTTAGGTATATGTTGTTTGATTTTTTTTATTTTTATTGTACGTATATATTTTATGTAATTTGATTATAACTGTCGTTTCATACGGAGCATGGTGTAAACAAAAACGTAAAAACAAATTACATAAAATGACAAATGAAGAATGGACAAAGAAAATATGAACTCATAATAGTTTAATAATCTAGAGTTTAGATGGCATCTTATGGGAAAATTATGCACATGGGTGGGTTCCATTGCTTACGTGGAAAATCTGTGACTAACAATTGGTCCTCATCTTTTAAGATCTTATCATCATTTTTTCATCCCGAGTTTCTTACTAATCATTTGACGTTCAAATTCTATTAATCATGTTACATAAATGCTTCATTCCGTTTTTCTATTTTAACTAAAATTACATCCAACACACATGGACAAAAAGACCCTATATATTGAATGATGTCGTTTCGAGCCTTTCACATTTCTTTAACTATGTTATCTCAAATTTCAATGTTAGTTCACCCAACACAAAAACTATCAAAATAAAATTAAATAAATAATGTCGTCTAAGGTCTTGTAATATTATACAACCACTTTGTCTCAAAAATAAACACCACATTCTATATTTTAGTATGTTTAAACAATTTATTTTAAAACTTGTACAATTTAAGGATTAAAGAATTTTTATAAATATACCTCCTAATTAGAAACACAAACTATATGGTGATTAATTATTTATATATGTCCTATAGCTCAATCAATGTACGTGACAACAACCTAACTCATTCGGGCATTTCTATATGTCTTATTTGTTTATTTATTTAAATATGAAATATGGTGTTTTTTGGTGTAGCGGTTGAGTGTTGGGTGAGGAAAGTAAGTAGCATAAAGTGTACAAATTTTGGAAAAGAAAACAGTCGTGAAACTTAATTATTTGCAAGGAACTTTGTCTTTTTCATAATTGTTCCCTTCCAATAATTATTATACCCCTTTAAGATTTTGTGATTATATAAAAGAAAAATATTTATGACAGAATTAATTATAATCGTGGTTGCCAGTACTTCACAATTGGTGCATTTATGATCTAAGCAGCTTTTAATTAATAAAAATTCAAAGTATCATTCAACATCATATATGGTATTTCTATTAAAATAATAATTCTTATGATTTTTTAACAATATCTAATTGAATCATATCTTAATTATATATTTTTATACATGGTTAGTTTAGAGCGTTGTAGATCCGGGCTAATATTATATAAGTTAGTTGGTGACAATTTGCAGGGAATATAATCTTGCTGGCAACATGGAGTCATGGACTCCTCAACTATTTTATAAAGTTTAACGTGTAGTGAATTGTTTATCGAATAATAGTACAGTGACTTAATTCTACCTTATTTACTAAAAGAAGATTTTTCTTTTTCTTTTCTTTATTTGTCAGTTGTTCAAACTTCAAAATTTTTTATTATAATTTGTATAATTATATGTTCTTATATTAATATACTTTAAACGGACAGTTATAAAGGATAAAAAGTTAAATTCTCTACTAAAAAGAAGGAAATAATTATTGATTTTAAATTATATGTGTTTATAAATATATTAAAACTGACTTCGCTTTGCGTGGGATGTCAGTTTTGGTGTATTAATCTATGAGGGAATTCATAATACTTTTATTGAAAAGAAAAAGAAGATAAATTGAAAAGAAAGATTGGTTTTCTTTCTTGAAAGGCTTGAAACTTACATCTTAGAAACTGTAGTTGTTTCTACTTTCGAGTATAAGAAAACTATAACAATCTATTGCCATATTGACTTTTTTAGGTCGAGTATCCGATTGATAAATCAGCAACAAAAGACGAGAACTTCAAACATTGGTATTATGTCTCTTACAACTTTACTCTTGCAACATATTGGTCCCCCTTTTTGATCAAATCCCAAGAAGCCAGTTCGGATGGCCCGACCCATAATGGACTCTTCAACCTATACCTAGACGAGTTTGACGAAAAATGGACGACACAAATCGATGAATTCAATTACTTGATAATCAACGCGGGCCACTGGTTCTGGCGACCTGCATTGTACTATGTTAACCGACAGGTGGTTGGTTGCAGATTCTGCCAGTTGGAGAACATTACTGACTACCCTATGACTTTTGGTTATAGAAAAGCTATAAGAACGGCTTTTAAAGCAATCAACAGTAGAGAGAACTTTAAGGGTGTCACGATTTTACGAACGTTTGCTCCTATGCATTTCGAGGGAGGAGAGTGGAATAGTGGTGGAAATTGTTTGAGGAAGATGCCATTTAAGAGCAATGAGATAACATTAGATGGTATTAATTTGGAATTGTATATGACACAAATTGAAGAATTTAGAAGGGGTGAAAAAATGGGAAAAGATAAGGGCAGAAAATATCGGCTTTTGGATACAACACAAGCCATGTTATTAAGGCCAGATGGGCACCCAAGTAGATATGGACATTGGCCCAATGAGAATGTTACTTTGTATAATGATTGTGTGCATTGGTGCTTACCTGGGCCCATTGACACGTGGAGTGATTTCCTGCTTCATACGTTGAAGATGGAGGGTCTGAGATCAGCCGAAGAAAAATCACATCCAAGAGGGTGAAATTAACCCCAAATAGAAAGGGGAAACTGTTGTTGAATGTACTAGTTATATTTATTTATTTTACTGGTTTTCCTCAATTATTTTGGTTATTCTTTGTAGGCATTATTATATATGAATGCCTTTATTAATGTCGTGGATCTTGAGATTTGTATCTAAGTTGATTATTTATCCCGCATATGGTTAAACTTTGCTAGTGTATATGTGTTATTAACTCTAATTATCTTATCTTCCTAACATAAATCATAGAGCCTCCGTTGGTAAGACTTGGGCCTCCTATGTGGGAGGTCCCGGGTTCGAACCCCGTGAAACCCCCCTTGTGGCCACCAGCCTCCGTTGAAACGTGGGTCCCCCTCTGTGCTGAAAATGCTGGGTCTCGTATATCGAGCCCAAGCAGAGGTGTGGATATCATTGTTAGGTGATTTATCGGGGAATGCACCTGTTGCTGGGTCGGGTGTCCGGTCACAATATGTGGCCAGTGTCAATGGTACACTCCTTTACCATTTTTTTTTTTTTTAATCATAGAGCCTTGTTGGCGTTTGATAAGCCCTCTTAATAATCTCTTTAAAAGACAACCTCTAAATTATATTTTTTTCACATCTGAATAAAAAATTGAATTTTTCCCCCGCTTGACAGGGAAGTTTGAATCATTAGTAATTCATTTAGATATTCCATGCTACTAGACTTTTGATTCATTATGTATTGGTTCAATAATGGGGAATGTAACGACCCGAAATTTGTAAATAAATAAATTTATAAAAAATATGATAAATAAGGATAAATCATTTAGAGAACGTAGAAATTAGTTTTGTGTCATTTGGACACCGTATGAGAAAGTTATGGTCGAAACCGGGTCGAGACAAGGAACAAAAGTTGCAGCATGCCTGGGGAGCAGAGTTCGCGACCCGAACTAAAGTTCACGATCGCGAATGGTCGACAAAGAATTTTGGGGTTTCTGATTTCGAGAGTTCACGACTCGAACTCTGAAGTTCGCGAAGCGAACTTCGTCAGACAGCAATAAAGACGGGTTTTGGCTCATTTAATGCCATTGTTAACCCTAGTTTCTCTCCCAACAAGTGAGTATACGTTTTTGAGTGTAAACCATCATTTGGAGTCGATTTCTTGGTCAAATCTCGTGAATCTTCACTCCTAGTTGGAGATTAAAGGTAAATCTTCACTATTTGATCTTTGTAGCTTTAGATCTATGGATTTCTTGGCTTGGGTTTGAAACCCTAGTTCTTGAGTTGGTGATCAATGGTTAAATAAAGGTTGCATACACTTAATAGATGGTATTTTAACAAGGAAATCAAGTGTATGGTTTGGATTTGTAAGAATCTTATGGGTGGTTCAACCTAGGGTTTGGTAAATCACCATAATTGGGGGAAATGTGTTAGTAGGTGTTATCTAGAGATAGATGGACACATTGGTAGTAGTATGTGATGTTGATCATCTTGTGATTATTGTATTAGGCATTTGGTGAGGTCTTGGAAGGTTGACCGAATTGTGAAGCAAGGATATTGGCGTAAAGAATACGGCTAGAGCATTTTATTGCTAAGGTGAGTACATGAAACTTTTAAAACTGAGTACATAGTAAATGGTTTTGAAATACATATGATATTTCATGGGTCTTTATTAATAAATGTTTTGATAAAGATAGTGACTGAAAAGATAAGAAAATAGGTATACTGTGATACTAGAATATGTCTAGTATGATTGATGATATTGGAAGTAAATATGATAAACTAAGGTAATTATGAAATCCTTATTCATGAACCATAATAATAAAGATTATTGATTAAAAGAATGGATAGCGAGTCTTTATTAATAAATATGTATTAGTAAAACAATTGGTAATGATTTTATAGTAATTAGTACCTATTTGGTAAGAATTACTAATAAGAGTGAGGAACGAATATGTATGTAAATGAATATGAATTGACTGGTAATAAATATGTATTATAGTCAAGAAGAGATAAAAGTATTATGATATCGATAAATAAGACATGTATCTTATGAGAATAAGTAAGGATGGACCTCCTGGGTTCATAGATGTAGAAGTAAATGTGGGTTGCTTATGATCGGGTCCATGGGACCATACAGGTACGTTCACACTGTGTTGAACTAATTATATGTCGTTATTATTAGATGACTAACTTATTTGATGTTTGATGTGATAGCCGAAGGCTTTGACTGACATAAGTGTTAGGTTATGATAAGAGATAGATGGTGGTGACGCGGGGAATCCCCGGTCACTGAGCGCTGGTATATATGTTTATACACCGAGTGTATATATGTTTATACACTAAGCACACGGGTGCTTCTAGTACGCATATGTTTGGTACTAGGTATGTTAGGTTCTAATACATATATATTTATGTATTAGACAAGTTTGTGCTTCTAGTACATATATGTTTATGTACTAGATATGTTGTGCTTCTGGTACCTATATGTTTAGGTACTAGATATGTTTGCTAGGGAAGCAAGATCGATATGGTCACTATAGGGTGACTAGCCCATATTGATGTGAAATATATATGTGTGTTTATATATTTATGAAACGATTATTATTATTATTGGGGTCTAAAAACTCATGTATCTCACGAGACTATTTTGTCTCACGTACTACGTTTGTTTTTGTGGCTATGTACTCAGGTACAGGTTGGAAGTGATAGAAGGTTGCACTAGAAGTGGCCTAGTGATGTTTAGCTCGGGAGCTCGTAGGTAGATCCCGTTTGCCTATGGTTTTGATATACTTGGTGACACCGTATTTTTGTATACTCTGATAAAGGTTTTTTTAAAGTTTTTGTTAAACTGTATTTTGGACAATATGTCAATTATTGGGAAAAATGTATTTTAAATGATTTAAACGATGTTATAAAAATACGGGTGTTACAGGGAAGGCATGGTCACATTGGTGTGTTATATACAAATATTTGTAGCATGAAATCATGTGTGAGAGAAAGTTATGGATAGCTAAAATATACCATTTGAATAACTGATAAACATCATCTTTGTCGTGAAATTTTGGCATCATATGCATTGAAGGCATAAATGGAAGACCAAAGAGAAGAAACGAAATCTTTAAAAAATTCGATCTACATATTATAGTATTATCTATATGCATATGGTCATGTGGCAGGGAAAATAACAGATCCACGCAATAAACAACACAACAATTAGGTTACCAAGTCATCTTTCTGTTGGCTAGTCATCTTCTTTCATGTCACTTTCTATATATTAGCTTCTTTCATGACATTATTGAACGTTAAAATAGTAGGGTTGATGGCACGTAATATCACAAATCTGTTGATTCATTCAACGTATTTATTTTTTCTCGCTAGGTAGCTTTCAACTCAAACATCTCACTACTCAATTTGAATACAATAATCCGAAGTATTACATCTTCGGTGCGAAATCAATGTGTGATCAATAATTTAGATTGTGGTAGCAGATCAATCTGTGTTTGACGAATGTCACATTGAATCTCGAAGAAATCAAAGACTGAAACACCATTCCTTATGAAGATATCCGAAGTTGTCAATCAAGACTTTGAAGCTAAAAAATAAATAAAGAATGGTACAAGTTATATTAAGACAATGAAAGTGAAGTGTCACTGAAGATGAAATCTTATGCAAATTATATAAAGATCTCAGTGACACATTAAAACCAATTTCTTACAATGAACCAATCACCTTGACGAATAACCTCTTCAATCCATGCCTAGAAGACTTAATGCAAACCTAATTGGCACCCGAGACTTAGATTTCAATGTTTACACAAATTGCATATTACATCACTTTGTACTTGTGTGGTTTCAATGTATATTCTTAGTCTTGGATTATTTGTTAATCAATACTTGTTTTAAGTCTTTCAGATTGTAATTATTCGCAACAAGTGCAAAGGATTCATATTTTTTAGGATATTCCGCTACATTTATAATTCTTTGTTATTAATTTAAAATGATGAGTTAAAAGAAGTACTGTGTGTTCTTTATATATTTACAATTTCATGAAGTAAATACTGAATACTATTGAATGACCTGATAAAATGCACGTATTTGAATCTACGCTGCACATACACATAATTGTTGCAGTAAATTGCATCTGGCTTAATGGCATCAAATCATGCACATTACACATGTGACATGAAAAGCAATTGGTTAGCCAGTCTGTTTACTAATGTGCTTTATTTAAACATTCTTTAAAAAGTTGGTTTGTCTTGTTTTCTAGATCAAGTTGTCTTAGATCTCATCATCTGTCATGTTTAAGTCCTTCTACTTCAAGTCTTGATTGTGACTCCCTACCTTCGGTATAATTACCAACAACATGCATGGCTCCTAATTAAATCTTAATATTATTGAGTGACAACTCAAGTACTCAGAATAACTGTCAATGTGGTGTATGTGTTTGTATGCTTGTGTGGCTATTGAGCATTAAGATGCAGATATTCCTACAAAGTATAAGCCAAAATCCCAAATAAATTAAATTAATATTGATTTATTCCAGATATAAGGATCAATTGAATTATTGCTAATGAGAGAAAATGAAGAGAGAATCCCAAAGAAGATGAAAAATATGAACCTTTAACAAATAATGAGGAGTCATGCTAGCGATGATGAATGTTTGGTGGCGAGCAGTAGTGTGTGGCGACCGACGAGCAATAGTGTGTGAGCGGTATTTGCGTAGTGCAACATAATGTTGTAGGGTTAATTTGAACTTATGATATATCCTTTTAAGATTAAGAAATTTTAAATAAGTAATAGCACTTAAGAGTATTTATTGCAATTTATAGTTGTACATAAATAATTTTATTTTGAAAAGCTAGGATGTAAACAAATAGTCTTTTATTTTAATAAATACATACCATCGTACTCCTTTTAATAAAGAGATTGTCTAGTTTAATGTAAGTTGTGGTATCTTACCTTAATTATATAATACAGCATAATATAATTATTTTGTTGTGGTATAATGACTTCATAATCATATTATTTATAACCAATAAGTATGTATCTATTAAGTTAAAAAAATCCTTACACTAACACTAATGGTAGTAAAAACTAAAAAGAAAATTATTCTACACGTCTTAAATCCAAAAATGTCAAATAAACAAAGATAACAAGTTAGTTTTAGTGCCATATGTATATATTATGTGTAGAATTATATATTTCAACGTAATTGTAATTGTAATTTCTATTTTATGTATAGATACATTCAAATTTTTATGTCAAATTTCGTTGACTTTTATTTATTTATTGTGGGTGTAGAATAAATTACTGCTGCTTAGTCCTGTGGGCCACCACCAAATCCTTGTTTACAGCTTAGCATGGGTATCCATGGTCACGAGATGGATAGTGTTGGAGAAAGATGCAACACAAGAACAAGTCATGCCCACAGAATGACACCTACATACGGCTCTTGGCAGATGCGTAACAAGTTAGAGGATGACGTGTCACAACATAAGTAGGGACATACCATAATACATTTACAATTATTAAGACAATTATCGAAAATAATAGAAATTTACAATGGAATAATTGAACTTCCAAGCAAAAACGTGATCTGAACCAACTAGTACAAGAAATATTATTCATCAACAAAATCATATTGAAAGCTGAAAACAAGAGGCATAAAGATATTTACATAAATGTGTAAATAGGGAATGTTTTAGAAGGATATTTTAATAAATACCAATATATGAAGAATGAAAATATAGAGCACAAAAGCTGACCTGACCAACATTTGTCTCTCTGTATTTGAGGGTTTGTAACGAGGATCAACAATGTAACCAGAGTTAAGATGTTCTTTACTAGAGTTACTTCTTCCAAACCTATTTCTTGCAGCATTTGCTTCTCTAATATTCTCGGTTTCAACTTTTCTCCATAATCCATTTAGTCTGTCTAATTCCATTTCTTTTACACGTATTTCACCTGCTACACCTTCAGCTTGAGCCTACACAAACAGTATTCAAATAAATAAATAAATGAATGAATAAAGAAAATTGACAAATGGTACCTGTTTGGTAGCTAATTGCTCCAGTAGACTGTGAAGTTGTTTGTCCAACGTCTTTTCTCGCTGACCTGTTAAAAAAAATCTTTAAAACGAGACTAAGTAATTTTATTGTTAAAAAAAAGTTTGTAAAATACCTGGAGAAGGCTGCTTTAGCGACTCTTGTTGAACCTTTGACCATTGTCTCTCTAAATTTTGAACAATCTCCTCTACAGAAGCCTACATATTTCCATAAAATTAAGAATGAAGGGCCAGAAGAAAATAAATAAATAAAAAAAGATACAGAAGTTGAACAAACCAATTCCTTTTTCTTCTTCTCTACGCTCTGCTGCAGAGAAGAGATTGAAGCTTCTGTTTTTAATTTAGATAATAAATCAGCAGATTTGTTGCCATCTGGTGCAGGTTGTTCAGTTTGCAGCTCAGTTGTCAGATTTGTATCCATTTCCTGCAAATCATATTCTTAAACTAATTCATAAGGAAATAAACCAATTGCTATTTGCATAGCTAAAAAGTAAAAACTGTTTCAAACATTTGCAGCCAATAGAAAAGAAATAAAAATAAAATGAAGGTGTTACCTGTAGTTTAGCACGAAGTTGATCAGCTTCTTGCAGCTTCTCTTGTATTTTAGTCTCACATTCTGATATGGCTTTTTCAAATGCGCCATTTTCTTCATGCAAAGTAATTTCTCTTAGTTGTGCCTGCCATAACATCATGCCTCAATTTTATTGTAAGATACCACATAAATCTTAATCTTGGTTTACCTATTAGGAAGTGGGTAAAGATGTTTAAACTGGGTAATTAATCTCTAAATTAAGTGGATTGTTTTTTATGCTTCAGATTGACAGCAAATTAGTTGTGGTATTAAAATTCAAGTAAGTCATTTGCTTATGAATGGGTGGATTCAGGATATGTTTGAGATATAACGGGTCAAACAGATTAAATCATAAAATGTATTGCGTGTTTTTTAAATACTGTACAAGAAGTTGCATTACGTAAAACAAATCAAAACAGAGCTAAGAGTTACAAAGAATGATGCTACAGACTCGCTGAAAATGACTATAAACTAGTGTTGTAGATCTCAAATCGGTAATCCTTAAATTGCAGATCTCAAATCTCTGGAGTAGTTCTTGACGCTGATTTTGTTACAAACACATTCTGGAAGTAATATAATCACAATGCAGCAAATTTAGTTAAAATTCAAACTACATTGATTCGAATTCTAATTCTAATTAATCGAGTAGGAACTCTCAATTGACCAACCTCATTCAATAAAGTAATAAAAATTAACACATGATCCACAAAATACCTGTTCTTTAGTGGAAGAATGAGCATTCAATTGGAGAGCTAGGGCAGCATTGGAAGCCAGAGAATGCGCGTGAAGGTCAGGGAGGCGTTGGGAGATATCAGGTGGCGGTATTCTCTGCCGGAGATCTTGTACAGATCTTTTCAACGACGCTGCTTTCAGGTTCAACTCCCGAACGTATTTCTCCTGTTCGGGATTGAAAATCAACGGGATCGAATCGGAGTCATCTTCTTCACTGGTTGCGCCACCACCCGCTCTCACTACGTCCGCCGCCCATGCTAGTAGCTTTGCCATATCTGCCGGATCAAATCTTGATCACTGCTCAACTTTTCGCTCGTCGGCGGTTAAAGATGAACAAATCGGAGCTCAAATCGGATTGTGTTTTACGCTTGGGTTTAACGGGTCAGGCTCCATTTGGTAAACAGTTCTTTTCTAGCCCAATTTAGCTTTAAAAAAACAACCCTGTTTAGGCCCGGGCTTTTTAGCCCGGTGTTTTTGGGTCGAGTTTATTAAACTAAAATCTAATACATCCCCTGTTACAACTTTTTTTTTTTTTTTTTTTTTTTTTTTTTTTTTTTTTTTTAATTAGATATCTGTACTCCCACTATCCTAATATTATTGTCTATCAAAAACATATAATTAAAAAAAAAAGTTAATTATTAATAACAAGTTCTTATGAGATGGCGAATTTTGGTAGGGATTGTTCTTTTATCTTCCTTAAAATGATGGCAAGTATTGCTCTTATCCAACTAATTGACAGGGATCATTCTTTTATCATTCTTGAGAGTTGAGACACCATGAAAGCATAGGATTGAAAAGACCCAAATAACAATCATTCTTTCCTTCAAAAAATTCAACCTTATTATTCCCCTTTCGTTTACTACTAAAGTACCTTCCAATCATCATCATATTCAACATCACCCCCAAATCAAAGAAACAAACATATCCAACCTATGTCCCTCATCTCTCTTCACTTCTAATCCAATCCTCACATCTAATAACTTATCCAAAACATTATCATTTTCTCTTAATCTTAAATCATAAAACGGAGGATATTTCATCGATTCAAATAATACGAATACATTCAAGTTCGTGTGTGAAAAGAACATTTTTCGAGGCATTCGCGGCATATCAAGTTAGCCAAAACTCTTATTTTTCACATAATCCATCAATATTTTTTCTAAGCCAAGAGATGTACAAATAAATCTTGATCTTAACAAATTGTCCACTTGTACTTACCTAATTAAAATTCGAAACTAATTAGTCTTTGAATCTAATCTACTACAAGTAAATTGGTTTTCAATTTGGTTTATTATTTCTTAGCAATTATTATAGTTGACAACACTATACGTTTATTTCAGTCCCTTTCATCATGGTGTTAAAGAAAATCAGAAGAAGAGTGGAGAGAATCATCACCAAACCCTTCAAAAAACCTCCAAGAAAACCCTCTATAAAACCACCATCACCTCCTCAATCTCCACCACCAGAACCACCACCTGCCGCCATGTACCGCCGCCCCACCCACCCTTTCATGTTCCCGGAAACCCAATCCACCGTCCTCCCCGATCCCTCCACTTTCTTCTCCCCTAACCTCCTCTCATCACCTCTCCCCACAAACTCATTCTTCCAAAACTTTGTCCTCAAAAATGGCGATCAACCCGAATATATCCACCCGTATCTCATCAAATCATCTCCCTCCTCACTTTCTGTTTCTTACCCACCTTTATTCTCCAACACCGCCTTCACATATCAAATCTTTAACGCCGATCTCACAATCTCAGCCGTTGATAACCCTGACCCAAATCAAACCCACATCATATCTTCATTTAATGATCTAAGTGTCACGTTAGATCTCCCAAATCTAAGATTTTATCTCGTTAGAGGGAGCCCGTTTTTAACGTGTCAAGTCATGCAAAAGGTGTCACTTTCCATTTCAACTATTCATGCAATTCTTGATTTTACTCCAAATTCGTCAAACACCAAGTATAAATTCAATCTCAACAACGGGCAAACATGGGTGTTGTATTCGTCTTCACCAATAGATTTGACCCATGAGATGTCAAAGATCACATCTTTACCATTTTCCGGGATAATTCGTATCGCCATACTTCCAAATTCAAACCCTAAACTTGAACCCGTTCTTGATCAATATAGTTCTTGTTATCCGGTATCAGGCTATGCTGATTTTAGTAAACCATTTTGTGTTGAATATAAATGGGAAAAGAAAGGTTGGGGGGATTTGTTGATGCTAGCAAACCCTCTTCATCTTCAACTTCTAGATAATTCTTCAATCAAAGTTCTTGTCGACCTTAAATACAAAAGCATAGATGGTGAACTCGTGGGTGTTACCGGAGATTCGTGGGTCTTAAAAACCGACCCGGTTTCAGTTACTTGGCATTCGATCAAAGGAATTAAAGAAGAATCATACCCCGAAATCATTAACGCTCTTGTAAAAGATGCCGATGGTTTGGATTCAACTTCAATATCAACAACATCGTCATACTTTTACGGGAAATTAGTAGCAAGGGCAGCTAGATTAGCCTTAATAGCTGAAGAAATTGGTTATCCTGATGTAATGCCAAAAATTCAAAAGTATTTAAAGGATACAATTGAACCATGGTTAGATGGAACTTTTAATGCAAACGGTTTTCTTTACGATAAATCATGGGGAGGAATTATAACCAAACAAGGGTCTCAAGATGCAAGTGCTGATTTCGGGTTCGGGATATACAACGATCACCATTACCATATCGGTTACTTTCTTTACGGGATTGCGGTTTTAGCTAAACTAGACCCTATTTGGGGGAGAAAATATAGACCTCAAGCTTACTCATTAATGGCGGACTTCATGACATTAGGGAGAGGTGAAAACACAAAGTACACTCGGTTAAGATGCTTCGATTTATGGAAATTACATTCATGGGCTGGCGGTTTGACCGAATTTGCGGACGGTAGGAATCAAGAAAGCACGAGTGAAGCTGTTAACGCGTATTACTCAGCTGCGTTATTAGGGTTAGCGTATGGTGACACACATCTTGTTTCAACCAGTTCATTGCTTTTAGGCATGGAGATTCATGCATCGCAAACATGGTGGCATGTAAGAAACGACGACGTTTTGTACAGTCAAGATTTCACGAACGAGAACCGAGTTGTGGGAGTTTTGTGGGCGAATAAGAGAGATAGTGGGCTGTGGTTTGCTCCAGCTGATTGGAAGGAATGTAGGTTGGGAATTCAAGTGTTGCCGTTGTTGCCGATTACGGAGGTTTTGTTTTCGGATGTGGGGTTTGTGAAACAACTTGTGGAGTGGTGTTTGCCTGCTTTGGGGAGAGAAGGTGTTGGTGAAGGGTGGAAAGGGTTTGTGTATGCATTGGAAGGTGTTTATGACAAGGAAATTGCTCTCGAAAAGATTAGAGATTTGAAAGGGTTTGATGATGGGAATTCTTTAAGTAATTTGTTGTGGTGGATTTATAGTAGAGATGAAGGTGAACAAGGGTATGAGGGAGGAGGTAGGCATTGTTGGTATGGTCATTATTGTCATTAAATTTAATAATTTGTACTCATAACTATAATTATTAATTATGCGTGAAGTAACTTAAAAATCATATCGTATATGTTGTTAATAAAGATAAATAAATGTTGTTGCAATGTAAGAGACATAGTTCAATTTCTAATAGAGATAAAATAAATGGTTCCATTATATGAATAATTTCATACACGTCCTTGTAAATTTATAATGCTACGCATATATTCTTGTTAAATTTATTATTACGCATATATCATTCTAAAACTTAAAAACTCTCAAATATATCTTTTATCCTAATTTAATAATATTTTAAACTTTTAAGGTTTAAATAACTATATCCTAATCTAAATTAATGATAAAATGCTCTAAATATCCTTAACCTTTCATTAGTGATTGACCTTCTTGGACGACATCATAAGTCATTTCACTCCTTTACTGCCTTTCGTGATTTCATTCTCCCATTTTTCAATGCTTTACTGCACAATATCATTGTAATTTCTCATAAGCCATTCAATAATCACCTAATTTAATAGTTTTTCATTTGTCCATCCTAATCAACAAAGTTAATGCGTAAATGATGGTATCAAATGACGAAAGCTAGTTAAGAGGTTTTATGACGCTGTTCAATAGTCAGGTTAAGGTTATTTAAAGCATTTTACTATTAATTTAGATTAGGATATACTATGTTTTTAGATTTTAGAAGTTTTAAATATAATTGAATTAGGATAAAAGATATATTTGAGGGTTTTATGATTTTAGAAGGATATATAAGTAAGGGGATTGTGAGTGTGTGACTGTCATATATATAACATTAGGTATGGAACTCCTGAAAACTACGCAGTTTTACTTAAAAACTTATTTTTAACAAAAGTCTTACCCATTTTTCATCATATTAAAACACTTAGATGATAAAAAAAAACATGAAACGCCATTTCTTATGTTCAATATAAACATCATTTTAAAAAACATAAAACTTGAAACATCATTTAAAAAAAAATATATATATAATTAAGATAATTTTAACCATCATTAACACTAAATTAAATTTACGTAACGGAAGTAATGCGAGTAGACATTGTATAATACAATCAACAAGCATTAACTACTCTTTATGATAAACTCACAATGGAATTGAATGTATATTAAATTTAATTAATTTGACATGACGTAATTGACATTACTTGCTTTATATGAACTAGCAGGGTACCCGCGCAATACGGCGGTGGGTATCCAGAAACCATATTTCGTGGCGAGCAAGTGTTGTTCGTTTACACGGTAATAATTGTTGCTAGAAATAAATAATTAAACGGAAATGTGGATTTTGGTAAGAGTTGATGATTTACAGCGTCGTATATTTAATGTTATTGGGTAAAATGGTTTTCGAGTAACAGACTTTTGTTATTAAGTGTGGGTGGTGTTACCAAAGTGTAATGTATAGCAAGTGGTTAACACATAGTGATAAGTTAGAAGAGGTCTTGGGTTCGAATCTTATTAGCCGCGATTTATTTTTTTTAAGGTAGAGAACTAACTAACAAAAGTGGAAATGTACTTAAAATCAAGTTTAAGGAGCTCCTTAAACTTGCCTAATGAGGTAGACCTAAATGCTTTATATAATAGTAAGATAATTAAACTCACCATGGAAAGCATTGACGATCAGGTAAGAGTATTTTGGGGTTACGGCTAGAGGTGATTATTTAGATAGGCTTTTAAGTAAAACTATGTTGTTTTGAACATATCCACATCTAAGGTTATATTAGAAGGGTACCCGCGTAATGCGGCGGCGGATACTGTGACAACCCTCGAAATTGGGAATTTGAACGACACATAATTCAACCGAAATTATTAAACAATTTATGTATCATAAAGAAAGTATCTATTTCGTGTTTAAGTTTACTAAAACCCTACAAGTTTAGTGCGCATAAGTAGTGATGCAAGTAAATATTGTTTGTGTTAATTTAGTGAGTTGGTGAGCAAACTAAAACCAAAAGAATAAACTTTATATTTTATAATAAAGTCTTAACTAAAATAAAGTGATCAATACAAACTTAACAGTATTTGTAAAAAAAAAAAAAAACACCCAAAATTCATTGTGTTTATCTATTAAAAATATAAAATGCC
Organism: Calendula officinalis; assembly: GCA_963853835.1. Lineage (NCBI taxonomy): Eukaryota > Viridiplantae > Streptophyta > Magnoliopsida > Asterales > Asteraceae > Calendula > Calendula officinalis. Next base: position 12,057,153 of record OY970822.1, on the reverse strand, counting down.
AAATCTTAACTCTTTCTACCTATGTTTAAATGACGGTACCGAAATCCCCTAAATACAAGTACACGTTCAAGCTATTTTATTATTTTAATGCTTAAATCAATGTTATCCCCATCACCCATGGATTCCGGTACACCCCCCTTTCGAATCGGAAGTCACCCCACCTCCAACTAACTCTCCGAATATCTTTTATTTGTTATAATAATAAAGTAATAATGTATGTATATTGGGTTGCATTCGGTCATCAACATCATAAACCTAAATAATTTTACAGCCTCTCGAATCACTACTTCCCTCGTGAGACCAGAAACCATCATCTTTCCTTCTTCCGTTTACATAACCGGCAAGACAGAGAACATCCCGGAAACTTTCATATCCATTCTCTCCTGCACTGTTTTACAACCCCAAACGAAACAGCAACCATCTCCGGCGAGCAGGAACGTTCCCGGAGACTACACAACTATTCCGGCGATCTTTTGTTTCCATTTTCTCTCTCGTTCTACAACCCTCGAAGACAATACAGACGAACTCAGACAAACCCGGCGACGGACCAAGGCAGAAATAATCACGCCGAGGCAGCGAGCAGGAATCCTTCTCCGGTGATTTCCTCGTTTTTCCGGCGCAAAAAGAGCTTTTCACGGCGATCTTTTACTCTCGGCATCTCTCTGTCGATAGGTATAACTTTGAACCCTTAGTCTAAAGCATGCATGGGTGTGTACAATTCTGTATTTCTATTCCGTTATCGATTCCGGCATCACACACAGAGTATGTGCGTGTGTGTGTATTTGAATGTTTTGGTGGTATAACACCCGAGCCCAAACATAATTTTTCAGCCCAATAACATTTGGTGTTGGCCTAATAAGCGAATTTCCAGCTCAAATATTTTAAACCCATCAGTCTAAACTCGAGCCCAGTAGCAAAATAAGCCCAAAATCGTTTTGGTAAATCAAAAATCAGAAAACGTTTCCTGATATGCATGTACTGAGTTTGTAATACTCAATTTAAATCTTTATAAATTAATTATATAATAATGATAATAGTTCATTTAATTAATAAATTATTATATTTACTGCTGTCGTTAATTTCTAAGTTAAGTAATTTTCTTTCATTTAATTATTAATTATGTAATAATTAATTTTAATAAATGGTTTATTTAATCACCATTCGGTTGCTTTCCATCCAAAGTATAAGATTTTCAAACTTGGTTGAATTAAACAAACACGTTAAAAATACGAGACCAACCAATCGAGTCACCAACGTGTCGCTCGAGTCTAGATTCGTGTCAAGAGAATCTCCATGCATCATATAGATTAGGCGTTTCATTTAGACCATCACTTATTTGTTTATTAATATGCGTTTAGGATGCCAAGATTGTTTGGTTGGAAACCCCAACTTTTGTTGATTGCACTTTGCTAGCTTCGCATCAGGTGAGTTTCACGGCCCCACTTTTACATGCTTTACAACTATTTTTACCGGGGGAGAAAACATACTTACTCAACTATTTTGTGATAAATAATCTTTGTATAATCATTGTTGTGTACACGTACCTAACAATGAAGGACAAAGGACCATGCTACGAGTCCACGTTTAACCGTAATCATTAACAGTTAGCCTGGGAATATATGGATAGTACTATTCGGGTTGATCACCCGCTCATGGCTAGTTATGCGCTAGCCCAACTGGGTTTGAGATATATATTCTTTAGTTTGAGATCTTGGATTGATTATAGGCTCAGTGATTATACCTTTACTTATTATGCTTAGGCCGAGCATATAAGGGATTATGAATTGCACCTTAAAACTAAATTGTTCCATATTTCAGAACAACGATACAAATTGTACAAGTTTGTACGTAACGATTTTTAAACGATATGACTTTTGAGTCACAAAACCTGTGAACTCACCAACCATTGTGTTGACACTTTTTCTAATATGTTTTCTCAGGTAACGGAAATTAAACTTTTAAGCATTGCATAAGTGGTGGGTCGTCAAGCATTTTTCAAGAATTAAGTCTACTAAGTTTGGACATCAACTATTTTTCAAACTTGGTTTATTTGGTTGAAAGGTTTTCAACGTTTTCAATTACATTTTTGTAAATGATTATTTTGGAGATTTACTATGATTGCGTTGCTTTACTATATTTGATGTGTGATGTTACCGATGTTAGTCGCACCTCGTTCTTCCGCAAAACCATTTTTGGCGGGGTGTGACAGATTGATATCAGAGCCATTGGTTATAGTGAATTAGCGTGAGTCTAGTCTATAACCGGAAATAATTTTGAGTCTAAACATTTTCAAATCATGTATAGTTGCATCACACATAAAACAATTGCATTTTATATCGAGTCGCATATCATATTCCCTATTGACCTACTACTAAGAGCTTTAAGTGCCTTACTCTTATATTAGATAGAGAACTCTTAGTTTATTGGGTAGTTATACGTGAAATTATATGCGAGACCTGTTACGGTATATCAAATACTCAATACACTACATTTTTCACTACACACTCACTTCACATACCTTACACTAAAATTCTATCCATTATCTACACTTCATTAATTACTTACACGAAAACAGAAATTCGAAAATTTCTACATTATGTCTACGAGCAATGAATATATTGGCTACCCTACTCGACTGGTTAATGAGCGTCATGACACATCATCATACGACTTTGCACAATAAACACCTCTACACGTACACCACTTATCTTAATCACACACTATATATACCTTTCTCACACAATATATACATTACGTATCCTTCTCACATATTGTTCCTCACGTGGGTATCGCAACATTAATCCTAATTACCTATCCAACAATTGTGAAACTCGAGAGAAAAAAAATAAATAAATGAAAAAAAAAAAATTGCTGCTTGACCCTCGATTAAATGCTTACCTATCAACCTCTAACTCTACGAAACGCAAATACGAAAGTTGACTCACGTCATCTCTAAAATGCCTCTACAATAACTCTAAGTACAACTCCTTAATTCGTGTAATCTTATATAAAGATAAGATTTCAAATTTCTCCAAAAATCGATAATACAACACCTGAAATTTCGCACACAATTATTATAAATAAATAAATAAATAAATAAAAACGCTTATATTAATGAATAGAGACATGAAGTGATAATGATGAGGGAACATTGTACTATGATACTATAAAAACGGGTGGCCAACGTGATTATAATGACATAGTACAATGTGAAGTTATCAAAATCATGGATTATTGAAATGAACTAATGTATAAACATCTTTAACATGCGTGTTAGAAAAGTAACCAGTCAAACAACAAATTAAAAACATACCTAACCTATAATCTATTGGAAAATACTCTTAAAAGACTTAATAAGATTTCCAACATATTCGTCCAATTGATTGGAGAACTAAACTAAACACACTAAACTCGAAAGCCTAATCGATCGCACGACGACCATACCACCTTGAATCCAACTGAGACGCAAGAATTGTCTTTACAACTGTCAGAACTTCTACATTTATGATCCACTCCAACTAAACGTGTCTCTATAAGAATCCAACTTTACTCTTATGAAAATCTACCGCAAACGAACGACCACTTTAATCCACTACAAAAATTTAGTTCTTACTCGGAAATCGATCTACGTCCAGATAACTGTCTACGTAAGTTTAAATTGAAGAAAATCCTAACACCAAAATTTAAAACTCGCTATAACTACTACAAGTTCCTATTTACATCTTCCACAACACACAAACATGCCAATGACATTAATTAACCTAACGAATAATGCCTATCACCATTTATTATGTTTCTACTACTGTTTTTTTTAGCAGACTATTTTTAACAACTATATATTATCACACTATTATTGTCAATGATGGCATACGAAAACTATTATGTTTATACTATTTTTGTCATTTTTGGAAGAGTATAGCCCTAGTAACAAAATTCTAAAACTACAAACTGAATAATGGAACCTATTAAAGGAAGGTTCCAATATTGTCAACTACATCGCCAGATTTAGTCAACTATCCTGACTCGTTCCTCATCTCGAAACCTCCTGAAGCTAAAATAATAATAATAAATAAATAAAAATCGAGAAGTGTATATGAGAATTGGCACCCCAAATCAGAGGAATGAGCACTGCGTCCTAAATTATAAAACATAAATTATGTGCCACAACAATAATAGCCTTTATCAAAATAATCGAAAACTTCATCACCTATTCTGGCGCGTCACACTGAGGATTAAATTGTGTATCAAAACTAAGAAATAAATGATAATGAATTTAACTAACAAGCAATGGAATTAAGAAATATCAATAAACAATAAATCAACTTGCTTTAATTATGATGAAATCAAGCATTATTATAATATTACCCCAAGATTGAGGAAAAACACCAACAACAACACCATTACAATAACAAAACTAATGACACCGATATTAGTCAAACCGCCCGTGGAAGAGCACTCGTGGTTGGAACACAAGAAATGCGTCAAAAATTTGAGTACCGAAATTTGTACGTTTCTTTTATATAAAAAGTACTTTAAAATCATTAGCTATATATTATGAGTATCTGTAAAAAGACTATCAAGTATTCATAAACCATATAATCAATTAGAAACATAACAATTCGAAGTTATCATCACCTATCTCCCTATTTAGTAGTCGTCTTAAATTTCGGGACGAAATTTCTTTAACAATGGGAGAATGTGACAACCCTCGAAATTGGGAATTTGAACGACACATAATTCAACCGAAATTATTAAACAATTTATGTATCATAAAGAAAGTATATATTTCGTGTTTAAGTTTACTAAAACCCTACAAGTTTAGTGCGCATAAGTAGTGATGCAAGTAAATATTGTTTGTGTTAATTTAGTGAGTTGGTGAGCAAACTAAAACCAAAAGAATAAACTTTATATTTTATAATAAAGTCTTAACTAAAATAAAGTGATCAATACAAACTTAACAGTATTTGTAAAAAAAAAAAAACACCCAAAATTCATTGTGTTTATCCATTAAAAATATAAAATGCCAAATCTTAACTCTTTCTACCTATGTTTAAATGACGGTACCGAAATCCCCTAAATACAAGTACACGTTCAAGCTATTTTATTATTTTAATGCTTAAATCAATGTTATCCCCATCACCCATGGATTCCGGTACACCCCCCTTTCGAATCGGAAGTCACCCCACCTCCAACTAACTCTTCGAATATCTTTTATTTGTTATAATAATAAAGTAATAATGTATGTATATTGGGTTGCATTCGGTCATCAACATCATAAACCTAAATAATTTTACAGCCTCTCGAATCACTACTTCCCTCGTGAGACCAGAAACCATCATCTTTCCTTCTTCCGTTTACATAACCGGCAAGACAGAGAACATCCCGGAAACTTTCATATCCATTCTCTCCTGCACTGTTTTACAACCCCAAACGAAACAGCAACCATCTCCGGCGAGCAGGAACGTTCCCGGAGACTACACAACTATTCCGGCGATCTTTTGTTTCCATTTTCTCTCTCGTTCTACAACCCTCGAAGACAATACAGACGAACTCAGACAAACCCGGCGACGGACCAAGGCAGAAATAATCACGCCGAGGCAGCGAGCAGCAATCCTTCTCCGGTGATTTCCTCGTTTTTCCGGCGCAAAAAGAGCTTTTCACGACGATCTTTTACTCTCGGCATCTCTCTGTCGATAGGTATAACTTTGAACCCTTAGTCTAAAGCATGCATGGGTGTGTACAATTCTGTATTTCTATTCCGTTATCGATTCCGGCATCACACACAGAGTATGTGCGTGTGTGTGTATTTGAATGTTTTGGTGGTATAACACCCGAGCCCAAACATAATTTTTCAGCCCAATAACATTTGGTGTTGGCCTAATAAGCGAATTTCCAGCTCAAATATTTTAAACCCATCAGTCTAAACTCGAGCCCAGTAGCAAAATAAGCCCAAAATCATTTTGGTAAATCAAAAATCAGAAAACGTTTCCTGATATGCATGTACTGAGTTTGTAATACTCAATTTAAATCTTTATAAATTAATTATATAATAATGATAATAGTTCATTTAATTAATAAATTATTATATTTACTGCTGTCGTTAATTTCTAAGTTAAGTAATTTTCTTTCATTTAATTATTAATTATGTAATAATTAATTTTAATAAATGGTTTATTTAATCACCATTCGGTTGCTTTCCATCCAAAGTATAAGATTTTCAAACTTGGTTGAATTAAACAAACACGTTAAAAATACGAGACCAACCAATCGAGTCACCAACGTGTCGCTCGAGTCTAGATTCGTGTCAAGAGAATCTCCATGCATCATATAGATTAGGCGTTTCATTTAGACCATCACTTATTTGTTTATTAATATGCGTTTAGGATGCCAAGATTGTTTGGTTGGAAACCCCAACTTTTGTTGATTGCACTTTGCTAGCTTCGCATCAGGTGAGTTTCACGGCCCCACTTTTACATGCTTTACAACTATTTTTACCGGGGGAGAAAACATACTTACTCAACTATTTTGTGATAAATAATCTTTGTATAATCATTGTTGTGTACACGTACCTAACAATGAAGGACAAAGGACCATGCTACGAGTCCACGTTTAACCGTAATCATTAACAGTTAGCCTGGGAATATATGGATAGTACTATTCGGGTTGATCACCCGCTCATGGCTAGTTATGCGCTAGCCCAACTGGGTTTGAGATATATATTCTTTAGTTTGAGATCTTGGATTGATTATAGGCTCAGTGATTATACCTTTACTTATTATGCTTAGGCCGAGCATATAAGGGATTATGAATTGCACCTTAAAACTAAATTGTTCCATATTTCAGAACAACGATACAAATCGTACAAGTTTGTACGTAACGATTTTTAAACGATATGACTTTTGAGTCACAAAACCTGTGAACTCACCAACCATTGTGTTGACACTTTTTCTAATATGTTTTCTCAGGTAACGGAAATTAAACTTTTAAGCATTGCATAAGTGGTGGGTCGTCAAGCATTTTTCAAGAATTAAGTCTACTAAGTTTGGACATCAACTATTTTTCAAACTTGGTTTATTTGGTTGAAAGGTTTTCAACGTTTTCAATTACATTTTTGTAAACGATTATTTTGGAGATTTACTATGATTGTGTTGCTTTACTATATTTGATGTGTGATGTTACCGATGTTAGTCGCACCTCGTTCTTCCGCAAAACCATTTTTGGCGGGGTGTGACAGATACCCTATACCTATATTTTGTGGCGCGCAATGTTGTGTGGTTACACAAGCAAGTTTGATAGGTCTTGTGTAATTGCAGCTTTGTTTTTACAACAGAAAAATGTCGTCTTTGATACTCTATTTTGAAAACGAAAATATCATCAATGGAGATAGAAATATCTTCGACATCCAAAGAAACAACTATAAATAGATTTAGACAATTAGTTAGACAGACTATTTCTCTACTTTTGATCACTCACAAACACGAAAATAGGAAAGTTGGCGCAGCGTATTACCGGTAATGCAGCTCAAATCTAGGGATTTATAATAAATCTCTAGAGACCTGACTTCTTGGTTGATGAACTTAATCAAAATCAACACAAGGCTCTCGAATTGATGACATAATCGAATCAATGCAAGGCTTTAGAGAAAACTCTAGTTTATTATATTCTAAAAACTGAATATTAAAACCAACTTACAATGCCTTATATAAGCCTTAAGAGGCGGTGCCTAATAACCTAACTCCCTTCAAAATAGGAAAACTAATAAAAAAACTATTAAAAGTAAATCCAAACAAGTAAAGGAAATCTAATAAAAACCGACATAGAATAATAGTTGCTTGGCGGTGACGTATCATGATGCTGCATCAGGTCCCCCGGGGTTAGAAGGATTCGACCTCGAATCAAGAACTGGGTCTGGTGGAGCATAACGAGAGAGATAACGCACATTGAAGACATCAGAAGTATTGATGTTCGCTGGAAGTTGTAAGCTGTACGCATTGTCATTAATTCTCTCCAAGACGGTAAGGGGACCTATCTTCTTAGCCTTAAGTTTGTTGTATGCATGACCTGGCATTCGATCTTTAGTGAGAAATGCCCAAACGTGATCACCTGGTTCGAAAATCACACGACGGCGGTGAGAATCAGAAGCAGCCTTATACTTTGAAGAAGATGACTCGAGATTGGTGACAACTTGCGCATGAACTCTATGAATGTTGTCAATAAAATCATCGGCAACACCATGAAGACGTGTTCTGTCCGGCAGAGTAGTTAAATCCAGAGGGCCACGAGGAAGAAGACCATAAACAACCTGAAACGGGCTGAATCCCGAGCTCCGGTTGAGTGCATGATTATGAGCAAACTCTGCTTGAGGAAGTTTAGAATCCCAAGTCTTGATAGAATCTCCCACAAGACAGCGAAGTAGGTTTCCCAACGACCTATTGGTCACCTCCGTTTGACCATCCGTCTGAGGATGATAAGCCGAACTCATGTCGAGGCTAGTCCCCAACATCTTCCAAAGAGACCGCCAAAAATGACCCAAGAACCGAGAATCACGGTCTGATACTATAGAAGTGGGTAACCCGTGGAGTCTGTACACTTCACGAAAGAACAATGTTGCAACCTGGAGTGCATCCGTTGTTCGTTTACATGGAACAAAGTGCACCATTTTTAAAATCGATCTACTATGACGAAGATGGAATCAAACCCGCGTTGTGTACGAGGAAGACCCATGACGAAATCCATACTGATGTCAGACCATGGCTGTGTCGGAATCGGTAACGGAAGGTAGAGACCGGCATTTGTGGCATGGCCTTTCGATGTCTGGAAAATTGTACATCGTTCAACAAAACGCTCAACATCGCGTCTTAAACTTGGCCAAAAATACGACTGAGATAGCAAATGTAAAGTCCTGTCGCGACCGATATGTCCTTCATTATGAATTTCAGCAATAAGTTGAAGTCGGAGGCTGCAATCCGGGATGCAAAGACGGTCACCACGAAAAAGAAACCCCTCATGAAGTGTAAAATCTCGAGAACGACCAGCCTGAATATCAAGAAGAATCCGACCAAAGAAATCGTCAGAGTCGTACATATCGGCAAAAGTGGCAAAACCCGGGACTGAGACATGAAGAACAGTTAACAAAGAATGGCGACGGCTCAACGCATCAGCCACCCGATTCGAAACACCCGAGGTGTGTTTAATTACAAATGTAAATTGTTGTAAGTAAGACACTCACGCTGCATGCCGAGCTGAAACTTTATCTTGACTACTCAGGTGTTTCAACGCATCGTGATCGGTAAAGAGAACAAATTCTTTATGGTAAAGATAATGCCTCCAATGTTTGATTGCTTGAACCACTGCGTAAAACTCCACATCGTAAGTACTATAACGCATGCGAGCTCCTGCCAACTTTTCACTGAAGAAGGCGATTGGGCGGTTACGTTGACTCAACACAGCACCAATTCCTAGCTTGGAAGCATCGCAATGGAGTTCAAAAACTTGAGTGAAATCGGGTAGAGCCAGAACGGGGGCCGTAATCAACTTAGTCTTAATGATCTCAAATGCTGTAGATGCCTCGGGAGTCCAAGTAAAGAGACCATCGCGACGTATGCAATCAGTGAGAGGCGCCATTAAACTACTAAACTGCGGCACAAATCGTCGATAAAACGATGCTAGCCCGTGAAAACTTCGTGTTGCAGATAATGTAGTCGGAGTAGGCCACGATTTGATCGCCTCAACTTTTCCTGGATCGACGGCGAGCCCTTCTGCTGATACGATGTATCCAAGGAAGTGAACTTGAGAAGAACCGAATTCACACTTCTTTAGCGTTGCAAAGAGCTGATCCCGACGAAGAACAAGGAGCACCTCTTTCAAGTGTGCAAGATGTTCGGCAAGGGACATGCTGAATATGAGGATATCATCAAAGTACACCACCACGAATTTACCTATAAAAGGACGCAGAGCTTGATTCATAACGCGCATAAATGTACTTGGTGCATTGGATAAGCCGAAAGGCATAACAAGCCATTCAAAAAGACCTTCCCGAGTTTTGAATGCTGTTTTCCATTCGTCTCCCGGGCGAATTCGTATCTGATGGTATCCACTTCGAAGATCCAGTTTAGTGAAAATCGTTGCAGCACCAATTTGGTCCAAAAGATCGTCGAGACGAGGTATGGGAAATCTATAGCGCACTGTAATTTTGTTTATCGCGCGGCTATCGACACACATTCTCCATGATCCATCTTTCTTAGGTATAAGCAAAGCGGGGACTGCACATGGACTGAGACTTTCACGTAAATATCCTTTCACAACGAGATCCTCAACTTGTCGCCTAAGTTCTTCGTGCTCGCTAGGACTCATGCGATAATGAGCGCGATTAGGAAGTATAGCATCTGGAACTAGATCAATGCGGTGTTGAATGTCTCTGAGAGGAGGAAGGCCGGCTGGTAGCTCGCTGGGGAAAACGTCTCGAAATTCGTCCAAAAGACCTTTAAAGTTATCTGGAATCGAAGGAACAGAGGATACAGCTGAAGAGTTGATTAAAATTAGAACGAGACCCTCTTCACGAAGTGCATTCTCAAAAGGTTTGTGCTGAGAATTAAGACAGGTGTTGATGAAGTGCTATGTTTCTCGGGCAGAGATGGTTGGAGTGTGAAATTACGATCATTGTAACGAAAGCTGTAGGTGTTGCGATAACCATCGTGTTGTACGCGATGATCAAATATCCAAGGACGTCCTAAAAGTAGGTGGCAAGCGTCCATCGGTGCTACATCACAGTGAATTTGATCCTTGAATGTACCTCCCACGGAAAAAGATATAAGAGCACGATGAGTAATCATCAAGTCTGTTTTCTGGTCCAACCAAGATAGTTTGTAGGGACAAGGATGAAGTTCCGTTGATAATTTGAGTTTATTGACAACGTCTTCAGCAACCACGTTCTCGCTACTTCCGGAGTCAATAATAAATTTACAAACCTTGCCTGCAATAGTACATTTAGAGTGGAACATGTTATGTCGTTGAGGGTTTTCATCAATATGACGGGGAGCGAGGCACACACGCCGAACCATCAAGCATGGTCCACTGTCGGCGACAAGATCCTCGGTCTCCTCAAGAGCTTCTGTAACTTTGTCATCGTAAATTACTTCCACATCGTTGCCAGCAGTGTCAAGGAGAAGACCCCTGCGATTTCATTTTGGACAGTTGGACTGACGGTGACCGATCTCTCCGCAAGCGAAACAACGAAGTGATGATGGACGTGGTGCTGTCTTGTCCGTAAAAGGCACGATGGACATATCAGGTTGTTGTGGAAGTGGATCATCAGTCGGGCTAGAATTCTGTTGTTGCTGAGTTGTACGTGTCGGACGTGAGGCAGTCCATGAAAAATTACTCCTAGTTTGTGACTCAATGGTGAGTGCTTGTTGGTGGGCTTCTGACAACGTTAATGGATTAAACAAGTTGATGGTGTGTTGGATTTGTTGACGAAGACCGGCAGTAAATCGAGCAACTAATTGACGTTCTGAATCTTGAATATCGACTCGAGTAAGCAACAAGAAAAATTCGGTCGAGTAATCAGCCACAGAACGTGTACCCTGGCGTATGTTATGAAGACGCTGGAACATGATCTGATCATAATTATATGGTAAGAATGTTTTCTTAAGTTTCGATTTCAACTTGTCCCATGACATGATTTTTGGTTGCCCGCGACGAGCTCGGGTAGATTTCAATTGAGTCCACCATGCTGCTGCTCTATTGCGAAATCGCATTGTGACAACAGGAACACAACGGTCCATTGGTGCTCTTTTGAATTCAAGGATTTCCTCAACCGTGACAATCCAATCGAGAAGTTCTTCAGGTGAAGAGTTGCCATGGAATTCTGGAATCTCTGTTTTGAATCCTTTTTCCCATTGAAAATTTGCATCAGCTCCTCGACCACCATCATGAGCAAGTGGGCCATTATTACGTAGAGGAGCAAAAGGATTATCAGCAAACAGGTTCTCATCTCTATCTTCTTCTCCATCGGTTTCGTCAGTTTGATCAATGGTAGGGATGCCACCAGGGGGTGGTGGAGCGTTACGTTGAACGTGGAGGTTTTGGAGGGCGGCGGTGATAGTTTGCATCTGAGCTTGAAGCTCGGCGATTGCATCACGGGTGATTTCTGCTTCGGTTCGAGCAGGTACTCGACGAGGTCTTGCCATCTGAGATTGAGGATCGTAGCCGTCTCTGATACCAACCTGGCGCAGCGTATTAACGATAATTCAGCTCAAATCTAGGGATTTATAATAAATCTCTAGAGACCTGACTTCTTGGTTGATGAACTTAATCAAAATCAACACAAGGCTCTCGAATTGATGACATAATCGAATCAATGCAAGGCTTTAGAGAAAACTCTAGTTTATTATATTCTAAAAACTGAATATTAAAGCCAACTTACAATGCCTTATATAAGCCTTAAGAGGCGGTGCCTAATAACCTAACTCCCTTCAAAATAGGAAAACTAATAAAAAAACTATTAAAAGGAAATCCAAACAAGTAAAGGAAATCTAATAAAAACCGACATAGGATAATAGTTGCTTGGCGGTGACGTATCATGATGCTGCATCAAAAGTCATCTCATTTTATAATTTTGTATCACTCACAAACACACATAGAAGTTAGAAAGCCTTGCACTTTTAGATAATCCAGTTAATTTTAATGAGAAAGTGACGGTAACTTTAAAAACCTTGAAAATTTTCAAGTCAAATGTCTAAATTTTCTTTAAAGAGTGGAAAGCAAAATTAAGAAGGGGATGTGCTAATAACAGAATTGGTACGATTTCTTAAAAGCATCCTGCTCAAACCTTTATTTCATAGATAAACAACATTAGGTTTATACATTAGTGTAACAGATTAATAAGATCATAAAACATATTAATGTCAGATTTGTCCCATCTTTCTTGAATACAAGTTTCAGTTTTGCATGATCTCCTAAACTTGTTCTCATGGAGATCCCGTCATCAATAGAATTTGTAATGGGTGTTTCATTTCCATATTCGGGTCAACAATCTATTAACCAAAATGAATAATCAAATCCGAAGAATAACATTATATTATATAAATTAATTAGGTAAAAAATGAAGAAATTTTTTTTTTACTTACATCAGATTAGAATGATATCGTTACTGAATTTTCCAGCAGCTGCTGCAGCAGCCTTTCCATGGAACTCAACACACGCAGAACAAACAATTACAAAATTAAAATATTAATTACAACATACGGCTAATTTGAAGTAAAAAAACACCATCATTGTAAATCAATTTAACACATTGCATTCCTAAATGCTATTCCAAATAAAATAAGAATTAATTACATTCTGTTTAACTCAGTGCAGCTTGATCTTGTTCCTGTGTTGTAAGTTTGTAATACCCATTGGAAGAAGACAATCTCAAGCTTGTGTTAGGGATTTCACCTGTCAACCCACTATCATATTTACAAAAAAATATATATATTCTTTAGACAAATGGGTGCTTAGCTTCAGCAAAACATATAGTACCCAACTGAAAATTAACATTAGAAAGTCAAAATCAAAGAATATTACTAAATGGAAGTTTATAATACTTCAAGATTGATGTTTACCCGACCTTTGTGACCCATTTCACTAAAAAAAGTTAGAGAAAATGTGTGCAAAATTAACCATTTGTTAAATATCATACCATTTAACCATTTGTTATATATATTCTTCAAATCATCATCACCCTACAAAAACAAAATACATATGAAATTCCTAATCAAAGTCAAAATTAAAGAAAAATACAGAATCAAGACATAATTCTTGAATTACCCTGCTATTTGATTTAGTTGTTCCACAATTTGCTTTTATATAGCATCTTAAACACCATATTATGTGAAAATGGTAATAAAAAATTATGGACAAAATAAGGTAAAAAATTAAATAAATCCAATTGCATTTAGGGAATTGTTTATTCACATTGTTAGAAATTCGATTTGTTTGGAACCCTAATGCTACATCAAGATCAAGTTATGTGATTAATTCCTATTAATTTCACCAATGAAATAAGTTGTATAAACCAGTAACCTACAGCTCCATTACCTAAAATGGACGATTTCAAGAGATTTGACTGCCCTATTTTAATCTCAAAGAAAGATGAAAATAAAAAAAACAGTTGTAAATCACTAAATCTCATACAAATAAGAAAACATCTAGATTGATAAGAAGCTTGGACCATGAAGCTTTTCTCTCTATTTTAGCACATCCTAAGAACTAACATTGACATCGGATCCTATTTTGCTACTCACTATTTTGCTACTCAGTTTTTACTTTGTTAGTTTAGAAACTGGTAAGGATTTTAAGAAGTTAATATACTCAGTGCAAACAGTCCCAGAAGCAATGTCAGATTCTGTTCATGAAAAAAAAAAGACAAATATCAACAGAGAGAATATATTAAATTATAAAAAACTTAAATCACAAGGTAAATAAAATAATACAAAAGCTTAATAAAGGGAATGGATACTGGATACAGGTGAAAGAACACTTACATCAGAAATGGAGGCTACGACGACACTCTGTGAGGAAGAAAGGTGTGAGGAAGAATTTCTTGTGGATCATGGTGCCGTTCTTCTCTGTGCCGAATATGAGTGATTCTGTGAGTGATATGATTCACGATGATAGAGATATAGAAACCCGTAAGTTGAAGAGGCTGATTGCAGAATCGAGGTGGGAATTTGAAAGGGTAATTGCTGAATCGAGGTTTATCTGTAAGTGTGATTGCAGCTTTCGAGGCTTGGAGATGAACATCGAGGGATGCAATGTGAAATAGGTTATCTGAAAGGGCGTGTTAATGAACCGGTGGATTGTCGGATTAATTTATTGGAGTATGTTTTGAATTTAAAACGCAAGCAGCTGCTAGAGCAGGTGGTTAAATGCTTGACAAATGAGCGGGAGGTCACTGGTTCGAGCCTGACTTGTTTTTTTTCCTTATTTTATTAAAATCTCAAAATGGAAAGAAAGTGGCTGAATTTTCAAAAATGTATTTATAGAAAGGGCTAAATGCTTTATAAAGAAGTAGAGATACATGACAGCCACATATTCACTTTATAATAAAGTTCACAAATATATATACGTAACATTAGATGTTTATAAGGACTTGTACCAGCGATGTACCAATGTTGTTGCACGATGTACCATAGCGCGAAGTCAACTATCAACGACGCCCAGATGTTACCAGCGACCAAATTATCAAGGAATCTTCCATCGGCATAATCAAAGAACCGCAATCACTTGTTGTAAATTCCTAGACGAACAGCGATCGATTCGAGTAATAATGGGGGAAGAACAAGACCCACAGAAGTTGAAGAAGATTGCAGCAGCTGCTTACGATTATGATAACGATCCTAGATGGGCTGATTACTGGTCCAATGTCCTCATCCCTCCTACCATGGCTTCTCGCTCCGATGTTATCACTCACTTTAAACGCAAATTCTACCAGCGATACATCGTTCGTACACTTCTTTTGCTGCAATCTTTCAGTTGTAATTAATTTTGTTTCAATCTGATGCAGAGCTTTGATTGTAGAACTTAGGGTTTTACTTTTGAATTGGAACCGTATCCGATTATATGGATCTCATCTGTGCCTTTTTTGTTACAGTTATAAGATAGAATTAGTTTACTAAACAATTCTGCAGCTTTTGATCATATATTAGTTTTTAGGTTACTGAAATTGGATTCCTGGAGTTGTATTGATTTTGCAGTTCTGTAAAAAAATTAATTAGGATTTTATTGACTTTTTGGTCAAATGATAAACGGTAGCTAATAGATTCTAGAGTGTACCACGTATGGTAAAAATATGAATAAAAGAAGCAATATGTCCAAATTTGCAGTCGGATTCTCTACTAATGATGATTGTAGTTCGAACTCTGATATTTTGATCAGTGTGAGATACTATGCTTTTGATTCAGTTTAAAGGGCTAATTTGGTATCATTTGCATCCTCAAAATGGAGATTAGATTTAGATATTAAAGAAGCAACAACTAAGAAAATAATATTGAATTTAAAAATAAGCTTGGATATTTGTTGGTATTTAGGATCGTGATCTTGTTGTGGAACCAATGAATACAAATACTACCTCACAAACTACAAGATCGTCCACATCATCATCTGCAAATGAACGTGCACCACCTCGCAACTCAGGTACAAAATCTATATTTTTTTCCTTCCTAATAACGTTATGTGATGACATCATCAGTTCTATAATTGATTTATTCGTATATAATTTGATTGCAATAAAACTTTGTTAGGGTCTACTACAAGATCTGCAGGGTCATCACCCCCGAGTTCAACTTCAACCCCTTTGCGCTGGGATCGACAAACAATTCAATTTTCTGTCAATGCTTGGGTATGAAATATGATTATGTTATTTTGTGGATACAAATATTAATTTCAAATTCCACCTCATTAGTTAATACTCTTTGAAATTAATATATACATATATATATATATATATATATATATATATATATATATATATATATATATATATATATATATGGTTTATTTCTGCAGGTGTTAGTGGTGGCTATTCTTGCTATGATTCCACTGATACCTAAAAGCCTTTCACATAGAGCATATCGATTGTCATTTATGGGCACTGCATGTTCTTCGTTATATTCTCTCTACTCTCTTTATGGGGTAATATTCTAAAACCCATAATAACTATTTATGTATTTATTATTAATAATATCTCATTATTTACAGAAACCAAGGGCATGGAATTTGCAGCAAGTCCAAATATGGCTTCAATCAGTAATTGCAACAAAGGATTTTATCTATTTCATTTACTGCCTCACTTTTGTTACTTCAAATCTTCGTCTTACATGTTAGCTGCATTCTTTTTTTATGACTAAATCTTCTTGGCGACTTGCACCTTATTTTTCCGTAATTTAAATTTATTTTTTATTTTTTTGCAGTTGCTTTGTTGCCCGTTGTTTGCCGAAGTTTGGAACATACTGCAAAATTCACTAGACGAAATTTTGGCCGTTCTTCATTGTACAGGTAAAAAGTTGCCAACTTTTTCTTGGGTGCATCTATAAGACTTAAATTAAGCTCTGTTTTCTCATAGATTTTTATTTTCATTTTTCCTTGATAAAATTAAATAGCATTATAATGTATTATAATTTGACAAATTCTTTACTGATGGTTGATTAACAGGAAGTACTTTGAAGAAGCATGTGTTTGGGTGGAATCAAACACAACAACACTCAGCATATTATCTTCACAAGCTGAAATTGGAATTGGATTCCTTTTAATCATCTCACTTTTATCGTCAGTAAACCATATTCAGTTTCTTAATATTATTGTTTTTAATTGAAATTTTTTTTTTCTCAAAACTCATAATTTACAAATACTTATACAGGTCGCAACGTAACATTATACAAACTTTCATGTATTGGCAGGTTAGTATATTCTTGTAATTCATTAAACCAATTATCATAGTAATTAAATTATTTTTTTAACTTTGCAGCTGTTGAAGCTGATGTATCATGCCCCTGTAACTGGTGGTTACCATCAAAGTTTGTGGTCACAAATTGGGCGGACAGTTAACCCTCTTATTCATCAATATGCTCCATTTTTCAACACTCCTATATCTGCCATACAACGATGGTGGTTTAGGTAACTATACATAGGTTTTGTATGGGAAGTAAAACATAAGAATAAGGATCGATATAAACATAACACTATGTAATGTAGCTAAATTGAATATTACCTGGATTATGTAATCGGTATTTGAAAAGAACTCCGGTACTCGTTATTTATCGTTAGAGGCCTAGTAATGCTTGAGTTGTATAACAAAATTTACAATGAAATTAACTGGGCCATTGACGTCATGGGCCTCTCTTCTTTTAAATTGGATTAGCCCCCAAATCGATGACAACCACTGCGAAAACAACAACAAACAAGACAACAATCCATATTAGACTCCAAAAGTCCAAATCTTGTCATTCACAATTTCTTCTATTGATTTCTTCAACTTGATTCATAACTAGCTCAAAATAATGATAGACAAACGATGATTTGTTTGGTTGAAAATAAAATTAATAATTATAGAATATGAAAATGATAATGCAATGATTGGCTGTGGTGGGTGTGGTAAGCGGTTGTGGCGGGTAGTGATGTTGATGGTGACGATAGATGGTTGTTGGTTGGTTGTAGTAATAGGTGTAAGGTGATGGTGGTGGTAGTGTGTGTGAGGTGACGGTGGTGATAATGGGCTTAAGGTGACGACAGTGGTAGTGGGTGTTAGGTGGCGTTAAGTTGTGACGGGGGCAGTAGGTGGTGGTGGGTGGAGGTTGGTTGGTAGTAGTAATAGGTGTAAGGTGATGGTGTTGTCGTGTGTGTGAGATGGCGATGGTAATAATGGGCGTAAGGTGGCAAAAATGGTAGTGGCTGTTTATGTGGCGACGACGGTGTTGATGGTTGCTGGTGGGTGTCTGGTGATGGGGGTGGTGGGGTGGTTGGTGGCAATGTTGGTTTGTGGTGGAGTGGTTGGTGGTGAAAGTAAGTGGGGTGGTGGATGGTTGAGGTGGTTGGTGGCAGTGGCGGGTGGTTGGTAGTGGCAAGTAGGCGGTGGTGATGATAGGATAGTTGGTGGTGGTAGCGATGACGAATGATGATTGCCTGAAAGGTAGTGGTAATGCTTGTTCACAAAAATTTGATTTTTTTCCCCTCTCCAAACAACCAGAATATAAAAGGAATTTCGTATTTCATTTACATAGAAAATTTTGTAACCCCGACTCTTTAGTTTTTTATTTTGAAGTTAATATAGAGCATGTTTGGGAAAGTTACAAAAAGTAACTTATTAACTTATTGGCTTTTCAAGAAGTCAATAAGTTAATAAGTTGTTTGGGTAAATGCCTAAAAAAAGAGTTTTCAAGAGGTAAGTATCCCCTTACTTTTTAAAACTCCTTCTTAAAAAAGTTAATAAGCCAACAAGTCCTTTTCAAAAAGCTCATCTAAACATGTCCATAGTAGTATCTGCTTGAAAATTGAAAAGTTTAAAAATCTCACCGTAAAACGGGGTTAGAAAAAGTTTTGGCGGATTGATTTTGGGTAATCTCAATCGTACGGTCGTAAATGTCCTAATTTACCCTAGCAATCGAATAAAGACCCGTTGATTACTGTTGACACCCAAATGACCTTTCGTTTCTCTTTACTCCCGACTAGCCCAAGATCGGAAGATACACTCTCCCAAATTCCTCTGTTTCTAGGTAAATCTCTCTCACTATCTCCAAACCCCTCTATCAATCTTGTTTCTGTGCAATCCTATTTCCAAAATTACGACTAATTGTTCAAGAAAAAAAGGAATGAATGTGGAAATGATTTGAATCCTTATCGATTAGTTATGTTTCCAGCTGCTAACTAAAGCATTCTGTTCGATCTTCTTTTATTTTAGTATCCCTTTCTTGGTTCCTGATCGATTTCAGTGAATTAAGTAAATGATAGCTAGGTTCTGTATGAGATTTTTGACCAAAACCCTAATTTTATTAAAATTACGTATGGAGCTTTCTGGTTAATTGATTCAAGACTTGTGTTCGTTCTTAGAATGTGAAATTTAGGGTACGGTGAGCTTACATTACTTTATGATTGTGTTTGTTAAAATATTGTGCAACTGCAGATTCGTTCTAAATTCCTGTTGTATAGATGTGTATCTTACTCTATATTTCTTGCCAAAATTTGTGTCCGCAGAGTGTTTTGTGTTAGTGTCTTTACTGTTTATTGCTAAAACATGAGAAGAATTATTGCTCACTGATGAATTTAATGCAGGACGGTTGACTTGAATTCTGTGATATAATTTGAAATATGGAAAATTCACCTGATGTAAGTAAAGACTGCGAAGACTTCATAAAACTTCCAACATCTAACAATGATAATGTAAACAATAATACTACTGCTAATCAAGAATCTAGTAATTGTGAGATTAAGGAAGCAGGAGAGATCTTGGCAACTAACAAATCCGAACAAGATTCAACTGTTATTCAAATTCCAAGTACAATGCTAGTTAATGTTGAAGTAAATAATTCTACAATTGTAGAAAATAATGTTGCTGAAAATGGTTCAACGGTTCAAGATGGAATTCATAAGAGACATGTCAGCAACCATGAGACAGATGGTATACAATTTATGCTTTAAGCATAGTTATATATTTATGATTAATTGATTTTAACAAGCTTCTAACTGAAAAGTGTTAGTAATTTTCCTAATCCTAATATATTTTCCATTGATTATGGTAGTAGCTGTATCTGGTAATAAGAGAGCCCGAATAACTGTTGATGAACAGCAAGCTTCAGTCCATGTCATTTATAATTCTTTAACAAGGTATACATAATTAACGAAAAAAACATTATAGAAAGAAGTTGTTTAAGGACTGTTGTCAAGAGAATTATGGTTGGAACTTTTTTTTTCTGACTGGATATAACTTAACTTATCTGTATCAGAGAGAGTAAACGAAAGCTTGAAGAATATTTACAAAAATGGTCTGAATGGCATGCTCGACATAATTCAAAGGTTTAATAAATTCAGTTACATATATTCTTAGTTTACTTTGCATTTTGTGACTTGTTCTTAAATTTCGTGCAGGATTCAATGGCTGAGGTAGAATCTGGTGAAGGCACCTATTTTCCAGCTCTGGATAAATCGTCTTCACTGGTATACTTTTTTTAAATTATTATTATGACCCTTAATTATTTAGTAATTTTTAACTATAAAATGTTTTGTGTAGTCATTCTGGATGGATGGAGAAACTAAGAATTTTCAAAGCAATGAAGTGATAAATTTGGATAGTAATTCGGTCCCACTTTATGACCGTGGTTATTCTTTTGGCTTAACATCAACAGATGGACCAAGTAATGTAGATGGGTATGAATTCTAATTATTCTTTAAACGTTTCATTTTGTTAAAAAAAAAAGTTTATGATTTTGAGTTGACTTTTGTTGAGATTAGGGGCTTGGAAATAGTAGACGGTGCTCGTTGCTTCAATTGTGGATCATACAACCATGCATTGAAAGAATGCCCAAAACCTCGTGACCATAATGCTGTTAATAATGCACGCAAACAACATAAAGCTAAACGGAATCAGAATTCTATTAATCGTAACCCAACTCGATATTACCAAGATACCCCTGGGGGCAAGTTTGATGGGCTGACCCCCGGTTCACTCCATCCAGATACCAGAAAACTTCTTGGCCTTGGGGTATGTCAGTCATTTTTATTTACATAAATCATCCCTGTAGTTTGTATTAAATTTTCGATTTCGTCCCTTGTCTTTATTCATTGCACGGATAGTCCCTAACCTTTTGAAACTAATGATCCCTGGTGCGAAAAAGGCCTTTAAGTTTTTAGGGGCTGTTAATGTAACAAGTCACAAAATTAGGGACTATCCTTGGAAATCCATAATTTCATACAAATAACATGGATGGTATATAAACAAAATTGTAAATATTGTTTCAATTTTGTCTCTAATTTGTTACACGTGTTAATTAGGAGCTCGATCCACCACCATGGCTTAACAGAATGCGAGAAATCGGTTACCCACCAGGTTACTTAGGTAATTAACTTTATTATTACTTATTTCAACCATTACTGTTTAAAAACAATGATAAAGAAAGCAATTAATTTTTGAAAACATTTTGTTAAAATTCAGATGCAGAAAATGAAGAACAACCATCTGGGATTGAAATATATGGTGGTGATGATGTGGCGGTTGTTGAAGTTGTTGCCAAAGAAGAAACGGTGGTTGAAGTTGTTGCTAAGCAGGAAACAGAAGACGGTGAAATTCTTGATATGGATATTTCCCCACCGCCACCTCCCACCACCTCACCGCCACCTGTACCCGAACCACCCAAGACAATGACCGTACAATTCCCCGGAGTAAACGCCCCAATCCCTGAAAACGCGGATGAATGGCGATGGGGAGCACGAGCTTGGAAATTTGATTTACCCAGAAACCGATCGTCATCAAACCCTAGATCCTTTCATAATCCAACAGAATCTGTTTCAACCAGATCACATTATCATGAAGAAAGATGGAACCGGGATCGGGATCGAGACGATATTGGACCACCTGGGGTTGACCCACCTAGGTACAGTGGTTATGAGTCTAGAGGGTCGAGCTATGGGAGGTCGTCAGGTGAAAGAGGTAAGCGAAGTAGCCCGTTGGTTCGTAAAACGGGCTCGAGCCATGATGATGATGATCGGTGGGACCCGCATTCATCATCTTCTGACCACCGAAAGGACCGCCATGATCACCGTAGTTGGAGGTAAGTTGTTTACTGACTATTTAGGGGCAGATGGAGTAGTAGATTATGAGATCAGTTGGTTAACAAATGTGTTTGTGCTATTGTTAGTGTATAGCCCCAGTGCCATTATATTTCATAACTATATATACACACACTTTGGGCTCATATTTGGTGTTGTAATTTGAAAGTTTGCAAAACCTTACTTGATTTGTTAGATCATGCAATCTAATTACTATTCACTAATTATGTTTAAGAAATAATTTTTTAAGGGTATTCATGTTTATGACGGGCTTCCTTGGGGTGGTCGAGCTTTGCTCATGATTTAGGACCTGATTATTTGGGTATTGCTGTTAGGCCATCACTAGATAATTATGTTTAAGAAATGAATGGTTGAGTTAAACTTTGTGAAATGATATGATTAATAATGGATGGCTTGAATGTGACATAACCTAACAACTAGAAATGGTATGATCAATTGCAATGAGTTGTTGCTATCACTCACATTAAGTGTTGTGGTTTTGTTGGTAGGGTTAGTAAAATAAAGATTCTAAGTCTTAAAATAGAATGTGTTTAGTACTTGAAATATTAGTCAGGTCCCATTTCATTTATTATGACATGGGCACTTAAAAAGAAGTTAATTCCATATCTAGAGATTGTACAAACCTTGGTTGGCTAATGAAGTACAACCCTTCTATTTTAAGAAACATGGACTTTAACATGCTGTTACCCCACTTATGATAGAGCCAACAAGATTAAAAACCTAAAATTAATTCTGGCAAGACAACTTGTAATTGTGATTTAATTGATGCTTTAGTTTTGTCATCTTAAAGTCACATTAAATAACTTTCCAACCGATATAAATTCACGTATTCATGCCAATAATATACATTTACTTAATATTATATTTTTATTTTACTTAGAAAGTCTTGTTAATATATCCGATATGAGAACAAGTAATGCCATGATAGTGTATCTTTATCCGATCACCAAGATGGTGATTTATTGAATCTCCTTTTTGCCATATGAGATGCGAGCATTTTGGGGACTCAAAGTCGCAACACAAATGTTAATTGTTAAGTGACTAAAAATTTGAATTGAAAAGAAACTAAATATTTGAATTGAAGTCATGAGTTTGTAATGCATGTGTCATTAAATCTTCTTAAAAAGTAAAAAAATGATTTTTATTAAACCACTAGTTTTTAATTTGATCATCTTCATTGCCAAAAAGCTCCTAACCACAACACCCCCATTAACAAAAACGTATTAAATCTATAAAAAAAATACTAAACACTTAACATTAAACAAAAAGTATAATGAATCACATTTCAAAATATATAAATTAAAATTAAACAAGGCTTCAAAATATATAAAAAAAGTACTAAATATACAATTTAGTAAAAAAAATTTGAGGTTGAAAGAGAATAATATAAAAAAAAAACCTGGTTCATATGCAGTTCAACCATCCCCGGTCCAACCCAATGTATAATTAACCACTCAGTTCAAAGCTGTTCATAAACAAAATTTAACCCGGTTGATTCGACCCGACATCCTTTCCATCTACGTGTTTAGCTTATATGATATGTAATTTTGGAAATACTTCATATTCTTAAAGAATATTTAAGAAAATATAAATGACTAATTACTAAGATGAATTCACATGTATTTGAAGGGGCTGTTTTCTAATCAGTAGAAATAACTCCTTATAAGTAAAATAATACCCACAAAAATTCATAATTTTGTAGACCAATGCATAAAACACAAGATATGACATTCTATTAAAGAAGAGTAACGTAGGTTTAACAAGGAGGAACAGTAAATAAAGCCTCTTTATGAAAATCAGCAAATTGAATAGTCCTTTTGTCAGCCAGAATAGCTCAGGATTAGGTCTAACAAGGATGAACAGTAAACAAAGGGCTCAAACTGCTAAAACAAACAAATACAAGGTTCTTTTTGAAAATTAATCATTCGTCTCTTCTTGTCATATACTCGATCGTATCTAGGGTTCCTAGACTTGAGTGTGTTCTTTTGAAGCCATACTCTGCAACTTTATTAACCTTTACATCTTTCGTGTTCTTTCCCAATCACCCCTTAATTTCCTTCTTCACATCCACATTTCATTTAATATTACAGAAATGCATTAATAATCATAATTATTTTTTCAAAGTTAAGTAAATAAATTATAAGAATAGCGCACTGATATAAATACTTCAATTCTATCATAACAAGTTAAATTAAGTGATGAAAAATTACCCAAAAATGTAAAATAAATGTCTATGTTTTTTTTTTTTTAATTTGGAGAACTAAAATAGTTCTGTCAGATTAAAAATTCAAACTTTATGTAAAAAAAGACTCAAAGTATCTCTCTGTTTCCTAACTCATCATTTACCACACCTAAGATTTTGTTACTTTTTTCTTTTGAACAACAAAAAGAAGTCAACACCACGAGCTTTAGCAACGTCATCACCCACACCGAAGACCCCCACAAGCAAAAAAAGAAAAAATATATATAAACCTAGCGAGAGGCTAGTAAGGTTTAAAATAAATGTCTATGTTACGGTTCCCTTAACTTATATATATTGACACTTATATTATGTTTTTGAGCAATTTTCACCTTAAATGATTCCACACTAATATTAGATGCATACCATGTCTACTTTACGCATATGATTATATACACAATATAAACAGCAAATTTTACAATCTTGATGCTGATATTGCATAAGTTTCTGTTACACAAAGCTTTCAGAGATCTAAACTAAATGACGGAAACCTAATTAGAGGTTTTGTGTCCTTTCTTGTCTCGTTGATATCTTTGATTGATTGTTAACTGCTCCACGTACATCTCTTTCCCATTTAAAACGCAAAGTTATTTATTTATTTTTTTGTTTTTCTGACATTTGCAAGTACTTAATTGAATGTTTCAAGAACTTCCAACTAAATTTAACTGATCCACTATTAAGTATAGAAGACTATTGTAATGTTTGACAATACTATTTCAAGACTATTGTAATGCTTACAAACTTCCAATACCCTTTACTTGTAGTTTTTTCTTATGTAAATCGTACTATGGTCTAATTTCTTGTTAGACTTTTTTGTTATGGGTTTTTAATGTATGTTTGGCCTTAGGTTTGGGTTGATGGTAATATCGAAGCTTCATTTTTATGATCTTTTTCTGCTGTTAAAAAAATGTGTACATCAATTTTCCCGATGACAAGATATATTGTAAAAACTTTACCAACCAAAAACCAGATAACTGTAGAAAAGATTTGGGCTACCAGCTCTCTTCACCTACTGATGTACTTGTATGTCTTCTCTTTTCAATATTATCGGCTAAATATTAACACCATAATTTATTTCTCACACGCAGAGATCTGCATATTCAAGTACTTATCCGGTGAATAGTAAAAAGTCTGAAAAAAAAATTAGTTAATGCGAATGTCTTTTGCATGCGAATCCGGCCTATCAATAGTTAGTTGCATAAATATATAATAATTAAGGTTAAGCACTTGTCCCAACAAGAATATGTACCTCAAATCAAGTACTCAGTAATAAGAAAAGATAGAAGGTACTAAATAAACACTGTAGAATATTACTATAAGATTAAATTATGGGCATGCTAATTAACCAAAACAATGTCCTAATATGGAAATAAAAGGGTTAAGATTATACGGAGTATTAAGTGTGGAAAAGATAATTTTAATTAAATAGATATACAGGTGGAGTGTTATGTCAACGTCAAGATATGATGAACTGATTATCCTGATTACGAGATGAAACAGTGAAGAACGTTTTATCAACTAAAACAAGATATAACAGCAAAGGATCTGATCAGTTAGGTGTCAGCAAACCCATGCTCATCATCTGTTTTTAAACATTGTACAATTCATTACACATACAGATCTATAGATACATATACATATTATATATAAGGTTTTGAATGAACACACATATGGTTTGTTCGTCTACATTCATTTAGGTTTAACTGGATACACGGAATAATGAACAGAAATGCACATTTACAAACAGAAGCATTAAGTTGCAAAATCAGAGGTATAAAACATTTAAAATCTGAAAACCTATATGAATTATCCAAAATCTTAAACCTAAACAAGTTTCTGTGTAACGATCCAAATAGATTTACATTTACTAATTAAATTGGGTGTGTTGTAACAATAACATATTTGAACACATCAACCTAACTCAGCTAAGATTTTTGCACCTTTTATATTTCTAATTCCCAGAACTGAAATATTGTGGACTTAACTCATAGCAACAAAATGAGAAAAGAATATCAGATTATAATTTTCTAAGTATGGTTTTTCTTTTTTCACGAGATTTATATATATTTGGTTAATCACCGATCGATAACTTAAATCTCGTTAATTATAAAGAGTTGAAACAGAAGTCATGATTTTTGCTCTCATAATCTGGAACTAGAGAATTGCACTGAAAAACTAGTGAGAAGCTAGCTAGGATTTAGAATGCACGAGAAACTGAAAAACACACAAACAACCGCGACCTAAATACACCCAAAGAAATTTTACCCTAATTCCGATACTCAAACGAGATCGAACATTACCGGAACGCCTCAACCAACGCCACCTAACCATTTGAAAAACCTCTTAAACGCCTTTGGAAATTAATTATTGTCTTCAATTTTCATTCACTAGATGGTAAAACTAAGAAGGGTACGTAATTGACAGTTTGATTAACCAACTAGCTAGTTAAAAATATATTTTACAAGTTGTGAAGGGTATTTATTCAATGTAACATGTTCAACAACATTATGGACTTACATCATAATTAAAAACTCATAATCATAGCCAAAACGATAAAATAATCACCAATAATAAGAACTTACATCCATCAATGTCACAACATAGGTCCAGCTCCACCATTAAGTAATTTACATTTAATTAATCATTAATGATTTTCACCTCACTTCGATACAAATCCTGTAATCAATCAAACAATTAGTAAACATCGATCATCTGATGAATAAGTACTACACGTGTCTCTAAAAAGTAATTAATTACTGCACCTATACATCGTTTAATTAAATTTTTAACTACATCATCACCAACCTGCTAATTACGAATTGCCCTAATTTGAAAACTTGCATCTTTTGATTGATTCGAATCTTTATAACCATTTTGTGGTTGAATTTGACCCCAGCGGCCTGATTCACAGCCATCAACAGTGCGCATTTTCTGTTTCTCTTTTGTTCTTTCTCTAGCTCTTGCTCTTGCCTCTGCCCTTGACTGATCTCTTGCTAAATTCTCTTGAATTCCACCTAATTTACATCTTTGTGCCATTTTCTGCTTTTTTCCATCCACACATTTCGCTGTTGCTGATTTCTTTTTTGGGCCGTCATCTTTAACAGTTTCCAGAAATTCAAGTTTAGATTGTTCAGTTACAGTTGAGGATGGACATGACTGGTTCGTTTCTTCAACCAGATCCTTAATGGCGGTTAGCGATTTCGTAAGGAGCCAATCTAGGGTTTTGCTTGCTTTATCAAACCCTAGCAAATCCTGAAGAAAGAAGAACTTTTCTGCGATCCCAATCGATAATCTCACCCTTCGATCTCTTGGACCTCGAGCTGTGTAGATCTTACTATGTCCGTCTTTCTTTGAGGTCGCCATTTTTGTGTTATAATGAGAAATTACAGAATTTAAAAGATCATCATGATCTTCAGAATACTGCAACCCTGATCCTTCAGAAAACTGCTGCTGTTGATGCATAATGAAGTCTTCATTGACCGGAGTATGAAGACGAAAGTCGCCGGAGATAAATTGACTGTGGTTCCGGTGGTGGTAGTGAAAGTCAACACCGTCTTTTTCATGGTCAAACAAAGAGCTTGAAGAAGGGAAGAGATTATCGGTGGATGAGGGGAGATTTGGAAAAGGATTTGAGGAAAACATTGTAATTTAGAACGAAAAGCATATAAAAAATGCAGAAGATTTATTTATTTATTCCAGTAAGGATTTGTATTTATTTGGAATTTTTGTCTACTTTATGATCATCTTTTTAGTGCATAATTAAGTAATATGCTGAAAATGGTACCTCCTGTCTAAGTTATAATGGTAACTGGTAACAAGTGAAAGAACAATATATTATGCTTCAAGAACAAATTCTTTTGGTGCATTCATAAATATGTAAATAATTTTGTAGTGTTACGTAAAAGAGAAAAGATCAACTCCAAAAAGTATATACAACTAATAAAAGAAAACTTCATAGTTATAAATATTTATTGACATGAATAGCAGGGAGATCTGAGAAAAGTTCTTATTTGAAAGTATAGAGATTTATAGTGATATCGAGATTCTCCTAAGCTTTTCGATCTTGGAATATATCCTTGAGAGTTAAGATTATAAGCTTTGATACTATCTTGAAAAGTGTGAAAATATAATTTATGTAAATTGCTTTGTCTACGAAGATGTGAAGATTTAGAAGTAATTTTGTACGATACATTTACTTCGTACAAGTATATGGAACAAGGGTTATCCTGATGGAGTCAAACTATACGGGAAATATGTAATGTATAAAGACTACTTCCACAACACCGTCAACCACCACCAACACTCACTGCCGGCCACCATCTCCACCACCAGCAAACCCTCGCTACCGTCGGCTGCTTTCAATTACATGTGATTGCGTATACATGCAATCACATGAGATTGCGGTGGCCGGAGGCAGCGGGCGGCGGCCAGAGGTGGTTGGCGGCGGAAGTGGTCGGCGGCGGTGGTGGTTGTATATTGAATCACATGTGATTTGATGATAGTGGTGGTTAAATGATCTTTTGATCCAATGACTAATATTTGTCTCTTGAGAATGTATAAAAATTAAGGGAAATAACTAATAAAAACCAACCCCATGAATTTTATTAACCACCTATGTTTGTTTTATTGTACATTAACGATTTAAACTTCTCTTAATCATTATCTTAAGGGCAATGATTAGCAAAACCCAAAAATTAAAGAGACTTCCTTGAATACAACCCAATAACAATAATACTATATAATGAAAATAGGTAAAGTATAAATTGTAAAAAAAGATAGATACATCCTGTCTTGGAAACTTTCGGGTAGCACCTAGCGTCAGTTTATGGCGGCCGATGGTGGTTAGTCATGGTTTATGATGGTGGACCGAGACCATGAGCGGTTCCAAAGGACCGGTACAATACTACTAATTTGAATTTCACGGCTTATATGTTAAAATTTTATATTTATAAGGGTATTTTTATAATATATAGTATTTGATCCCCTGTTTGTTTTCCCTTTTTTTTTTCTCCACATATCCTGTAGCTCATAACTCCAAACAGCAAAATCAAAAGCAAGAAGATCGATTAACGATTGGAAGCACTAATTATTATTCTTGGTTTCGTTCCTTGATGTAATTTTTCCACATTAAACTTCAACACGAGATCAGAAATATGAGTGGTAGGCTTGCAGAGGAGGGAGACAGAGCAATGTTGATAATGAGCCTGGTTTCTCTCTTTGACCCAGATTTTATGTAAAGCAGAAAAAATAGAACCTAATTTCGTTTGATTAACTTGGTATTATCGCAGGTTAAAAATTCAACTCAAGTGCAGGAAGTTGCTAGAGTTTGGAATGTGAAGATGAATGTTAGATAGATAATAGTCATGTTATGGCATATTTGGTTGTGAAAGGCTTTGTTTGTATGTAGGCATTTGATGCTGTTTGTGAATTGTGGTGGTTATGTACTCTTTTATTTGATTAAGTAATATATTCATGGTTTTCTTGGTGAGGGGTGATGGCAATGCCGAAGCTCTTCACTTAGTTGACCTTTTTTAAAAAAAAAAAAAACTTGGTATTATCGCCGTTTTTTCTCTGTAAGGACCCGTTTTGAGTGAAAAATTTGTTTTATATGGAGCCTTTTATTACGCAATATGCAGTAGCTAGTGCGCTTTACGTCATTAATGTAGTTAAATGTTGTAATTTAAAAGCAAAAAAGGTAATACTATTAGATAAGAATCTCAAGTCTTGTTAAATTGATGGGGGCGTGGTGAACTAACGTAAAGGGAATTAAGAATATACTTGTCTTTTTGAAAAGTAAAAGAGAGTTAATTAGAATATGATACTGACTTTTGGACTATCGATCATGATCAAATGGTCTAAAAGATGATTTATGTAACTCAGTCGATAGTGACTTCGAGTGACAATTAATAAGTGCATACAAACAAAGCCTATCATATGTACATAAGATGGATCAATTTAGATGGGACATGTTCCTAAATTCAAAATTTCGCTTCTTTTTCTACCTCTGCGATCCTTCTTTCCGTAAACGAAAGCTGAATTCCATTCCGGAAAGAAGGCCCATTAAAAAACCTGAAAAATCAAAACAAAGAGTGGGAGGAGATTGCGGAAGTACCCTCCCTTATTTGGTCAGTAATTTTCACAATGGTTTTAGTGGGCTTAGGAAGTCGCAAATAGAGGGTAAAAGTTGGATATGGGGGTTAATTTATTTGGGCCCTACCTGTTTGGGAGATGGGCACTTCTGTTTTATTTTTATTTTAAAAGTTAAAAACACCCTAAAGTGAGATTTTTTTTCCTTTCTGAAATTTAGAAGGGATTTAAGCCTGAAATATATAAGTTTGACTTCGTACAATCATGATAATTTCTCCAAATTTTAACTTATTTTCAAGCGGACAGAAGAGATCAATAAATTAACAAAAGAGTTATAAACTAAAGCCAAAGTGATATATCATGCCGTCGCGGTGTCTATATTAATGATCCTAACTAGTAGATACATGCATGGTTGAAAACTATAAAAGTGAGAATGAACACTAAAAGACTTGAGTTATTTTTCGCACGTGTGTAGTGTACTTAGATGTGCGTGTGTATGTTTGTGAGCGTGAGTATATATGTGAGAGTGAGAGAAGAAAGACAAATATAAATTTACAAAACTATATGATATTTTGATGAAAGATCAAAGATGAGAATATACGGTTATAATGAGACACTTCAATAATAGTTTTATTTACAACATATGGACAACGATGTTAACACATATTTGTGAGTTTTCGGTACATATACATCACGTTAGGCCGGCAGGTGAATGTGTGGTGGAATACCGACTGGTTTTGGAAGGTACTTTCTTTCACATTTGTATAGTATTATCTTAGCAACTTTCCCCTCATTAATTATTTACAATAACTTTTTTAACAATTGTGTATTTATATAAATATATAGTAAGCAATTAGATTAAAGAGTATAAAAGCTAGGCATTAAGTGCGTTACAACACCACTCAACCCAATTACAACATACTCTATTAGAAATCCAAAGAAAAGAATACTCAACATCATCTCCTAACATGTACTTTTGGGTTTTGTCGAATTCATTAACCTAATTTTTTTTCTTTCTTTTTACAAATTGTTGTACGTACGAGTAAAAGCAACGGTTTTCATGGCAACAACTAGCTAGATGTGATTATATGAATGGGAAATTCGTACCAACTTCAAATTCGAAACAAAAATAGAACTAATATGGTGACATTTAGTTCCACAAAGATGGTTGACATGTCAAGATGTGTTTTAGAATTGAAAGGTTAATAATGTAGGATTATGACATATCAACAGGACACATAATTTAGTATCATACTCGACAATTCCTTATACGTAATTTAACTAATGACAGTTAACACAACTTTTAGATCTGGGCGCGTAAACATATTGCTTTCATATCAACAATATATAAACGCAACTGCAAATATGATCATAGACAAAACCAGAACACATTATATATAAGACCGATACAACCAAGAACGATGAAAAGTAGTGAATGGATGAACGAATGGTTGGTTTTTGGAAGAAAAAAAAAATGATTGAATATGCTACATGAGAATTGAGAAATAGAAACAATGAGATGAGATGAGACCAATACACAGATACAATGCTAATTTCCGTTTCGCTAGGGTTCTAAGTTTCTCAACAAAACAAACTTTTTGGTAAATTAAAAAGAAATGGTTCTCAAATTAAGATGGCCAGATAAGGATAATGATGATTAACATGTTTTTTTTAGGTTCAACCTGCAACAGGTGTTTACGAAGATCGATCAATGGCTATTTCTGTAATATCACATGCGTGGTCAAATGATCCAGATATATATGGTTTAGAGTTGAATATTGATTTCAAGTCATATGAACCAAATTAAACTCATTAAATAGAACTCAAAAGCACTATTAGCAATTAAAACGAATATGATTAATGAAGAAGTACATAAACAATATTTGTGGACTTACATCCTTACAATATTACTCCAGATCGATCCACCAACTACAGTTAATCAATCACCAGACTATTGGCCGACAAGATCGCCCTGTGATCTTCTCCTGCATTTCCTTCCATGTTCTGTCAAACAATTAAAACAATCAATTAAGCATTAGTTAAATCATACACATCTCATTCCGTTAGCACTGAATTATATGTTCCAGTAACTGCTACACATCATAATCATTGATTGCATCGTCACCCTGATGTTCATGAAACGCATGCCCTAAATTTAGCAAAATCCTCAATTGCTTGAAGATCACGCGATTTAGTATTGTCTGACATATAATACCGTTATGATCGCTTTTTTATTCAATTTTACTACAAAAGTAATTTGATTTAGGTTAAATTAAGGGCTTACATGACAGTCAAATTCATCAGGAACTAATGTCTTGAACACGTCATCAAGCTTTTTAATATGCATTTTTTCTTTAGTTCTTTCTCTAGCTCTTGCTCTTGCCATTGCTCTTAACTGATCTCTCGCAAGATTCTCTTGAAATCCACCTGTGAATTTTTGCGTCATTTTCTTCCTTTTTCCATCAACAGATTTGCTTATGGACTTCCTTTTTTGCCCTTTTTCTTCATCCAATCCCGCCTTAATCGCTTCAAGAAAACTCACTTTCGATTGATGACTGACAGAATTAGAAGATGTAGTACTGCGGTTTGTTTCTTCAACCAACTCCTTAATTGCGTTTTTCGATTTTGTAAACAGCCAATCTAGGGTTTTGCTTGCTTTATCGAACCCTAGCAGGTCTTGAAGACAAAAGAACTTTCTAGATATGTCAATTGATAATCTCACTCTTCGATCTCTTGGTCCTCGAGCCGTGTAGATCTTACTGTGTCCATCTTTCTTCGCAGTTTTATTCTTCAATTTGGAGCAAGAAATTGCTGAATTTAGGAGGCGATCATCATCTTCACAAGACTGCAGCACTGGTTCGTCGGAAAACTGCTGAAAATCATGTTTGATTGCAGTAATATCGTCCATGATCGAAGAAGGATGATTGTAGGGATGATAAAAACAATGATCACCGGAGATAAATGGGTCGTTGACGTTGGTCGGGTGGTAGTTAAAGAAAACATAATTATTATCTTTGTCATGGTCAAAGAAGAAATTAGGGGATGAGGGAAGCTCAGGGAATGGGCTTGAAGAAAACATTGAAATGAAAAATTAAGAAAAATTTGAGTGTTTAGAAGAAGATTCATCAACTCAAAAAGCCCTAATGACTTTGATGCTTTATTTGCACTGTGTATCTTTTAGGGCACAATTAAGTAAATTCTGCTGACAACCAAATTAAATTGGAGTGAATTAAGATATTATTATATGTACAATTAGTACATCACCCATGCTGCTGAAAGAGAAAGGTAAAAACGACTTATCTTTCGGTCGACCTTAGTAGCCTTTCAGAATAGGCCTTTTAAATATAATTTTTTAAAGGGGCATTAATTTTATGGAAAATATATGATGCATGAGAGATTATATAACAAACTTTAATTGTAAAAGTGTATATCTATATGTCGTTTCAAATTAGAAAAGAAAGGTAAGAACTTAACAAATGA
This sequence comes from Calendula officinalis, assembly GCA_963853835.1. Taxonomy (NCBI): domain Eukaryota; kingdom Viridiplantae; phylum Streptophyta; class Magnoliopsida; order Asterales; family Asteraceae; genus Calendula; species Calendula officinalis. Next base: position 12,023,030 of record OY970822.1, on the reverse strand, counting down.
TTTGGATCATCCATATTTTTTCCTGTTTTATTAATATTAGATCGTTATTAAATTGTTTTGATTGTTTTTCTGATTGGCAACTTGTATTAACTTCTAGTAATAAGCTAGAGCAAAAGAAAGATGCAATACAAAATTAGGTGAAGCGTGAGTTACTACTTTGCTAAATCCAATTTAAAGTTACATCGTTATCTCTTCTATTTATGCAAAGAAGAGAGAAAAAAAATCACTCTTAGCAAATCTTAATGCTTTTAGGTTCATATTAAAGTTGAAAAAATAATATTTGAAATTCAAAAGTCGGAAATTGAAGTAGGTGAAGAGAAGATTATTTTTGTTAACGAAACATTCAACGAACGGGTTAATTTAATTTATACTCTACCAACATACGATAAGTAAGTTTAATTCAAACTTATCACATGCTTAAGGAACAATTAAGTTGGATAAAAGTTTAAACAAATTACTCCCTCCGTCCCACAAAAAACTTCCCATTTGAGATGGGCACAAGTTTTAAGGTGATAGTTAGTGGTGGGGTCATTGACAATAATTTTGATTATAATATAAGATTGATTTGGAGAGAGAAAGATAGTTAGTGGATAGTTAGTGGTGGGGTCCTTAGTAATAATAATATTTTATTGAAATGGGAAGTTTTTTGTGGGACAAATATTTATGGTGAAATGGGAAGTTTTTTGTGGGACGGAGGGAGTATTTTCAAAGATAAGAAAAAACAAAAACTTTTTACATATGTTTTCCAAAAAAGAAATACAAACTTTGACTCCTCGCGCGTGACACAAGTAAAAGTGTAAAACACCACTAGTTCACTTCTTTCATAATTAAAATATTATCCCACATCGGTCCAGTAATATATATCGGGACCTTCTCTTCTTCTATAAAATAGAAGGCGGATAATTTATTCTCATTCAAAACAATGACAGTTCGCTTGTCTTGGATCTTTGGGTTTTACCAAATTGGCCAGTTGACCCGGTGACTGGGTTGGTTAAATCCGTCTGACCGTCCCGATTGACCCGATTTTCAGAGCACCGGGTCCAAGACATGTGGGAATTTACTTCGTAAACCTTTCTGTCATGCGATATTATATATTCGCCATAGTAACCACTGAAATTTGTAGGATGTGCGATCTATCACATGTTTGGTTGGTAGGATATAATTGAATTTTCTTTTCATACTTTATTAGTTTCTTTAGGTTAGCTTTAGAATTAGAATTTAGATGTTTAAAACGATTATTATAATAAAAAAATACAATATTTATTTTAATAATTCAAATTTTTTAAAATAGTAGTATTCAAAATTTATTTTAATAAAACTCATGCCCTAAGGGCATGAGATAAGAAGTGTTAAATGAAGTCAATATTTCCTTAATGCAAGTCAATGAAATCTATTTTTTACATGTTATAAATGCATTTTCAAATAAAAATGGTAAATTTAGTTTATTAACTACTTCTTATCTCATGCCCTTAGGGCATGAGTTAGAAAAACCCTTCAAAATATACTTCTATAGAATCATTATGGTTATTTTGAAACGACAAACGTATTAATTAGCAAAGAAGTTATAAATGAGGGATAATTACATTCACTTCCATCTAATTTCTCAATAGAAAAAAAAAAAAGTCGAACTGTAATCTTGAATTCAAATTTTATGTCATTACATGAAATGACAACAAATGCGAAATGTCAAGGAGCTAAACTTGCTATCAAGGTTGCTCTTTGGCCCACGGAAGTAGACTATATACACACCAAAAGGTCGAAAGCAATATTAATGTGACCGTGACATGATACAAGTTCAAGAATAAACGTAAATTTAATCAAGGCGTTTAACAACTCTAGGGTTATTTAAATTGTATTTATTTTTACGATTTCTTTTATTTTCTTAACCGCAGAAAAAAAACCGCCTTCATTTAAACCTGCCAAACCTCCTCTCCCGACGCCTTCGCAGGTGAATCCAGCTCCTGAATCTTGCATCCCGCCCGCTTTCCTAACCTAGCTTCCAAATCATTCTTGGAAGCTTGTACCAATGTGATAATCCCACCCACCCCCCCTCCCCTTTGTATCGAGTCTGCTAGCAACCCAAACATCCCCTCCTCGAATCTTGCACTTGTAGGGGAACTCAAAAACCTCTCAGTAGCATCTAATCTGCAATCCATTATCCACAATGAAGGTTTTTTGGATGTAAGCATCCATCATCTTGGAGGGCTTCACTTTCTTCTTCTTTTTCTTTTCCCTATCTCGAAAGAAAATTTTTCAGAATGTACTGTTGTGACTAATTGTTTCTCTAGTCTGGACTCTTGGAATCTCGAATTCCAACCATCCAAAAGACTTACATGGTTAAAAATTGAAGGGCTTCCTCCCCGTGCTTGGTCCTCGGAGGTTTTCACAAAAATTGGAGAAGTTTGGGGCTCAATTTTGCAACCGGATTTATGTGAACCACACAAATTTAATCGTTCGTCTGGAAGAATTTGTATTCTAACCTCAGCCTCCCAGATTATCAATCCAACCATGGAAATCAAAGTTGACGGGGCCTCTTGTCTGATTAGACTTTCCGAAGAATCGGTTGACGTTGATTCGCTCCTTGGTTTTTCAGAAGATTTTAACTCTTCCCATTACGATACTGAAATTGACAGTCAAGATGAAGACTCCGACGAGGAGATGGTCGTAGGTGACAACCGGAGGCAGTCGCCGGAATTCAGAAGCGGTGACCCTCCTAACTCGAGTGACGACAAAACCGAGCCTATTTTGGCTATCAAACATGGTGTTGGAGAAAGTTCAGATACCCTTTTCAGTGATAAATCGCCTTTCACTTCGAATGTCGCCCCTGACAAACAGGTAGTCAACGTCTGCAGAAAAGGTAACGGGTCTAACCTAAAAGGGGTAGTTTCCCTAGAAGGCAGTGGATCGTGTTTTCCCTTAGCTGGGCCGGGTATTATTGATGGGCCCGCCAACTCTTTATTCTTGCCGCCCAAGGTCAGTCTCTCTGGGCCTTCTCTTAAGCCCAACACGTCTAATTTAATGACTAAGAAAACCTCTCTTTCTGGCCCACCTGTTGCTTTTAAACGTATTAATAGGAGATTTCCATCTCCTACGGCAGTTAACTCCCACCCTTTGCTGGGTGATGCTACTGACTTCTCAAAAAAAGTTTCAAGAAAGCCTAGTGTCAAGAAACGTAAGAAATTCATCTCCTTAAAACTTATTGACGCTTTAAACGGGATTGCAAAGAAAAAAATCTCAGATTGTTCTCACCAAGGAAAAAGGAAAATATGCAAGAAAAAACCTAATGTCTCTGAATCATGTAGTATTTCGGACTCTGATTCCAACATTGTTCGTTGTAATTACAGAATCATCCATTCTAGCCCTCTTCATAATTCCGGCTCCCCCTGTTCTAGCTCTTCTGGGGAAAATGAAACTCAAAATACTCTAACAGTCGGAAACATCCTCGGGTATAATATGATGGGAAAAGAAAACATAGTTAACACCCTCATTCATGGGAATGGTGCAAGCTCTAGTTTCCCATGAATTGTGCATCCCTAAATATTAGAGGAGTGGGTGGCACTCTAAAAACCGCCTGGGTGAGACGTATTTGCTTTGAGAATAATATAGACTTTATCGGGATTCAAGAAACGATGACAAAAAATGTCAATCGCTTCCTTATTCAGTCTTTTTGGGGCAACAATGGGTTCGAGTATGCTTTCAAAAATCCTATCGGGAAATCCGGTGGTATCATTGCCGTTTGGAACTCTTCCAAATTTAATATGTCCTCAATTCTTGAGGGTAACGGGTTTCTTGCAATTATCGGGGCACTTTCTACTACAAACACTAAATGTATAGTTATAATTGTGTATGCTCCTCAAGACCTAAATAAGAAAAAGTTGCTTTGGAACAATATCACCAATATAATCAGTTATCATGATTCTCTTTCTATTGTCCTTGGTGACTTCAATGAAGTTAGGTCTTCGGATGAAAGAATGGGTACTCAATTTTGTCAATCGGGTGCTAACCACTTCAATGAGTTCATTATTAATTCGGATCTTATAGATCTTCCAATGGGGGGGGGGGGGGGGGGGAATTCACTAGAATGACCCGGGACGGTGCCAAGTTGAGCAAACTTGATCGTATTCTTGTCTCTCATCATTATGTTGCTCTTTGGCCGAATGCTCTTGTTGAAGCCTTGCCGAGGGAACACTCGGATCATTGCCCTATAATTCTTAAAAGTTTAAGTGTGGATTTTGGCCCCATCCCCTTTAAGTTCTTCAACTCTTGGCTTCTTCATAAAGATTTTTTAGCTACTTTCCAAACTTCTTGGTCAAAACAGGTCAACCCTTCTAACCCGATGACATCCTTTAAAGACAAGTTGAAAAACCTTAAAAGTGATCTCAAATTGTGGAGGTTGAAAGTAGCTATGGAGGATTCTTCCAATCTTAAAGGGCTTAAACGAAGGGTAGATCATCTTGATAATATGGCGGAAATTAACACTCTCACCACTCTAGAGAAAGAAGAGAGAATTAATTGCATGAAAAATATTGAATCCTTGGAACATACTTTGTCACTTGATCTCAAACAAAAGGCAAAAGTCAAGTGGGCCGTTGAGGGTGATGAAAACACAAAATTTTTTCATGGCATCGTAAAAAGTAATTTTGCTAGATCAAAGCTTAATGAAATTTCTATTGAGGGTTCATGGGTCACTAATCCCTCCATTATTAAAGATCATGTTTTCAATTTTTTCAAGGAAAAATTTGACGCTACAACCACCCCAAAACCTACCTTCATTAATCCTCTTTTCAAAATGATCTCTTCAAACGACTCATTGTTTCTTGACGGCGCGTTTTCGCTTGATGAAGTTAAAGAGGCGGTTTGGAATTGTAGCGGTGAAAAATCGCCCGGCCCGGATGGATTTTCCTTTAAATTCATAAAAAAAAATTGGGATTCAATTGGGAATGATATCTTTCAATTTGTTAAATTCTTTGAAAGAACGAGGATGATTCCAAGAGGTTGCAACTCGTCTTTTATTGCCCTAATTCCAAAAACGGTTGACCCACTTTCTTTAGGCGATTATAGACCAATTAGTTTAATTGGTTGCCAATACAAGATCATTGCAAAAATCTTGGCAAATCGGCTCTCTAAAGTAATTGGTACCGTCATTAGTGAAGTTCAAACCGCCTTTATCTCCAAAAGACAAATTATTGACGGGCCTCTAATTGTTAATGAAATCATCTCGTGGGGAAGGAAAAAGAAGAAAAAACTTATGTTCTTCAAAGTTGACTTTGAAAAGGCGTTTGACTCCCTTGATTGGTCTTTTCTTGACTCAATCATGATGCAAATGGGATTTAGTGATCATTGGAGAAATTGGATACGTGCTTGTTTAGACTCGGCACATGCTTCTATTCTCATTAATGGCTCTCCTACAAAGGAATTCAAGATTAAAAGAGGGCTTAGGCAAGGAGACCCTTTATCTCCATTTCTCTTTATTATTGCAATGGAAGCCCTCCATGTTTCTTTTCAAAGTGCCCAAATTCACAACATCTTTAGTGGCATCAAGGTGGGAACGGATAACACCTCTATCTCTCATCTTCAATTCGCCGATGACGCACTTATTATGGGAAATTGGTCTTTAGATAACGTTAAAAACGTCTCGAGAATTTTAAATTGTTTTTTTCTCGCTTCCGGCCTTAAGGTTAACTTCTCCAAAAGCAAACTTTTTGGAACTGGAGTTCCCATGTCGACAATCTCTAGCTTTGCAAATATTCTTGGTTGTCAAGCTTCTCAATTTCCTACAACTTATCTTGGCTTACCAATTGGATCAAACATGAACAAAATCGCCAATTGGAATCCAATTGTCCATTCTTTTAAAAGAAAGTTGTCTAATTGGAAAGCAAACACTCTTTCTTACGGGGGTCGTCTTACCCTTATAAAATCCGTTTTGGGGAGCCTTGGAAGTTACTATTTCTCGCTTTATAAAGCTCCAATTGGTGTTTTGAACAAACTTGAAGGTTTGAGAAGAAAGTTTTTTTGGGGTGGTAATGTGGAGGAAAGGAAGATCTCATGGGTTGCGTGGGAGAAAGTTGTCGCTCCTAAAAAGAATGGTGGTCTTGGGGTAGGTAGCCTTCGTCATGCTAACCAATCCCTTCTCTCTAAGTGGTGGTGGCGTTTTCGAACGGAACCTAATGCTCTTTGGTGCAAAATTATTAAATCGATTCATGGTGTTAAGGGTAATAAAACCCCATCCCTTGGGGCCGGGCCTTGGAACCAAATTATGGACCTTGAAAAAGACTTGGCGGCTAATAACATTAACATTACCAGTCTTTTTAAAAAAAGAATTGGAAATGGTCAAGACACACAATTCTGGCACGATATTTGGATTGGCGGATCTTGCCTTAAGGATGATTTCGGTTGCCTATACGCAATTGACTCCCAAAAAAACTGCACAGTAGCGGAAAAATTTCAACATCGTCATTCTGTCTTGGCTTCTGTCCCTGATTCAACAATTAACGTGGGCTCTGCCCACCAGCAGGCCCATCGGCCTTCGGCCCAACTGCAATCTGCGTGCTTTCTGTATCCAGCTTGGGCCTGGACCCGTCAACCCATTACTAATATCGAACTTGACTCTCTGATGCTTATTAATAATCTGCTTTGTCAAATGCCTCCTTTTTCTAATATTGCAGATTCTTGGATTTGCTCTGTTGGTCCTACCTCAGATTTTACGGTCAAGGGTATGAGAACATGTCTTATGCACGATGACAATCAAACGAACTTGGTAGAGGGTTTCAAGTGGAATTCTTTGGTTCCGGGCAAAGTTAACATCCTTGCGTGGCGACTCGCAAAGAATCGTCTCCCCACAAAGGTCAATCTAGATAAGGGAGGCGTTGACTTAGGTTCGGTCCGTTGCCCCATTTGTGATGACGATCTGGAAGATGAAGACCATATCTTCTTCCGGTGCATCGTCACTAGAGAGCTGTGGGCTTCCATTCTTTCCTGGTGGAAAATACAAAACCCAAACCCATCGTCTGTTTCTGAAGTTTTTGTTTTTGCGGACTCGGTCTCCCTAACCGGAAAGGATAAAAAGCACCTTGGTGTGGCAGTCCTCGCCACCCTTTGGATATTGTGGCAATTTAGGAATGAGATGGTGTTTCATCTTAAGAAGCCTAAAAAAGACGGGTTAGAAGAGAAAGTCAAGTTTTTTTCTTTTCTTTGGACCTCAAATAGAGGAAAATTTGTTACAAAAAATTGGTTAGATTTGTGTTGTAACCCTCTAATTCTTTAACTCTCTTTGTACGCCTGTAATCTAGCTCCTTGCTAGATCCTTTTATTTTATTGCTGCCGTTCAAAAAAAAAAACAAAGAAAACGAATTTTATTTAACTTGATATAAGTAAACCTAATTACTCCATATAACGGGAAGTATGTAAGTTATGTGTCCAACAAGATGGGGTAAGCATGAGTTTAATTGGCCAGGGTTTCTAGATTTGGGTATGATCCGATTAAAACTTGACATACTACTTACTTACTGGCTTTCACTGTGGAAAATCAGAAAAAAGGACTAGATCACGCAATGCAATGAAAGAAAGAGAAATGACGAATGACATATGAACAGTAATTTACTAAGCATCCCATACTCCACGATTTTATCACGCAACCTACCCCCAACTTCACCAACTCTGCTCTTCTTGCTTCTCAGGGCACTCGATCGGATCGATCATTTCTCCCACATGATATCCTTTCTCTTGATCTGTGTTGTTGTGGAAACTTTACTGTTACTATTCACATGTTCTTCAAAACAGAAAATTAAGAAAATAGGGATACAAATTAAATTGACTTTTATAATCCAAAGAAAAGTCCTGAAATTTGGTTGTCTGGGTGGACTTTTAGATGTTTAATTGGAGTTTACAGATGATCCGGTATGCCGGTTTAAGACTTCGACATCTAATTCGGTTTCTTATGATCTCCTTAATTTAATCTCATGTGTATTTAATTTATGGGTTTTGATTTATGTATTTAATTTATGGCTTTTGATAATGAGAGCATTAGGACTGTCAATAACATGCTTAACTAACTTGTACTTTTCACTTGAAGGGGAAATTCCTCAAATATAACAGGACGGTTATTAGTTAGGTTACAACTTTTTATATGTGTCTATCGACAGTTCTTAGGTTGACATTATCAAACCCTTAATTTATATTTAACCACAAATACTGTACCCCGTGGGTCGATTGAAAAACGCCGCTAAATTATTCTAAAAGCAATTTTTAAGTTCTGGAACCTAGTCAAGTTAGCCGACTCATCCACACGCACCGATTTTTTAACAAAATAAAATGTTACAAATTAAATAGAAAATATTTGGATTATATTAACTTCAACATAAATCGCTTAAAAAGTTTATTTCTATTAAAATATTGGAGATGAGACCAAATTTCTAAAACTCAGGTTTCAGTTACTTCTGTCTCCCTAAAATTTCTGATCGATCATCCAACAAACTTGGTCACCATTAAGAAAGGTTGGTTGCAAATCATGTGTGCGCCTACTTTTATGTCTCCTTCAAGTTTCAACCTCATATTATATATCCATGGTATATATATATATATATATATATATATATATATATATATATATATATATATATATATATATATATATATATATATATATATATATATATATATATATATATATATATATATATATATATATATTTGAACGGGCTAGTTAGTAAGTTAGTTGTTCGAGCCTAGACAGTGACTACCACAAGGGGCAGTATGTCTTCCCTCGAACCTTCCACTTTTTCTCAACGATGGGACTTGAATCCATGACCGATAGGTCATGGGCAACACCTTAAATCCTCTGTGGATATCACTAGGCTACAAGCCTTGGGTCCATAGAAAAAATAAGTATACAAAATTAAGATTTCTAATTTAATGCATATCTGAGACAATCTCATTGTGATGTCTGTGTCAATTATCTCATTGAAAACAAAGAAAAAGATTTAGATGTTTACATTATACATTCAATCATGCATATATGTATTGTATTATTCACCTATTATACAACAGGCATTGTAAAATGTTTTTTGACCTTAATTTATAGCGATTTATTAATAATAATAAATTTACATTTAAACACAATTAATTAATTAATTACTATGGTTTGTAAATACAATGATACCTTCAAATACGTATTTATTAAAGTCATTTCTAAACAGCTGCCTAACACTCGACAGTGGGTACTATGAGGGTACCATCATCACATGGATATAAATTCCTTTCTTTCTTTTGTTCTTTATATCTTTTTTTTCTATTGACAAAATGTTATTAAAAGAAAATTAATGAGACGTTAAAAAGTACCCAAAAAAACCCTAAAACCGTGAACAAAGATCTACGTACCCACCAAACTGATAAAACCACACCATGTGACTTAATTGAAATAGACAAAAGTACCAGAAATGTTTGATTGAAAACAATCTTATTAATCAAATCTTTGTGACTGAATTAAAAAGAACACTTGTTATTGCGATTGAAAGTTATGCATTTGCCGAAAAAAGAACTTTATACAACGATATAACCACTGAAACTACACTTGACTTTGACATTTGTGATTATTTTTTAAACGTGCATAAAAATTACATGGATCTCGGCTTACTACACCAATCTACCCAATTTAAATTTACATTTTTATCTCTACTATTGATTAAGTTTCTATAGAAATGAGAAAAATATAACATCGTCGTCAAGCAAATATTTTATGAGGATTGTTGAATCGAAAAGTCATGTCATTTTTATATCTCCAAATTGTCCAAATAGTCCCGAGGGTGACATTTGTGGTTTTATTGCTTGAAAGGCTGGTTAGGCTTAATTTGTTTATGTTGTTCTCATATATCAAATGCCATTAATTTCTCGCTGAAAATCTTAATTCGATTTTTCAAAATCATTGAGCATCACGTGGTTTTGATTTTATGTTAAATAATCAGTTATCAGTCAATCTGTTCAGTAGAAAACAAATAATTTTTAAATACTGGTTAATCTAACCGTATTGAACTGTATATACCAACTCTGCCAGAATAACTAAGAAGGCAAAGATTTTGCCTGGATTTCGACAATAAATACTGGTTAATTAAATGCAAGTGCATGTGTATGAATATAATTTAACGCAACTACTTAATTAGGTATTTTTTCCCTTCTTTCCCAGTTTCTTCTAATTACCTAAAACGAAACATTTGGCCCAAATTAATTAAGTTCTTTACCTAATTTAGCCCAAATTGGCAGCGTTAAATCAATTATTATTACGTATGATTAGGATTAGGAAGAAAGAAATTTAATTCTTAACTGCAGCAATAAAAATCAATTATACAGGAATAGAAACAAAAAAAAACCGTAAGATATTAAATCGTTAAATGACAAGCTATCCTAACTTTTAGGGTTTAATGTATAATTTAGCTATTTTTCATGTACGGTAGAGATAAATTCACAAAAGATACAAGCTTGTAGTTGTGTTTCTTCACGAGATCGTTATTGATATTACTTCCAGAAAATTCTAAATAATACCAATTGGGACAATTATGAAATACAAAATGGAAGTTCTATAAATGGACGAGTAGCAATTGAATGTCGAAATGGGGAAAAAGACTTAAAATGGTTTCCCAACAGTATGATTGATTTTACTGGTCAATCGTTCAAATTAGGGAATTTCGTATATGTACAAAAGAAAGAGATTCCAAATTTGATTGTCAAATTAGGGTTTCATTTCCAGTACAGTTGGACTTCTAAATTAAACTCTTTTGGATATAATTAGAGACACAATTATCATGGACGTAGATGCTAATTTGTTTTTGGCGGAAAAATAACAGCACTAGATGGATCTGAAAGCGAAATAATCTTGATTGAAATCTGGATATGAAAAATAATATCTAGCAACATAAATCAACAAACGTTGCTTATGTGTAACACAGTCAGATCTGTATGCTATCACTTCAAACCAAACAGAGTGAAGTGACATTGATTGTTAGCCCTAATTTCTTCATGGTTTTCAACAAGTACTAAATTTTCGACAACAAAAAGAAGGAATACAACATTCTTCCAAGTGTTTATTTGTGTTAAACTGAAACAAATGTGACCCTGAAAGACGTACTTCTAAGAAACATTACAACAACTCAAGGACTAATCATTATGTGGGTTAATTAATTAATCATCAATAATGGTACACTTACATCCTGGTAATTAATATAGCTTCAGCTCCACTAATCAGCTTGTTAAAGTTGATTGCTAGATCTGGTTGACCAAATAAACAAAACAAAGTTAAAAGAAATACTATTGGACAACAATTAATTAATTAATTAATTTAATTACCTCTTTAGAAATCTCTAATTAAATCATTGCATGGTTATCCTGGTCCTCATGAGGTTTAAGCAAACCTTTAAACGGAATTCGGGAGGTTGATTCGTCTGATACAACAAGATTGTGATGATAAGTGTACATCATGGAAGACCGTTGTTGCAGTGTTGATTCTTGGATGATGTTATTGTACTCAGTTTGTGATTCAATTTGACCCCAAAAGCTTGATTGAAGGGTTAAATTTGAATAATCATCAGGAACTTTTTTCAACTCCTTAATTCTTAAATTCTCTTTTGTCCTTTCTCTAGCCCTTGCTCTTGCCTCTGCTCTTGACTGCTCTCTTGCAAGATTGTCGAGAAACCCAGATTTGTATTTCTGCGTCATTAATTTCTTCTTTTTGGCGTCCAGAAACTTTATCGCTGATGACTTTTTTTGTACTTTATCTTCATTAATGGTCTCAAGGAAAGCCAATTCACATTGATCGGTACTAACAGTTGAAGATGACGAGTTTTTGGTTTCTTCAACCAGGTCTTTAATGGCGTTTTTTGATTTGGTAAAGAGCCAATCAAGGGTTTTGCTCGCTTTATCAAACCCTAGCAAATCCTGCAACACGAAAAACTTTCTCGCAATGTCAATTGACAATCTCACCCTTCTGTCCCTCGGACCTTGAGCTGTGTAGATTTTGCTATGTCCGTCTTTTTTGGAGGCCGCCATTTTCTTCTTACGGGGATAAACTACAGACTCCAAAAGCTCATTATTGTATTCTTCAGAATACTGGAAACGAGATTCTTCATGAATCTGCTGCTGCCTAAGAAAATCTTGTGAATTTGAAGCGATGAAATCTGTAACAGGAGTTGAAGAAGGAGGGAAAAAGCAAGCAGTGGATCCAAAAGGGTTAGTGTTGATGTGTTCATGGTGGTTGAAATAGACACAATCCTTTTCAAGGTCAAAGAGGGAAGGGGGGGCATAGATGGAGGAGGGAATCTGAGGAGAAGGATTAGAGGAAAACATGATTGTAATTAATAATAATTAATAACGTCGAGATTAATAGATTTGAATAATAAAGAAATGGGAGGTAAGATGGAATGAATTTAAAAGAGGAGGTGGTTCACTCTTATTTGCAGCATCTTCCCTTTTAGGGCACAAGTCTCTTCATGCCTCCCCACACAACAAAAAAGGTATACACGACTACTGTTACTAATGGAGAGAGGACTGGAAATGTACTACATTCACAGTTATTCATTATTATATTAGCGAGGTAAAAAACAAAACCTAGATATTGCTTAAAGGATAGGATAACATATCCCTTTTCATGATTATCGTCTTTAAAGACCTCTTTTTTTTAAACAAAATTCTAGACTAGTAGTAATGATGACCTGGTTACCCTTGCGTCGATCAACTTAGATTTGTTTATCTAAAACGAAACATATGATCAAATGTTTGTAATTACTAGACTCAATGCACTCAACCTTTCAAATTTCATCAATGCTCCCAACTCGTCAAAAGGTCAACTGGATGTGGTTATTCTCACTGTGTATTAGACAATCTGGAAGTTTAGAATGGATGGTTTTTCAATAAAAAATGTTCGAAAGGATCGATACTCTTGGTGACGATGTTCAGCTCTTCTCGTTTTTATGCATGGTTGTCAAGTATCAAGAAAAAGAATGTTGTGATGCTAAAATGGATCGATTGGACTTGTCACCCAAGTTCAATTCATGACATTTCATTGTTATTTGGCTCTAGTTTCTTGATAGATTCTTTTTCAAACATATTGCTCATAAAGAAAATGTACATGTTGTTCAAAAAGAAAATGTAATATTCGTCATTCTTAAAAAGTCAATAAGCAGTTTTGATAATCATTCCCAACCATATATTGCCTAAATGTTTATATGATATAGCGGCGTTCTAAAAATATATATTGTTTCACCGCTTCGCACCACATGACTAATATTCATATCAATTTGACAACGATCTTTGACCAAGTGAGTCCAGGGGATCATACGAATCCCGCACCACATACAATCATTACTTATCTCTTATGAAATAATATATAATGTGGCCCGCAATAGGAAATACTCATTCTACTGACAAAGAGTGGGGATTAACTCACTTTGCTCTCTCACGATCGATCATTTCAGTACGTAATGTATCAGTTTCAATTTATCTTTTAAAACTTGATTCGTTGTCTATCACCCAAGAATTCTTATAAGTCATGTTAATTATGTTTGTGATAATGTATGGTTCTCAATGTAATTTATTAATGCATTCTGTTTCTGTTTACTAGCTGTGTTTCTTAATTAATTGTAATCATATATGTTAAGTTTGCGACAATCTGCTGTAGCTTAATATAGTAAATTATATTGTAATGTTAGTAAAAGCCTAAAACCATGTCTAAAAATATGTACAATATATTCACTTGATTTTCAAAAGGTTGAAACCAGCCACTTTCAGCCGGACCACATGACGCATGTGGCCATTCAAAAATATCTCTGGTTTGCGTCGTTTTATCAAATTATTGAAGTTGTAGGGTTTTAACATGACAAGACTTAATTGTCTAGAAGTGCAACTATATGGGATCGTATGTGTTGGTGACATAATTATTTTTTCTTAGTATATTGTATAGCCTATTTAACGGCAATTTCATTAAATCAAAGTAAGGAGATGTGACAAATTATCTAAAATAACATTTTTCATGGGGAATAGATAGTGTTGTTTTTCATATCTTTTTAATAAAATATAATACTGTGAATATAAGTTTATACAGATATGACGTGTAAACTCCTGAATTCATCGCCAAACACCATCATATTCTACTCGTTACAAACAATTAACAAGAATTAACAGGCTTACTAAGGCAATGGGCCCATTTATATGTCTAATTACATCTGTTGGAGACCAAATTAGCTCTTTGTATTGGGCTAAGCCACCCATAGTATAACCCTATTGTATGCCTACACATTAATATAATGCCAGATGAAACATTTCATGGGAAAATTATTTGTTTTAATTTTGACACTGACATGAAGTGTAATTTACAAACATTTTTCGGAATTATCATCATCTTATCAGTGGAAGATAATTAAAAAATAGCATACTAACAAGATGACATGGGAAAGTAGCGTGATTATATTAAGTGAGAACAAGCTAATACAATTCAAAGAAAATAAATTGAAATAAGCATGGGCCGGTTGACAACTTATGAAACCCACAAAATTTAGTTTTAGAACGATGGATCCATCAGTATTATGGCCCAAATCCGGACAGAGTGGACCAACGATCCATCGGCAAGAGCTGCATTTTTTTTTTGGGCCAAGTTTAACAAGCTAGAAAGGTATCAAGCAATGCGGTATACCATGTAATCATATTTCGCAACCAATTAGTGGGTGGTCAACAGGTGTATTTGAAGAGTTGCACGAGGTACAGCTGCACGGGGGCATAATTCTTTTTGGGAATTAATTTTCACACCATATCTTTTTATGCATGTACCACACTATACAAGTATTACTGCAGATGGTACAAATATATAAAACAAGTATTGTGATGTATAGGTAAGAAAAAATTATTTAAATTAAAAATAATAGAAGTCAACAAGGTATAAAATCTCATTATTCCTAGAGTATAACATTTTCCTTATGAAAATAAAAAATGGAAAATGATGTTGCACGGAAAATAATTTGTAAGCAAACCAAAAGTAGAAAATTCTGAAGGAAAAAGATGAGGAATGCGACCTCTCTTCCTTGTTTCTGGTAATTAGATCACATGTCCAATAAATGTGCTACATGTCATGTCAACATCATACGTTTTCGTCTCTTTAAAATCTGTCTTTTTCAACAACAAGTACATGTAAGGTGTAGTCTTGGAACTTAAATCATATAAAACCAAACTAATTCATGCGGTACAATAAAATATGTATAGTATCAAAACAATATTTGTTATTGGTGTATAGATAATTGTTGGTGTCATTGTTTGAGTTTAATACACTCAATTTAAGTGATCTTAGCTACACATATAATCTCAATAAGTAGGGGTGAGCATTTGGACCGAAAAAACCGAACCGAACCGAAACCAAACCGATAACATGTTATCGATTCAGTTTCGGTTTTGAAAATTCATCGTTTTCGGTTTCAATTTCGGTTCTATCGGTTTCGTTTGGTTCGGTTTTCAGAAAAGGATGTACATTTGGCCTAAAAGAACCGAACCGAAACCGAACCGAAACCGAACCGAAGTGAATCAAAGTATCTTTTAGATGAATCAAAGTGTCCTTTAAAAAGATCTTCCAAAACCGATAACATGTTATTGGTTCGGTTTCGGTTTTGAAAATCCATCATTAACGGTTTCGGTTCGATTCGGTTTTTTGGACCGAGCTCACCCCTATCCATAAGTAACAAAGGTTAACATAGAATGGCTCCATTACAAGAAAATAGGTAATTACACATACTTGTGGGAAAACGGTTCGATTCGGTTTTTGGACCGAGCTCACTCCGTCACGGATTCTGCTTGTGGGAAAACGTATACACATAAATACGTTTTTTACCTAACTAAAAGAGAATGGTACTTGCTGTTTTTTTGATCACATAAATACGTTTAATAACAAAAACGTAGAGACATAAATTTCCATGGATTTCGAATGTCGTTGAAAACAGAACGGTATACAGTATTGGGATTTCAAGAAATTCGGTATTTTGGTATTCAGGGTGGGTATACCAAATATTGTACCCAGTAGCTAATCGGTCGGATGGGTTCTTTTTTTAGATTTTGGCCATCCCGATCCTAATCCCTGCTTCTATCATAAACAATTAATAAGCTTAATTATCATTAATTCAGAACACAAACACATCAAGTAAATAAGAGAAAAATGAGAAACTTCACTAAGCAGCAATCTAGATCAATGAACATGAACATGAACAAACTGATTATACTAAACATGATTGGGCTTTTATCATGTTGTATATATATATATATATATATATATATATATATATATATATATATATATATATATATGATTTATGAACATGAACTAAATGATCAAGTCATCAAACGTTTACCCTGTAAATAAGATATAGTTTTTCAGACTTTAAATACAATACCTGTCTACTGGATTTTGGATACATTGAATTTGCAAGATGCACAACTTCCTCTAGAATGTTGACCGTATTATATTTCTTGAATCGTAAAAAGCAACAATTTTCTGACTTATGAGATCATGTCTTGAGCAGAGTATTCAGAGGCAGTCGTAATAGTAATATAATAATATGTCAGTTTGTTCACAAATTTTTCTAGTAATCTAATACCAAGAATATACACAATAAATACCAAATTAGATGCACCAAGAGACTGGGAAAACCAAAATTTCGGTATTTTTTGGGTACTGACTGGCCAGTTTTAGGTGCCAAAAAATACAACTAATTTCCTTATCTGAACTAAATTATCTACAACTGCATCAATGGATATTTAGTTATTTACCACATTTCCCTGTAAGTATACCTTACGAGATCATAACTCATTAGTATACCAAATTTAAGCAACCGTGCTCGATGATCTGATTGTTTCAAATGATGAATCATGATAGCAGTTTTGCCAATAACATACAACTCAAAAGGCTAAAACTCTCCATGCCCATACATATCACACATAAACATCGACTTACCTATCAAGATTTGTAATGGGAATTCACATATTTTCCTAAATCCCGCACACATAAACTCACACTTTTGCAGGAGGACTCCCTTGAAAGAAGTCTCTCTACTATTAGATAGATGTATGACTGTCTACATCTTACCTCCCTCATACCCCTTATTTAAAGGGATTGTGTATCGTTGTTGTTGTATATAACATGAACAGAGGTAATGAAAAAAATAAAAATAAATAAAAAACCATCACGGTTTCATTAACTGACAGCAGCCTCCTCCGGGCCAGTCAAATTACCTTTATTTCTGACCCGAAATAAAAGACCATATACATTAGATGAACAGATTTAAAGGGTTGGTTTCATGCGAGAACCTTAATCTTGCAGGAACTATAGAATTATGTGTTAATTAGCATACTTTAAAATTCATTCATGGATAAATTTAAGTAGATATTCAATATGGACAAAAATATAAAAAATTAGTCTTAATTACATGAAATTGTTTTTGGTCATTGCTGAACAAAAAAATCTGTTCATAAATAAACAACAAAAATGACAATGTGATTAAAAGTTATATTTTAAATTAACTTTTTTCCATAGATGAATATCATCTACTAACATTCATCTACGAATGAATTTAAAAACATGTGAATTATCACTTTTTTGTATAGTTTTTGCAAAGGTAAGGTTTTAGTATGAACCCAACACATACATTAGATATTTAGATTAGTAGGCTCAATCCCGCTTGTAGGCGTAGGGCCATTAAGGGCATGTTTGGGAAATTTTAGTAAGGGGGCTTTTTTAGCTAATTAGCTTAATAAACCTAAATAAGCTTGAAATTTCAAGCTTATTAAGCTAATAAGCTTTCCCAAACATGCCCTAAGTGTATACATAAAGTTTATATACGACAGGCCATTGGGTTTTGAATATTCAATAATAGATGCGATTGCAGAGTGATATATGATTTTCAATTAGATGCAGTTAATTGTTTCGTATACCATTTTAGAGTACAAATGCTTGAATCAGTAATAAGACCACTGTAAGTTTAAGAAGTGGTGAACTTGGAATAGTTACTCCACATATTCAAAGAACACACATCTATTATCCCATTTGTTTATTATAAACTATGGTAGCAAACAGATATGAAAGGCATACTCAACAATACAATATAAAGACATAGATTAATAATCACAAAAATATTACAAGAATTGAAACGTACGCACCAAAGCCTAGATTTGTCCTGGTGCAAAAACTCTGTTCTTCTTCTTTGTCTGGCCAACGAACACCAGATCAGGGGAGATGAGGACGAGCCGACGAGGATGGAGGTGACGGTGGGGGAGAGGTCTGAGATCGAATGGTGAGAGGAAAATCTGAAGAATCTGCGTGGGTGTGAGTGACAGTACTCGAATTAGGGCAGACAATTGGGGAGAAATTTGGTAGGGGAGGAATATGTGTTTAACAAAAGGGAATCAATTAATTTTACTTTATTTTTTTTAACATCAAAAGGGACATAACGGGAAAGAGCTTCGAGAATCAAATATTTATTTGATCCAGGAGTGATGGTGGTTGAATAATAGTACTTCTTTCGTATCAAAACAAGTGTTATAAATTTGCTGTTTTCTGAGGTAAAAGATTAAATTAGATGTTAAAATAGATTAAAGTATATAATTAGTGGAGAAGAGTTCCTACTTTTCTTGAATAAAGTGATATTAATAAGTTTTAAAAGTAAAAGTAAGGGTATAAGGGTAATTTCATTGTATTAAAGTAGATAGTTAGTGGGTATAGGTCCCACTACTTTTACCAAATAAGGAAAAATTTTAAAGTGTGTCACTTATTTTGATACACTCCAAAATGAAAAGTGTGTCACTTATTTTGATACGGAGGAAGTATGTGTTTTGTGATTAGTATCGATAATATGAATAAATGAAGTCAATTTTTCAACATTTGCCTTGATAAATCGGTTGGTAGAGGTTCTTGCTAATAACCTGAAGGTCACAAATACAATCTGGAATACCAAATGACTTGGCTGAAAATTAAGATTTACAAATTTGGGAAGATTTCGAATGCATTATATATACTTCCTCTGGTTCAAAATAAGTGACACTTTGCCTTTCACGATTTTCGAGGCAAAAGATTATAATAATAATTAAATTAGATTAATTGAATAGTTAGTAGTGAATGAGTCCC
Source organism: Calendula officinalis (assembly GCA_963853835.1). Lineage (NCBI taxonomy): Eukaryota > Viridiplantae > Streptophyta > Magnoliopsida > Asterales > Asteraceae > Calendula > Calendula officinalis. The sequence continues at coordinate 12,003,895 of OY970822.1, read as the reverse complement.
ACACATTTTGTATAAAGTGAATTTAATGATGTTTAAAAGTAAAAAGTAAGGGTAAATGAGTCATTTCATTTTGTTAAAATAGATAGTTAGTGGATGTAGGTCCCACTATTTTTTGCCAAATAAGATAATTATTCAAAGTGTATTATTTATTTTGAATCACCCAAAAAAAAGTGTGTCACTTATTTTGAATCGAAAGAATTAGTAAACTTTAAAATGTTAGAAGTTATTTTATATTTATCAATTTTTTAAACTTTAAAAAGTTGAAAATTATCACCACCACCGCTACCGTCTCCATCCATTGGCCACCACCACCCACCTACCACAATTACTACGGCAATGAAATTCAACAGCATAATTTTCCCATTCTGTTTACATTTCGTTTCATATTATAATTTATTTTTTTATATTGTATTTTAATTTTAATTAATTGGTATTAATCCTACGAAAAGTAGGAATAGAAGCAAGACACAAGTTTGTTTTTGCAATTTTAACATTAGTTGAACTAAACTAGGTAGGGTTTGGTAGATGTGGGTTATTAGCTGTTAAATGTTAATTGAAACTTGAATAGTTGAATTCTACTCTATCCTCTGATGATCAATTGTTGAAAACCATAAAAAGATAACTAAACTGCGCACACAGAAATGACATTTCACATTAATCAGATAGAAATAGTACACTTAGTACCCACTCTTAATATTCATTTGTGTTCTCTCTGGAATTACTTTCTGCAAATGCAACATTTTACTGTTCATATGCTCTTCAAATTCATGGCGAGCTCACAGATTTTCAGACAGAAAGTAATCATGAGTTTGGCCACGCTTAACTCAGATCGTTAACTGTTGATTTATAATTAGGGGTGAGCGCGGTCCAGAAACCGAATCAAACCAAAATTGAAAACGATGAATTTTCAAAACCGAAACCGAACCGATAATATGTTATCGGTTTTAGTTCGGGTCGGTCAGGTTCGGTTTCTGAACGGTTTTTTAGGCCAAATGTTCATCCTTATCCGAACACTGAACCGAAAATGATAAATTTCCAAAACCGAACCAATAACATGTTATCGGTTTCGGTTCGGTTCCAGATGGTTTTCGGTTTGGTTCAGTTTTTTCGACCCAAATGTTCACCCCTATTTATAACCAGATCATTTACGTATATGTGTATGTATATACACAGATCTCTGTGTGTGTAATGTAAAACAAGTTAAGATGCGAAGGAGTGATATGATTTTGAAGAGATAGATATATACAAGTACATAAGTAGGTGGTAAGGCCAGTCTGCTAGTCCAAATCTTTTCTTCAGTTGTATGTGGTTTTTAGTTAAAGATTATGGCAGTTAATATATCTTGTAATCAGGAACATTGATGTAGACATTACAGTAATACTAAACTCTATGATTCTCTTTGTTTTACAAGATAATTTACATATTTAATTACATTATTAAAGCATTGGGTGTCGACCGCCAAAGCCACACCAAAAGCCATATAACACCGTCAACATTACACCACGATGTGTGCTAAAGCTATGTTACAGATGTTGGGTTTTCTATGCATCTAGCCACAATTTGCTTAGGGCGGAAATCAAAAGCAACTTGGTAGAACATTGACCCGATAAAACTTTTGTTTGGACCGTTAGGTTTACAATTCTAACGCAACTAGAACTATTTAAATAATTAAATAGATGAACTCGAAAACACTTACTTGTTCTTCGCGATTCGGTGAACTAGATAAACCCTGTGATCTAGTACGAGCCAGATCAAAACGATGCACTAGGATTCAAGTAAGAATCCCTCTATCGAATCACACCCTAGGTTGGTCAAGAACGAGACGATGTACCACGAGGTAGTACAAAACACTCTTGAGAAACAAACACCAAAACCCGAACCCGAAAACCCTTTCGGTTCGTTCGACGGCGGCGGTACGGCGGCGGTACGGTGGTCCGGCGGTGGTGCGGCGACGGTGGTGGTGTTCGGTCGAGATGCTCGGCCGAATGGGGAGGGAGGCAAGGAGGAAGTATGAAAGTTCTTATTAGGTTAAACCCCTTAACCTTAATTTATATCCTTGCCAAACACAATTATGGTAACACCATAATTGGTCTAAGCCCATCTTAATTAAACCATTAATTAAGCCCACAAGTACTTTAATTAAACTATTAATTAACACTTGGCCCGACACCGATAACTAGTCAATAACCCATTAACTAGTTAAGCCCGTCTGTCCCGTAACTCCATTTAATTAAACTATTAATTAAACGTTACGTTATTTCTCGTGTTCGTTGACGCCTCGAGGACAACCCGAATAGGACTCTAAAATACCCGAACCGGAATACCGGTTTATTTGATGTGTTGGACACTCTTTCCAACAACAGAGGTTTCGCCAAACCGATAGCAACGTGTTAAAAGTTATTTTTTCTTTTTGTAAATTATTTTTGTTTTGGAGTTATTTTTGTGAGCCAAACAAGTGAGGATATTTTAATTTAAGCAGATTGTTAAGTTATGTTATAGAGTCATTTTGTCTTTTACATGACTTTAACAAAACCTGCTACCTTTGCTCTTACAGCTGATTGAAAACCGATGAATTGAAGTTGGAAGTCCATCGGAGAAAATGAAAGCATGTTTTAAAACGATCAAACATGTGAAAATTGACCCATAGCTTGGGGATAATAAATTTTTATACGTATTTGATTACATTATACGGAGTATATCTTGATCAATTACTATTAGATATATTTCTTTATGAGATTAAATGACATGTGGGTTTACAGAAGGAAATTAGGAAAGGGGCGCTTGGGAAAGAAAAAAGGGGGATGTGAAGGTTGATTAAGTTACAGACATGGTTCCAAAAAACACACTGCAATCTAGGAACCCTAGATCACTAGAAAAGACAAATTTTGATCAATAATTTGCAAAAGAAACTTGTATTTTGTATGTTTTCTCGGATTAAACCCTGTCTACTGTTCTCCCATGTTAAACCTAATCCTGAGCTAGTCTTGCTCACAAATTGACCAATCTAGACTTCTAGTCTAACCTCGTTTTCTTCTAAGATTAGAAAAACAGCCACTTCAAAGACACGTGATTTTTCTAATATTAAGTAGGTACTAGAGGTGGATAATGTAAAGACAATTCTTATGGATTCTTCTAAATAACCACCCACTTGTAGAAACTTTAGCACTACTTGATTCACTTGAGAAAATCTTAATACCACTAAAACCAACAATGGTTGCAAATTCTCTTGCATGCTAAAAAATCACAAGTTAAATGTTTGGTATATCCGCCTCTCCAAAACTCATGGGTACAGATTTTGAGAAATAAAGAGTTCGAAGTTCGAGTCTCGACTCGTCCTTACTCCAGTTGGTGCCCCACTAAGTCAGGATAGTTGTCGGAGCTATTACTTGTAGGATGGACAAGAAATACCGCCAAAGTTACCCGGTGTTAGATTGTCCGGCCAATTTACGGTTTTTAAAGAATAAATGTTTCTAAAAGAATAAAACGTTGCATATATGTACTTTTTTTGTACCAGACTAATTAATTAGGTAAGCTTTGGCTCCCAGTTTACCAATTAAATCTGGAAAGGTTTGGAAGTAGGTCAACATTTTCATATAGTTACAATATCTTAAAATGACTTATTCAAGAATGTTAGGTTGTTGTTGTTAGTATTATAGTGCATATAATTATAACTTATGAAAAAACAAATTCAGAATGTGTGGACAAATCAACTTAGATCTGTTTTGGCCTATGTATACAGACTAAACTACACATTTTGACTTGAATTAAACTATCTTAACCTATTATCCAACCTTTTACATCACTAACTTTGGTAGTAGTTACAACATCTCTTGCATACTATAATTAATTATGGCGTGGACAAAAAAAATCATGAAGTTAATTAATACTTAAGAGTCTTGATTATGCCTTACAAAGATCAACAATAACGTTTCTATCTTTTTTTTAAGATAAATATATATCGAAATTAATTGATAAAAATATATTCCCTTTTTTATAGCTCATTTAAAAACCAACATTTTAGATGAAGGGGAATAACGCTCTAGATATTAATATTACAAATCAAGAATTCAATTCGAGACATCTTTCTTGAACCCACAAAGGGATAAGAAGAAAAAAATTTGAATTCACACGTGATGGTAAAATTAGGGCTTTTATATTCAAGAAACGTGAACAATGTCACAGTTGCATATACCGTATTCGAAATTAAGCAAGAAAACTTTAATTCTTGAATAAGGACCGAACACTATTTTTTCATACAAATTGGTTGAATATGTAGATTGCTTTATTCTGAATCAAAACACCAATATATAATTAATCATCAACCAAATTAATTGGTTAATTTATCAACAATAATTATGAACTTACATCCTCATCTCACAATATCGGCAAAACTAGTTGCCCATGAATGCTGATCGATCTTCCTTCTGGCTGACCAAAACCTGCACCAAATTAACATCAAGAATCGTGAGCACATAAATTTCATATTTATTGTGTCAGTGTTTAAATAATTTATGTACCTCAATGGATCTAAATCGTTGTTAGGTCAATCATGTCATAATAATCATTTTGTGATTCGATTGAATTCCAAAAACTTGATTGGAGGGTTAAATTTGAAAAACAGCAATCATCATGAACATTCTTATCAAGCTTTTTAGTATTTAATTTTTCTTTTGTTCTTTCTCTAGCTCTTGCTCTTGCCTCTGCCCTTGATTGATTCACAGGAGATCCAGATTTGTATTTTCTTGTTATTTTCTTTCTTTTTTCCTCAACACGTTTCCTTTTTTTCCCTTTTGTATCTTGTTCGTCTGAGAAAACCACTTGAGATTGGTCAGTAACAGTTGAAGATGATGATGTTTGTTTAACCAGTTCATCAATTGGGATTTTTGACTTGTCAAACAACCAACCAAGGGTTTTGCTTGCTTTATCAAACCCTAGTAGATCTTGAAGATAGAAGAACTTTCTTGCAACTTCAGTGGACAATCTTACCCTTCGATCTCTAGGGCCTTGAGCTGTGTCGATCTTGCTATGATGATCTTTCTTTGAAGTTTTTATTTTCTTCAATTCTGATACAAGAATATCTTGATTAAACTCGTCACACTGTTGCAACCCTAATCCTTCAACTAAATCGTGTTTACTTGTAGTAACCTGTTTGTTGGCAGGAAAACACTCGCCGGAGACAAATGAGTTGTTGCTCCGGTGGTTGTTGTAAAGATCATCGTATTCATGATTAAGAAAGGAATTGGAAGGAGGGAAAACATGGCTAAATGAAGCGAGGGGTGAGCAAGGGTTTGTGGGAAACATCATATCATATCAAGAAACATAATATGATATGGACATTAATATATTACTAATTATCTCTACTATATTATAAAGCATTTACCCCTCCCATAATTAGCAAGGCTGAAAATTCAGCCAACACACTTGCTAATTATGGAAGTAATAAATGGGTTTTTAAAAAAGAATCCAGCAGGAATCGAACACGGGAGCTCTAGGTCATTAGCAAACAAGCTTACCAACTAAACCAGGAGACTATTTGTTTAAAACGTCCTCCCCTACAAATATATTGCCTACCATGGAACTGACTCAAGCTTAAATCCCCTACATCTGTTGTCGCTTCCCAATCTCACACAAGCGTCTCCTCGGTTCCTCAAACAAGCGTCTCCTCGGTTCCTCAAATAAACGTTTCCTCGGTTCCTCAAATAAGCGTCTCCTCGGTTCTTTCAATTCATCTGTCGACTTCAAGAAATTGGGAATCATAAATATTAACTTCAACCATTATCAATCGTCCCCTCTTCCATTAACATCGAGGAACAATTCATCGCCATCGGCGGGACCATCACCGGCCTGAGGCATTGCTCAACTTCAACCATAATTCTCACTGTCACATTTGTGCTTTCAACTTTTGCAGGTTAATTGTTCCTCAATCTACTCCATTTATGTTTCATTTCATGTTAATTTACTTTTAGCCTACTTAAATCGTTTATTTCATATGAACTTGCATTTTATTATCATCTCTCAGGTACGTCACTATCTCACAACACGATTTATTCCATTTTTTTTAATAGCATCAAGGAATTTGCGGCGATTTTATTTTAGAATTAAATATTATTTGAATTTTACTTTCTTTCAGGCTCATAGTTCATTGATTTACATTATTTCCAATGCTTCATGTTTTTTTAGTTGTTTTACTGAACTTCATATGTTATTATTCCGGAATTATATTGATCTTTTGACTTTTATTTACTCTCGATCACTTCATCAAACTTGTTCCAACGAGTTTAGGTTGAGTGAATCATTCGATTTCAGTTAACTTAAAGTAATATGTGCTACTTTTTATATAATCTGGCAGGAGCAACCCCTTAGAACTGATAAATGTGAAGGATTTAATTCTTGCTCATGTAAAAAACCATCTGCAGGTGGGTATCCTTGTTATCTAATTTCCATACAAGATCACACTTTGAGTGTCATCATCTTTTTGCGGGTTAGGGGTTGTCTTTGGACATACATTTCACTTTTTCACATTCTGATCATTATAAAACTAATGTTTAGATTCTGTCTTTATGTGCTGGGAATTTGGGATGCCATGTGATGTTTGAACAATTTGGGTTATATTGTCATCTCCCCTGCAAACAAAGTGTTCAAACAATTCAATTTGCACTATACAATTTGGGTTATATTTCCGATTCCGACTCAATCCGACGAAATCAAACGGGGCCTGAGTTACGTTTGATTGGCACTATACATAGACCAGGTATTTTGTAACCTGGTTCGGTTAGTACGGGGAGCTTTTTGAAGCTCAGGAAGATCATAGGACATGCATGTGGCAATGTCAATTTCTCGAACGATCAAGATGCTATTAGGCAATGTCAAAGTGTTTAATTTATCATTTGTAGATTGACTGAGTTAGCATTGCATAGCAGGTTTTTAGCATGAGTATGCTTGGTGGAGATGGTGTGTCGTGGCACAACTTGTATTTGGTGTCTCTTGCAAATCTTTGAGGTAACAATTTCATACATTTAATTACAATATTGACTTTAGACGTAGTCTAAGAGGAGTTTTGATTATCTAAATCAGGTAAATACTAAATAATAGCCCATTTTAGGTAAACTTTCATTTTATACAGTTTACTTGAATACTCATATATGTGTGTCTCTAGAATAAAAATGATCGGTTATTGTTTACGTTTGCAGATCTGGCAAACTTTGGGGTTAAATAATTATTCATTGAAACTCTTGGGCAAAATGTGAGCTTGATACGAAACTTTCAATGCCGACATGATATTTCATGATTTTTATTCATTGGATTTCTAAATTTGTGTTGAAATAATTGTTATTGTTGTTACATTGATGTGTTTTGTAATGCACTTTTGGTTTCAAAATGGTGATCAATTCGGAGAACAAGTTCATGACAAATTGACGATTCATAATTATGAAAGTTCTATATGATTCCTAAATATTAATAAAAGGATGCGTGCATTCGTGTAGGTTTGGACATGGACAAATTTGTTTATGGTGTTTGTGTAGGGACATATGTATTGAGTATAACTTCAAGCAAGGAGGTTGGCAGTTGCCTTGGTTGTCCTGTATCATGAGTCATTTGTATGAAGTTTTTATCTTTTATGTAGATTCAAAAAAGCCAACTAATCAACGAGTAAGTTAACTTCTTGAATAAATTAGTTATAGTGAAGTCCGAAGCTTTAGTTGCAACTTATATTTGAAATCAACTTATCTTATTCAAGAGTAATTCAAACTGATTATATGGTTGTCCCTCAAAGGGAACGGTTAATTCTATCAATTTACACAAGTAATAAAACATAATCTATTGTTTAATCAACAAATGTCCCTGTTTTATATTTGTTTTCGCAATACAAATAATTTATTACAAATACATTATCCATGCAATTTCCTTTATGGTCCAAGGATTATATGTGTGTATGAAAAAATATGCATCATGCATAATTTGAAATTGTCACCTTTGTGTTGTTAACACAATGTCTTAACCATTTAGCTATGTATGTTCTTTACTTGACTATAATTATTTTTATCCCCTTAAATCTTAAAAAGTTGAAACTAAACACCACCAACCATCCGCGACATCACCGCACACCATCCGCGACCACCACCACCACCATCATTACCGACACGACCACCCACCAGTTGGATGCTGCAAAATAAAATGACAAGATACCCGCCGCCGCATTGCGCGGGTACCTGCTAGTTTATATATATGACTTATGAGGTTTATTAGTTTAAACACTCGTAGGTTTCAAAATAGGTTTGCTGTGTGTATCTCCCATCAAATATATACTAGTGCTACTAATGGGAAGAAATAAATTTAGAGTGAAAGGGTAGCTATCACATTACATCATCGGGTCATGTGTGGTTTGAACCAAACATTACTTTTTTATTTCACATTCACTTCAAATTATCATTCACTTGTAATTAAGTTATTATACCTTTTGTAACCCATAAAATACTCATTCACTCACATCACATATCCAAAAAAATGAAATTGCATAGTTGATCGATCAGTGCCAAACTGTTGTGTAGGACTTGGCGGCTTGGCGCAAGGAATAGACGATGTGGTGGCTTGGGATATTAGCGCAAATTGAGGATGTCATCACACTTTGGCATGAGGGTGGCCCCATTGCGCTCTATACTCTTAATAAAGACTTAATTCTTGATATATTTCCCCCAATTCAAAATAGGAGGTGATATTTCTACCATAATTTTTAATGCATGTACCACATTTAATGCTTTAAGTATTTGTACAGTTAGCTGTAAAATTTGTACTATGTGGTATAACCATCAAAAGTTGTGGTACCATTATCAATTCTCATTCAAAATAAGTGACACACTTAGCGTTTCACACTTTTTAAGGCAAAAGATTATAACGAAAATTCAATTATATTAATTGGATGATTAGTGAGGATTGGGTCCCATAACTTTTAAATAAAGTGAGGTTAATGATTTTTAAAAGTAAAAAGTAAGGGTAAAGGAGTTATTTCACTTTATTAAAGTAGATAATTAGTGGGTGTGGATCCCATTATTTTTTACCAAATAAGATAATTTTTCAAAATGTGTCATTTATTTTGAATCACCATAAAAAGGAAAGTTTATCACTTATTTTAAATCGGAGTAAGTATATGTTATCAAAAAATTTTGTTTAAATGTTTTGGAATTCTTAATAAAGTGAATATGTTTAGGAATTCTAATTATTCGCTTTATTAAAAAATTAATTAAAAGAGTAAATTTCACGTATTATCCATATGATTTGTCACGCATAATCTTTTATATTCATTTATTACAATAGGATAGTTTGGTTATCCAAAAAACTTTAACGGCCCAATTTAACCAATAGGAACCATCAGTGTAACTAATCATGAATATAATAAAAGAACTTAAAGAATAACGTTATATTACGTCACAATTCACAAGAATTTACTCCCTCAGTCCCTTAATAAAATTCTCATTTCTCTCAAAATATTTATTCCAAAATAAAGTTCCCATTTGTCATATTGGAGGGACCTACTCAATATAATAATATTATTATAATGTACCTTACCACTAACTATCTCTTAAAAATACTTTCTCTCTCCAAAATAACCTTATATTTTAATCAAATTTATTACCATTGACCCCACCACTATCTATCTCCTAAAATATTGTGCCCATGAGAAATGTGAACTTTATTAAGAGACGGAGGGAGTACATTTTAAATAATAAAACCTACATTTTAACTAGGTTTTATCAAAGCCTCCATAATTTAATATCGCTTTTCATTAGTTAATTGAGTAATTTTATAATTAAAAACAAATGCATAATAGTCATTCATCTAGAATTTGGCCAAGACGGAAGTGGAATAAAATTCCATAAGCGGGCAAGTTTTTTTAATGTTAAAAATTAAAAAAGATATTTCTATTTATAATGATTCCCCAGAGTTGTACGTAATTTAATCGTTGTTGTGGTCGTCACCGAGTCTTATCTTAGTTATTTGTTAAATATTTACCTATAAAGGTGATTAAACTTTTGGCGTCTAAAATATCATATTAAGCTCCATAATTACTAGACTATCAACAAATGGTTCCATAAATAGTGTTTAAGTTTTAAGGGACATGTTTGTAACAGATATTTATACTCATACTACATTATTCCTAAATTATACAAGTTAAAATTTAAAATTTAAAATTTTGTACATAATAAAAAAAAAAATTGAGGCATTAAAATAAACATTTTATACTTAGTTTCATGCAAAAAAAACAAATCCTCCGTATATCTTATGACCCCAAATGATCTTAGGACCGTCTATTGGGCCCCAATTGGACTTTGCCTATCAGGCTATCACCGCGTTTTGGACTAATCCTAATTGCAGTTTTTAATCAAAGTACGGATTGAAAGAGACGTAGGCAAAATCGTAATTATCTGAAACTTGATTGGAACTGGTTTGAAACATATCGTATTAAACCGATTTAAAACCGATTTACAGAAAATCAGATTGAAAAAAACTGGATCCAAAACCGGATTTGTTATTTATATGTGATTTTGGAGTGACAGATATACAAAAAAAACATATCCATTCCAGTTTTGACTGAATCCGATTCAGCTGAACCAGTTTGTTTCTTTAATCCGCTTTGTACACCTCTAGATTGAAATACAACCCACGAGCTCAATTAGTCCTTGTGAAATGAACCATGCTTTTATAGGCGGATCTCGAATCCGTGACTAATTATGCACCTCTATTACGTAAAATGTTTAAGCATATTCTTTTGGTATTGTCTATTTCTCAACATCTTTAGGACACGTCTCTCGCTTGACAAGATCACAGCTATTCTTTATAAGAGAACAAAGTGTCACTTGCCAAATTGCCGTTAAAGGGCATTTGGCGACAATGAAACGATACCGGTGGTGTCGCCAAATACTCGTCATTGGCCTGACGTCAAAGGTTTAACCAGTGTTAAATGCAATTTTATTTTTTTTTTTTAAATAAATTATGATTGTTTTGAAATATTTTATTAACGGAACCCAATTTTTTTTTTTATAAATGTTAAACGATGGAATGTAATTTTGAGGTGCGTGCTAAAACAATATTAAAAAGACAAAAATACATTTAACATGAGTCTGACACGTAACAACACGCGTTATGCTCTAAGAGCATCCCCAATGGTTAACCTTGCAAAAGCTTATTACTTTTGCCACATCAACAATTCATTAATCAAAAACCTTTTCATAAATTACATCTCCAATGGTTAACCCTTCCAAAAGCTTTTTCCTTTACAATATTTGTAATATACCTTTATCTATCTCAAATGTTTTATAAATACCCCTATATATAATTTGACACTTTTTTGACATCTTACTATATATAATATTTTTTAAAATATCTCATACAAAAATATCATAGTAATTGACATTAAATATTACTCCCTCCGTCCCTAAATAAAGTTCCCATTTGTGTTGGGCACAATATTTTAGGAGATGGTTAGTGGTGGGGTATTTGGTATTACTTTTGAATAAAATATAAGTTTTGATTGGAGAGAGAAAGTGTTTTAAGAGATAGTTAGTGGTGAAAGTATTGGTAATAATATTATTATATTAAGTGGGTCCCTTAAGTTTGAGAAATGAGAACTTTATTTAGGGACAAAACTTGAAGGTGAAATGGGAACTTTATTAAGGGACGTAGGGAGTATATAATTTATTTATTAACTAATAAAAATATAATAAACAATCTACATATAATATATCTAAGGCTTAAAATGAAAAGTCATTAAACATAAAGGATTAAAAAGGACAAACATAAATACTTGGTTAAAAGATTAGTAGAAAAAAAGTCATTGGGATAAACTTTCCAAAAAGCTAATTGTTCCAATGGTAAAAAGTCTTTCAAAGACTTATTAGAATAGTAAAAAGCTTTAGAAAAGCTCCCATTAGAGATACTCTAATAGTTTATGCACAAGTCATGAATTCTGTGTTATTTTATTTATCTGACTAAGTTATTTCTTGCAACTATGTCTTTTACATACAAACAAAAACAATTTTAAATGTTTCATCTATTAGAGTACTAGGTATAATAAAAATAAAATAAAAAATTAAAAACAACAAACATCAGACGACAAACAAATACGAGAACTGATGCTCCTTTGACGAGGATTCACTATTTTGCGTCAGATCTTTTACATTACCACGTTGGATCTCACTGCATTTGGTCCCATAGTAAGATATATAATTTATGTATAGGCGTCTTATTGGCCCATCTCACTATTAGCAAATATCTCAAATACTTCATAGTAAGATAAAAGACAAATATATATAAAAGTAAATTACAGCCCAAAAGAATGGCATGTACTTCTAATAATGTATGTGTAGGTAACTATGTTAAATAGTATCTAAATAAATCAAGCAACGTAGGTATAGGCTTAACAACCTTATTTTTTCTCACTGGTTTCTTAAAATATTATATAGAGTATTATTTAATTAGTATGAAAAATTATTATAACTACAACTTACTAGGCCGGACTTGCGAGTGCTTTTGTAGACAGCTCAACCGCACAGTGCCAAAATATTTCTATGGGCCTCAAATAGTAAGCCCAAATGTAATTTGATGTATAAGTGATGGATAAGTACTGAAGCCCAATCCTTGATTCCAGATCAGTGGGCTCATTCCTAGAGTTCTTAGTCCTCTCACTAATTCACTATTCGCTCATATATACATGGGTGGAACTTGGAAGTGAGTGTGGAACTTTTGTTCAAACCTGGTCGCTTTGTTTGTTGCACGTACATTTTTTATGAACATCAATTTTTATTAAAAACGAAATCTAGCAAGCACTAAATTAATACAAACATATAGGGTTTTGAATGCAATATGCCAATTACTACGAAATTTTAGGTTTTCTATACTTTAACCAACTAAAAGAATACAAAATAATATTATCAACTAAATCTCTTTTCCGCATCTTCCCTGAATCACACGTAACTGAAATTCGATATCTCCAACACGCCGCCAATCCTATAAATTCAAGATGTGCGTTAGATAACTCATGTTAAAAGATTTTAATAGAACAATGATTGTTCTTTCGAGTTTGCAATTGCACAACGTTTACCTAGATTCAAGTCTAGCAATTTGTGCATTAAGCTTTAATCTTTTGATAAAATTAGTCATAAAAAAAAACTTAGAATGGTGTTATTGGTAAGTGAAATGAAGCTTTCTAGTAAGGCAAATGAGCAATAATTGTTTATAGTAAAAGTGAAAAGAAGCTTTAGAAGGTAGAGTCTTTTCACTTTGTTTGCATGAGCTTAAAGCACTCAAAACTTGACAAGAAGCAAACAAACATTGAGGAGGAGGATTAAAAAGCCTAATGAGGTACACACCACTACTGTACCAAACTTACAACCATCAAACAAAATGGTGCAATTCTCAGGATAGAGGTATGGGACCAAATTTGTTTTTATATTAAACTCCCCATCACTAAAACCATGGTACGTAATCATTTGATGTGGCCTAGTGGTAAGGTCCCATAAATGACTTTTTAGATGTTGTGTGTTCGATCCCAGCACATGACGTAAATATTTATCTGATGACCATGTAAAATTCAAAACGGCCATTGAAACGGTTAAATTGCGTACATCACGATCATAAGCTCGGTCACCCCAGAGGAGGCTTTATAACAAGAATACCTTAAAAAAAACCTAAAATCATGGTTTGTGAAGCACCATGGAGGATTCAATGCATTTCTAGGCTTATCATTATCCCAACAAATGCTGCTACTAGCATTCTTCTTTCCTCTTTTGACATGCATCAATTATACCAATTTAGCTTTCATCACCACTAACCGAATATGTTTTATATATATTCGAATATATTGTAGATCATGTAACCAATTGTATTTATCTTGTAGATCCATTATTTATGGTAGTTAGTTAAACTTTGTAATTATCAATTATTTATAAATATTCAATTCTTATAATCACATTTCAGTGTTTGTAAAACTAATAAAAGTAACGCGTTATTGGTGTCCAATCTTGCTCGACATAATATTTTTGTGTAGATTACTTGGTTCTCGCTAAAGTACAAAATGGGGTTTAAGTTCGAATTAGTCTAAAAGTCATCATTTTTTAATGGTATATATGTATCACCTTGGTTTCTTGAGCCTGTGCATCGGCTTAAGACTAGTCGTTCTCAAGTTTGTTGTGCTTCTGTATGTTATAATAAAGGTAATATGTCATAAATATGTGTAATTATTATGATAAACGAAAAAAATGATCACCTCCGATCATAAAATCAACTTACAATATGTACCAAAACAAGAATTTCGCTAGAGAACTTAAACTTTTAAACCATTTAATTCAATCGGTAATTATCATTAGTTTAACCAAACAACATAAATTTTCTCTCTCAAACGATACATAATGTAGACATATATGTATGCTCTAAGCCTGGTAGATAAAACGAAATTAAGAACCAAGATTTACTACAAAAACACGACACAAGTTTCATACAACATGGTCAGCAATCCTATGTTAACCTAATTAAACGTCTACTACAATATCCACAATACGATCAAAACGTAGATTTAACTCGTTTGCACTTCAACTTCTAGTTCGAATTGCTTAGTTATCACGCAACTTCAATAGTTCGTTCAATGACAAAAAAAAAACCGAGTAAATATCTAGTCATGCCAACAAAGTAGCATAACAACACATCTCTTGATGATGTAAATCCTTCCTCTTTGCTCCTTGAGGAACTTTCCAAGCCCTTTGCTTTGTGACCGTCTCTTTGAATAATCTTTTGCCATATCTATTTACTACAAAACAATGGAGAATGGTGAGATATCAACTGAAGGGCCAAAGTCACTATTCTTATAGACATGTAGTAAGGGTAGTATTGTCCAATTATTAAACCTATTATTTTAATGCCCATACATTGTACAACCCCCCTCTTTCGCAAAATTTATAATAAAAATTAAATTCGAATATCATAATTTGTCATTCTGGTCTTTGAGTTCAAGCTTAAATAAATATTTTTTGATAATGTGTTTTTACACTCTATATATTTGATGACAACTAGGCTGGATGTTTCTTTATTAATGGTAAATTGATTGACATGGTGTTCTTTATGTGTGTTCTCGTAGCTAGACCTTTCATATTCATGGACCCCTCCGATGTACGACCACCACTTTTTTTCTTATCACCATCACTCGGAAAATACCCGACCACGACTTATGAAAACCTATATTTCTTAACATTTTAGCTCTAGATAATCCAAAAAGAACTAAGTTTCTCCTACATAAAATACACACATGATCAATATAGAGAACACGTCATTTCTAATAATTTATCTTTTTAATCAAATTGTGTTTCTTACGTGGTCTCATTGAAAGCACTTTCTTTGCCTACATGTATATATATGACTGTCTGCTTATTATCTCTTACACAACCTTTTTTTGAAGAGATAGGGTATCGTTGGTTGTGTTTCATATCAATATGATAATTCAAGTTGTATGTTTTTCTCGTGATTGATTTAATAATAAACAAGCTAACTTATTTTACATATTGTCTAGAATAACACAATAAACCTGTCAAAAAGCAGTCTTGATACATTAAATCAAATCAAGGTTACTAGTTGTAGCACCATTCGTTGACTTAATGGCAATCATATGATTTATTATAGTTAATTTAAAAATCGGAAATTAGTAATCAAATAATGAGTTATGTGGAAATCAAGGAAACATATGGGAAATACGAAAATGAAGTGTGTAAAATAGGGGACAATAAGGAGACATAACTAAATTAGTTTAATTAGATTTATAAAAGTTTAAGAACCCAAATAAGTGCGTGATAAGTTTGATCCCGACAATAACATGAAGAAAAGAGTTGATCGTCATACATGTTTTGTCAGTTGCTCACATTATTTTAAGTGGCAAGTACTAAATTAAAACAAAAAAATCCGTAATACATAAATAATTCATTTTATCAACTAAATGGTTTATAAATAATCTTGATGTTGGTGTATAAATGAATCAGTCTAACTACTAGAATTACCACATCTAAACTTAATCAGAGAGAAAAATAAACGGCGAAGGCTATCTAAAATATCACATTTTTTCATAGAATAAAAGTTTAAAATGCACTATTTCGATAACGTTAGATACTCCATAAAGATGAAACAATGAATATTTTGATGAGTTGTTCTCTAAACAATTTGTTAATAGTATGTTTTTTTTTTATCACAAAGTGGTTTTGGCCCTAATGGTAGCAGTAATAACCATATATTTATTTGACACATCTTCAAACATGATCCCTATAATTTACATTTTTTTAAGAAAATAGTTCAGATCTTCAAAAAAATTGAATAAATGATCTTTTTGAGAAAGTATTTAGACAAAACTCTAAATATGATCCCTCTGAATGAAAAGGACAAATATGCCTTCACATTGGGGCATGTGAGAGGGTTAACAGTTTTAGATTGACGAAGTTAACATCAAGGACCATATCCACAAACATGATTTCTCAAAAGGACCATTTATCTAAATTTTTAAAGATTTAGACTATTTTCTTGAAAAAATATAAACCACAGGGACCATTTATGCAGTTGTGTCTACTTATCTACTTGAAGTAAGATGAGGAATAAAAGTTAAAAGTATGAAATTATAACCGATCGATGGGTTCCTGGCAACTTCCAGTAGTGCCAATAATTTGGAACAAGATTATAGTTAGAAGAGCCAAAGGATCTGAGGATCTTTTATGCAGGTTGCTATCCAACAACATTGGGGTTCGTTTGGTTGTACCTTAAAACTAGGTTCATTGTACCACCATATGCTTATTTTTTTCAAGATTGATACCATGTCTCAGGAGATCAAGCAACAGAATATGGCTTTCAATGATTTGCAATTTGAGTAGCTCTCCGTACAATGCAACCATAATGCATTGAACAATTAGAAGAATGTATTTGATAACAAAGGGGCCATACAAAAGAGATGATATTGATTCCTACTCAATATTGTTACTTATTTTCATATTCATTTGATCAATGCAAATTCCAAATTAAAAAATGAGATTAGGAAAGAAATGGATTTCATATGTCATTCATGATGAAGTATGGAAATTAAGTATGAACCAATACATTTGTTCGGAAAAAAATTGTCTCCAAGATTACGTCCTTGATGCCAATTGGACTAGTGTAATATTTCTGTAAATCATTGGTAGTTTGATTGTATATGCATACAAATATAGATAGTTTTCACACAATTCGGTCATGTTCTTATAGAATGTAATGGAATATTGAAACTATTTTAAAAACAAAGTTTTAAGTCGTTAATTGCCTAGAATTTACTTGTGAATAACTTAAGTCAAAACTAATTATTAAACTAGTAGTCTAGGATTGCTTCTAGATGTGAAAAAATATCTCAGTGTCATTTTAAAAAGCGAAAAAAAGTTCTCAAAACAAACAAGATCGAATATTATTAGGAAACATCAACTTGTGATTGATTGTAGATGTGCTTTCTTTGGTACGACCCAATCTCTTCTACCTGGTACAACGTCAAATCGATTCTAAAGACCATCGTGATCGTGTATCAATTCACATCTAATTTTTTACTCCGACATGGCATTCCAAGACATCACTGGGGGAAAGACACCGAGGAAACCTTTTGCCCCTTTTTTTAATAACAATTTTTCACTCGTGTATATATCTTACACTTCAAACACAATCCAAATCACGAATCAAACTCTACTATTAATCTATTTTTCAAAAAACCTTCAATATAAACAACTGTTTAAACACAAATCAGAACACAATTCAACACTCTTCCCATCTTTAAAAACTTAAAAATTTAATAAAAATTAATTAGTCAAAACATGGCTCAATTAAATGACAACAATCCAAAATATATAATCTTTGTAAATAAAACGAATGTATTATAAAATTCATTTAGTTTGCAATAAGATAATATTGTGTTACTATATTTTAAGTAATAATAAGGCAGCAATTGACCAATTGTTATTTAACTGGGCTTGGGAAATGGGCAGAGAGATGGACCGAATAACAAGGCCCACGAGTAAATTTGAGTGGGTTCTACTTACTACAAATCGACTAAAAAAACACATCGCCGTTGCCGGGGATCGAACCCGGGTCACCCGCGTGACAGGCGGGAATACTTACCACTATACTACAACGACTTGTGTGACATTTTTTATTAATACTCACTATAATTTGTACGGTAATTTTCCGCACCAAGACTTGGAAGTCGAGCATATATATATATCAGTTATACGGTCAATCAATCCGGCTCCTCTTTCGACTAATTTTGTGTTCGTGCACCTGAGTTCTGTGGATTTATTACACATAAGATGTATATCTAAATTTACAACAGTTACATTTTCGTTGTCACACAAACATACACACTTGCATTTAATAACACATAATAATTATGTAAAATATTTAGATCGTTTAGGTGTGTATCAAAAGCATCCTCTTACAACTCTATATGTATCATATTTTGTTTTCTATCCTGACATGTGTATAAAAATATTCCACCAATGACCAAACGAATTATGATTTAGTAGTCATATGAAGCTAAGAATACATTCGTATGGAGACACAACTTCTCAAATGTTTGTATAGCAGCTTTGCAAAGAGAGCAATTATGTACATAAAAAGTTATATGAATTTGATCGATGTTTGCTATAAGTAATAAATTTGGGAATTAATTTATACACTGCACATTTACAAGTATTACTACAGACTGTATAAGTAAATAAAATAAATATTGTGGCGTATATGTCAAAATGTGTGGTGTAAAAGTCACTACCTAATAAAAATGGGCCATATAATGTAAAATACATACTTCCTCCGTATCTAAATAAGTGACACACTTTTTATTTTTGGGTGTATCAAAATAAGTGACACACTTTGAAAATTTTCTTATTTGGTAAAAATAGTGGGACCCATACCCACTAACTATCCACTTTAATAAAGTGAAATTACCCTTATACACTTACTTTTACTTTTAAAACTCATTAATCTCACTTTATTCAAGAAAAGTGGGACCCAATCTCCACTAACAATGTACTTTAATCTATTTTAACCTCTACTTTAATCTTTTACCTCAAAAAACGTGTAAGTCAATTTGTATCACTTATTTTGATACGAAGGAAGTATAAGTAATGAATATGAAGATAACACAAGTTTAAACACCCAACAAATATATATGATATATTATGTTTTAACGGCTGAGTAGGCATGAAATCATATTTAGTATTTTTACGGGCAACGTGCAAAAAAGATGGAAGAAACAAAGCTGATCAGATGTGCAGGCATGATATCACTTGGGAAGTCCATGCCGATTATGTTTCTTGCTTTGTAAGTATTTGCTTTCGGTTAAAGTGTATCGAAGCCATGTTATATTATAGGGTAAATTATAGTTTTTGTTCTTAAGGTTTTCCCGATTTAGGGTTTTTGTCCCTAAACTTCTTTTTTCTGTTTTTTTGTCCTTGAGGTTTTTAAAATTTTGCATATTTGTCATTCCGTCTATATTTGGCCGTTACTTGACGATTTTTTGTCAATTTCTCCAAATTACCCCTATCATCATCATCAAAATCCATCTTGTCTTTCTTCACCTCATCTTCAAAAACATATTTTCTTCAAAAATCTAAAACCAAAAAAACCCATACGGACTCCTATCAATCATGGGGTTTTTGAAAGATTAAAGAACTAAGAAGTAATCAACCTGATCATCTTCTCCGGTCGAACATCACCACCACCACCTTCATCAGACCTGCTAAGAAACCTCCATCAATTTCAAATTTTTATATCTGCTTCGAGGATTTCTGCAAAAGAGGACATTTATGCTTCGCTTTGAGGGTTTCAGCTCAAATCGGTTTCAGATCCTGAGTTTCTATTTAATCGCCGGAGTTTCTGCCTAAATCGATGTAAGATCCGCTACTGACTGAAGTCGTAGGCATCTTTAATCGCCGAAGTTATCTTCCGGAGTCATATGCTCACCAATCGAATTTCATAGATCTAAAGTTGTTATCTTCATAATCTTCGTCTTCTTCATAATCTTTGTCTTCTTCTGATATCAAAGATCTCAGAGGTTGCTGGAACGATGATTGAACGATCTGGAAAGTTTTCAGAACAGATCTGGAAGTGCTAACCTTCTGGGAACGATGATTGACGGATGATGCCCAGATCTTCTTATTGTTGAACTCATATTTTGTTGACATTTTTTGGTTTGATTTTGGGATGAAGAAAACGTTGAGAGGAGTGAGAGGGATGAAGATTAGGGCTAGAGATGAAGAACACATAAAGGATGAAAGGGGTTTTTTTTGTTGATGATGATGATGTTGGGGAAAAATGGTTCAGGATCTTCGATCTCTTTCAGAAGATGATTCAGGAAAATGATTTAGGATTTGTGAAGAAAATGAAGAAAGATGAAGAATGGTGAATGTAACACACCAATTTTCCAACCAAATTTAAGCTTTTAAAATAATAAAATATAAGTCTTTACAAACCACGTATCCCAAAAATATGATTTAAATAAAATATTTGGAATAATTAATAAGTACCAAAAACCGGTGTTACAAGTATACCAAAACTAGAGTCTAGGGAATTAAATAAGTACACCGAGCTAATCACTTCCAAATGCTAACTACTATGGGCCGCCTAATCCTTAGCTCCTGAATCTGAGTACATAGCCAAAATAAAAGTAGTACTTGAGACAAGATTGTCTCGTGAGAAACATGAGTTTTAGACCCGGTTAGAAAACATTTGCAATAAAATAATAATTAAATAATTATCAAATTGCACATAGTCAAACATACTCTAAGGCTTTCCATAAGCCCAACACATACGTAACGGGCCTCCCCGAAACAACTTCCCCGATATGGGTTAACTAGGTAAACTCCCCCGTTTCCGGGTTATCTATTTCTCCCCCGTTTTCCGGGTTATCTCAAACTCCCCCGTTTTCTGGGTTATCTATTTCTCGACACACTACCCTTGCGCAGGGTGGTACCGCCCCAAGTAGGTGTCACTAACTCCCCCAACTTGTGTGGGTTATCTAGGATCCAATTGATTAGCTAGCACATAACAAATCATCAACTTGGGCCAATGCCCCATATCACAACTAATATCATACTAGTGGTAACTAAACAAATCAATTTACAATTCAATTCAATTCAATTCAATTCATACTCTATCAATTCAATCTTTTCTTTATTTAGAACAATTATCTAATAAAGACTCTAAAAATCATTTCAAACTATAAATCATGGTTTACTATGTACTCAGAAAAGATCATATGTACTCACCTTAGCAAAGTTATCCAACACTTGTGTTGATCAACACAAATCCTTACTCCTTAATCAAAGAAGTTGTAACACCTCAAATTTTAATACAAAACATTTACCCAAAATAAATCATTTTTCATAAATAGAAGAACTATTCCAAAATATGGATTTACAAAAACCTTTGGTATGAAAATCAGAGTATAAAGTTTGGTGTTACAAAATAGATCAAAACCAAAGCTAAGCATAAATCCAATCTAAAGTTCTTCTACTCTAGGCCCCGCATCTCTATCCATGCGTACCTAAACCTTCGATCCCGAACCTGAGTACATAGCAAAACAAACAAGGAGTACGTGAGACAAAACGTCTCGTGAGCTACATGGGTTTAGACTCAATAATAATAATAATCGTATGACATATAAACAAACATATGAGTAAGTCATCCATCTAACTAGTCACCCTATTGTGACTCTAATACTTTGCTTTCCTAGCAATCATATCTAGTTATCGAGTTGCCCCCGAACTAACTAGAACCACCTTGACTTATTAACCGAAATCCATCGCCATTAATAAGCCTCAAGATACTGGCAAGAGGGATTCGCCCAATCTACCATACTCACCGGACTACCTCCAGTTAGCAAGACTACTATCGTGGTTGAGTCGATGGGAATCCACCAAACTGCCCCTCACACCACACCTCATGACCGGGGGTCCCCCGCATCATCACATCATCTCAACATATCATAACCCAATGGTTATGTCAATCTAGCTCTCGGCTATCACGTCTATCAACAAACAAGTTAGTTCAATACTATTATCGGTATAACTAACTACTAACTACTAGTCTACACAATTAAGCAAATAGATCATAACACAAGTAATAAAGGGATTTCATGGGCTATGTACTCAGTAAATTTCCACACGTACTCACCTTAGCAATTAATGCTCCAACCGTGTTCTTGACACCAAAACTCTTGCTTCCACAATTCGGTCAAACTTCCAAGACTTCACCAAAAGCCTAATACAACAATCATACAATGTTCAACATCACATACTATTAATAATGTATCCATTTATCACTAGATACCATCAACTAACACTTTCCCCCAATTATGGTGATTTACCAAACCCTAGGTTTAACCAACCCTTAAGATTCTTGCAAATCGAAATCATACACTTGTTTCCTTTGTTAATATACCATCTATTAAGTGTATACATCATTTATTCACCATAAACCATAACCCCCAATAACTAGGGTTTCAAACCCAACCATCAAAATACCTAGATCTAAAGCTACAAAGATCAAGGAGTGAAGATATACCTTTAATCTTCACTTAGGAGTGAAATCTACCAAGCTTTGATGGAGAAATCAACCAAGATCAGCACCTGCTCTCAAAAATCGCCAATGGAAGAAACTAGGGTTTACTATTGCATTAAATGAGCCAAAACCCGACTTTAATGCTGCACGACCAAAGTTCACGGCGCGAACTAAGTTCGCGTCGCTAACTATGCGTTGCACGCCTACTTCGCGATCGCTAACTACTCGTGAACTACATCACGCTCAAAAGCCAAATCCGCTGGAGACAGTTCCCGATCGTTAACTCGAGTTCGCGGCGCTAACTTTCCAATGCAGCAGGGCTGCATTTTTCGGTTGTTGTATCGACCTGGTTTCGCCCGTAACTTCCTCAACGGTCTCCAAACGACACGAAACCAATTCCTACGTTCTTTAAACGATTTATCCATATTTATCATATTTTTGTACAATTTATTTATTTACAAATTTCGGGTTGTTACAACTATCTACCCCTTAAGAAGATTCCGTCCTCGGAATCTCATCATAGTTCACGAAATCCGGGTACCTCTTCCAAATCTCGTCTTTGACTTCCCAAGTTAAATTCGGCCCAAGTGAATGCTTCCACTTGACGAAAACCAACTCGATCTCTTTATTTCGGAGCTTCTTTGTTTTCGTTTCTAATATCGCCTCGGGTTCCTCAATCAACCGGTTCGGGTCGTCAACCCGCAACTCTTGCAACGGAATAATATTTTCAACTTCCCCGATAAACTTTTTCAAATAACTCACGTGAAAGGTATCATGCACACCTTGAAGCTCGGGTGGAAGTTCCAACTTAAACGCTTGAAGCCCGACCCGTTTCAATATCTTAAACGGTCCAACATATCTTGGACTTAGTTTTCCTTTCTTACCAAACCGCATTACACCTTTCCAAGGTGACACTTTCAACATGACCATATCACCGACATCCAAGTCGTATGGCCTTTTCTTCAAACCCGAATAACTTCGTTGTCTATCTTGGGCGACTTTCATGTTGGTTTGGATAATACCGATCTTTTCATTCGTCACTCTCACGATCTTGGGACCCGTGAGTTTCGTTTCTCCCGCTTCCAACCAACAAGATGGAGTTCTACATTTTCTTCCATACAACGCCTCATAAGGCGGCATCTTAATAGTCGAGTGGTAACTATTATTATACGAGAACTCGACTAACGGTAAATGTTCATCCCATTTACCACCGAAATCTAGTACACACGATCTTAACATGTCTTCAACCGTTTGAATCGTTCTTTCACTTTGACCGTCGGTTTGCGGATGATAAACCGTGCTCAACCGCAACTTTGTACCCAACTCTTCTTGTAATGACCACCAAAATCTCGAGGTAAACCTCGCGTCTCTATTGGAAACAATCGATAACGGAACCCCGTGAAGTCGAACCACCTCATCAACATACAACTTAGCCAATTTCTCAAGTGGCAACGTTTCCCGAATGGCTAAAAATAACGCACTCTTGGTCAACCGGTCAACTATGACCCAAATGGCATCGTGACCCTTACTCGTCTTCGGTAAACCTACTATGAAATCCATAGTTATGTCTTCCCACTTTCCGGCCGGTACAACCAATGATTAAGCTACCCCATACGGTACTTGATGCTCGGCTTTCACTTGTGCACACGTGGCACACTTCGAGATGTACTTAGCTACTCTCGTCTTCATTCCGGGCCACCAATAGAACCGTTTGATATCTTGGTACGTCTTTGTACTTCCCGGGTGAATCGAATACTTTGACTTGTGCACATCAAACAACAACTCTTTTCGGATGCCACCGAACTTAGGAACCCAAATACGACCGCCTACGGTCTTCAACCCTTGTGCATTTTTGAGAAAATGTTGGTTTTGACCTAAGCGCTCTTGTTTTAACTCTTCTTTTCCCATAACTTCTCGTTGGGCATTCTTGATTCTTTCGATGATACTCGAGACGACTTCTATACGCGATAAAATTCCTCGGTTCGGCTTCTCATAAACCTTTCGGCTCAAGGCGTCGGCTACTACATTAGCTTTTCCCGCGTGATACACAATTTCACAATCATAGTCGGCGATCAACTCGATCCACCTTCTTTGTCGCATATTAAGATCTTTTTGAGTAAACACGTATTGTAGAATTTTATGATCCGTGTACAACGTACACCGAGTACCATACAAATAATGCCTCCACAACTTCAAGGCAAATATAATCGCCGCCAATTCCAAGTCGTGTGTCGTGTACCTTAATTCCGCATTCTTCAATTGTCGCGAGGCATACACGATTACCTTACCTCTTTGCATCAACACACAACCGAGCCCTTGATTCGATGCATCACTATAAACCACAAAATCTTCCATACCATCCGGTAGCGTAAGAATCGGCGCGTTACATAACTTTTCTTTCAACAACTTAAACGCCTCTTCTTGCTTCTTCTCCCACACAAACTTCTCACTTTTTCTTGTTAACTTCGTGAGTGGAATCGCGATTCTCGAGAAGTCTTGTATAAATCTTCGGTAATAACCGGCTAATCCAAGGAAACTTCTAACCTCGGTTGGAGTTCTCGGAGGCTCCCAATTTGACACCGCTTCAATCTTGGATGGGTCAACCTTAATACCATCACACGTCACCACGTGACCTAAGAATTGCACTTCCCGCAACCAAAATTCACACTTCGAGAATTTTGCATACAACTTCTCCCGTTTCAACACGTCTAGAACAAGCCTCAAATGACCTTCGTGTTCTTCTTCGGTTTTTGAATAAATCAAAATGTCGTCAATGAACACGATCAAAAACTTATCAAGGAACGGTTTACAAACCCGATTCATCAAATCCATAAAAATAGCCGGCGCGTTTGTAAGACCAAACGACATCACTAGGAATTCATAATGACCATAACGTGTAAGAAAAGCCGTCTTCTTGGTGTCGCCTTCTTTCACCCGAACTTGGTGATAACCCGACCTCAAATCGATCTTCGAGAAGTAACTAGCACCTTGCAATTGGTCGAATAAGTCATCAATTCTCGGCAACGGGTAACGGTTCTTAATAGTCACCTTATTCAACTCTCGGTAGTCGATACACATTCTCATCGAACCGTCTTTCTTCTTAACAAATAATACCGGTGCACCCCATGGTGACGAACTTGGACGAATGAAACCATTGTCTAACAAATCTTGCAATTGAGTCATCAATTCTCGCATCTCGGTGGGAGCTAAATGGTAGGGAGCACGAGCAATCGGCGTCGCCCCTGGAACTAAATCAATTTTAAACTCGACTTGTCTCTCCGGTGGTAAACCGGGCAAGTCATCGGGAAATACCTCGGGGAAATCCCGAATAATATTGACGTTATCCATCGTCTTCTTTTCCTTTCGGCCATCTAATACATATGCAATAAACGATGCACAACCCTTCGATATACTTTTCCTCGCCTTAATGGCGGTAATCACATTAGGCATGTGATGTCGTTTCTCCCCATACACACACTTTCTCATTCTCGGGTGTCCTAATCGACACTATTTTCTTTCCACACAAAATCTTGGCTTGGTGCATACCCAACCAATCCATACCGATAACCACATCAAACGCCCTAATTCCCATGGGCAACAAATCTACTTTAAACTTTCTACCGTCTATTTCTATTTCACAATTTCTATAAATACATTCAACCATAGACGTTTTCCCGTCGGCTACTTCTATCTCATAAACCTCGTCTAACATCTCGGACGGCACATTCAATTTACAACCGAACTCATAAGACACAAACGAATAATTGGAACCCGAATCAAACAAAATATGAGTTGGCAAGGAGTTAATGAATAAAGTACCTGACACCACATCGTGTGCCTCCTTCGCCTCCTCCCGAGTGAGTTGGAAGGACCGCCCCTTCACCTTTGCCGGTTTCACTTTCTTTTGAGCCGTGGACACCATCGACTCTATTCCCTTCTTCGGGCATACATTGCTATAATGCCCTTTTTCATGGCATGAGTAGCACTCCACATCGGCCGACAACTTGGCCTTACAATCCCGGGCTATGTGCCCCATCTTGCCACAACTATAACAAGCGTTTGACTCTCCTCGGCATATGCCGGTATGATTTTTCCCGCATTTCTTGCACGGGCCAACACTTCCTTGTTTAGAGAAGCTCGAAGTGAACTTACCTTTTTTGAACGAACTAGAGCCGCTCTCGGCTTTCCTTTTCTCGCCCACATGGACCCTCTCGGCAACACGTGCCTCATTCACTTCCTCAACACCCCGGGCGGCACTAATGGCCTCATCAAGTGTGACCGCCCTCTTGACCTCCAATTGGTAGTCCCACGGTAACCCACTAGCATACCGGACCACCCTCAACCTCTCATCCAAGTAGGTTTTAGCAACAAACGGGAGCAATCCCGTGAACTCTCGAGTATTCCTCGATTGACAAATCACCCTTCTTAAGGGTCACGAACTTCTCGTGCATCTTTTCCAAATCCCTTTCGGGACAAAATTTCTTTTTCAATCTCGTGGTGAATTCATCCCACGTCATTTTCTCAACTACCTCCCTCCCGAGGGTTTCATACACGATATCCCCCCAAACCATGGCATCTTCTTTTAACAATTGTGACACATACGTCACCATATCGGCATCCTTACACCTGCTACTACCGATAACCCTCTCGGTTTCCCGGATCCACCTCATAGTTACTTTCGGGTCCGAACTACCCGTATACACATTTGGCTTACAAGCCATGAAGGATTTAAACGAACAACCTTCTTTCAAAATGGGCCTAGCCCTAGCATCACTTTGGCCACCCGTGGAGGATTTCCCCTCCCCCGGTGCCGCTACCCCCGGTTCTCTCATCCGACTTAGCCTCGGATTCACGGTCTCCTCCCGACCTCTCACGGTCTCCAATAATACGGTGCACTTCTTCGGCCACCGACCCTTTGATTTGATCGATAATAGTTTGGAGATCCGCCATGGTTACCGGAGTTCTATTTGCTCCGACCTCCGACTCACCCATTCGATGCATCGACGGTTGACTTTCTTGTTCAACCACAACCTCAACATGAGGTATCTCCTCCTCCCGGCACTCCGGGGCTCTACCACTTCTACGCGTGGTCACCATTTCTTTCAATCATGACTACACGAAAGACATTAAACATTTAGTACCTTGTGTACAACCCATTAGTCGCATAAGACTCAATATCCATAATCATATCAAATTTCATCGGTCCCCTAGGTTCAACCCTAAACTTAATATAAAGTCTCAAGGTTAACCTATGATCTTAAGGAATCTTATATTCCTAATGCTACAGTCTAAGACTAGGATGGTCATCCAACCTAATTCACTTAAACAGTAGCTCTGATACCAAGTTGTAACACCTCAAATTTTAATACAAAATATTTGCCCAAAATAAATCATTTTTCATAAATAGAAGAACTATTCCAAAATATGGATTTACAAAAACCTTTGGTATGAAAATCAGAGTATAAAGTTTGGTGTTACAAAATAGATCAAAACCAAAGCTAAGCATAAATCCAATCTAAAGTTCTTCTACTCTAGGCCCCGCATCTCTATCCATGCGTACCTAAACCTTCGATCCCGAACCTGAGTACATAGCAAAACAAACATGGAGTACGTGAGACAAAACGTCTCGTGAGCTACATGGGTTTAGACTCAATAATAATAATAATAATCATATGACATATAAACAAACATATGAGTAAGTCATCCATCTAACTAGTCACCCTATTGTGACTCTAATACTTTGCTTTCCTAGCAATCATATCTAGTTATCGAGTTGCCCCCGAACTAACTAGAACCACCTTGACTTATTAACCGAAATCCATCGCCATTAATAAGCCTCAAGATACTGGCAAGAGGGATTCGCCCAATCTACCAATACCTGCCTTACTCACCGGACTACCTCCAGTTAGCAAGACTACTATCGTGGTTGAGTCGATGGGAATCCACCAAATTGCCCCTCACACCACACCTCATGACCGGGGGTCCCCCGCATCATCACATCATCTCAACATATCATAACCCAATGGTTATGTCAATCTAGCTCTCGGCTATCACGTCTATCAACAAACAAGTTAGTTCAATACTATTATCGGTATAACTAACTACTAACTACTAGTCTACACAATTAAGCAAATAGACCATAACACAAGTAATAAAGGGATTTCATGGGCTATGTACTCAGTAAATTTCCACACGTACTCACCTTAGCAATTAATGCTCCAACCGTGTTCTTGACACCAAAACTCTTGCTTCCACAATTCGGTCAAACTTCCAAGACTTCACCAAAAGCCTAATACAACAATCATACAATGTTCAACATAACATACTATTAATAATGTATCCATTTATCACTAGATACCATCAACTAACACTTTCCCCCAATTATGGTGATTTACCAAACCCTAGGTTTAACCAACCCTTAAGATTCTTGCAAATCGAAATCATACACTTGTTTCCTTTGTTAATATACCATCTATTAAGTGTATACATCATTTATTCACCATAAACCATAACCCCCAATAACTAGGGTTTCAAACCCAACCATCAAAATACCTAGATCTAAAGCTATAAAGATCAAGGAGTGAAGATATACCTTTAATCTTCACTTAGGAGTGAAATCTACCAAGCTTTGATGGAGAAATCAACCAAGATCAGCACCTGCTCTCAAAAATCGCCAATGGAAGAAACTAGGGTTTACTATTGCATTAAATGAGCCAAAACCCGACTTTAATGCTGCACGACCAAAGTTCACGGCGCGAACTAAGTTCGTGTCGCTAACTATGCATTGCACGCCTACTTCGCGATCGCTAACTACTCGTGAACTACATCACGCTCAAAAGCCAAATCCGCTGGAGACAGTTCCCGATCGTTAACTCGAGTTCACGGCGCTAAGTTTCCAATGCAACAGGGCTGCATTTTTCGGTTGTTGTCTCGACCCGGTTTCGCCCGTAACTTCCTCATACGGTCTCCAAACGACACAAAACCAATTCCTACGTTCTTTAAATGATTTATCCATATTTATCATATTTTTGTTTTATTTATTTATTTATAAATTTTGGGTCGTTACAGAAGTACTCCAAATCTCAAGGTCTCCTTGACCTAATATCAATATCATTACAATAACTTGTTATAATCCATAACCAATTACTAATCAATACATTTTAACCTCCCTAACCACCAAGTTCATCAAACTTGGTGGAATCTTAAACCCTAGTTCAAGATTTTCCATCATAAATCTCAAATCTAACTTGTATACATTGATTACAAGTCTACAAGGAGTGTTTTACACCCATGATAGTTCATCTTCCCCAAAGATGATATGGTTGGTTGGTTCATCTTCATCTCATCTTTGACTTCCCAAGTCAAATTTGGTCCAAGGGAATGCTTCCGCTTGACCAACACTAGCTCAATCTCTTTGTTCCTTAATTTCTTCGTTTGGGCCTCCAATATGGCCTCGGACTCTTCAATCAATCGGTTGGGTGCATCGACTCGCAAATCTTGAAGTGGGATAATATTCTCCACTTCACCCAAGAACTTCTTCAAATTACTAACATGAAACATGTCATGGACACCTTGCAACTCGGGTGGAAGTTCAAGCTTGAAAGCTTGAAGCCAATTCTCTTTAAAATTTTAAACGATCCAACATACCGTGGACTCAACTTCCCTTTCTTACCGAATCTCATCACGCCTTTCCAAGGCGACACTTTCAACATCACCATATCACCAACATCCAAATCATAGGGTCGCTTTTTCAAACCCGAATAACTCTTTTGGCGATCTTGTGCGACTTTCATATTCTTTTGAATTATTCCGATTTTCTCGTTTGTTTTTTTTACAATCTCGGGACCCGTGAGTTTCGTCTCACCCGCCTCTAACCAACAAGAAGGCGTCCTACATTTTCTCCCATACAATGCCTCAAACGGTGGCATTTTAATTGTCGAGTGATAACTATTGTTATATGAGAACTTAACTAACGATAAATGTTCATCCCATTTACCACCAAAATCCAATACGCACGATCGACAATGGTACCCCATGCAAACAAACAACTTCATCAACATACAATTTTGCCAACTTCTCAAGTGGCATGGTTTCCCGAATAGCTATGAATAACGCACTTTTTGTTAACCTATCAACAATTACCCAAATGGCATCATGGTTTCTACTCTTCTTTGGAACACCAACAATAAAATCCATTTTGATGTCTTCTCATTTCCCGGCCGGCACTTGCAATGATTGTGCAACACCATAAGGCACTTGGTGCTTGGCTTTCACTTGTGCACACGTGGCACATTTTGAAATGTACTTTTCTACTCTCGACTTCATCCCCGGCCACCAATACATTCTCTTCAAGTCTTGATAAGTCTTTGTACTTCCGGGATGAATCGAGTACTTGGACTTGTGAGCATCATTCAACAATACTTTTCGGTTTCCACCGAATTTCGGGACCCAAATCCGACCATTTACGGTTTTTAACCCTTGAACATTCTCTTCAAATACTTGGTTCTTTCCCAATCTCTCTTGTCTAAATTCATCTTTTCCCATCACTTCGGCTTGTGCGGTTTTTATACTTTCAATGAAGCTAGATACTACCTCAATCAGCATCAACTTAGCCTTAACCGGCTTCTCATAAACTTTTCTACTCAAGGCGTCGACTACTACATTAGCCTTCCCTTCATGATAGACGATTTCACAATCGTAATCACTAATCAACTCAATCCACCTTCTTTGTCTCATATTCAAATCTTTTTGTGTGAACACATACTTAAGACTTTTATGATCCGTGTACAATATACACCTTGCGCCATACAAGTAATGCCTCCAAATCTTCTAGGCAAAAATAATCGCGGCCAACTCTAAATCATGAGTAGTATATCTCTCTTCCGCATTTTTCAATTGTCTTGAAGCATAAGCTATCACTTTACCTCTTTGCATCAAAACACAACCGAGACCTTTGTTCGAGGCGTCACTATACACCACAAAATCTTCCATACCGTCGGGTAAAGTGAGAATTGGTGCGTTGCACAACTTCTCCTTAAACAAAGCAAAAGCGTCTTCTTGCTTTTTCCCCCAATCAAACTTCACATCTTTTCTCGTTAACCTAGTGAGTGGAACTGCCACTCGGGGAAAAATCTTCAATAAATCTTAGGTAGTAACCGGCTAACCCAAGAAAACTTCTAACCTCGGTTGGAGTCTTCGGTGCTTCCCAATTCTTTACTCTTCAATCTTAGACGGGTCAACTTTTATCCCGCTTCGAGATACAATATGACCAAGAAATTGAACTTCCCGCAACCAAAATTCACACTTTGAGAATTTTGCATACAACTTTTCTCGTTTCAAAACTTCTAGAGTTTGCTTTAAGTGTACTTCATGTTCTTCTTCGGTTTTGGAGAAAATAAGAATATCATCGATGAACACGATGAGGAATTTATCGAGGAATGGTTTACAAACCCTATTCATGAGATCCATGAAAATAGCCGGGGCATTCGTCAAACAGAGTGGCATCACCAAAAATTCATAATGCCCATAACGAGTTTAAAGGCCGTCTTCTCGGTATCACCTTTTTTAACCCGAACTTGATGGTAACCCGACCTCAAATCAATTTTGGAGAAATAACCGGCTCCTTGAAGTTGATCAAACAAATCATCTATCTTTGGCAAAGGATATTGGTTCTTAATCGTCATCTTGTTAAGATCTCGGTAATCAATACACATCCTCATCGAACCGTCCTCATTTTTCATGAATAAAACCGGTGCACCCCATGGTGACCAACTAGGACGAATAAAACCTTTATCAAGTAAATCTTGAAGTTGAGCCATCAACTCTCTCATTTCGGTTGGAGCTAAACGATACAGGGCTCGGGCAATCGGCGTCGCCCCAGGAACTAAATCAATTTGAAACTCGACTTGTCTCTCCGGTGGGAAACCGGGTAAGTCATCGGGAAAAACTTCGGGAAAATCCCGGATAATTTTCACATTTTCAACCGTCTTCTTCTCTTTTCTTCCATCAAGGACATAGGCTATAAATGACGAACATCCCTTTGACAAACTTTTTCTTGCTTCAATGGCGGTAATAAGGTTTGGCATATGATGCCTCTTTTCTCCATAAATATACACTTTCTCATTTTCGGGAGACTTGAACGATACTAACTTCTTCCCACATAAATCTTGGCTTGGTGGATTCCCAACCAATCCATCCCAATAATCACATCAAAAGCCTTAATTCCCATAGGCATCAAATCTACCTTGAACTTCTTATTATCGATTTCTAATTCACAATCCCTATAAATGTGTTGAACCATAGAGATTTTCCCATCGGCTACTTCTATTTCATACAAATCATCAAGTAACTCTAGTGGAACCTTAAACTTAGCACCAAATTCATGAGACACGAAAGAATAAGTAGAACCCGAATCAATCAATACATAAGTGGGTATGGAGTTTATGAATAAGGTACCTGAGACGACATCATGAGTCTCCTTGGCTTCCTCACGCGTAAGTTGGAAGGCACGCCCTTTGACTTTCAACGGCTCCGGTTTCTTGTGAGCGGTTGACACCAACATTTCGGTTCCCTTCTTTGGGCAAACATTGCTATAATGTCCCTTCTCATGACATGATAAACACTCCACCTCATCAAGGCTTTTAACCTTGCAATCTTTAGCTTTGTGGCCAAAATGCCCACACTTGAAGCAACCGTTGGAATCCGCCTTGCATTCACCCTTATGGTCCTTACTACACTTTCTACAACCACCGACACTACATTGCTTTGACTCGCTCGCGGTGAACTTGCTCTTCTTTGATGGTCCCGAAAAACTTTCAAATTTCCTCTTTTCATTACCAACCGACCTCTCTTGAACTCTTCTCTTTCTCACTTTCTCAACACTTCGGGCGACATTGATCGCCTCATCAAGAGTAGTCGCCCTTTTCACCTCTAGTTCATACTCCCATGGCAACCCATTAGCAAACCGAACCACACGACTACGTTCGGTTGGGTAGGTACTTGACACAAACAGGAGATATCCCGTGAACTTCTTGGTATATTCACCCAAGGTTAGATTACCTTCCTTGAAATGCAAGAACTCTTCCAACAACTCTTCTAGCTCCCTTTCGGGACAAAACTTCTCCTTGAGTCTCCTAGTGAACTCCTCCCAAGACATCGTGTAAACGACTTTCTTTCCCAAAGTCTCATACACGGTGTCCCACCATGTAAGAGTGTTAAGGCAAAAAGCCTTGCCCCTTTGGATCTTAAGATAACAAAATCAACCTAGACTAGCTTTGATTAATATGTAGAATAATATAGCTAAGTTTAGGTCTGATACTGAGTGATCAGTATTGGAACTCAGTATCAGAGCTCAGTATCAGATAGTGATACTGAGTACAAGGATTTCCATAACAAACTCGGTTGTACAACTGATGTTTCATATGATGGGTTTAAATTCGAACTCGGTCTGAATCTTTATGTCTGATTGTCCAAATTTCAGACTCGGTCCAAATTTATCTCTTGACCCGGTCCGAATAGCAAAAGGTTGGACTCAATCCAAACTTATCTCATCTCTAGATCTAACTCATTTTTCATAATTCAACGCATATTAAATAACTTCAAACATATTACAAGCAAGTCACATTAGACTTTGATAAACAAGATTGTTTGAAAATTCAGTTCATTTTCTGATCATTAAAAAGATTTTTTAATATGTGTTATTTGACATATAACTAAGTGTATTCAGGGCATGTTTGGGAATATAAGCTAATAAGCTCTTTAAATAAGTTTTCCCAAATATGCCTAAACAAAGTAATAATTTTCAAAATAAGAATAAACAGACATTAAGTATGTTTCTTAAACCGGTCCCAACAGTGACACAAATTGATATTGTCAGTTTTGCCAAATAAACGTTACATCAACTTACTCTACGACCGACACTAAACTGACGTACCTATGTCAAGACTACCTCTTCTTTTTAGTTTTTTAGGACCCACCACTACAAAATAGATACACACAAAATACCCTTTTGGCCCCACTTACCCAAACTCACGCCTCCCCTCATCCCGTCACCTAACTTACACCACCCAAAGGAATGACAAAACTGATCTAAGGCCTCTCCCAACCCTTACCCATCACTAAACCCATCGGTAGCGCCACGTCAGCACATCCTTACTGACACGCTACTGACACGGTCGTGCCAACCATAACCATCACTAACCCATCACTAACCCATCACTAACACACTCTTTCCACATCATCATTTTTAATTAACTTAAATAATTATAAAATAAATAAATTATATTAATTTAAAATACATTATTTAAATAAAATATATTTTTATTATTAAAACAAATATATAAAAAAAATAAAATAAAATAAAAACTGAGAAAAGAAACATTTTTTTATAAAAAAACATAACTGGTACAAGTCTTGAAGCACAAGGTACAAGTTCAAAAGCACAATGTACAAGGTACAAACCCTTCCCTTTTCTTCTTCCCCTCCTTTCTTCTCTCTCTCCTGCTCCACCACCTCCCTCGACGGCTGTAGCATTCCCGTCCTCCCCACGACGACTTTTACAGACGCCAAGCTCCGACGGATCCGTGCCAACGGCGTCGTTGGCCGACGCACAAGAGATGCCGTCAATTGATGAAAAAGCCAAACTAGCAGGGGCGTTGGGACATGTCTTACCTTTTCATGAAACGCATTAATGAATTTTTTAATTTAAATTGTAATTTTAAGTTAATTAAATACTTCACCCTCTATATAATGTGTCGTAAACAAAAAGTACAAAAATTTGGTTTAAATTATGAAGTCTAAGAAAAAGTAAAAAAGAACATTTTTTATGCAATGACTGATGGGCAGTTTCGTCATTCCTCCAGTAGCTATGAAGGTTCTACACCGTGTTCGTCAGTCATATTCAAGCATTCAACACCACACACAGTTGACTTCAGATTCAAGGCTGAGGGCTGGGATCTTCAAAAGATCCCAGTTTTCTTCTTTATTCATTATACATTCTCAAAATTACACCTTTTTCTCCATCGAATTCAATCATTAATCCCAATCGGATAATCTCCGATGGGTTGCGTGTATAGCACAGATTCCGTCACCAATCTAGCAGACCAACCGCCGTCAGCATCATCATCTTCATCCAGTAATCCATCAATATCTAAATTGAAGCTCAGTCCAGATCTAACATCTTACCAAGATGCTTGCAAATCGGATCCGGAGCTCCAATCCTTCGATTCAAATCTTCAATACCGAACCAGTCGGGTCATAAATTCACTAGCCGTCGGCGTCGAGGTCCGTTCACTCTCCCTTGACTCGCTCCAGGAAGTCACCGGAGGTTTGCTCGATATGAATCAAGAAGTAGTTAACATCCTAATCGAATCGAAAGAAGACATTTGGAACAACGACGAACTGTTTTCATTAGTTAAAGAGTTCTTCGATCTTAGCCTCCTAACCCTAGATTTCTGCACTTCACTCGAAGATTGCTTGAAAACTGCTCGTCATAGCTTATCATTTCTTCATATCGCAATCAATCAATTCGATGGAGATAACGATTACTTAAAAACCCTAGAACAATTCAAAAAGTTCGAAGCTTTAGAAGGTCCATTTACCGAAGAGTTTTTCGAATTGTTTCAATCTGTTTACAAACAACAAGTTTCAATGTTAAAGAGGCTGCAAATTCTAAAGAGTAAAGTCGATAAAAAACTGAAATCAGCAAAAACATGGAAGAGATTGACTAATGTGATATTTGTCATCACTTTTAGCACTGTCTTGATTTGCTCTGTGGTGGCTGCCGCCGTGGCTGCACCGCCGTTAGTGACAGCATTGGCGGCAGCCGCCGCGGTGCCATTAGGGTCGATGGGGAAATGGGTTAATTCGCTGTGGAAGAAATACGAGGCCGAACTGAAAGGTCAAAGGGAGATGATTAGTTCAATGAGAATGGGGAATCTTATTGTGATTAAAGATTTGGATAACATCAAAGCTTTAGTGGATAAATTGGGAATTGAAATGGAGGGGTTGGTACAAAACACAGAATTTGCAATCATAGAAGAGGAAGAAGAGGCAGTTGCAATGGCGGTTGATGAAATGAGGAAAACGGTTAACGATTTTGCAAGAACGATCGATGACTTGAGCGATCATTCGAATAGATGTTGTAGGGATGTAAGGAGAGCGAGAACAGTGATTGTGCAGAAGATTGCCAAGCATCCTAGTGGCTCAGTTTAGCTATCAAATTGCTATTTTGGTAACATGATTTGCTTCATTATATACATATTTTATTTGTTAAGATTTGTGCATTCAAGAAACAAATGTTTCATTATAGGTTTACGAAACCTTGTATATGGGTCTAATGATATTCTGATTTGGCCCAAGAACACTTTTAGCAAGTGATAGTTGTATAATATAGATTATCATATACAAACCAAGTGTTTGATGAGATGCCTTGTATGCTTTATATTGTTTGAAAGGAACGTCTGTTTACAAGAAAAGGCACATACATAATCTTGATTGGTTAGGGCGTTTGTCACGATAAAAGATAATGTTGGAGAATGTCTGCGTAATGTTAAAGAGATTAATAAGGTTTAACAATACATAATGTTGGAAGAATGTCGCATAATGTTAAAAGAAGAGAAGAGGTCGGCCAATAAAAACTTTATACTCATATAAACTATATATACTCATGGGCTCGGCCAATAAGGTTTTGCATTTGTCGTAATTGGTGGGTAAGAATGTAAGATATGGTCATAAAAACTTTATACTCATGGGCTCGGCCCATAAGTAAAATTCAGCAACCACCGGAACTGTAATTTCGATCTTAGGTTATGAATAACCAAATTATGTTTGGGTATTAACTTATGCCGAATGAAATAAGACATTTAATGAGTAAAATTTTGCTAAATAATTGAAAATAGATTAAATGAATCTGATAGTTTGATAAAAAAAAGTAGAATTTATTGATGATTATTTACATAATTTTAGGAAATATTAAGATTACTAAATGTGTCTTAAAGACATGAGTTAGATAGATAAACCTTCAAAATTTACACATTAGTTTCAACGTTCTTTTAATTTCTAACAGGGATAAAGAAAGGGTGAAATATGAAAATAGCAGAATTAGTAAAAATAAAACTGTAACATAAAATTATCAGATTTGGCAATATAGTGTACGCAAAACTTCTTGTTAGCCAAAAAGATAATAGGTTAACTGGGAAATTTAGAAACTATGCTACTTCAGCAAGTTATTGCCTATGTTGCGGTCAATGTTGACATACAAGAGAATACCACCTCATCATCTCCGCCCATGTGGCAGTCACGTCAACATCCAAGTCATCTTTTTATTTTTTTTTAAACCTGATATTTTGAAAAAGATATAGCTTATAAATATGAGACATGATATTCACGAGTAAGACAATTATACCACGAAACTAATCAGAATGGTCAAAACAGACAATAGTGACAAAGGATATTACATCTCTTTGATTGTAAAGTGTTTTCTTAAAACATGTTTATTGTATTAAGTAGAACGGGAGAGAGATCTTGTTCAGACTACCTGGTGAAAGTTGAGTTTTTGTCTCTAATGTTCGTACGCTAACCTGTATTCGCGTGACTTTATGCAGACTTATTTTCTTGGTCGTCCTACATATTTAATTTATAAAGCCTTGCATAAAAACACCGAAATGTGAGTCATGGCTAACTCAGCAAAATTCCAATTCGTTTATCATGGCATACATATTTAATTCACCTGGACCGCTACAAAGCATCTTGGTCCACACCCATAAACAATTTACAGCTTTGAATAATTCGAAAATTGATCAATCAGAGTTCTCGACTCGATCATAATCTATCTTTTAATGATAAAACGTGATAATTGACAATTGGGCATATTTGAGAATAACTCATGTTTCATGGTTTACTTCTTCGGCAAAGTTTGCATGATCACGTGACTTGATTATTTTATTTTACTACCTAATAAAATACTACTGACATTACCCATTTCCCTTTTTCAATCCAATCAGCCAATCAGCGCCCGTATTTTAGCTAATTACCTGAACCAAAAAACCTGAAGAATAAGTAACCCGAACCATGAACATTTACTTATTCAATTTAATTGTCACATACTGAAAATTAAGAAGTATAAGACTACGTGTAATGGGTCATCAAATCCATTTTGATCACACCACCCCCTTCCCCTTTGAAGATTAGAGCATTAGGTGTGGTAACTTGAAGTCGGATGCCACCTATGCGCCACCTATGCACCACATCACTATTTCACATTTCACATTCAAAACCCTCAAATACCCCCTCTACCATCACTCACCAATAATATTCCTTTGGGACCCACCAAAATACCCTTAACTTACAAAATACCATTTAAAAAAAAAGAAATTATCTCTCTCTCTCACCTCGCCGGCCTCGCCGGTGTTTCGGCGAATTGCCTCACTCAAGCGACGAAGGGTGTCATGGCGGAAGCTTGGAGCTCGCCAAACATGCCACCTAGGCTCAAAAGGGATCCGGCGGAGGTGGCATCCGCCACTGCACCGCATACTCTTAGTGACATCAAACGGTTGTCACAGCGACTGAATGTTTCCTCAACGCGTCAGGCTACACATACATGTGTAATGGGTTTGTCTAATTAAGAGTATCAGGTGCAGTGGCGTAAAGCCACTCACGCCGGATCAAATGTGCCTATGTGGCAATGTTTGGCGAGCAACATACTTCCGCCACCATACCCCAAGTGGGGTGAGTGAGACATTTCGCCGGAGTAGTGGCGAGGGCGGCGAGGAGAGAGAGAGAGAGAGTTTTCTTTTTTAAAAGGTATTTTGTAAGTTAGGGGTATTTTGGTGGGTTCTAAAGGAATATTGTTGGTTAGTGATGGTAGAGGGGGTATTTAAGGGTTTTGAATGTGAAATGTGAAATAGTGATGTGGCGCATAGGTGGTGCGTAGGTGGCATCCGACCCCAAGTGACCACACCTAATGCTCTAATGTTGAGCATATGAAATAGGAAATACTAAGTGAAGTTAAAATTATCGTTTATATTAAAACTTTTGTTTGGTAGTTGTGAAAGATATAGTTCAATTAATATATTTTCCAATGAGTTTGTCTTACTAATTACCTAACCTTTTTTTTAACAGCAAAACAACCACTTGAGACAGATTGAGCTTCGGCGTTGTCATCACCCAATCCGCCACAAGTAAAATAAAATATAAACTAGCGAGAAGCTAGACAACAAAGTACAAGTTAAAAACAGGAAATAGGCAAATTACACCAGACATCCCACCTACTTGCTAAATTACAATTCGATCTATTTTTTAACCAAAAGAAAGAGAACGCCTGAACTTGGCTTATAATGAGGACCTCCTTTAGACGATCACCATTTGAAGCAGAGAATACCTTTCCATTCCGCATCTTCCAAAGAACCCACAAATAAACATAAAGAACCGCCGTAAAAGCCTTGAGATTTGCACACGATAAGCGTAAATCTGCACCCCATGAGAATAAGACCTGAAGGCTAGAGATCATTGACGAATCGAAACCCCACCACCTGGCAATATCTCGTATATTGTGCGCCGCAAGGGGGCAGGAAACAAAGAGATGCTCTTCATTCTCTTCGGCATTCCCACAAACTGGGCAATCTGCAGAAAGCATGACGACACCCCGTTTGGCGAGATTGAGCTTTGTGGGCAGCCTTTGATGACTAACCCGCCAAGCATGGATGTCGACTTTAGACAGAACCCACTTTGAAACGAAACGATTTAAACACGAACCCTGTTTGAGAAAAAAATAGTCGAAGGCCAATCTCAATGAAGAAACAGTGAACCCATGAGCCGGTTCAATCGCCCAAACAACGTTTTGATTATTCGAGCTTACATCAGAATGTTGTTGAAACCAGCTATTCAAAGGAATGTTAACTTTCTCAAATTCTCGTGAAATTCTCAATATGTTACGCCACAAACCCGCATGCTTACCAAAGGAGTTTACCTTCCCAAACCCACCATCCAGACCATGCAAGGAGCAGACAACATCCTTCCATAAACCGTTATGTTCGGTTTTGAACCGCCACCACCATTTTGCTAATAAGGATAGATTAAGAGCTTTAAGGCTACCTATCCCCATACCACCCGCATCCCTGCTGTTCAAAACGACCTTCCATGAGATCCATGAGATCTTCTTCTCCTTTTCATTTGATCCCCAAAAAAATCTCATTCTATAGCTTTCCAATGCTTTTATAATTTTCTCTGGTGCCTTAAATAGAGAGAAATAATACAACCCCAAACTACCCAAGATCGATTTAATAGTGACAAGGCGCCTGCCAGAAGACATATTGTTAGCCTTCCATTTTGATAGTTTAGACGTAAATTTATTAAATATAGTTTCCCAATTCTCACATCTGTTCATCGATCCACCAATTGGAAGGCCAAGGTACTTGAACAGGAATGAGCCAGGTTTACAGTGAAGTTTTGAGGCGAGAAAGTTTACCTCAGGCTCACTTACACCAACTCCCATAAGGCTGCACTTTTGCAGATTGATCTTGAGCCCTGAAGATAAATGAAAACAACGCAAGATTCTAATCAAATTAGACATATTCATAATCGACCAATCGCCCGTAAAAATGACATCATCCGCGAATTGCATATGTGAAATAACCGGCCCGCAATTAGGTAATTTAATACCGTTGAAGATACCGGCTGAATGAACACTATGCATAGCAACGTTGAGCCCTTCTGCTGCAATAATAAACAGAAAAAGGTGCTAGCGGGTCACCCTGCCGAACACCCCGACCCATGTTGAATTCATCTGATGGAGACCCGTTAAGGAGAACCGACACCGAAGCAGATTTAAGGCAGCCTTGAATCCAGTTACACCACTTATTACCGAAATTCATTTGATGCATAATATCATCCAGATACTGCCAATTAATTGTATCAAAAGCTTTTTCGAAGTCGACTTTAAACACAAAAGCTTTCTTTTTAGATTTCTTAACCCAAGAGATGACTTCACTAATAATCAAGGGACCGTCAAGTGTAACATACGTGTTTTAAAATTTAGTATTTTAATAGTGAAATATAGATAATAGTTGGTAAATGATAAGATAATAGACTTTGTAGTTGAAAATATTGCTAGAAATCTGTGATTTTGGGTATAGAAAGTGGTATAAGTTAGAAGGAAGAAAAAGTGAAAAATTGCAGCATTTTGGGAGATAGCGGCGCTATCTTAGAGATAGCGGCGCTATCTTATGTAAATTGGAACAGCGACTCGAAATAGCGAAGGGAGAAACGCGGAAAATTTAGAGATAGCGGCGCTATCTCTGGAAATAGCGGCGCTATTTAGCGCGGGGTCGAGATAGCGGCGCTATCTTGGGCAGATAGCGGCGCTATCTTGTGCAAATCAAACATAAAAACGGGATTTTGACCCATTTCAGCTCATTTCTTTTCCAGAATATTCTCTCGGCGATTGTGGACGATTTTGGGTGTTTTTGGGTGTTCTTGGGCAGATTCTAGCTGGAAATCAAAGGATTATCATCCCTAGTGTTGATTATTAAGGTATATCTCTTCCCTATCATCATGCATATGTAGAACTTGAGGTATGAAGTTGGGTTGTCAAGAGCCCTAGTTAGGGTTTGAGTTGTGAAACTGAAATTGAGGATTGTATGTTAAGTATAGCAGGTTTCTAACCATGAGTGTTGTAGTTAGCATGTGATTATACTCAAATTTTAGATAAACTAGTGGTCTAGGGTTATGGTTCATCACCAAATTGGGGGAAATTGATGATTAAGGTTTATCCTAGATATGATTATGGTTAGAATTGTTGTTGAGATGTGTATACTTGTGTTAGGTAAACAATTGGGAGATTGTGGTGTTTGCATCGATCGGTGATATTGAAATTGTGATTAAAGGAAGTGTTTGGCTCGGGTTGGCAAGTGCTTAATCCCAGGTGAGTTCCCTATGTGCAATGTGTATACTTTTAATTATATTTACAAATAATTAATGTAATTAGTTGGAAATTCTAACAATTTGACATCCTTGAGTTTTATTTCGATTGGTGAAGATTTTGATAATCCTTTTGATTGAACCCATCTTTCCTTGACCCGTTTGAGTGATTTCCCTTGAGTGATATTTCATTTCGTGAGGACCCATGGCGGCTTGAATATTACTTCGTGTAATATGTTGGGCGGTGGTCGCGGGAGTACCTGGCGGAGGAGTGGTATGGACCGTGGTGGTGAAGCTGGATCATGGACTCGGTTAGGGGTGCCATGGTCACCTTCATCGGCCT
This sequence comes from Calendula officinalis, assembly GCA_963853835.1. Taxonomy (NCBI): domain Eukaryota; kingdom Viridiplantae; phylum Streptophyta; class Magnoliopsida; order Asterales; family Asteraceae; genus Calendula; species Calendula officinalis. Next base: position 11,961,045 of record OY970822.1, on the reverse strand, counting down.
CATTCCCTAATGGCATAAGAGGGAATGACGCATGTTGTTAAACCTGGAATACTACTTTGATCATTGATTGACCCTATATTGTCATGCTATGCGTTGTGATGGAGTTGTCGTGTTAACCCGGTATTTTGACCCGTTACTATTGATTTGTTTAATTATGTTGATTTATATAATTATTTAGTATAACATTATACATATTGGAACTCACTAAGCTTTTATAGCTTACACGTTTTAGTTGTTATCATTTTCAGGGATAGACAAGGGCAAAGGCAAGTGTGATTAGGTATTTGAAGTTGGATTAGCTTGAAGCTTGGGAAAGCTTCACTTTTGGTATAGTTTTGTGATATTTTGATGTATAACTTTTTGGGGTTGATTAGTTGGTTTGTATCCAATATAGTTAGTTGGTCTTTATTATGGTTATTATGTTTTCTTTTGGTAATTATGTTAAAACTTGAATTTTGGTTAGGTTATGGAAGGTTTGGTTGTAATGATGTTTTTTTTTAAAAAGGTAGTTTTGTTGTCTAGTCCATTACATCAAGTATGTTCCTCCCTTGAGTAAAGGCAGTTTGTTCCTGTCCGATTATAGACCCAATAACTCCTTTTAATCGCGAAGCAAGGATCTTCGCAATAATTTTGTACAAGCTGCCAAGGAGGCTAATAGGTCTAAAGTCGTTAAATGTGATATAGGGGAAGTCAATTTAGGGATAAGCGCAAGGAAGGACGCATTGCAACCTCGATCAAATTGACCCGAATCCTGAAATTGTTTGACTGCTAATAGTAACTCATCTTTTATTGTGACCCAATACTTCTTAAAGAAGGCAAAAGAGAAGCCATCTGGCCCCGGGGCCTTCTCTGAGCCAATATCCCATACGGCGGTTTTAATTTCCGACATAGAGAAATCAGACTCCAAAACAGCAGCCTGAGAATGGTCGTTATGGTCGTTACTAATTACCTAACCTAAGAGGATGAAACTTCTAATTGTTTGGTAGTTGCGAAAAAACATAGTTCATTTAATATATTTTTCAATGAGTCTATCTAACTTACTAAGAGGATGAGATTAGAAATTTTCAATAACTTAAAATTTTCCTTTGTTATAACAGGTGGTATGGATGTCAAAGCTTCGTTAAAGAGGCTTTTGTTGGAAAATTTTAGACACATATAATTATATATTTAATTATATATAATTAATGGTTTGTATGTCCAAAATGTAGTTGTGGTGAATGAGATATCGACTCTCAAAGTGGGGTGTACGGAACAAATAAATCAAACTAATGAACGAGTGGAAACTTGAACCTATCCACACTCGTCTCCCGGGTTTTATGGGGGTTCGGTTTTTGCCACTCAGTTTTTGTCACTTGCGTTAGTGGAAGTATTCAAATAATAATATTGATAATGTTATTTATATTTTTAATGTTTGTCATTAAAATAAATTTGAATTAGTGGTTTCATTTCTTTGTAATGAATTGTGTTGAATTAACATAATGACATTAATGTGTGTCATTAGAACTTTGGACCATTTATATTATAAATAGAAGAGGTTGGGTTCATTTGTAGAAACATTCTTGACAACACCAACACACATTCACAAGTTGTCTACACCCACTTACAAGCATCACACAATTTGCTCTCTAATTTTTAGTGATCCTTAAACACAAGAACTTTCGGTAAGTATTCTGGCTTGGATTATATCGGGTAGTGTAAAACTACTCGGCTGTTTTACCCTGTGAGATAGACGACGAATATATTTTAAGGGGATCGTGAAATTCACGAGACTCAACCAAAACTTGTTTTTTCTTTATTTCTACATATTCTTGTTTCATTCTTGTATTTGTTTTAATCATTTTCCAATTGTATTGTGTTTTATTAATGAAAATTGACATTAGTTCTTACAACTTTTTCACTGCCATACCACACCCTCTTCATCGCAAAAAGGCTCCTCGCCATATTAATGTTCGTCAAAAGTATTTTTCTTTTTTTTTTTCTTTACTTTTTAAATTATGATCGGTTTATAGTAATTTTTTTTGTCCCAAATTAATGAGTGTTATAAGAAGGTTAAATGAGAAAGAATGACTTTAAGATGTGCATTAAAACCATATTAATCACATCTTATTATTACTATTTTAATAATATGTAAGAAAAAAATTATGTTTGATGCATCTTAACATATACCTAAGGTAAAAAGTTAAACAACTCTTATTATCAATCTAATTTCATTATAAAATCAGCAAAATTTCTATTAAAATCTAGGAAGGGATTATTCGGTTTATGTTAATTACTCATGTTAATTTGAACCCATTAATGTAAACAATACGGAATTTTAGAATTATTTTGTAATAATAAATGTGGGAGGTTATATCTGGAGCAGATATTTCTTGGTGAAGGTCTCATCTAATTCATTAAACCCAAGCGATCACACGTACTTTTGTTCTCTTATGTCTGGTCCACGCATCGCATCGCATGCATGCTCTGTTCTGCGACCTTCTTTATTTTCCTGATTGTAAGGAATACTTTATTACACGCAACAAACTCAGCCATGCATGAATGAATTCTCATAAACTATCATTGCATTTCAGTATCTCATATATCGAGGCATAACAAAGTGTCAAACACAAAGGGAGGTGGTTTCTACGTTGAAAAAAAATATATTTTGCGCATCGCAATCATCAATTTACAATGATAATATAGTTTCTTTTAAATGTTGTACTATATAATTGATGAAATATATTATTCCCTCCGTCCCACAAAAAAGTTTATATTTCTCATTAAACTTTTCTCTCACAAAAAAATTTACATTTCTCACATTTGATGGACCTCACATAATAAAATATTATTATTGCTAAAAATCTCACCATTAATATTCACTAACTATCTTTCTCTCTCCAATCCAATCTTATACTTCCTCCGTTTCAAAATAAGTGATACAAATTAACTTTCACGTTTTTTGAGTCAAAAGATTGTAAGGTTAAATTAGATTAAATTGGATAGTAGTAGTGAGTGATGGGTCTCACATATTAAAATTAAAGTGAGTTTAATGATGTTTAAAAGTAAAAGTAAGGGTAAATGAGTCATTTCACTTTATTAAAGTAGATAGTTATTGAATATGAGTCCCACCATTTTTTACCAAATAATGAAAGTTTCAAAGTGTATCACTTATTTTGAAACACCCCAAAATGGAAAGTGTATCACTTATTTTGAAACGGAGGAAGTATTTTAATCAAAAGTATTACTAGTGACCCTAGCACTAACTATCACCTAAAATCTTATGCCCAAGAGAAATGTAAACTTCTTTGTGGGATGGAGGGAGTATGTTGGTGCATATGGTTAACTCAACTGACAGAGTTTATAAATTGAAACCAACGAGTTCTATGACCCGTTTGCGTGAGCTTAAAGCTTTACTTACTTTATCATTTGAGGCATCCCTACTTACCTGGAACTCTAAAATATCATATTATCCACACATTTATGATTTATACCCTGTTACAACATTTAATTGGATTTCTATTTAAAAGGCATTCAATCTTGCCACGCAATCATCATTTAAGACAATACAATAGCTATTGAAATTAATCCAACGGTGCTTTCTTCCACGTGTATGGTGATTAAGTTGTTCATGTGAAGCCTCACTAGTCTTTTTCTGGTGAAGGTAGTTGTGCCGATTTTCCGCCTATGAGAGGAAATAAAATAGGGCTTTTGACGTAATAAACACTAGAAGAAAATTTTATAATTTTATCCTCCTAAAAATAATTTCAGATCAGACCAGTGCCAAAATTAACATAACTAACGTTAATTGTTGTCAAATCAGTGACACGTCCACAAACACACCAACTAACATTCAAACCTTCTCCGTCACCTTATGGATCTCAATGTGAGTATCTTCTCGGAGCTATCGGTATCGGGATGATATCTTCCAAATCATCATCTCGGAGCTCTCGGTATCAGGATGATATCTTCCAAATCATCGTCTGTATCCGTGTAAATAGAATTCACAATGTTGACTATTCCTCGGTGTTAAAAACATTTGGATAGCGCAACGATATCTTCTAAATCATAAACATAATCAGAATCGCTATCCATTTTAGAAATGTTGTAGGGTGGAAGAAAATTTAAATTGTTGTGTGAAAATATACACAGCATTTCGAAATTTGTAAATTATATTCCCATCTTTGTTCAGTTTTACTTTAAAAATTGTGTACATAATATTTTGTGCAATCAATAATAATAAATAGTATCTTATATACAAAAGTCAAAGAAGAATAATTTCAATAAAGTACAAAAAAAAAGGAAGCTGCATAATTTTAGTTTCAAGTTTAAGACAGGGGATTAATCTTATCCTATTTTTGGCTTAATAAAACATTAGTGGACACCTATAAATAATGGAGAATTCAATATCTAAAATCTATTCTAAAATAAGTATATAAAGAAGAAACAGAAGCTTGTGTTTTATCAATGGCGTTCAAGCAAACATTAGTAAAACGATTATTCAATATGTGCAGCAACAAAATTTCAAATCAAACAGTTCGAAGTTGCCTCATTTCTTCATCATCCGCTGTTCAATCCATGATTCCACCAAATCGTGATGGAGTAGCGCCTGATCCAGGAGATGAATCGATATTCCGGAGGTTTCTCCAGCGCCGACCACTGTACCTGTCTTCTACGGCGGCGTTGCCGGAGATCCTCCGTCCTGGCAGTGAGACGTTGTTGGAGAGGCTCAGGGAGATGGACATTGCGAGAAACCGAGTCCGGCTCCAGACTGAAAGTCAATTGACGGTGGCTGACGTTAAGAAGATACTTCGGGTTTCGCAAATGAAAATGTTGAAATCGAAGTTAAAAAGTAGTCGGAAAAATCATGTATCTTATGATGAGTTTATTCAGTTGTGTATGGATGGATGTTCTAACAGAGATGAAGCTGTAGATCTCGCGAAACTTCTAGATAATTCCGGTTCTGTCATCGTGCTCGGAAACCTCGTTTTCCTTAAGCCTGAACAGGTTCGTTAATCTGACAAAATTCACGTTAAATCGGTGTTTAATTCATTTGTGACAACAAATATATATATTCCGTTATTTCTCAAATCGATTACAGAAATTTGATAATTTTTTGGTTAATTATTGCAGGTAGTGAAAGCAATCAACGGGCTAATGACCCGAGAAGATCCGCCGGTGAAGGAATTGGAAGAAATGGAGCGATGGAAGTCGGAGATCGACGGCAAGGCGGAGAAGATGGTCCGGCGGGAGCTTTGGGGCGGATTGGGGTATCTGGTGGTGCAGACTGCGGCGTTCATGAGGTTAACATTTTGGGAGCTTTCATGGGATGTAATGGAACCGATTTGCTTCTATGTGACGTCAATGTATTTCATGATTGGATATGCATACTTCATAAGAACTTCACGAGAGCCTTCTTTTGAAGCAGTTTTCAAGAGCAGGTTTCGTGTGAAGCAGATGAAGTTGATGAAAATGGAAGGATTTGATTTTGAAAAATATAACGAGTTGAAGAAAACTCGTGGAGCTTAGCAGCAGCAGCAGCCATGGCGGATGGAAGGTTGTTCTCTTGAACAGGTTTCTGATGGGACGATTAATTAATTAATGGAATCTTTAATTTGGTCATAATCGGTCATAATAAAGTTTCTAGAAGACTAAGGTCCTGTTTGATTTGCTCTAAATTCGTCGGATTGGGTCCGAATTCGGACTCGGTCCGAAGAGGACTGTTTGATTTGCTTCAAGCTTCTTCTGATTCGGTCGGATGGCAGACTCGGTCCCATTTTTTTCTCTGATTCGGTCGGATTCCAAAATCCATTGGACTCATTATGTAGTTTGCCCTGAACTCACGCAGCGCCCTCTTTTCCTCATTCCTAGCCGACATCGCAGCAACCATCTTCCACCGTCTTCCTCCTTCCTCCGCCGTCTCCCTCCTTCCTCCGCTGGTGGGTTTGTTTTCAGTCGCCGGAAGTGCGCTCACTCTACTCTCTTTTGTCTTCCTCAGGTGAGTCGTCTTCTTCAGATCTATCAGTTTGTCTAGATTAGGGCTTGTGTTGTTTGGATTATGCATATTTACGATTATGAATATTGTCGAGATGGGTTATTTCCGATCAGTCGTTGTTATTTCCGGTCGTTTCCGGTCGCCGGCAGTGGCGGCGGTGTTAACGCCGATATGCGTCTGCCATTTTTTATTTTTATGATTTTAGTTATATTAAATTCAATTATTTTAAGTATTTAATTGTATTAAATTAAATTGTATTTAAATTAAATTAATTTAAGATTTTAATTCTTTTATTTAAATTGTATATAATATAACGGGTTAACGCCTGCCGTTTCCGGTCGCCGGCAAAAGGGGTCAACAGCATTTTAGTTATATTAAATTAATTATATGATTATGGGAATTATATTTAATTAATACAATTAAAACTAATTTAATTAATCAACTGAATAATTATATTATTATAACCGTGTAATTAATGTTCGTAGGTGTAAGCTGATATTTGAATCTCATCCACAAAAATCAACCGATTAATTAAATAATTATTTAATTTTATTTAATTTTATAATTAAATATTTATTCATCTATTTACTTATAATTATTTAAATTATATTTTATTTATATAATCACATTTAAATCATTTTATGAAATTAGGGTTGTTAATGTCAAAATTCAATTTTTTTCGTCATTGAATATTATAGGTTTTGTTTTGTTTTGTTAGCTTTATCCTAGATATGGCACCTAGATCCGATTCTAACTCAGTTTAATCAAACACATGGACTCAATCCGATTCTAACTCAATCCGCTTCCGACTCAATCCGATTCTGACTCAATCCAATTCCGACTCAATCCGATTAATCAAACGGGACCTAAAACACAATTTTGTTTTAGTGAGTAACCATGGTAATTAGTTAAAACCGGGTTTAATGTAAATGTAACTGTAAGTTAATAATAATAGTTAGATTTTAGTTTTGTATATTCAAAATAATAATAATGACACTGACTTGATGGAGATCATTTGAGGACTAAGGTAAATCGTAAGAACTAATATTACAAAACACGTTGATGGACCTTGTTACAAACGTCATTTTAAAATGGCAAAAGGGGTAACAAATTCTCATGGGACTATAACAAATCGGTCCCATCAGTTGTCATGGATAATGTAATTCGCGTAAATCACAAACAAATGAAGTAAGAGTGAATTTGAATAACAGGAATAGCGTAAACTGCAGACAAATGACGCAAGATTCAATTTGAATGTGTGACTTTAGACCGCACACAAAGGACAAGATTGGATTTGATTCCGGGACTTCCGTTTTACGTTGTATATACACCCTACTAGTTTCATAACCCGCCCGATAAGCGGGCTGGCTTTAAATAATAAATTTCATAAGTACTTAATTATTAAAATTCATAAGTACTTAATAAAAATATGAAATCATAAAATCACTAAATACAAATGAACATTAAAATAATTGAATCTTTATCCTCCTCTCACAAGTCAAAAGATAGAGTAGATATGACCCTAAGCAATGAGGAAGGGCAAAACTGTAAACATTAAAGCTTCATACATAAACGTAGCATTGCCCGAGTATGATGTTTGTCGTTTTCCTTGAACTTTTCAGTCTGAAAATGAGATTGGCATAAAACATCAGAAAATACAATATAGGAGTTTTTAAGCATTAAAAATGAACATGATGAAAAAGACATTGTATATGGGTCAACTTGACCAATTTCAACCTACACCAAAAAACTTGTTTTAACCCAAACCCATTTGTACCCCACCCGATCTGCCCATTTTACCCCCTAATGAAATAAGAATTGATAAGTGATAACATAGAGTATGTTACATACCTTAACGGTAAAGCACCACCTGAAATCACAATACATGAAACAGTGCCATCATTAGATACAAATTAACAAAACATATTAAAACTATTTATTAGAATAAATAAATTAATCATCCTTTCCAGAAAAAGAAAATTATATAAGATTTATATAAATATAAATTTTAAAAAATCCGTAAAAAATCCATTTCTTTGACTTTTAAAAGTCAACCATATTCTAAATATTAAATTTAAAACTAACACTTTGCACATTTTCTAAAGCAATTGCTTTTATTTTTTGAAGTTTAATTAGTATAAGCAACTATGACCATCAAAGTCAAAACCAGTTATTGTAAGAAATATAATAAATTATTTTTCATTTTCAATAACCTTTTTTTTCTTTTTTGAAGTGATCCTTGTATAATCTAATGGGGATATCAATCTCTATTATAAAGTATAGAAAAAACAATAAACTCATATTAATTTCGAAAGTCAGCTATGATACTTTGACCATTAAAGTAATGGATAACAACATACCTCAACTAAAACACTATGTTGTCTGTCCAATTTTCCAATCATATGAAGGGCTTCTGAATGAAACGTTGAGATGCCACCAACAAAATATAAGTGTTCTGCATTTCAGCTTCTTTTTAAACCTTCTGTAATTTCTGGTATGCTATCTGTTACTTGAAGATAGCACCACACGTTTATGTTATGTCTTTCATCCAACAATTCATCACCATACTTAACCATTCACTACTCCATGTTGTAATTGGGAAAGCTAAAGTAAATAACTGTTGATTCAATCATCAAAACCGATCAACAGTGACAAAAATTATAAGCAAAACGCCTAATTGAACAATTACCAATAAAGTTGTGTGACAATTCGACATTGATAGAAAGTAACAATTTGAAACTTTTAGACTTTGATAGAAATTATTTTCTCATGAATAGCATTTGGAAACATAATAATTCTATACAGAAACAAAATTTATTTACTTGATCCAGGAAATATTTAAAATTTCGTACTAATATTAGCAATTGATTATTTTTTAAAGCTAATCATATTGACCTATTCATTAAGAGTATCCAAAATCACGAATTTAGCTAAAATATCAGGGCAATCATGTTGATAAATTACGTAATTGAAACACCAATAAAGTTGTGTGAGACATTTTGTCGAATTATTCAAAAATTATAAGCAAAATTAATAGTAAAAATGACCAATAAATGAAGATGAATGTGGCAGGAGAGATATTGTATGAGTCGTGGAGAAAAACCCTAGCACATGTGATTGCTGAATTGTAAAGTTACCAAGTTACCCTTTGAGTCAGTGTTTGAGTCATCATTTAGGAGTCATGTGATTGGCTGCCTAAGACATGTCATCATAAAAAATTATGTCCTTGCTCCATATATAGGTGGGAGATTGCTAATTATTGTACATGTAACACCATTGGGACGATTCCAAAATGCAAAATATTAAAAGTATTAGAATAATATGAGTTAAAGATTAATAAAGATAATAAAATATATAAGTAATTACACTCAAGTAATCAATATTTATCAAAGTAGCTTAGTTGGTTAAAGTTCACGTTCTCGACCAACCCATTTTTTTATAAACATATATCTATTTCAAAATAGAAAATTTATAAACCAAAAATTAAGTGTTCCTAATTTGAAAAGATATATGTAGTAGTAAGGATTTGTATAATGATTCATCATAGATATGCCAATGGATTCATCTTAATAAATTACAATGATTATAATAATTCATCTTGATTCATCTTCATATTTAACAAAGTGTTCCTAATTATAATGATTCATCTTGATCCGAATTAACAAAGTGTATTTATAATAAATTACATATTAAAAAAGACATCAATACAATAAATGATTTATTCACTTATAATCATATAATTTATGGTTCGTTTTGTGAACCGTCTTGATAGCTCTGTAAATGCCTACTCATCATCGTCATCATCCACCATCCACCACCACCATCATTGCTATCACTCCGCATGAACCCCACACATAGAATAGAAAAAATCCAATATTAAACTCACACACTTAGACCGACCCACCAAATCCTTGTCACAACCTACGCATGAAACTATCCCAAACCCATAAAAAAAAACATGTCTATGATAGTATTGTGAATTACGCAGCCACACGTATTGATGTTTGAATTTTTGATTAGTAATAAAGAGGTGATCTCCAATGATGAGTTGGGAATGTTTGACACTAGAAATCAAACATGGATTTTATGATAGGGATGCCACTCAATTTGACCATTGGGTACTCCAAAGGGTGGTCAAATCAAGATCCGGCCGTTGAATGTTGATCACACCTTTACTCACCTTCCTCCCACCATAGCTTTTTATATTTGATAATCGCACACCTTATAAATCAAAATTTAAAAACATTCCTTTATAACACGGTATAATATCGTGGACATTGACAAAGCTAGCTGGTGTTGGCGTTCTCCCCTATGGATGTTGATTATTACTAATAAAATATTTAAAATTTTGTATTCCTAACAAAATTCCTCCTCTTTTACGGCTATTCTTGACCATCTACACTTACCGTGAAGTGAAAATGTAAAATCACAGCCATTAACAATTACTTCTTGTAGTTTTTGCAGTATAGATATGTTCACTGACCTACACCATAAAAACTATATCACACACCACAACTTATATTACATACTTTTTTTTTGTTTCTAGGTAAAATACGTGTTGAAGGAAAAGTAGAAAGTTCTATTTTTCACAATCTTTAATAACAATTTTTTTTATTACTCTTAATGACACTTCTATAACTAACATTAGCTGAGATTCATCAATCATCATTCTACTTATAATACAATTCTGATTATTTTGTTACTGTTGTCTGAATCACCATTGGTTGGAAAATAATTGATTAAAAAAAAAAGAATTCCTTGAAATTTGGCAATAGATGCACGTGCATCATGACGTGTGAGGTTAAAAATTTGCAACTACTCTCCAAATAGTCACTAAAAGAGAGATGGGGTTATAAAAATTTTCAAAAATCACCCTAAAATAGGGTTGATTGAGTAAATAGTTATTAAATATTTATCTTTCACCCTCCAATTATTTGTTAATGACAAAACAAGTTATAATTATGATACGGGTATTAATTTGACATGTATCAGTACAAAACATAGTTCTAAAACGCTCGCTTTGGCTTCGTCATGTCTCGGAAAGGCTTAAGGCTTGACTGCGCCACCACACCTTGGTCCAAGGTTTGGACGTAAGGCATGACGTATGTTCAGGTCTGATTTGACTCACTTTTACCCATCATAAACTGTGTTTTTTAGCATATTAAAGGCATTGAGTCATATGTGCTAAATATATATAAGTATTTAGTTATAAGAATCGTTTAATATGTCAAGAATGAAAAAAACAATTGATTAACTATGTTGGTAAATGTTCAAGGTAGTCCAAGAATTTTAGCTAGTCCCAAAGGACAATTAATACTCATTTGATCAAGAAAAAGTCAAAGATCAAGATTTAAACCATACAAGCACATGTGCTTCAATACATCAGTACCCCACCCATCTCCGGTGGCCGGAGACGGCGGCCGACGGCGGAGGCGGCCGGCGGCCACCTCGGTGGTGACCGGTGGTGGTGGTCGTGACTGGAAGCACATATGTTTCGTTACTAGAAGCACATGTGTTTCACTAATACCTAGCCTCCACTTGATCCCTAAATTGTTTCCATGTGATCGCATCCATCATTTCATTACTAAAATTTGCGGTCAACCCGTCCCACCAATCCATAGCCGGTCCCCCCAACATCCGGGACGCATACCGGACCTTCAAATGGTCTTCACATGCACAAGCACTAAGTGCCTTTTCGGTAGCCCTAAGCCATGTTAAAGTTTCCGCCGGGTCGGTACTCCCACGATATTCGGTTGGCTCACAATCGAGGAAGTTCTTGTAGGTACACGGTTTCTTCTCTACTGGGAAGGGTTGGTAGAAGAATTGTTGGTGTTGGGCATTGGCAATTGGTACGGTGTGAGTGGGGTTCGACTGCGGTATGCTTGCATTTGGGGATGATGAGTCATTCCGGGGAAAGACGAGAATGAAGGTAGTTTGAGTGAAATGTGGGGTTGGGTTTGCTTGGGTAGTAGGGGGTAAGGTAGACCGAGCCTCAGGTCGCGGCTCAGTCGATTGGCTTTGGCGGAGAGCTCTAATGGTATCCTCAAGTTCCATATTTCGGGTTTCCAATAACACTATGTACTCTTCATTCGGTATCTCATCGCCCCCCGAGCCCGTTGCTCCGTCATTCCCAAGGTTCGTGTTCGGTGGGACCTCCCCCAACGTGTTTCCTTCCGTAGCCATTCCTGCTACAAAATACAACATCTCACCAAGGCTTAGTTTAACTCGTTAGTACACATCTACTAACTACTAAACCCAATTCACACTTGCTCTAATCCCTCTTGACCGGAAGGTTTGACCAAACACGAGCCACGATTTGGGAATGGAACACCAACCCGTGTAATCATCGCCAAACCGAAGCTCTGATACCAAATCGTAACACCGCATTTTTTTTAAGATATCCAATTTAGTATTCAACTAAGGTTACGGAAGCATTTAGTTAAGTTCCTAATTACGTAGGTTTACAAACCGTGGTCCCACAAAATATTACAAACCAAATGTTAGTTAAAAAGGTGGTATTACAAAACGCGGCTCATTTTACAAAAACACATATATCAAGCGTGGTCAAACTTCCCATCCAAGCCCGGCCCGTTCAAGTCTTCCAACTTGAAATGTGTCAAAAAGGGAGGGATTAGCACAAAAGCTAAGTGAATGAATTTCTAGCACTACCAACTACACTAATTACTTAAACACGGAAGTTAAAAACATCCCCGGTTGGGTAATCACTTAATTAAGAGGATCGGTGGCTTTGCGAGCCTTAAACCATGGTCGGCCAAAACCACGGTAACCGATAGCCTGTATCCAACACCCCAGGTAAACCCCCCCCCCCCTAACCGTGCAACGTATACAGGTAAGGTTGGATACCCTATTAGTCAATACATTATGCTCAGTCGATATCCTTCCGACACTGACCTCATCCCGAATGTGCACATAGTCATGTATGGTATTTCCCTAACACTAGGCATACATAACAAGTAGACAAGCTAGTAAGAAAATGTGCCAAAATCTGCTCAGGGAAGCTCGCGTCGCGAACTTAAGGTTCGCGTCGCGAACTAGGAGATCGCGCCGCTATTTCTGCCGCAAACGCGATTTCGGGTTTCTGTTCGATTTTTCCAAAATCAACCAAGATAGTGCCGCTATCTTAAAGATAGCGCCGCTATCTTCCTAGATCAGCCAAAATCCTGCATTTTCACAAGTATGCAATTTCCAAACGGAATAAACCGGAACCCGAGTTGTAGGTTAAATCCAATCACCTTTCAACCTTTGATTCCTTAACTCAGTGAGCTAGTATCACTGAGTATCCTTCCCGATTCCTGTCAACAATTGTACCAAGTTGGATTACCAAATTGTCAAAACCGTCAATTTAGCAATTTACCAACTCATTATCACCAAAGCACATTCAAATGACCTTAACCAACATTTCATCATCAACAACAAGTCAATTGACCGATTATGACCATCTAGCAATTCTCTACAACTAGTTGACCCAAGCGGGCCAAAAAACCCGAATATGGCTATAACACTTCCAAGACTACATCAACTAGCACATATTCCATAGATTAAGAATTATTAATCATCTAACAATTCATCAAGTTTACAATCACCACAATTTCAAGTATTATACTTCCAAAAATCACTAGTTAACCTTTTTGACCCAAACACACTAACTAGTTCAATTCACACAATCATCTATACTAGGTTTTCACCATCCATAACTTACCAATCATGATTTCTCAACCTAATAAACAACTCTATCCAATCAAACATCAAGAAATCCAAGATTTGTCAAAACCCACCTTCAACTTCCACCATTAATGGAGGTTGAGGGTGATTTCCACCAAATCTCGCTTTCTTCCAACAATCAACCATACATATGATGAAAAAGCTTGCACAAACACTTAAAACAACATCTATAACAAGATTCACCAACAAAACAACAAGATTCGCAAACCCTAGTTCAAGCTACCACTATGAACTTCAAGACAAAAACCAAGGAAAACAAGAACTTACCACTACACTTGCTTCAACTCGAGAATTAGACAAGAAAGACAAGATTTATGCTAAGCTCCACCAAGAACAAGCTCAAGAACTATGGAGGTTTTAGAGAGAAGGGTTGGGAGGTTTTGCAAGCAATGAAATAGTGATTGAATGTGGATAATGTTCAAATGAAAGGGAAAAGAAAAGAGAGGGTGTTTCCCTCTCTCTCGTGGCCGGCCAAACAAGAGGGGGTGGGGCCCCTCTTGGTCCTTTTTTATTTATTAAAACAGTATATGTCTGAAAATTCTTTTCGTAATTAATTTATTTAAAATAGCAAACGGACTCCAATTTTAAAAACGAAAGTATATCCGGAAACGAAATTCAACAAGGAATCTAAAAATATCAAAATCCCATTTTCTTTCCAATTATAACACAATTCGGGTATTTTAACCCCTTGGTTAAAATACCGCAAAGGACAGTAAGCTAAACAATTTAACTAAGCAATTAATCAGATAATCATTTAATTAAATACCTTAAGGTCAATAAGCTACTAGGCCGAGTTTTGGGATGTTACAAAAACACATGTGCTTGGCTTTATGAAGTACATGTGCTTCATAATGATATGTTCATCACTTGTTTTGATTTTTTTTCTTGTTAGTGAAGCACATGTGTTTCATAAAGTCAAGCACATGTGCTTCGTATGCTCCCCTGTGTGTTTAGAAACTCATGTTTTTAGTGACTTGAAACACGTGTGTTTCGTGACTTGAAACACATGTGTTTCGTGACTTGAAGCACATGTGCTTCAAAGTAATATGTTGTGTTTTAGTGAAGCACATGTGTTTCAATACATCGGCCACCGGCGGCGGACGGCGGTGATCGGCGGTGGTCGGCTGCGGCCGGCGGTGGCTGTAGGTGGGGGATTTGATCTTGACCATCTTGATCCAATGGCTAGGATGTGTCCCTTGGGACTATGCAAAACCCTTGGACTTCGTAGAATACAACTCTAACTATGTTATAAATCTATAATTATGTATATAAAATTATAAACAAAATTGCCGTCTTGAGAAACGTCATGTCTCGTCATGGCTCGCCATGTCTTGAGGCTTGATAGTACCGCCACGTCACGCTTTACGTCTTTTAGAACCTTGATACAAAATGCTTTATTTTCTAAATGGTGTTTATTAGTGTTAAATTATAATTACTATATTAGTTTAACACCTACTTATACAAAACTAAAATTTATTTTCCAAATAATTATCATTAAAACGCTTCTTGAAATATGATTAGAATGAATTTAATACTACAATACTTAAAGTATATGCTTCGGTAAATGTTTAGTTGGATAACTCGATTAATTTTCATGGAAAGGTAATTCTTTTGAAATGACCAAATGAACTGCTTTTTTTTAAAATCCCTGTCAAATTAATAATTAAGAATTATTAATATTTTTACTTTTCAAGAAATATTAATACTTAGAATTATTAATATGTTCACTTTTTAAGATTTACTAATATGTTCAATCAAAAGTGAACATATTATAAGAAATATACTTTTGAAAATGAACATATAGTTTTAACCCTAAAAACTTTTAAACAATCCAAACGTAAAGAATTATTCACCCATAACATTTATAATTTATATGTTTAACACTTAAACTTTTAAATAATTCAAACACAAAGAATTATCAACCCTAATATTGTAATTACTAATATTTATATATAGCAAGAGGCTCAAACAAAATATTAGTTAGTTAAATTTATATAATAAAAGTATCACTGACCATCAAACAAATTCATATAAAGTTTTTATTGTGTGTTTGTAGTGTTGCAGAGTATGTAACGAAAAATAAGAGTTGATGCCAAAGTGCGATTATAAGTACATTTGAAACATATAACTATTTAATTTAAATGTCATATTTTCTTTGTATAACTATTTAAGTTAACATGTACTTAGGAAAAATACATAAGTAATTTCTAGATACGTAAAATATACGCATCGAAGCGCATGCACTACGATACTTGTTTATCTTATAATGCGTAGTCTGTAGCTAAAAATCGTTTACTATTTACTATTATATATAAAAGTAGCAACTATAAAGTTAAATAACATGCAGTTATATTAGCCAAGTAATGGTGATTAGGCCTGTGCAGAATGGACCGAAACCGATCAGGACCAATCAAGACCGAAGGAACCGAACCGAACCGGACCGAACCACATCCAACGGTCCGGTCCTCGGTCCTGAATTTATGGGAACCGAAAAATTCGGTCCATTTCGGGTAAAAACCGAAGGACCCGAAATTACCCGAGTAGGACCGATGAGTGTTCAACCCAGCAACAATACCCCCAGCAAGGTAAACAAGTCCAGCAACATAAATAACATAACGTAAATAACCCAGGCCAGCAACGTAAATAACATCACGTAATCTAGAGCATGCTCGTTCGATCAAACCTAAATGACCGTCGATTTTCTCTTACTTAGCGGCTCGATCGAAAAATCTATAACACGTACAGATCGTTCGATCAAACCTCCATTCGATCAATCGAAATCCTCGTATGCACTGCTCTACTACTTGTTCGCTCATACATAGTTTGCTCGTTCGTTTGTCAATCGTCATTCTTCTACAAGTAGCGAAAATACAAAACAAACATCGCTTTTCCTGCTCGAAACAGTAGCGAAATACCCAAAAAAAAACAGCTAAAAATTGCATACGGTTCTAGATGGTCCAAATCGGTCCGGACCGAAAATACCCGAAAAATAACCGAACCGAACCGCGCCTTTTCGGTCCGGTCCTCGGTCCACAAAAAATATGAATTTCGGTTCTCGGTCCTAACCGGGTCGGTCCGGGTCAGTCCGGTTCTTGGACCGTGTGATAATTCTTCTTTTGGACTTATTTGTAGACCAGGTAGAGTCTTGGGCTAATATAATTGGGCTGCCAGGAGCTTAACTAACATATGGACTAACGGACCATCCAATTATCCAAACTCTACCAGTTTATATTATCTTTTGAACATTCAATAGCCTATATGTTAACATACATATTGTCCTCCGTCACAGTGATAAATTGTTCATTTTACGAATCTTGACTCAAAAGATTGTAAAAAATGTTATGATTGACTAATCTTGATAATTAGTGGAGGATGAGTGATGAGTCCTACTTTTTTTAAATAAAGTGACGTTAATAATATATAAAAATAAAAATAAGGTAAAATTATTGTTTCATTATGTTAAAGAAGATACTTAATTAGTTAATGTATGCTTCATTTTTTTCCCTAGCAAATAATGTAGTTATCAAAGTGTATCCATAATCTTTCAGTTTGGTAGCCACTCATAGCTCATTGGGATATAAGCCATTTGATATATGTATAACATATTTAATCAAGACTCTTTTTTAATTACTTTAAACTTCAGAGTTGCTGACTTTTATTTCATATGGTATCTGAAGAGCTGAATATAACTTTTTTCTTTATGACGACTTAATTGATTTCTAAAAAAAATTCTAATTAACTGAACTAAATTACTTTGCATAAAAAAATAAAAAAATCTAACTGGATATTGTAAGAAGACTGGTTAAATATTTGTAAATTACTAAATTATATGTTTAACTTTCCGTAAATTTAATCAGATCATTATTACATAATTTTATTTGAATTTTAAAATAGCAATAAACACATTCAAAACGTATAATCAAACATCCTTAGACCGATCGGTATGGGCAGAAAATGGGACGTTAGGTTGCTTAGGTGGCGGTCGAGCACGGCGTTAAGGCGGGTGGCACACCGCCCCCCTACACGGCGTGGGGGCGGGTGGTGCATGGTGGTGGTGACGGCAACGGCATTTCACGGGAGTTGGGGATGCTTTTTTTGACCGTTGGGGGCATTCCAACGGTAATATTACCGTTCAAAATTAAAAAAAAAAATTAATATATAATATATATTATATATATATATATACCCCAATAACACACCAATATAAAATACCCATCTTATACCACAACACACACCAATATAAATACCCATATTTCTTATTTAAGATCACTACATTAATCATGGCTACATCCTCATCATCATCATCATCATCATCATCATCATCATCATCATCATCATCATCATCATCATCATCATCATCATCATCATCGTCGTCTTCATCATCCGACACATACGATACGGCTCTGTTGGTGTATTGCGCGACGCGCCTGAATCAGCTAGCGGAGACTAGTAATGCCCGCTTCGACACCAGGACGGCGAAGCTGAACCGTAATCGTGCCGCTGGACACCAACGACTTTATAGAGATTATTTTGCGGATGACAGTGTTTATAACGACAATGATTTCAAACGACGATTTCGGTTGAGCAAAAGTTTGTTTATGCGCATATGCAGTGCATTAGAAAACATGTATCCTTTCTTTCAACTTAAATATGATGCTAGAGGTAGGCGGAGATTTTCACCATTGCAGAAATGTACGGCAGCGATCCGATCATTGGCTTATGGGGCGTCCCCTGATTCTCTTGACGAGTACCTACGCATGTCTGAAAGGACTGCTAGGTAAAATATGTATAACTTTGCCCAAGGGGTTGTAGAAATATTTGGCCCTATTTACTTGAGGAAACCAACCGTCACGGATGTTCAAAATTTATATGCTGCACATGAAGAGAGACATGGTTTTCCTGGAATGCTTGGTAGCATTGATTGTACCCAGTGGGACTGGAGGAGTTGCCCTCAAGCGTGGAGGGGAGAGTACACTGGAGGTCATCATGGAAGACCATCGTTGGTACTAGAAGCAGTTGCTTCACAAGATCTATGGTTTTGGCATGCCTTTTTTGGGGTTGCAGGTTCGAACAAGGATGTCAACGTCCTTGATCAATCACCAATATATAACGAGATTTTATCAGGAAGGGCACCAGATGCTCCATTCGTTGTGAATGAGCATCAATACCAATTCGGTTATTATCTTACCGATGGAATATATCCTCGTCATGCTACATTTGTGAAGGCTTACCGGCATCCGTCAAACCCAAAACAAATATTGTTTACCAAAAAACAAGAATCGGCACGTAAGGACGTAGAACAAACTTTTGCTATTTGTATTATTTTTGAATATTGTGAATGAGCATCAATACCAATTCGGTTATTTGTATTATTTTTATTAAGTTGTTATTTGTATTTTTATTATAATGTAATTTGTGTTTTATTTAAAATAAATGGAAAAGAAATGATGAGTTGGAAAAAAAATGGTGTGGTGTGGTGGGTATTTCCTGAAAAAAATGGTGTGATGTGGTGGAGTTGCTGAGGTGGCACATGATTTGGCAGAAATTTTGGTGTTAAGATGAGGCCCATTCCTAATAGCCTTAAAGAGTTTCTTATGTAGTGTATAGTGCAAGCTCTTTGTTGGTAACCACTCCCTACGACATACGCAAATAAAAACACGAGAAACAAACAAGTTTCAATACCAAACACACCGCCTTCTCTTTCTTTGATATTTTCCAAAATTTGTCATTATTTAACCTAAACCATTCATACTTACGTTAACCTACTTTCGACCTCAAATATATAAGTACATTTCAATCATATTCACGTTGCACTTTACTTCGACAAAATAAAGTTATAGCAAATATCTTTCTTTATGTGTTAAAGCTTCGGACCCGGTCCAACTTTGTACTCGATCCGACTCTTGATGTTTGATTTTATCATATTTCATCTGACTCGATCTAAACTCCGAACTCAGTCCAAAACTTGTATCCTGGTCCCGTATGAATAAAAAAGATTGGATTTGATTCAAATTTATATTGTCTCTTGATCCAAACTCATTGATTCTGACTCAAATAACAACTAAAATAATCAACACAGTTAACGACGGACTAAATAGTATTATATACATCAAATATAACACAAAACAATCATCAAAATGTTTGACCCTTTTTTAGTCTTAATAGGAATATATGTACTTGACTTCATTACATTTAAATACATTCATTTCTACTGTCACTAATACTATATCATTATACATCTTCTCATTTCTTTCTTAATTATACAAATATTTTTACTCATCGGAGGAGTTTTTATTATTTTCATTTTATTGTACCACCACCACCCCTAAAAAAGTCCTAAAACTACAACAAATTTCAAGAAAAGCGGAAAAATGGCCCCATCAAATTCTTAAATATCTTTCTCTTTAGTCGCGCTACAGCCAATAGAACCAGTTTCCATCGTACCAGGAACAACGTTTGCTTTTCCGTCCACGTCATCAAGGTGCTCCGGCGACATCGCCTTGGTCTTCCTCCGTGCCCTATTGACGTAAAAATTCAAAAAAAGCAGCAAAATTGCAGCGTTGAGCACAGAATTTATTCCCCATGCCCCAATTCCGTTACATCCGCCTTTTTTCAAGTGAAGGAGAAGAACGCCGACATGGCAGATGACGTTGCATCCGAGTAGAGCCATCTGGCAATTTATAACGAACGGGAAACACGCGCTCCGGAATCCAATCGCCGTCCAGAACCGGTAACCATACACGACGGAGTAGATTGACGTTGTTAACAAAATCCCCAGAATTTGAAACGATTGAGAGAATTCGAGCCACAAAAACGACATGAGGATGAGAATAGAGTGGTTGAAGAGACGGAAGAACAACAGATTCCGGCGACGGAGAATAGCAAAAAAGGTTCGGAGCGTGTGGAGGAAACGGGTCAAGTAAAAGATGTATGACCAAAAAAAGACCCGACCGGAAGGGCGCGTGCCTAGAGGGAAACATAAGAACCATTGGAAAGGTGTGGTCTTGGTACGTTGCCAGAACCATCGGGTGTCACGGATCTCGGCAGCAGCTGATAAAAGAATTCCGGTGAAAATTGTGAGGGAGATGAGGGCCATGAAAAGGGAGTGGAGTGCGGGGATTGGGCCGAGTGGGACAGGCCGCCGGCGGTAGTACAGGAGGAGGTGGAGGAGGAGTGAGAGTAGGATATAGGTAAGGATGGAGGTCACGAGGAAAGACCACGTGGAGCCCCACGATTGGGTGTGGCTCCACCGGAAATTGATTATTTGGGGGTGTTCCGATAAGTAATATATTAATGTTTTTATGGTCATCGTCATGACTGCCGTTGACCGGTGGTCGGAACACCGGTGAAGGGGCAGTGGGTGATGGCCGGCGGTGTTTAAAGAGGATGAAAAAATAACGGAGAGAAGGTAAAACGGGTGATGAAAGAGGGGCTAACGTGGTTTGAAGGTTGGAGATTGGTTACGGGTCTTGAAGAAAACGGAAATTGTGACTGGTTGTTATTTATTTGGGGTAGTGGGATTTTATATGGTTTTCAAGAAATTTCCATATAAAATTCTAACACTAGAGACTTTTTTGAAGTGAATAACTTATTATTTATTTAACATCATATTAAAATAATTAAGAATAATTCACATGCGTAACGCATTGGACACGTTTGTTAAATGGTAGGGTAAGTTGTTTCTGTTGTGTTTAACATGCATTTCACTGTTGATTATTCTCGAACACATATATACAATCTGTTTATAAATTGCAATATGGAATTCTGTATACAATTTGTTTATCAACCTATTTAGGTTATTTATTTTAGCATGTTGATTTCATAACATAAGTTTATTTCTCGATTTTGTGAAAGTATGTTTCCATCTTTTAAATCACCATATGTGATAATATTCTTACCAGAATTCTTGAATTCAAACCTCACTAGATCGAAAAAACTATTAAGATACCCCGATTAATCCAACTATATGCGAGTCAAATATCTACTCTTTCTAATTAACTTGAGCAAGGAAAACCTCATACATTTACATGTTTCCATTTTTACTTATGTAATATGAATCCAGTTGTTATATATGGAACCAATTGCATAAATGATGTTGTATCCATCTAGAAATCACAAATAATGCTGTGCAAAAATAATGTTATCCCACGTTTAGGAACCCGGATCCCCTAGTTTCACCGCTTTCAAATCCCGGATACAAGCTTTTTCTGTCTGTTTTCATGTACCTGCTGTACCTGCTGTACTTGTCTGACGAACTAAGGATCCCCTCTTGTAAAACCCGGATCCCCTAGGGGTATCCCACACTGTGAATCCCGGATCCCCTAGGGTTGAGGCGGAGAGAGAATTGGTCGTTTTATGATGCTTTCTGCGGTCAAACTCCTAAACCAATAATGCGTTTACTTGTGGAAAATAGCTGGGTGCCCAAATTGTCAAAATAGACCATATTTTTGGTGGGACCTAATCTTACACGATCAATCGGTTATAAATTTATAGATTTAATTACATAAACATCCCTGTAGTTTACGTGACTTGTAAATTTGGTTTGAAAGTCTGTTTTTTTCATTCACTGTTCATGACTTAACGATTTCATACGTAGGAACAATTTTGGTACATCGACAATATATGACCCGAGGCATGGGCGGAACTAGAAATTTCTACCAGTGGTAGCACCCTTGTGGTGATATAAAGAATTTTTTGTAAATATATAGGGTTTAAAAGAAAAGGTTGAAAAATATGGGCTGAGAAAAAAAAACCCTTATCCTCTTAACTGATTCATTAAAAGACTTACCAAACAATACCTAAATATAAAACACTTAATTTGACATGCCAAATGCAAAAAAGGCCAAGTCTTCAAATTACAATCGCGTAGTTGAAAAAGAAATGGTACATTTTTCTATTATTTTATTAATTTATTTTTTTACTCACTTGATCAAAATTATTATAAAAATTAATAAATGATATGAAGAAAAAACACATATTATCATATGATGAATAATTGAATACCAATACAAAGCAAGTATATATATAATAAGAATATATATTATTTTCCTATTAGTAACCCTACAGATGATTTTTGTCAAATGCGAAATTCGTGTAAGTACGATTTTTGTCAAATATGCGAAATATGGTCTATTTTGACAATTTGGGCACCCAGCTATTTTCCACAAGTAAACGCATTATTGGTTTAGGAGTTTGACCGCAGAAAGCATCATAAAACGACCAATTCTCTCTCCGCGTCAACCCTAGGGGATCCGGGATTCGCAGTGTGGGATACCCATAGGGGATCCGGGTTTTGCAAGAGGGGATCCTTAGTTCGTCAGACAAGTACAGCAGGTACAGCAGGTACAGCAGGTACATGAAAACAGACAGAAAAAGCTTGTATCCGGGATTTGAAAGCGGGGAAACTAGGGGATCCGGGTTCCTAAACGTGGGATAGCATTATTTTTGCAAAACCTCAAAAAACAGTATTATTTGTGATTTCTGGATGGATACAACATCATTTATGCAATTAGTTCTTATATATGGCACTTAATTGTTTTTAATAGAAAGAGGACCAGAAAATTTATATGCATACCGATACTTTTTATATACGTAAAACTATATAAAAAAAAATTATAACAAAAAGAAACTCCATGTTATATGAAATGCAATGACAATATCGAATCCGTGAATTTTATGGATTACACAATTACCTTTATAACCTCATTGAACAATTTCGCATGGTATACTTCTAGGATTGAAAAAAAAATCAGTATGTTACCTTAATCGAAAGTAAATTACAATATTCTATGAAAGAAAATTCAATTTCCCACCCCATATTGAGATTTAGTTTAATGTTTATGGACAAAAAATTGTTAGCGACCAAACTTCTATTTCGTTGTCTACTGTTAAATGTTGGCGTGATTAAATTTTATTATCTACTGGAGATCGACGTAGAAAGGTTTCTAGTTTTCTACTAAACAATATCATGTACGATTTGGAAAAAGAATGGGTCAACATCAAATGAGTTTTTATATCACGAAAAAGCGCGACGGATCAATAGAACGCAACAAGGCACTAAACTTGGACTAGTGTACCCGCTTCCAATTGACCCAATGGATACTTTAATTTTTATCAAATTAACATTACTAATTGACATAAAATACATAATAAGAATAGATTTTTACTTAATATTTTAAACATAAAATACATACCTACTAATGAGATATAAACCATATCGAGCTACCACCGGACGGTCCCCAGAACCAGACGGATGGTTACACCACGACGTATGGCCTCAACATACGAATCACAACCACGGCTAACGTGTTGAGCGCATTTTCCGGAACAAGTACATCGAAGCAAGAGCGCATTAAATACGACCAAGGCTCGAGGACGGCTGAGTTGAAAGCTTGGGTTATTATCCTACGTACCTTCGCAGGTAATCGACCCTCTTGTCCAATGGTCCTATTAAAGCATTGGTCCGAAGGGAGAAATCCTTGCCTTCCTGTTAGGACAAAATCACAGATCAACTTGATACTGATGCTGCAGTTAGTACTGATCATACTTAGTACTGATGGGGCAGAAACTTATTACTGATGAAGTTGATACTGGTGAAAGACTATAACTTAGTTACTACTGATCAAGGCTTATTGAAGATACTACTGATCAATAGTAGTTACTACTGACGATGGATCTGGACTTACTACTGGTCACCAAAGTTACTACTGATGTTACTTATTTACTACTGGTGATTGCAGAATACTACTGATGAGCTTATATGGAACATATCGAGTCCGAGATCTTCGTAGAGATAGTTATAGCATGTAAATCAATGTATATCTATATAATTCGAATGTAAATCAAGTCCTAGAATAACTAGGGTAAATAGTTTAGCTTCAAGGACTATTATAAATAGTTCCTTACGAACTGTAAACGTACGTGTGTATTGTTAACTTGATAATATACATTGAAGCTTTTTGTGAAACTGTGTTCTTAATATTATCGTTTATTATTTACAGTTCATTGTTCTTAATATATTGATATAGTGTTGATCCGCTGCAACTTCTATAATCAATTAGATCTAAGGTGTTTATTAACTTCGTCTTAGTTAATCGATCCTGACAAGTGGTATCAAAGCGTATTGGTTCTAGATCTACTATTTGTTAAGAACAACAAAAAGTTTTAATCTTTAAAACACACACATTATTAATCATGACTGATAATAATGAAAGCACTCAGGCCAACAAAATCCCTATACTCACTCCCAATAACTTTGGGATGTGGAAGAATCATATTAAGCAATACATGCTTATTACAGATTATTCCATGTGGGAAGTTGTCCTTGAAGGAAACAAAACTGGTCCTGGACAAGCAAGCAGCTCTGCAACTGAGGCAGACAAACTTAAATGTGAGAAGGAGAAGAAAGATAAAGGAATCGAACTTAAAACTCTAAGCACTCTCCTACTGGCCATTCCTAACGACTATCAACATCTTTTTGTTGAATATGATGATGCAAAGGTGCTATGGGAAGCACTGGAGAAGAGATTCGTTGGGACCAAGAGCACCAAGAGAAACATGAAATCTGTTCTTAAACAAGACTTTGAAAACTTCAAAGGAAAGCCCAATGAAACACTCACTCAAGTGTTTGACAGATTCAACAAGCTAATTGGTGAACTTAACCAGGTTGGGGTTAAGATGGATCAAGAAGATTTCAACATGAAGTTCCTAAGATCTCTTAGTGAAGAATGGGCCATGTACACAGTGGTATATAGACAAAGAGATGCACTAGAAGAAAAGGAGTTGGATGAACTCTACAATGATCTCAGAGTATTTGAAACTGAGGTAAATCAAAAGAACCCTTCTATTTCCTCTAATAATGCTGCATTTGTCTCTAGTACAGGTCTAGGTCAAGAAACTTCCATAGGAAAGGCTGCAGATTCTGAGGATGCTGCAAGAGAATCCTTTTTCAATAGTCATGTGCATACTGCACTGATTAGTGATGACTTGGATCAATTAAATCCAGATGATCTTGAGGAGATGGACCTTAAATGGCAAATGGCTATGCTGAGCCTAAGAACCAAAAGATTCCTAAAGAGAACTGGTAGGACAAGTCTCAATTACAACAAAGGTGACAAAGCTGGATTTGACAAAACTAAAGTCAAATGTTACAACTGTAACAACCTTGGTCACTTTGCAAAAGAATGTCCTCAACCAGACAAAAGATCAAAATCAACTGCCCTTGTTTCACAACAAGGACAAGGATATGACTGGAGCTTCCAAGCAGAAGAGCACACTCAAAATCAAGCTCTCATGGCCTTTACTGACAACAAAACTGAGGTAAAACCTAAACCTTGTACTTCTGAATGTGCTAAAATTGTTAAAAACTTAGAAAAAGAAAACACTAAATTAAATGAAGACAACAGAATCAAAGAACCCTTGAGAAAAGAAGAAGGGAACAAGAAGAACAAGAGAAACTTAGTTGATTGAAAGATAATCAATAAGTTTAGGGGGAGATTGTTAGGACAAAATCACAGATCAACTTGATACTGATGCTGCAGTTAGTACTGATCATACTTAGTACTGATGGGGCAGAAACTTATTACTGATGAAGTTGATACTGGTGAAAGACTATAACTTAGTTACTACTGATCAAGGCTTATTGAAGATACTACTGATCAATAGTAGTTACTACTGACGATGGATCTGGACTTACTACTGCTCACCAAAGTTACTACTGATGTTACTTATTTACTACTGATGAGCTTATATGGAACATATCGAGTCCGAGATCTTCGTAGAGATAGTTATAGCATGTAAATCAATGTATATCTATATAATTCGAATGTAAATCAAGTCCTAGAATAACTAGGGTAAATAGTTTAGCTTCAAGGACTATTATAAATAGTTCCTTACGAATTGTAAACGTACGTGTGTATTGTTAACTTGATAATATACATTGAAGCTTTTTGTGAAACTGTGTTCTTAATATTATCGTTTATTATATACAGTTCATTGTTCTTAATATATTGATATAGTGTTGATCCGCTGCAACTTCTATAATCAATTAGATCTAAGGTGTTTATTAACTTCGTCTTAGTTAATTAGATCTAAGCAATAAGAAGAAATCATGAGTTTGATGGTGTGATTGCTGATCAAGAACATCAAATAAAGGTGTACCAGATGATTGATCAAAGGATAAAGGAAGAATTGCTTCAAGTTGTTGATGAGAAAGAGTTTTATGAATTAAAAAATAAAGAATTAACAAGTAAATTAGAAGAATGTCAACTTGAAATTGAACAAAATAAATTAACAATTAAAAAGTTTGAAAGAAGCACTAAAATTCTTGATGAATTAACTAACAATCAAACAACAGAAAAGGTTGTCCATGGGGTGGGATATCATGCTGTACCACCTCCATATAAATTCATTCATCCACTTAAAAACAGTTCAGAAAGAATCATTAATGAACTAAAAACTGAAAATCAAACTGAATCACATAATGAAACATCTGAATCAAATGATTCTTCTGATGATGATCAATCAATTGAATTTACAATTTCACCCTATCCAATTGAATCTCCAAGATCAATTGATACAAGTTTTCACACAGCACAAAGTCCAAATGACTCTCCTAAATATGATGCAGAAAATATACCAAAAATTTTAAAAAGGGGAAATGAAAGAAATAAAAATCAACTCTTAGATCAAAAATTACCAGAAGGTGCTAAAGGTAAGAAATTAAGATGTGTTATATGCAACAAAATGAATCATTTAGCAAAGGATTGTCACTTCAATCCCATAAATTGTAAAGAATTCAAAGAATTTAAAATTTTCAAAGAAAAGGCAAAAACACAGAAATTAAAAGATACTACTGGTCCTACAGTAGTAAATAAAAATAAAATTCCAATTGCTGAAACACCAAGATTTGGAAGAACTGCATCAAGACTTGTGCAAAACAGAAGAGTTGGAAGCCCAAAGAACAACAATTACTTCAAGAACAATGGAAAATCTAATCAAAATAAACAATATTTTAAATTTTCCAACACCAGTAAAAACTTTAACAAGTTTACTACTGGTGTTAACCCTAATTATAATGCTGTCTGGTTCCAATACAAAAACACTACTGGTGCTACTGGTAAAAACCCTAATTACAAGAATACTACTGCTCCTAAACCAACTTTCAAAAATACTACTGGTGTCAACCCTAAAACCACTACTGGTCATTCTAAACATGGTAAGTACCCAAATACTACTGGTCCATCAGTAGTACAGTATACAAAAGCTAAACATCATGGGTATAAACCAAGATCAGTAGAAAAACCAAACACCAGTAACACTTTTAAAAGGGCAGTAGTAAAACTAAACACCAGTAATAAACAGGTATGGGCACCAAAAATGTTTAAAGCTAAATCCCCAAAGGCTTATTTCTAAAAAGATGAACCCAAGACATACAAAGCTTGGGTTCCCAAACTTAACTGATCCTTTACTCACTTGTGCAGAGCATTCAGATCCCAGAAGAAGGAAGAACATGGCATATTGATAGTGGATGCTCAAGGCACATGACTGGAAATCTGTAAATTCTTAAAGATTTCAAGTTATTTGATGGAGGATATGTGGCCTTTGGTGAGAACCCAAAGGGAGGTAAGATTACAGGTAAAGGTACAGTTACAAATGGAAAAATTACCTTTGATGATGTATTTTATGTAGCTGAACTAAAATACAATCTTGTCAGTGTGTCTCAAGTGTGTGATAAAAAGAACAAAATTCTTTTCACAGACATTGAGTGCATCATTCTTTCTCCTGACTTTATTTTAGATGAAATATATGTTGTTTTAAGAACTCCAAGGAGAAACAATGTGTATTGCCTGGATATAGGGGGAGAACTCATTTCCTCAAATGAGGTCAACTGTTTTATATCCAAGGCAAACACCACTGAATCAGAACTATGGCATAGAAGGATGTGTCACACTAATTTCAAAAACATGAACAATTTAGTAAAAAGAAATCTGGTCATTGGACTACCTCAAAAACAATTCATGTGTGATCATCATTGTGTTGCATGCCTAAAAGGCAAACAACACAAGACTTCTCATAAGTCCAAAACTGTGAACTCTATTTCTGTTCGTTTACAACTCTTACATATGGACCTATTTGGACCTACAAATATAATGAGTATTGGAAAGAAACAATATTGCCTTGTTATTACTGATGACTTTTCCAGATATACATGGGTTTTCTTTCTCAGGACAAAGGATGAAACAAGTGAACTCATCAAGAACTTAATTGTTAAATTGGAGAACACATCTGATCAAAAAGTTAAAGCCATAAGATGTGACAATGACACAGAATTTAAAAATGCTAACTTAATTAACTTTTGTGATCTTAAAGGTATCGACAGGCAATACAGCTCACCTAGAACTCCACAACAAAATGGTGTAGCTGAAAGAAGAAATAGAACCATCATTGAAGCAGCAAGATCAATGCTAGCAGATTCAAAGTTACCAATCACTTTTTGGGCTGAAGCTGTTAATACTGCCTGTTATGTTCAGAACAGAGTATTAATAGTAAAGCCACAGTTTAAAACACCATATGAACTTTTTAATAAAAGAAAACCCTCTATAAGCTTTTTAAAATCATTTGGGTGTCCTTGTACTATTCTGATTACAAGAGAACAAATTGGTAAGTTTGACTGCAAAGCTGATGATGGAATCTTTGTGGGATAATCCACTCAAAGCAAATCATACAGAGCATTCAACAAAAGACTAAGGATAATTGAAGAAAGCATCAACGTATCCTTTAATGAAAATGTTTCTAATGAACAAGGAAATGGTCCAGATTGGCTATTTAACATAGACAATCTAACCAAATCCTTTAATTCTAACATGGATTTCAATGCAGGAAATTCAAATTGTCACTCTCAAAGGGAAGGAACATCATCTGTTAATGCTGGTCAAGAAGAGATGAGATACATAGTAGTTAATACTGCTCCTATAGTTAATACTGAGGACAGTAATAACTCAAATTCTGGAACCAGTAGTAACTCTGAGAATGAGGACAGTAGTAATTCAAATACTACTGATACCAGTAATAGTACTCAAAATACTACTGGTCCTAACAATAACCTAGATTCTCAAGATACTACTGATACCAGTAACAACAACAATACTACTGATCTCAATAAAGATAATAGCAGTAGTAACTCTGACCAAGATGATGATGAACCAAACTTCAATGACAATGAAGGATCACTAGAGGAACAACTGCCTGAGACAAATGAGTCCAATCTTGAAAATCAACTAGTAGTTGATAAAGCTACAACCACAAGGACTCAGAAGAACCATCCATTAGACCTTGTTCTAAGTGATGTTAACTCACCACTGCAAACAAGAAGCAAATTAAATAAAAGCTTAACTGCAAACATGTGTAACATAAGTTTAATTGCTAACGAATGTATGTTTGAATGCTTTTTGTCTCAGGATGAACCAAAGAAGATCCAACAAGCAATGAAGGACTCAAACTGGATTGAGGCAATGCAAGAAGAACTCCTTCAATTCAAGTTACAAGCTGTTTGGACACTTGTACCTCTACCTAAAGGAAAAAAGAGCCATTGGAACAAGATGGATCTTTAGAAACAAGAAGGATGAAAGAGGTATAGTGATCAAGAACAAAGCCAGACTTGTAGCCCAAGGATACACTCAAGAAGAAGGAATAGACTATGATGAAGTGTATGCTCCTGTTGCTAGAATTGAAGCTATAAGAATATTTCTAGCATATGCTTCATTCAAAAAGTTCAAAGTCTATCAAATGGATGTGAAGAGTGCATTCCTATATGGGAAGATTGAAGAAGAGGTCTATGTCTTCCAACCTCCAGGCTTTGAAGATCCAAAACATGGTGATTATGTGTTCAAATTGGATAAAGCTCTATATGGCCTACATCAGGCACCAAGAGCATGGTATGATACATTATCATCATATCTATTGAAGAATAATTTTAAAAGAGGAGCCATTGACAAAACTCTGTTTACAAAGAAAGTCAAAGATGATATACTACTGGTACAAATCTATGTAGATGATATCATCTTTGGTTCAACAAATGATGAATTATGCAAAGAATTTGAAGAACTGATGCAGATTAAATTCAAGATGAGCTCTATGGGTCCAATGAACTTCTTCCTTGGACTCCAAGTCAGTCAAAGAACAGATGGTATTTTGATAAATCAATCAAAATATGTCAAAGACATCTTGGAAAAGTTTGATCTGAAAGACTGCAAAAGTGCAAGTACTCCAATGGAAACACACAAACACCTACATCCTGATGTTGAGGGGGAGGATGTAGATGAACACTTATATAGGTCAATGATAGGCTCTTTGATGTACATAACTGCATCAAGACCTGACATTATGTATAGTGTTTGTGTGTGTGCAAGATATCAAGCAAGACCTAAAGAACTACACTTTCAAGCTGTCAAAAGAATATTCAGATACTTGAAAGGCAAACCATCACTAGGTCTATGGTATCTACATGATTCACCCTTTGAACTCATAGCCTACACAGATAGTGACTATGGAGGTGAATGTCAAGATAGAAAGTCCACTACTGGTGGATGTCAATTCTTTGGATCAAGACTGGTGTCATGACAATGTAAGAAGCAAACAAATGTATCAACATCAACTGCTGAAGCAGAATATGTAGCTGCATCTGCTTGTTGTGCTCAAGTTCTATGGATTCAAAACCAGCTTCTAGACTTTGGTATCTCTATCCTTAAAACTCCTATTTTTATTGATAATCAAAGTGCTATTAGTATTGTGAACAATCCGGTAAAACACTCTAAAACTAAACACATTGAAATAAGATTTCATTTTATAAGAGATTGCAATGAAAAAAAATTAATCAAAGTAGTTAAAATCCATAGTGATAATCAATTAGCAGATCTTTTTACAAAAGCATTTGATGTAGGAAGATTCAACTTCTTGGTTAGCAGTATTGGAATGATTTTGATAAATTAAAATCTCACTTAAAGTCATGTGTAAAGTTTTTGTTGTAAAAAGTTATTTATTTGTTTAAGTGTTTTACTACTGGTAGATCTGTATTACTGGTTGTAGGCATGTGCACAAAATACTACTGGTGGTTCATTACTACTGGTATGTATTAGGTTTACATAAATACTACTGGTAAGTCAGTACTACTGGTATTCACATATACTACTGGTCTTGTGTTGGTAGTTACTACTGATGTCTTTCGTTACTACTGATGTCAAAATCTTTAGTCACTACTGATGTTAGTAATTACTACTGACGTTTCATTACTGGTATTTCATTTACTACTGGTCTTTCAGAATCACAATTACCAAACTAACCCCCGTGAAAATAGCCGTTATGTTATGATTCGAAGGGCATTTTAGTCTTTTTGCAGGCTAAATCGAAAGATATAAAAGACGGCAGTCGATTAGTTTAGCATTATCTTCACTTCGATTTGCTAAATCCTCTCGATAAACCCTAATTTACGATCAAAAACCCTTCTTCAGTAACAAAAGTCATACATCTTCTTCAAAATCAAACAACAATGGCAACTCTACAATCTCTGGATGTGCAAACCGATCTTAAATATTCAGAATTTCATAATATGTGTGCATTCCTAAAGAATCCCGACGGAACAAAAGATTTCCGTCCAATCGTAAAATTTTTGAGAAATTCTTACATACAGTTTGCTTTAACTGTTAAACCAAAAGCATATCAACAGCACTTGGTTGATTTCTGGACCAATGCTGAAAGAACAGAAGGAACAACCACATCGATGATCAAATCAAAAGTAGATGGAAAGCATATAACAGTAACTGAACAATCAATCAGACACCATCTACAACTACATGATGATTCAGGTATGTTTACACTTCCTAAGGAATTCATTGCTGAAATTTTAAATAAAATGGGATATGAGGGAAGACTTAATATAGTAACTTTTCAAAAGGGTCTTCTCTCCCCACAATGGAAATTTTTAGTACATACTATTCATCATTGTATTTCTCCAAAAAGAAGTACTTGGAATGAGTTTAACAAGGCAATAGCCTCTGCTGTTGTCTGTTTATGCACAGACCAAGTATTTAATTTTTCTTACATGATTTTTGAAGGTATGTTGGGAAATCTTAGTTCTTCAAAATTTTTAATGTATCCCAGATTTCTCCAACATATCATTAATATTGAATTACAAAACTTGTCAACTCCCAAAAACATTTTTATCATTCCAGAGTTGAACAAGAAAGTTTTCTCAAATATGAGAAAACAATTTAAGTTTTCGGGCAAGGAAACCCCTCTGTTTCCTAACATGATCAAAGATCACACACAAATTGGAGTAGGTTCAATAATAGATACAACCCAAATTGAACCTCAACCCACTCCATCACCCCTAAATACAGCCCAAACACCACCCCAAACAGCCACTCAATCACCCACTAACATAGAAGTCCTGAATGTGTCCCAGGAACTTGAAATAAATCTGCAGAGTGCTACTCTTCACTCTGTGGAAGACCTACCAAACAAAACCCAAAATATTTCCACAATTTATAAAAGAAAGAAATCTTCTTTAAAGGACACCAGGGGACAAATCGAGTCACACCCAGACTCAAAGAGTTGTCCTCCAAGGAGGAGAGAGGACATGAGGCGAGGGCTTTCACTACTGATGCCCCAAAGGTGGGTGCACAGGATAGTGAAAACATCTCTAAGACCCAGACCTCGGCAACTTTAAGTGATGACTCTTTTGAGGAATTACTTAAAGGACCCCGGTGCCAAGAAACCACAAGGGGGGGCATCTCTGCTTCTTCTAGGAAGAAGAGGATGTCTAAAAGACCCAATGAATCACCAAGAAGTGATGAGGGCAGATCTGTGGAATTGATGGATAGGATGGAAAACCTTAAAGCCAATGTACCTGTTAGTGAGCCCGATGATCTTGCTAGATGGAGTGAGGGCAGTATTAAAACAAAACAATTGACGGATAAAGTGGATTCTCTTGAATCCACTGTACAAGATTGACTCAAATATCTTACAAACCAGGGAAAAACCATTGCAGTGATGAAAAGACATGTTAATACCATCAACAAACGGATGAGGTTATATGAACACAGGCTTCATCAACAAACAAAGATGATAAGAAGATTGAAAAAGAAGATTGATGATAGTGAGGCTCCACCAGTTGAGCTCACTAAGGGGGAGAAGGACAACATTCAAACCATGATTGATGAATCAATTGCAGCAGCAGCATCCTCTCTCTTAAATTTAAAAGAAACAACAGTTGATGAAGGCCCAGAAATGATGGTTACTGATGATGAACCTATTACTACTGCTCCCATGGAAGAACAAGCTAAAAAAGAAATACCAGTAGTAACTCCTACTACTGATATCATAGCAGTAGTAAGTCAGGAAGAGGGAATAATAGCACCAAATACTACTGATGCCCTATCAGTAGTAACTTCTGAAGTCACACCAGTAGTAACTACTCTGGCTACTACTGAAGAGGAAGAATTACAACTACCAGAGCTAATTGAAAGAGAAAGACATGTCATCATCTCTAAACCACCAACACCTGATCAACCACTTATCATACCTGACATTGATGATAATGTGAACTGGTTTGAGGTAGATGAATGTACACTTCCTCCACACCCAAAAATATTACCAGAAGAAGACTTGAAACTGTTTTATCCAAAATTACTACTTCCTGGTATTCCAGACATGAAATACACTCCACCTCCATCTGTTCTGCCTGCCTGTGTTGGAAAGGGCAAAGAAGTTTATGATGATGATTACCCAAACAGAGCATTAGGTCACCACATGGTGAACAAAATCAATCATGTCAGATCAGAAAAGCAATCAAGATGGAGAATAAAACATAGAAAATTCTTGGAGAATGTGGCTATGTATCAAGCTATTGAGGAAAGGAAAAAGAAAGCTGAAAAGGAAAGATCAAAAGTTCAACAACCTCAACAAGCTGAAATACCTGTTCAAATCAAAGATGCTCAGATAGAAGCTCAAATGGAAGAATTCAAGAGACTTAGAAAAGTTGAAGAGAGAACATATTCAATGTCTTGAATATCTGGTTTCTGAATGCAAGAAAACTAAAAGTGAGCTAACGGATGATGTGTCTGAATGCAAGAAAACTAGAAGTCAAAAACAGTGCAAGTCATTCCTGTTCTTGAACTACTAGTTGCTCCCTTGCAGAACAATCCAATCATCAATTGGAGAGTTATGCCCAACAATGTTATAGTAATTGTAAGGGAAGACAAGGTTATTCAGAAATTTACTGGATGGTTACCTTTGATCATGTCCTGTTCAAGAAGTGATGTTATTAAACTATTGATCATTGGTAAACCAAGGATGGGAAAGAAATCATGGAAAGAATCTGGAGCTGGATACCTAACTAGAATGATTGATGCTGCTTTCTATCCAGAAAATTATCCAGAACAATTTGCAGATCAAGGAAATGTCTATGCTTGGAATGTGATTCCAACTACCAACATGTACTTCTTTGAAAAATCTGGCAAAGTCTGTGAACTATATTTGTATGAAAAGGAATATCCTCATCCTGAGAAGACTATGTACCAGATATTCACAAACACAATGATGAAACCTTATGATGCTGTTATGTTCCAAAACAAATTAAACTATTTCACAAAGAGGAACATCAAATACATCATTGAGCAAAGAAGACAACAGAATCAAAGAACCCTTGAGAAAAGAAGAAGGGAACAAGAAGAACAAGAGAAACTTAGTTGATTGAAAGATAATCAATAAGTTTAGGGGGAGATTGTTAGGACAAAATCACAGATCAACTTGATACTGATGCTGCAGTTAGTACTGATCATACTTAGTACTGATGGGGCAGAAACTTATTACTGATGAAGTTGATACCGGTGAAAGACTATAACTTAGTTACTACTGATCAAGGCTTATTGAAGATACTACTGATCAATAGTAGTTACTACTGACGATGGATCTGGACTTACTACTGGTCACCAAAGTTACTACTGATGTTACTTATTTACTACTGGTGATTGCAGAATACTACTGATGAGCTTATATGGAACATATCGAGTCCGAGATCTTCGTAGAGATAGTTATAGCATGTAAATCAATGTATATCTATATAATTCGAATGTAAATCAAGTCCTAGAATAACTAGGGTAAATAGTTTAGCTTCAAGGACTATTATAAATAGTTCCTTACGAATTGTAAACGTACGTGTGTATTGTTAACTTGATAATATACATTGAAGCTTTTTGTGAAACTGTGTTCTTAATATTATCGTTTATTATTTACAGTTCATTGTTCTTAATATATTGATATATTGTTGATCCGCTGCAACTTCTATAATCAATTAGATCTAAGGTGTTTATTAACTTCGTCTTAGTTAATCGATCCTGACACTTCCCGCCCAATCGGTTCAATTATAAAAGGCGTCCTTCGGCACCCTTACAGGTATTCATAACACATCACATTTAATACTCTCACATAATACTTTCAATTCGTTCGCTCCAATACTTAACCTTTCGATTCGTATAAACACTAACTTGAGCGTCGGAGTGTTCTCACGGGGATCTACCCTGGGAACCTTTGACTAGAGTTGCTCATTGATTGCAGGAATCATCGTTGGAACCGTCCTGCTGTGTTAGCCACGAAAGTCGGAACCAACATATCGACACAAAATATCTTCTTTATCTATTCTCTTGACGTCGCCAAACCGAAGCTATTTCATCGACACCACAATCGACACCACCGTGCCAACGGTGTTGGTAAATCAGAGCTCTTCACTTTCAATGGAATGTTTTAAAAATCGAGTTCAACCGGCCGGTTGAACCAGGAAATGGAAGCATGCTGGACCGAATCGACTGAGTTGAAATTCAGTTATTGAACCGCTTCGAACCGGTCGGATTAATTTTGAACCGATTAGACCGGGATAATTGAACAAGATTTAAACGGTGTTCTTTTATTTTTCTTTTCCTTTTAATCTCAGTTTAAATAAATAAATAAATAAATTGAATGTTTTGTATCATTTGGAACCGTTCATGTGCACACAACCTTCTGGGACCATCTCATTTATGGTTTACCTCCTATATGCTAACAGCCTAGCTATTTGATGGTATAAACAAATCATAAGGCAACCCATTATTGTCCAAGACCATGAAAAAATATATCTGATGAATTAAGAATACTACCATTTCGGACCATCTCAAAATATATTCCAGCTCTCACCCCTGAATCCTCACGTCTCTCACTCTGAAGTTCTCTCTCATAAACTAGATAACATGGCCCATATGGATTTGTGGACGAATGGGCCTATTCTCAACAAAGCCCATATGGCATTGATTTTGATAGAATTATTGTGAAGCCGAATTTGCCCGAATATTAATAAGGATTTGATTCTTGTTCAATGTACCACTTTCACGCTCTATTCCCGACTTTTAATTTATAGATAATAAAAATGAGTTTAAAAGAAAATAAAAGAAAATTTTGTGTTTCATAAATTTTAATTCAAATGAAGAGCAAAGAACGTGAAAAAGATTCTTTACCTAAATATATTTCATAAATTTCTTCCTAAAAGTGGAAATTTTTGAAAAGAAATTAATTAATGTATTAACTATTAAGAAAAAAATTAAATTACCAAATTTACCTTAAGATAGCATAATTAGTTTACATATTGTAAATTAGATAATAAGCTTCTCTTCTCTCCGATTTAGAAATACAAAACATTATTAAAATATCTTATTTTTCTCTAATTCTAAAACACAAAATTAGAGAAACGTTCAAGAAGATTCATATTTTTTACGAAGTCTCGAAAAACAAATCTCAATCATTGATCAATAAGATCTAATGCTCAAGATTAGTCACATATTTTATAAATAAAGGGGTATTTTAGTCATTTGACACTAAAAGAATTGATTTTTTTATTTTATTTTTATTTATTTATTATTTTTTCATTAAAAAATAATATTTATTTGATAATTACGGGTAGTACTTAACTAACGTGATTTTAGTGTAAAATCAAATGTGAGTGTCATTTTATATTTAACCACATTTGATGTTTTAGTTCAATCACACGTGATTCGGTATGCAATCACATGTGATTCAATATGCAATCACATTATGTGTTATTAATGATAATAATTTTTTTCAAAATAATAATAAAAAATATAAAAAAAATAAAAATTCTGAAATAAATAATAAAAAAGATATTTTTTTTAAATGACCAAAATACCCCTCAATGTATAAAATATGTGATTAATCTTGACCATTAGATCTTATTAATCAATGATTTAGATTTGTTCCTCGGGGCTTCTTAAAAATAATGGAGCTCCTTGAACGCAACTCCACAAAATTATAAATATTTTTCTTTCCAAAGATCTCCTCTTTTCTTTTATAATTTTTTTTTCTTATCAATTATTTGAAAATTCAGAAACACAAAGTCATTGCTTACTCTTTTTTTAATGGCATGTTAATGAGATAATAACACACTTTTTTTTTTTGAACGGCAATTTAGTAAGTTAGTGGTTCGAGCCTAGACAGTGACATCCATATGGGGCAGTATGCCTTCCCTCGAACCTTCCACCTATGGGGAATAAACCTCACGTTCACGACGGGACTTGAACCCATGACCTTGGTCATAGGCAACACCTTATCTTTTTCACCAATACCACTAGGCTAGAAGCCTTGGGTAGATAATAACACACTAACATGCATGTTGAAGAACGAACCGATCGGGCCTTGGGAAATGCTGTTATTCATGCCTTCTATATTAGTCGCTAGCTCATCATCCTCTCATTGGTAACGGTCATTTTCAATGGTTATAAAATACTAGCTTGTTTTCGTTGAATAAAAGCCGAAAGTCTTTTAAATTTGATTGCATGTATGTGGACTTTTAAGGAGTCGTTAACTCAACAAATTATCATTCTTTCAAAGCTCGAAGAACCATATATGGTTGCATGAGGTGATGTACGTTTTGGCATCATAGATCAAGAGTAATTAAAATGGATTAAATACGGATATCAAAATGCACCTTTTCAACAATCTACAAACAATAGAAGCCAATAACATCAAATTCATATGCTAAAAATGAGCAAGGTTAACTCTGACCAACTTCATAAGTTAATCCATGACCATTTTACAAATTTTATTCATTGCGTTAAAAGAATATTTATTCAGCGTCAAGAGACAAGATTTTGATTGTATCCATGGGCTCTATTGTAATATTTTCAGTTAGTCGGCCTCTTATTTAGTAGGTTGAACTTTTGTTGTTGGGCTTTTTGTTAGTGGGCGCAGGCGCGCATCTTTCTTTTTAACTGATAGGTTTTGACGTTTACAGCTTCCCTTTTGTGTTTGTATTGTATCCTTTCATTATTCTAAAGGAAGTTGCTTTATCAAAAAATAAAAATAAATATTATTTAAACATCTAGGTTAATAACAAGTTAAATTAACCTATCTATTTGTCTACTTGATAATTAATTAATGTTATAAGCAGGATATAATGTTTATTCCACCCAAATATATATGGATGTTTTGTGTTTCCTGGTACCATAATCTTTATTTTTTTAAGTCTATATACTTTGAATCATAAAAAAAGGACGGTAAAAAGTATTTAATAATTAATACAATTAATGAACTTCATAAATAGTCCATGTGTCTGTACGAAAATGGAGGTTTCTGTCTCTTGACTTTTCTTATTACACGGAAGGTCTATATTCTGATCGACGGTTAAAAGGTTCCGATTCGTAATTTACTCTTACTTTTCAGTACAACAATTTTAAAGATGGTAAACGTTTTAACAATTTTGAGGCTACTTTATTTGACTTGTTTAGTTTACACGTAGTCAACAAAATACAGCCTAAATTAACCTATTGTCATATGAATGAGGCTATGAGAGTTAGGGTAGTCATATTTTAAAACTCGGATCACACGGTTAGATGCGTTGAAAACGATCGAACTTGCCAGTAGAACTGATTGCAATATTATTGATTATCAATGATAAAGTTAGTTATGAAGGATTTTGTAAGTAATTGAAATTCAGAAAATTACCGAATATGAAATTAATCAATCTTGAAGATGGTAAAGAAATGAGGAATGTGACGATTCACAAATGCAACTTAGGTTAAAATATTTCACAACACACAGAACCGTCAAACAACGTTAAGTTAAAACTTCAAAAAAATGACCCAGTCCGGTTTGTTGAGCCCGGTTCAAATACCTGGTGGTTCAATGCGGTTCAGATCTTGCAAATTGACCCGGCTACATACGCCGGCACCTCACCCGTTATCCGGTCTGACCGGACCGACCCAGTTGTTAAAACATTGTAAAAAACACCATCAGGGCCTGTAATGTTACATCAATGGTGAACAAACACAGTTACTCAGAGAGAAAAATAACTCATCTCTTTTAACAGAAAAAGTGTTTGCAAGAAGTTAAGAACTAAAGAAACAATCTTGCCATTCATACTTACTAACTCAGCTAATCAACTAACAGAACCGTTACTAACAACCTTCTGGAAGTTACACTTTGCATCCTTCGACTTAATACCAAGGTTCTAAAAGGCGCGCCATGGCGGCGCCAAGACGTGAGGCGCGGCGTCGACGTTACGAAACAGACCATGGCGGCTAGGCTAGGCGTGGCGTGAGATAAGGCGTGATAAGGCGCGACAAGGCGCGCCTTATGGCGAGTTTTCTTGAAGGCGGCCGTGAAAAATGATTTTTTTTTTTTAAATGATAAAATATATAATTATAAATTTAGATGTAATATTTTTTATGAGCTTTATGTATGAATTGTTATATAAATCAATAGATCTATATAATTTTTTTAATTTAATATACGTATATATATAAATTATATAAAAAATTTGCCGACTTAAATCACGCCTTGAAAAACGCCATGGCCCGCCATGGCTCGCCTTGGCTGAGGCTTGATGGTGCCGCCACACCACGCCTTACGCTTTCTAGAACCTTGCTTAATACAACTTGATAATTAGGGGTGTTTGGGAAGGATTATTTCCTAAATTAATATATAAGCTAGTTTGTGCTTATATAAGCTTATTTAAAAAGTTTTAAATAAGTTGTTCTGAGGTAAATTATAAGCTTATTTATTGTTTTTACATTCTTAATTTCTTATCCTCTCGTTTAACTATAAGTCTACAATCCCAATTCACCTTTGTAAAAATGTGTATCCTTTTTATTCATTTGACAATACCTTATATAAACTTTTCTAAATACTAATTTATTCAAGAAAAAACATATTAGCTCGTAGTTAAAAGCACTTTTAAATAAGGTTTACCCATCTTTCTATTTTGAAGCTGTTGTATATTTGTCATTTTAGCCTCTGTACCTTCACAAGGCCACTGGT
Source organism: Calendula officinalis (assembly GCA_963853835.1). Classification (NCBI taxonomy): domain Eukaryota; kingdom Viridiplantae; phylum Streptophyta; class Magnoliopsida; order Asterales; family Asteraceae; genus Calendula; species Calendula officinalis. The sequence continues at coordinate 11,919,977 of OY970822.1, read as the reverse complement.
GAGAATATTGTTGGGGACTTTAAACGGGTTATTTGCTTTGAATTCGCTAAAACTCCGATTTTAAGACAAAGGCGTCAATATTCAAACGTTTTACTTGAAGGTTCTTGTGTATTCTCAAGTAATTTTTAAATCCTCCATTTTAATTTGTTTTTTATGATAGCTCATACAACATGAATGTTGTGATTTGTATTACCAATATTGTTGGGATCTCTCTGATTTTATCCGATTGAAAATTTCGAGTGTACCTTCGAAATACTTTGATCTGAAAGTGACTACACGACTTCAGAGATTCCAAGCATTCAAAATTTATTACAAAATTTCTAACAATGAATTGGTGCTTTATGATAAAAAATTGCGGTGTACAAGTTACCATACAATATTCAAATACCTTGTTTTCCTATATTAGATTTAGTTTAATCAAGATCTACCTGCACATCGCCCCAAGTTAGTAACTAGTCAATGGATAATATATATGATGTATAGCCGTTGACTTTCGGGTCCAACTTCCTAACTCATCCAGCCCATGGTGTCGGCGTGAAGTGTGATCCCACATGGTAAGTAAAAAAGAATTAAAAACGTATCAACACAATAAAAGAAGTAGACGTTCAAGTGAAGCATGTGGGTGTCATTTCAGTGTGAAAGGAAACACAAAAGATTGGTTATTCTCGTTACGCCATGTGCCGAACATGGGTTTCTATCAATTCCCTCATTATTAGATTTGAAATCAAAGGGGGTCATACGAATAACCTTCAATTTTATTTTGTCTATAATCTTAAATATAGTCCACCAATGTCACATGCACTTCAATAATTTTAGTCACGGTGCCATATGTTCTTGCTACTTAATCACTTAGTGCCCTTTTTTTAAGCCAAATACCGTAACAAAAAACGACATGCATGTTGTATGATAAACGTACGTATTCGTTATATGAGACGAGCTAATGATTATGGTATGATATATAATACTCACTCTATCTCATAATAAAATTCTAGTTTCTTCTTAATTTTTTGTCTTAAGTAAATGTTCTATTTTTCAAACTTAGTTCCACTCAACAAAATTATATTTTTTTATATCAGTGACTTACCACTAACTATTCTTCTCGCAAAATTAACTTTATATTTTAATTAAAATTATAATAAGTACTTATTACTAACTATCTTTTATAAGTTTGTGCAAATTAAATAGATTCGAGAAATTTTTTATATTACAAAAGGAGTATCTCTATCAACTATAAAACATGGACGGGGTTTTAATGGTTAATGATATGTTTTGTACGCAGTTCTTGCATACACATGACACGTGACGTGAAGATTAACTTTGTAATTACCCAAAAAGAAGATACATTTACTTAGGATACAAGCTAGTATGTGTGCATGGGCCTTTTTGTGCGTACGTTAGTCTACAAGGACATGTCTTTTAGTAATATTGCAAGTATTGCTTAGTTTAGAACAACTCTATATAAATCGATCTTTAGGCTCAAGAATAGTTAGTTCTTGATCTGGAATATACAACTACAAAGAATAAAACTTGCGGAATTAAACGAACAAATTTGTATTGCTAAACAAGGTTTTCATCATCATCAATTTATACAATGATTACTAAAAGCCCCAATTCTACATAAAATATGTAAAACAGTTTTAAATTTATAACATGATCATAATATGACCTTGAGGCTTAAAGAACACACACATAAACACATTTTTGAATAAACGTGGGTTTCAAGAACGACTAATTCTATGTCATTAGGTCTCTTTATATAATAGAGAACTTAAGACTTACAAGGAAAAGATAATTACTAAATCTTTTGAATTCTATAAAGATATACTAAATCTTTTACATTTATCATTATCTCCTAAATCTTCATTCAAATCTTGAATTCCATATCAACGATTTAGGTCCTTGTAGTTTCCAAGTTTTGACACATCAAATCTAAATAAATATTCTAGAATATTCCTAACAATCTTCCCCTATTTGATTTGACAAAACTTATAGAATTAGCTTGGAATTTTCAAGTCTCTTCCCCTTTTTGACATAATCAAATACAAATCTGAAACTTGAACTTCCCCTTGAATGATCAACACTTTTTCTTCCCCTGAAAGTGTTCTATCATTCTTGTGTCTTCGAGGCTATATCAATTACATTGAAAATAAATCAACTTTTATTTGAAGTTGAAGTAGAAACTCAAACTATGCATCACATCCCGTCTAAATCAAGTAATCAGCAACATCATATCTTGTATGAAGGACCTTCTTGGCCTTCAACAGATCTTTCCGTTAAGATTCTGTTGAATTGCAGTTACATCAATACATAACATCTTATGTAGTAAGACTTTCCACTTCTTCTTCAAACAAAATTAAATATATCTTCTTCTGTAATTGACTAATGAAGATCAAATATATAACAAATAAACCTTCTTCCTTTATCTTCATCAAGCCTTCAACCTATGTGTGTGAATAATGTGATTCGTTTCACATTAATATCACGAGTTATTTTCATCCTCTTTTTATCGAGAATAAATAATAATAAGTGATTAAACCGGATACTTTCAATAAACTGTAGTATGGAATGAACATGGTGTGTGTCATGTTTTCCAAAATATGATGTAACGGTTATTAGGAAGAACTCAGTACTAAATTTGTACCCATGAGGATCAGTAGCAAAATTTTGATCAATCAGTAGTAACGTTGTATTTTATCTACTTTCCTCATTTACTACTGATCAGTAGTAATGTTGGAGCAGCAGTAATGTTGGATCAGTAATAACATAGTAACAGCAAAAGATCAGTAGTAAAAAAAATAATGAGTGACAGTAGCAACATATGCGAGGTGATCAACGGTAACTAATTGTTTGTTTCTTGTTTCTGCCTGTCAATTTATGCATAAAAAAAACTTGCGTGTTTTAAAAAAATATTTGCCGTAAGTAAACACCCAAACAATTCGTCCGTTTGCACGTGAGGGATTCAAATTGATAGCATTGCGACGGTCACTTTCTGTCCGCTCCCTTTCTTTTCTTTGGAGGGGTGTGGCAATTTGCTTCCCTTCTTCCATGTTCACCATCCCAAATAATTTGATAGTAAAAGGAATTAAAAAAAATTGCTACCTACCACGATAGTTACGAATCAATGAAGAATTGGGAAGGCAATCTCCAGTAATTAATTTATTTAATAATTGTATCACCATATTGATTTTGGAGCAAATATTCTATCTTCGAATATAAAGAGATTCGCCAATGCAGATATACACTTGAAAGCCATGCTTGTCAAGAATTAAATAACAAATAAAGTTATTGTTTAGGAGATATCCGGAAAACACAGCGGCCACAATTCATCAAACCATTCGTTCCATGTATCGCAGCTTTAATCCAAATCGTAATATCTTCAGCGAACATAGATCCTTGTTTCATTCCAGATCTGGAGCCACCCGCTCTGATACCAATTGCTGAGTTTAGAACAACTCTATATAAATCGATCTTTAGGCTCAAGAATAGTTAGTTCTTGATCTGGAATATACAACTACAAAGAATAAAACTTGCGGAATTAAACGAACAAATTTGTATTGCTAAACAAGGTTTTCATCATCATCAATTTATACAATGATTACTAAAAGCCCCAATTCTACATAAAATATGTAAAACGGTTTTAAATTTATAACATGATCATAATATGACCTTGAGGCTTAAAGAACACACACATAAACACGTTTTTGAATAAACGTGGGTTTCAAGAACGACTAATTCTATGTCATTAGGTCTCTTTATATAATAGAGAACTTAAGACTTACAAGGAAAAGATAATTACTAAATCTTTTGAATTCTATAAAGATATACTAAATCTTTTACATTTATCATTATCTCCTAAATCTTCATTCAAATCTTGAATTCCATATCAACGATCTAGGTCCTTGTAGTTTCCAAGTTTTGACACATCAAATCTAAATAAATATTCTAGAATATTCCTAACAAGAACTATTTATAATAGTCTTTGAAGCTAAACTATTTACCCTAGTTATTCTAGGACTTTGATTTACATCGAATTATAAAGATATACATTGATTTACATTCTATAACTATCTCTACGAAGATCTCGGACTTGATATGCTTCCAAAACGCGTATCAGTAGTAAACTGCAATCACCAGTAGTAAATTCATAACATCAGTAGTAAGTTTGGTGACCAGTAGTAAGTCCAATATCAACGTCAGTAGTAACTACTATTGATCAGTAGTATCTTCAATAAGCTTGATCAGTAGTAACTTTAGTTATAGCCTTCACCAGTATCAACTTCATCAGTAGTAAAATGTTCTGCCCCATCAGTACTAAGTATGATCAGTACTAACTGCAGCATCAGTAATAAGTTGATCTGTGTTTTGCTCCAACAATCTCCCCCTAAACTTATTGATTATCTCTTAATCAATCAAGTTTCTTTTGTTCTTCTTCTTCTTTCTTTCTCTTCTCTAGGGTTCTTTGATTTTGAGCTTTTCTTTGTGCTATAATGTACTTGCTGTTTCTTTTTGTAAAATAATTCAATTTGTTCTGAAACATTACTTCATCATGATATTTGTGAATATCTGATACATTGTCTTCTCAGAGTGTGGATATTCTTTTTTATATAAGTACAGTTCACATACTTTTCCAGATTTTTCAAAGAAGTACATTTGAGCAGTTGGAATCACATTCCAATGATAAACATTTTCTTCACTGGTAAATTGTTCTGGATAGTTGTCTGGATAAAATGCAGCATCAATCATTCTAGTTAGGTATCCAGCTCCAGATTCTTTCCATGATTTCTTTCTCATCATTGGTTTACCAATGATCAATAGTTTAATAACATCACTTCTTGAACACGACATAATCAATGGTAACCATCCAGTGAATCTCTGTACAACTTTGTCTTCCCTTATGATCTCTATCACATTATTATTCAAAATTTTCCAATTTATGATAGGATTGTTCTGTAAGGGAGCAACTGGTAGATCAAGAACAGGAATAACTTGCTCTGATTTTGACTTCTTTTGAGCACTTTGTTCTTGAGAAACCATCTTTCTTTTCTTTGTTGATGGCTCACCAGTAGTTGAGATACTATCCTTCTTGAATAAGTTTGGACTGATTGGGATTAAAGTTTTAATTGGACTTAAGGCTTTGGATTTCTTTTCTTCTTCTGCTTCTTGTTCAGCCAAGTCTTTCTTCTTAGCAGTACAATATCTTTCAATGATAGTCATCATTTTCATTCTACCAAATGACTTAGCACTTTGCCCTTTTGATTTCAAATACTCAATCATATTGGCCTTCTGTTCAAACACATCATCAGTTAATTCACTTTTAGTCTTCTTGCATTCAGAAACTAGATATTCAAGGCATTGAATATGTTCTTCTTCAACTTTTCTGAGCCTTTTGAATTCTTCCTTTTGAGCTTTTATCTGAATGTCATCTGTTTGAACAGGTATTTGAACAGGGATGTTAATTTCTTGAGTTTTCTTCTTTTTGTTTTCCTCAAGAGCTTGATACATCTCCACTTTTTCCAAATATCTCTTTTGCTTCACCTTCCATTTAGACTGTTTATCAGCTCTGACAAGATTTATCTTGTTTACCATGTAATGACCCTGTGCTCTGTTGGGGTAATCCTCATCATAAGTTTCTTTGCCCTTTCCAATATGAGCTGAAGGTGGAGGTGGAATATATTTCATATCAGGCACACCACTGATTATTATTGAAGGATTGAATAAAAACCTAAGCTCATTTTGTTGCAGTATTTTTGGATGTGGAGGAAGTGAGCACTCATCAACCTCAAACCAATTCACATTATCATCAATGTCAGGTATGATAAGTGGTTGATCAGGTGTAGGTGGTTTGGTTGATCAGGTGGTAGCTGTAATTCTTCCTCTTCAGTAGTAACCAGAGTAGTTACTACTGGTGTGACTTCAGGAGTTACTACTGATAGGGCATCAGTAGTATTTGGTGCATTCAATTCCTCTTCTTGACTTACTACTGCTATGATATCAGTAGTAGGAGTTACTACTGGTATTTCTTTTTCAACTTGTTCTTCCATTGTAGCAGTAGTAATAGGTTCATCTTCTGTAACCATCATTTCTGGGCCTTCATCAACAGTTGTTTCTTTTAAATTTAAGAGAGAGGATGCTGCTGCTGCAATTGATTCATCAATCATGGTTTGAATGTTATCCTTCTCCCCCTTAGTGAGCTCTACTGGTGGAGCCTCACTAACATCAATCTTCTTCTTCAATTTTCTGATGATTTTAGTTTGTTGATGAAGCCTGTGCTCATAGAATCTCATTCTCTTGTTAATGGTGTTCATATGTCTTTTCATTGCAGCCATTGTTTTCCCTTGGTTTGTAAGATACTTGAGACAATCTTGTACAGTGGATTCAAGAGAATCCACTTTATCCGTCAATTGTTTTGTTTTAATACTGCCCTCACTCCATCTAGCAAGATCATCGGGCTCACTAACAGGTACATTGGCTTTAAGGTTTTCCATCCTATCCATCAATTCCACAGATCTGCCCTCATCACTTCTTGGTGATTCATTGGGTCTTTTAGACATCCTCTTCTTCCTAGAAGAAGCAGAGATGCCCCCCCCCCCCTTGTGGTTTCTTGGCACCGGGGTCCTTTGAGTAACTCCTCAAATGAGTCATCACTCAAAGTTGCCGAGGTCTGGGTCCTAATGATGTTTTCACTGTCCTGTGCACCCACCTTTGGGGCATCAGTAGTGAAAGCCCTTGCCTCATGTCCTCTCTCCTCCTTGGAGGACAACTCTTGGAGCATGGGGTTTGACTCAATTTGTCCCCTGGTGTCCTTTGAAGAAATTTTCTTTCTTTGATAAATTGTGGAAATATTTTTGGTTTTATCTGGTAGGTCTTCCACAGAGTGAAGAGTAGCACTCTGCAGATTTATGTCAAGTTCCTGGGACACATTCAGGACTTCTATATTAGTGGGTGATTGAGTGGCTATTTGGGGTGGTGTTTGGGCTGTATTTGGGGGTGATGGAGTGGGTTGAGGTTCAATTTGGGTTGTATCTATGATTGAACCCTCTCCAATAGTTGTTTGATCTTTGATCATATTAGGAAACAGAGGGGTTTCCTTGCCCGAAAATTTAAATTGTTTTCTCATGTTTGAGAAAACTTTCTTGTTCAACTCAGGTAGTATAAAAATGTTTTTAGGAGTTGACAAGTTTTGTAATTCACAGTTTATGATATGTTGTAAAAATCTGTGATACATTAAAAATTTGGAAGAACTAAGATTTCCCAACATACCTTCAAAAATCATTTGAGAAAAATTAAATACTTGGTCTGTGCATAAGCAGACAACAGCAGAGGCTATTGCCTTAGTAAACTCATTCTAAGTACTTCTTTTTGGAGAAATACAATGCTGAATAGTATGTACTAAAAATTTCCATTGTGGGGAGAGAAGACCCTTTTAAAACGTTACTATATTCAGTCTTCCCTCATAACCCATTTTATTTAAAATTTCAGCAATGTATTCCTTAGGAAGAGTAGACATACCTGAATCATCGTGTAATTGTAGATGGTGTCGAATTGATTGTTCTGTGACTGTTATATGCTTTCCATCTACTTTGGATTTGATCATAGATATGGTTGTTCCTTCTGTTTGTTCAGCATTGGTCCAGAAATCCACCAAGTGCTGTTGATATGATTTTGGTTTTACAGTTAAAGCAAAGTGTATATAAGAATTTCTCAAAAATTTGACTATCGGACGAAAATCTTTTGTTCCGTCGGGATTCTTTAGGAAGGCACACATATTGTGAAATTCGGAATATTTGAGATCGGTTTTCACATCCAGAGATTGTAGAGTTGCCATTTGTTGTTGATTTTGAGAGAAAGATGTACGTATTTTGTTACTGACTTAGGGTTTTTGATCGTAAACTAGGGTTTATCGAGAGGATTTAGCAGATCGAAGTGAGGATAATGCTAAACTAATCGACTGCCGCCTTTTATATCTTTCGATTTAACCTGCAAAACGACTAAAATGCCCTTCGAATCATAATATAACGGTTATTTTCATGGGGGTTAGTTTGGTAATTGTGATTCTGAAAGACCAGTAGTAAATAAGATATCAGTAGTAAAACGTCAGTAGTATCTATTAACATCAGTAGTGACTAAGGATTTTGACATCAGTAGTAACTATAGACATCAGTAGTAACTATAGACATCACAAGACCAGTAGTATATGTGAATACCAGTAGTACTGACTTACCAGTAGTATTTATGTATACCTAATACACACCAGTAGTAATAAACTATCAGTAGTATTTTGTGCACATGCCTACAATCAGTAATACAGATCTACCAGTAGTAAAACACTTTAAATAAATAACTTTTTACAACAAAACTTTACACATGATTTTAAGTGAGATTTTAATTTATCAGAATCATTCCAATGCTGCTAACCAAGAAGTTGAATCTTCCTACATCAAATGCTTTTGTAAAAAGATCTGCTAATTGATCATCAGTATGAATTTCAACAACTTTGATTAATTTCTTTTCATTACAGTCTCTTATAAAATGAAATCTTATTTCAATGTGTTTGGTTTTAGAGTGTTTTACTGGATTGTTCACAATACTAATAGCACTTTGATTATCAATAAAAATAGGAGTTTTAAGGATAGAGATACCAAAGTCTAGAAGCTGGTTTTGAATCCAGAGTACTTGAGCACAGCAAGCAGATGCAGCTACATATTCTGCTTCAGCAGTTGATGTTGATACATTTGTTTGCTTCTTACATTGCCATGACACCAGTCTTGATCCAAAGAATTGACATCCACCAGTAGTGGACTTTCTATCTTGACATTCACCTCCATAGTCACTATCTGTGTAGGCTATGAGTTCAAAGGGTGAATCATGTGGATACCATAGACCTAGTGATGGTTTGCCTTTCAGGTATCTGAATATTCTTTTAACAGCTTGCAAGTGTGATTCTTTAGGTCTTGCTTGATATCTTGCACACACACAAACACTATACATAATGTCAGGTCTTGATGCAGTTAAGTACATCAAAGAGCCTATCATTGATCTATATAAATGTTCATCTACATCCTCCCCCTCAACATCAGGATGTAGGTGTTTGTGTGTTTCCATTGGTGTACTTGCACTCTTACTGTCTTTCAAATCAAATTTCTCCAAGATGTCTTTGACATATTTTGAGTGATTTATCAAAATACCATCTGTTCTTTGATTGACTTGGAGTCCAAGGAAGAAGTTCATTGGACCCATAGAGCTCATCTTGAATTTAATCTGCATCAGTTCTTCAAATTCTTTGCATAACACATCATTTGTTGAACCAAAGATGATATCATCTACATAGATTTGTACCAGTAGTATATCATCTTTGACTTTCTTTGTAAATAAAGTTTTGTCAATGGCTCCTCTTTTAAAGTTATTCTTCAATAGATATGATGATAATGTGTCATACCATGCTCTTGGTGCCTGATGTAGGCCATACAGAGCTTTATCCAATTTGAACACATAATCACCATGTTTTGGATCTTCAAAACCTGGAGGTTGGCATACATAGACCTCTTCTTCAATCTTCCCATATAGAAATGCACTCTTCACATCCATTTGATAAACTTTGAACTTTTTGAATGAAGCATATGCTAGAAATATTCTTATGGCTTCAATTCTAGCAACAGGAGCATATACTTCATCATAGTCTATTCCTTCTTCTTGAGTGTATCCTTGGGCTACAAGTCTGGCTTTGTTCTTGATCACTATACCTCTTTCATCTTTCTTGTTTCTGAAGATCCATCTTGTTCCAATGGCTCTTTTTCCTTTGGGTAGAGGTACAAGTGTCCAAACAGCTTGTAACTTAAATTGAAGGAGTTCCTCTTGCATTGCCTCAATCCAGTTTGAGTCCTTCATTGCTTGTTGGATCTTCTTTGGTTCATCCTGTAATCTTACCTCCCTGTGGATTCTCACCAAATGCCACATATCCTCCATCAAATGACTTGAAATCTTTAAAATTTTGCAGATTTCCAGTCATGTGCCTTGAGCATCCACTATCAACATGCCATGTTCTTCCTTCTTCTGGGATCTGAATGCTCTGCACAAGTGAGTAAAGGATTAGTTAAGTTTGGGAACCCAAGCTTTATATGTCTTGGGTTCATCCATTGAGAAATAAGCTTTTGGGGATTTAACTTTAAACATTTTTGGTACCCATACTTGTTTATTACTGGTGTTTTGTTTTACTACTGCCCTTTTGAAAAATTTACTGGTGTGAGAATTTTCTACTGATCTTGGTTTATACCCGTGATTTTTAGCTTTTGAATGTTTTACTACTGATGGACCAGTAGTATTTGGGTACTTACCATGTTTAGAATGACCAATAGTGTTTTTAGGGTTGACACCAGTAGTATTTTTGAAAGTTGTTTTGGGAGCAGTAGTATTTTTGTAATTAGGGTTTTGACCAGTAGTATTCTTGTACTGGTACCATACAGCATTATAATTAGGGTTAACACCAGTAGTAAAGTTGTTAAAGTTTTTACTGGTGTTGGAAAACTTAAAATATTGTTTATTTTGATTGGATTTTCCATTGTTCTTGAAGTAATTGCTGTTCTTTGGGCTTCCAACTCTTCTGTTTTGCACAAATCTTGGTGCACTTCTTCCAAATCTTGGAGTTTCAGCAATTTGAGTTTTATTTTTATTTACTACTGAAGAGCCAGTAGTATCTTTCAACTTTTGAGTTTTTGCATTTTCTTTAAAAATTTTAAATTCCTTTAACTCTTTGCAGTTTATTGGATTGAAGTGACAATCCTTTGCTAAATGATTTACTTTATTGCAAATAACGCATTTTAATTTATTATCTTGAGCCTTTATGATTTTTCTTTGTTCTAAGAGTTGGTTCCTATTTCTTTGATTTCCCCTTTTTAGAATTTTGGGTATATTTTCTGCATCATATTTAGGAGATTCATTTGGACTTTGTGCTGTGTGAAAACTTGTATCAATTGATTTTGGTGATTCAGTTTGAGAGATTGTAAATTCAATTGATTGATCATTATCAGAAGAATCATTTGATTCAGATGTTTCATTATGTGATTCAGTTTGATTTTCAATTTTTAATTCATTAATGATTCTTTCTGAACTGTTTTTAAGTGGTGGAATGATTTTATATGGAGGTGGTACAGCATGATATCCCACCCCATGAACAACTTTTTATGTAGTTTGATTGTTAGTTAGTTCATCAAGAATTTTAGTGCTTCGTTCAAACTTTTTGATTGTTAATTTATTTTGTTCAATTTCAAGCTGACATTCTTCTAATTTACTTGTTAGTTCTTTATTTTTTATTTCATAAAACTCTTTTTCATCTACAGCTTGAAGTAATTCTTCCTTTATCCTTTGATCAATCATCTGGTACACCTTTATTTGATGTTCTTGATCAGCAATCACACCATCAAACTTATGATTTCTTCTGACTGCTTTTGCTAAATCTTCATTTAATTTAGTGTTTTCTTTTTCTAGATTTTTAACAATTTTAATACATTCAGAAGTACAAGGTTTAGGTTTTACCTCAGTTTTGTTGTCAGTAAAGGCCATGAGAGCTTGATTTTGAGCATGCTCTTCTGCTTGGAAGCTCCAGTCATAGCCTTGTCCTTGTTGTGAAACAAGGGCAGTTGATTTTGATCTTTTATCTGGCTGAGGACATTCTTTTGCAAAGTGACCAAGGTTGTTACAGTTGTAACATTTGACTTTAGTTTTGTCAAATCCAGCTTTGTCACCTTTGTTGAAGTTGAGGCTTGTCCTACCAGTTCTCTTTAAGAATCTTTTTGTCCTTAGGCTCAGCATAGCCATCTGCCATTTAAGATCCATCTCCTCAAGATCATCTGGATTCAATTGTTCCAAGTCATCACTAATCAGTGCAGTATGCACATGACTAGTGAAAAAGGATTCTCTTGCAGTATCCTCAGAATCTGCAGCCTTTCCTGTGAAGGTTTCCTGACCTTGACCTGTACTAGAGACAAATGCAGCATTATTAGAAGAAATAGAAGGGTTCTTTTGATTTACCTCAGTTTCAAATACTCTGAGATCATTGTAGAGTTCATCCAACTCTTTTTCTTCTAGAGCATCTCTTTGTCTATATACCACTGTGTACATGGCCCATTCTTCACTAAGAGATCTTAGAAACTTCATGTTGACATCTTCTTGATCCATCTTAACCCCAACCTGATTAAGTTCACCAATTAGTTTGTTGAATCTGTCAAACACTTGAGTGAGTGTTTCATTGGGTTTTCCTTTGAAGTTTTCAAAGTCTTGTTTGAGAACAGACTTCATGTTCCTCTTGGTGCTCTTGGTCCCAACGAATCTCTTCTCCAGTGCTTCCCATAGTACCTTTGCATCATCATACTCAACAAAGAGATGTTGATAATCGTTAGGAATGGCCAGTAAGAGAGTGCTTAGAGCTTTAAGTTCGATTCCCTTGTCCTTCTTCTCCTTCTCACATTTAAGTTTGTCTGCCTCAGTTGCAGAGCTGCTTGCTTGACCAGGACCAGTTTTGTTTCCTTCAAGGACAACTTCCCACATAGAATAATCTGTAATAAGCATGTATTGCTTAATACGATTCTTCCACATCCCAAAGTTGTTGGGAGTGAGTATAGGAATTTTGTTGGCCTGAGTGCTTTCATTATTATCAGTCATGATTAATAATGTGTGTGTTTTAAAGATTAAAACTTTTTATTGTTCTTAACAAATCGTAGATCTAGAACCAATACGCTCTGATACCACTTGTCAGGATCGATTAACTACAGAGAAGTTAATAAACACCTTAGATCTAATTGACTATAGAAGTTGCAGCGGATCAACACTATATCAATGTAATTAAGAACAATGAACTGTAAATAATAAACGAAAGTATTAAGAACACAGTTTCACAAAAAGCTTCAATGTATATTATTGAGTTAACAATACACACGTACGTTTACAATTCGTAAGGAACTATTTATAATAGTCCTTGAAGCTAAACTATTTACCCTAGTTATTCTAGGACTTTGATTTACATCGAATTATAAAGATATACATTGATTTACATTCTATAAATATCTCTACGAAGATCTCGGACTTGATATGCTTCCAAAACGCGTATCAGTAGTAAACTGCAATCACCAGTAGTAAATTCATAACATCAGTAGTAAGTTTGGTGATCAGTAGTAAGTCCAATATCAACGTCAGTAGTAACTACTATTGATCAGTAGTATCTTCAATAAGCTTGATCAGTAGTAACTTTAGTTATAGCCTTCACCAGTATCAACTTCATCAGTAGTAAAATGTTCTACCCCATCAGTACTAAGTATGATCAGTACTAACTGCGGCATCAGTAATAAGTTGATCTGTGTTTTGCTCCAACAATATATGAAGTGATATTTCGTAATTATGGTCATAGATTCTGTGGCAATTCATACGCAATCATTTCCTCATGTTCTTTAGGGTCAAAAAGCAATAATTTCACTGTTTCAGGCGTTGAGTGGTAAAAATGGCCTTCAATCAACCTCTCGTTGATTCAGGAGGATTTACGCTTGCAAGGTGTCATCTCCTTTGCGGTTATTGGTTGCACTTTTGTGCTTTTACACGTTCATGATACGCATTACTTTACCTAAGGGAGATAATTAGTTTTTTTATGTTCGAGTTCAAATCGAAATCGAATTAGTTTATGCTCGAGTTTGAGTAGCTCGTTGATTGCTCGACTCGTTAACATTCTAAATTTACCCATTGGTTAATTATTATATTTTAATATTAATTCTATCGATTTGTAGAATATATGGATTTAATTAATCGTGTAATTAGTTCTACGTTTTATTGTACGCATAGAGATATCTACATATAAACAACCGTTGATCAACGTGTATATAGGCATAAGTAAATTTTGTTTTTTTCTGATAAAAATGTTCGTAGTAGTGGGGTTTAGTCTCTGTTTCAAATTTGAAAAATTGGAGTGAAAGCGTTGTTAAATTATAATTGTATGCATGTTGCATTTGGGCCCACGGATTTAAAATACGATAGGTGAAGGGGTCCCAACTTTATTGGAAGGTTACGTGGAAAGAACCAAATTTATTGCCTTCATTATGGTCATCTTTCGTTTCCTGTTGAACTACACGGTGTTTTAAAATCCGGGTTGACCCGGCTAATTGCACATGTTCAAACGCGACTTGGTCTAAAAGGCGGTTCAACCGTGACCGGCTTTTTACTTAGAATCGACCCGGTTTGACCAGACCGGGTATTATCAAAACCGGTGATCCAGGTTGACCCGGTTTTTAATATTTTTACTTCAAATGTACTTAGAATCGACCCGGTTTGACCCGACCGGGTATTGTCAAAACCGGTGACCGGGTTAACCATATTTTTACTTCAAATGTTTAGTGCATGATACACAAATTTTTTATGTAATATTTTTTTATATGTTGTTAGTTAACCCATTTTTTAATGATTTTATTTCAAATATATAATAATATACAAATTTTATTGCATGATGTATACATCTTTTATATAATATTTATTTATGTATTGTTAGTTAACCCGCCGGTTGAACCGGTTGACCCGTGACCCGGTCATCTTTCCCGGCCGAGTAATTACTCGGGTTTTAAAACATTTAGTACATGTTGAAACCAGTTCTCCGGAGGTCCGGACGTAAGGTCGTTTATGCTTGGAACCTTGTAAGAAGACCTGAAATCAACCGCAAACCTTGGGTTAGATGCTCCCCGAGGGTGATCCTCGTGAGGGCACTCCAACGCTCAAGTCAGTATTTATTGACGTAAGGTCTATCGGGTAGTTAATGCTATATGTAAAGATCGTATTGAATGTAAGGGGTAAGTAGTGAACATACCGAGTGTTCGATGCCTTTGCTATTGCTTATCCATGGTTATTTATAATCATGTCGAAATGGGCGGGAAAGGGAGAATGGACGGCTTCGGACCGGTCCGTCACGGGGTCTCGAGGTTAAAGGAGATAACTCTGGGTCCCTTTCCCTTCACGTCGTAGCACAGTGCAACGCCGTCACCCCCTAGGAACTTGTTCGCATTAAATGCGCTCACGTCTCGAAGTCGCTTTCCCGGGATATCCGCTTCGTCTTAGATCATTGTCGCGAAGATTCGTGGGTCCCTACCGTCCGGTATGCTAAGTGCGGACAACCTTTCACTTATCATGACGGTAGGGTAGGATACTTCATTAAGTCCCTCAAGTTAGGAAGAGCTTCATGCTTAGAAACTCTTCTTAACTTGTCCAATCACTAGCCGTCCCATCATAGGGAAGTAACCGTTGGTCCTACTTGACCGTTAGACCTTTCCGTTGCCCTGGTGGATTACCAAGACTCTTTAAATTCCTCTCCTATATATATATGTCTTCTTCCCGACTTCGTTATTACTCCTCTTCTTGATTTCGCTTCTTTACTTCAAGCTTCTTTACGCCTTTTTCTTCCTTAACGATTTTGCTATTATGAAGAAAGATAAAGCACCCAAGGATAAAGGCGAGAAATCCGTCCAACGGACTGCCGCCAATACTCATACCAATCTTACTCCCCCAGATCTTTCCGCTATTTATGATGACTTTCATATCGACCGATGTTACCGCTTTCTCCTTCCTGGTCCTTCCGACACTATTCGTACCGCTCCAAGTGGGTTTGAGCCGGTATACGTTCAGTATCTCTTAGGCGGTTTAAGGTTCCCTGTTGACGATTTCATCCTCACACTCCTTCAAGATCTTGGACTCCATCTGGCCCAACTCGCTCCAAACTCTTTCCGCAAGATCATTGGTTTCATAATGCTTAGTCGCTCTCTTGGGATTCCCCTTTCTACTAAGGTGTTCCGTCACCTGTATGTGGTCACAGGTAGGGGAGATTGGGCCGTTTTTACCCTTCGCCCTGGTCGGAGCGAGCAAATCACTGGGCTGATGGATTCGATCCGTGATTGGAAATACGCTTTCTTCTTTGTTGATCGCTTGGCTTTTAATGATACTTCGCTTTCTTGGGGGAAAATTACTGGACGAACGTCTGAGCCCGCTCCTGAGCTTTCTGAGGAACAAAATCGTCATGTTGACGCTCTGTCTTGTGTGGAGATGGAATGGGAAGATCCTGATGACGTGTTCCTCGGTATGGCTGACTTGAGCCCTTTCTATTTCGTTCGTCAGGTTCGACCGGTTTGGCGAATTGATGGGAATGACGTCTCGCTGCTACGTCGTTTAAGGATGTCAAAGCCCCCAAAAGGGGTTATATCTGTTATCGAAGGTGAGATAACTCCCTTCCTTCCCCCCTTCGAAGAAATTCTGAGTTCGGAAGGCACTCCGGACGCTCCGGAGCGTGGTGTCGAGACTACCTCAGAGATTGCTACAACAGCCGTGGAAACTTCAACGTTTAGGACTCAGGACACCATGATTCATGACTCGCAATCTGATCTGTTAAAACCCCAAAAGGTGGGATCCATTCGGTCTCTTTCCAAGAGAATTCGCGAGAGAGCCCCTTCATCACCCGGCAAACGTCTGCGTATCGAAGGTAATAAGTTGGACTATTCCGTCTTTCCTTACTTACTCATTTTGTATTTACATTGTTTTTCTTTTGCTGCAGAAACCTCATCTGATGTGTCTGTTACTGCTTCGCAGTCTGAAGGAATTCCGGTAACCGTATCATTCACCCCATCATCATTAGTTATCCCCACCGTGGCTACCTCTAGTATTACCATACCAGCAACCTCATTTGGGCTTACGTCGGCACCGCCTGACCCATCGGCTATAGCTCTATTTAGTAGCCTTCTTTTTAGTTCTGGTCTTCAGACACCACTCACCGGAAGGTCTACCCAAACGACTCCATCCGTTCGGCCCCAATCATCATTGCATGTTTTTCCTTTCCGACGTAAGTACTTATATTTGATCGTTCTTTCTTTTCGTGTTAGCTAACTTAAGTTCGCTTTCTGTAGCTCGACAGGTTCGTACCACTATCTCAGAGCCCTCGAGGGGGTTGTCCACCGGAAGCCTTCCTGAACCTGCGATCCTTCCTGAAGCATCCATATCTCGAGAACAAAGCTTACAAGCGATAATCACCCCTACTCCACCGATCGTGCATGCTTTCGCATCTCCCTCTTCGGTCTTCCTCAATGTTTCTGATGTTTCCGACGAAGGGGTTTTTATGCGTGCCCGGACGGATCTCCTCCGTGCCGTCGAGCTGTTATCCGAGCTGCAGATGCGGGGTATTCGAAGTAGGCAGGCGGCATCTTTTCACTCTGAGGAGTTTAAACGGATGGGAGAGCTAATGGGTAAGTTGAAGACTTTGCATCAACAGGAGTTGGAGGAAAAAGAAAATTTGGCAAAGCAGAATGAGCGTTTGTTGGAAGAGAACAAAGATCTTTGTGCTGGTATGGAAGATATGAGGCGTGCCGCTGCCGCTAAGGATGCTCGTATCATTAACCTAAACGCAGAGCACAGCTCCCTTTCTTCTCGCATTGCCGAGCTCGAAGCGGCTCTTGTGGAGAAAGATTCTCAGCTGAACGAAGCTGTGCGTGCTCATAATGATCTGGATGTGGAAAATGACAGGTTGAAAGAAGAGTTTGCCGTCCAATCGCATCAACTCGGCACCACTCGTGAAAACATGGATTGGTTGGTCCGGAAAGGTATATCTGGGTTGTGTAGCTCTCTGTTGAACTCGGCAGAGTTTGTTGGTCGAAACTCCAAGCTTCAGTTGGAGAGCGTTCGGTTTGGGCAGTATCGAGGATGCATGGATACTCACAGGGAGTATTCTGAGTTGCTTGGTGATGTTCCTCTCGTTCATGATTACCCAGAAGCACAAACCAATATCATGTCTCTCTTCGGTGAGTTGGTATCCCCGAACTATTCCCTTCTTCGGTCGATTCACTCTGGTGCCCTATCTTTCGAAGAACTAAAAAAGCTTGCAGAGAAATCTTCTGCCAATATGGAAGATACGGGAGAAAGCTCGAACCGGGGAGATGCTCCTCCTGCACCATGATTCTATTTTGTTGTTTTCCCCTTTTTTGAATCACTGACAATTGTACCGCCCTTCGGGCTTTTATTTTGAATGTTTATGCGTGGTTTGTATGTTCGCTTTCTTTTTTTCGTAATAGTTGTTCTTGAATTCATATAGAGGCGTCCCCCTTTAAGAATTTTCGCATACTTTGTATATTCGTTTGTTTATTCGTCGGAAACAGATCGTCCAACTCCTTCCGGAGTCGGAGCGTTCTGTTTTGTAGCTACGGTTTACATTAGTTAACTAATGCTGCATAATGATTGTTTCGACATCAATTATTTTCGAAGAAGGTTTTAGTATATTAACTCGCACGCATCGCTGGGTACATTGTCGATTCGATTAACAAAAGATACAAAACACAAAAACTAAGACTTGTGGGAGCCTTCCGGACCGTGCGAGTGGCCGACGCTCCTGCTCAGAAATGGAACTTGCGCAGATTCCTCATGTTCCAAGTTCGAGGGATTGTCGATCCGCCCATTGTTTCCAATATGTATGAACCGTTCCTCCTTGCCTCCTTCACCCTATAAGGGCCTTCCCAGTTAGGAGACAACTTACCTGGCTTGTACTGTAAGCTAGCTTCATTCTTTCGGAGTACCAGATCCCCGACCTTACATGCCACTTCTCGCACCTTTCTGTTGTAGTATCCCTCCGTTCTGGATTTATATGCAGCCTGTCGTAAGGCCGCATTTTCCCTTCGCTCTTCTACTAAGTCCAAATTGTACCTTAACGGCTCGTTGTTGCCTTCCAAACGGAAGTTTTCTACTCTGGAAGACAGTAAGATAACTTCCAAAGGGATGACTGCTTCGGATCTAATGAAGTATCCTACCCTACCGTCATGATAAGTGAAAGGTTGTCCGCACTTAGCATACCGGATGGTAGGGACCCACGAATCTTCGCGGCAATGATCTAAGACGAAGCGGATATCCCGGGAAAGCGACTTCGAGACGTGAGCGCATTTAATGCGAACAAGTTCCTAGGGGGGTGACGGCGTTGCACTGTGCTACGACGTGAAGGGAAAGGGACCCAGAGTTATCTCCTTTAACCTCGAGACCCCGTGACGGACCGGTCCGAAGCCGTCCATTCTCCCTTTCCCGCCCATTTCGACATGATTATAAATAACCATGGATAAGAAATAGCAAAGGCATCGAACACTCGGTATGTTCACTACTTACCCCTTACATTCAATACGATCTTTACATATAGCATTAACTACCCGATAGACCTTACGTCAATAAATACTGACTTGAGCGTTGGAGTGCCCTCACGAGGATCACCCTCGGGGAGCATCTAACCCAAGGTTTGCGGTTGATTTCAGGTCTTCTTACAAGGTTCCAAGCATAAACGACCTTCCGTCCGGACCTCCGGAGAACTGGTTTCAACAGGATCCATATACCAGGCTATAAGGGGTTTCTTGTGTAGCACTTCTCGCCGTGGTTCGGTATGCCCATAGGACGCTCTGGAGCTCATCTGCCCACCCTCCTTCTGCTCGATTTAAGCGAGTTTTGATCCCTTTCACGATGGTTCTGTTGGTTACTTCAGTTTGGCCATTGGCTTGAGGGTGAGCCACGGAGGTGAAGTTCTGCCGAATGCATAACCCTCCGCACCATTCTTTAAAAGGGTTACTAGCAAACTGTTTCCCATTGTCGCTAACAATGGTGTTTGGAAGGCCGAAACGACAAACGATTTGTTGCCAGACGAACTTGACAATATTTGCTCCCGAGATGCAAGATAGTGGCTTCGCTTCCACCCACTTGGTGAAATAATCTATTGCGACCACTAAGAATTTTAAGCCTCCGGGGGCTTTCGGGAATGGTCCCACTATATCGATCCCCCACTGACAAAACGGCCAAGGGCTATGAATGCTTGTGAGGTCCGCAGGTGCCTTACTTGGGACGTTAGAGTATGCCTGACACTTTGAGCATTTCCGGACGTACTCCTGGATGTCCTTTGACATCTGAGGCCAGAAGTACCCTGTCCGGAAAACTTTCTGAGTCAAAGCCCTAGACCCTGCGTGTGCACCACATAAACCTTCATGCACCTCTTCTACAGCCCTCTGGGACTCTCTCTTCCCCAAACATCGCAGCCAAGGGGTTGAACATCCCTTCCGGTACAACACTTTATTCTTCACGGTATACCTTCCGGCATTCATCCTTATCTTTCGTGCCTGTCCCAGGTTGCTTGGGAGCGCTCCGTTCGTTAAATATCGCACGATTGGCCCCATCCAACAGCTTTCGTTCAACTCCACCTCTGCCACTTCTTCATTTACTGTTGGTTCAATACTTCTCTTCGGGAGGACCTCTACCAAAACTTCCTTAGTAAGGTGTTGATACAACATGGATGCCAGCTTACTAAGTGCATCTGCTTCTTTGTTCTGGGTGCGAGGTACCTGCGTTATTATAAATTTTTCGAACCTCGCCACCCTTGCTTTTACTTGTTTTAGGTAACGCTTCATGTGAATCTCCTTAGCTTCATAGGACCCATTGACTTGATTCACAACTAGCATTGAATCTGCGAACGCTTCTAGCTCCTTTATCTCCATGCTTTCAGCCAGGTTCAGACCCGCTAATAGTGCCTCGTACTCGGCTTCATTATTTGAGCAGGCGAAGTCAAATCTCAAGGCATACGTTACTTTCACATCATTAGGTCCGGACAGGACCACTCCTGCCCCACACCCGTCCGCACCAGCGGCTCCGTCCGTGTACATCCGCCATTGGGTGTGGCCTCCGTTGGGGAGTGAGCCTTTCGGAACGGCTTGCTCTATCTGCATACTTTCACCCATCGGTTTCTCTTCTCCTGGCATCTCTAGTAAGAAATCTGCCAAAGCTTGGCCTTTGATACTGGGCCTGGGTTTGAACAATATGTCGTACTCTCCTAACTCAATTGCCCATTTGGTCATACGTCCCGACCGTTCGGGCTGTAGCAATATATTCTTGATTGGCTGGTTGGTCAAGATCGTTATCGAGTGAGCCTGAAAATACCTCTTCAGGCGCCTGACTGAATACATGAGACTCAAAATCAACTTCTCAAA
This sequence comes from Calendula officinalis, assembly GCA_963853835.1. Classification (NCBI taxonomy): domain Eukaryota; kingdom Viridiplantae; phylum Streptophyta; class Magnoliopsida; order Asterales; family Asteraceae; genus Calendula; species Calendula officinalis. Next base: position 11,898,975 of record OY970822.1, on the reverse strand, counting down.
AAGAGAGTAATTCAACTCCGCCCCCTGTAGCACTCGACTGACGAAATAAACCGGAATCTGCTTCCTTTCTCTTTCGGCGAGAAGGACCGAACTGATGGCTTCTTCACTGGTGGAGAGATACACGACGAGGGCTTCCCCTGTTCTCGGGCTAGCCATGGTTGGGATGGTTCGTAAATGCTGTTTAAGCTCCAGGAACGCTTTCTCGGCCTTTTCTGTCCATTCCACCTCTCCTTTCTTAGTACACCCGTGCAACGTTTTGAAGAAAGGAATGGACTTTTCGGCAGACTTGGCCAGGAAGCGCCCAAGCGCGGCCATCTTTCCGTTTAGGGCCTGCACATCCTTCACCGTTCGCGGAGTTCTTGCCCTCAACAAATTATCTATCTTTTCTGGGTTAACCTGTATCCCAGAAGGGGTGATAATGTGGCCCAAGAACTTCCCCTTACTCATCCCGAACGAACACTTCTTTGTGTTTAGCTTCATATTGATATTCTGCAGCTGCTGGAGGATTTCCTCCACGTCTTTGACTAGATCCCCATCTTCCTTACTTTTGATGACCATGTCATCCACATATACCTCTAGATTGCGCCCTATCTGTTTCTCGAAAGCTTTATCGACCAATCATTGATACGTGGCGCCGGCATTTCATAACCCGAACGGCATTTTGACGTAGCAGTACGTGCCTTTGGCTGTATGGAAAGCCGTCTTCTCTTTGTCTTCTTTGGCCATCTGGACCTGGTGGTAACCCTTATAGGCGTCTAAGAAGGACTTCCACTTGTATCCCCCTAAGGCCTCTACCTTCTGCTCGATCTCCGGAAGGGGGTACCTGTCTATAGGACATGCTTTGTTGAGATCCTTGAAGTCTACACACATTCGCATGGTCCCGTCCCCCTTCTTGACTAACACGGGGTTAGCTATCCATTCCGGATATTGAGTACTCCGCAGGACGCCCGCCAATACCAAATCGTCCACCTCCTTGTTAATTATCTTGTTTCGATCGGTCGCCATTCCTCTTTTCGACTGCTTGACGGGTGTGAACGCCGGATTAATGCTTAACTTGTGTTCCGCGACATTCCTTGATACGCCCGTCATGTCTTTTGGTTCCCATGCAAACACATGCTTGTTTTTTTTGAACAGTGCTTCCAATTCCGTCCTTATTCCGGACGGAAGGTTGCTACCCATTCGGACTGTGGCTTCTGGGAACTTCGGATTTATGACGACCTGGACTTCCTCCTGTTCTGTCCAACTGTCTTGATGCACAACGCTACCACATTCTGCCACCGGCATGGGCATGCTTTGAACGGTGAGTATCCCGTTATCCGAAGGGAACTTGAGCAAACCATGGATAGTAGAAGCTATGGCTTGTAACTGCCATATTCCGGTTCGCCCCAATATGACGTTATACCGAGAAGGAGCTTCTATAACAATGAACTCAGTTACGATAGCTTTGTTGCGACATGTGTTCCAATCCGTCAATACCAAGGGGAGGTGAGTCTTCCCCCGTGGCCACACGGATCTTCCGGAAAATCCGATTACCGAGGAAGTAGCAGGTTTGAGGAACGCCTTAACGTCGGAGGGGAACTTTTCAAAACAGTGATCGTACATGATGTTCGCGGAGCTTCCCCCGTCAACATAGATGCGACGAACCATTGTTCGGGTGATGGCTCCGCAGATCACGAGCGGTTCCATCCCTACGTATCCCTCCGGGATCGGTTCATCCCTTCCAAACTCTACAGTCGCGCCTTTTCTTTTCCTCACAGAGATGCCGGAGGGTTCTGCCCCTTCTATTGCTAGGATCTCGGTATCATAGACAGCCTCCTTAGCTTTTGGGGCCTCTGTCTGGACCTCCTTCGCCTTCCCCTTTCTCTGGCTTCCTTTTCCCGTTTATAGCTTTCACAGGTCGCGGTGGCATGACCCATTATCTTGTGAAACTCACAATAAGCATTAGGGTCTCTCGGGTATCTCTTCCTGGGGGCCCTTCCGTCTTTGTATTCTCTTGTCTCGTTTGCCACGAAGGCTTCCTGTCGATACGGTTCGAATCTTTCGCCTGATGGCCTTCCGCCGGAAGGTCTTCCCCGGGAGGGTATCCTCCCGGGAAGAGGTGACCGGTAGAAACTTTTTGACCTTTCAGGATTTCGGTGTGGAGCAGAACCATAGGTTCCCTTCTTCTCTTGTGCTTCAAACCGTAGCTTCTCCGCACTTTCCTGTTCTTGCTTTAGCACCTTGTTTACGACATTGATCATGTCATCGGCTTTGTCAAAATCTCTTTTTGATAGTTCTCTGAACAATTCTCCTTCTCTCAAACCGTACGTGAATGCTGCGATGATGAGGGAGTCCTCCCTAACAGGCATTTTACGGCTTTGTTCGTTGAATCTTTTGAAATACGACTTGTTGGACTCTCCCTCCCGCTGTCTGCAAGCCATTATCGACTGAGATCGCTGTTGATACTTCTTCTGTTGTATGAAGCTATGACTGAACTGCAGCACCAATTCTTCGAAGTTAGAGATGCTTCTCTGCGGAAGGCTTGACAACCAATATCGTGCGGACCCTTCCAAGGTTCCTGCAAAGTACAGGCACCACAGCTTTGGATCCATAGGGATCATCTTCACGGCCCAACGAAAGCTGGCTACGTGGTCATCTGGATCTCCCGTCCCGTCATACGATTTGACCCGTGGTCCTTTCAGACCGGGCGGTATGGGCATCTCGTTGATATCATCCGTGAACGGAGAGCGGAATCCCCTCTCTTCCGAAGTTTTTTGGTGATCCCAACTCCTCGTTTCTTTCTTCCGTGCGGGGCGTCTATCTTCCTCTCGCCTTTCGAGTTGGGGGGGTTCCTCCCTCTGGGTTTTCCTTGGGGGAATGGGGTCTTTGTATACCACCTCCACGGATTCATCATCACTTGAATACGTCAGGTTCCTCTCTACACCGAGCGTCTCTTTGGTTTTCGCTCTAGTTTTCTCCATCTGTCTCATCTTCCGGAATTTACAGAAGAGCTTGTAATCTTCTAGCTCCTCCTCCGTGGGTTCATTCCCTCTATTTTCCGGTGGTGGACAGGTAGAAACCGACGCAGGAGTCAATACTCCCCCCACCGGCTCCACGGGCCGGATCGGCGTTGTTTGGTGACGATCGTTCGACGCTATTTCTTGGACCATTTTGTTCAGGGTCCCACGGATGGCGCCAAATGTTGAAACCATTTCTCCGGAGGTCCGGACGGAAGGTCGTTTATGCTTGGAACCTTGTAAGAAGACCTGAAATCAACCGCAAACCTTGGGTTAGATGCTCCCCGAGGGTGATCCTCGTGAGGGCACTCCAACGCTTAAGTCAGTATTTATTGACGTAAGGTCTATCGGGTAGTTAATGCTATATGTAAAGATCGTATTGAATGTAAGGGGTAAGTAGTGAACATACCGAGTGTTCGATGCCTTTGCTATTGCTTATCCATGGTTATTTATAATCATGTCGAAATGGGCGGGAAAGGGAGAATGGACGGCTTCGGACCGGTCCGTCACGGGGTCTCGAGGTTAAAGGAGATAACTCTGGGTCCCTTTCCCTTCACGTCGTAGCACAGTGCAACGCAGTCACCCCCCTAGGAACTTGTTCGCATTAAATGCGCTCACGTCTCGAAGTCGCTTTCCCGGGATATCCGCTTCGTCTTAGATCATTGCCGCGAAGATTCGTGGGTCCCTACCGTCCGGTATGCTAAGTGCGGACAACCTTTCACTTATCATGACGGTAGGGTATGATACTTCATTAGTACACAAAACAAAATTAAATCAAAATTCAAAAATTAAATTAAATTTGTGCCTTGTACGAATGCATCATGATAAATATGGAGATATCCAAATGAATTTAATTTGGTTTTGGTAACTTTCAAGTGAGAAAAATAAAAAAAGTTATAATCTAGCGGTATTTTCGACTCAAATACATAAAAGTGATATTGCTTTGTGAAGTAGGTTCAAGGAGTCGAATCAAGCAAATCGTAGTGTGTTATTTGTATTTTATTTTTCCGTATTCTTATTATTTGCTACAATTGTGTTAATTTCGTGTTGTACATAGTGTTTGATCTCAACATATCACGTGAATTTCAATTAAAAGATGTTAAAGGAAACATCGAATTAATACGACATTCTAAACAATCAGATATTGATACGACCAGTCGAATTAAAATTGCAATGACTTGTTAGGCAAATGCTTTTTATTTAAAGAATGTTGCCTCATATAATTATCAAGGAATAACTTAATAGCTCAATATACCAAATATCCAACAAAGTGTCGATACCTTTGAAAAAGGAAACCTGAAAATCCATCTTGGGTACGATATTTAAGCTGCATGGATTATGTTATTTATAAGAGGCTGAGCATTTCCACGACGCCACCCAAATTTTGTTCCCCTGCTTATTAGTAATATAATATTAGTAATATAATAGTTAGAATGGAAATTAATTTTTACATCACATTCTTTTATGTTTATATTAAACTATATAAGTATTACTGCAGACTATACATATATAAAACAATCATTGAGTCTAATATATACTTCTTCTATAATTTGGATTCTCTTTTAGTATCAACAACATTGATATCTAACATGCTAAAGGATAAGTACGAGATATGTGAGATATATACAATTATATTTCTATCTATTAGTAGAGAGGATGCTTTTTAAAAGACATCCGGCAAAATTGAGTGGTGCAAAATAATAATAATAGTAAACAAAAATAATGTAATGCAGTGAGTATGTAGATACATATAAAGTATGAAAAACATGTAGATCAGATAAAACATATAAACATAAATAACATAGTTTCTGTTGGGTCACTGAAAATCATCCCCCACTGAAGGGATTTAATGAAGACAAAAAAACAAATAGTTAGAAGACAATCTGGGGATCAGTTCCTCGGATTGTGGGTAACTGAATCTGATCAGTTCGGATTTCAATTACCCAGCTGCACTATTGGATCACTATCTGAAACAACGATAAGTTCTGTAACACAACATTTTTTTTAAAAGACAATTAAGTATTAGTCTAAGTTCGGAAACATCTAGTTAGTTAAGTTTACAAAACGTGGTCCCAAAAAATATTACAACCAAATTTAGTTAAAAAGACGGTATCACTAGACACGGCTCATTTTACAAAACATAATTTAAGCATGGTCAAACTTCCCGTCCAAGCCCGACCCGTTCAAGCCATCCAACCTGAAATGTGTCAATAAGGGAGGGATTAGCACAAAAGCTAAGTGAATGAATTCCTAACACTAGCAACTACACTAATCACTTAAACACGGAAGTTATAAAAACAACTCCGGTTGGGTAATCACTATTTGAGAGGATCGGCGGCTTTGCGGGCCTTAAACCATGGTCGGCCAAAACCACGGTAACCGATAGCGTTCTGTATCCAACACCCGGGTAACTCCCTCCCCTTAACCATGTAACGCATACAGGTAAGGTCGGATACCCTATTAGTCGATACACTGTGCCCAGCCGTTATCCATCCGACACTGACCTCATCCCGATTGTGCACATAGTCATGTATGGTATTCCCTAACACTAGGCATACATAACAAGTAGACTAGCTACGAAAAACACCGCGAAAACGTCACAACAGAGTTCCCGATCGCGAACTCTAGTTCACGATCGCGAACTCTAGTTCACGATCGCGAACTAGAGTTCACGACGTGAACTCTGATCATGAACTACTTCGCGACCATCAACCAACTTCGCTGGAGCTACTTCGCGACGCGAAGTAGAGTTCGCGTCGCTAACTCCCCCCCTCTGGTAATTCCTGCTATTTTTTACCAACAAGCCAATACCAAAAGACAAAACCGAAACCCGAGTTGTAGGTCAAATCCACTCACCTTTCAACTTCCGATTCCTTAACTCAGTGAGCTAGTATCACTGAGTATCCTTCCCGATTCCTGTCAACCATATACCGAGTTAGTGATAATCCACCGAATCGTCAAAATCATCAATTTCAACAACTAACTACACAAGACTCATAAAATGCACATTTTATGACATTTACAACTAGCACCAATCCTTCATCAATACAATTGACCATTTTGACCATTTAGCAAGTATTCACAACTAGTTGACCCAAACGGGCCAAAAACCCGAACATGATCCTAACACTTCCATATTTCCATCAACTAGCAATTAACCTTTCAACTAGCAATTCACAATCATTTAACAATTCCACCAAGTTGACAACTATCACAATTCCAAGTAACATACTTGTATAATCACTAGATCACCATTTTGACAAAATCATCCAAACACTAGTTAAATTACTTCACCATTTAATTAATACTTGGTTTTTAACATCCATAACTTAACAAACATGATTTCACAACCTAATAAACAATTCTATCCAACCAAAACTCAAGAAATCCAAGATTTGTCAAAACCCACCTTCAACTTCCACCATTAATGGAGGTTGAAGGTGATTTTCACCAAATCTTGTGTTCCTTCAACAATCAACCATACAAATGATGTAAAAGCTTGCACAAACACATAAAACAACATCCATAACAAGATTCACCAACAAATCATCAAGCTACAAAAACCCTAGTTCAAAATCTAGCTCGAGAACACCAAGAACAAACCAAGGAAAGGATGAGACTTACTTCTAGACTTCTCCTACACAAACTTGAGTGTGAAATTCGGACTCTAGCACCAAGAATTAACAATGTTAAGCTCAAGAACAAGTATGGGGTTTATGGGAGAAAAAGGCAATGGAATAGTGAGAATTGAGGATAAGGTTTCAAATGAAGAGAAGAGGGGTGTTCCCTCTCTCTTGGCCGGCCAAACCCACAAGGTGGGGCCCCCCTTGTGGTCTTTTCCTTTTTAACAGTATATGTCTGAAAAGTCCCTTTTGAAATTAATTTATTTAAAATAGCAAACGGACTCCAATTTTAAAAACGAAAACATTTCTGGAAACGATATTTAACAAGGAATCCAAATATATAAAAATCACGTTTTTATTGCAAATAAATCATAAGTCGGGTATTTTAACCCCTTGGTTAAAATACCGCAAAGGACAGCAGGCTAATTTAACTAACTAAGCATTCAATCAGATAATCATTTAATAAGATACCTTAAGGTCAATAAACTACTAGGCCGGATTTTGGGATGTTACAACTCTCCCCCATTTAGGAAGATTCCGTCCCCGGAATCCCATCTCGATCAAACAAGGAGGGATAACGTTCCCGCATATCGGCCTCGGTCTCCCATGTCATATCTGCACCCAAACTGTGCTTCCACTTTACCAAAACCGTAGGAATTTGTTTCTTTCTCAATTTCGTTACTTTTCGGTCTAATAACTCCACCGGTTCTTCGACCAATCTCTTCTTTGTATCAACACGCAACTCTTGCACCGGAAGAATTTGGCTCGGATCTTCGATATTACACTTTCTCAAGTAACAAATGTTGAAAGTGTTATGAATTGCCGACAACTCCGGGGGCAACTCGAGTGTTACCGATTGAGAATTCACCACCTTGCTAATGCGAAACGGCCCAATATACCTCGGGGCCAACTTTCCTCGTTTACCAAAACGAATGACACCCTTCCAAGGTGAAACCTTCAAATAAACCATCTCATTTTCCGAGAACATAGCGGGTCTACGTATCGGGTCGGCACACATCTTTTGTCGGTCACGAGCGGCTTTTAACTTTTCTCGGGCAATTGCTACTTTATCTGCGGTCATTTGTACAATATCGGGCCCTGCATATTATTTCTCACCCGCTTCCAACCAACACGTCGGGGTTCGGCACCGACGACCATACAACATCTCATACGGTGGCATCTTAATACTTGAGTGATACGAGTTATTATAAGCAAACTCGATCAACGGTAGGTGGGAATCCCACGACCCACCGTACTCTAACACACAAGCCCGCAACATATCTTCAAGCATTTGTATTGTTCTTTCCGATTGCCCATCGGTTTGGGGGTGGTACGCGGTACTCAAATTCACCCGCGTCCCCAATTCCCGTTGCAAGCTATTCCAAAAGTTTGAAGCAAAACGAGGATCTCTATCGGAGATGATAGAAATCGGAATACCATGCCGGGATACCACTTCGTCAATGTACAATTTCGCCAATCTACCAAGTGAGGCGGTCTCACTAGTAGCCAAGAAATGAGCGCTCTTCGTTAATCGGTCAACTATAACCCAAATCATATCGTGATCCCTTTGTGTACGCGGCAATTTGGTCACGAAATCCATAGTGATCCGATCCCGCTTCCACTCGGGAATCGGCGATTGAGTTAAGGTTCCATAAGGCTTTTGGTGCTCGGCCTTCACTTGAGCACAAATATGACATTGGCCCACAAAACGGGCAATGTCGGTCTTCATTGTCGGCCACCAATAAAGTGCTTTTAGATCATTATACATTTTCGTGCTACCCGGGTGAACCGATAACCGAGAATTGTGAGCCTCGGCTAAAATCAATTCCCGCAAACCCCCGAGTAACGGTACCCAAACCCGAGATTGATACGTCTTCAAACCCCGAGAATCTTCTTCTAAATCATCTTTCCTCTTTAATAAAATCTCGGCCTTCAAATGTTCGACATTTAACGCTTCCATTTGTGAAATCTTTAACCGGGACACCAAATCCGACATAATTTCCATCCGCATAAATTGTACCCGCCCCGAATCTCCCTTTCTACTTAAGGCATCGGCCACCACATTTGCCTTCCCGGGTTGATATCGAATTTCACAATCGTAATCCTTAATCAACTCTAATCATCTTCGTTGACGCATATTCAATTCCTTTTGCGTGAATACATATTGCAAACTTTTATGATCCGTACAAATCACGCACTTAGTACCGTACAAGTAGTGTCTCCATAATTTTAGTGCAAAAACCACCGCCGCCAACTCCAAATCGTGAGTCGGATAATTTTTCTCGTGATTTTTCAATTGCCTCGAAGCATAAGCAATAACCCGGTCTCGTTGCATCAACACGCAACCCAAACCCGCAAGTGAAGCGTCACAATAAACAATAAAATCCTCCGGGCCTTCGGGTAAGGCGAGAATCGGAGCTTGACACAATAATTGTTTTAAAGTTTGAAACGACTTCTCATGATTTTCACCCCACCGAAACGGCACATCCTTACGGGTCAATCTCGTCATAGGACCCGCTATCTTCGAAAAATCCTTAATAAACCGGCGGTAATAACCCGCCAAACCTAAGAAACTCTTTATCTCGGTTGGGTTCTTTGGAGCAACCCAATTCATAACCGCTTCGATCTTCGCCGAGTCCACCTTGACCCCATTCGAACAAATAACGTGACCCAAAAAGTGAACTTCTCGAAGCCAAAATTCGCACTTCGAGAACTTCGCATACAAATGTTCCCGCTTCAACGTTTCTAACACTTGCCTTAAGTCTTTCTCGTGTTCTTCTTCGGTCTTGGAATAAATTAAAATATCGTCAATGAACACAATAACGAATTTGTCGAGGTAAGGCCGACAAACTCGGTTCATCAAATCCATGAATATCGCGGGAGCGTTTGTCAACACAAACGGCATAACCAAGAACTCATAGTGACCGTAATGGGTTCAGAACGCCGTTTTATGAATATCATTTTCGTGCACCCGAACTTGGTGATAACCCGATCTCAAATCAATCATTGAGAAATAAGAAGACCCTTGAAGTTGATCAAATAAATCGTCAATACGCGGCAAGGGATACCGATTCTTTACCTTTCTCTTGTTCAATTCCCGGTAATCAATGCACATACGGAGTGCACCATCCTTCTTTTTCACGAATAAAACCGGAGCTCCCCAAGGTGAGGAACTCGACCGAATAAAACACTTATCCAATAAATCTTGGATTTGTGTCATCATTTCCCGAATCTCGGACGGTGCTAAACGATACGGTGCTCTAGCCAAGGGATTGGCACCCGGCACCAAATCAATTTTGAATTCTACCTCCCGAACGGGAGGTAACCCAGGCAAGTCTTCGGGAAACACCTCCGGGTATTCCAAAACCACCCGGAGATTACCAACCACCTTCTTTTCCTTTTTCACATCAATCACATAGGCTATAAACGATTCACATCCCTTGTTCAAGGACTTACGGGCTTTCATCATGGTTATCATGGGTATGGTCGGGGTCGCACGGTCTACCCGGGCCACGACGTGTGACCCGTCGGGTAAAAGAAAAGTAATTAACTTTTGGTGACAATTTATGTTGGCCCTATTAGCACTTAACCAATCCATACCTAAAACCACATCAAAGCCGGATATCGGCATAACAAGTAAAAGAATCGAAAATTTCACGCCCTCAATATCAATACTAGCCCCGGACACGGATGTCGTGACCGGAACCATTTCACCATCGGCCACCTCTACCTCTAGAGGTGTCGCGATCAAGGAAAAAGTCAATTTCAATTTGTCATAAAAACTCTTTGAGGAAAATGAACTATTTGCACCCGAATCAAATAATACACGAGCGGGTATCGAGTTTATTAGAAACATGCCGGTGATGACATGGTCGGTAGTGGTGGCTTCCTCCACCGTCATTTTGAATGCCCGACCCGTAGGTGGCGGATGACTCTTTCTCTTTTGACTTCTCGACGAATCCGCTCCCCCGCCCGAACCCGAACCCGAACTCTTCTTCATTGGGCAATGCATGGCCAGGTGACCCTCTTTTTGACAAGTCCAACAAACACTATTCTCTAACTTGCATTTCGAGGACTCATGCCCGTGTTGCCCACACTTAATACATCTTCGAGTTTGTGCCGTACACGGACCGGCATGGGCGGACTTACACGGTAAGCATCACGGGTTCCTTTGGTTGGAACCTTGAAGAATTTGTTTCCGACGATCGTTGTTTGACTTGTGATTTCCTTGAGATTTCTTGTGGTTGCTCGAGTTCGATTGCTCATACTTTCCCCTATGAAATGGGGCTCTCTCCCGATTCGCGTCTTTTTGAGCCAAAACATCACCTTCGGCCGATTTGGCAAGATCATAGGCTTGCAAGAGAGTTCCCGCAAGCCTTGTCACATTCCGATATTCGGGCAACAACGCCCCAACAAAGTGTTTGATTTGGGTTGACTCATCGGGCACCCATTGTGTCACAAACCGGAGCTTACCATTAAATTGGAGGATAGGCTCATCCACCGTCATCCGATCGGTCATCTTCAACATCATGAATTCATTCCGGATTTTATCCAACTCAAACGGGCTACAATACCGAGCCTCCACTTGATCCCTAAATTGTTTCCACGTGATTGCATCCACCATCTCATTACTAAAATTTGCGGTCAACCCATCCCACCAATCCATAGCCGGTCCCCCCAACATTCGGGACGCATACCGGACCTTCAAATGGTCCTCACAACTACAAGCAATAAGAGCCTTCTCGGTGGCCCTAAGCCAAGTTAGGGTTTCCGCCGGGTCGGTACTTCCCCGGTACTCGGTTGGCTTACAATCAAGGAAGTTCTTGTAAGTGCACGGTTTCTTCTCGATCGGGAAAGGTTGGTAGAAGAATTGTTGGTGTTGGGAATGGCAAATGGTACGGTGTGAGTGGGTGGCGGTTGTGGTATGCTTGCATTGGGAGATGAGGAGTCATTGCGGGGAAAGACGGGATTTTGAGTAGTTTGAGTGAAGTGTGGGGGTGGATTCGCTTGGGTTGGGGGTGGCAAGGTAGACCGAGCCTCGGGTCGCGGCTCAGTCGATTGGCTTTGGCGAAGAGCCCTTATGGTATCCTCAAGTTCCATATTCCGTGTCTCCAACAACACGATATATTCTTCATTCGGTATTTCATCACCCCCGAGCCCGTTGCTCCATCATTCCCAAGGTTCGTGTTCGGTGGGACATTATCCAAGGTGTTTCCATCTGTAGCCATTCCTGCTACAAAACACAACATCTCACCAAGACTTAGTTTAACTCGTTAGTATACATATACTAACTACTAAACCCAATTCACACTTGCTCTAATCCCCTTTGACCGGAAGGTTTGACCAAAACACGAGCCACGATTTGGGAATGGAACACCAACCCCATGTATCCATCGCCAAACCGAAGCTCTGATACCAAGTTGTAACACCGCATTTTTTTTTAAAAGGCAATTAAGTATTAGTCTAAGTTCGGAAACATCTAGTCAGTTAAGTTTACAAAACGTGGTCCCACAAAATATTACAACCAAAGTTAGTTAAAAAGACGGTATCACTAGACACGGCCCATTTTACAAAACATAATTTAAGCATGGTCAAACTTCTCGTCCAAGCCCGACCCGTTCAAGCCATCCAACCTGAAATGTGTCAATAAGGGAGGGATTAACATAAAAGCTAAGTGAATGAATTCTTAACACTAGCAACTACACTAATCACTTAAACACGGAAGTTATAAAAACAACTCCGGTTGGGTAATCACTATTTGAGAGGATCGGCGGCTTTGCGGGCCTTAAACCATGGTCGGCCAAAACCACGGTAACTGATAGCGTTCTGTATCCAACACCCGGGTAACTCCCTCCCCTTAACCATGTAACGCATACATGTAAGGTCGGATACCCTATTAGTCGATACACTGTGCCCAGCCGTTATCCATCCGACACTGACCTCATCCCGATTGTGCACATAGTCATGTATGGTATTCCCTAACACTAGGCATATATAACAAGTAGACTAGCTACGAAAAACACCACGAAAACGTCACAATAGAGTTCCCGATCGCGAACTCTAGTTCACGATCGCGAACTAGAGTTCACGACGTGAACTCTGATCGTGAACTACTTCGCGACCATCAACCAACTTCGCTGGAGCTACTTCGCGACGCGAAGTAGAGTTCGCGTCTCTAACTCCCCCCTCTGGTAATTCCTGCTATTTTTCACCAACAAGCCAATACCAAAAGACATAACCGAAACCCGAGTTGTAGGTCGAATCCACTCACCTTTCAACTTCCGATTCCTTAACTCAGTGAGCTAGTATCACTGAGTATCCTTCCCGGTTCCTGTCAACCATATACCGAGTTAGTGATAATCCACTGAATCGTCAAAATCATCAATTTCAACAACTAACTACACAAGACTCATAAAATGCACATTTTATGACATTTCCAACTAGCACCAATCCTTCATCAATACAATTGACCATTTTGACCATTTAGCAAGTATTCACAACTAGTTGACCCAAACGGGCCAAAAACCCGAACATGATCCTAACACTTCCATTTTTCCATCAACTAGCAATTAACCTTTCAACTAGCAATTCACAATCATTTAACAATTCCACCAAGTTGACAACTATCACAATTCCAAGTAACATACTTGTATAATCACTAGATCACCATTTTGATAAAATCATCCAAACACTAGTTAAATTACTTCACCATTTAATTAATACTAGGTTTTTAACATCCATAACTTAACAAACATGATTTCACAACCTAATAAACAATTCTATCCAACCAAAACTCAAGAAATCCAAGATTTGTCAAAACCCACCTTCAACTTCCACCATTAATGGAGGTTGAAGGTGATTTTCACCAAATCTTGTCTTCCTTCAACAATCAACCATACAAATGATGTAAAAGCTTGCACAAACACATAAAACAACATCCATAACAAGATTCACCAACAAATCGTCAAGCTACAAAAACCCTAGTTCAAACTCTAGCTCGAGAACACCAAGAACAAACCAAGGAAAGGATGAGACTTACTTCTAGACTTCTCCTACACAAACTTGAGTGTGAAATTCGGACTCTAGCACCAAGAATTAAAAATGTTAAGCTCAAGAACAAGTATGGGGTTTATGGGAGAAAAAGGCAATGGAATAGTGAGAATTGAGGATAAGGTTTCAAATGAAGAGAAGAGGGGTGCTCCCTCTCTCTTGGCCGGCCAAACCCACAAGGTGGGGCCCCCTTGTGGTCTTTTCCTTTTTAACAGTATATGTCTGAAAATTCCCTTTCGAAATTAATTTATTTAAAATAGCAAACGGACTCCAATTTTAAAAACGAAAGCATTTCTGGAAACGATATTTAACAAGGAATCAAAATATATAAAAATCACGTTTTTATTCCAAATAAATCACAAATCGGGTATTTTAACCCCTTGGTTAAAATACCGCAAAGGACAGCAGGCTAATTTAACTAACTAAGCATTCAATCAGATAATCATTTAATAAGATACCTTAAGGTCAATAAACTACTAGCCGGGTTTTGGGATGTTACAAGTTCCCCGTGCGGAATCAGATACTGGTTAACAAATTAGATAGTTGTAGCAGGTTCAGCACACATTAGACAATAACGCTGAACCATTGAACATATACTTCTCTAAGCAAAACTCTTAGTGAAGGTCACTGAAGCTGAAGGCCACCTGAAGAAGCATGAGTATCCGAAGACTCATGGCTACCTGAAGCGTACAAAGGCCTAAGGTTTCAGTGTCACAGAAACACACAAGTAAAGCTCAAGTTTGTGCATCGCTGATTATGAGAATATCTTGCAAATCTTCTAGAAGATATCGGCGATCACAAGACGACAGAAAGTAATGTCAGAATTCCGTTAGTCGTGCTCGTCCCATGAAATATCTTTTGCACCATCAGAATTCTCACACGTGGAATCGATCGATCATTCCTTTGCACTACATTTCCCAATGCTATAAATTGAGGACTTAAGCATCTATTTCTGTGTGCACCCAACAAGGTTACATGCTGCTGAATTTACTCCAGAGCTTTATTCCTTTGAGCAGAGTGTAAACCACCAGTTAACCTTAGTTATCTGATTCGAGAATTGAATATTCATAACAAAGGTGTCTGGTCTTGTGCTTGATCATTTGTTGATCAAAAACTTGTCTTATATAATTTCTGTTGTTGTCTATCACATGCAAGCAGTTTAGTTTTTTTTGAACAACAACGTATTATATAAATAATTACTAGCAAGAAGCTAGATTACAAAAAAAAAGAATTAGGCATTAAGAGGATTGCAACACCACTCAAGCCAATTAGACGATACAAGATTTTTCCCCGTAGTCTTAATCCAAAGAAAGGAATAAAATTTTACATCGTCTCCTAAGGTATCCTTACGTGGTTTAGAGGAGTGGAAGGACATCTTGTTTCTAAACCCCCACAAACTCCAAAGAATGGAGAAAATGGCTACCTTGAGATGATTTTTTATCAAACTAGATAAGTCTAGAGAGTTTGGAAGGTCAAGGACTTCCTCAAATGCAAAAAGTTTAGTTAGGATTTGTTCTTAATTATTTCGTAAACTGTTTGCATTTTTATTGTATCATTATTGATTAATAAAGAAAAGTTTAAAAAATGTTGAGTGTTGCCATTAATTTTAAATTGATCAGTGAAAATGTATAGGTGTAAAAATCCACTTATTACGGGACTAACAGTTTCATATGTTAATTAAAGTAAATTTAAAAAAAAAAACAGTTACAAATATGGGCATCATGAACACAATTTAGTATGATCTGTTTAATTAATTTCTGGGATTGGAGCCCTTTGCTTTATGTGTATAGAAAGTTGCCTATAGAGCTTCATATATATGATCATCCGTTGGTCCCGTTTCAATTTTCAAATATGTCGGCTTCCATTTTCTTTTACGACAAAACTTATTTTTTTTTTTTTATGAATTAAAATATTTTCAAGTTTGATAAATATTACATTTACTTGTAAGGTTAGCTAGATAAAATGTGGTGGGTGTGAGAATTTATAATGCTAACGAAATGCCCTTTTTCATCAGCAACGTGGATGCCTCATACTTTGTGCTATAGCCAGGGCTCCACTATGTCTTACTACGTGCCCCTTTTCATCTCCTTTTAGTATTTCATTACACTTACGATTGTTTTATCTTATTTATACATATAAATAAAATTTCATATAAAAATAACATATTAAACTGATTTTTGTAAGTCAACGCAAATAGGGGTAAAAGGATCAGACACAGAGTAAAAACAAAAAGGGCAAAAAGAAGAAAAAGAAAATTGTTTTAAGTGTTAAAGTTTAAACACCAAAAGTATAAAAACTAAAATAAACGAAACCAATGTTGATATATTTTGCATAGTTGTGGAGAGTCTTATGAATGATGTAACATAATTTAGGATCAAATTGACAGCATACCCACAATTAACGACGACTTTTTGGTCATTCACCTTCGATCCTAATTTCTAGCCTACATTTACTCATCTATAGATTCACTTGCACCCTAAATACACCACAATTGTTATAGTTTAATTATTTAATACATGATATATCTTATGTCACTAGAGTTATAAATTAGCTTACATATATACAAATGAAATGAAATTAGGGTATACTATTTATGACTCATATGCCTACTGTGTAATCTATTAATTTTATTTCGTCAAATCATCATTGATTTTAACGCTTAGCATAATCAAGTGGATAACTATATATAAGTATACATAAATAATAGGTCTCAAACTCTCGATAACATTTCTTTATAACAAAATACAAACTAGAAAAAAATAGTTCAAATGTACACACTGAAAATTCAATTGTTTTATCCAAAAACATAAAGTGTCTTTGGACGGTACTAAATTTTGAAGACATAAATGTGTCAAATTAACATGTAGTTTTTTTAAAATCCTGAAAGCCCCTCACCTACTCAGACATTGCCAATTTTCAGTTATCGTAAATTTTTAAAAATTCATATTACTTCACGTCCCGTTTATAAAAATAAAATAGTATCTTCAGAACAACTGATATACTTTCTATATATACTTTCTATATATGTATACACTTTAAATTTTACTTTTAAAAATCATTAGAGCATTAGGTGTGGTCACACCAAGTCGAATGTCACCTATGCGCCAAATCATTATTTCATATTTCATATTCAAAACTCACAAATACCCCTCTACCATAACTTAGCCTAATATATTTTTTTGGGACCCATTAAAATACCTCTTACCCAATAAAAACACCCCAAATACACCCTCTCTCTTCGCCGGCCTCGCCGAAAGTCCGACGCACACCCTCACTCACCCAACGGGAGGTGTGGTGGCGAGGGAAAAGGAAGCCGGCGAGCATGCCAAATCAGCAAAATGAAGATGGCGAAGGGGGTGGTTCGTTATTGCACCGCATGTTCTTAATATCATTTTATTAAAAATGAATGAGAGTCATTATTTTCTAACCATTGACTTTAATTTATATTGACTCTTTTTAATTTTTAGCATCAAAAACTGTAAAAAAGTTAAATATATTACTTATCTTAACTAAATTTAAAATAACTTAACAAAATTAAAACTTGATTAAGTAAAACAGTTATAACACTTAAGGCACTTTCTCTATTTATTATATTTTCGAAGCATATATAATTATTAAATAATTCTAATTATAATATTATTCTTATTTTAGTTATTATGTCCAACATTTAGAAACTTCAAAGTGTCCCCAAAACCATATTGTATTAATTCCACTGATAAGTGGAGAGAAAATAGAGAGAGAAGAGACCATATGCTTTCGTCAAAGAGATGCCTGCTTCAAATCTCTCTCTCATATTAACGCTTCTACTCATTATCTCTACCGACACCACCGTCACCGCCACCACAACCACCCCTCTATCCTTCAAAGAAGCTCCCAAATTCTACAACTCACCCAACTGCCCTTCAGCTCAAGACATCTGCTCCGGCAATGCAGTTCACGTCGCCATGACTCTCGACGCCGCCTACCTCCGGGGATCCATGGCGGCGATCCTCTCCGTCCTCCAACACTCCTCCTGCCCGGAAAACATTCGCTTCCATTTCGTAGCTTCTGCCTCCGCGCACACCGACAACATCCAGCTCATTATATCAACATCTTTCCCGTACCTCCGATTCAACGTCTACAGATTCGACGATTCTGCTGTTTTAGGTCTTATATCAACCTCCATTCGCTCAGCACTCGACTGCCCACTCAACTATGCCCGTAACTACCTCGCCGACCTTCTTCCGACATGTGTCAAAAAAGTCGTCTACCTCGACTCCGACCTCGTACTCGTCGATGACATTGTTAAGTTATCCGAAACCCCATTTGGAGACCAACAAGTACTCGCAGCACCGGAATATTGCAATGCTAATTTCACGTCTTACTTCACCCCCACGTTTTGGTCAAACCCTTCTCTCTCCGTCACGTTTGCCGACCGTAAAGCGTGTTACTTCAACACCGGAGTGATGGTGATCGATCTTGTGAGATGGCGGGAAGGTGATTATACCACCAAGATTATTGAATGGATGGAGCTTCAGAAAAGAATGAGGATATATGAATTAGGATCATTACCTCCTTTCTTGTTAGTGTTCGCCGGAAAGATAGCTCCGGTGGATCACCGGTGGAACCAGCATGGGTTAGGTGGTGATAATTTTGAAGGACTTTGCCGGGATTTACATCCCGGGCCGGTGAGTTTATTGCATTGGAGTGGGAAAGGGAAGCCATGGGTTAGACTAGATGGAAATAGAGCGTGTCCTTTGGATGCACTTTGGGCGCCATATGATCTTTTGCATTCTCCAAATGTTCTTGAATCTTGATCATGATCGAGGTACTCGATCACCCTACGATAATCCCTTTTAACACAATTTTCCCCAAATTATAAATCACGATATACGACCGCGTACTCAATCAATATATATATAAATATACTTACGTGTTGTTCATTTTGATCCATTGATGAGTTTAAATGAGTCTTTGAGATCGTCGTCATGATAATATTTTGCTCGCCGTATATCTTTTGGGGAAAGCATGTTGTTTGTAAATTATTACATCGTGATAGATATACACTTAATCACTAGATTTTGGTGTTTTTTTTGCCAGCATATAGTATTTGTCACACAAAGAATGTGTTGTAACAATGGAATTAAATGTAAGATATTATTTTCATCATGTCTTATGATGAATGAAATAGAGTACTTAATTATGTGTTTCAGTTCCATTATTAATGGTTATGAGCTAAGTTAGTCTCCCCATAAAAAGGTAAAAGAATTTTGCAAGGTCTAATGTATATGATATGATCATGGTCGACGGATTCATATCCTCACTGCAATTATTCAAAGAGAAAGAAATCAAAGGTAGTACTGTCAGAAGAATTGTTAGAGCGCATTAATGCTTTGAAAATTGAGGCAATTCGAATGTACGTTCATGTTAATATCTTCTTTCACTGTTTCAAATAACGACGACACCAACAAATATTTTAGTTTTTTACCAAATCAGTATCACATTTAATGACACACTCATACCAATAATATTCATTTACTTTTAATATTTTATACATAAATTACACTCACAATACCAATACTCATTAAAATACCCCACACTCTCGTCATTTTTCACTTCCCCAAACCGAAGAATTTCAACCGACGCGTAAACTAAAGTGGGCGTACCAATAACGCCAGTTTGAGAAAACCCTTCCGATTGCATGAGTCTTAGAATCAAGAATAGAAATTCAACTTTTAACACCATTTTTTGTGTTTATATTACCTTTTTTTACACAATTAGAATATAAAAAATGAAGTCAAACACTAGAAGTAAGCATTCTCTGTAAATTGACCAGTAATAACTCAAAAGAAGGTTCATTTTACGTGATAAACCAATTATTCATTGAAGGTGAAAAAGCAGTTAAAATTACGTGCGTCAAATAATCTTAAGTTTATAATTCTATACAGATTTTGTGTACTAGTTATTTACATATTATAGATCTTACAAAATTTGAATTTCTCGTGGGAAACGGACAAAGGTTATAGTAATATAAATCACTATTAATTGTTCCATTTTTCATAAAGCAAATAATTCATCGCAAGAAAGCTTCGATTGTATTTGTTATAAAATAATAAAATGGGACCGTGTTCATGTGAAATACCGCGTTTGGGTATCCCCACCAAAGGTCCCACTCTTGTTGTCGCTAAAAAAATCACACAATTTCTGTTCCTCCATATGTCATTTTTTTTAGTTCTTTTTTTATAAATATATTTTCACTTTAAAAGATCTTATTTTTTCATAAAAAATATTTCCCAAAGATATTATTGTACGTGAATATGTATATCCTTAATTCAACTTTATAATTAAATTTTTAAATAAGAAAAATTGTACTATAACTAAATATTTTTATTTCTTCATTTTATCTGTAAATGATTAAAATGTGCAATCTATTAATATTTTTCATAATCTTATTTTTTGATTTGAAGTATCGTATTGATCAAATAAGTAGAAAGACAGTATTGAGATTTATTAGTGTTGCTTCCTGATTTCGCACCCTTCGAGTGGGTGAACGGTCTGCAACCAAAGAGCAAATCTACGTTAAGTGACCACCGGGATGGAATCCCGGGCGGACCCTCCGAAGATTAAGTTAGTATATATCGAGACGTGAGGTCGTGAGTGTAATAAATGTAAGGTATAATAAATGCGATAAGATTGGAATGAAACTGTTTACCATCTTGCTGTTTGTATTTATGGATGAATGGAAAAGAGCGGGAAGACTGTGATTCTTCCCTTTACACGCTGCGCCTTATTGTCCTGCGGGCATTAGCCTTAGACGAAAGCCCTTTGCCCCGCGTGCCGAAGGATGCTCCTCTGCGCGAGCCGTCTTTGAGCTCCGTTCGCATTTAATGCTCCCCTTAAAATCCAATCGATGCGCTTTGACGTATGTGATGGGCTTTACTTATTTTGTCTCTTTCCTCGAATTACCCCTGACTGCGCAGGTTCGTCATTCCGACCCTTCCGCAGAATGCTACTATAGTTCATTAAGTCCCCTAAGTTAGTGACGAATCATAATGCCAAGATTGATTTGTTCTAACTTGACTCGTCCCATCCTCTAACGGTCTTTTATTTGCGTCTTACCGTTTCCCCCTTTTCTCCACTCGAAAAGTTACCGTTGAGCGCCATGCTCGGATTTGACCGTTGGGCGTCTCTTCAATCCCTACACCCCTTAACCTTTCTTCCTTGTCTATATATTTCGTTTGAAAATTCACCTTTTCCTTTACTTCGTTTTGTCATTATCCTTCGTTATCGTTTCATAACCTTTCTCCACTCGAAAAGTTATTGAGATTTATTAGTGTTGCTTCCTGATTTCGCACCCTTCGAGTGGGTGAACGGTCTGCAACCAAAGAGCAAATCTACGTTAAGTGACCACCGGGATGGAATCCCGGGCGGACCCTCCGAAGATTAAGTTAGTATATATCGAGACGTGAGGTCGTGAGTGTAATAAATGTAAGGTATAATAAATGCGATAAGATTGGAATGAATCTGTTTACCATCTTGCTGTTTGTATTTATGGATGAATGGAAAAGAGCGGGAAGACTGTGATTCTTCCCTTTACACGCTGCGCCTTATTGTCCTGCGGGCATTAGCCTTAGACGAAAGCCCTTTGCCCCGCGTGCCGAAGGATGCTCCTCTGCGCGAGCCGTCTTTGAGCTCCGTTCGCATTTAATGCTCCCCTTAAAATCCAATCGATGCGCTTTGACGTATGTGATGGGCTTTACTTATTTTGTCTCTTTCCTCGAATTACCCCTGACTGCGCAGGTTCGTCATTCCGACCCTTCCGCAGAATGCTACTATAGTTCATTAAGTCCCCTAAGTTAGTGACGAATCATAATGCCAAGATTGATTTGTTCTAACTTGACTCGTCCCATCCTCTAACGGTCTTTTATTTGCGTCTTACCGTTTCCCCCTTTTCTCCACTCGAAAAGTTACCGTTGAGCGCCATGCTCGGATTTGACCGTTGGGCGTCTCTTCAATCCCTACACCCCTTAACCTTTCTTCCTTGTCTATATATTTCGTTTGAAAATTCACCTTTTCCTTTACTTCGTTTTGTCATTATCCTTCGTTATCGTTTCATAACCTTTCTTCTTCCCTCCTAATCTTTGATCTTGATAATCGCTGAGTATCATGAGGAAAGATAAGCCCAAATGTGATAAGTTAACTCGTGAGAAGAGAACAACGTTGAATACATTTAACACGCTTTCTCCCGTGGATCTTCTCAAAATCATTAACAAATTCCACACCGATCCCCGCTATCCTATGCGTCTGCCTGGTGAGACGAATACCGTCGCTTCCCCTCCTGAGGGGTTTGAACCCGTCTATCTTCATTACTTGCATGGGGGTTTACGCTTCTCCGTCGATGATTTCATACTCGCTGTTCTTCAGGATCTGGGAATTCATGTTGCTCAACTCGTTCCCAATTCTCTACTCAAGATCACCGGGTTTGTTATGCTTTGTCGGGCTCTGGGATTCCTCTTTCTTCCAAATTATTCCGATACTTTTATATTGTCACCGGTCGAGGCAATTGGTCAGTATTCACCTTGCGTCCCGGACGGAGCGAGCTTATTTCTGGTCTACTAGACTCAATACACGACTGGAAGTACAAATTCTTTTATGTCAGCCGCTCCGCATTCCGGGATGTTAGTTTGCCCTGGGGAAAGGTTACTGGGAGACCTTCGGATCCCCTTCCGGACCCGTCCGCTGACGAGGCCGAGCACATTCGTCGATTATCTGGATATAGAATGGAGTGGGAAGATCCAGATGAGGGGCTACTTGGGATGGCTGACCTGAGTCCGTTCTATCTTTCAAAAGGAGTTCGTCCTATATGGAAGATAGATGACCAGCCCAAACCACTACTCTATTGCTTGCTGAAAGACTACCCTGCCGAGGGTATCGTTTCTGTGGATGATGGTGCAATAGTTCCTTTCGTAGCCCCAACTAAACAAACCCTTAGCTCCGAACGGACCCCAACTCGTGAAGGTACTGCTGAAGAAAACGTTCCCCTTACCACCATCAGCCGAAGTGAAGGAGTTGTTTCTCCCATTAACCTAGATTCACCAGCCACCGCGAAGTTCACCACAGAGAATACCATGATTCCGGACTCTCAATCTGAGCCGACCAGGCCTCCGAAGCTTCGATCCCTTGACACTCTCGCCACCTGGGAATCGGACAAAAGCACCCGCCGAAGGAAGAAAAGAGATGAGTCTTCCTATCTGCCCAAGAAACGTCCAAGGATTCCTCAGGGAGTTATGGAATTGTTGCTATTATAATCCCCCTTCCCCGCCAGATATTACGTTTTTCACTTTTTATTTTTATTTCTGACATAATGCTTTTGAAATGCAGGTTTGTTAGAGCATTCTGTAGCTTTGGATACAACTGCTTCTAGCGTCCCAATGCCAATTCCACCCTTGTCTGTAACGTTCGAACTTGCTTCTTTAGTCGTTCCTGCTACAGTCACCACTCGTGCTCCGATTGTTACAACCCTCGTTACATCCACCACTGCCGAGCACCCTATTCCGGCTCCATCAGCTACCTCTGGAGCTTCCTGGAGGCTTCCCGTCATATCTCTTGGTACTTCAGCCATTGCGATGTTCAACAGTCGCTTGTTTAGTGGAGGGAAACAAACATCATCACCCGTTATGAGCTCACACTCTGCATTTGTTGTTCGCAGAAAGTTTGGCCGTCAGTACTAAGCCCACCGCGGCGGTGGTTGGGATGGAAACACAGGTTCCGGATCCTGGAAGGTTGATGTTCTGACCGAAGCTATCGCTACCCCTAGCATCGTTGCAACCATCCAACCTGAGGCCCCGTTTATTGAAACAACTATCGCAGTTCCTGGTGACGAAGCCATTCTGAAGGCTAAAGTTGGCCTTCTGAGCACCATTGAGCTTTTAACTGAATTGCAAACACAAAAAGCCCGTCAAGAGCAGATCTCCTGCAACCAGCATGCAGAATTTACCCAGAGATCGAAGCTGATGGAGACTATGAAAGGTTTGCATGAAAAAGAAAAGTTGGAGAATGCTACGTTGGTGGAGTCTATGAAAAGATTGTCGGATTCCCATGAGGCTTTTCGATATGCTGCTGAGGTGAAAGATAATCAAATTGCCAATCTTGAGGACCAACTGAAGTCAACCGGCGCCCGCATTGCTGAGCTTGAGGCTTCCTTAATTGAAAAAGATTCTCATTTGCAGGAGGCGAATCGTCGCAATGCGGAAATCGTAACGGGTAGCGACTTGTTGAAGAAAGAAGTTGAAGAAGGTCATGAGACCGTACGTTAGCTGATGCAGAATGGTATTCCTTGAATTGTGCAGATCTTCCTTTGCTCCCCAGAGTTCGTGCACCGAAATTCGTCCTTACAGGAAGACAGTTTGAAGTTGGGCCGATACCAGGGTTGTGCCGATACCCGCGAGGCTTACCCAGATTTGCTTGGTTCCATCAGACTACTTCACGAATACCATAGTTGGTAACACCCAACTATGATCTTGTGCCCTCCTTCCGGAGCGGTGAAGTTAGTTTGAGCGAACTGAAGGATCTTGTGTCGCAACTTCCAACTGGGGCTGAGGGTACCGGAGAGAGTTCCCACCGGGGAGAGAACCCATGATCTACCTCCTCATTCGCTATGTATTATGACCGTATCTGTATTTGAATTTTTTTTTTGTGTTGATAAGTCGTTATGCTGGCTTCTTTTGTGTAATCGTACAACTCTTCTTCGTATTATGTAATCGCATATTTTAATCGTTTATCGTATGTTTTATGTTTTTTATATTCGCTGATTATTTTGATTTCTGTTATCAAGAAGGCGTACCCTATAGATTCAAAAATACTTCGTTTTTATTAGTACTTGCGGACCCAGTTTATCGTCCGGGTTCGGCATTGTCCCCACCTTCCGGCTAAGGAACAAACCAATTCATAGCTATGGAGCGTTTTTATTAAGTTCGCTAACTTCCTGCGAGTTATTCGTCTACTTGTTTTAAGAAAAAACAAAGAATCTTAAATTATACGTTTAACAAAAGCATTCTGCCTCGGCGGATTTCATTAATCATTCGATTCGTCGGTTACAAAATGATGTATTAGTAACGAAAGGAAAATACATAAAGCATAACACTAGAAATGAAACTTGCGCAGGTTCCGCATGTTCCAAGTTCGCGGAATCAATGATCCGTCCATTGATTCCAAGATATACTATCCATTCCGTCTGGCTTCCTTAACTCGGTAAGGACCTTCCCAATTTGGGCATAGCTTCCCGGGCTTGTATTGGAGGCTTGCTTCGTTCTTTTGCAGGACCAGTTCTCCTACTTTGGATGCTGTTCCTTTAACCTTTCTGTTGTAATAATTCTCCGTGAGCAGTTTGTATGCTGCTTGTCGCGAGGCTGCAATCTCACGTCGTCGTCCACCAAATATAGATTATGCCTAAGAGCCTCTTCGTTTTCTTCCAAACGAAAATTCTTCACGCGAAATGATGCCAGCATGACTTCTAATGGTATGATCGCCTCTGAGCCGTACACCAAGCTGAATGGGGTTTCCTTCGTCGCACTCCGGGCTGTGGTTCGGTATGCCCACAGAACGCTCTGTAACTCGTCAACCCACCCTCCCCGCATCCTGTTGAGCCTGGTTTTGATCCCTTTGACGATCGTCCGGTTAGTGACTTCCATTTGCCCATTAGCTTGCGGATGCGCAACGGAGGTAAAGTTTTGGTGTATGCTAAGCTTTGCGCACCAAGCCTTGAATGGATTATTAGCAAACTGCTTTCCGTTGTCACTTACTATCGTGTGAGGTAAGCCGAAACGGCATACAATCTGCTTCCATTCGAATTCTATTATATTTACTCCCGAGATGCACGCCAAAGCCTCAGCTTCTACCCACTTGGTAAAGTAATCCACTGCGACCACCAGGAACTGTACTCCTCCGGGCGCTTTGGGGAACGGACCCACAATCTCGATACCCCATTGGCAGAATGGCCAAGGGCTCGTGATGCTTGTAAGACTGACGGGCGCTGCGTTTGGCACGTTTGAGTATGCTTGACATTTCTGGCATTTCTTTACATAATCTTGAACATCTGTGGACATACTTGGCCAAAAGTATCCGGCCCTAAATAACTTTTGAGTGAGCGCCCTAGAACCAGAATGCGCTCCACATACCCCCTCATACACCTCTTTCGTTGCCCGCAAGGCGTCATTCTCATCAAGGCATCTTAGCCATGGTGTGGAGAATCCTTTCCTATATAAAATTCCATCCTTTAACATATACTTACTTGCATTCATCCTTATCCTCCTTCTTTCCGCCTGACCGTCCGGCAAACCCCCCTCTTGAATGTACCGAAGGATGGGGAACATCCAAGAGTCCGGTCTCTATTCGATATCCATGGTTTCCTCTACGACTTCTTCAATACTCCTTTTTGGCAATATTTCCACCAAAACTTTCTTGGGTAGGTGACAAAACAACATCGAAGCTAATTTGCTGAGTGCATCCGCTTCCTTATTCTTAGTTCTGGGGACCTGAGTTATCTCAAATTCGTTGAATTCTGTGATGGCTTCTTTTGCTTTTGCCAGGTATTTTTTCATGTGAATCTCCTTAGCCTCGTAAGTTCCCTTCACCTGATTCACCACAAATATGGAATCTGCGAACGCGTTGATCCTTTTGATCCCCAAACTTTTAGCCAGACTTAAACCGGCAAGTAGAGCTTCATACTCTGCCTCATTGTTTGAACATTTGAAGTCGAACCTTAAGGCGTACGTTACTCTTTCATCGTCCGGTCCCATTAGGACTATTCCTGCACCAAACCCATCCACGTCGGCTGCTCCGTTTGTAAACATTTGCCATGCGATCTGCAGTCGGGGGTGCCTTTGCTTTCTTCTACCGTACAAACGCTATCCTTCTCTGGCATTTCCACGAGGAAATCAGCTAGTGCTTGAGCTTTGATGCAGGAGGATATCCTTGGTCGAAAAGATATATCATGTTCCCCCAGCTCTATTGCCCACTTAGTCATCCGTCCCGAACGCTCTGGTTGCAGGAGGATATTCTTTATGGGTTGGTTGGTCAGAACCATTATCTGGTGAGCTTGAAAATATCTTTTCAATCTCCTCGCGGAATATACCAATGCTAATATGGGTTTCTCTATTTCAGAATAATTCATCTCTGCCCCTTGCAGTGCCCTGCTTACGAAGTAAACGGGGACCTGTTTCTTTTCTCTTTCTGCTATTAGCACGGAAGTGATAGCTTCGGCATTAGTGGATAGGTACATAACCAGAGGTTCCCCTTTCATCGGGCTAGCCATTGTGGGGATAGTTTTCAAATGTTGCTTGAGGGCGACGAAGGCCTTTTCGGCTTCGTCCGTCCACTCCACCGTACCTTTCTTCATACAACCATGCAATGCTTTGAAGAAGGGAATAGACTTTTCTGCCGATTTGGCCAAGTACCGCCCCAACGCTGCTAATTTCCCATTAAGACTCTGTACATCCTTCACCGTTCGAGGTGTTTTCATTTCGAGCAAGCTTTCAATTTTCTCCGGGTTGGCTTGGATTCTGGACCGGGTCACTATGTGTCCCAAGAACTTTCCTTTAGTCACCCCGAAAGAGCATTTTTTAGGATTCAGCTTCATGTTGATTTTCTGTAACTGCAGCAGGGTCTCCTCGATGTCGGTTATCATGTCGTCGTTTGTCTTGCTTTTGATAACCATATCGTCCACGTATACTTCCAGATTCCGACCAATCTGCTTTTGGAAAGCCTTGTCTACTAAACGTTGATACGTGGCTCCCGCATTACGGAGCCCGAACGACATTTTAACATAACAGAAAGTTCCCCTTTCCGTATGGAATGAAGTTTTTTCCTCGTCCTCCTTGGCCATCTGAACCTGATGGTATCCCTTGTAAGCATCTAAGAATGACTTCCATTGTATCCCCCTCACGATTCAATTTTTTGCTCTATCTCCGGAAGGGGATAGCTGTCTTTCGGACGTGCCTTGTTAAGATCCTTGAAGTCAACGCACATACGCATGGACCCATCTCCTTTCTTTACCAAAACCGGATTGGCTATCCATTCGGGGTATTGCGCACTTTGTAGCACTCCTGCAGATACTAGGTCCTTGACCACTTTATTAACCATCTCATTTCTTTCTTTTGCCATGACCCGTTTCGACTGCTTGAAGGGGCAGAAAGCTGGATTCTCGTTCAACCGATGCTCTGATACCTCCCTTGAGACACCCGTCATGTCACTAGGCTCCCAGGCAAATGCCCGCTTATGTCTTCTTAACAGGGCTTCCAACTTATCCCTCAATTCGCTTGGTAGGTTCCCTCCAATCCGAACTGTTACCTCCGGAAACTCTTGATTAATCACCACCTGAACTTCTTCCGCCTCCGTCCAACCATCCTGGTACACTACAGTGATACATTCAGACGTGGCCATCATCATCCCCTGGATGGTGATGATTCCATACTCGGAGGGGAATTTGAGGACCCCATGTATAGTCGACGGAATGGCCTGCAGCTGCCACAAACCCGTTCTTCCCAATATTGCGTTGTACCTTGACGGTGCATCAACCACTATGAACTCTGTCACTATCATCCTGCTGCGATTCGTATTCCAATCTGCTAGAATTAAAGGCAAGTGTATCTTTCCTTTGGGGAGCACATACTGCCCCGATAATCCAATGAATGGGGCCTTGGACGGCTTCAAGAAAGCTTGCACCTTGTCAGGAAACTTTTCAAAGCAATGACAATACATTATGTTTGCCGAGCTCCCGGTATCAAAATATATACGCCGAACCATGACTCTGGCTATCGCTCCAGAGATGACCAGAGGTTCTATTCCTACATAACCCTCCGGAGATGGTTCATTATCTCCGAATGTTATTGTAGGGTCTCTCTTCTTTTTCCGGGACGAGCAGGATGTGAGACTCTCTTTCGGAGAGCTATCTTCCAGCGCGAAAATCTACGTATCGTAGACCACAACTTTATTTTTTGCCCGAGGGCCGGTCTGCGGGGTTTCCGGCTTTGTTTTCACCTGCGATTCTTTATCTCTCTTGTATCTCTCACATGCTTCCGTTGTGTGACCCATGACCTCATGGAATTCACCATAGGCATTCGGGTCTCTAGGGTATCGCTTTCGTAACGGCCTTCCTTCTCCAAAATCTTTTGTTTCGCCAGTAGAGAATACCTCCGGACGATAGGGTACGTACCTATTGTTCTGAAACCGACTTCCGGTTCCTCTTCCTTTAAAGGGGGGTCTGTGTGAATAACTGGGACCATTCATGGTCCTTCCTCGTTCGCCTGCGCGCTGCGAGCCACTCGCAGAACCTCCCTTTTTCTCCTGAGCCTCAAATCGTAACTTTTCTACACTCTCTTCTTCTTACTTTAATACCTTGTTAACCATGTGGATCATATCGTCCGCTTTACAGAAGTCTCTTTTCGACAATTCCTGAAGTGCTCCTCCTCTCTCAAACCGTACGTGAAGGCTGCGATTATGAGAGAGTCCTCCCTAACTGGCATCTTTCGAATTTGCTCATTATAACGCTTGAAATATGACTTGTTTGACTCCCCTTCCCGTTGCCTGCATGCCATAGTGGATTGCGACTTCTGTTGATATTTTTTCTGTTGTATGAAACTGTGACTGAACTGGGTTACCAACACTTTAAAGCTAGATATACTTTTCAGGGGGAGACTGGACAACTAGTAGCGGCCAGATCCCTCCAAGGTTCCAGCGAAGTATATACACCACAACTTGGGGTCCATCGGAATCATTCTGACGGGCCATCGAAAACTAGCAACATGATCATCCGGGTCGCCGGTCCCGTCGTACGCCTTGACGCGAGGCCCTTTTAATCCCGCGGGGATAGGCACTTCATTGATTTTGTCTGTAAACGGTGATCTGAAGTTTTTTCCCCCTGACACCCTCCGGGCTCTAAGGGTCCTTCTTTCCTCCGTCTCGAGATGGAATTCTTTCTGAGCAACTTTGTGATGAATTAGTTGGGGTCGAGTCGGGGGTGGCTTCTCTACGTATACATCTTCCGCCGGTTCGCTCTCGTCACTAGAGTGAGTTAGAACCTTTTCCACCCCGAATCTTTCTCCTCCCATCTTTCGTGCTCCTTTTTCCATCTCCCTCATTTTTAAAAACTTTCGAAATAACTCGAATTCCTTCAATTCTTCCATCGTTGGTTCTTTTCTGCTCTCCCCCGGGAGGAGGACATGTCACTACGCTTAGTGGAGCAGATGACGAGCCTGGGGTGTACGAACCTTCCGCCATGACTCTGTTGTAGATTCCTGGACCATTTCGTTCGAGGTTCCACGGATGGCGCCAAATGTTGCTTCCTGATATCGCACCCTTCGAGTGGGTGAACGTTCTGCATCCAAAGAGCAAATCTACGTTAAGTGACCACCGGGATGGAATCCCGGGCGGACCCTCCGAAGATTAAGTTAGTATATATCGAGACGTGAGGTCGTGAGTGTAATAAATGTCAGGTATAATAAATGCGATAAGATTGGAATGAATCTGTTTACCATCTTGCTGTTTGTATTTATGGACGAATGGAAAAGAGCGGGAAGACTGTGATTCTTCCCTTTACACGCTGCGCCTTATTGTCCTGCGGGCATTAGCCTTAGACGAAAGCCCTTTGCCCCGCGTGCCGAAGGATGCTCCTCTGCGCGAGCCGTCTTTGAGCTCCGTTCGAATTTAATGCTCCCCTTAAAATCCGATCGATGCGCTTTGACGTATGTGATGAGCTTTATTTATTTTGTCTCTTTCCTCGAATTACCCCTGACTGCGCAGGTTCGTCATTCCGACCCTTCCGCAGAATGCTACTATAGTTCATTAATTAGCAAACAATATCATCTTTTAAAATCATATACTTCTTTGTATCACAATAAGTAGTATACCTTTTATTTTTTACAGTTTCAAAATAACTGATATATTTTGATAATTTGCTCTACTTGGTAAAAGGTTTAGGGACACACATATTTATCTCATTTAATATAATAAAATTATCATTTTATTCTTAATTTAACTTTTAAACATCATTAAAATCAATTTATTTAAAATGGGTGGAACTCGTGATCATCTACTAATTATCAATTTTAATCCAACCTAGCCGTTGTTATAATTTTTTAGCCTTAAAAACATAAAATCAACAATGTATCACTGATTAAATTTGTTCATTTTCATGCATCAATATTTGGCCGGATTTATACATGTCTTATTATAACGTATTTGTTCTTGTTTAATATCTACTGGTCAACAAAAAGGTTAATGATGCATCATTATGAAATCGTTCAAACGCATGAATAGTGTGCAACAAAGGTTTACGATACCGTCAGTGCTACTTGTTACTCAAAAACTAGAAAAAAGATATCACGATCATCCATAAATAGAAGGAAAGCGAGATGAGGGAACAGCCAATATCGACCTTTATAGATACAGTGCACATGTGATCGAACACGTTATTGGTGCAAAATGAAAGTTCATATATTGTACACATCAATACGTATATATACATCCCTATTTTTTTTCTTCTTATAATTAGTGTACGTTTATATCCTTGTATCAATTTATTCTAAGTTTTTTTTTTTTTTTAATATATCAAACATCTTCTATTAGACATGGATAAATATAATGTTTAAACTCAAATTTATTAATTGATCAGAGTTCTATCACATCAAAATCTTGGTTTATATTCTTAATGTTAATTTGGTGGTTGAGGGAATTGAGCATGATTAGAATAGATCGTACAATCGTATGGAGTATAATTTATTTAGAAAAAGTTGTGATAAACAGGCTGATGGCACATGCGCAGTAAGAACTAAATAATAAATGCAATGATACATCATTGAAATTAATAACTACAATGCTTCCATTTTGATTAACCATGCATATTTCTTAACAAAAATCCATTAAAATATAAAAATATATTAATACATATATCATATGAAATTCTTAGACATAATATTTCATGTGTGTCAGGTACCAAACTAGTAACTACTTAAAATTCATATTACAAAATATTGTAGTATACTTTTATGTGCTAATTCGCTATAATTAATATACGAACAATAATATTAGTAGGATCGGGCCAGGCCTTGGACAATTTGATACTTAATTCCTGAATTTAATTATTATTATTATTATTTTTTCATGGTTGATTCACAATACTCATTGTTTGACAATTAATCTTATCGATGATGTTAACTCAAGTGCTATATTAAGCGAGACACGTTTTTGACCTTTCATGCATTCATGTTCTTGATCTTTTCACTCCATCAATTGTTTTTTATTTCTGTAAAAACAGTTGATTAACTCATGACCGCAAATAATCAAATACAACAAATGTGAACAAATTAAATATCAATTATAAAGAACAATAAATTATATCAATATCAATTAAAAAAGAACAAATGTTTTATACATACTAATATACATTTATATGACTAATTCACCATATTAATGTAGTTAATATCATCACATGCGTTTTATGTATAAGAATAAATAAAAATTGGTATAAAAACATCCCCTTGCATTATTGCATACATATATATAGTCCAATTATTCACATACTTGAAGTACTAAAACTGCATACTAGGAAATAGTTCAGGGAGCAAATTTGTTATTTATCTCTATCTCTATTAATAGTAAAGTTAATAAAGGTTGAATTAGATGTCTTTCTTTTTGTTGATTGTAAAGCAACTTTTAATAGGGAAATTAGATAGGTGATGAAGTGCCGACAATTAATGAGTACCTCCACGTGTCGTATTTATTTCGAGTTTCACATGGATATAATATTTTATCTTTTTTACAAGTTCGTAAATTAGTAGCTCGATATATGCAATGACAATTAAGTGGGCAGTATGTAATCCTTGAACATATCTCCTTTTTAGGTGAATGAATACCACCTCCTTTTTAATCTTCAGATGAATGCTCTCCGTCTCTCACTAAGTCTTGAACTCAAAATTTTTTAAAGACAAACCCCACATCACATGGATATAATTATATGGAGAATTTGAGCCTTTTTATTTTATAAACCTCACTAATAGACTAGTAATACGAGTGTCTAGATAACTTACTACTATAAATTATATAAATCGTGAGTTTAATATTTCAGTGACTAAATATTTGGCTTATGGTATGTAAAAAACTCAAAAACAGTCATGGTAAAAATTAAATTATCTAGTCAAAGCCACCCAAAGAGCCCATTTTAATGAAAATATCTTTTTGATGAAAAAATTTGAGACTTTATTTTGATCATGCTTTAAACCTTAAAATTAAAACTAGCCTACAAATAATTACAGTATTGTTGGGATATAAACATTTTAGCGTATAGTTTGTTATGGAATATTTATCTTTTGAAATTCAATTGTAATCATTTCCTAGAATAACTAGGTTAATAGTTTAGGCTTCAAGTACTATTATAAATAGTTCCTTGCGAATTGTAAACGTACGTGTGTATTGTTCGATTTAATCAATATACATTGAAGCTTTTTGTGATAATTGTGTTCTTATTATTGTTCGTATTCGATTACAGTTTTCATTGTTCTTAATCAAATAACAAGAGTGTTAATCCGCTGTAACTTCTCTTGTTAGTAGATCTGTGATCGATTCAATAACTTGTTCGAGTTATTCGATCCTGACAAGTGGTATCAGAGCATTAAGGTTCTAGATCTACGTATTAAGAACAACAAAAAGTTTCATACTTTCGAATTCAAAATTGTTCATCATGTCCGTTAACAATGAAAGCACACAGGCTAACAAATCCCAATTCTCACTCCCAACAACTTTGGGATGTGGAAAACAGAATCAAGCAATACATGCTGGTTACTGATTATTACATGTGAGAAGTTGTTCTTGAAGGGAACAAAATCATTCAAACTCCATTAGCAAATTCGTCCACTGAATCTGACAAACTTAAGTGTGAAAAAGAAAAGAAGGACAAAGGAATCGAACTCAAAGTCTTAAGCACTCTTTTGCTTGCTATCCCCAATGACTATCAACATTTATTTGTTGAATATAATGATGCAAAGAAGCTGTGGCAGGCACTGGAGAAGAGGTTTGTAGGTACCAAAAGCACCAAAAGGAACATGAAGTCTGTTCTGAAGCAAGACTTTGAAAACTTCAAAGGCCATAAGAATGAACCATTGTCCCAAGTCTTTGTTCGATTCAACAAGCTGATTGGTGAACTAAATCAAGTTGGTGTTCAACCAGACAATGATGATGTAAACAGAAAGTTCCTTAGATCTCTTGGTGAAGAATGGTTTATGTATACTGTTATATATAGACAAGGAGATGCATTGGAAGAAAAAGACTTGGATGAACAGTACAATGAACTAAGAGTGCTTGAATCTGAGGTAAGTAATAAAACTCCTAATTTACCTTCAAACAATGCTGCTTTTGTGTCTAGTACAGGAACAGGTCAAGAGGCTACAAAGAATGCAGGAATTGAAGATGTAGCAAGAGAATCCTTTTTCACTAGTCATGTACACACTGCATTGATTAGTGAAGATTTGGAACAACTTAATCCTGATGATCTAGAAGAGATAGACATCAAATGGCAGATGGCAATGCTGAGCTTAAGAACAAAAAGGTTTCTCAAAAGAACTGGAAGACAAAATCTGACCTACAACAAAGGTGATCGTGCTGGATTTGACAAGACCAAAGTCAAATGCTATAACTGCAACAATCTTGGTCACTTTGCTAGAGAATGCCCTAGCAAAGACCAAAGATCAAACTACAACAAAAACATCACTTCAAATTCAACTGCATTAGTATCTCAAGAGGGTCAAGGTTATGACTGGAGCTTTCAAGCAGAGGAACATGCTCAAAACCAAGCTCTTATGGCCTTCACTGATTCTACTACTGAGGTACATTCTAAATCCTGCACTCCTGAATGCATTAAAGCTTATAAAGAATTAGAAAAACTTAACAAAGAAACACTTGATGAGATGATTTTAAATAGAAACAGAAGAATTGAATATAATGGTTGTATAGCTGATCTTTAAAATCAAATTAAAATTTATCAAATAACAGATAAAAAGATAAAAGATGAATTACTACAAACAACTTATGATAAAGAATATGCTGAGTTAAAATTAAAAGAAACTTTAATTAAATTAAAAGAATGTCAAATGGAATTAGAACAGAATAAATTAACTATTAAAAATTTTGAAAGAAGTTCTAAGATAATTGATGAATTAACCAGTAATCAAACCACTGAAAAAGTTGTGCATGGAGTGGGATATCATGCAGTTCCACCTCCAACTAATGTTATTCCTCCTCTTAAGTCCAGCTCAGAAAGAATATTAAATGAATTAAAAATAGAGAGTCAAACTGAAACCACTAATGATTCATCCGATGATGATCAAACAACTAATTCAACTGATACAAGTTTCCATACCACACAAAGTCAAACTGAATCCCCAAAATATAACTCAGAAAATATACAAACAATTTTAAGAAGGGGAAATCAAAGAAACTTGAACCAGTTTTTTAAGAACAAAGAAAGCCTGAAGGTGCTAAGTCAACAAAATTAAAATGTTTAATATGCAACAAAGTTAACCACATAGCAAAGGATTGTCACTTCAATACAATCAACTGCAAAGAATTTAAAGAATTTAGAGAGAACAAAGAAAAAGCAAAAGAATTAAAATTAAAACAAACTAATAAGCTAAAGAAATTAAACAAGTTGAAGTTCCTAAATTTGGAAGAACTGCACAATGATTTGTGCAAAATATCAGGTATAGCAGTCCAAGCAGAAATAATTATTCTAAAAACACTGGAAAACAAACTCAAATTCCAAAACATTCAAAGTTTTCTAATGTCAGTAGGAACTATTCCAGGTTTACTACTGGTAAAAACCCTAATTACAATGTTGTCTGGTACAATTACAAAAACACTACTAACTATGCTAAAAACTCACATTACCCAAATACTACTGGTCCATCAGTAGTAAAACACTCAAAAGCCAAAAACTACGGGTATATACCTAGGTCAGTAGTAAAACAGAATACCAGTAATAAACAAGAAATGAAGACCAGAACTGCATACAAAGCTCATCCACTAAGAAAATCTTACTCTTCAAAGGATGAACCCAAGACAAAACAAGCTTGGGTTCCCAAAATTAACTAATCCATTTACTTTATGTGCAGAGCATTCAGATCCCTGAAGAAGGAAGAACATAGCATATTGATAGTGGATATATTGCTTTTGGAGAAAATCCAAGAGGTGGTAAAATTACAGGAAAAGGTAGAGTATCAAATGGTAAGATTACTTTTGATGATGTATTTTATGTTGCTGAGCTTAAATACAATCTGGTTAGTGTCTCACAAGAATGTGATAAAAAGAACAAAATTCTTTTTACAGATATAGAGTGCATCATTCTTTCTCCTGATTTTATTTTGGATGAAAAAATTGTTGTTTTAAGAACACCAAGGAAAAATAATGTGTATTGCCTGGATATAGGGGGAGAACTCATTTCTTCAAATGAGATCAACCGTTTTATATCCAAGGCAAACACAAATGAATCATAACTCTGGCATCAGAGGATGTGTCACACAAATTTTAAAAATATTAGTAACTTAGTCAAAAAGAATTTGGTAGTTGGACTACCACAAAAAGAATTTATGTGTGATCATCACTGTGTTGCATGCCTAAAAGGTAAGCAACATAAGACTTCTCATAAGACCAAAGCAATTAATTCTATTTCTAATCCTTTGCAGCTCTTACATATGGACCTATTTGGACCTACAAATGTAATGAGTATTGGAAAGAAACAATATTGTCTTGTTATTACTGATGATTTTTCCAGATATACTTGGGTTTTCTTTCTTAGGACCAAAGATGAAACAAGTGAGATCATAAAGAATCTAATTGTCAAACTGGAAAATACAAGAGATCTCAAAGTGAAAGCCATTAGATGTGATAAGGATACAGAATTTAAAAATACTAATCTAATCAATTTCTGTGATCTTAAGGGTATTGACAGACAGTACAGCTCACCAAGAACTACACAACAAAATGGTGTAGCTGAAAGAAGAAATAGAACAATCATTGAAGCAACCAGATCCATGCTTGTGAAGGAATTATGTGCACAGTCAGTCAACCTGTGATGATACATCCATGCCTACGAAACACTTAAGGGTCACACCGGTGAGTGCATGTAATACGAGCAAGTTATGCAACGATACTACGAAGAGGAATGATTCATAATAGTCATTATGAATCAGTTAAGTATTAAGTTAAGTTTAACTTATTACTAGATTAGTTTAACTAACTAATTAATACAAGTAGTTGTACATTTACTAGTTGAGTAAATATACAATGTGTTAAAGGTTATCCATGATATGATTTAAAGCTATTAAATCATATAGTAATTGGATAATATTATTGTGTAAATTATATAAAGGTTATTATATAATTAACTATTAAAAGTATAAATACAAGTCTATATATTTCGTGTATATGGGTACCGAAATTATAGTGTGTTAATACTAGACATTTGATAGTTAAGTGCAATGATAATAAACTAGTTAAACTATAAGGGATGGAAGTGTAAAAAGGAAGTTTAATTAAGAAGTTAATCTTAATTAAACTAGAAGGGTTTTAAGTGTAAGATATTCTATTATAAATAGAAGGCTTATGACTAAACCCTAGATGTTGATTCATTGCCTCCTTATACACGAAATCTCTTCCCCTATTCTCCTATTCGGCCGAACACTAACAAGGGAAGAACACAAGCTTGTGTTCTTCGTGTTCTTCGTTCGTTCTTCGTGTTCTTCGGTTTTCGAAGATCAAAGGATCGTAGCAAGTGATCATCTAGAGGATCGTTCGCCGTGTTCATTATCAGTGGATTTATCTTAAGCATTAACCTAAGGTATGATTCATGGAACACTCTTTCTTCCTCTCCTCTTGTTCGAAGTTGAACCAAGAACCCTAGGGTTCTTGGTAGTAGTCGACGAACACACAAGTATGTGTGTGTTCGAGTTCTTCGAACAAGGTTTCTTTCTTGCTAACCTAATCTAGTTCTCCAACATCCCAATCCTTTAGGGTTTAAGGATTAGGTTTAATCCCAGTTCCGCATTTAGGGATTAAATCAGCTAGTTGGTTTTAACCGGTCAAGAACAAGTTCATGTTCTTGGTCAGTATGGTCGAACCAAGTATACTAGGTGGTTGACCCAAGTGGTCGATCAGTCATGTGAAACCCTACAGCTTGCAGATTCAAAATTACCAATAACTTTCTGGGCTGAAGCTGTTAATACTGCATGTTATGTTCAGAACAGAGTATTAATAGTTAAGGCTCACTTTAAAACACCTTATGAACTTTTTAATAAAATAAAACCATCAATAAGTTTCTTAAAATCATTTGGTTGTCCTTGTACAATTTTAATTACAAAAGAATAAATTGGTATGTTTGACTGCAAAGCAGATGATGGAATCTTTGTAGGATACTCAACTCAAAGCAAATCTTATAGAGTGTTTAACAAAAGGCTAAGGATCATTGAAGAAAGTGTAAATGTATCCTTTAATGAAAATCTGATGAATGGACAGGGGAATGGTCCAGATTGGTTATTTAACATTGATAATCTAACCAAATCTTTTGATGTTAATTATGATTTTAATACATGAGATTCAAACAATCAAAGTCAACAAGGAGGATCATCATCATTCAATAATAGTCAAGATATAATGAAATATATCTTAGTTAATACTGATCCCACAGTTGATACTGAGGACGTTAGTAACTCAGATAACCCTAGCAATCTCGACACCAGTAACAACTCAAATTCTCAAAATACTACTGATCTCAGTAGTAACTCAGAATCTAATATAAATGATGATGAACCAAATGATAACGATGTCAGTACTAACAATACACCTCCTGAATCAAATGACAATCATGTTACTACTGATACCAGTAGCAATGAAGAAGCTACACAAAATCCATACAATCAAGCAGAAACATGGACAGATGCCTAAATTCCTGAATCCAATGAGTCAAACCTTGATAGTCAATTAGCTGGTTACAAAGTTCATGGCACCAGAACTGAAAAGAATCATCCTTTGGATCAAGTCCTCAGTGATGTCAATTCAACCATGCAGACAAGAAGCAAATTCAATTCATCATTAAATTCAAATGTTTGTAACATCAGTCTAATTTCTAATGAATGTATGTATGAATGCTTTCTGTCACAGGAGGAACCAAAGAAGATTCAAAAAGCTATGAAAGACTCAAATTGGATTATAGCAATGCAAGAAGAACTTCTTCAATTCAAATTACAAGCTGTATGGACTCTTGTACCTCTACCAAAAGGAAAAAGACCCATTGGAACAAGATGGATCTTTAGAAACAAGAAAGATGAAAGAGGCATAGTGATCAAAAACAAAGCTAGACTTGTAGCCCAAGGATACACTCAAGAAGAAGGAATAGACTATGATGAAGTATATGCACCTGTTGCTAGAATTGAAGCAATAAGGATATTTCTGGCATATGCCTCATACAAGAAAATCAGAGTCTATCAAATGGATGTTAAAAGTGCATTCCGTTATGGGAAAATTGAAGAAGAAGTTTATGTGTGTCAACCTCCAGGATTTGAAGATCCTGAACATGATGACTATGTGTACAAACTAGACAAAGCTCTATATGGCCTTCATCAGGCACCAAGAGCTTGGTATGACACATTATCATCATACTTACTTAAGAACAATTTCAAAAGAGGTGCAATTGACAAAACCTTATTTACAAGAAAAGTCAAAGATGATATACTACTGGGCCAAATATATGTAGATGATATCATCTTTGGATCAATAAATGATCAACTGTGCAAAGAGTTTGAAGAATTAATGCAGATCAAATTCAAAATGAGCTCAATGGGTCCAATGAACTTCTTTCTTGGACTCCAAATCAATCAAAGATCAGATGGTATTTTGATTAATCAATCAAAATATGTCAGAGACATCTTGGAAAAGTTTGCAATGAAAGATTGCAAAAGTGCAAGCACACTAATGGAAACTCACAAACATCTACATCCTGATGTTGAGGGGGAGGATATAGATGAACATCTTTACAGATCAATGATATGATCTTTGATGTATTTAACTGCATCAAGACCTGACATTATGTATAGTGTTTGTGTATGTGCCAGATATCAAGCAAGACCTAAGGAACTACACTTGCAGGCTGTCAAAAGAATCTTTAGATACTTGAAGGGAAAACCTTCTCTTGGTCTTTGGTATCCACATGCATCACCATTTGAACTCATAGCATACACAAACAATGACTATGGTGGTGAATGTCAAGACATAAAATCTACTACTGGTGGATGTCAATTTTTTGGATCAAGATTGGTGTCATGGCAATGCAAGAAACAAACCAATATGTCAACATCAACTGCTGAAGCAGAATATGTAGCTGCATCTGCTTGCTGTGCTCAAATTCTATGGATTCAAAATCAACTCCTAGACTTTGGTATCTCTATTCTTAAAACTCCTATTTTTATTGATAATCAAAGTGCTATCAGTATTGTGAACAATCCAGTAAAACATTCAAAAACCAAACGTATTGAAATAAGGTTTCATTTCATAAGGGATTGTAATGAAAAGAAATTAATAAAAGTAGAGAAAATTCATACTGACAATCAATTATCCGATCTCTTTACAAAAGCTTTTGATGTAGGAAGATTCAGCTTCTTGGTTAGCAGTATTGGAATGATTTTAATAAATTAATTTCACAAATGAAAATCATATGTAAAGTTTCTGTACAATTTTTATATTTATAAGTATGTTTTACTACTGGTTATTCATTACTACTGATCATGTGTTACTCTTACAATTTAGTACTGATAGGGTTTTCTTAGAATTAGGTTAAGTGTAGAAACAACAATTACTGCTGACGTTTCTATTACTGATACTTAGTTACTACTGATCGACCGCTATCTGTAAAATACAACATTTTACCCTACTAACCCCCATGAAAATAGACGTTGGGTTATGATTCGAAGGGTATTTCGGTCCTTTTTCAGGTTAATTCGAAAAATATAAATAGCTGAAAGTGATTAATTTAGCATTATCCACACCTCGATTCGATAAACCCTACGATAAACCCTAAACTCTGCAAATCTCGATCAAACCCCTGCATCAGTATCAACTAAATTCATTCCACAAATCGCTCAAACGATCAAACTCTCTCTGAAATCAACAACCTAACATCAAGTTCAAGATCAATATCATTCAAATGGCCACTCTAAAATCTCTCGAAGTTAAAACAGATCTCAAATATTCTGAATTTCACAATATGTGTGCATTCTTAAGAAATCCTGATGGCACAAAGGATTTTCGACCCATAGTCATGTTCTTGAAGAACTCATACATAAAGTTTGCTCTGATTGTAAATCCCAAAGCCTATGAACAACATCTTGTTCAATTCTGGGAAAATGCTGAAAGGATTGAAGACACAAACATATCCAAAATCAAATCCAGATTCGATGGAAGGGATATCATCATCACAGAACAATCAATCAGACAACATCTTCAACTGAATGATGAATCAGGTATGTTTTCTCTACCAAAGGAAGATCTTGTTGAAACTCTTAAAAACATGGGGTATGAGGGAAGACTGGATATAGTTACTTTTCAAAAAGGTCTTCTTTCACCTCAATGCAAATTTCTTGTTCATACTATTCAACATTGTATCTCTCCTAAAAAGAGTACATGGAATGAGTTCAACAAATCAATAGCATCTGCTGTTGTTTGTTTGTGCACAAGCCAAGTATTCATTTTTTCAAACATGATTTTTGAAGGAATGCTTGCCAATTTATCATCTTCAAAATTCTTAATGTACCCAAGATTCCTTACACATATTTTTGACTGTGAATTCAAAATCTTTCAACTCCTAAAAATATTTTTGTTACACCTGAATTAAAAAAAAAAGGTGTACTCAAACATGAGAAAACAATTTAAATTTTCTGGTAAAGAGACTCCACTGTTCCAAAACATGATCTATGATCAACCACTAAATACAGCCCAAACACAACCCACTCAGTCCACTCAATTACCTACACCAACAGATGTCCTGAATGTGTCTCAGGTACATGAAATTAATCCACAGAGTGTTACTCTTCACTCTGAAGAAGACCAACCAATTTCCAAACAAATTTCTAAAATTTATAAAAGGAAGAAAACGTCCTTAAAGGACACCAGGGGACCAATTGAGTCAGACCCCAGACTCCAAGAGTTGTCCTCCAAGGAGGAGAGAGGGCATGAGGAAAGGGCTCTCACTACTGATGCCCCAAAGGTGGGTGCACAGGCTAGTGAGAACATCAATAGGACCCAGACC
The DNA here is from genome assembly GCA_963853835.1 of Calendula officinalis. Lineage (NCBI taxonomy): Eukaryota > Viridiplantae > Streptophyta > Magnoliopsida > Asterales > Asteraceae > Calendula > Calendula officinalis. Next base: position 11,856,988 of record OY970822.1, on the reverse strand, counting down.
TCGGCAACTCTAAGTGATGAATCATCTTTTGAGGAAGCACTAAGAGCACCCCGGTGCCAAGAAACCACAAGGGGGGATACTACTGCTTCTTCTAGGAAGAAGAGAGTGTCTAAACAACCCATTTTATCACCAAGAAGTGATAAGGCTAGAAAGAAACAAATTGAATTGACGGATAGGATGGAAAACCTAAAAGCCAATGTACCAAATGAGCCCAATGATCCACCCAAAGGGGCTGAGGGCAGTATTAAACCAACCCAATTGACGGATAGAAAGGAAAACCTTAAAATCACTGTACAACATTGTCTGAATATCTTGAATTCCCAAGGAAAAACCATGAGCTACATGAAACATTACATAAATACTCTGAACAGAAGACAGAAGAAGTTCGAGTTCAAGCTTCAAAGACTATCTAATCTCATCAGAAAATTACAACAGAAGATTGCAGATAGTGAGGCTCAACAAGTTGAGATCACTAAGGGGGAGAAGGATTAAATACAAGGAATGATTGATCAATCAATTGCAGCAGCAACCCTCCTAAATTTAAAAGAAGCTCATGGTGAAACAGGTCAAAATTATGGAGAAGACCTATTCAAAGGAGCAAAAAGTATGGATGAAGATGTATTTGTGTCTACAAATCAGTCACCAACAGCAGAACAAGTACACTCTCCATTTACTAGTGAAGTTATAGAAACTACTGATCCTATGGATATTACTAATGCCAAGGATCAAGAGGTTGTTACTACTGATCCTACTGAAGAAGAAGAAATACCAGTAGTAAATGTCCCAACAACAGAAAATATCATTCCTACTGCTGATGACCTAGCAGTAGTAACAACAACAACAACCTCACCAGTAGTAGACTCCTCACAACAACTGGTAGTACATACAAACGTTGAAACACCAGTAGTAACTACATTAGTTACTACTGACTCAGAAGAAGAAATTCCTGAAGTACTTGAACCAGCTGTAATCATACCAAGACCTCCAACTCCAGAATTACAACCACTTATCATACCTGACATTGATGATAATGTAAATTGGTATAAGGTTGATGAATGTGCCCTACCTCCTCACCCCAAGATACTACCTGAGGATAAGATACATTTATTCTCTCCATCAATAGTATTTCATCCTGTTATTGATATGAAATACACTCCACCTCTACTTTCAGCCTGTGTTGGAAAAGGGAAAGAAAAATTTGATGATGACTATCCAAACAGAGCTCTAGGTCACCACATGGTAAATAAAATTAATCGTGTCAGACCTGCAAAACAAGATAAATGGAAGGTTAACAGAATGAGGTATCTGAGGAAAGTTGCAAAAACTCAAGCTCTTGAAGATAAAAGAAAAGCTGAAGAAGAAAGACTAAAAAATGCAGCAATTCAAGAGGTTGAAGAATTCCTAGTAGAGGATCAAAAGGCAGAGTTTAATAAACAAAGAAAAATAGAAGAAGAACATCTGAACTGCCTTGAAGATCTTGTGGCTGAATGTAAAAGAGAAAAAGCTGACCAACCAGATGAAATTTTTGAACAAAAGAAGAAAATGATTGATTTCTTAAAATCAAAAGGGCATAGTGCTAAGACCTTTGGCAGAATGAAAATGATAACAATAGTTGATAAATACTGCACTGCCAAGAAGAGGGAATTAGCAGAATCTGAAGTAGAAGAAGAAAAAGAAAAGGTATTAGTTGAGATTGATCCCACAATCATACTCTCCAGAACACCAATATCTGGTAAATCTTCAAAGCCTTTTAAAAAGAGGAAAGAAATTGAGTCTAAAACAGAATCAATGAAGAAAAGTAAACAAGATATACAAATACTTGATTTTCCTATTGCTCCTCTACAAGATAATCCAATTATCAATTGGAGAGTTGTTGATGATGTCATAGAAATTATAAGAGAAGACAAAACAACTCAGAGATTTAAGGCTTGGAAACCAATGGTGATGTCCTGTTCAAGAAGTGACATAATTAAAGTTTTAATCATTGGTAAACCAAGGATGACAAAGAAGTCATGGAGAAACTCAGGAGCTGGATACTTAACTCAAATGACCGATGCTGCTTTCTATCCAGGCAATTATCCTGAGAACTTCACTAGCACAGAAAATATATATGCTTGGAATGTGCTACCCACAGTAAACATGTACTTCTTTGAAAGAACCAGTAAGAAGTGTGAGTTGTACTTGTATGAAAAGGAATATCCTCACTCAGAAGAAATAATGTACCAGATCACCACATGCTCCTTCATGAAACCACATGACCTTACTTTGTTTCAAGAAAAATATAATTACTTTATGAAAAGAAACAACAAATACATAATTGCACAAAGAAAGAAACTAAATCAGAAAACATTGGAAGGAGATCAAAGAAGAGCTGTTGTGTTAGAAGAGAAAAGGAAGAAGGAAGAAGAAGAGAAGAAACTTGATTAATTAAAAGTGAATTAACAAGTTTAGGGGGAGATTGTTGGGATATAAACATTCTAGTTTTTCGTATAGTTTGTTATGGAATGTTTATCTTTTAAAATTCAATTGTAATCGTTTCCTAGAATAACTAGGTTAATAGTTTAAGCTTCAAGGACTATTATAAATAGTTCCTTACGAATTGTAAACGTACGTGTGTATTGTTCGATTTAATCAATATACATTGAAGCTTTTTGTGATAACTGTGTTCTTATTATTGTTCGTATTCGATTACAGTTTTCATTGTTCTCAATCAAATAACAAGAGTGTTAATCCGCTGTAACTTCTCTTGTTAGTAGATCTGTGATTCAATAACTTGTTCGAGTTATTCGATCCTGACAAGTATACATACTTCCTCCGATTCAAAATAAGTGGTACACTTTGGGTTTCACGGTTTTTGAGGCAAAATATTATAATGATGGTTAAATTAGATTAATTGAATGGTTAGTAGATAATGAGTCTCACACCTTTTGAATAAAGTGAGGTTAATGATGTTTAAAAGTAAAAAGTAAGGGTAAATGAGTCATTTCATTTTGTTAAAGTAGATAGTTAGTGGGTGTAGGTCCTATTATTTTTTGTCAAATAAGGTAATTTTTCAAAGTGTAGTACTTATTTTAAATTACCCATATAAAAAAAGTGTAGCATTTATTTTGAATTGGAGGAAGTACACTAGAATTATATACTTAATCTTGACGTATTATTGAAGTAGTTTCTAAAGATGAATAATGATGGTGAATTAACTGAATAGTATGATGTAATTATAGTGGAAAATGGCATTAGATGTGGCATGAAATACGCATATGTGTGGCACTTATGAATGAAGGGTTTATTATAAATTAAGGATTTAATTGCAACAATGATCTCTGGGTTTATCAAATTGCACGTTTGGTCCCCGTGGCTCAATAAGTGCAGGCACAATATTTATAATTTGCATTTTTTTTACAGTCGTGGTCCCTCCATCCTAACGCTGTTAACTAAACTCCATTAATTGAGGATAATTCTGTCATTTCACCTTATTTGGTCCCACCCAAACTCAAAAGCCCATCTTCTTCCCCCGATCTTCCTCCTCTTCTGAAACCCTAACTTAGGGGGTGTTTGGGAAAGCTTATTTAGAGGGATTTATAGCTTATCTCCCACCTATATCTGGAGCAAGGACATGAATTATTTTTGATGACGTGTCTTAGGCAGCCAATCACATCACTCCTAAATGATGACTCAATCGCTGACTCAAAGGGTACTTGGTAATTTCACATTTCAGCAATCACATATATCGACTCTCTCATTCTAGGGTTTTTTTTTTTTTCCAGAGAAATCTTAAACTTTCTCCCCTGCCGCATTCTCCTCTGCCGTATTCTTCCTCATTCCGATTAGAGTTACCTTTGTAACTTCACAATTCAGCAGTCCCATATACCGAATCTTTCATTTTGAGGTTTTTTCCCAGAGAAATCTTGCACTTTCTCCCCTGCCGCATCCTTCCCTGCCGCATTCTTCCTCATTCCGATTAGAGTTTAAGATGTGAAGAAATCAGGATGGTGCATTGAGAGTATGTTATGGAAATGTACCATTTAGCAGTGATTATAACTGAAGACACAAATGCGACAGGTACTGCTATCAAATTATTTCCCAATTGCACCATCCCGATTTCCTTTTTTTTTAATTATTGGCATAATGGAATGTGCACCAGTTTGACAAAATGCTTGATGTTTTTGTACAGGCAAAGGGGTTGCATTTGTTTGATTTTTGTCAATTTCTAACTTCATTTTCTACAAAGGGCTCTGAAGTTTCCTTTGTATCCATGGGAACCAAAATCAAAGGGGTTTTTAAAGGCTTCAAATTCATATCTCAAATATTTGGTAATCCCTTTTTCTATATCTATATGAAAAGTCAAAATTAGGGTTATTTTCTTCATTAAGATTGTGAATTCCGTTGGGTTTTGATAAGGATTTTGTAATTTTTGTTATAAAATAGCGTGAGATGGAGATTGGGTACCCAATTGTTGTTAAACATGCAGCTCATATTAGTTGGGATGGATCCTCAGGCAGTGCTCCTTCTTGGGTAATTTTGTCATTTTTCAATTTTTTTTTACTTCTGTTTTTTTCACACCCAATCTTTAGTTTTTCTATTTGAAATCAGCAACTCCTGAAATTAAATTAATTTTTTCTTGAATTATTGCAGATGAATGAATTCAAGATAGCTCCTGAATTTCCAGCAACTTCCATTGGCAATTCTGGGTCTGATATGTCCACATGGTCCTCTCAATGTATTTTATTTTATTTTTATTGATATTTTAAATAAAATAATTTCAACAAAACAATGCAGTCTGTATGAAAAATTGAAAATGCAGTTTTTTTGATAAATAGTCTAAATGAATTTGATTTTAATAAAAAAATTCAATTTATATAATGATCAACATATTTACATTAGAGAAAATCATATAATGCCATATTTATATAACCGGTTATATAATGCAGTTTTTTTTGCATATATGGTGTGGTGTAAAACTTATAAACCTTTTTAGCGTTCTTTAATTGTCAATGCAGATTACGGATTTCAATTTATTCTTCCCATTCAATTTAGGGTTCTCATCTTCATCTGCAAGATAAGCAGCTTCAGTAAGTTTTTTTTTTCTAATTTTAGTGACAAATCTTTATGGTTTGCGAAAAAGGACTGGTAAGTTTTATTATATGGATATAGTTAATAACTAGAAACTGTCCAGACATGCTTATAAAAAGTGAGTGGATCAGAGGGTTGACGCCCACATTTTTGAATGATTACCAGCAAATGTATATGAACTATCTTATCATAAATATGCACGTCAGTTTGTTTGGAAGAAAATCTTTTAACTGATCAAATGTAAATATATTGCAAGCATGTTCAATCATAAATGGGCGGGTCAGTGTGTTTGGCACCAATAATTTAATTTGTCATCAATTTTTAAAACAATGGTTACTATGTAATTACAATCCACATACTGCATTTGAGATTACAAAAATCTACAAATTAAAATGGTTCATACAAAAAACCGTATTTCGTACTTATACCATATAAGGAAACATATCACTGGATTCATCGGGTCAAACATCGCCAAAATGTAGTTTTAATGAATGATGTCACCTAAAGCATTTTTAAAAAATAGATTACTATTCAAATAATATAGTTAATGTAATCATATTTGACACTAATTGACTAATTGTCAATCATTTTTCTTATAAAAATGGAAAAAAGATGTTTCGGGTCAACCTCACTTGTACTAGAAAAGGTAATCGTTTTGAGGCGAACCCAGTATGACTTATGACCCGTTAGCTAACTTGCCAACACATTGAGTTTGCCTCTGTTTTTTTTAATTTAATGGCGAAACAAGGTTTAGAAAATTTGGTGCAAGTAGTATTTGAAACATAAAAAACCAACATTGCAGCCTGGCTAATGGAGCTTATTTCTATGGCCAAAAATAAAATCGAGCCTAAGTGGGATAATTATTGTTTCTTAATGCTTCTTAACGACTTCTGAAATATAAAACTTGCTGAAGGATCAATTATTTGGTAGAATATGCTTTCATTCACACTATTAAACAGTTTTTGTAGATATCTTTTTTTTTTTTGTGAAAACCTAATTCAATTGCTGTAGTGGTGACTGGTGACCTGTTTTATGCTTGGTTTGTAATTTTAAGATCAAATTCAGACCAGGTACTAGAAGATCAATTTGTTCATTGAGTGAGATTCTACCTTGGTAACATTTTGTAACGCCCTGAAATTTTCTAATAAATAAAATATTACTTTACCTTTTAAATTAAATTATGTGTTAATGTCTTATTATTATGTGATGAATGCATACCGTTTCGTGCTTTTATGATTACATTTAATTATGAATAACATTTAATAATGGGACGTTTTATTTACGCGACATTTAAATCCCAAGAGTTGTAGTGCCTGAGTTGAGGCCGGCCGTAGGCCAAGGCCGAACCGATTCACTAATATTCCGCAACGATTCTAGTTAGCTCGAGTCAAACCTTGTCCGGGAATTTCGGGTAAATAAAATATTACTTCAAATTCTACTTAGGTTAAGATGAGGACTTATTTGTTTATATTGTGTTCGTGATTGAGATTTAATATCATATTTTGTGGTTAAATTCAAAGTGTCTTATTTACAATAGTTAAATTGTGTTTTTGAGGGAGGTGTTTAATAATCATAATTCTCATAATTTGCATGTCTTTGTCATTTTCGTGCACCGCTCGACAGTGTATGTCCGGATTGTTGGTGAGCTAATTGGGCTAGTATATGCCATTCGGAAATGAAGGCCCGTATGATGGGGATTGGGGCTTAAGACCTCATATAAAAGCATGTGTCCTTGACCTAGGGATTTTTAAAAAGAAACATTCCTCCTAAACAGCCGACATTCTCCTCATTTCCGATAAATCCTTCTTTTCTTTTGTCTATGTTTTAATCCACTAGAAGACCCTCGTCGGAGCTTCATTTCCGCCGCCACCTCGCTACCAGTTATCGCAGATATCCATCTATCTTTTTCTGTTTTTGCCGAGAACCTTATTCCGACTCCCATCCACAACCATTTCATTTCTGTTAGTCACCTTGAGCCCCGCCGTATCCATTTCTCCGGTGAAGTTCCACCACCGTTACGAACTGGGTTTCATTGTTGTTATCGCTTTGAGCTTCGTGCTACGTCTTTTCCGCCGTACGTTCCAAAATCACCACCGCTACTTTTGTTTCCGGCGAAATTTGTTTTGTTCCGACGAACCCTGCTTGTTTTGTTTCCGGTAAACTTCGCCCTTTGCTCCCCGTTTCTTTTACGCTTTCGCCTTGTTTTTATCAGTGATTGATTTTTCCATTATTGTGTATTATGGTTGAGGGCAGCTAGGAATGTTGAAGCTTGAATTGTTTCAGCCGAGGACCCCGTTAGCAGAAAGAGAAGCAAGCTTTTCCGGCGACGTGTTGGTAAAAACTTTTAGCAGTTTTATTCTTTTAGACCACGTACTACTGCTCGTTTAAAAAGGGTATGGATTTGAGTTGTTATCATTATTTTAATTGGAAAAGTTTATTATTTTAATGGAGGAAGGATTATGATTTTTTTTAATGGGAAAGAGTTTTATTACTATTAAATCAAGGGGAAACAGTCGAAGGAAAACATTTTTTTTACATTGAATGACTAGCTCGAGTACTAATTCAAAAGTAGGGGTTTTTCTAATCGAAAACTTATACATCTTTAATACAAGTTTTGAGTTGAATTTAATTAGGGTTATCCTTCATGTATTTTTAGGACGTCTAGACGTTAGCTGAGATATATCTTCGGAGCATACGTTTTCGAGGTGAGTATTCTCACCGTGTATTCAGTTTTAACGTTATACATGCATGACTTACGTGTTATATTACTTGCACCTTAATTGTTATCTGAGCTTGATCTGTTATCTGAGTTTGATCCGTTATCTGAGTATCTGAGCAGCTGTTGATTTATTTTAATCTGAGACATTGTGCCTGGGTAACCGAGCTCGGCACAGGGTCATACTGTGCTACTACTTGCTAGGGCATCTGAGATAATTATGTTAAAGAGATAATAAAACATAATAACACACATCTGAGTTTTTGGCTATATGCCTGGGATCACCTCCCGTCTGAGTTTATATCTGACTTGACACCGAAGAGCACTGGTGTCAGACGTTTTGACTTGGCACCGAAGAGTACTGGTGCCAGGCCTTGTTTTTGGGATTATTCCCGTCTGAGTTTATATCTGACTTGATACCGAAGAGCACTGGTGTCAGACGTTTTGACTTGGCACCGAAGAGTACTGGTGCCAGGCCTTTTTGACTCAACACCGAAGAGTACTGGTGCCAGGCCTTTTTGACTCAACATCGAAGAGTACAGGTGTTGAGCCTTGAGTTGTGTGAGGCGGGTCGAGGTTGATCTCTCGTCCCAAGTCACACTAGCGCGCTATATAAATAAAATCTGAGTAATAAAATCTGAGAAATAAATCTGAGTAATTAATCGAGTAGATTCTGAGTAGGAGTACACCGATGTGCCCTCATGTGTTGTATGTTATGATTGTTTGCATTTTGAGAATTATTCACTCAGCTTCCCCAGCTGACCCAAACTTTCCCCCACATTGTTTCAGGTACCAGCAAAGGAAAGGAGAAGGTGGACGGTTGACTGCTGTATTTTTTTTTTTGTTACTGACGTGGACATCATTTAATATTTTAAAACACTTTACTTTGTCTTAACTATTTCCGCAATAAATACGTTTTAAATGTTAAATATTAATATCTGAGATTTATTTATGGGACCTTTTGATTTTAACTTTTGTTTTCAAATTTTTTAAAAATCTTGTAAAATTTGGGTGTTACACATTTAATCATTTTGCATGTATGTCTCTACTTAGCATCCGCATACATTTGAGATTATAATTTTAATTCATGTATCACTGCTTAAAATATGCATATTATTAAAGGTGACTATATGATTTCATGTCCTGTACTTAGCATCCGTAGGTATTGGTGATTGTAATTTTCATTATGTATCATTGATTATAATTATAATTTTATATGGGTAACTATGTTTTCATACTTTTTATTCATAGTTATGCATATTATTTCTTGAAGCTAGCCGCCCATTCGGGCGGGTTATGAAACTAGTAAGCTTATATAAGCCTTAATAATCTCTTTTTTAAAGGATTATTAAAGCTTATATAAGCTTATAAGCCATAAGCCCTTCTAAATAAGCTTTCCCAAACACCCCCTTAATTGTTCTTACCAGCATTTCACATGTCTGAGACCTGTGCCAACCGTCCGTCAGCGGCACCCGTCGAGGCCCTTTTTTTGCCGTCGCCCCACGACGCCGTTGGCACGGCCACGTCGTGGGTGGCGTCGCCGGAGTTACGTCTGGATGAAGACGGGTGAGAGAATGCCGTCGTAGAGAGAGGGGGAGAGAGGGGGGGGGGGAGGGGAAAGTGAGAGGGGAAGGGGTTGAGTTGTACATCATGCTTAAAATCTTGTACATTTTTCATTTTTTTAATAAAAAATTGCTTATTTTCTCTGTTTTTTTATAATTTTTTTTTTTTCAATTTTAAAATAAATTATATATTTGTTTTAAGAATAAAAATATAATACTTTTTTTCAGAAAAAAATATGTTTTTTTTTAATTTTAATAAATGTAATTTTTTTAGTTTAATATCATTTTTTTATTTAAATAATGTATGTTTAAATTAATATAATTTATTTATTTTATAATTATTTAATTTAATTAAAAATGATGATGTGGAAAGGATGGGTTTAGTGATGGGTTAGTGATGTGTAGGGTTGGCACGAACGTGTCAGTAGTGATGATGTGGAAAGGATGACGTGACGCTAGTGATGGGTTTAGTGATGGGTAAGGGTTGGGAGAGGCCTGATTTAGCTTCAAATTCCTATCTGCTGTTTATATTTAATACGATTTCTGACACCCAATTATTTCAATAACATGATTATAGAAGAGTTTACTTTTGTCTTAAAAGTCATCGCCCAGAAATTGAAAATCCTTTACCATCTTTATGTGATTCTGGCAGCTCCTTAATGAATTATCGAAGAAGAAATCTGAATCAACGAAGAACTAAACCTTTTACTATTTGCAACAAATCAACAAAGAAGAAATCTGAAATTTGAAAAACCAACCGACAGAGGTGAAGAACCACCTGACACGGTGCCGGAAATTCAACAACCACCGCCATCCTGATGGCTTAGCTGAATCAGCAACCACCGAAAGTTCAAGGTCTCAGGCGGCTACCGCTAAGTTGATACGACTCACAAAAACGCCGTGTCACCGTTGAATTTAGCATACCGTCTATAGAATACTATCCCCTTTATCAACCACCATCGCCCTTTACACACCACCGCCGGCTCCCGATTCTTCCAACGACATTGAATGTAATTTAATCGACTAAATTTTTAATTCTAATGGACATGAGGGACATTGAATTGACAACACAGGGTTGTGAAGCTTGTTCCTCAAGATCTTCATAAAAAATTAAAAAACTTTTGCTTTTGGGTGAAATTACTATCACAGTTCACAACACAGTTCAGGTGCATGTGAGGTCTGATTGGGTTAGCTTACCTTTGCCTTTTATTGATTGTCGCCGGAGATCATGCCTCCGCCGGAGATCTGGGTGGTGATGTGTGTTTTTTCTTTATTGGTTTTGTGTTCATGAGAGATGTCTAAGGGTTGAAGAAGAAACAACACATAGATAGTGTTGGGATTGAGGTGGTACGACTAAATAAGGTGAAATGTCAAAATTACCCCCAACTAATGGAGTTGAGTTAATAGCGTTAAGGCGGAGGGATCACAGGTCCATAAAAATGCAAATCTTAATACTTCATCTGCACTTATTAAACCATAAAGACTAAACGTGTAATTTGGGCAAAGCAAGTAACATTTTTGCAATTAACTCAAAATTAAGATGTAGTTTAATTTTTTATTTATTGTGGGGTGGATTTGTATTTCTTCATTAATAGAAGCCAATAAACAAAGAATATTTGAACCTAGCTACTTAAAAAAATAATAATCATATATATATAAAAGAATTTATAAGAAATCTTGTATAACAATGCATGAAAGGTCCCGTTTCCACATGATTTATAATTATTTTCTAATCAATCATGTCTCATAATATACAATAATATTAAATTAACTTTTGCTTGCACGGCAAAACTGTATTAAAAAGATGGTGATAGTGAATCACACTTTCTGGTAATATAAATTACCACTTTATACCAAACCATTCGATGCTGTTTGTGTTATGCAAATTCGCTTTTTTCTTCTGTATTTTTAAGTAATTATGATATTAATTAATTTTAGTTACTATTCTTTTTTACGTACTATCATAGGCAACGTACGTAAAATAACAATAATATATCAGGTAAAAGATGTCATTAAACATACATAATACTCTATCTATAGTTTAGATTCAAAATTATATTAGATTATACTTCATTTGTCCCACATTAAAATTGCAGTTTCAATTTTTCACCATTTTTAAGAGATAGTTAATGGTGTGTGATTGGTAATAAATTTTGATTAAAATATACAGTTAGTTTAAAGAGAGAAATATAGTTTGTGGTGGGTACTTGTATAATTTTGTGTGAGTATGATTCTAGTCTGTAAATTATGTCATGATCGAGAGGCTGAAGTAAATAACGAAAACAGTTGCACAATGTTGCAGTGAAAAAAGTAAAGGAAACCTCACCAAGTCAACAACATCAACAAGTTTCAACGGACCAAATCAAGCAAGTTTTTTTCACGTGGTTGAAGTTTAATAAATTGTTGTTTAAAATCTATAATTAATTGATGAGTCTAAATTGTTGTATGTCTTCTTTGGAGTAGACGGCCTAATAGTAAGTGGGCTTATGTGATAACATAAAATAACGTTCATATACCGTTGCACACCTAATTACAAATTCATGGATCGAGTTTGGCAGTTTGCCAACAATAAATTAAATTTCATCCATTTCAAAATAAGTAAAATATTTTTCATTATATTGAGACTCATATCCACTAATTATCTACTTTAATAAAGTGAAATGACTCATTTATCTTTGTTTTTACTTTTAAACATCATTAAACTCACTTTAACTATTACTAGCAGGGTACCCGCGCAATGCGGCGGCGGGTACCCGTAACTATATTTCGAAGTGACGACAGTACCGGTGGTGGTGACAATAGTGATGGTGATGAGTGGTGGTGCGTAGTGATGGTATGTGCTGACATTAGTGATGGTAGAATCATATCCGAAATTGGTTTTTTTGTGAAAGTAAATATGGGCCTTTTAAATAGAGAAATGATGGTTGAGTTATGATGACGTTAAAGCTTATATGTATTAGTATCTGGAATAAATCAAAATAATCAAGTAGTTGAGGTGGTTAACACACAGTGACTACTTAGGAGAGGTCTTGTGTTCGAATCCTGTAAGCAACACTTTATTTTTTTAGTTAAAAAACTTATTAAAAGTGGAAATATCCTTAAACTTATAATTAAGGAGCTCCTTAAACTTACTAAAAGAGGTAGGCCTAAATGCATTAGTAAGTAGTAAGATATGTATTAGTATCTGGAATAAATCAAAATAATCAAGTAGTTGAGGTGGTTAACACACAGTGACTACTTAGGAGAGGTCTTGTGTTCGAATCCTGTAAGCAACACTTTATTTTTTTAGTTAAAAAACTTACTAAATGTGGAAATCTCCTTAAACTTATAATTAAGGAGCTCCTTAAACTTACTAAAAGAGGTAGGCCTAAATGCATTAGTAAGTAGTAAGATATATGAGATTCATCACTCACTAAGGCTGTGCGGTACGGGACCAACGCAGGCCGACGTGGGGTATGACATGGCGGGCCACGGCGTGGAGGGTGCAAGGGAACACCTCCCCCCCCCCCCCCCCCCCCCCCCCCCCACAAACGGCGTGGGGGGTTGGCGTGGTGGAGCTGGGCAACGCGTAACGGGAAGAAACGGGCGTGGGTGGCATTTTCGAGGGTATTTCGACCATTACAGGGTATTTTGGAAGAGATTTATGCTAGAAAATAGAAGAAGAAAACTTACCTTGGCTATGGGTGCTGGGTTTTGTAAATACAGAGAAAGAAGACGACATGTGAGAGATGAGAGAATTTGGCTATGGGTGTTGGGTTTTTTAATCTGGACTTTACTTACAAAAAAAATAAATGTACAAAAAATTAAAAATCACTTAAAATCTGATTTTATTATAAACTTTTGATGATATGTACTAAATATTATTTTTTAAGTAATCTTTTATAAAATAAATGGAAATGAAATGATGAGATAGAAATTAAAATGGTGTGGTGTGGTGTGGTGGGTATTTCCACCAAATGATGTGGTGTGGTGGTGTGGTTGCTGAGGTGGCGATGATATGGTAGGAAAATTCACCACCACATGTGGTACCCATACCCCATAGTCTAACCATCCAATTTAATATAATTTAACATTCATTACAATTTATTGCCTCAAAATACGTAAAACTCATTTTGTGTCACTTATTTTGAAACGGATGAAGTAATATTCTTTCTGAACCCGGTAATTAAACATAAAAAGCTTCATGCACGCAAGATGATGTGGGGCTTTTAAACTTTAATGATATTTTTTGCAACCAACTAGTTACATTGTTGAAGTTGTTTGAAGTTTGCATATAAAGGTTAAAATCAACTATAATATATATACTGCATAGTGCATATTGTTTATTGATTTGAAGTTTGTAATGATATCGTCATTTTATACGAACATTTGTAGATCAAAGAGTGTGTCAATGCTTAAGAAAAAGTGCGTTCAAACCAACCCATTAAATAAATAGAACAATACATCTGATAATTCTATCGAATTTGACAATGTATGGCTCAATTTGACTAATATCAAAGAAAAGAAAAGAAAAGGTGAAATTGTTCTGGGCCGGCCCGTTGCTCATTTTGCTTTATATCGGGTCATCAATTTGCACAATGTTAAAAAAAACATTGACTTTAGTATTCAATTATTCAAGTAGGCTTTTAGCCTTCAGTAAATTACTTCCATTTATTTATATATCATCATAAATTTAGTGGTGAATGTGGTTAAGAAGTTGAACTGAACGTAATAACGAAACCCATAATAAGTTTTAAAACTGAAAATCAAACCGATTACATGTTTTTTATTTTGGTTAGTTTGGTTCAGTTCGGTTTAGTTTCGATTCTGTTTTTTCAGCACAAATATTCACCGGTATCTGATGACCAAAACGATTTCATGTTTTCGGTTTCAGTTTGATATCAATCGGTTTTTAGTTTGATATCAATCGGTTTTTAGTTTGATTATTTTTTTTTAATCCAAATGCTCACCCCTACATCACTTGGAAACCAAATAATCAGTTATTATCAGAAGTAAAAGATAGCTAATTATCAAAGGTTAGAGCAAAATTAGCCCTTATACACCTAATTATCCTAATTAATTTTATTCGTTACTTGCTTTGAATACGATCGAAATATTCCCTAACATGAAAATCTATTATAATTTCAGGTAACATATATGAGCATATATGTAGTTACTTTACTGGCATTTGAGGTCGATATATAAAAACGGCATAATTAGCCATTATATTTCCTAGAAACAATATGCAAAAGCAAAACTTCTCTTCCATAGTCACGATATAGTATTGTTACAAGCAAACGTATATTTTGCATTTAGCTCCCCGTTACCCATTTTAACTGAATTTAATTAAGGTACAACAAAAAGCCCATTTTTTTTTATCTGTTTTTTCGTGTTAAGGATCCTTACCAACATCTCTTATATCATATAATCAAGACACACTAGCTTTTGTTGGCTTCCGAATAATGTTCCACATCATCGTTTCTCCTTCTCAAGTATCTGTAGTACACATACTGCATTATTATCTGAACAAATTATCGTTAAGGTTAAACACCGATTAGGTAGTAATATTGTTAGCCATTAGATCAATGTTCATGACAAGAAAAAAAAAAGGATACAAAAGTATCAAGTAGCACACACGCTGCAGCATCGAGTAACCAAGGCATGTTTGCTTTGATTTTTGACCATTCTGTACTTCTCACAAGAATACTGCACCCAAAAATTATAACCACCATTTTAGTAAATCAGATGAGAGAGATAAAGATCTGTGTGTGTGTGTGTGTGTGTGAGAGAGAGAGAGAGAGGACCTTCCAACATAAGTGGCATTTGCAACGAGGGCGAAGATGAACATGAGAGGATTCAGACCCTGATAAAGGTAAATTTTAAAATGTTTAATTTAACCCGTGTGAAAAAAATAAATAAAAAACAGCCCAAATCCACCCGTTCATAAGTAATTAATGGGTTAATATTGGCATTGTTATGAATGAAGTAAATAAATAAAAAGTAATAGTTAGAATGCAAGAGCGTCACCTCAACACTGCCTCTTTTAATCTGTCAATAAATAATCACAACAAATGTTTGTAAGATTAATCAAATGCTAAAAATTATGATTTTTATGATACAAGAGTGCTTACATTCAATACAATTTGAGGAATTCGACCACCCATATAAATAGCAGCCATCATCCAACCTAGCCATTGTCCATACACGCTACTACTTCCACCACCTTCCTGCAACACTAATTTAATTAACTAAACAAAACATTTATATTATTATTTTCTCACAAACAAACAATCATACTTGTAACAACTTCCTTCCAACATAGACTTGCATCAAACCCTTGGTCCGTGAAGGCAGATTCAACGATGTAGCCAAAAACGCTCCATATCCCACCTGTCACATGCCACATCATCATAAAACATCAAATTGTTGTTTTCTTGTTTTTCAATTATACTTTATAGTTTCTCTATAGGGAATACAAACAACTAATAATCCAAAAACATGGAAATAAACTAATTAAATTATTTAAAAAAAAGGGCTTACAGAACGAGGGATGGGTTTGGGTTGGGCTGCAGGTTTAGGCATATGAACAGATGACTCATCATCTGAAGAGGAATCATGGTCTTCAACCATGGTTGAAGCTGGACCACTTTTAGTTGACCATGGGTTAGATCGATTCGGTGGTGTTGCACTTCCAGCCATCGATCTTGCTGATCTGCAAATTATTAAACAAATTATTTTGTCAATCAATTCTTTAATCATTACAAGTTATAATAGTCGATGAACATAAATACATACGTGAAGAAATAATCTTGTCTAGTAGATTGTGATGCTCTGATTGCCCTGCTTCTTGATTTTAGAACTTTGGGTTCTTCAGGAATTGGTGGTCTAAGTGGTCTTTTGGCTTCTTCTACCTAAAAAGCTTATTGTTTTATTTTAATTTTGTAATTTATAGTGAAATTAACAGATTGTTTAATTACCTCTGTGTTAAGGTTAGCATTTGCATCAGCTTTCCTTAACTTCAACCATGTGTAGATATGATCATAGTATAAGCTTTGCAACACTAAGATTATTGTACTTATTGTGTAAAGCTGTACGTGTGTAATTAACAAACATTGGTTAGTTTAAACATGATTTAACATGGTATAATTAAGAACATGTGCTGAAATTATAAATTAATCACAAAAGGGCATGATAATTTAGCATACTACCGCAGCTGTGTAGTATTGAGTCGGTAACTGCATACACAAGAGAAAAACAAAACATATGAGAACGATAACGTAATTAGAGGTTTATATACAGATCTAATTTAACGATGGTGTAAAGAGGGTTTGTAGAATATTTAAATCGTAAGAAATTGCAAATTTAATCAGATTAATGAGATTTATAATTTACCGTTGCAGGTTCAAGAAGACAACCCACGAGATTAAAGAAGTCACTGCACCATTGAAAAACGATTAATTAAAAAGATATTTCAACGAATTGATTTACAAATAGCAATTAATTTCTCAGAGGCATAAACACAAACACCTACCCTGCAATCCATGTGAGGAGGAAAATAAGAGAAACACCATGGCTGGATTTTGTGCGAAAATTGGTGATAATTTGAGGGATTTCAGCAACACCCCAACAAACAAGGCTCGCTATTCCCAAGCCGAAAGAAATTTCGTCATTAAGATTGCATAAACAATCCTTAAAATACTTGTGAACCCACCCAATACAGGGTTTATTCTGGTTCACACAGTATGATAATGAGTTACTCATGGTAGCGGTATCTTTTAAGAACACCAACTTCATCTCTACGATGATGATTTGATACCCGACACGGATCCGAACGCAAAATGTGGGTTGGGATTCTGTGTAAGCATATAGAGATATATTTTATATATGGAAAGGTGGGAAATTAAGGAAAGAAGAAGATAGATGATAGTAGTTGCAGTAGTGACTCTTGGGGGAGGTGTTGCAAAATGAATTACCAAAGTACCCTTATGTGTGGGTTTTAGTGAAGATCATCAAGAGATTGAACGGTTGTGTGGTGGTCCTTGAGCTTTGGCTCGAGGCCCCTTCCCATCTTTATAGCATAAAACTTTTAATTATGACCTCAATAGTATATTCCTGGGGTTTTGGACAATAAATATTAGATTTATGATACTCATGTTTTTAACTTTTACGTAAACAGAATATGTTACTTAATTAACTTTGCAATTCAGAATCAAGGACATAAATAATCTCTCGTGTATTATAAAAATTTGACGTCACAAAAGTATTATGTGCATTAAAATATACTCATAGTTGTTGTATTATATGTAGGGGTGCCCAAAGGGTTGACCCGACCTGATTCAAACTCGAACCCGACCGATTATGCTAGTCGGGTCGGGTCTAATCGGGTTCCATGTTACTAGCGGGTTTTTTAAACCCGGCCTGACCAACCCGATTCATTATCGGGTCGGGTTTCGGGTTAGAATTTCTTGCATTTGTCGGGTTCGGGTTGACCCGATTAGACCCGATTAAAGTTTAAGTATTTTATTTTCTATAAAGTTTATGATATTTTTACTACTAAATCAATTAATTAGCAAATTATATGATAAAGTATTCAATAAAAATCAATTAATAATTACAAGTGTTAAATAAAAAGTCATAAAATTTAATATATTAAATAATTTCTTTAATTTTTTACCAAAAAAACTTAACTCAAGTGTAACCCGACCAACCCGATCGGGTCAACCCGACAAACCCGAAACCCGACCAACCTGAACCCGACAAACCCGAATCCTTATCGGGTCAGGTTTCGGGTTAGGATTTTTTAACCTCAAACCCGCCGGACCCGACCCGATAAGAGTCGGGTTGACCCGTTGGGCACCCCTAATTATATGTATGGGTTTTTCTAACTCAACTTATTACAAGTAAAGTATATATGAGATAAATTGGACCATGACATGACACTATGATTGAGTCTCATATATTGGCGAGCAATGACGGAAGCCAATTCAAGCCTTTTAGACTGCATAATGGTCCGTCGCCCAGTGACTTTGTCGCTCGTTACATCCAACCCGACGCGTCCCACGCTTACACTGCGTCCCTGCGACGCGTCCCCAAAGGAGATTTGGTCGTCCCAACGACCGTTTCGCTTAATCTTTTAAGTATAGGGGTTTGGTCACTACTACATGAGTTTAATCGGGGTTTGTCATATGTTTTGTTGGAGGAGAAAAAAATAATCACTGATATGAAAGCGGTAACTAAACATGGTTTGGTGATCCCTAGATATAGACTTGTAGTCAGAAATTATGTTGAAAATGTGCTTGTTACACTGTCGTCAAATAACCCAGAGGGAGGTATGGCGGGATGACCACGTCAGGGCATCGTTTTAAAAAAATGCTACTTTTATAGTTTTATTTACTCTTAACAATAAATCAGTGATAATCAGAAATTATTTTTACTTTTATTTTTACTCTAGAGAATGGTAATACATTTTTATTTGCGGTAGTAATTACATACTCATCATGCATTTTTATGTGCGGTTGTAATTTAGAGGAAAAAGGCTAATTTATTTACTATATTCTAATAACCTATTTAACAAAATAATACTCCCTCCGTCCCACAAAAAACTTCCCATTTGATATGGTCACAAGTTTTAAGGTGATAGTTAGTGGTGGGGTTATTGGTAATAATTTTGATTAAAATATAAGATTTGTTTGGAGAGAGAAAGATAGTTAGTGGATAGTTAGTGGTGAGGTCCTTAGTAATAATAGTATTTTATTGAAATGAGAAGTTTTTTGTGGGACAAAAAATTAAGGTCAAATGGGAATTTTTTGTGGGACGGAGGAAGTATATTATTTTTAAGGAAAATGCTAATGATAGCCCTTAGGGCTGTCATTAAGAAGGCAAATTATACAAAAGACAACCCCCTTGAATTTTAGGATTATATTACTTTTTTAATTAATGTACAAGTTTTTTATGCATGTTAGTGACAGCCCTAAGAGTTGTCATTAGTAAAACCCTATTTTTAATGACATAAATACTTTTGAAAATAAACAGGAGTTCCCACGTACGTCATTCAGTCATTGAGTTTGGATGCATGTGTCTGGTACTTCACAGTTCAGGGTACGAGCGACGGGGCGAAGGCATCTACCAAATAATATTCCGTTTTATTAACGGATCTCCTTTTATATTCGAATATAAACTTCATTCTTTTCTCAACAGTAAAATTAATTTTCCTAAATATTGAATTTTGAAATTGCTTTTATTTTCTCATTATTTAATGGCATTGATTTTATTTTTGAGCACGCTGTTATTAGTTGCTACATTTCAATCCAAATAATGTAACTACTTAAAGATATATTTGTATTTGCTATTTCTCATAAAATCATGTAAGCTAAAATTCAAGGCAAAGAACCGGATACGGTATAAACCGTATAATCTATTTGATTCTAGAAAGCGTGAGGGTCGAATAAAAGGAGATGCGTGGATGGACTTGCGATCAAGATGCGACAAATAAACGCCGCGTTACACTTGACGTGTCATGTGGCATTGCCTGACACCAATCCCCTCTCTTTCCACCTATTCAATATTGCTTTTCCTTTTCTACTTCATAGTAAGAGCGTGGGGTGCTGTGGCGAGCCTCTCCGCCAAACCATGTTTCAGCCTATGTGGCAGGCATTTGGGAACACTTTCTTGCGCTACCACACAACAAATGGTGTGAGTGGTTTAAGTAGTGATGTGCGCTATTCCACTAGCAAAAATGGTGTGAGAGGAGGGAGTTTAGGGTGTTTTCTTTAATGTATTTGTGAGTGGGGATATTTTAATGATGATACTGGGGGTATTTGGGGTATTGAATATGAAATGTGAAATATTAATATGGCGTTGATGTGACGCTAATTTGACAATTTGGCCAGAGACGGATGTGTTATATATCATGCAGTGGCACGGGATACTACTCTAACTTTTTCCCACAGTGTAAATTTTTTAGATTTTTTCTTTTGGTATTACAGTGCAGTGAATCTGGCGGATTAAAAAACTTACCAATAACCCAAATGAATCTTTAAAAAGCTCAAATACTAACCAATAATCTAAATTCAGAGCCCAAACAAAAACTTAAACTAAATAAAAAGAATCCAAAGTGTATGCCATATAGTTTTTTTAGCTTTTAAGTCTATAAAATTAGTAGTTGTCTTGTAGGTTTATAAAATTAGTTTTTGAAACTTGATGTATATATAATCAAACATGATGTTTATGTGATAGACTCATTTATGTAAAATCAGTTTTTGTTTCGACGTATTGCCCCTGGGCGCCACTAGAGGCGCTGCCCCTAGGACCCCACAAGAGAGTGCAACCCCCTTGATCTCTGTCTTTTTTATCCCTGCAAGGGTCCTACTACTAATGAAAATTTCTAATTCCGTCCCTGAATTTAGCTCAAGCCACTATACCTAATCCTCTAAAAATAATTCCAAATACTTCAGTTTTTACTAAATTTATGTTATACCTAGGGGTGTTCGTTTGGACGGTTTGGTTTTATCCGAACCAAATAGATGAAACCAAATAAAGTCCGGTTTTCAAAAGTTTAAACCGAACCGTCCAAACTAATTCGAAAACCAAACCGATCCGAACCAAATAACAATTTGGTTGGTTTGGTTTTATCCGTTTGGTTTTTCCTTAAAATTTTCAAAATACTACAAAAGTATATAAAATAAATAATATTAAGTTCGATATGTAAATTTCCAAAATGATAAACTAGTTTGTACATAAAAGCAACTCTAATTCATAGCTTGTGACATTTATAATCATATATATATGCAAATATCTTGACATTAACTTTATCAAAAACTCCAAAAAAATTTGTATATCGCCAAATGATACAATATAAAATGGAACAAGTGTTAGTATATAAATCATTTTACTATAAGAAATGTAAAGAAAAGAAGTACCATAATTGCTTACAATGGAAACCAACAAGTGTTAGTATATAAATCAATTTACTATATATTACTATTCAGTTTTTTTGGACAATCCGGTTTTCACAACGGAAACCAAATCCAATCCGAAATCCAAACTATTAATTTGGTTCAAGTCCAAACCAATCCAAAAAACTAAATAACCAATCCAAATAGTCCGATCCAAAATGTCCAATTGGACAATCCGATTATATCCGAATAGTGAACACCCCTAGTTATACCGGCTAAAATCTTTACTAACAATCGATTGATATATTTACGTCAACAAATACGAGGTATAGCTTTATTTCATATGTTAACTGATCATGACTTGTTTCTTTGGACGCTTTTCTAATTTCCAAATAATAATTATGTTACAAATTTGTACCTATTTTAATCTGTTGAAACTCTTTAAAGTTGTATATATCATTTTCAAATTTATATCGATTTTGATTACTAATGAAAGAAATTTGAACAAAGAACAGAGAATCTATGTTATGGATATCTCGCCACTGAAGAAATGTTTATTTCTACTTTTCAGAGATTGACATAAAACTGCTAGAACCTAGAAAGCCGTTAAAACCGCTGAAAACCGACAAAAGCAGGTCGGATTTCTCAGTAAAAATACTATGTTTCAAGCTCTGCCCTTGAATCTATGTTATGGATCTCGTTACTGGGGCGCTGCACTTAGACACCCGTTAAGTCAGTGTATTTTAACTATTACAAATTAAAACAAGTGTGCAGTCAGTGGGGGATCTATATGTACCCAAGGGGGGTCCATGGCCACCACTTGGTGGACCATCCATGTGGAAAAAAACCTAGTAAATTTTTTTTTAGTGGAAATTTTTATATGATCTCCACGTAAATTTGTATGAAGGCCCCGGTTGATTTTGATCCTAGATTCGCCACCATGTGCAGTCCGCACCACCTTACTTATTCGATATTTATTAAGATTACATTTAATCAATAAGTTTATCTCATTACAGTTTAAATATATTGATGATACAAATCACAACAAATTATATATGAGAGGGTTTTATTGATTCAATTTCTAACGAATCTACAATTTCTTTTATCACCGATATTAGCCTCCCCTAAAATAAGTTAATAATGAACTAAACTGTTTATCATACAGATAGTAATACATAAAGATGAAACTATTTCCAGAATGAATCAAATAAATTTCCAAAATGCTATATACTTGTTCAAATTGTTTTTTTTTTTTTGAACGGCAAAATCATTAAAACTAGCAAGGAGCTAGACAACAAAACAAACAAGCGAAACAAACAAAGGAAACTAGAAACAAGACATAGGATCATTGCACCAATCTAACCACCTATTCTTAAGATTACAAGAGGGGGCTCTATGTTTAATCCAAAAAAACGAAATCGCCTGAATGTATCCTCCTTTAGAATAGACGTTAAGCTCCTCATTTGACCTTAAAATTTTACCGTTTCGATGCCTCCAAATAATCCAAAAGTATATATAAAGAACACTCATAAAGGCTTTTTTCTGAGTATTCTTAACATTGAGATTAGGCAGCCAATCAAATAAATCACTAACTGAAGCAAACCCCATTAAATCGATGTTCCACCAAGAGCTAAGCTCCGCAAGGAGCATTCTGGACACCGAGCAGCCAAGCATAATATGATCCAAATCCTCATCATAATTATCACATAAGGAACACAAGAGGGACAAACACGTGATGTTTCTTTTGGCGAGATTGTGCTTTGTCGGGAGCTGGTTATGTATGATGCGCCAAACCAAGATGTTAATTTTGGAGGGGACCCAATTGACCCACCTTAGAGACAAATTACCATTTGGATTAAGGTAGTTATCGTCGAAAGCAGCCCGAAGAGAAGAGACGGAAAACCCGTTGCCGTCAAGGGCCCAAGAAGCAGACTTGGGAAACCATAGGATCACAAATCCCAAAATCCTATCCAACAATAAAAGTCCAAATTGCTCCCATACTTTCTACCTCTAAATGCCTTGCTCAAATTGATCGCTTTATTGGTCATTAACTTTGACACCAAATGCAACAAATTAACGTCAAAAACACTGTACGTAGTCATTACAGGCACGAGACTACAATAGATTTTTAAATTTTAGTCCCACGACAGATTTTTTATAATACACACAATTTATATTTAAAAGTTATTACTAAAAGTGAGTTTGTTAGGAATATTATTATTAATATTCATTAAAGATTTGATTATGTCAAAACTATTAAACTACAAGGACCTAAGTCGATGATATGAAGTTCAAATTCAAATAAAGATTTAGGAGATAATCATTAATGTAAAAAGATATAGTATATCTTTATTAGTTTAAAAGATTTAGTTATTATCTTTTCCTTGTAAGTCTTGGGTTTTCTAGTATATAAAGAAACCTAATGACATAGAATTAGATGTTCTTAGAACCCACGTTTTAACGTGTTTGTGTGTAAAACCTAAGCCTCAAGGTCGTTTGATCCTGTTTAACAAAAACCGTTCTACATATTTATATGTAGAATTGGGGCTTTTAGTAATCATTGTATATAAAGATGATGATGAAACCTTGTTTAGCTATACAAATTTGTTTATCTAATTCCGCAATTATATGTTTTGTATATGCTTATTCCAGATAAAGAACTAACTATTCTTGAGCCCAAAGATCTACGTTTATGAAGAGTTGTTCGATCTTCACAATTGGTATCAGAGCCCGGTGGCTCAGATCTGGAATGAAACAAGGATATATCGGTGATCACATTAAGATATTACGGTACTTTTATTAAACTCATGTTATTGCTTAATCGCAATCGATCTTGCTAAAGATTTACTTCAAGAATGGGCGGTGCAGCAATTTTACTATCAAACAAATCGAGGAATAAAAGAGAAAGTATTTTTGTTTACATATAAACCCTCTTTCTCTTGATTTTACTCCCTCCGTCGTCAAAATTCCTCTTTACACACTCATAGAATCACCGGTTCCCTTTCAGCGGATCAGTTTCAATTAAATTCGTCTTCTTCACACAACTTAACAGGCTAGTTTTGGTATTTTGCCAAGTTAGGGCAAAACCAGAAGACGATGGAGATTCACTCGACGATTGAAGGTTTATAATCGATTGAAGAAACTCGAGCAGGCGAATCGATTGAACAAACTCGAGCAGGCGATTCGATTGAACTATGATTCTTAATCGATACGTGAGGCGAGGTCCATGTTAAGCACGCGATCGACCAGCGAGTTAGAACAGCATGCGAGATTGAGGAGATGAGAGCAGTAAACACTACTGATCAGAGAAAAGAAAGGCTATTATTACTGGTAAACGTTTATGCTTACTACTGATCCTATGAATTCAATTTTTACTACTGCTCCATGGTTATAACTTTCTCGATTACTACTGCTGCTCCAACACCATATGAACCTGTATGTTTACCACTGATCTCAATCTTAATTTTATTACTGGTCCATGGCAACATCAATTTTACTACTGGTCTTAGTCAGTAGTAAATCAAAATCAAGTCTGCGAGTAAATCAAAATTACTACTGCTATATCATGTATCATGATTTACTACTGGTCCGATTGTTACTGCTCCTAATTGAAATATACTACTGATCAGTAGTATATCTCGATTACTACTGATCCGATGCTTAATCTTTTACTACTAATCCTTGGCTATCCGAATTTAATACTGCTGCGTTGACCGATCAGTATTAATCAGTACTGACCGAAGAAAATTTTGAAGAAAATTTGATACTGATTTCTTCCTTATAACTGATATATCATATTTTGGAAAGCATGTCACACACCATGCTCATTCCATACCACGGTTTATTGATCGTATCTGCTAATAATGTGAAACGAATCACATTATTCACACACAGGTTGAAGGCATGATAAAGATAAAGGAAAATTTTATTTGTTACATATTTGATCTTTATCAAATGATTACAGAAGATAATTGATTATATTTTATTTGAAGAAGAAGTGGAAAGTCTTACTACATAAGATGTTATGTATTGTTGTAACTGCAATTCAACTGAATCTTAACGAAAAGATCTGTTGAAGACTAAGATAAGCAAGTCCCTCATACAAGATATGAAGTTGCTGATTACTATATTTAGACGGAATGTGATGCTTAGTTTGAGTTTCTACTTCAACTTCAAATAGAAGATAGTTGATTTTCAATGTAATTAATATAGCCTTGAAGAACACAAGAATGATATCACACTTTTAGGGGAAGAAAAAGTGTTGATCATTCAAGGGAAGTTCAAGTTTCTCGGATTTATTTGATTATGTCAAAAAGGGGAAGAGACTTGAAGATTCCTAGCTAATTCTATAAGTTTTGTCAAATCAAATAGGGGAAGATTGTTAGGAATATTATTATTAATATTCATTAAAGATTTGATTATGTCAAAACTATTAAACTACAAGGACCTAAGTCGATGATATGAAGTTCAAATTCAAATAAAGATTTAGGAGATAATCATTAATGTAAAAAGATATAGTATATCTTTATTAGTTTAAAAGATTTAGTTATTATTTTTTCCTTGTAAGTCTTGGGTTTTCTAGTATATAAAGAAACCTAATGACATAGAATTAGATGTTCTTAGAACCCACGTTTTAACGTGTTTGTGTGTAAAACCTAAGCCTCAAGGTCGTTTGATCCTGTTTAACAAAAACCGTTCTACATATTTATATGTAGAATTAGGGCTTTTAGTAATCATTGTATATAAAGATGATGATGAAACCTTGTTTAGCTATACAAATCTGTTTATCTAATTCCGCAATTATATGTTTTGTATATGCTTATTCCAGATAAAGAACTAACTATTCTTGAGCCCAAAGATCTACGTTTATGAAGAGTTGTTCGATCTTCACAGAGTTTGATATACATATTTATAATCATGATAGGAAGTCCAAAATCAAGCTTCGCCCAGGCCTTAGACAAATTCATGATAGGAAGTCCAAGATTATGCCACAATACTCATCCTCTTATGATGTAAAATATTGAAAACAGAAGATGCAAAACTATGCTACGACGTATTTTCTATCTTATATTCATTTTGTTAAATTAAATATCTAATAGAAAACAAAATGAGGAAGAAGACAAAAAAAAACTAGATCACGTCAACAGTAAATAGCAGCGACGGTGCGCTGCACCTCATCAATATCCCTTTCCTTTTACGTTTATTTCCTTTTTCCTTCTTCTTTTGTTTGTATTGGTTTCTCATACGATATCTCTCTATCTCATACGATCTGTAATGTCGTCAATACTTATCCATTTCATGCAAATACAATCAGGATGTACCCCACTTAAACTTTATTCTTTCAGTTCAAAAAATATACTAACTTTCTTTTAATTGTAAAAATAATTAACTAGGTTTTAAATAAAATGATGATAAATCAAAGAAATATATTATTACAAACGTAAAACACCAATAACGATACTCAGTTCCTTCAAAGAAGATATAAGAAATAAGATGTATATAATTATACATATACCTTGAGTTAGAGAGACTGCTTCCAGAAAAACTTTCGGCAAAAGTGGTAAGATAGTATATGAGATATGCTTGCATTAAATAAAAATATACGCAAGTAAATACATACTAGAAATAAATTTTTGTGCATGTGACATATATATGTGTGGCGAAAGTGTACAAAAAACATGTAAATACGTATATGTATGCATGCACATAATAACATGTATTAATAATATATATAAACACGAAAATGCCATATAAATTAACATGCAAGTTTGCATACCCTACAATCTTTTATATCAATAAGCTCATAAGAGCATCCAAGCGGAAGTTTCAAATGAATTGAAAACATAATTTGCAAGCCATTATTAGGAAAGAGGATTGAAATTCCATTTGCAATTCATTAATTAGTACTTAAAGTCAATTTTTGTTTTCATTTTTAAATGAAGGTGGTTATAATTTGTTTATTTTTTTTACTTTTTAATAAATATATATTTATAAAATATATTTTGTTGTAATTAAAGTGATGTGGTAGCTGAGATGAAAAAGGGAAAAAAAAAGTCAGAAATACATGAAAAAGAAAAGACAAAATATGGCTGTGTTAATTGGGTAATTGTCTGAAATATCGTGTACGTATATATTATGATTGTTGTTTGTATATCGATACTCACAACCCTTAGACTACACGGTATGGGACTATGCCCAACCGAGTGTGGTGATGAGGTGGCCTAGCCACGCCGTGACCATGGACACGAACCCCCCCCCCCCCCCCCCCCCAACGGCGTGGGGGGTTGGCGTGGTGGAGGTGTGGGAGGAAGCACGGTGGACGACGGGCGTTGTGGAACGAATATAGCCGTTGAACGGCTATATTTTGTGCCGTTGGGGATTTTTAAAAAAAGATTATTTATTTATTTAATTTATTTATTTCCTATATAAACACACTACCAAAACACTACCAAAACACACCACAACTCTACCAAAATACCCCAACTCACAAATAATGAATTATCTTGGTTCATCATCTGACGACGATGACTTGTTTATGCTAACAATATACTCAGAACTCCTCGATGATATATCCTCCGATGAAAGTGAAGAAGTGTTTGACACTAGAACCGCGAAGCTAAATAGAAATCGAGAAGCTGGACACGACATGCTATACCAAGATTATTTTGCGGATGATCCTGTTTATGACGACAACAATTTCCAACGAATGTTTCGTCTGTCCAGACATTTATTTATGCGCATATGTACCGCATTAGAAAACAGGTATCCTTTTTTTCAATTGAGATACGATGCTAGAGGTAGGCGGGGATTCACTGCTTTGCAAAAATGTACTGCAGCAATTCGATCTATGGCTTATGGGTCATCCCCTGATTCTCTTGACGAGTACCT
Source organism: Calendula officinalis (assembly GCA_963853835.1). Lineage (NCBI taxonomy): Eukaryota > Viridiplantae > Streptophyta > Magnoliopsida > Asterales > Asteraceae > Calendula > Calendula officinalis. Next base: position 11,828,879 of record OY970822.1, on the reverse strand, counting down.
ACGCATGTCTGAAAGAATTGCTAGGGAAAGTATGTATAGATTTTCACAAGGGGTTTTGGAAATATTCGGACCTATTTATTTGCGAAAACCAACAGTAACCGATGTGCAAAAATTATACGAGGCACACGAAGAGAGACATGGTTTTCCTGGAATGCTTGGTAGCATTGATTGTATGCACTGGGATTGGAGGAACTGTCCACAATCGTGGAGAGGTGAGTACACCGGTGGACATCATGGAGTACCGTCGTTGATATTAGAAGCTGTTGCTTCCCAAGATTTATGGTTTTGGCATGCTTACTTTGGGGTTGCGGGTTCTAATAATGATATTAACGTGCTTGATCAGCCACCAATATTCAACGACTTGTTATCAGGAAAGGCACCCGATGCGCCTTTCACGGTGAATGGCAATCCATATAGATTCGGTTACTACCTTACCGATGGTATATATCCTCGTCATGCGACGTTTGTCAAAGCCTACCGACATCCAATTGATCCAAAAGAGGTCTTGTTTACCAAAAAATAAGAATCCGCACGTAAGGATGTGGAACGGGCTTTTGGAGTTTTAAAGGCGAAGTGGCATATTGTCAAAAACGCGGCCCGTTCATATGACCTTGAAAGATTAAGATATATTTTGTATGCATGTGTTATAATATTGCATAATATGGTTGTCGAAGATACTGGTCGGATGATTTTTCCATATGTGCCGGACGGTCCCCGACATGCTTTGTATGTACCGGGAAGTGCAGAATATTTGCACGGGGTTATCGACATTTGAGACGGAACAACACACGAACGACTTCGACAGGACTTGGCGGACCATCTCTACAACAACGCACATGCCGACGATGAAGACGCCGACGATGAAGACGATGAAGACGATGAAGAGTAATAATTTATTTTAATTATTGTAATTTTTAATTTCTAGTATTTTAATGTTTAATTTCTAGTATTTTCATTTTAATTTAAAGTATTGTCATTTTAATTTTATTTAATGTAATGTAATTTTAAATTATATAAAATATTATTTGTGTGAAAAATAAATGGAAATGAAATGATGAGTTGAAAAATAAAATGGTGTGGTGTGGTGGGTATTTCCACCAAATGATGTGGTGTGGTGGTGTGGTGTATGAGGTGATGATGACGTGGCGGAAAAGGGTACCACCACCTGTGGTGCCCATACCCACTAGCCTTAACTGGCGAGCCTGCCGCCACAGACATAACTATTGTGTGTGATTGTTGTTTCAAATCCCGATTTCTTTTCGGAATACCTCAATGCCCATACCAACTCCTCCACACACCCAAAGGTTGTTGACTTGTTTCTTACTTCCTTTTGGCATTTTTCTAATTGTTTGTATAAAAAAAACCACAACATGTAAATACGACTATTTAATAATAAGTGGTATTTAATTAATCGATCGACTTTTAATTTACCGTTATACGTATTTAAGAAACACAATTTTATGAGGTAAATACTAGATAAGTTAAAAAATATATGTAACTATCTATTGAAACAGGTTACTAATAATAGGTAACAGATTATTATCATATTTAATAGAATCGAAATATTTGCGTTACAATGCTAAAAAAGAATAAATTAGTGTTACACAACTATACTGTCATATATTACCAAATTAGAAACTTAAAGAGACTACATCATCCACAAAAATAGTTTTTTTTTTAACGACACCTAATATACATTTTATGTCCATCATGAGGTTTGAACTCATAACCTATAGTCATAGATAACACTTTATGTCAAACTTCAATACCACTAGATTACAAACCTTTTGGTAGACACATAAATAGTTGATGGTATCTTTTCACTCATGTCGCCAGATATACGTAATTACGTATCTATATACATACATATATGCCTATGATAGATTGTTTAATTCAGATAACTAAAAAGAAAGTGGGAGATTGTTTGTCTGAATAATTATAACTATATACTAATACAGATTCTTTATACATTTTCTTTCTACGCATATTTCTACCTATTTTTAAATTTGTCATGTGTAATCCATTAATTCTCTTTTTTTATATGATCCTTTGATTTTGACACTTGTTTTAATCTAGTGGGTAGGAATATAAGTATAAACTAATAGTAGAAAATAATACCACTTCTCAAAAAGTAAAGTTACACAATATTTTATAAAAAAGTATTTAAATATAATATTAAAAAAAGGGTTTTGATAATGACAGCCCTTAGGGTTGTCACTAAGTACATAAAAAGTTGTACAATGGAGTAATTTCTGAAATATAGGTATCGGTTGTATATTAAAATACAAGTTTTTAATGCATGTCTTATAATAGCCTTAAGGGCTGTCATTATCAAAACACTTAAAAAAAGTAAAATTTTATCAGTTTATCCACGATAAATAAAGATTTATAATTTCATTTATTTATATATAATACAATCGTCATTCATTTTTCCGTTATAATACTATTCATAAAATTAACGCTGTTAACTAAGTTAGTTGCCAATGCTCTAAATATAACATTGGAGGAAAACATAAATACTAGAAAGAAGTGGCGCTTTCAATTATTTAAACAAATTAAATAATAAAATTTCAAAAATATAGTTAAAAATATCATATACATATTCTTTAATATAATTTTTGCTGATGCATAGGCTTAAAATGTATTTAACATTTACTATGATGTACCCTTGAGGTAAATATTTATTATATTTTGTTATATTCAAATAATAAGTAGTAATAAACTAAAATGAAACATCCTTCAATCTAATTTTTTTAATATTAATTACGTAATAAAGTTATAAAATCAAGTATCTTGAATTTGTAGCGTTAGAAATTATATAAACGATGAATAATAATCGATAACAAAATGTGATCTCGGAATAAAAAAAAAAAATTCATAAATATATAATAATGTTCCTATAACTAAATGAACGAATTATAAAATCCGCAGCGGAGCGCGGTAACCATTTTACTCGTTAACGTACAATGTTCAACCAAAACCCTCCCGATATCGGAACCTAAAATAGATTATGATCCAGTGATAATGGGCTGGCCCAACTACGTATTTTACATTCCTGAGTTTCTATGGTCTTTTACCTTGCCCAAGATTTATGATATCAGCTAATTAATTTTTCTTCATAAATGGTTGTTGGCGTTTTACGGCCTTTTCTATTTTCATATTGGTACCTTAACAAAACATTCTGTTTATACATAACATAACATGCTAAAACACTAAACGGTGGCGGTTAGTATTCATGTAATAGAGCACACAGTTTTTAAACAAAAAAATACTTTGAATAACCTGCTATAGAGGATGCCATTGATCAATCCATATGTATCTTAACGATCTTTTATAATTAAAGGATCGGTTAAAATGAATACTATAAACCTTGATTAGTATAATAGTTTTAATAATTAGTAGGATAAGACTGAGAAACGCATGTAATTTGAGAATCAACTGAATCTTCTTTGGTAAAGGTACTTTTAAATTAGTAATACTTTTTCCTTTTTAATATGATTGCTTTTTGAATTTTACGAGAACAATTGTTGCAACGTTTGTTTACCATCTACTTTTAGGAAGCATAACATTGATACTAATCACAAACTTAATTATAAAAACCACAATGTCTAGTGGGTGTATCTGATCTTCATAAGTTTTGGAAGTATGTCTCATATATGTACATGGAAAGAAAAATAAAAGGCCTTAATTTTAGACCATTGCAAACGCTTTTCTTCAATATCCCCTTCGGTACCTTCAGTTGAGTTGAACCATTAGCACCACTCTTCGGTTGGTTTGTCGTCTGTTGATTTCGTCTTTCAACCGAAGAGAAAAGTGACAGGTGGGGAAAAGGGAATGTGTATTTAGTGAGTACTTTGTTTGACTATATTTTATAATGGCATGACAAAAAAAAAACTAAAAGAATAAGTATTTTAGCATGAGTGTGTCAGTTGAATTATCAATTGACGTGACTTTAATATGATAAAAACTGAAGATGTATGTTGATGTCCAGCTACACTCTTTGATATGGCCCGTTGGTTGACGTCCGACAAATATACTTAAAAGTCACCAACGAAATTGCCATGCAAATTCCTTGTGAAGCAAACTTCACGCAATTTGCAACTCCTTAATTATCGTTACACCTTCTTGGAAATTTCCTTCTACCCGTACTTTTCCTTAATTTCTTGTTTTCTTGTGTATGTATATATAACTATCGCCATTACATCTTCATTCGTAAATTAATAAAACGTTTCTTTCTTTTTACTTAAATGGAGCCTACCAAAGTTCCAAAACCATTTGGTTGTTTCCCACAAAAGGGTCTCATTTTAAGGCTAAGTAGCTTTCGTTCAAAGAACAACACCACCTCAAACTCCACTTCCCCTACGTTAATGTCTCCAAAATCCCCAAAACCAAACACCAACAACAACCGAGAACACGAATTCAAATCAGTTTTTGCTCGTTTTGATGCCGATAACGATGGAAAGATTTCGGCTTTAGAGTTACGATCATACTTCGGGTCAATTGGTGAGTACATGTCACATCAAGAAGCTCAGTGTGTGATCGATGATTTGGATAGTGATGGCGATGGGTTTATTAATTTTGAGGATTTTATGAGGTTGATGAAGGTGAGTGATGGCCGAGATGATGTGAAGGCAGCTTTTGAGATGTTTGAGTACGAAAAAGGGTGTGGGCAGATTAGTCCAAAGAGCTTGCAAAAGACATTGAGTCGACTCGGGGACTCAAAAACTTATGATGAATGTTTGAAGATGATTAAGATGTTTGATAGCCATGGTAAAGGAGCTGTTGATTTTAATGAGTTTCAGCAGATGATGACGGCTTAAGTTGTGAAATATGGTTTGTGTTCATCAAGGATTTACATAAAAGTTTTAATATAATTAAAGAGAATTGTACGTATTATTATGGTTTAATATGTTAACTAACTTGAAACATGGCCTAACAAATATGGACGGATGGTAATCGATTTAATTGATAGCTAAAATAATATATCTTCAATAGATTTGTTAAAGGTTAGCTGATACGGTAAAACAAACAGAGAATATACATCCATTGCCAATAATGGATTCCCGTACAAATGTAAAAAACACATACATTAGGAGATTCAATGCTAAACTCACTCACAAATATGGACAAACTAAAAGATATGAAATTGTAGCTAATACATAAAATTGGGAATGCTTTAATTCATGAGAGGTGATTTTTACGGAACAAATTTTTATTTATGCGGAATAATTTTATACTAAAGGACAATCATGCGCTTAATAAGAATGGTGAAATGCAAAATATTATTAACAGAAAGGAAGGGTATGATTGTCATTGAAGATAGAGTTGCTCTAAATTGAAAAATAATAATAACAGCCATGAGAGCTATTTACAAAAGCTAAAATTAATGCAATAACAACCCATGAATTCTAGGACAAGTATGGGCCAATCTTAAAATCATAAAAGCATAACAACTTGCACACAACTTACACACAAAATAAAAAACTTTAGTTGACTGATGTTGACGGTCGACGGATGATGCTTGGGCTTGAATATGGGCCAATCTCAAATCTAATCATTCATGTGGGATTTGACTTTGGGCTTCGGCCGACTGAAAAGGGTATAAGTATAGACGGCCGTTTATTCGATATTATAACCAATGACAGAATAGCCTTTCATTCCTCAAATATATTTCTATGCTTAGGAAGCAGTCAATAGTGTATACCAATTCAACCAATACTTAGCCAAGTCCAGTTATTCTGGAATTAATATATAATATTCCATTCATCTTGTATTTAACATCTTTATTGTAAAGGTTATACTTACATATGGGAAATGATAGGTAGGACCAAATAAATAAATTAAACTGAATTAGATTGCTTCAAACTTTATAAAAAGTTCATAATTACTCTCTATTTTAATTTTTTCCAAGGCAAATAAATATACACACAACTATATACATCACAACGTATGGTTTTCTATATATTGATATTGATAGGTGCCACCAACAACACTATCATTTTGTGGTTTACATAATTATACGAAGAAGGAGGAAATTCAAGGCCAAATAATAAGCTGATCTGAATAGAATAGAAAATCTTTTATGTGATGTTATATACTTATTCTATACCTAATCATATTATATAACATGAAATTTCTGGGCCTATACACTTTTATATCATTTGAGTCCCTTTTACCACCTTTATGGTTCAAAACTCAATCATGGTATCAATATGTCCCTTTCATCACCTTTTTGGTTTGAAATTTTCTCTTATTTCAACTCTTGAAGAGTGCCAATTTCTACACATGATATCATCTTACACTTTTCTTTAATGGGAAAAGTCAACCACGCATGATTGAATTTAGCAACTTCTTATATATATGTTCAATGAGTTACCACATTTCTCAAGCACCACTTTCCTTCCAATCAAATCTTTTACACTTTTAACATGAATTTATTCCATTTCATATTCATGTTGGTTCTCATATCTTTCACTTTTGAATCCAATGGTCAACAAATGTATTCGGGAAACCTCGTTTTGGATTGCGATAACACCGATGAATCGGGCCCATCTCCCGCGTTTCTCTACACTTGCAACGGGTTACAACAATCTTGTACCTCTTTTCTCATCTTCCGAACACAACCACTTTACAATACAATTACCACAATCTCTAAGCTCATGTCAGCGGACCCCACGAAACTAGCCCGTTTCAACAACATAAAAAATTCCAACAAGATCTTGCCACTAAACAAAGAGCTCATCATTCCGGTCACATGTTCTTGTTCGGGTCAGTATTATCAAGCTAACACCTCTTTTGTTATTCCCACTATTTATGACACCTATTTCACTATTGCAAATTCGACATTAGAAGGTCTAACCACTTGTGATTCGCTTCAAAGAAACAATATTTACAAGGAAACTGACCTTCATCCAGGCTACAAGCTTGACGTGCCACTTAGATGCGCGTGTCCCACGGCTAGTCAGATCGATGTGGGGATTATGTATTTATTGACATATTTGATAACTTGGAAAGATTCTTTTCAAAAAATTAGTAAAAGATTTAAGGTAAGTAGTCAAGATTTAGCTTTAGCAAACGGGTTTTCTTCTGAGAAAGACGATGAAATTTACCCGTTTACTACTCTTCTTGTTCCTCTTTCAAGTGAACCATTGAGTTCTATGACAAGAATACTTGGTAAAAAGCAAAGTTTTTCAAAGAAATTTATCATATCCGGAACCATAGCGGGTAGTTTTTTAGCAACTTTATTTGGTTTTCTTGTGGGATATTTACTATGGAGAAGAAATAGAATTAGTAAGGGTAAAAGGGTAAAATGGTCGTTGCCTAAAGATATTCAACTTGGTATTGCTAGTGTTGATCAAATCCTAAAGATCTACAAATTTGAAGAATTAGAGGAGGCAAGTGACGGTTTTAGCCTACAAAACAGATTGAGTGCTTCGGTTTACAAAGGGAGTTTAAAAGGGAAAACGGTAGTGATTAAACAAATGGGTGTGAGTGCACCTAAAGAGGTGAAAATTCTGAAAAAAATTAATCATTTTAACCTCATAAGTCTTTTTGGAATTTGTGAACATGATAAATCTTGCTATTTTGTTTATGAGTTCATGGAACACGGTTCGTTAAAAGAATGGCTCGAAAGTAAGACTTTTCAAGAAAGTCAAACTTGGTCAACAAGAATTCGTATCGGTTTAGATGTTGCAAAGGGTCTACAATATCTACATAACTTTGCAAATCCAGCATATGTTCATAAAGACATAAATAGTAGTAATATTCTACTCACTAAAGATTTACGGGCCAAGATTTCAAAATTCGGCCTTGCCAGGTCAGCAGAGAAGGGCGAAAGTGTAAATTCATCTATTAAATGTCCTTTTGAGTCAAAGGGTTATTTAGCACCGGAGTACCTAGAATCCGGATTAGTGACAACAAAAACCGATGTTTATGCATTTGGAGTTGTTTTATTGGAATTGGTCACGGGGAAGAAAGCTGTTTATGAGAATGATGATGGTGATGGGGAAGAAGTGTTGCTTGCAGAACAAGTTATGTCAAGTATGTGTGATGAAAAGTATGCAAAAGGTAAGGTTAATTACTTAATTGACCCTCGTCTGCAAGCTAGACATCCACTTGGTTTTGTTATAGATCAAGATGAACTCGCTTTGCGTTTGTTAAAACTGAGTATGGCTTGTTTGGAACATGAACCGTTGAAAAGATTAAGCATGAATGAGATTGTTTCAACTCTTATGATGATTCAAATGGATGCACCAAATTCAGAAAATGATGCATACAGTGTAGAAGTTTAAGATCAATTGTAATTGTTTATACCTTTTGGGATTCTAACTTGCATGTAAATAATCAAAATTTATGATATTAAAAACTTGTATAACTGTCTTTTTTTAAAGGAGATTTAGTATGGTGGTTGTAGTTTAAGTACATCTAATTTATCAAGTTGTTTTGTGATTGGTAGGTTGTATTGATGATGACATTTCGACAAACTTGATGTATTGAAAATTTTGGTAGACGGCAAGCAGAACAGACAAATAAACAAGATACCAACCAACAATATTTATTTTTTTATTATGTTCTGATAGAAAACTCTAACTAGAAATTCCAACTTGCTACAAACTTGATGTTGACATATAGACTTTAGTCATTAAATGTGATAAGTTATTATTTTTTTCTACGTCAAAATATATTAACTAAGCTAAAAAAAAAAAGTAATTACAAGTGGTGTGGAATGTGTGAACATAGGTTATATAACAACTCATTCCAATTTAAATTGATACAAGAACACCTACTAGCAAGTCATAAAAAGTAAGAATTAAAAATTTAAATGAACTTAAAATTGACCTCAATTACATGGCAAATTGATACAACCCGAATATATTCCATAAACCCTTTGAAGATATTCAGCACTAACGGGCGCGGGCCCATTACCACGTAACGGGCCCACAAAATCATCATTTATCTCTGCACCCGTTTCTTCCACAAATGCAGCTTCCTTTAACTTACCTTCATCCCACAAACTCTTTACAAGCAACCGTTTTGTAGAAACATCAATCTTCAAATTCAAACTTTTCATATCTTCAAACACTCTAAAACCCAAAACCGATCTTTTCAAATTACAATAACCGCTTATTAAAACCTTAAACATATAATTATCCGGTTCTAAACCGCTCTGTTTAACCATACCAAAAATCCTCTGAACCATTTTAATATCTCCCTCACGTGCAAAATAATGCATCAATTGTGAAAATGTATTAATATCCGGAATAATTCCAGATAATATCATTTCGTCTAATGTATCCAATATCTTAGAATCCATTTTACATTTGACCAATGTTTGTAAAATAGACGAATATAGAGATAAAAGATTGTTTTTTGATAATGTACCCGTGACGGTTTTAATATTTTGAAATAACCGAATAGCAGCTTCACCCTTTTTTGTAATTCCGTAATAATCGATAACTATTTTTATAGTAATGTGTGATAATTGAATACCTTCGTTTTTAATCTTGGATAAAAGTTTTTCAACTAGATTAACATTTCCTTCACGGGCTGATGTTGTGATCATTTTGGTTATTGTGTGAATATCATGATTAAATCCCGGTTGATTACCGACCCAATTAAAAAACTCAAATGCTGACTCAGCAGACCTGAAGCTTCTAATCATCTTCAAAACCACACTTGTTGTCCAAAGGAATTTTGCATTTTCGAGTGATGTCACTTCTGCGGGTCTCCAAAAACGTAAAGAATTAGCTAAAAGTATCGGGTCAAACCACGGTCTTAGTTTGACTTCCACGTCATCATCCACATCAGCATCATCATCATCATCAGAAGACATTTTAACATTTTCAATTCTTGTGTCGGGTGACATTTTATTAATCGAACCAAATGTTTCTTCAACAAATCCTGCATCATGCTTTTTTTCTAATGATGACATCATTTTTCGGGTAGGAAAAATTCCATCTAATTGCATTTCATTAAGCAAATTTTTGACCATGTTTAACTGATCACTACCACAAAATGCATCGATTAAAATTGTATACTGCTTTGAAGTGTGTTTTACACCAAAAGATGGTAACATGTTGAATATTGTAATTGCTGGATTTAAGTTTCCAGAATTCACTAAATGCTCGATAATTACAGTGTATGTTCTAGAATTAGGAAATACTTTTTCATCAATCATTCTACAAAAAGTCTTGACAGCTTCATAGTCTTTACCCGTTTGCACACATAGTTGCATTATGATGTTATAGGATTCAACATTCGGAGGTTTTTGGTTGACTTTTTTCCATTCATGCCATACATTAATAACAGAATCAAGATCACTTGCAGTTGCAAACAGCTTCATTTGATCCATAAAACTAACACGGGCAACATTCTTAAATTTTCCGGAATTTATGCCGTTTATAAGGGCTTTAAGTTTCCCTATTTGGTTTGATTTTGCAAGTATTTTAGCTAAAGCGTGTAGAGTGTTTTGATTGTGAGTGAAATGTGGGATTTTTTTTAGGGTTTCGATTAAGGAAAGAGCAGAGTCTGGTGATGGAGCTGATTTCAGGGCATTTGTGATTACAAAAGAGTCCAAATTAGGATCGTTTAAGATAGAAATAAGTGAGTTTGGTGAATTTGATCGAAGAATAATACGTATTTTATCTATGAGTCTGGCTCGTTCTAGGTAAAGAGAGACTGCGTTCTTGCTAGATTTAGTGGCAAAATTGAACGATTGAAGATTCAAAGTTGTACAAGTATTTAAACGATAGATTTGTTGTATGTTAAGTTTATGGGAAATATTTAATCGAACGGAATTCAGCAGCATACCCATGGTGTCGTACAACAACAGTATATGTCAAAAGCTACATGCTTAATGGAACTAAAATTGGAATTGAGCTCCTAAAGAAATTAGACTGAAATTGATACATTGATGTAAATATCATGATAAGTTTCTATCAGAGGATCAGATCAAGCTCGAAAATCCAATTCGTTGAGATGCAAAATTTATTTGAAAAAGGCGGACTTACATCGAACAGTTGGTGTGCGCTCACAAATTAATCTTTTTTAGTACAGATTTCGATGCAGAGGATCAAGGTCTCCATTAACTGGTTGATATTTGGATAGATTCAGCATGAAAATTGACCTGTAAATCACAGTTGATTCATTGATTAAATTGAGGTGGGACGTGTGTTCCCGCCCGTAAAACACAGTTGGCTCGATGATCCAGTTCCGGTGTATCCTAGATTTTCGGTGTCTTAATTTGGGCTAGAATTTTGTATAATATATAGGCCCAACTAGACCTTTTCCAGGCTTATTAACAATTTAACAGGTCATATATAGGCCCAAGTTTGTTCTGGTTTTGGTTTTGATTTTGATTTTGGTGTTACACAACTTATATGGTATTTTGTTTTACACACTTCAAATTGTGTAAAGTTGGATACATTTCTAGACACTTAGCTCTACAATTTATTTTACTGGTGATCATGTACGATGTCCATTTGAAGACTGTAAATGCAATAATTTATACATGATAGAGTGGCGTTTCGACGAGTTTTTTAAGTGATAATTGTAGTTTTAAGAACCAAAAGTCGATAATCAAGATTTAATAATAATAAAAAAAAACTTTGCTAATTGTGTGGCTTGACATTTGGTCATCTAAATCGGGCCTCGAGGCCCGAGTCCATCCAATGTGTGCTAGGTAAAACTGTCCCTAAAAGGGAAATTGGTGTGGTCTAGTCGATCCTAGTACTAAGGTTTCGATCATGAGACCTTCATTAACTTAATCATCTTTTGATCGAGATTACGTGATCGATCATAACTTTGGTAAAGTTGTAAATGATTTTTAACTTTCACCCTAGAGACAGTTTGTTTATAACAAGGTTTGACATGATGAAATAGCCTATAAAGATGATGATCTTATAAAATTTGGTAAGAAACAGAAACATGTGAGGATTAGTATATTTGGAAAAGAAAAGAAAGAAAGAGAAATTGGGTGGGCTAATAACAATATATGGAAGAGTTGCAACCCCACTCCCATGGCCATGCATGCTAACAGCCTGTCCTTTTTGGGAAGACGTGTCATTTTTCCTCTCCCACCCTCCTGGACCACCATCCCCACCTCCCAATCCCATACATATATCTTCCACTCATATACATTTATTTATACCCTTTTTCAAAACATTACTTCAATTTCAAAAAATAAAACTAAAAAACTACAAACCCTCAATCACAATAAGCAAATATTTCGTTTAGTAAAAACACATTTGAAGTTGAAAATTCAGTTTTACACCGTACAATCAGTTATTGCTTTAATATGCTGTGTACACTTTGTTATAACAATTTACATTATATATATAGCATGATAGAAGTAATTTATATGGTGTTCTTTACAGTTTTGTGTCAAGTGTGGGTTGGCCCACAAAATGAACCACAAGTGCCATTGCCCTTTGAATTATTTCACGTCATTTTCAGTCTTCTCCTCTCGCCCAACCATATATTTATCTTTATTTTTAATGCTTATACTATGCTTCTCCTTGGCTACTTTATTTTTTTACCTACCCTTTTTGTTCTTTATCAATATTTATTATGTGATGCATGATTAATTATATTTACTTTTTCATTTTTAATATTATACATATATGAAACCTTTAGCCAACTTCATCCCTCAAAATAATAAATCTATAAAAATAACCTATCTAACTAGTATATATTTATCGACCAAAAGAAACTAGCTCTGGCCTCTGGCTATGACATGGTGGAGCCATACCATGAGAATGTTGGTTCCATAAATGAAATTTTCATCTTTTCTAGATTATATTTATATAACGACATTAAGATATCGTATTCAAATTGATCAAAATTATAAAATAACAATGGTTTCAAAGTAATAAAATAAGGTATCTACTACTTTATGTTATGAATGTTATTATTAGTGGATAAGCATAGATTGAGCCCAATCTAAAGCCCAGTATATTGTTCTATACAAAGTGCCTAATCACCAATATAATTCATATTGTGAAATTTCACGTATTCAATTGGGCTTAATTGTTCGTCGTTTCTCTGCTCTTTCATTTTTTTCTTTTCTATTGCTAATTTGGATATTATAAAAAAAAGGTAAAAAGAAAAAGAAAGAAAACTATATATATGGCGCAAGTTGGTATTTCTGGAATATGGCAGCTGCATACCGACATCTTACAAGACATAATGGATACCGGTGCTACTAGTCACTCACTTTGGATGTACATATGTAATCTCAAATCCCTTTTAATACTAGCACACTTGAGTCACCTATCATTGTCCATAATGGCTTTCACCGGAATAATTTAGTCCTCTCAAAAATCAATACAATCTTAGCATGGAGTATTGCCCTCCCACCTAGAATTAATCTTGATAACAAAGACATTAATTTTCAATCCATTAGATGCCCAATTAGTTGTGATGACCAACTCGAAAACGAAATTCATATTGATATTCCTTGTTGCAAAATTACAATGGATCGTTGGGATATGATCTTTAATTGCTGGAACATCCAAAATATAAGACCCATTTGCTAATTATTAGACATCTTCAAGCTTTCGGATAACATTAATATTGGATCGAACCCCTTGAAGAATCGTTTTGATATGATGATGTTGTTTTCTCGAACTTTTAGATCATTTGGAGATATAGAATAAGATAGCATTCCATCCCAACAAGCCTCGGAAAAAGTTGCTAGGAGATAACCTTATATTTTACTTTTTTATATGAATTAATAGTAGGGACAAAAAATTAAGCTTAAATTGGGTGAATTGATGTAGTAATACACATTCCAAAAATTGAAGCTTAATCTTGATGTAGTAAGTTGTATTGTTATTTACTTTTTTCATCCTAATTTTATTATCCACCTTTCTATTTTAATATGTTTTAAGATTATTATTAATTTGAAATTTCCACATATTAGAAAATAGTTAGGTGATAATTAAAGATGAATTCTATTGGTTACATACTGCAATAAATGTACTTTGTTTAAACGGTGTCTAATTTTAGGACGGATGAAGTATTACGCAATGTTTAGCAAGTGTTGTTAGAAGTGAAGCTACGAGGAGTTGAATATCAAGACTTCAATTGTTGGAAATTGCATGGTTAGGCTTTCGCAATCAGTAGGTAAAATGTACCCTTTAAGTACATTTATTTTTCTTGTATTATATTAAAAATATTACTAATTTAATCTTAAGTTTGAACAAGTAATTAGAAAATTAACCAATCATAGGATTGGCGTATATCATAATCCCTTATCTTGCAATATAAATTATCGTCAACACAATGATATGGTCACACCGCATTTAATTATATGCGTATTCGTATCTAATCTAAATTAAAATCAATCATATCATATATATTTTTTAATTGGCTCTCATGTAAAACTATTTTGGTCGATAATCATCCCTTTTTTTTTTAAAGAAATTAATTACAACCAACATACATAATCACAAATTACTAAATCCTAGCGAGTTGCTCCGGTGCGGGGTTTATATGCTGGCCGGTGAAATTATTCATTCTTCATGTTTAATCGATTCCTTGGCTTTTGAAGAGTGGCACTTTTTCTTCTTATAAATACCTTTTGAAAACACTGTTTCTTTATCCCCAAAGCTTCAATTTGGGCAGTGACCACAATCCCACTTCTTACCTTTCGATTATGCTACATTACTAATTGTTCTCTTTCACTTTTAAATTAATTTATTTCTTCATTTATCAATTTAGGTTTATTACATTAATTATTATGTAATTGAAATACTCCGTGATTAATTATCGATTATACATCTAGCAATTTGAGAAATATGAATATTTTTTGGGACAAAAATTTAGAAAAGAAATGGTAATTTTTTCGGAACGGGGAGAGTATGTTTTTTCGGAGGAAGAGAACACGTGAGGTTCACACATTATTTCATGGTGTACGTAATTACAATTGTATATAATTGAATTATTAAATACCCATATTATTTTTTCCACCAAGACTTAATTAATATATAAAGTATATATATATTACTACAAAGTAGTTCGTCTCTTTCTCTCTCACGTAGACACTCTCTCTCTCTCTCTTTCGAGAAGGCGATTGCAGACACTGAGTACTTTAAAAGAGAAAGAAAAGGGAAGAGACAAAGAAAGAGAAAGAAGAAAAACGACAATTACAACAACAGCCACAACCAAAGCTCCATCAAGGATTCAAGAAAACTACGACAACGATGTTACTTTTTCACAGAGGTTATTATGCTTTACATTTTCTAAAAATTCAACAGTTTCTGGTTTATTCTTTCTGTTAATAAATCGAATTTCAAGAAGCACTCGTATGCTAGCTGCCTGCTTTCTCTTTAACCTTTTTTTGTCTTTATCTTTTATCAACCTTAATTTTGTATGTAGAATGATGAAGATGATATGGAAGTAGCAAGATTCGAAGAGGACCAACAACACAAGAACAAATTCCAGTTGAATTCCATGTTACAAGATTATATTTTTAATTTCTCGCATGGGTCGTCGGAAAGACCATCTCAATCTCAAGATCAAGATCAACACCACCAGATCCGAAGGGAATCATTGGTGGGTTTGGAAGATGAAGGAGCCGGTGGGATTCCTGTTGTCTATGAGGCCGGAGCTGGGATGTTGTCGGAGATGTTTAATTTCCAAACCGGAGGTCCGGCCACCGAATTGCTACAAAATCAAATGAATTACCAACAACAACACCGTAGTCAACGGCCTCCTGGAGATTGGTATGGTAACAGTGCTCAAGCCATGCAACTGTTCTTGATGAACCCATCACATGATCAATCACCTTCTTCAAATTCACCACACCATCATCACAATCCTTCAACTTCTTCTTCAACACTTCATATGTTGTTGCCAAATACTCATGTCCCATCTTCCGGTTCCACCCTTCATCATCAACAAAGCTTCGGTAGTACATCCGGTTCGGGACAAGGGCAATTTGGTCCATCTACACAGTTTACATGGGTGCCTACCGGCGGTGGTACAACCCACGATGTCGGCCATGGTGGTGTTGATAGCCATGGGCTTTCTTTATCTTTATCTTCTAGCTTACAACATTTGGAAGCAACTAAAATTGAAGAACTGAGAATTAGCGACGATCCAGCCACGGCTATGTTGTATTTCAATCAAGAAAGTGATCCATATCGGAATTTGCAATTGCAAGGTGGAGGTGTTATGGGTCAAACCCATCACCCAATTCATGTCGGGTATGGATCTTCTTCATTAGGTGTAGTGAAAGCATTGAGGACCTCTAGATATGTGAAGGCAGCTCAAGAATTACTTGAAGAATTTTGTAGCGTCGGAAGAGGTCAATTCAAAATGAACAAGTCCGGATCCAAACATAACCCAAATCAGAATTCAAGTAACAGTGGCGGTGGCGGTGCATCTTCTTCTTCCTCAAAAGATCTTCCTCCTTTGTCATCGGCAGAGAGAATTGAACATCAAAGACGAAAAAGCAAACTATTATCCATGCTTGATGAGGCAAGTCCAATTTCTCTCTCTCTATCTCTAGACGTTCATGGGAACAATAATTGAACCTATATTAATTAAAGTTCGCCAGAGCCAAAAAAGTTTTCTTGTGGACTTACCAACGCCCTAATATTAAAACATGAATTGCAACAACTTACATAGCAACGTCATCGTCTATTATTAAGATATTAGATAGAGGATTTAATATTATAGCTAGTTTAGATTCTTATTTTATCAAGGTTAAGCTATATATTATGAAAATGGAATAGTCTTTCATCACCATTACAATGTCTTGGCGTATTCTAATTAAGATTGATTGGTTCCGAGTTTTCAAAATATGGAAATCTTATTAATTAATTTAATATGAGATATGATTGGCATCACATCACCAATAGTTGTAGAACTAGCCATGTCAAGAAAAGTTATATTGTGTTTATTGTTGTCGTCAGTTATATATCTGTTCAAGTGTAGTACTAATCTTACAACCAAACTGTATGTACACCACACGAATTCTACTATTTGTTTTGGTCACTATATATCGAAGTCTGTAAAAGTGTTGTTTTTTAGAATTATCAAAGCACACTTTCAGTTACACTTAATGTGTGATTAGATATAATGATATGATTATAACAAGTGAAATTGGAAATTAGGTGGATCGGAGATACAATCACTACTGTGAACAAATGCAAATGGTTGTAAACTCATTCGACTTGGTTGTGGGTTTTGGGGCTGCAGTTCCATACACGGCATTAGCACAAAAGGCAATGTCTCGCCATTTTCGGTGTCTAAAAGATGCAATTGCGGCTCAATTGAAGCATAGTTGTGAGTTATTAGGTGAGAAAGATGTGGGTACTTCTGGGGTGACTAAAGGGGAAACACCAAGGCTTAAAATGTTGGAACAAAGCTTAAGACAACAAAGAGCATTCCATCAAATGGGAATCATGGAACCCGAAGCTTGGAGACCTCAAAGAGGCTTACCCGAACGATCGGTTAATATTTTGAGAGCCTGGCTTTTCGAGCATTTTCTACACCCGTACGTCTCTCTTATTTATTTTCTAATTTATTATGCGTTTCTACTTGAATCTTGGTTAAAAATTCAAAAATCAAGCTTTATGAATCTTTGTGGAAAAAAAATAAAGAAAGAATTGGTAGTGGTGGGTATTTAAAAATTAATAATGAAGTCATAGATAAGAAGAGTATACTTTATATAAAATGTAAGGTGTGTATTTTGTGTTTGTGTGTGTTTTGGGCAAGCTTTTATGATTGAAAACGATTAAAGAAAGAAAGAGAGAAAAAAAGCATGAGTATTTGTGGGTGCAACCTGATGTTGTCTCTCCAACGATAAAGCTGATAAAGTGGTTCTTTCATAATATGTTTTACTTGATTATTCTTTCTTTTTAACACTCTCAAGACTGCTATACATTGACCCTTTACTTACTTAAGCACAAATTCAACACATGCAAATGATGGGGCCGAAAAGTTTTGGCAACAAAGAATGAGTCATTTTTTGATTGATTTGATGGTCAGTTTTGAAGGTTTCTTTTAAACTTTGCATCAAAAATAATGATAAACAATACAAAGCAATTAGTGAGTAGTGACTTTTTATGTGATTTATTGTTCTGAGGTACAATTAGTTCTGACAGATGATCATATATGCATGGTCATAAAGAATCTAGCGAGAGATTGTAGAAAGTGTCTTACGTCCATGAAAGATAAATATAAAAGATTAAAATATATGTATATAGTCCAAAAGGCAAAAAGAAAGAGGGCAGGTCTCAGTACGTAATCAATAAACAAATGATACGATATGATATATGTGTGTACTTAATTAATTAGGTTAACTAGATCTAGTACGTATATTTACTTTTAAGGTGGGGATTGTCAGGATCGATTAACTATAGACAAGTTAATAAACACCTTAGATCTATTTGATGATAGAAGTTGCAGCGGATCAACACTATATCAATAATTAAGAACGATGAACTGTATGAACAATATGAGAAATATTAAGAACACAGTTTCACAAAAAGCTTCAATGTATATTATTAAGTTAACAATACACACGTACGTTTACAATTCGTAAGGAACTATATATAATAGTCCTTGAAGCTAAACTATTTACCCTAGTTATTCTAGGATACGATTTACATCTAATTATAAACGATATACATTGATTTACATTCTATAACTATCTCTGCGAAGATCTCGGACTTGATATGTTCCATAAACGCGTATCAGTAGTAAAACCAATCACCAGTAGTAAATAAGTAACATCAGTAGTAAACTTGGTGATCAGTAGTAAGTCCATAATCATCGTCAGTAGTAACTACAATGATCAGTAGTATCTTCAATCTTTGTATGATCAGTAGTAACTAAGTTATAGAGAACACCAGCATCAACTTCATCAGTAGTAAATGTTTCTGCCCCATCAGTAATAAACATAATTATTACCAACTGCAGCATCAGTACTAAGTTGATCTGTGATTTGCTCTAACAATCTCCCCCTAAACTTATTGATTATCCTTTAATCAATCAAGTTTCTTATTTACTTCTTCTTTTTCTTTTCTTCCAACAACTTTGCTCTTTTCTTATCACCTTCTAAAGTCTGTTGGTTCCTTTTATTCCTTTGTGCAATGATATATTTGCTGATTCTTTTAACAAATTCATTCAATTTGTTTTGGAGCATCACAGCATCATGTGGTTTAATAAAATTCATGCACCATAGTTGATAGAGAGTCTTCTCAGAATGAGGATACTCTTTCTCATAAAGGAATAAGTCACATTTCTTACTTGTATATTCAAAGAAGTACATGTTGACAGTTGGTAGCACATTCCAAGCTTGAACATTTTCTGAATCTGTGTACTTCTCTGGATAATTTTCTGGATAGAAAGCAGCATCAATCATTTCAGTAAGATAACCTGCAGCTGAATTCTTCCAGTTCTTCTTAGTCATTCTTGGTTTACCAATGATCAACATCTTAATAATGTCACTTCTGGTTAGGGACATGACCAAAGGTTTCCAAGCTCTGAATCTTTGAGTGACCTTATCTTCTCTTATAATCTCAATCATATCATCTATGTACCTCCAGTTGATGATTGGATTATTTTGTAGGGGAGCAATGGGGAGATCATGAACTTGAACCATTTGTAATTTTTTATTTGGTTGATCAAGTTCTGAAGCAATTGTCTTTCTTTTCTTTGATGTTTGAGAGGATACACCAGATGATTCTCCAGATATTGTTTTTCTTTCTTTCATTTCTTTGGAGTCTATCTGTTCAAGTTTAGTGGTGTACTTCTCATTACTATCTTGCTCAGTAAGATCCTTCTTCTTCTCTACACAGTACTTTTCAATTAAATTGATCAGCTTCATTCTTCCAAATGCCTTTGTGTTATACCCTTTTGATTTTAAGAATGTGATCATTTCTTTCTTTTTCTCTGCAAATTGTTCTGGCATATCAGCCTTTTGCTCTTTGCATTCTTGTACTTGTGCTTCAAGAAGTTCTATTGTTTCATGTTCAAGTTGCCTAAATTTTTTCAGTTCTCTTCTTTGTAATTCCTTTCTTGTTTCAGCAACTTGTTTAGATTTGATCTTCTGTTGAAATTGTGGCAGTTTTGATATATCTGCTATATCTGCCAATTTGATTTCTGTGAAAGGTTGTCTCAATATTCTAGCCCTTTCTGCTAATCTTTTGTTTTCATTTGCTAGAGAGACTTCAACCTTCTTTAAATATTTTGCTCTCTTTACCTTCCACCTATCCTGTTTGGCTGATTTGGCATAATTGATTTTGTTGACAATTTCATGACCTTGTGCTCTGTTGGGTTGGTCTTCATCAGCAACTTCTTTTCCCTTTCCTATGTAATTGTCTTTCTTCATATTTGGTTCAGATTCAATAACAAATTTGGGACCATAGTAGTGTATCTGAGATATGGGAAGTATTTTAGGATGTGGAGGCAGGGAGCATTCATCAACTTCTAACCAGTTGATATCATCATCAATATCTTTTACCACCATTTGTGTTGTTGTTGTTCTTTTTGGAGATGGTGGAAGTATCACTGTAGGCTCTAGTAGTGGTGGCAGCTCAATAATGTCATCAGTAGTAACTAAGGTAGTTACTACTGGTATGTCTTCAGAGATTACTACTGATAGGTCATCAGTAGTGTTTGCTGCCTTTTCTTCATTTACTACTGCTGTTATATCAGTAGTAGGAGTTACTACTGGTATGTCTTTTTCAGCTTGTTTTTTAGTAGGAGCAGTAGTAATTGGCTCTTCTTCTGTAATCATCATCTCTGGGCCTTCATCAACTTCTGTTTCTTTTAAATTCAAGAGGGAGGAAGCTGCTGCTGCAATGGATTCATCAATCATTGTCTGTATGTTATCCTTCTCCCCCTTAGTGAGCTCAACTGGAGGAGCCTCACTATCATCAATCCTCTTTTTCAATTTTCTGATAAGCTTTGATTGTTGATGAAGCCTAAGTTCATATTGTCTCATTCTTTTGTTGATGATATTGACATTTCTTTTCATAGCAGCCATAGTTTTTCCTTGATTTGTTTGGTAATAAAGACAATCTTGTACAGTGGATTCCAAGGAATCCACTTTAGCCGTCAATTGTTGGATTTTAATACTGCCCTCACTCCATCTAGCAAGATCATCGGGCTTACTAACAGGTACATTGGTTTTAAGGTTTTCCTTCCTTTCCATCAATTTCACAGATCTGCCCTCATCACTGCTTGGTGAGTCATTGGGTCTTTTAGACATTCTCTTCTTCCTAGAAGAAGCAGAGATGCCCCCCCTTGTGGTTTCTTGGCACCGGGGTCCTTTGAGTAACTCCTCAAATGAGTCATCACTCAAAGTTGCCGAGGTTTGGGTCCTAATGATGTTTTCACTGTCCTGTGCACCCACCTTTGGGGCATCAGTAGTGAAAGCCCTCCCCTCATGTCCTCTCTCCTCCTTGGAGGACAACTCTTTGAGCCTGGGGTGTGACTCGATTTGTCCCCTGGTGTCCTTTAAAGATTTCTTTCTTTTATAGATTGTAGATATATGTTTGGTTTTGTCTGGTAGGTCTTCTACAGAGTGAAGAGTAGCACTCTGCAGATTTATATCAAGTTCCTGGGACACATTCAGGACTTCTGTTTGAGTTGGTGATTGAGTGGCTATATGGGGTGGTGTTTGGGCTGTATTTGGGAGTGATGGAGTGGGTTGAGGTTCAACTTGGGTTGTAGCAATGGTTAAACCTTCTCCAATATTGGGTTGATCTTTGATCATGTTTGGAAACAAAGGGGTTTCCTTCCCTGAAAATTTAAATTGTTTTCTCATATTTGAGAAAACTTTCTTGTTCAACTCAGGTAATACAAAAATGTTTTTAGGAGTTGACAAGTTTTGTAATTCACAGTTTATGATATGTTGTAGAAATCTGGGATACATTAAAAATTTAGAAGAACTAAGATTTCCCAACATACCATCAAAAATCATATTAGAAAAATTGAATACTTGGTCTGTGCATAAACATACAACAGCAGATGCTATTGCCTTGTTAAACTCATTCCAAGTACTTCTTTTAGGAGAAATACAATGCTGAATGGTATGAACCAGAAATTTCCATTGTGGGGATAGAAGGCCTTTTTGAAAAGTTACAATATTAAGTCTGCCTTCATACCCCATTTTATTTAAAGTATCAGCAATGTATTCCTTAGGAAGAGTATACATACCTGAATCATCATGAAGTTGTAGATGATGTCTGATTGATTGTTCAGTTACAGTGATGTACTTTCCATCTACTTTCGATTTTATCATTGATGATGTGGTTCCTTCTGTTCGCTCAGCATTGGTCCAGAAATCCACCACGTGCTGTTGATATGCCTTCGGCTTTACAGTTAAGGCAAACTGTATATACGAATTTCTCAAGAATTTTACGATTGGACGGAAATCTTTTGTTCCGTCGGGATTTTTTAAAAAAGCAACCATGTTGTGAAATTCTGAGTATCTGAGATCGGTTTGCACATCGAGAGCTTGTAAAGTTGCCATTGTTGTTGAGATTTTGCAAGAATTTTGTTAAAGATGAAGGGTTTTTGATCGTAAACTAGGGTTTATCGAAAGGTGTTTAGAGAATCGAAGTGAAGATAATGCTAAATTAATCATCTGCCGCCTTTTATATCTTTCGATTAAACCTGCAAAACTACGAAAATAGCCTTCGAATCATAACATAACGGTTATTTTCATGGGGGTTAGTTTGGTAATTGTGTTTATGAAAGACCAGTAGTAAATAAGATATCAGTAGTAAAACGTCAGTAGTATCTACTAACATCAGTAATGACTAAGGATTTTGACATCAGTAGTAATTATAGACATCAGTAGTAACCATTACCACACAAGACCAGTAGTATATGTGAATACCAGTAGTACTGACTTACCAGTAGTATCCATGTAAACCTAAAATGCACCAGTAGTAATGAACTATCAGTAGTATTTTGTGCATACACTTTCACACCAGTAGTACAGCAATACTAGTAGTAAAACACTTAAGAAAATAATATTTTACAACACTAACTTTACACATAATTTTAAGTGAGATTTTAAGTTATTAAAATCATTCCAATACTACTGATCAAGAAGTTGAATCTTCCTACATCAAATGCTTTTGTAAAAAGATCTGCTAATTGATCATCAGTATGGATTTTAACTACTTTGATTAATTTCTTTTCATTACAATCTCTTATAAAGTGAAATCTTATTTCAATGTGTTTAGTTTTTGAATGTTTTACTGGATTATTCACAATACTAATAGCACTTTGATTATCAATAAAAATAGGAGTTTTAAGGATAGAGATACCAAAGTCTAGAAGTTGATTTTGAATCCATAGTACTTGAGCACAGCAAGCAGATGCAGCTACATATTCTGCTTCAGCAGTAGATGTTGATACATTTGTTTGCTTCTTACATTGCCATGACACTAGTCTTGATCCAAAGAATTGACATCCACCAGTAGTGGACTTTCTATCTTGACATTCACCTCCATAGTCACTATCTGTATAGGCTATTAGTTCAAAGGGTGAGTCATGTGGATACCATAGACCTAGTGATGGTTTGCCTTTCAAGTATCTGAATATTCTTTTGACAGCCTGCAAGTGTAGTTCTTTGGGTCTTGCTTGATATCTTGCACACACACAAACACTATACATAATGTCAGGTCTTGATGCAGTTAAGTACATCAAAGATCCTATCATTGATCTATATAAGTGTTCATCTACATCCTCCCCCTCAACATCAGGATGTAGGTGTTTGTGTGTTTCCATTGGTGTACTAGCACTTTTACTGTCTTTCAAGTCAAACTTTTCCAAGATGTCTTTGACATATTTTGATTGATTTATCAAAATACCATCAGTTCTTTGACTGACTTGGAGTCCAAGGAAGAAGTTCATTGGACCCATGGAGCTCATCTTGAATTTAATCTGCATCAGCTCTTCAAATTCTTTGCATAATAAATCATTGGTTGATCCAAAGATGATATCATCTACATAGATTTGTACCAGTAGTATATCATCTTTGACTTTCTTTGTAAACAATGTTTTATCAATGGCTCCTCTTTTGAAATTGTTCTTTAATAAGTATGATGATAGTGTGTCATACCATGCTCTTGGTGCCTGATGTAGACCATATAGAGCTTTATCCAATTTAAACACATAATCACCATGTTTTGGATCTTCAAATCCTGGAGGTTGGCAAACATAAACTTCTTCTTCAATCTTCCCATACAGGAAAGCACTCTTCACATCCATTTGATAGACTTTAAACCTTTTGAATGAAGCATATGCTAGGAATATTCTTATTGCTTCAATTCTGGCAACAGGAGCATACACTTCATCATAGTCTATACCTTCTTCTTGAGTGTATCCTTGGGCTACAAGTCTGGCTTTATTCTTGATCACTATCCCTCTTTCATCTTTCTTGTTTCTAAAGATCCATCTTGTTCCAATGGCTCTTTTTCCTTTGGGTAGAGGTACAAGTGTCCAAACAGCTTGTAATTTAAATTGAAGGAGTTCCTCTTGCATTGCCTCAATCCAGTTTGAGTCCTTCATTGCTTGTTGGATCTTCTTTGGTTCATCCTGAGACAGAAAGCATTCATACATACATTCATTAGCAATTAAACTAATGTTACACATATTTGCAGTTAAGCTTTTATTTAATTTGCTTCTTGTTTGAAGTGGTGAGTTAACATCACTTAGAACAAGGTCTAATGGATGGTTCTTTTGAGTCCTTGTTGTTGTAGTTTTATCAACCACTAGTTGATTTTCAAGGTTGGACTCATTTGCCTCAGGTAGTTGTTCTTCTTGAGATCCTTCATTGTCATTAGTATTTGGTTCATCATTATCTTGGTCAGAGTTACTACTGCCATCATCTTCATTGAGATCAGTAGTATTGAAGTTGTTACTGGTATCAGTAGTATCTTGAGAATCTAGGTTATAGTTGGGACCAGTAGTATTTTCAGTACTATTACTGGTACCAGTAGTAATGGAATTACTACTGACCTCATTCTCAGAGTTACTACTGCTTTCAATATTTGAGTTCTTACTGACATCAGTATTAACTATGGGAGCAGTATCAACAACTATGTATCTCATCTTTTCTTGACCAGTATAAACAGATGATGTTCCTTCCTTTTGATTAAGACAATTTGAATTACCTGCATTGAAATTCATATTAAAATTAAAGGATTTGGTTAGATTGTCTATGTCAAATAGCCAATCTGGACCATTTCCTTGTTCATTAGGTACATTTTCATTAAAGGATACATTGATGCTTTCTTCAATTATCCTTAGTCTTTTGTTGAATACTCTGTATGATTTGCTTTGAGTAGAGTATCCCACAAAGATTCCATCATCAGCTTTGCAGTCAAACTTACCAATTTGTTCTCTTGTAATCAAAATAGTACAAGGACAACCAAATGATTTTAAGAAACTTATAGAAGGTTTTCTTTTATTGAAAAGTTCATATGGTGTTTTAAAGTGTGGCTTCACTATTAATACTCTGTTTTGAACATAACAAGCAGTATTAACAGCTTCTGCCCAAAAAGTAATTGGTAATTTTGAGTCTGCTAGCATTGATCTTGCTGCTTCAATGATGGTTCTATTCCTTCTTTCAGCTACACCATTTTGTTGTGGAGTTCTAGGTGAGCTGTATTGCCTGTCAATACCTTTAAGATCACAAAAGTTAATTAGGTTAGTATTTTTAAATTCTGTGCCATTATCACATCTTATGGCTTTCACTTTTTGATCAGATGTGTTTTCCAGTTTAACAATTAAGTTCTTTATGAGTTCACTTGTTTCATCCTTTGTCCTGAGAAAGAAAACCCATGTATATCTGGAAAAGTCATCAGTAATAACAAGACAATATTGTTTCTTTCCAATACTCATTACATTTGTAGGTCCAAAAAGGTCCATATGTAAGAGCTGTAAAGGAACAGAAATAGAGTTCACAGTTTTGGACTTATGAGAAGTCTTGTGTTGTTTACCTTTTAGGCATGCAACACAGTGATGATCACACATGAATTGTTTTTGAGGAAGTCCAATGACCAGATTTCTTTTTACTAAATTATTCATGTTTTTAAAATTTGTGTGACACATCCTTCTATGCCAAAGTTCTGATTCAGTGGTGTTTGCCTTGGATATAAAACAGTTGACCTCATTTGTAGAAATGAGTTCTCCCCCTATATCCAGGCAATACACATTGTTTCTCCTTGGGGTTCTTAAAACAACATATTTTTCATCTAAAATAAACTCAGGAGAAAGAATGATGCACTCAATGTCTGTGAACAGAATCTTGTTCTTTTTATCACAAACTTGAGACACACTGACAAGATTGTATTTTAGTTCAGCTACATAAAATACATTATCAAAGGTAATTTTTCCATTAGTAACAGTACCTTTACCTGTGATCTTACCTCCTTTTGGGTTCTCACCAAAAGCCACAAATCCACCATCAAAGGACTTGAAATCTTTAAGAATTTGCAGATTTCCAGTCATGTGCCTTGAGCATCCACTATCAATATGCCATGTTCTACCTTCTTCTGGGATCTGAATGCTCTGCACAAGAGAGTAAAGGATTAGTTAAGTTTGGGAACCCAAGCTTTATATGTCTTGGGTTCATCCTTTGAGAAATGAGCTTTTGAGGATTTAACTTTAAAGACTTTTGGTACCCATACTTGTTTATTACTGGTATTTTGTTTTACTACTGTCCTTTTGTAGTTATTACTGGTGTGAAAATTTCCTACTGATCTTGGTTTATACCCATTGTTTCTAGCTTTTGAATACTTTACTACTGATGGACCAGTAGTATTTGGGTACTTATCATGTTTAGAATGACCAGTAGTGTTTTTAGAGTTAACACCAGTAGTGTTTTTGAAATTTGTTTTGGGAGCAGTAGTATTTTTGAAATTAGGGTTATTACCAGTAGTATTCTTGTACTGGTACCATACAGCATTATAATTAGGGTAAACACCAGTAGTAAATTTGTTAGAGTTTCTACTGGTGTTGGAAAATTTAAAATATTGTTTATTTTGATTGGATTTTCCATTATTTTTGAAGTAATTGCTGTTCTTTGGGCTTCCAGTTCTTCTGTTTTGAACAAACCTTGGTTTACTTCTTCCAAATCTTGGATCTTCAACAATTGGATTTTTAATTTTATTTACTACTGAATGACCAGTAGTAACTTTTAACTTTTGAGTTTTAGCATTTTCTTTAAGAGCTTTAAATTCTTTTAACTCTTTGCAGTTTATTGGATTGTAGTGACAATCCTTTGCTAAATGGTTCATTTTATTGCATATAACACATCTTAGTTTCTTATTTTTAGCACCTTCAGGTATTCTTTGGTCTAAGAGTTGTGTTTTATTTCTTTCATTCCCCCTTGTTAAAATTTTTGGTACATTATCTGCATTATATTTGGGAGATTCATTTGGACTTTGAGCTGTGTGAAAACTTGTATCAATTGATTTTGGTGATTCACTTTGAGATATAGTAAATTCAATTGATTGTTCATCATCAGAAGAATTATTTGATTCAGATGTTTCATTAGATGATTCAGTTTGATTTTCAGTTTTTAATTCATTAATGATTCTTTCTGAACTGTTTTTGAGAGGTGGAATGATTTTATATGGAGGTGGTACAGCATGATATCCCACCCCATGAACAACCTTTTCTGTAGTTTGATTATTAGTTAATTCATCAAGAATTTTAGTGCTTCTTTCAAACTTTTTAATTGTTAATTTATTTTGTTCAATTTCAAGTTGACATTCTTCTATTTTACTTGTTAGTTCATTATTTTTTGTTTCATAAAACTCTTTCTCATCCACAGCTTGAAGCAATTCTTCCTTGATCCGTTGATCAATCATCTTGTACACCTTTATTTGATGTTCTTGATCAGCAATCACCCCATCAAACTCATAATTTCTTCTGATTGCTTTTGCTAAATCTTCATTTAATTTATTGTTTTCTTTTTCTAGATTTTTAATAATTTTAGCACATTCAGGAGTACAAGGTTTAGATTTTACCTCAGTTTTGTTGTCAGTAAAGGCCATGAGAGCTTGATTTTGAGCATGCTCTTCTGCTTGGAAGCTCCAGTCATATCCTTGTCCTTGTTGTGACACAAGAGCAGTTGATTTTGATCTTTTGTCTGGATGAGGACATTCTTTTGCAAAGTGACCAAGGTTGTTACAGTTGTAACATTTGACTTTAGTTTTGTCAAATCCTGCTTTGTCACCTTTGTTGAAATTGAGGCTTGTCCTTCCAGTTCTTTTTAGGAATCTTTTGGTCCTTAGGCTCAGCATAGCCATCTGCCATTTAAGATCCATCTCCTCAAGATCATCTGGATTCAGTTGTTCCAAGTCATCACTAATCAATGCAGTATGCACATGACTAGTGAAGAAGGATTCTCTTGCAGTATCCTCAGAATCTGCAGCCTTTCCTGCGGAGGTTTCCTGTCCTTGACCTGTACTAGACACAAAAGCAGCATTGTTAGAAGAAATAGAAGGGTTTTTGTGATTTACCTCAGTTTCAAACACTCTGAGATCATTATAGAGTTCATCTAACTCCTTTTCTTCTAAAGCATCTCTTTGTCTGTACACCACTGTGTACATGGCCCATTCTTCACTAAGAGACCTTAGAAACTTCATGTTGACATCCTCTTGATCCATCTTTACACCAACTTGGTTGAGTTCACCAATTAGTTTGTTGAATCTGTCAAACACTTGAGTGAGTGTTTCATTGGGCTTTCCTTTGAAATTTTCAAAGTCTTGTTTGAGAACAGACTTCATATTCCTCTTGGTGCTCTTTGTCCCAACGAATCTCTTCTCCAGTGCTTCCCACAGTATTTTTGCATCATCATATTCAACAAAGAGATGTTGATAATCATTAGGAATGGCCAGTAAGAGAGTGCTTAGAGTTTTGAGTTCAATGCCTTTATCTTTCTTCTCCTTCTCACATTTAAGTTTGTCTGCCTCAGTTGCAGAGCTACTTGCTTGAAGTTGACCAGTTTTGTTTCCTTCACA
Organism: Calendula officinalis; assembly: GCA_963853835.1. NCBI lineage: Eukaryota > Viridiplantae > Streptophyta > Magnoliopsida > Asterales > Asteraceae > Calendula > Calendula officinalis. The sequence continues at coordinate 11,799,873 of OY970822.1, read as the reverse complement.
AACGACTTCCCACATGGAATAATCTGTAATAAGCATGTATTGCTTAATACGATTCTTCCACATCCCAAAGTTATTGGGTGTGAGTATAGGAATTTTGTTGGCCTGAGTGCTTTCATTATTATCAGTCATGATTAATAATGTGTGTGTTTTAAAGATTAAAACTTTTTGTTGTTCTTAACAATTAGTAGATCTAGAACCAATAAGCTCTGATACCACTTGTCAGGATCGATTAACTATAGACAAGTTAATAAACACCTTAGATCTATTTGATGATAGAAGTTGCAGCGGATCAACACTATATCAATAATTAAGAACGATGAACTGTATGAACAATATGAGAAATATTAAGAACACAGTTTCACAAAAAGCTTCAATGTATATTATTAAGTTAACAATACACACGTACGTTTACAATTCGTAAGGAACTATATATAATAGTCCTTGAAGCTAAACTATTTACCCTAGTTATTCTAGGATACGATTTACATCTAATTATAAACGATATACATTGATTTACATTCTATAACTATCTCTGCGAAGATCTCGGACTTGATATGTTCCATAAACGCGTATCAGTAGTAAAACCAATCACCAGTAGTAAATAAGTAACATCAGTAGTAAACTTGGTGATCAGTAGTAAGTCCATAATCATCGTCAGTAGTAACTACAATGATCAGTAGTATCTTCAATCTTTGTATGATCAGTAGTAACTAAGTTATAGAGAACACCAGCATCAACTTCATCAGTAGTAAATGTTTCTGCCCCATCAGTAATAAACATAATTATTACCAACTGCAGCATCAGTACTAAGTTGATCTGTGATTTGCTCTAACAGGGATGCATTATGTAATGTCGTTTTTTAATTGGTGAAAGTCGTTCTCAGGTATCCAAGCGATGCCGATAAACACCTGTTGGCTCGACAGACTGGCCTCTCTAGGAACCAGGTTCATTCCTACTCTCCCTCTCTCTCTCTTCACACACATTTTTACTAAAGAAACCTCAATAATGATATGAAAATTAAGAAAAAATGACCAATTTAATTAACCTTATATACGTTGTTACAAAGCGATACACGCCCCTGACGTAATACAACCAATCTTGTCTAAATTTTACAAAAGCGGGATTATTTGTGTAGTAATTTTACAAGAAATCAAATTTAATTTTTTTTATTTTAATTAGTGGTGTGCGTTTCTCTCTACCAACAGCCATCTGCAAAGTGTAAGAAGCAAAAATTTAAAACTGTGTTCATGAAATATAGAAGCAATATATTGGTAGGTCTGCTTTCTCGTGCTTTCTTTGTCTTTAATCATTTTCCCTTTGTCCTCTATCTGTGCTACCATTCAACCTTCATTTATGCTTTCAATTCATTTTCTCGCTCACCAATGCCATTTACTACAACGACTGTGCGAGTATATATATTTTGGTCTTATTAAGAATACTTACAACATATCATAATTACTTCATTTCATCATATCACGACATCTTCGAAATTTGTTTATGAATTATATTATCATCATATATGCATATGTTACTTAAATATTACTGTAATTTACACCTGCGCACCCAATTCGAACGTGACATACCACCATCATTTTTCTTGTAGTTGGGTAGATCTTAATTTGTATGATATTAAACTAAGTTAAGAAAATATAATTATCATATGTTTGATCTTATACACTAAAAATACAATCTATTTATGTAGTTTTTTAGTTCAAGCTGTTTCCCAAAACTTAAATATATTTACAGCGATTTTTAGATTAAAACTACTTAATTATGTACTTAGAAATCAAAACAATAATTAACTAAATCTAAGCCTTTGAGGTGTTTATTTTTTATTTAATATTTGTAATCGATAAAGATCCAAATTAATACTGATCGATTTATGATGAAACCCAAGGAATGCATGCAATACTGATAACATGATTAGTACAATACACAACTATTAAGAAGTACCCTTGCTTTTATCAGAATTGAAGTCAGAACAAAATGGCAGTCAAACACATAAGGTCCCATTCATCACTGTACTCTTTTCATAATCATGATGAAATACTACTATACTATATGTCCTTACTTTTAGATCATCAGATTCCTGTTTATAAAAGTTACGAGTACTATAGTAATTTTCTTTTCACAATTGTAGTGAAACTTACATGCATGGAAAGTTAAATTCTAGTACTAACTTAGGGTTCATAAAGAACATATTAAATCCAGTACTAAATTAGGGTTCATAAAGATTCACAGTTTGTCAACAGAGAACGAAGCATTAATTAAAGTCTTAATTTAAGACAAGGATAAATTGTATTCTCGAAACGTAGATTTAAGTTACTGTTATGGTCAGACAGTAATTAGTACAAGATTTTATTCTACGCTTACCATGTTAATTACAGAAAGATAGTAAGTAAATATGATTTAAATATAGAATCTAAGTGTTTAGCTTTTTGCTTTCTTTCACAAAAGAAGTATATTTAAATGTATAAAAGTGAGTGTTAGCATGATTGCAGAGTTTAATATTAATTAATTAATCAATGGTGGATATGTGTGTGCGTGTGTGTTTTGCAGGTGTCAAATTGGTTCATAAATGCAAGGGTTAGGCTGTGGAAACCCATGGTGGAAGAAATGTATCAACGAGAGAGCAAAGAGGAATCTGAAAATAATAATCAAAGTCCACGTCATCAAAATGAAGATCAAGATGACAACGACGATGAAGAAGAAGATCACGAACAACAACAGCAACAAGAAGAAGATAAAGAAAACACTAAATACCATAATCATCGTAATTATCAAAATCAGACAAATAATGACAACCGTGCTCCACCGTCTTCTGCCATCGCACAAACTCCGATGCCTCCTCCGCCACCAGCTGCTCCGACATACACCACCGGCAGCACAGCAGCAACACATGCAAAAAGATCCGAAATTAATGACTCTGAAAACGACCCTTCACTCCTTGCAATTAATACACAACAACATTGCTTCTCGGAAAACCAAGCTACAAGTATGTCCTACTCCTACTCACCTATCTCAAATCCCACCGGCGGCATTGCCACCGTGGCGCCACCACCCTTTGATGCTGACACATACCGACGTGGCAGCATGCTTAGCGCTGAATATAGGACCACCACAGGAGACGATGCAGCTGAAATTGGGTTAACACCTGTAAGGTTTGGGACCACCTCTGGTGACGTGTCTCTCACGTTAGGGCTACGTCATGCCGGAAACCTGCCGGAGAAGACGTCTTTTTTCAGTTAGGGACTTTGGGGTTTTATTTATTACGTAATCGACCATATCATAACGTACCTAGTGGTCTAAATTATTGTTTACTTATATTTTTTTTTACTTGATTAATATTATACCTTGAATCTCATACATTTTTTCTTTTTATTTATTTCTGTTTTCGGGTTAGAAATAATAAAATGAAAAACTATATAGCTTCACACTGTTTTTTATTATTTCATATTTTATTGATTTATTCTGTATCAAACTTTTACCCCTCGCCTTTTCAACAAATACTACAACCTTAATACTTTTTATATATGAATATTTCAAAGATACGCTTCAAAATTAATGTATTTGATAAAAATAAAAATAGTGAGATTCATTATCCACTAATTATTTATATTAATATAATAAAATTATATTTTATTTTTATACATCATTAATATCATTTTATAAAAAAAAAAGTAAAATTCATTATCTAATAACTAGTTATGTTATAAATTAAGAGAAGGAATAAGTAATGTGGTATTGCTGGGCAATGCTGGCTATTCTCACACTAATTCCGAATTTTTTTTATTGATTTCTTTAGTATTGGGAACAAATTACAGAATTTTCTCAGATAAAAAAGAGAGAATAAAAAAGTGGGTAAGATCCACCAAATAAGACAAAAAAATTAAATTTCTTTGAAAGCAAGATCGCGAATCTTGGATATGCTATCAATGCTGTTATAACGTCAAAATCTAAAAGGTGCGTTGCTTAAAACACCTGGAAATTTATAAAGGAATTTCACCATCAAATTTCATGGTTTATCTATTCTTGTCAACAGTGGTGGTTTCATTCTTACATCAAGTGAAAGAGATAGTTTCAACAGATTCTCATTTTTTCTCTGCTTTTGATTAAAAAAACCTAGTTACATTTTTCAAATAAATTTCGCTTTATATTTCAACAATAAATGTGTTTATTAATAAAAATATACGCACATATATCACAAGGTGAATAAGCTTTTGGACTAGTGAGTTCAGAGATGTTATATATATTAGACAAGACCCATACGATGTGAAACATTGAAATAAGGAGCATCCTTTTATTTCTAACTATTACGTACTGTTAATATTATTCATCTTATTATTTCCAAACTATCTTTCAGAAAAACTAGTCTGCCTTTATTTTAAAACATTGGTACGTACGTACCGCCTAACCTTCGTGCCAACCATTACCGGTATACGTTAGTTTCATAAAATTACTAACAAATTAGGCCTGCCTTCAAATTTGTGAAAATGATGCTACCATCTATCAGTGTCTTGTGCCCTATATTCCGACACTATAAACCAACTGATCGTGTACATTAGGACTTATATTTCCCCATGGCCATTTTGGCATCGGTGAAGAATCAATCCTTTCACCTAAAACCAAGTTTTACAACTAGACCACCCATGTGGTTAGTCTAGAAATTTGAATTGAAGTATGATGTTCCATGTAAGTGTGTGAGGATGATTATAGAAATAACTCTGGAATTAATGTAAGTGGTTTTTAATAGGTTGTTCAAAATAGGATATTTGAACTTTTGGATATTTGAATTTCAGATAGTGGTTTTTGTTAGGAATATTTTTATTAATATTCATTAAATATTTGATTAGTCAAAACTATTAAACTACAAGGACCTAAGTCAGTAATATGAAGTTCAAATTCAAATAAAGACTTAGGAGATAATCATTAATGTAAAAAGATATAGTATATCTTTATTAGTTTAAAAGATTTAGTCATTATCGTTTCCTTGTAAGTCTTAGGTTTTCTAGTATATAAAGAAACCTAATGACATAGAATTAGATGTTCTTGAAACCCACGTTTTAACGTGTATTTGTGTGTAAAACCTAAGCCTCAAGATCGTTTGATCATGTTAACCAAAACCGTTCTACATATTTATATGTAGAATTGGGGCTTTTAGTAATCATTGTATATAAAGATGATGATGAAACCTTGTTTAGCAATACAAATATGTGTATCTAATTCCGCAATATTATGATTTGTATTTGCATATTCCAGATCAAGAACTAACTATTCTTGAGCCTAAAGATCGATTTATATAGAGTTGTTCTAAACTTAGCAGTTTTACTATCTGGATCTGGTATCGGAAGTTTGGATCGAATTTCAGATATTTAGTATTCAAAAAACAAAGTATTTAAATATTTTTTAAATATTTTAGATATTTTTTGAATATTTTGAATATATTTCTGATATCATCAGAAAATTTAGAAAACATTTTCTAAATTTAATACCCAAATTTTACATATCCAAATTTTAGTTATCAGATTTTTTGACACATACTAGGTTCTTGGATAGTTTTGAATACCCCTACAAGTGCGGATACATATAACAAAAATATTTAAGGGTTTTGCTAATGGCGGGCTGTCAATAAGGCATAAAAAGTTGTACATCAATTCAAAGGGTGTGGTAATTCCTAAAACCCGGGAGTTAGTTAAGGGTTGAATGTAACACCCTAAAATTTACAAGATTTTTAAAACTTTTAAATACAAAATTATAATCAAAAGGTCCCAATAATAGTATTTTCATTTAAAAATATATTTAATGCGGAAATAGTTAAAATGAAGTGTTTTAAAATATTAAATGTCGTCCACATCGGTAATGAAAGATACAGCGGTCAACCGCCACCTTCTCCTTTCCTCTGCTGGTACCTGAAACAATGTGGGGGAAAAATAGGGGTCAGCTGGAGAAGCTGAGTGAATAATCTCAAAATGCATACAATCATAACATACAACACATGAGGGCACATCGGTGTACTCCTACTCAGAATCTACTCGATTAATTACTCAGATTTATTTCTCAGATTTTATTACTCAGATTTTTAATTTATATAGCGCGCTTGTGTGATTTGGGACGAGAGATCAACCTCGCCCCTCCTCACACCTCAGATAGGCATAAGCCAAAAACTCATACGGGAGTGATCCCAAAACTCAGACTGGAATAATCCCAAAAACTCAGACGGGAATAATCCCAAAAACTCAGACGGGAATAATTCCAAAAACTCAGACGGGAGGTGATCCCAAAACTCAGATGTGTGTTATTATGTTTTATTATCTCTTTAACATAATTATCTCAGATGCCCTAGCAAGTAGTAGCACAGAATGACCCTGTGCCGAGCTCGGTTACCCAGGCACAATGTCTCAGATTAAAATAAATCAACAGCTGCTCAGATACTCAGATAGCATGTCAAACTCAGATAACAAATCAAACTCAGATAGCGGATCAAACTCAGATAACAGCTCAAGCTCAGATAACAATTATGGTGCAAGAATTGTAACACATAAGTCATGCATGTACAACGTTAAAACTGAATACACGGTGAGAATACTCACCTCGAGAAACGTAAGCTCCAAAGGGTTCCCGACAATCAGAAGTACAGCACGTTATCTCCTAGACGGTCCTAAAACCAAAAAGCGAAACCCGGAATTAAAATCCTACCCGAGGGCTTATTTCAGAAAACTGGCAGCACCCGTCAGTCTCACGGAAACTGCCATAACTCCTAAACGGTTCATTAGATTTTCCCCATCTTTTTACCATGACTAGAAGACAATCAGAACTACAATTTATTGTGAGACGGTCACTGGCCAAAACAGACCCTAAGTGTCTCAAAACAGCATTGCAAAACAGGACAGACGCACAGCTACATATCACTGTGTCAGCCTACGGTTTTGACCGTAACTTCCAAACTGTCAATCCGTTTAGCAAGTGCTCGGACAATTCGGAAAGATACCTCAGAGGGCTACAAGTCTCTGTGAGACGGACCTCTTCCAATTCTGCGTCTAAGACTTCTAAAAACATCCCGCAACATGGCGGGTGAAATCTGCCAGAAACTGCACATTTTCTCAATACGATAATTACAAAACGAAGCCCGATACAAACACCTAAATGCCACCGGGACGTCCAGAAGTTCGGTTCTAAGGTTAATCGAGCATTGGCTCGGTATTAAACTCAAGGACACAAAAATTAGTACAAGAAAAGGGATTAAGAAATATACCCTACGATGAATTCACGATACACGAACGGTAACATCACCACCAAGAACTCGATCATTCCTGATCGAATTGCTGAACTTCGACGGACATATAGGGATGTCTTGGCTGGATATGACTGCTTCACGAGGGGTATCAATATAAATGATTAAATTATATGCCAAATCACCACCATTTATCACCGTCGGTCAACATCACGAATTTTTCATGTGCAGCCGTCGACTTGGATCATTTGGATGAATAAACAACCAGGTTGTAAAGCTAACGCACCTATGTGGGGATAAGTATGAGGTTAAATCTTGAGATTAATAATGCTTCCACATATACCACCTTCATTTGTCGGCACCAAAGTCCCTCAATTCTAGATTTCTTCTAGATGAAATTAATTTAATAAACATATGACACTTTTGTAATTGAATTAAAAATTCTGATTTCTTGATGGCAACCAAACGAACGACGCAGCAGAGGAAAAAGTGTGGCGGCCGGAAGAAAAATAAAAAAAACATATAGAGATTAGGGGTTCTTAATTAGTTTAACTTTAAATACTAACACTATCGGGCTCTAGGTCACTCGTAATGATGGGCTAAGCTTAGAATTCAGGCTCACACATTAGTGACAAGTGGTACTTGGCATTTGGCCTATTGGCCGGCCCGACTCAAAAGAGTACTACACAATCACACGGTTAACTAAACGGTCCAATACTGAGACGAACAATATCATTATCTCTTTTTTTTTAATATATAATATACGAACGACTATAAAATATTAAAGTGTCCAATTAAAACGTCTAATAAAACGAACCATTTAACTACAGGTCGTCTAAATAATTAATGTGTCTACGCATTTAAAGCATTACTAACCCTATAATGCCTGATAACATCGAACCGTCTACTTAATTATAATTAATTTACTAATTGTTCATTTTAAATTTTAAATAAGATGATTAATTTAATATTATTTAATTATTAGAAATTTCAGAGCGTTACAACTCAACTCCACTTGAATCAGACTTCGTCCCCGAAGTCATCGCTCGTGTAAAGCTCAGACTAGTGCTCACGCATCTCAGACTAAGACTCCCAGGTCCACTCAGAACTCCCCCACGGACTTGTCAATAGATACACCTCCTTGAACGGGAAATTTTTTTTTTTTTTTTTTGAATAAGATGAAACTACTCAGGGTGACTTACGCGATCAGAATGAAATCCGGCTCTTGCAACTGCTCACGTAACTCTTTCTTCTTTAGTGGCGCAAAAATGATAGGGCTAAAAGAAATAGAACCTATATGCTCTCTAAGATCTCGGTTTATCTCAAAAAGAAAAGGATGACGGCAGAAAGTACAAAATGATCAATGATACTCTGTTAAAGATGTCTCCTTGCTCTCGTAGTCAGGCACGGTTGTTGCACTCAGTTCTTGGTGTCGCGTTGAATCTCCGATTCAACTCCACTTGGAGATTTGTTACGGATTTATTTGTGGTGACAGATGATCTCGGCGTGGTACTCGGTCATTCAATCCATTCTCTTGGTCACACTCGGCTATCTCATGGCGATAACAATAAGTTATTATGGGAAAATTTTCTTCCCGCATGGCTCTAGCAATTGATCACCATACATTTTAGTTACACGTAAAATCTCATTATTGGCAATTATCTATCACAATGGCTCAGGAAGGTCCTATACTCTATGGGACATAAGTTTGCCTAGGCATAACAAGCAAAGTAGTGGTTTACACCACTATCAATTAATACAAAAACATGCATACAATTCACGAGGAATATACATATCATACATATTCCCATATACTCAGGTATGTAACTCAGAAATCTGTCTCAGAAATAAACTCAGAAATATAACTCAGAAGTATAACTCGAAACTGTATAACTCAGGAACAAACTTATAAATCTTAACTCAGAAGCAAACCCAAAACTCTAACTCAGTAACAACTCATAAGGTAATAATATTTACAAGTAATAACATTAGGTATAAATCACATTCTACTCATTCTTATTACTACTCGCGTGTTCCAATTTACCAGCTTATAATACTTGGAATGATATACCCTCTCTCAACCGTGTTATTGGTTCTCAAAATAACTCTTCTTTAACATTACATTGTTATCTTACTCTATTAGGTTTGCATAATACCGATATTGATAACCCTTTAAATAGCTCAAATTAACGATCTTGTCATTTAATTCCCTTTAATAGGTTCTCATTCTATTACATTTAGTGGTTTCTCGATAATATTTTTAATAGATGTTTTCTCATTCATCTAGTTTAACGATCCTTTAATAGACCGTCTCACTGATTTCACACAATTTAGAATGTCTCTTAACTATTTTAACCATATCTACTCATTAATTTCATGTTACCTACTAAAAATTCCAATTAAATTTCATACTCTTATTTATAATGATTTCTCGTCACTCAAATTACGAATAAATTCCTAGTTCTCATTTACTCAATTCGCAGTTACACTTTATTCTAAATCTTACGGTTTACTCATGGTTCATCAACTCCGTACATTCTCGTCTTTTCGAAATTTCTCCTAAGTTCAATATAAATTTATTGAATAGCTGTTCTCATCTCAAGTTTGATAATTATTCATAAATAGAGTTTTCTCATAGAATTTTATAATACCTCAAAACTCATAACACTTTATAATACTTCAAAAATTTGAATAAATCTTCCCGTTAATTTAATACTTTTCGCTTTTGACTCATTTTATTAATTTACTTATGTAACTCGATTTGTAAATTTCTTATAACTCAAAATTATTCCATAATTAATCAAAATAAAATTTTTATCCTTTAGCTCGTTTTAATAATAACTCATTACTAGCAATTTACCGATCTCATTTTAACTCATTTTCCTCAAAATTTTATTGTAGCAGTTTTCTCATATTCGACTCATTAATAAGTTCTCATCACTTTAATTTAATGATTCCACATCATCACATTTATAACTACCCAAGAATAAGTATACTGTCTTATTTTGTATATAATTGTAGTACCTACTATTTCTCTTTTGCACAATTGCATTTACCCCGATAAATCTTGGTTCATTAATTTCTCCATTAATCCCGATTATCCATTTTATATACTCGGTACTTACACCATAAAATTAATTCAAATATTCTCAATTTGTTCTATTCGGTGGTTACTCTTATAAATGTTCAAATCAAGTATATGTATATAGATTTCATACTTTTAAAATCCTCATCTAGAAAATCTCTCTGCATAAGCATCATGCTCATAATATTTATAAATAATAATTAATGATAATTACTTCTTGACAATTTTCCTTTTTACCCCTACTCAACTCCACTTGGAGAAAAACTCGTCCTCGAGTTTGGAACTAGTATTGTCTACCAAAATAAATAAGCAAGTATGTAGTCACACCAACAATTAGGATACACATACTAAATTCACAATAACAAGCATTGGTCCATCGTTCCCTTCAAAATTTCCCCCTAACCAACCAAAAGTTCGGTGTGTACGATAATAGGGGCCCTCTATTACTTTCGACACCTACTTCTGTTTGGTCACGAGTAAATCCCAAAGTTTACAACTTCCCACATATAAACCCACCAACAAATCACACTCAGAAGAAAGGAATTTTAATCGCACTCAAGAGAAAGGAAATTTTATTTTCAATATCTGATAAATACAGATATGCACTCAACAGTGCATACTCAACATCTCATAACCATTACTCAGAAAATCATGCGTACATTTAGTCTCGTACGCGATACTCGGATAACTCAGATTCATAGAAATATTTCCACTTAGTTATTTTCACAATTCAAATCTCCTTTTAAACTTTTCATTTGGATATGCCATTTATCATTCCTCATAAATATAACTTATATCCTCTTCACAGTTATATTAAATTTATTGTAATTTGTGAGCATGCCGATTAATATCTTTTTGATCAGAGTTCTCAGTTATTGTGTTCCTCGATTAATTTGATTCCATTTATCGCTCTTTTAAATCATTTTTAAATAAATCATCATCAAATTGATGACGTTAGCTTCCTCTTAATCCTATTATATAATTACTCTTTATGATGAGCTTCAATAATATCTGATTAATTTGACTCAGAAATTTCTCAATTAGTTGGTATAGCAAACTTATAAAAGTTATTCAATATCTCTGTGTTAAATTAATAATCTCTCACTGAATTCATAAAAAAAATTATGGATTTTCAGACTCAGCTATTAAAATCACATACTTTAAAAGTTTTCTCATTTGATCTCAATTTAATGAATCTCGGTTTATTATTTTCTCAGTAAAAAGATTTTCCCAATACATCATGTCTCATCTCTTTATAAAAACATTTTCCTTTTTAATTGTCCAAAGATTTCATAACACCCGAATTTCTCATAAATTTAATTTTTTTTTTTCAATTTGATAAATAAGTGAAAAGGTTCAACTAAATAGAATCTCAGATGATAATTCAACATTTAAAAAAAAACATGCTTAATCCAACTAAAGTTTTAATATTAAAACTAAAACGACTCTGAAATAACGGATAAAAATAAAATCCATTTCTAGTTAAGATTTCTCGTCTAGTTCAAATGTAAATAACTTAAAATAAATATCAATTTTAAATATATATTTTTTTTTATAAAAATATGTTCTTGGTATTTTCACTTCACTCGACTTGATAAACCACCATAAAAATATTCTTTAAATCGGTTGATAGTAAAAATATTTTTCATTTACTCGTTTCCATAACTCTTTCTATTAAGTGCTTTTCCCAAACGAAAAATTTATTCCTTCTCATTTTTATTTACCCAAGACATGTTCTCATCAAATAACTTATGGAATTACTATCAAAATTTCATATTCATTTATTACCCCTTTTGGTTACAAATTTATCAGAATTATAAAACCTCCTAGATTATATAAAATTGTATGTAATTATAATTTTAGCATGTATGACGCAAATGCACTCAGAATTACACACGGAAAATATACTCAGAAAAGCGATCCTCGTCGCGAAATACACTCAGAGTTAAATCAGAATTATACTCAAAATAATAACAACAATTCTCATATTTGTCATTCCTCAAAACTCAGAATACCACGAAATTCCCAAATAAATAAAACCTCTAAAATATTACCGGCAACTGGAAAGCGAGAGGTCGACGTGACATGCTGTATGCTTGATGTGGAAACTTTACTCAGAAAATATTTTGCTCAATTCGCGTTTTAAAACTCGAGACTCAAACTTGAGATTGAATCCACCCCTTGTGAATTCAAATCCCTCAAGTCAGAGCTCTGATACCAACTTGTAACACCCTAAAATTTACAAGATTTTTAAAACTTTTAAATACAAAATTATAATCAAAAGGTCCCAATAATAGTATTTTCATTTAAAAATATATTTAATGCGGAAATAGTTAAAATGAAGTGTTTTAAAATATTAAATGTCGTCCACATCGGTAATGAAAGATACAGCGGTCAACCGCCACCTTCTCCTTTCCTCTGCTGGTACCTGAAACAATGTGGGGGAAAAATAGGGGTCAGCTGGAGAAGCTGAGTGAATAATCTCAAAATGCATACAATCATAACATACAACACATGAGGGCACATCGGTGTACTCCTACTCAGAATCTACTCGATTAATTACTCAGATTTATTTCTCAGATTTTATTACTCAGATTTTTAATTTATATAGCGCGCTTGTGTGATTTGGGACGAGAGATCAACCTCGCCCCTCCTCACACCTCAGATAGGCATAAGCCAAAAACTCAGACGGGAGTGATCCCAAAACTCAGACTGGAATAATCCCAAAAACTCAGACGGGAATAATCCCAAAAACTCAGACGGGAATAATTCCAAAAACTCAGACGGGAGGTGATCCCAAAACTCAGATGTGTGTTATTATGTTTTATTATCTCTTTAACATAATTATCTCAGATGCCCTAGCAAGTAGTAGCACAGAATGACCCTGTGCCGAGCTCGGTTACCCAGGCACAATGTCTCAGATTAAAATAAATCAACAGCTGCTCAGATACTCAGATAGCATGTCAAACTCAGATAACAAATCAAACTCAGATAGCGGATCAAACTCAGATAACAGCTCAAGCTCAGATAACAATTATGGTGCAAGAATTGTAACACATAAGTCATGCATGTACAACGTTAAAACTGAATACACGGTGAGAATACTCACCTCGAGAAACGTAAGCTCCAAAGGGTTCCCGACAATCAGAAGTACAGCACGTTATCTCCTAGACGGTCCTAAAACCAAAAAGCGAAACCCGGAATTAAAATCCTACCCGAGGGCTTATTTCAGAAAACTGGCAGCACCCGTCAGTCTCACGGAAACTGCCATAACTCCTAAACGGTTCATTAGATTTTCCCCATCTTTTTACCATGACTAGAAGACAATCAGAACTACAATTTATTGTGAGACGGTCACTGGCCAAAACAGACCCTAAGTGTCTCAAAACAGCATTGCAAAACAGGACAGACGCACAGCTACATATCACTGTGTCAGCCTACGGTTTTGACCGTAACTTCCAAACTGTCAATCCGTTTAGCAAGTGCTCGGACAATTCGGAAAGATACCTCAGAGGGCTACAAGTCTCTGTGAGACGGACCTCTTCCAATTCTGCGTCTAAGACTTCTAAAAACATCCCGCAACATGGCGGGTGAAATCTGCCAGAAACTGCACATTTTCTCAATACGATAATTACAAAACGAAGCCCGATACAAACACCTAAATGCCACCGGGACGTCCAGAAGTTCGGTTCTAAGGTTAATCGAGCATTGGCTCGGTATTAAACTCAAGGACACAAAAATTAGTACAAGAAAAGGGATTAAGAAATATACCCTACGATGAATTCACGATACACGAACGGTAACATCACCACCAAGAACTCGATCATTCCTGATCGAATTGCTGAACTTCGACGGACATATAGGGATGTCTTGGCTGGATATGACTGCTTCACGAGGGGTATCAATATAAATGATTAAATTATATGCCAAATCACCACCATTTATCACCGTCGGTCAACATCACGAATTTTTCATGTGCAGCCGTCGACTTGGATCATTTGGATGAATAAACAACCAGGTTGTAAAGCTAACGCACCTATGTGGGGATAAGTATGAGGTTAAATCTTGAGATTAATAATGCTTCCACATATACCACCTTCATTTGTCGGCACCAAAGTCCCTCAATTCTAGATTTCTTCTAGATGAAATTAATTTAATAAACATATGACACTTTTGTAATTGAATTAAAAATTCTGATTTCTTGATGGCAACCAAACGAACGACGCAGCAGAGGAAAAAGTGTGGCGGCCGGAAGAAAAATAAAAAAAACATATAGAGATTAGGGGTTCTTAATTAGTTTAACTTTAAATACTAACACTATCGGGCTCTAGGTCACTCGTAATGATGGGCTAAGCTTAGAATTCAGGCTCACACATTAGTGACAAGTGGTACTTGGCATTTGGCCTATTGGCCGGCCCGACTCAAAAGAGTACTACACAATCACACGGTTAACTAAACGGTCCAATACTGAGACGAACAATATCATTATCTCTTTTTTTTAATATATAATATACGAACGACTATAAAATATTAAAGTGTCCAATTAAAACGTCTAATAAAACGAACCATTTAACTACAGGTCGTCTAAATAATTAATGTGTCTACGCATTTAAAGCATTACTAACCCTATAATGCCTGATAACATCGAACCGTCTACTTAATTATAATTAATTTACTAATTGTTCATTTTAAATTTTAAATAAGATGATTAATTTAATATTATTTAATTATTAGAAATTTCAGAGCGTTACATTGAAGTACAAAATTATGATGCATGTCTATTGACACCCCTAAGGACTGTCATTAGCAAAACCCAATATTTAAACAAAGCAAATATATACCTGATTGTGATAGATTTTTCCTTTATCTTATTAGAAAGGAAGAAAAAAAGTTAGATAGTAAATTTGTTTAAATGCATGAATCATTGATCATCATCGCCCTACATCGATCACTACAATTTGTTGTTATCTCCTTGCCTCTCTACTCACAATTCGTCATCGTCTCCTTAACTCCATCGCTGAGTCATTTTCTTTCCTTCGTTGTCGGCATAACGGCATTGCCCGGATTTGCCGTTGATGTTGACACGTATAACCAACTTTTGCTAGTGATACCATAAAACCAAACAAATGGCATTAAAAATACTAAAAAAACAGTACTCGTTCTCATTTTATTTTACCACTATTAATTTCAGATCCATATACATCCAAATTTAGAAGACTTGACAGAGTTACAAATATTTGTTTCTTCGTGGGCCTAGCCCAATATCATTGTCACGCGGTGTATGCAAATGCTTTAAAGTTCAAAGTTTAAACTTCAAACCATTACGTTACAAGCCAAGCTAAGAATATATGTCTAGCGTTCGCCTCCTTCAAGTTCGAATATTAATCTCAAAAATTTTAATACAAATGTATAAATCATGTTTTTCTAATTTTCGTACATATTTACCAGATGACTAGAGAATATTTTGGGAAACGATAACAATTAGGTCACGTACAAAACTCAGTCACCCGGAAGTACCATTATAATAAAAATACCCTTAAAATAGATTAAAAATAAATAAAGAAAGATAGATGTTAAAATAATTGTCCAATGGTCCAATTTTTTTCCTCCCTACACTCCTCAGGTGTGGTCCTAAAAAGTCACTGCAAGATTTCAACATAATGGTTTCTAAGTTCTAACCATTTTCCGGATATTTTTCATTTTCATACAATTCTTCTAATATTTATAAAACAAAAATTTAATAATTGAGGCATCAGGCATGGGTGGAAGGGAAGGACCACATTTATGATATAGCGATAAGAATGAGCATGCATTTGCAGCTCAAACATTCACAATTATTAATCAAAATAGGACCACTTTCCTTGTTGGTCCTATGTTTAAATCCCATCACACCAAAATATCAATATCAAATATTTATATACACATAAGTTTCATACACCATAAATTATTAGAAACTTTAAATTAGTAACAAACAAACCAAATCCGAATCCAAATCCGAATCTTCAAACACAATCAACAAACGAAATTCACACTGTTACATATATATTTGTTACAACAACTCGATCCACAAAGGAGTTAATTAATCCAACGGTCATGATTCACCTTGTTCCATATAAGGTCTAACAAACGTCCTACGCCACCAAACCTCAAACGCCTTTTGTAAATTCGGGCAATTATCACCCGCTTTCAAAAAACTACTCAACCACCCGAGTAAAATAATCTGCTGCTCCTCGAGCGGGAGTGTTAATATGGTCCTCCCGATCCCTTCCTCAACCACCTTCCGATCAAACGACTTACACCCGTGTTGTAACCAACTATAATCATCGATCAACGGTTGTAACCATGTTTTTAATAACAAATGTCGTGTGTCTTTACTAGGTAAAATCTCACTTCTTCCTATGCCAACAAATAATCTTGCGGTGATACAACTTATGTGGTAACGGTTCACAATCGGGACCCGCGGGTGCAACCCGGCTAGCTCTTGTTGGTTAGCCCATATGACCGCAAACTCATCGGCTGCGTGTCGGTCGGCTAATATATCAAGTAACCATGATAAGTTGTCAGCTTCTAAACCCATTTGTTTGACCACCGGGTCTTTGACTTCCATGGGTTGGTTTGTGAAACCGGGCTGGCCCACTTGTTGGAAGGAAATCAATAACGAGCCCAAACACGTCTTACACGACATGTAAATAGTTCCGTTGCAGAGATCGATTGAGCTTGAATTTGAATTTGAGGTTGATGATGAGCTACAATTTGGGCCCGATTTGTTGTTATTTTCCCGTAAGAGTTTTAAAACGATTGATTTCATTTCGCGGCGGCCTTTTTCTTCGTTGCTTTTCAAGACGAGTTGGAGGACGTGAGAGAGGGTGTCGTTGGCGGGTTTGGATACGTCTGATGCGACCCGTTTTAGAATTGGGCTGACCCGTATTCCTTCGTTTTGAAGATGTAGAACGGAAGAGACGACCCGTTCTTCTTCTTCTTCTCCTATCCAGGGGACCGCTTCCAGGAAATCTAGGCATGATTCCATGCATGTTTTGAACCGAAGTTGTTCTGCTACCTAAAATTAAATTCAAAGAATCGTGTAAATTATAGAAAGTTGACCATATTTAAAAGATTATTTTAAGGGTAATGGTATTTAGTTCTACCATTTAGTCCTACTCATAGTCTTAGTCATTTGATGAAGACATGTGTCAAAATCAAGAGCTAGTATTAGGAGAGAGAATGAGTGGATTACACATGTCATCCTATCAAGTGGGTAGAATTATGAGTAGAAACAAATGGTAGGGCTAAATATCATTTATCTTTTTCTAATCATTAAAATATGGGTAGTGATTTTGGGACCACAAAAATTACTTCACCTACCACACTGCACAATATTTAAAGCATCTTGTACAACTACGGTAGTTGTGGTGTTTGGAGTAATTTATGTGGTCCTAAAATCGCTTCCCTTAAAATAACCATATTTTACCAATTTTGAAATTGGTGACACTCACTCAAGTAAATCTGTCAAGATCGGTCAACACAGGTCAAAAGCAGTCAACATTGCAAATATTAATTTAAAAAAAAAAAAATCCTTTATAATTTAGGGTACCCGCCTAAAAAACGATTAAAATCACAGTCGATTAATCGCTTGAAGGTGGTCGACCGACTAGATACCACCGAGTGATTTTTACAGCCTTGAAATTAGGGAAACTAAACACAAAATCATCAAAATTCAAGACCCGTTGTAAAGATTAATTAAGTGGTCCTACTTAATTAAGCCTCACCGGTTGAATTAAGCATAATTGAAGGGGATCGTTACCATCTTTTTTGAGTAAATGCATTAACATAATAGCATACATATTTTAGCACTGATACGTATACAGAATCTATAACCAGTTTATCCTACGTACATTACACAAATATTATCATATTCATCAAGTAAATATGCAACCAAAAACTTAAACCAACCTCAATTTACACATTGAATGATGTCAGAAACCATGTGACCAAAAACTTGAAGTTAATTTATTCAAAAAAGATTATAATTTAAATTCATTTTCTGAGTTGTAAACTTGTTATTGAGACAGAGTAATATAGTATACTTTATGGTAATAACTGGTGAGTCAACCAATATGATCTTGCCAACTACTTGAATTTATTGCAAAAACATCATTCATTGGTCAAAAAGATTAAATGCTATTAATATCTTCACTTTGAAACATAGTAAGCAGATGGTATTGAGGCTGTCTTAACAATCAGTCAGAATGTATAGAAACATGATTATTGCAAATTCAAGTCGTGATTATTAGTTTCATAAACTGCATATAAATTAATTATCTAGGATAAACACATGCATATACAGCAACTTTATATTACAACTAATTATCTGATTCTGATTATTCAATTATCATATAAACATTTTCAGATCGCACATCCAAACACCCTCCTAAATCATAATAGAGTAAATTGAACATTCATGATCATAGAACTTTTTGAATCAAATGACTTCCAAATATTAAATTGCAAATATAACTATGAGCACGGGAAAATTACCTTAAGAATACGAAGAACACGTGAAACACTTTGTTTGATTAATCTCTGTTTCAATTCCTTGCAATACATCAACCCAACAGTCTCAACATACGTCTCAACATCTTCACAATCATCAATTTCAATACAATTAAAACTCGGATGCTGTCCTAATAATTTCTCAGCAAAAAAACTACTATTTCCCTCGACTACTTTTCTATGAACACTTAATTTCACAATAAACCCCTGTTTCCCCATTAACACAACTTTCAGATCACTTGTTCCAGATTCGCCAAATTCAATTGAAACCTTTTTTGGCAAATTTTCAGTGTTGGGTCTAACCGTTGTTCTTTCAGACACAATTGATGCACCAAGAACAACAGGTGGTTGTGGTTGTGATTCAAACCCATTTTTCCTTTGATCGTCATGAAGAACAGTGTTTTCTGATTTTGAAGATGCACGTGATGATTTTTTATCAATTTCTGGTGAATGTTTTTTGTGATCAGAAGGTATTTTGGCAGTTGGAGAATTTGATGATTTGGGTTTGTTTAAAGGGTGTTGATTTTTTAGGGTTTTTTGAAACGTAACAGGTGAAGGGCAACACCAAAATCCTTCTGGTGTTACAGCAATTGGTACATTTCTAATCTTGGTTTGCCCTTGTTCTACCTTTGTTAGCCTAATTTCCGCCATTTCAATACACTTCAAACCTCAATTAACCCAAAAAATATCACATGGAAGTTGAGAAAACAAACAAACCCCACCAAATATTTCAAGAAAATTTCAAACTTTTCTCATTTCAAGAAAAAGATTCTTCCTTTTTCATAATTTCTTGGTGGGTTTCAAGAAACCGAGGATTAAAAGAATACCCAAAACCCAAAATTGCAAGAAAGCAAGAAGCTTACCGTTGAACGTTGATCAAGATTTCTTGAAACCCTATTGTAAACTGTAAAGCATCAAAAGCAAGAAAATAAAAAAGAGAGTGAAATGATTAAAGAATCTTAATAATATATTACGAACATGCTAAAGAAGGAACAGAATGACCCAACAAAAGATAAAGGGATGGAAGAGAGTGATGATGGGTTGATGCTTTTTTCAGTCACTGGGTCTGTTTTGTACTAATTTCTTCAAATTCAGCTTTTGATTTTGAATTAAAAATAAAAATAAAAACAAAAGAATTTGTTGGTGTGTAGGGTGGGGCTAAAGAACTGCATGTCCTTCATTGTCTGTGTGATTGCACTATTTTTCTGAATGAATGTGATGGGATTGTGTTGTCTGTCAATCTTGTTTTTTGTTTTCTGTTTCAAGTAGTGATAAAGAATGATGTTTCGATCTTCGTTAAAGAAGGGGGACATTAATTAAATCGGTTTAAAGGATTTTAAACTTTAATTAACATCAAGATTTGCAATACCCAACAGGAGATGCCCTTTGTGGCCCCTTGATCATTCTTTTCATGATATTTACAGTTTATACCCTTGAAGGTATGGAGAAATACAGAGAGATCCTTGAAGCAGAAGGGTAGATTTGGAATTTACTGTTTTGATTCAGAAGTGTGTAGATTGGAAATCTTTTACACAATTACACTTGTCAAGATCCTAATGGTTATATACTCTGGCGTGGCTCGATTTTTCCCTTTTAAAAGTACATGTTTTTTACATAAACCTGTTTTAACTTTTAATTTTCTGTGACATCACTTGCATTTTATGGTTTTTGTTTGTTAATTAATTTAAAGATTTATTTATCAATAGGATTATTAGAATAAGTATTATTCAAGAGGAAGGGATGCATTATTGTTTAGCGAAGTCCAAAGCAACTCATATTTTTGGATTAAGAATAGGACGAAAAAATAGTAAATTAAACAATGGTTGGTCGGAGTGGTGTAATAATCCAATGTCCTGTTTTTAAAATTTTCCTTTGTTCTTGTATGTCCTAGCTTCTCGCTAGGTTTTAATATAATTTTGCCGTTCAAAAAAAAAAGTATTATTCAATAAAACATAATATAATTGTTACGGAATTTGTAAATAAATTAGAGTAATGACAGACTTTGAGCTAATAATGGAGAGATTTGCCTGAAATGTCAACTTCTTCAAGAATAATTATATGTAATCAGAAATCATTTTCAGAGCTATGCATTTAAACAAAACATAATGCTTTGTTTTGCAATTGTTCAACATCAAATCAACAATATATGCTTTATGACTAAATATCAAGTATTGTGGTTTCATAACTATAAATATTGTTTCCTGTCATGTCAACGAGTAGAGTCAAAACAACTTGATCATGTTACTTTTTTCAACCAAAGAGTGTTATTTCTTAAATTTCAACCAATCAAAAAACATTTAAGTGGGAAAGAGAAAATTTGATTAGTGATATTATATAATTAATGCATTTTTCTTAAATTGTGTGCTTTTTTGTAGTGGACACTTAAAGTGGGACGGAGGGAGTAGATCTTTATTAGAATGTAATACTTGTAAAAGAAATATCTAACAAAAGATCCCGTATGTAACAATGTTGGATACAGAAAAATTATCGCTCATTATAAGAAGTGGAAATTCAATTTTTTATTTTGAACAAAATAGAAATGAAAGATAAAAATCCTACAAACATCAAAACCAAAAATAGTTTAATTTTGATAAAAATTCCTAAATAACTAAAATTGAACTCACACTCGTTTTGATGAGTGTAAGTTCATTTTTTATCTTGATTATATATCATTTTCATGTTAAGAAGCCCATTTATCATGAAACCACTTGTCATAAAATCGAGATTAAATCTTTTCATTTCCTTTAAATGGCTAAATCTAAGGCTGGACGGTATGGTCCAACGCCGAGAAGGGCGTGGGGGGTGACTCGGCAGCCACGGCGTGGCGAAGAAGGCGAACACCGCCCCCCTTAACGGCGTGGGGGGTCGGCGTGGGTGGAGAGGGGCACGGACAACGGCTGGAAACGGGGCGTGGGGGTGAGATGGGGTGAGGTGGATGCTTTTGATTGGTTGGTGGGTATTTTCTTTTATATTTTATTTAAAATTTAATGAAATAAAAGGGTGTGGTGTGGTGTGGTGGGTATTTCCTAGAGATGATGTGGTGTGGGTGTGGTGTGGTTGCTGAAGTGGAAGATGATGTGGCAGAAAAAATGGGTGTGGGTGTGGTACCCATACCGGGCAGCCTAAGGAAGAGGAAGATACTTTTGTACAATTTAGTAAATGACTACAAAGCCCTTGAGCAAAAGTATGTGATTAGAATATTTGTTTTTTATTTTTATATTAATGAAAAGTATGGTATGTTGAGTGAAGTTGAAGGGAATTGGTGAATAAATTAGTAGTAATAATGCTTAGATATGAGGAAAAACACAGTTGTCATGTGCACATTGTGATGGTTTTAAATGAAGTTTGTACTCTGTTCTAAGCATGTTGACCAATTTCATTCATGAATCCATGTTACCTCAATTAATCCATATAAATTTCCACCCTGCTTATTAATTAGATTTCATTAAATAAAATTTGGCAACTACCTCTTCATGGATCTAAAACTTGTCCATCTCTTATAGATACTCTTAGTTGTATTAATAAAACATTTGAAAATTGAAAAATTAGAAGAATCGACATGGATTTGTACCTTTTATTTTGGGAAAATAGCGAGCTTTTGCTTTATAGAATATTAGAATGCTTGAAGGAGAAGTGCGATGATAGAGGTTGCAAATGATGATTACGTGGAAAAAGGTAGCCATGTTGTCATCATTTATTGCCTTTCATTAAAATATCATCTCTGCCAAAATGGTTCATTATATGGATGCTGAATGTGCAAATATGAAGTTCAGGGACTATTTTATAATTTATTGAAGTTGGTGGATAGAAAATGGAAAAGGAAAGTAATTGAAACTATGTCTGAGTAGGGGAGAATCGGAGATGTTCTTACGCAGAACAATTTCATGCCAGGGATAATTATGCGCTTAGTAGAAGGGGTGAAATGAAAAGTATAAAAGAAAATGAAGGGTATGATTTTTCTATTACATGAAATTGATTTATAAGAATCATCTCCCTTTGAGTAAAGATGTTGAAACTTAGCGTAAAAATAACGTAAGCCGCCCTATTTTGGTTCTGGTTAAATGGGTTTGCTTGTTTGATTTTCGGTTTAATTTATTGGTTAAATCGAGTTAGTAAAGATGTGTTCATGGGCCGTTGTTTTTAAATTCAAGTAGTATTTTCTTGTAGTATTTTCCTATAATATTTCCTTGTAGTATTTTCCTATTTTTCTTTTGGGTTTTGCTAATGACAGCCTTAACCTTAGGGCTGTCAATAGACATGCATCATAATTTTATACTTCAACCCTTAACTAACTCCTGGATTTTAGAAATTACCACACTCTTTGAATTGATGTACAACTCTTTATGCCTTATTACAGTCCTAAGGGCTGTCATTAGCAAAACCCTTTTCTTTTTTACTTGCACAATTTATGCGTTTTCCGTTCGGAAATAGGTACTTTAGTGTTTAGTTTTATTTTTTTAGCTGATTGTCTCAGATAAATGGTGAATTTGGTTATGCATGAACAACCTCTAAACCGAACTACTCGATTAAATGTATGCTTAATTGGATCAGTTCACAATTATTATTTTCCAATTCAAAAAACCGATTAAATCGAACTGAATAACCAGAGATTCGATTAGATCTTCTTTGTAAAGCTTGAGCTCAGCTTGTGGTAGATTTCGCAGGCTTGGACTAGATTTGTTTTGGCTCGTATAAAATATTTTCTTTTATTATTTGTACTAATATATAAAATATTTATATCCTACATTCTTACAAATTAAGAATTTGTAATGAGCAACTTAATCTTCATTTAATTAATAAGTAACTTACTTTATTTCGGAAACTAATCTATATTACATCATATTCAATTAAGCAATTTAGTTCAAATCAATTTAATAAAGATGTCATAATAATTTTTTCTTATTAGAAATGTCTGCTAATAAAAGTTTGTTTCTTGTCCCATTTAAGGTAAAGTTCATGTGCATTCAAGAATGTGTAGATTCAATTTATTATCAATTTGTAGTTATCAATTATGTTTGATTGTAGTTTAGCCTTAGTGATATGTTTGTTTTTTTCTTTTTCAGAATATTGATGTCAAATATAAGGTGTAGTCAAGGGAAAAATTAGGTGAATCAATAGGAATGCTAAGTGCATAACTTTTGCATTTAAAAGTCTCAACCCAAGGTATTATCCATACTTATATCTCAATTCTTAGTGGTTTTACATGATTATCGAGTTGATCATAACAGATTGAAGTAGTATTAAGTTCGTGTCACGGGTATTTATATATTTATAACTACATGACTAAATAAATATGCCTATAAGTAAATTAAATCATTTGTCATATAAATTGATAATAAAATAATGACTATTACTTCGAACTCACACATAACAAATGTAATATTATAAATTTTCAAGACTATAGTAAAGGAAAAAAAATTACACTCTACTTGTATTAAATAAGTCTTGATATCCTAGTATTAGTGATAATCACCTAGAGAGACTTAGTCGAATAGCATAATTTTTGTTCTTCCATGAAAATGGATAACTTATAAATCTGCATATTTAAAGCAAGGGTTAACACTAAACACTATCTGATAAGTAGCCCATGTTAGAAATTGTCACAAGTTTTAAGATCCAAACGTTTTTGTTTGATTGGTGATTTCCATGAATTAAGCAATTAAGAGGATATATGATCACTGGGCCGTCATGATCCATAAGAGCATTTATCTGATCAAGTCCATTGAAGGCCCAATCGTAGCTTTCAAACTTAAAAGTTAAAAGTATTTTAAAGCCCAGCTGCAACCGGAGTGAAAATGTATGTATGATAATGTATTTTTCTGTACAAGTATGTGAATGTTATTGAAACTGTATACAAAGTAACAAAGATTTAAAAAATGTAATTAAGCTATATGACATGTTAGTTGTAGTCACTTACTTTTTAATTTGTTTAAATTATTTTTTTAATTTCTGAGATTTTTGAAATTTTGAATAAATTATCAGCTTTTTTTGTTTTTTCTTTCTTAAGACGTTTTTTCTTTTCTTCCCAATATAGCTTTCTTGAATACTTCTTTCTTGCTGAACTGAGATATTTTTTGGTTGTTGATTTTGGATATGTCGAGCGGCTTTTATGAAGTTAATTACGTTTTGCGCCCGAGACCTAATTTTCTTGATCCGTAACTAAAATATTCTCTCACAAGTTTAAAGTGAGGATGTAAGTAACATTTTCAACTAAGTACATTTATTTGGTAGTTATGATTTTTTAGCAATTATAACCCAACTACGATAAAAACATAAAAATCTTAATATGTAAACTAAACGTGTAAAATGGTAAAATGGTGCCAAACCAATGAAGACAAGTACTAGCTCACGGTCCCAAAATTGTTCTTCATGCCGATAAATAACAAGCATTGACAATTAATTCGTTTTGATTTTATTGTAGTAAAAAATAATTTTACATGAATTACAATATACTATAAAAAATCACTACACAATATATTGTTAAATCAAAGTACATAATTGAATAAATTTTATGTAATTTCTTTTATAAATGACTTCTATATAATTTTATACAAATATATAGTATAAAGGTAAAAGGTTGTGGAAAAGAGAGATAACTTTATATGTGCATCCATACATGATTGGCATTGACTATCTTGTCCAAATGCTCTTTGGAAAAAAAGCAAAACTTTTGGTGTCTTTTTCTGTTGGGATTCTTCTTCTTCTTCCACCCCGAAAACCCCAACCTTTAACCCTACTGTACCCTTTAACTTTACAGATTAATTGTCTACTCAAAGGACCATGTATTAAAAAATGTTTGAATATATTGAAGAATTGTAAATAGTCAAACTGCAAGGTCTTGTGTGTGTTTTTTATTTTATTTTTCTTTTGTGTACCAGTAAAAACTATATATCCACCAAGCTCAAAGATTTATTTTTAATACTCTTTGTCTTCTTCTTGAATTTGTTGGTTTAATTTGTGCTAATAGATATTAAATCTATTGGTCTTGTTGATTTCAAGATTTCTTGGAAACTGCTAACATTGAGAGACCAGATCTGTCGGATGAACAATCAAGCTACATATTAGGATTTACAGTTAACTAAAAAATTGAAGGATATAAAAGGCCTTTTAGCTAAAAGTATATTGTGGACATATGTGATAGTGTAGTGATTTTGGGACAACACAAATTACTTCATCTATCACATGTACAATATTTAAAGCATATTGTACAAATACTGTAAAGCAGTGATTGTGGTGTTTTAAGTAATTTATATGATCCTAAAATCACTACTGATATATTATAAGTAGATTAAGATTTGATGTTAAGAAAACTAAAAATATTAAAAATTAATAACATAATGATTTAATCCTAAAAAATTGACCACGTTTTCATTTTGATCTTTTAACTTCTTTTTTTTTGCAATATTTTTGTCATTAAATTTGTCTAGACCTTCTAACATAGACACTATAAGCAGCTTAAATGTTAATGTAGATATCACATACTTCGTATATAATATCTGACTAGCAGGGTATCACACAATGCAGTGTCGAGTACCCTAAAACTATATTTGGCGGTGTCAACAATGATGATGGTGTGTGGTGATGCGTATATACCTGACAATGGAGTGGATCAATTGGTGGGTGGTGGTGGCGATAGTGATGGTGGCTGATGGTGATGGCTAGTGGTGGAAGTTGGTGGTGGCTAGTGGTGGATGGTGGTAGTGCTCATCGCCGATGGTGGGTGATCGGTGGTGGACTGGTGGTGGTGATGGATGATAGTAGTAATTTTAACTTTTTAAAGTATTAATAAAGATAATTATACTCGAGTAATGGTTATATTGTTTAGTAGCTTAGTTGGTTAGAATATGGTGTTAGTAACATAAATGTCGTGTATATGCATGTTAACCCTTTCTAAAAAGAGTAAAAGTGTTTCAAATTTTGATCTTTGTAATTTGCCTACAATACATAAATATAAACTTAAATAGATACATCGATCTTGTGATATTTTTAAACATATACAATTTCCAGCGACTTTGTTAAATAACCTGAGTTCTTGATAGACTATCTACATTGGGGGAATCTTTGATCTAAAGAATAAAGTTAATTGTGATTCATATTTACGTAAAACATGAAGTATGTTTGTCAGTTTCTGAATTAAAAAATACAAAGATTCTTCACTTACTCCAACCTACTGCTATTCTTTATTCAGTTATTGGATCCTTTTTGTCCTAAACCGTCCTCTTTTCTACTTCTTAGATTGACGATGGAAATAACCACTCATTAGGCTATTAGGTATGAGTCTCATCATAACACCAAAATTTCAGTCACATCATCTGCCACCTCAGCAACCCCACCACACCAAACCACACCACTTTTTCCAGGAAATACCCACCACACCACACCACACCATTTTTTCCATCTCATCACTTCTTTTCCATTTATATTAATAAAAATACAAATAACATTTTAATAAAAAATACAATACTATTTTAATTAAAAAAAATACATATAACATTTTAATAAAAGAATACAATACCATTTTTTAATAAAAGAAGCCCAAACGAATTTTTAAGCCCACACGGATTTTTTAAGCCCAAATAAGATTTGTTTAAAATATGAGAAGCCCAAAAAAAAAACCCTACACATCGTCTTCTTCAGCTCTTCCTCATCGTCTTCAGCCTCCAATATGCAGGTGAGTTTATTTTATTTTTTTGGTACAAATCTCTTCCAAAATTCTCATCTAATACCATTAAAATCATCAAAAAACTCTTCCCCATGCTTCCAACGGTCAAAAACAGCCACCTCCCCGCTCGTTAACACATGTGCTCGTTACCACGCCTCTCCACCACCGCACCCAACGGCGTTAAGGGGGGGCGGTGTTCCCCGCTCGTCCACGCCGTTGAGAAGCAGCCAGGTCACCACCACGGTAACGGGGAATTGCCCATACCGAACGGTCTTAGTCAAACTTATTTCACTGAAAAAATTAGCAGCAAACAAAGATAATATGCAAGTTTTACTTCATAATAATTTAATTAATTGATGATTAATATCTATTTAAATTCACGAGCTTACGATATGGTAAAGACTTGTTATCCGGCCTTTGGTGCCACCGAACGATAAAGTCATCAGCGCCAAAGGTACAACGTCATAGCTTTAATGCCCAGTTAAAGATCTTTTTGTAGATTGTGATTGCTTAAAGTATTTTTTCTGGGTCTCAAATTAATGTTATACATACATTGTTTAGAAATTAATGTTATAGCAGTTCAATGGACACCGTTTGCCCTACTTGATGCACATTGACATAATGCTATTTCAAAATTAAGAAAAATCTAACCCGAAAATTAATACATGAATTGTCTAATTCGAGGGTCTGACCACATCAGCCAGATGTTTTTTGGTTCAAGTTGTAATTGGGACAAAGATGTATAAGTTTGTGGTTGATAAACACGATCAGAATTAAATCATTAATACGAGCGAATGAGTGACAGTACTAAATGGAACTATTGTCACAAATAGACACCATTTGTACGCTAATAAAACTTATAAATTTGTCGTGATTTGTACTCCCAGTAATTATCACGTGAATCATAGACAAAATAATATGATGTCTATAAGATTATTACCACAAGTTTGTGATATATGTCTTTGAAGTGTCACTCAAATTTTTTCTTGTTTGCTTGTTTTTGTATAGAAGTACACCAAAAAAGATAATAAAAGTATTGTAACGTGGTTCAACAATACCGTTGCTTTGCTTCATTACCAGTCCTTTATGACATCTAAATTTTGGTTTTTCCTGCACGTAAAATTTTAACTATAAACCCTAATTAAAAAAAAAAAAAACTCATTCAAAAATATGATATTTGGGTACATTTAGATCTCCCTCTTAAACACACAAAAAAACACATAGAGATACAGATTTAACACACGCACTAGCAACCAAGACCCGTACCAATGGCAAGTCCTCGGCACCCGTCGTGGGGTTTTTTTGGCCGTCGCCCGCCGACGCCGTTGGCACGGAGGCGTCGTGCGGGGCGTCGTGGGGAATCCGTCGTGGTGAGGACGGGGTGGTGTGCAGCGTCGAGGTCGAGGGGTGGGTCCGGGGGAGCGTTCGAATTGATTCAAAATCAATTTTTTATTTTTTTTATTTTTTTTAATACAAATAATTAATATGACACACAACCTCTATAAAAACCCACTATACTCTACCATTTTAAACACACAATCACATACTTCCTCTCTTCCTCTCACAATCAGATACTTCCTCTCTTCCCAATTTCCATATATTTTCTCTCATTCAATGGATCCAAACGATGACTCCGATGATTACTGGTAAGATTATGTTAATGTAACAACCGTCTTCGATTTGAACCAAACTATTGAAAGACTTGATTATCTGGATCAAGAAGAAGCTGAAAATTCCACCATGCCAAGAGCACCACGAAGATATATACCAAGAGATCGTGTTGCGGCTGCTAAACGTTTATGGAATGATTACTTTGCCGACAATGCCGTTTTCCCCCCGGACTACTTCCGAAGACGGTTTCGCATGTCGAAACCTTTGTTCATCCGTATATGCCAGGCTATACATTTTTATAATCCACCGGGTCAACTACCGTCGCATTTTGATTATTTACGTCAAAAGAGAGACGCTACGGGTTACCCCAGTTTTAATGTATTTCAAAAGTGTACCTCTTGAAGGAATTATGTGCACAGTTAGTCAACCTATGATGATACATCCATACCTACGAAACACTTAAGGGTCACACCGGTGAGTGCATGTAATACGAGCAAGATAAGCAATAATACTACAAAGAGGAATGATTCATAATAGTCATTATGAATCAGTTAAGTATTAAGTTAAGTTTAACTTATTACTAGATTAGTTTAACTAACTGTAACATCCCAAAACCCGGCCTAGTAGTTTATTGACCTTAAGGTATCTTATTAACTGATTATCTGATTAAATGCTTAGTTAATTTAATTAGCCTGCTGTCCTTTGCGGTATTTTAACCAAGGGATTAAAATACCCGACTTGTGATTTATTTGGAATGAAAACGTGATTTTTATATATTTGGATTCCTTGTTAAATATCGTTTTCAGAAATGCTTTCGTTTTTAAAATTTGAGTCCGTTTGCTATTTTAAATAAATTAAATACGAAAGGGACTTTCAGACGTATACTGTTAAGAGTGAAAAGGCCACATGGGGCCCCACCCTCCTTGCATTGGTCGGGTATGGAGAGAGAGGGAGAAACCCTCTCTTTTCTTTTGTTGGTTATTTTTGAACACATTATCCACATCCATTTTACTATTTCATTGCATTTCTCTCCCAAATCACCATACTTGTTCTTGAGAATATTCTTGGTGATTCTTGTGCTAGAGTCCGAATTTCCATACCAATATTAGTGTAGAAGAAGCTTAGTGGTAAGTTACATCTTCTCCTTTACTTGTTCTTGGTGTTCTTGAGCTAGAACTTGAACTATGGTTTATGTAGTTTGTTGATTTGTTGGTGAATCTTGTTATGGATGTTGTAGTTTATGTTTATGCAAGCTTTTACATCATTTGTATGGTAGATTGTTGAAGGAATACAAGATTTGGTTAAAATCACCTTCAACCTCCATTAATGGTGGATGTTGAAGGTGGGTTTTGATGAATCTTGGATTTCTTGAGTTTTGGGTGGATAGAATTGTTTATTAGGTTGTGAAATCATGTTTGGTAAATTATGGATGTTAAAAACCTAGTATTGATTAATTGGTGAAGTAGTTTAACTAGTGTTTGGATGATTTTGTCAAAATGGTTAACTAGTGATTTTGGAAGTATCATACTTGGATTTGTGATGGTTATGATCTTGATGGAATTGTTGAATGATTGTGAATTGCTAGTTTAAAGATTAATTGCTAGTTGATGGTAATGTGGAAGTGTTAGGATCATGTTCGGGTTTTTGGCCCGTTTGGGTCAAATAGTTGTGAATACTTGCTAAATGGTCAAAATGGTCAATTGTATTGATGAAGGAATTGTACTAGTTGAAAATGTCATAACATATGCATTTTGGGAGTCTTGTGTGGTTAGTTGTTGAAATTGATGATTTTGACAATTCGGTGGATTATCACTAACTCGGTATATTGTTGACAAGAACCGGGAAGGATACTCAGTGATACTAGCTCACTGAGTTAAAGAATCGGAAGTTGAAAGGTGAGTGGATTTGACCTACAAACTCGGGTTTCGGTTATTGCATTTGGTATTGGCTTGTTGGTGAATAAATCGCAGGAATTACCAGACCTGGAGAGTTAACGACGCGAACTCCACTTCGCGTCGTGAAGTAGCTCTAGCGAAGTTGGTCGATGGTCGCGAAGTAGTTCACGATCAGAGTTCACGTCGTGAACTCTAGTTCGCGATCGTGAACTGGAGTTCGCGATCGGGAACTCTGTTGTGACGTTTTTCGCGGTGTTTTTCGTAGCTAGTCGACTTGTTATGTATGCCTAGTTATAGGGAATACCATACATGACTATGTGCACAATCGGGATGAGGTCAGTGTCGGATGGATAACGGCTGGGCACAGTGTATCGATTAATAGGGTATCCGACCTTACCTGTATGCGTTACATGGTTAAGGGGAGGGAGTTGCCCGGGTGTTGGATACAAAACGCTATCGATTACCGTGGTTTTGGCCGACCATGGTTTAAGGCCCGCAAAGCCGCCTATCCTCTCAAATAAGTGATTATCTAACCAGAGATGTTCTTTAACTTCTGTGTTTAAGTGTTTAGTGTAGTTGGTAGTGTTAGGAATTCATTCACTTAGTTTTTGTGCTAATCCCTCCCTTATTGACACATTTCAGGTTGGATGGCTTGAACGGGTCGGGCTTGGACGGGAAGTTTGACCATGCTTAAATTATATGTTTTGTAAAATGAGCCGTGTTTAGTAATACCGTCTTTTTAACTAACTCTGGTTGTAATAATTTGTGGGACCACATTTTGTAAACCTAACTAACTGGATGCTTCCGTACTGTAACGACCCGAAATTTGTAGATAAATAAATTGGATAAAAATATGATAAATAAGGATAAATCGTTTAAAGAACGTAGGAATTGGTTTCGTGTCGTTTGGAGACCGTATGAGAAAGTTATGGGCGAAACCGGGTTGAAACCTAGACCGAAAAGTGCAGCCCTGCTGCAAAGGCAGGCTCGCGGTGCGAGCGAAACGCGAGGTTGAGCAGAGGGACCAGAGCTGAAACGCGAGAAAGTCGCGTCGACTTCGCGTCGACTTCGCGGCGCGAGCCAGGCGTGAGCTGGGCGCGAAGTCTGGTATAAAGCGGCGACCAGCGGGAAGACCCGCGTCCTTTCGCTGCGCGAGCTCGGCGCGAGCGGGGCGCGAGCTCTTCCGACCAGAACATAAAAATCGGGTTTTGGCTCATTTGATGCCATATCAAAACCCTAGCTTCTTCTTTGGCGATTTTCAAACTTGGAGACCGATTGGGGTTGAATCCTTCTCAAATCTTTGGTAGATTTCACTCCTAGTTGAAGATTAAAGGTATATCTTCACTCTTTGATCTTCATATTTTAAGATCTATGTATTTGGATGTATGGGTTTGAAACCCTAGCTCTTGGGGTTATGGGTTATGGTGATATAAGTGATGTATACACTTAATAGATGGTATATTATCAAAGGAAACAAGTGTATGGTTATGATTTGTAAGAATCTTAAAGGTTGGTTAAACCTAGGGTTTGGTAAATCACCATAATTGGGGGAAATGAGTTAACAAGTGTTATCTAGAGATAGATGGACACATTAGTAGTAGTATGTGATGTTGATCATGTTGTGATAATTGTATTAGGCTTTGGTGAAGTCTTGGAAGTTGATTGAACTATGAAGCAAGGAAACTGACGTAAAGAATACGGTTGGAGCACTTTATTGCTAAGGTGAGTACATGAGACTTTTAAACTGGGTACATAGCAATTAGTTTTAATAATACATATGATAGTTTATGGGTCTTTATTAATAAATATTTTGATAAAGATAGCGACTGAAAATGTATGAAAGTATGTAGAACGTGATACTAGAATATGTCTAGTATGATTGGTGAATTTGAAGTAAAATATGATAAATTATAGTAATTATGGAATCTATGTTAATGAACCATAATAATGAAGTAATTGATTAAAAGAATGTATATGGAGCCTTTATTAATAAATATGTATTAGTAAAGCAAATGGGAATGATTTATAGTAATGAGTACCTATTGGTAAGATATACTAATAAAAGCAAGAACGAATATATATGAAAAGGAATATGATGCGACTAGTAATAATTGTGTATTATAGTCAAGGAAGAGATAAAAGTATTATGATATCGATAAAATGAGAAATGTATCTTATGAAATAAGAAAGTATGGACCTCATAGGGTTCATAGATGTAGAAGTAGATATGGGTTGCTTATGATCGGGTCTATGGGACCATACAGGTGCGTTCACACTATGTTGAACTAGTTATAGATAGTTATTATTAGATAACTAACTTGTTGATGACTGATGTGATAGCCGAAGGCTTTGATTGGAATAACTGATGAGTTATGGTGAGAATGAGATGATGTGATGACGCGGGGGATCCCCGGTCATGAGGTGTGGAGTGAGGGGCAGTTGGGTGGATTCCCATCGACTCATCCACGGTAGTAGTCTTGCTAACTGGAGGAAGGTCCGGCGAGTAAGGCAGGTATCGGTAGATTGGGCGATTCCCTCTTGCCGTTATCTTGAGCAATTCGGGGGATCCCCGGTATGTTTCTAGTATGTATATGTTTATATACTAGATTTGGTTGAAGCTTATTAATGCGGGGGATCCCCGGTTAATAAGTTGTTGTGCTTCTAGTTAGTGTGGGGGCAACCCGATAACTAGATATGTTGTGCTTCTAGCTAGTGCGGGGGCAACCCGATAGTTAGATATGATTGCTAGGAGAGCAGAGAATGTTAGAATCACGGTAGGGTGATTAGCCGGTAGTGAGATTGTTATATTTAAATATATGTTTATATATTTATGAAATTATTATTATTATTATTGGGGTCTAAAACCCATGTATCTCACGAGACTATTTTGTCTCACGTACTACGTTTGTTTTTGTGGCTATGTACTCAGGTACAGGTCTGAAGTGATAGAAGGTTGCACTAGAAGTGGCCTAAAGATGTTTAGCACGGGAGCTATTAGGTAGATCCCGTTGCCTATGGTTTTGATATACTCGGTGACACCGTATTTTTGTAAACTCTGATATAAGTTTTAAAGTTTTTGTTAAACTGTATTTTTGGACAATATGTCAGATATTGGGAAAATGTATTTTAAATGATTTAAACGATGTTTTAAAAATACGGGTGTTACAACTTGGTATCAGAGCTATAGTTTAAGTGAATTAGGTTGGATGTCCATCCTAGTCTTAGACTGTAGCAATAGGAATGTAAGATTCCTTGAGATCGATAGGTTGACCTTGAGACTTTATGTTAAGTTTAGGGTTGAACCTAGGGGACCTATAGAAGTTGTTATGAAATGAGCAATGTGAAGTCTTTCGAGACCGTAGGGCATTGATAAGATAGGGTCGACCCCTATGAGAAATGCCATGTTTTGATTTATTTGTGTTGTTTTCGATGGTCGAGTTGGCCGTTTGAATCTTGTCTTTTGGATACGACAGTATGGCGAAAGAACGAATGTGAAAAGCGAATGAGCCTCACTAAATTGGGAAGAGTTATGAATGAGAATGTGAACCAGACGTATGATAACCGTATGAATGAGGGTGGGCGGAATGATTCCAATACCCGTACGAAGGAAAAGTCATTGAATGGCGAAGCCCGTAGTGGAAGTTACCTACATAAATAGGTAGCAAGACCTATTCGGAAGAAATTGAAGAAGGTTGTACAAGGTCTTCATAGCGTGTAAAACCTATGTGTAATTCGGAAGTTTTGAGCCGAAGGTCACGATGTGGTGGATTCGGTAGATTCAGCAAGTGCTAGAGAGTAGCAAATGAAGGAAGAACGATATGGCAACATTGACGTCACCATTATTGAAGGATGAGGTGTTGACACGGTAGAATGTGTTGTATAAAACCTTGTGAAGGAGAGCAAGGTACAAGATGTTGTGAAATGAACTCACGAGTGAGTTGAAATAGGGAATTGACCCGGAAGGGCCAACTCGGAGATCTTGGGTAAAATGAATGATTTGAGATTATGACTTAATTGTCGTTGTTGCACGGATTGGTGCCTATAGAAATTGTAGATAAGTTGTATGATGTGGAGATTTAAATTCGGGAATAGTCTTCCCGGTTAGGAGGTGTATAGAAATCATACATTGGAAATGATTATGGGCCGGTGTGTCGCATGTAGTGAAGATATATGGGTTGATGCTACTATGTAGTGTCAAAGGGGGAACCATGAGAATGGTAGATGTTGTCAACAAAAGAATGATAGTATAAAGAAATACTAAGTCTTGGTAAGAATTGTTAGTGGGATGAGAATTATAGAAATAGAAGCTTTGGGAATGGGACTTTGATATTCGGAAGGAATCCGGATACGCAACGTAATGTTATTATACGTGAATGGTAAAGGAAAGAATGACTAAGGTGTGGTGACATCTTGAATTTATAAGTGGAAAATATGTGGAGAGAATAAGCGTCGGGGACGACGAAACTTAATCGTTGAAAACAATTGAGTAAAAGTTGGCGTGTAGCCATAGCACGTTATGTGATCGGATTGATGGATTCGATAATCTAAGGTGAGAAAAAGATTGTCGGTAAAAGTGTCAAAGCAATAGCGTGATAATGTATGACGTAGTGTAGTATAAGACTACGATTGGGAAAGGAATAGTCATAAGTCCCACGATGTATGAAAGTAGAAAATCGAATGTTGGGCCAATGTGTGCCAAGTCATGGGTTACAAATGTAGACCGGAGTCGATTGGTCGACTTAAGATGACCGGGTTGACCAGTGAACTATGGTTGAAGGAATAGATTGAGGGTTACCCCGGTGGTGACAAAAGATTTGGAAAGTTGATTAATAAGGAAGTGAACCGTTTAAGGGTGATTAGTGTGTAAGTGAAACGGTAAATGGGAATCAGAAATTTTATTGGTTACCCGCGAGGTACAATGCTTGTGCATTATGCGTTGGCCTTAAAGGCATGTGATAATGAAAAAGGTAATGTTATAAGAAAAGTGTTAAGTAGTATGTCCAACGAGAAATGTGTGAATATGAAAGAAAAATGATAACATGATGTTATGAGAAATGTGCTAAATTGCATGGTGAATAAATAGACGATTAAATGGGTAAGATAGTGGTAAAGTATGTGATGTGAAAAGGTGTATACTTGTGAAGTATGCGTGATAGGATAAGAAAGAAAGAATGTGATTAGCTCGGGGGATCCCCGGCTACTATGATGTTTGGGGGTGGAATCGGTTGGGCGAATCCCAATGGTTCCATTCCGAGATTGGAGATGTCCCAATCACTGTGACAGCTTGGATCTTGATGGATTGGAGGCTTTCCAGTCATCTTGATGTGATAGTTAAATTATGGATTGTTATTTCCGTATGATAATGTTTATGTATTTATGTGATGAATGTAGAACCATATGGTTAATGTGTATTGTTATGATTTTGCGGTAAGTGGGAATTTGGTGTGAAATGCGGGTTGCATTAGATCATGTATGGATATGGGATGCCTACGACTTCTAGGATATGAGTAAGAGAGTACTTTTGGAAAGCAATTGCTATCGGGGACCAAGATATGGTCAACTGGTATGAGATTATGGTATGTGATGCAAGGATGATTGGAATGGTTCTAAGTAATGGTATGAGTGACCGAATGAAGGTCAAGAAACGGTAAGGATTGATGTGACCTTAAGGAAATGTGAGAACTCGGAGAAATTTGAAAAGATGAGAAATTTTGGAAACATGGACGATTGGTAAGGAAACAATAATGGGTGTAACCGGAAGTGATAAGTCGGGAATGATACCCCGCGAGTAGGGAATATGTTGGTTTGGGAAAGTATGGTTGACTTTATGCAAAAGTCAAGATTTGTCAATTTGTGAATTGGTTGACTCGGTCAAGGATGAGCTTTGACTCTCATTTCGAATGATTAGTGAATGATGAGGGCATAATGTGCCGGTCGTATGTATGTGAAAGGATTAATGGAATAGTTGAAATAGTTGTAGTCGGATTATTCGACTTCGACCCGTTTGGGGTGTTGTCAAGATTGGATTTGGGAATCAAGTATATGGTTGTAGATGGATCATAAATTAAAGGTCAATTGTAAAGGAAAGGAGGATTTATGGGATCTCTAATGAGAAGGAAAATGTTAAAGTATAGCTGACTTTGTGCTTAAGTCAAGAGGGTAGGCAATGTAGGGATATACCAATGTTGGGATATATCAGTTTGGTCAAAGCTAGAGTTTGACATTCGTTTTAATCAACTAGTTAATGGTATGATTGTGTCATACCATTGTTATGAGAATGAAAAGATCGGTCGAGAGAATGTCGGTGTTTTGGTCAAATTGTGAAATTTTGACCCGTTTGAGTATTATGAGTTTTAAAAATTGGATCTTGACCGTTCGGACTTAGCGGAGTTAAGTGAACGTTTGGATATGTAATGATTAACGGAACGGGAATGAGTAAAGTTTCTTGGTAATGACCACAAGGGATTGAGAGCGGAATGCTCGGTTGGATGTGAGATGAAACTCTTAGCGATTCCGAGGACGGAATCCTTTTAAGGGGTAGATAGTTGTAACGACCCGAAATTTGTAGATAAATAAATTGGATAAAAATATGATAAATAAGGATAAATCGTTTAAAGAACGTAGGAATTGGTTTCGTGTCGTTTGGAGACCGTATGAGAAAGTTATGGGCGAAACCGGGTTGAAACCTAGACCGAAAAGTGCAGCCCTGCTGCAAAGGCAGGCTCGCGGCGCGAGCCTGGCGCGAGCGAAACGCGAGGTTGAGCAGAGGGACCAGAGCTGAAACGCGAGAAAGTCGCGTCGACTTCGCGTCGACTTCGCGGCGCGAGCCAGGCGCGAGCTGGGCGCGAAGTCTGGTATAAAGCGGCGACCAGCGGGAAGACCCGCGTCCTTTCGCGGCGCGAGCTCGGCGCGAGCGGGGCGCGAGCTCTTCCGACCAGAACATAAAAATCGGGTTTTGGCTCATTTGATGCCATATCAAAACCCTAGCTTCTTCTTTGGCGATTTTCAAGCTTGGAGACCGATTGGGGTTGAATCCTTCTCAAATCTTTGGTAGATTTCACTCCTAGTTGAAGATTAAAGGTATATCTTCACTCTTTGATCTTCATAGTTTAAGATCTATGTATTTGGATGTATGGGTTTGAAACCCTAGCTCTTGGGGTTATGGGTTATGGTGATATAAGTGATGTATACACTTAATAGATGGTATATTATCAAAGGAAACAAGTGTATGGTTATGATTTGTAAGAATCTTAAAGGTTGGTTAAACCTAGGGTTTGGTAAATCACCATAATTGGGGGAAATGAGTTAACAAGTGTTATCTAGAGATAGATGGACACATTAGTAGTAGTATGTGATGTTGATCATGTTGTGATAATTGTATTAGGCTTTGGTGAAGTCTTGGAAGTTGATTGAACTATGAAGCAAGGAAACTGACGTAAAGAATACGGTTGGAGCACTTTATTGCTAAGGTGAGTACATGAGACTTTTAAACTGGGTACATAGCAATTAGTTTTAATAATACATATGATAGTTTATGGGTCTTTATTAATAAATATTTTGATAAAGATAGCGACTGAAAATGTATGAAAGTATGTAGAACGTGATACTAGAATATGTCTAGTATGATTGGTGAATTTGAAGTAAAATATGATAAATTATAGTAATTATGGAATCTATGTTAATGAACCATAATAATGAAGTAATTGATTAAAAGAATGTATATGGAGCCTTTATTAATAAATATGTATTAGTAAAGCAAATGGGAATGATTTATAGTAATGAGTACCTATTGGTAAGATATACTAATAAAAGCAAGAACGAATATATATGAAAAGGAATATGATGCGACTAGTAATAATTGTGTATTATAGTCAAGGAAGAGATAAAAGTATTATGATATCGATAAAATGAGAAATATATCTTATGAAATAAGAAAGTATGGACCTCATAGGGTTCATAGATGTAGAAGTAGATGTGGGTTGCTTATGATCGGGTCTATGGGACCATACAGGTGCGTTCACACTATGTTCAACTAGTTATAGATAGTTATTATTAGATAACTAACTTGTTGATGACTGATGTGATAGCCGAAGGCTTTGATTGGAATAACTGATGAGTTATGGTGAGAATGAGATGATGTGATGACGCGGGGGATCCCCGGTCATGAGGTGTGGAGTGAGGGGCAGTTGGGTGGATTCCCATCGACTCATCCACGGTAGTAGTCTTGCTAACTGGAGGAAGGTCCGGCGAGTAAGGCAGGTATCGGTAGATTGGGCGATTCCCTCTTGCCGTTATCTTGAGCAATTCGGGGGATCCCCGGTATGTTTCTAGTATGTATATGTCTATATACTAGATTTGGTTGAAGCTTATTAATGCGGGGGATCCCCGGTTAATAAGTTGTTGTGCTTCTAGTTAGTGTGGGGGCAACCCGATAACTAGATATGTTGTGCTTCTAGCTAGTGCGGGGGCAACCCGATAGTTAGATATGATTGCTAGGAGAGCAGAGAATGTTAGAATCACGGTAGGGTGATTAGCCGGTAGTGAGATTGTTATATTTAAATATATGTTTATATATTTATGAAATTATTATTATTATTATTGGGGTCTAAAACCCATGTATCTCACGAGACTATTTTGTCTCACGTACTACGTTTGTTTTTGTGGCTATGTACTCAGGTACAGGTCTGAAGTGATAGAAGGTTGCACTAGAAGTGGCCTAGAGATGTTTAGCACGGGAGCTATTAGGTAGATCCCGTTGCCTATGGTTTTGATATACTCGGTGACACCGTATTTTTGTAAACTCTGATATAAGTTTTAAAGTTTTTGTTAAACTGTATTTTTGGACAATATGTCAGATATTGGGAAAATGTATTTTAAATGATTTAAACGATGTTTTAAAAATACGGGTGTTACACGTACTTAGACTAATACTTAATTGCCTTTAAAAAAAATGCGGTGTTACAACTTGGTATCAGAGCTTCGGTTTGGCGATGGATACATCGGGTTGGTGTTCCATTCCCAAATCGTGGCTCATGTTTTGGTCAAACCTTCCGGTCAAAGGGGATTAGGGCAAGTGTGAATCGGGTTTAGTAGTTAGTATATGTGTACTAACGAGTTAAACTAAGCCTTGGTGAGATGTTGTGTTTTGTAGCAGGAATGGCTACGGATGGAAACACCTTGGATAATGTCCCACCGAACACGAACCTTGGGAATGATGGAGCAACGGGCTCGGGGGGTGACGAAATACCGAATGAAGAATATATTGTGTTGTTGGAGACACGAAATATGGAACTTGAGGATACCATAAGGGCTCTTCGCCAAAGCCAATCGACTGAGCCGCGACCCGAGGCTCGGTCTACCTTGCCACCCCCAACCCAAGCGAATCCACCCCCACACTTCACTCAAACTACTCACAATCCCGTCTTTCCCCGCAATGACTCCTCATCTCCCAATGCAAGCATACCACAACCACCACCCACCCACACCGTGCCCTTTGCGAATGCCCAACATCAACAATTTTTCTACCAACCGCTCCCGGTAGAGAAGAAACCGTGCACTTACAAGAACTTTCTTGATTGTAAGCCAACCGAGTACCGGGGGAGTACCGATCCGGCGGAAACCTTAACATGGCTTAGGGCCACCGAAAGGGCACTTATTGCATGTAATTGTGAAGACCATTTGAAGGTCTGGTATGCGTCCCGAATGTTGGGGGGACCGGCTATGGATTGGTGGGATGGGTTGACCGCAAATTTTAGTAATGAGATGATGGATGCAATCACGTGGAAACAATTTAGGGATCAAGTGGAGGCTCGGTATTGTAGCCCGTTTGAGTTGGATAAAATCCGAAATGAGTTCATGATGTTGAAAATGACCGATCGAATGACGGTGGATGAGTTTATCCTCCAATTTAATGGTAAGCTCCGGTTTGTGACACAATGGGTGCCCGATGAGTCCACCCAAATCAAACACTTTGTTGGGGCGTTGTTGCCCGAGTATCAGAATGTGACAAGGCTTGCGGGAACTCTCCTGCAAGCCTATGATCTTGCCAAATCGGCCGAAGGTGATATTTTGGCTCAAAAAGCCGCGAATCGGGAGAGAGCCCCGTTTCATAGGGGAAAGTATGAGCAATCGAACTCGAGCAACCACAAGAAATCTCAAGGAAATCATAAGTCAAACAACGATCGTCGAAAGCAAATTCTTCAAGGCTCCAACCAAAGGAACCCGTGGTGCTTACCGTGTAAGTCCGCCCATGCCGGTCCGTGTACGGCACAAACTCGAAGATGTATTAAGTGTGGGCAACACGGGCATGAGTCTTCGGAATGCAAGCTAGAAAATAGCGTATGTTGGATGTGTCAGAAAGAGGGTCATCGGGCCATGCATTGCCCAACGAAAAAGAGTTCGGGTTCGGGCGGGGGATCGGCTTCGTCGGGAAGTCAAAAGATGAAGAGTCATCCGCCACCTACGGGTCGGGCATTCAAGATGACGGTGGAGGATGCCACCACCACCGACGATGTCATCACCGGTATGTTTCTAATAAACTCGATACCCGCTCGTGTACTATTTGATTCGGGTGCTAATAGTTCGTTTTCCTTAAAGAGTTTTTGTGACAAATTGAAATTGCCTATTTCCTTGATCGCGACACCTCTAGAGGTAGAGGTGGCCGATGGTGAAATGGTTTCGGTCACGACATCCGTGTCCGGGGCTAGTATTGATATTGATGGCGTGAAATTTTCGATTCTTTTACTTGTTATGCCGATATCCGGCTTTGATGTGGTTTTAGGTATGGATTGGTTAAGTGCTAATAGGGCCAACATAAATTGTCACCAAAAGTTAATTACTTTTCTTTTACCCGACGGGTCACACGTCGTGGCCCGGGGAGACCGTGCGACCCCGACCATACCCATAATAACCATGATGAAAGCCCGTAAGTCCTTGACCAAGGGATGTGAATCGTTTATATCCTATGTGATTGATGTGGAAAAGGAAAAGAAAGTGGTTGGTAATCTCCGGGTGGTTTTGGAATACCCGGAGGTGTTTCCCGAAGACTTGCCTGGGTTACCTCCCGTTCGGGAGGTAGAATTCAAAATTGATTTGGTGCCGGGTGCCAATCACGTGGCTAGAGCACCGTGTCGTTTAGCACCGTCCGAGATTCGGGAAATGATGACACAAATCCAAGATTTATTGGATAAGGGTTTTATTCGGTCGAGTTCCTCACCTTGGGGAGCTCCGGTTTTATTCGTGAAAAAGAAGGATGGTGCACTCCGTATGTGCATTGATTATCGGGAATTGAACAAGAGAACGGTAAAGAATCGGTATCCCTTGCCGCGTATTGACGATTTATTTGATCAACTTCAAGGGTCTTCTTATTTCTCAAAGATTGATTTGAGATCGGGTTATCACCAAGTTCGGGTGCACGAAAATGATATTCACAAAACGGCGTTCCGAACCCGTTACGGTCACTATGAGTTCTTGTTTATGCCGTTTGGGTTGACGAACGCTCCCACGATATTCATGGATTTGATGAACCGAGTTTGTCGGCCTTACCTCGACAAATTCGTTATTGTGTTCATTGACGATATTTTAATTTATTCCAAGACCGAAGAAGAGCACGAGAAACACTTAAGGCAAGTGTTAGAAACGTTGAAGCGGGAACATTTGTATGCGAAGTTCTCGAAGTGCGAATTTTGGCTTCGAGAAGTTCACTTTTTGGGTCACGTTATTTTTTCGAATGGGGTCAAGGTGGACCCGGCGAAGATCGAAGCGGTTATGAATTGGGTTGCTCCAAAGAACCCAACCGAGATAAAGAGTTTCTTGGGTTTGGCGGGTTATTACCGCCGGTTTATAAAGGATTTTTCGAAGATATCGGCTCCTATGACGAGATTGACCCGTAAGGATGTACCGTTTCGGTGGGGTGAAAATCACGAGAAGTCCTTTCAAACTCTAAAACAATTATTGTGTCAAGCTCCGGTTCTCGCCTTACCCGAAGGCCCGGAGGATTTTATTGTTTATTGTGACGCTTCACTTGCGGGTTTGGGTTGCGTGTTGATGCAACGAGACCGGGTTATTGCTTATGCTTCGAGGCAATTGAAAAATCACGAGAAAATTATCCGACTCACGATTTGGAGTTGGCGGCGGTGGTTTTTGCACTAAAATTATGGAGACACTACTTGTACGGTACTAAGTGCGTGATTTGTACGGATCATAAAACTTTGCAATATGTATTCACGCAAAAGGAATTGAATA
Organism: Calendula officinalis; assembly: GCA_963853835.1. Taxonomy (NCBI): domain Eukaryota; kingdom Viridiplantae; phylum Streptophyta; class Magnoliopsida; order Asterales; family Asteraceae; genus Calendula; species Calendula officinalis. Next base: position 11,756,596 of record OY970822.1, on the reverse strand, counting down.
TGCGTCAACGAAGATGGTTAGAGTTGATTAAGGATTACGATTGTGAAATTCGATATCATCCCGGAAAGGCAAATGTGGTGGCCGATGCCTTAAGTAAAAAGGGAGATTCGGGGCGGGTACAATTTATGCGGATGGAAATTGTGTCGGATTTGGTGTCCCGGTTAAAGATTTCACAAATGGAAGCGTTGAATGTCGAACATTTGAAGGCCGAGATTTTATTAAAGAGGAAGGATGATTTAGAAGAAGATTCTCGGGGTTTGAAGATGTATCAATCTCGGGTTTGGGTACCGTTACTCGGGGGTTTGCGGGAATTGATTTTAGCCGAGGCTCACAATTCTCGGTTATCGGTTCACCCGGGTAGCACGAAGATGTATAATGATTTAAAGGTTATTTATTGGTGGCCGACGATGAAGACCGACATTGCCCGTTTTGTGGGCCAATGTCATATTTGTGCTCAAGTGAAGGCCGAACACCAAAAGCCCTATGGAACTTTAACTCAATCGCCGATTCCCGAGTGGAAGTGGGATCGAATTACCATGGATTTCGTGACCAAGTTGCCGCGTACACAAAGGGGTCACGACATGATTTGGGTTATAGTTGATCGTTTGACGAAGAGTGCACACTTCTTGGCTACTAGTGAGACCGCCTCACTTAGTAGATTGGCAAAATTATACATTGATGAAGTGGTATCCCGACATGGTATTCCGATTTCTATCGTGTCCGATAGGGATCCCCGTTTTGCTTCGAATTTTTGGAATAGCTTGCAACGAGAATTGGGGACGCGGGTGAATTTAAGTACCGCATATCATCCCCACACCGATGGGCAATCGGAGAGAACGATACAAACACTTGAAGATATGTTGCGGGCTTGTGTGTTGGAGTATGGTGGGTCGTGGGATTCCCACCTACCGTTGATCGAGTTTGCTTATAATAACTCGTATCACTCAAGTATTAAGATGCCAGCGTACGAGATGTTGTACGGGCGTCGGTGCCGAACCCCGACGTGTTGGTTGGAAGCGGGTGAGAAACAATATGCGGGGCCCGATATTGTACAAATGACCGCGGATAAAGTAGCAATTGCCCGAGAAAAGTTAAAAGCCGCCCGTGACCGACAAAAGACGTATGCCGATCCGAGACGTAGACCCGCTACGTTCTCGGAAAATGAGATGGTTTATTTGAAGGTTTCACCTTGGAAGGGTGTCATTCGTTTTGGTAAACGTGGAAAGTTGGCCCCGAGGTATATTGGGCCGTTTCGAATTAGCAAAGTGGTGAATTCTCAATCGGTAACACTCGAGTTGCTCCCGGAGTTGTCGGCAATTCATAACACTTTCAACATTTGTTACTTGAGAAAGTGTAACATCGAAGATCCGAGCCAAATTCTTCCGGTGCAAGAGTTGCGGGTTGATACGAAGAAGAGGTTGGTCGAAGAACCAGTGGAGTTATTAGACCGAAAAGTAACGAAATTGAGAAAGAAACAGATTCCTATGGTTCTAGTAAAGTGGAAGCACAGTTTGGGTGCGGATATGACGTGGGAGACCGAGGCCGATATGCGGGAACGTTATCCCTCCTTGTTTGATCGAGATGGGATTCTGGGGACGGAATCTTCCTAAGTGGGGGAGAGTTGTAACATCCCAAAACCCGGCCTAGTAGTTTATTGACCTTAAGGTATCTTATTAACTGATTATCTGATTAAATGCTTAGTTAATTTAATTAGCCTGCTGTCCTTTGCGGTATTTTAACTAAGGGGTTAAAATACCCGACTTGTGATTTATTTGGAATGAAAACGTGATTTTTATATATTTGGATTCCTTGTTAAATATCGTTTCCAGAAATGCTTTCGTTTTTAAAATTTGAGTCCGTTTGCTATTTAAATAAATTAATTACGAAAGGGACTTTCAGACGTATACTGTTAAGAGTGAAAAGGCCACATGGGGCCCCACCCTCCTTGCTTTGGCCGGGTATGGAGAGAGAGGGAGAAACCCTCTCTTTTCTTTTGTTGGTTATTTTTGAACACATTATCCACATCCATTTTACTATTTCATTGCATTTCTCTCCCAAATCACCATACTTGTTCTTGAGAATATTCTTGGTGATTCTTGTGCTAGAGTCCGAATTTCCATACCAATATTAGTGTAGAAGAAGCTTAGTGGTAAGTTACATCTTCTCCTTTACTTGTTCTTGGTGTTCTTGAGCTAGAACTTGAACTATGGTTTATGTAGTTTGTTGATTTGTTGGTGAATCTTGTTATGGATGTTGTAGTTTATGTTTATGCAAGCTTTTACATCATTTGTATGGTAGATTGTTGAAGGAATACAAGATTTGGTTAAAATCACCTTCAACCTCCATTAATGGTGGATGTTGAAGGTGGGTTTTGATGAATCTTGGATTTCTTGAGTTTTGGGTGGATAGAATTGTTTATTAGGTTGTGAAATCATGTTTGGTAAATTATGGATGTTAAAAACCTAGTATTGATTAATTGGTGAAGTAGTTTAACTAGTGTTTGGATGATTTTGTCAAAATGGTTAACTAGTGATTTTGGAAGTATCATACTTGGATTTGTGATGGTTATGATCTTGATGGAATTGTTGAATGATTGTGAATTGCTAATTTAAAGATTAATTGCTAGTTGATGGTAATGTGGAAGTGTTAGGATCATGTTCGGGTTTTTGGCCCGTTTGGGTCAAATAGTTGTGAATACTTGCTAAATGGTCAAAATGGTCAATTGTATTGATGAAGGAATTGTACTAGTTGAAAATGTCATAACATATGCATTTTGGGAGTCTTGTGTGGTTAGTTGTTGAAATTGATGATTTTGACAATTCGGTGGATTATCACTAACTCGGTATATTGTTGACAGGAACCGGGAAGGATACTCAGTGATACTAGCTCACTGAGTTAAAGAATCGGAAGTTGAAAGGTGAGTGGATTCGACCTACAAACTCGGGTTTCGGTTATTGCATTTGGTATTGGCTTGTTGGTGAATAAATCGCAGGAATTACCAGACCTGGAGAGTTAACGACGCGAACTCCACTTCGCGTCGTGAAGTAGCTCCAGCGAAGTTGGTCGATGGTCGCGAAGTAGTTCACGATCAGAGTTCACGTCGTGAACTCTAATTCGCGATCGTGAACTGGAGTTCGCGATCGGGAACTCTGTTGTGACGTTTTTCGCGGTGTTTTTCGTAGCTAGTCGACTTGTTATGTATGCCTAGTGTTAGGGAATACCATACATGACTATGTGCACAATCGGGATGAGGTCAGTGTCGGATGGATTAGGGATGGAATCGGGTCCGGAACCGACCCGAATGGACCCAGACCCGAAATACCCGAGACCCGATTTTATATAATTAGTAGACCCGAGAACCGAACCGTTTTATAGAATCCGGTTCCGGTTCGGTTCCGGGTACGGTTCGGGTAAATCGGGTATAGACCCGATTGGAACCGACATAGTAATTAGAGCCGGTTTCGGGTGTTAGCATCATATTTATTAATTTATACATTTAATATTATAATATTTTAAATATAGCAATCGTATAATAAACATAAATCGAATACTACCAACGGTATTATGACAAAATAAATTCTCAATTGCTCATAGATCTAATGATTTCTACTTTCTAATATTTTGAAACATAAATTGCGATCGATCGAAAAAGAAGCATCATATTGGGGCTTGCATTGACAGCTATATATTAAACTAAAATAGGGTAATATTAATTAGGGTTATGAAAAATTTAATTAAATTTCGGTTCCGGGTCTAGACCCGATTTGTTCCATACCCGATGTACCCGGACCCGAAATACCCGAGACCCGATTTCATATAAAAGTTGGACCCGATACCCGACCCGATATTTAGCAATCCGGTTCCAAACGGTTCCGGTTCCGGTTCTGTATGGGTTCGGGTACGGTTTTTCGGTTCTATATCCCATCCCTAGGATGGATAACGGCTGGGCACAGTGTATCGACTAATAGGGTATCCGACCTTACCTGTATGCGTTACATGGTTAAGGGGAGGGAGTTGCCCGGGTATCCGACCTAACCGGAGATGTTCTTTAACTTCCGTGTTTAAGTGTTTAGTGTAGTTGGTAGTGTTAGGAATTCATTCACTTAGCTTTTGTGCTAATCCCTCCCTTATTGACACATTTCAGGTTGGATGGCTTGAACGGGTCGGGCTTGGACGGGAAGTTTGACCATGCTTAAATTATATGTTTTGTAAAATGAGCCGTGTTTAGTAATACCGTCTTTTTAACTAACTCTGATTGTAATATTTTGTGGGACCACGTTTTGTAAACCTAACTAACTGGATGCTTCCGTACTTAGACTAATACTTAATTGCCTTTAAAAAAAATGCGGTGTTACACTAACTAATTAATACAAGTAGTTGTACATTTACTAGTTGATTAAATATACAATGTGTTAATTATAGATTATCCATGATATGATTTAAAGCTATTAAATCATATAGTAATTGGATAATATTGTTGTATAAATTATATAAAGGTTATTATATAATTAATTATTGAAAGTATAAATACAAGTATATAATTCGTGTATATGGGTACCGAATTATTAGTGTGTTAATACTAGACATTTAATAGTTAAGTGCAACAATAATAAACTAGTTAAACTATGAGGGAAGGAAGTGTAAAATGATAAATTTAATTAAGAGATTAATCTTAATTAAACTAGGAGAACTTAAATGAAACTTATTCTATTATAAATCGAAGGCTTAAGGTTTCATTTAAACCTAATCATTCCCTTAGCACCTACACAAGCCGAAACCCTTGCCCCCTTTACCCCATTCGGCCGAAACTAAGAACACCAAGTTTGGTGTTCTTCGTTCTTCGTGTTCTTCGTCTTCTTCAAGTCTTGAAGATCCAAGTTCATTGTTTAGATCAACTAGAAGATCGCTCGATTTGTTCATCATCAGTGGATATATCTTAAGCAATCAACAAGGTATGTTTTGGGAAACACTTTTCTCCCTTCTCCCCTCTTGGACGAATTCGACCAAAGAACCCTAGGGTTCTTTGGTTGATGGTCGAACGAACCACACAAGCAATGTGTGTGTTCGAGTTCTTCGTACAAGGTTTCTTTCTTGTTAACCTAATCTAGATTTCCAACATCCCAATCCTTTAGGGTTTAAGGATTAGGTTTAATCCCAGTTCCGCATTTAGGGATTAAATCAGCTAGTTGGTTTTAACCGGTCAAAAACAAGTTCATGTTCTTGGTCAGTCATGGTTCGAACCAAGTACACTAGGAGGTCGACCCAAGTGGTTGATCAGTCGCATGGTGCGTAGTGAAACCCTACACCTCTGCCATACGTCAATTGGCGTACGGTTGTGCCGCTGATTTGTTTGATGAGTACCAGCACATGGGTCAACAAACAACGTACGATTGTTTGGACAACTTTTGTAAATGTATATTCCATCTATACTCGACTGAGTTTTTGCGAAAACCAACAACTCATGATGTCCAACGTTTACATGCCAAACATCAAGAGATACATGGTTTTCCTGGGATGCTTGGTAGCATTGATTGTATGCATTGGCCTTGGAAAAATTGTCTAACAGTATGGCAAGGCCAATACACACGTGGTGATCAAGGATGTCCCACAATAATGCTTGAAGCTGTTGCGTCATACGATTTGTGGATATGGCATGCGTACTTTGGCCCGGCGGGTTCGAATAACGACATAAACGTCCTTAACGAATCAGATTTGTTTGATGAAATAAGGCAAGACAGGTCTCTTGTAGTTCCGTTTACTATTTCGGGTGAGCAATTTACGAAGGGTTATTATCTAGCTGATGGGATTTATCTGGAATGGGCAACGCTTGTCAATTCGTTTAAATGCCCAATTGAAGAAAAGAACATGAAGTTCAAGCGGTTCCAAGAATCCGCTAGGAAGGATGTCGAACGAGCTTTCAGAGTGCTTCAAGGACGGTGGGCAATCATTAAAAACCCGGCACGACCATACAGTGTGAACAAAATACAACGGATCATGTACACTTGTGTGATATTACACAACATGATTACGGAAGATAACGGCCGCACAATTTGTCCAATCGAAGAAGACTATACCGCAAACCCGGATAATCACCCACAACGTACATGGCATGAACGGGTTGCAGCCCAATTGCGTATTGAAAAGGAGATACGTGATCGAGTTGTGCATCATAAACTTCGCAATGCCTTAATCGAACACATTTGGACCCTCCCGCCAAACTACCGTCAACGTTAATTTTTTTTTTTCGTAATGTTTTTTTTTTCCGTATTGTTTTTTTTTTATTCGTGTTTTTTTTAATCGTAATGTTTCTTTTTTATTATTAATGTAATGTTTTTTATTTAATGTAATGTGTTTTTTTATTACTTCCTCCGTATCAAAATAAGTGACACACTTTTCATTTTGGGATGTATCAAAATAAGTGACACACTTTGAAAACTTTCCTTATTTGGTAAAAATAGTGGGACCCATACCCACTAACTATCCACTTTAATAAATTGAAATTACCCTTATACCCTTACTTTTACTTTTAAAACTCATTAATATCACTTTATTCAAGAAAAGTGGGACCCATTCTCCACTAACTATATACTTTAATCTATTTTAACCTCTACATTAATCTTTTACCTCAAAAAATGTGTAAGCCAATTTGTGTCACTTATTTTGATACGGAGGAAGTAATTAAAATGATGATGTGGAAATGATGATGTGGAAAGGATGAGTTTAGTGATGGGTTAGTGATGGGTAGGGTTGGCACGACCGTGTCAGTAGCGTGCCAGTAAGGATGTGATGACGTGACGCTAGTGATGAGCTTAGTGATGTATAAGGGTTGGGGGAAGCCTAAAGATAAAGAAGAAGCTTTAATTTGTTCATGTCACTAACACATAATCATATTACTACAAAAAGAAGAAAATGATGGCACCCAACCTTGTAACTGCTATCTTACAAAATCATTTTGTGGGTATCAGAAAATATAAAAGAAAAATTGTATTGATTCATAATTAATTGGACTACTTTTTTCTTCTACTCATAAAATTTATTGATATATGAATTCAACAACTCTATTTTCTAATCTTATCAATTGATTTTGGAAATTTATATTGATCAATTAATTAAGAAGATGTAGTAAAAATTAATATAAAAAGGTGAAGCAAAACTAAAGTTTTTGCTTTTTTTTTTTTTGAATTGCAAATACACACCTCTACACTACATCTAAATCTATACCATTTTATCCACAGCGGGACTCGAACCCATGATCACAGGCCAAAAGAAACCACTTCCAACATCTTATACCGCTAGACTACAAACCCTTTTGTAAAGTTTTTGCTTTTTAATAATAGTATCTGGATTCTTTGACAAACAATACTTCCCTTGATGCTTGAAGACAATGTCAACTTGTAAAGCATCTCCTTTTCTCCTCATTTATATATGTATAAAGTAGCTTTATTAATCATACTCGATCTAATCCATCTTAACATTATTCGATACAAATGTTTGTTATAATCTTCAATTTCGCTATTCCATATTTAAATACAAAATAACATCAAACAATTGCCTCGTAACAGCAAACAAACAGAGTTTTGTTGACACTTACACTTAATTTTGCTGTAAGGACCAATATCAGAGGCCAATTGATACCCTAATTGCTGGACGCATTAGGAATTGACGATCAATTGCAAAGTAAATTACGTTAAAAAAAAATGGATTTGGTAGGATTTCTGTCTTTTGACATCCATGGATATCTCAATCGACGTAACCCTGAACGAACTCATTAACTTACCCATGAATCTGCCAATCAACGCAACTATTACAATGCTCTGCCTAATTTTGACGTAGGGAACAAATTGAAGGAGTAATTGATGCCCTAACTGCATGACACATGGAAGTTAATAGAAGATGATTTATACATCACAAAAATTATTTTGGACACCAAAAACTGCGGTGTCTAAAATATTTTTTGTTATATATAAATCACCTCCTATTATAATAGGGAACTAATTTTCTCACAACTTTTACTTTATATACTACAGTTTACAATTATTACTGCAAACTGTACAAATATATGAAGCACCAATTGTGACAGATCCATTAAAATATGTGGTACATTTCTCACCCCCTATTATAAAATGAGTAATGGTATTTGTGCCTACTAAATGTGTATACTTATGTGCCTAACAATTTGATCATGACAAGTGTCAAAACCAAGGGATGATATGAAAAGAGAGAATTAATGGGACACATATCAAGTTTAGAAGTGAGTAGGCCTATGGATAGACACAAATATCATTTCTCTTATAATATTGTACAATGTAACGTATAAAGTAATTTTTATGATATAAAATTTATATCCTTATTTTAGTAGAGAGGATAAATAGATTTATAAAAAATGAAGGAATAAAATATGAAAGACTTTTTAAACCAGCCATTATTTTAAAATCCTTTTTATATACTACCTCCGTTTCTTGACTATAACTTTTTTAATCAGTATAAATTTAAATATTCTAGTTAAAACAAGAAATTATAATAATAATAATTATTATTATTACTATTGATATTGTTATTATTATAACTTAATTGTCGACAGATAAATCCCAGAAATTTGGTTTTGCTTCAAGCATCATTGTCTACTTTAACCTTTGTAGCTTTCAGTTCTTTTGAGGTGAGTTTTTCGGTGTTTAGGCTTTTCTTTTTTGTGTTATTGTGGTTACTATGCCTTGAAAACACTGATTACAATCCACAAAAAGACATGAATTCATTTGGGTTAGTGGCTTGTTTCACTTGGATGATTGCATTTGGAAACTTTTCTTGGTATACAGTGGGACTGAAGAAAACTGCCTACCTCCAACACTCTTTTTTTTGTTGAGAAAAGAGACTAAATATGCTTTATTCGGTTGTCTTAATAACTAAGAAAGGACAGTATCGATCTTATGCCATACAAAACATTGAAATATTTCTAACATATATTCAAAGTAGAAAAGGGATTTAGCTATATGATATTTTGGATACCGTTGTCCAAATAACAACCCAAAGACAGGTTGATAATTACTACATAAGTTCATAGTTGGTTCTTATATAACAAGCGATAGTTAGTTATTTAAAATACAAAAATCAAACACTTGTATCAATATAATGTAAACATATGATTAAAAACAGTCTAATTGATGGGATTTTTTCTTTTATATTTGAATTTACCATCAAATACTTTACTGGGTTAATCATGACCTTTTACTAATACCTTTCTTTAAATGCTTTTAGCAACTTGTGTGGTTGAAAAAGAAAGACAACAAATTATTTTTTTGACAAAAACAAATAGAAAAGAAACAGTAGAGATTGAAAGTTACATTTACATAAAAGAGATGATATTGCTTCCTATTAATTTTTTTTACTTCATATTTATTTTTATAATCATTTAAATTAATACAAATATACAAATCTAATTTTAAAAGGTTGATCTCACACAGCATCAAAAACTAGAACACCTTTTAACGAGATAATTTTCCATCAACGAAAAACCATATAGAATTATCTCGTTAATATAAAAGATAGCATTGTATATTTATATTTATAATGTTCAAATTATTTATCGTGGTGTATAACTCATGCTAACTAAATAACCAAATCCACAAAGAAAAAATATTTTGTATTAAACTTTGATTTCCACACTTAATTCCAAGATACAATAATACTCTCACCAAGCTATACTTTTAAAAGCTTATTTGGAAAAATATTTTAAATTCTTAAATCATATGTCATTTTAACTATATAAATCTGAAACTATTACCCAAAATTACATACTCAAATTTTCTTGTAACACAGAAATGTGAAGTATATATATGTGGGCAGTATGGGACAAAGGTGAAAAGATGCGGACAGTCACCAACTCCCACTGACCCATTTTCATTTACAAACGAAAATTGGGGCAAATATGATCTGATTTGCTTATTAATTATATTAATTAACTTATATTAATCCCACAATCCTTATCAAATTCATCATCCTCTTCATTTCATATTTCGGATCCCTTCATTATCTCACTAAACTAATTTCATCCCCTCTGACCTCATTTTACTTCTTTCGGCTAAAAGTTACATAAATTTTGTTCTCAAAAAGAAAGATTGATTACACAGTGGATGAAAGCGTAAACCCTTAAACAGTTAAACCCTATCTCTTTAAGCTCAGACTACTGTCAGATTCCTGCAATGCTGATGACGCAACGAGAAAAGATGCGCTTTTGACTTTTTGACAAAGGACCCATTTCATCATTTGGATTAAAGATTGTGATTTTGGGTACTGGGTACTTGATTGGCTGGTCAAAGATTGTGTCTTTATGCATAAAGTTTGGTGATTTATGTGTGATTTGCAGATATGAGTTTTGAAGAGAGTAGTAGCATGAATGCAGAACAAGAAGTAATTTGTACACACAAGCGTTCTAAAAGGTAACTACCAAATTTCTTTAAAGATGTTCAATTATTTTCAATATTTGTTGTATGACATTGCTTTATTTGTTTATTTCTCTAACTGGAAATGGAGTCTTAAGTGGGTTTCACACCAAAAATTGACCTCATTAATACAAATATTTTCATTCCTGTTAAATATGTGAAATCTTGGATCTTGAATCCAGACAGTCCTTCTTTTCCCAAATTTTATATTAATTTTGTTATTTTTCCTAATTGGAGATGAATTCTTTAATTAATGGCAGCTTTCCAGGCAAAAGTGGACTTGAAGAAGATAATAACCGTATTGAATCAGTGAGTACACTTTGCTATGTATATGCTTAAATTTATCTAATTTAGTTTGTAATTTGAACAAAAAGATTAAAAAATCATTTTATGTTTGATACCAGAATATGAAGAGTTGTATAAGTATGGAGAACAATGACATACCTAATGACGAAATCCAGAATTCGTTAAGAAACGAGGTACAACAAACACTAATCAGTTACCCAAATACCATATTTTCATTATAAGAAAACATCATATTTTATTTTATTTTAATAGAATCAATATTTTGTAATCAGATAGTGCAACTTGAGAAAAGATTACACGATCAAGTTGCGGTTCGCGGTGCTTTAGAACAAGCATTAGGTTATAAAACATCTGCCCGTGAAATAGAAATTACAAACCAAGCCTCTATCTCAAAGGTAAGAAATTAATAATCACTTTATTTTTAATTAATTTATAGTTAACTTTATAATTAAATCATAATTACAATTGCAGCCTGCAACAGAGCTAATTAAGGATATTGCAATTTTAGAGTATGAAGTGTCACACTTGGAGCAATACCTACTCTCACTATACCGCAAAGCATTTGATCAACAAGCTTCATGTTCATCACCATTAAGAAATAATCAACCACTAAAATCGCCATTAATGACTCCACGAGGGAAGTTTCTAGAACCTTCTAGAGCTGATATCTCATTAAAACCAGATGATGAAGAAAAAGAAGAAAATATCATTTCAGATAATTCCAATATTCATCGTTGTCATTCATCAGTATCTCAACATTCAATTTTGTCAACCGAAACACCCTCCGAAACACTCGGTAAAACATTACGCGCGTGTCATTCACAACCATTATCCATGATGGAGGTAACATTATATATTTTTAAAATAATTACCGAATATATGGCTGAAAAATGATTTTTATGCAGTATGGACAGAGTAATAGTTCGAATGTAATTAGTCTAGCTGAGCATTTGGGTACAAGAATTTGTGATCATATACCCGAAACACCAAACAAGCTATCGGAGGATATAATCAGGTGCATGTCGGGCATATACTGTAAGCTTGCGGACCCGCCACTTGGCATTGCATCTCCAACTTCATCTTTGTCATCAATGAGTGCCTTTTCACCAAAAGATCATTCGGATATGATGTGGGACCCGGGTTTTAGAAGAGATTCTTCATCTTTTGATGTACGGTTGGATAACCCGTTTCATGTTCAAGGGCTTAAGGAATTTAGTGGGCCGTATAGTACAATGGTTGAAATTCAATGTATTTATAGAGATGGTCAGAAATTGGGTGATATCGAGCATATGTTGCACAATTTTAGGTAATATATTCATTTTTAGCTTACCATTATTATTATTATTATGGTTTATTTGATGTAATTAATTTGTAGGTCGCTAATTTCTCGATTAGAAGAGGTAGATCCTACTAAAATGAAGCATGAAGAGAAGCTAGCGTTTTGGATCAATGTGCATAATGCTTTGGTGATGCATGTATGACCATTTTTTTAGCTAATATATTAATTTTATTATATGATATGAAGTTTAGAATGTTTATTGTCATGTGAATTATCGTTTGCAGGCTGTTTTGGCTTATGGGGTTCCACAAAACAACCTAAAGAGAGTCTTTTTGCTATTAAAAGTGCGTACGTTGTAATTTTGTAGATGGGTTTTGATTTTAAAGATGAATCTTGATTTAAATTATAAAAAAGTTGACATTTTTTTTGTGTATTTGCAGGCTGCATATAATGTTGGTGGTCACGTGGTAAGTGCAAATGTTATCCAGAACTCCATTCTCGGATGCAAAATGTCGCGATCTGGACAGGTGGATTAAACATCTATTGTTTCACTTTGTAATATTACTAAAAATAAATAATAAATAGTAATTGAATTTAATGTTTTTGTAGTGGCTTAAATTGTTATTATCATCAAGAACAAAATTTAAAACGGAGGATGCACGCCGAGGTTATGCAATCGATCATCCAGAACCACTTTTGCACTTTGCACTTTCTTCAGGATGCCATTCTGATCCTGCGGTATGTATCCATTATTTTTATTGATATTATTACAAAAAAGGGAAATTTAATGTTTTTGTAGTGGTTCAGTTTTTGGTTTTTTGGGCTTGGGCAAACTGAGCCCAATAATCTCTTAAATCACATAAACATCAACAATTGGTCAGAGATTTTTTAAGTTCAATAATTCATTAACCAAATTAATACTAATTTGTTAAGATAAAGAAAGCAACAATACTTTTAAAAAATATTGTTCAATTAACTAACTATTAATTAACCCAGTAAGCTAGCAGTTCGGTTTTGGGTTTTTTTTGGCTTTAACACATACATTAAACATGAATAGTGTATTGCATTTTTTTGTTTTACTTTTTGCAATTTTCCCATCACAAATATATTCAAATCTTGAAATACTATAAACTCATTTCTTATTAGGTTCGTGTTTACACCCCAAAGCGAGTAACCCAAGAACTAGAATTAGCAAAGGAAGAATTTGTGAGGGCTACATTTGGTGTAGGAAAAGATCATAAGATTCTTTTACCCAAAATCATTGAAACTTTTGCAAAAGATTCGGGATTATGTTCGGGTGGTGTGCTGGAAATGATCCAACAATGTTTACCCGAATCCATTAAGAAGAATATAAAGAAACAACAGTTGGTGAAATCACGCAAGATCATTGAATGGCTCCCTCATAATTTCGGGTTTCGGTATCTTATTTGTAAGGAGCTCGTTAAGTGATTTTCGAATTTTCTTTTTTTTTAGTTTATTTGGAGTTGTTTGTAAATGAAATAGATTATTTATGATGGCTTGTAGTGTATAATATTGGTTAATCAAAAACATCTCCATTTTGCACTTGTTCAACTTTAAACCCGATAGAATCCTTGACTTATCATCAATCATTTTAGTAACGGTTAATGAATTATATTACGGTATTATGAAAATATTCAAAGTCAATTTATATTTTTCTATTCTGTAATTTCTTTTAACCATAAGAGATAAAAAAATATACTTCGTATATATTTTTCTATTGTATGTATGAAAAATTCTATATGTACTTGTACGTAGAGTTCTTTTTTCCATGTTGCAAAAACCATTTTATGCATTAAGTCGGACAATTATTTTTTAAATATGGTTGAATATTGGTTGGACCGGATTAGACGGTCGGTTGAACTGAATGATAATATTAATGTTTATTTATGATGTAATAACTATATTAATGGTGTATATATACCCAAAAAAAACTATTGAATTACAAAATAAATCCCATAATAAATAATAAATAAAAAACCCAAAACCTGTATTTTTAACTAAGTTCATCATTTTTGAATTGTAAAACGTATAAAAAAAATCCATGTGTAGTAAATTTATCTTTTTTTTTTTGTGGAAAATCCAGTCTTTCCTGATTTAATCGGATTTTTATCTCCGCCAGGCTGGTTTCAACCAAACTATAACCATCAACTTAACCGGCTACTTTTCCGTTTCCCGGTTCACCCATAAAATATTATTTTTACCCTTTATCATGCATATGTATGGAGTGATAATGATACTTTATTTTTCCGTATTATCTCTCCAACCCATCCTACTAAACACTAATTAGTAATTACCTTAGAGCATCTCCAACCCACCTCTATCAACCCCTCTATTTCTATATTTGAAGTTTTTTCTCCTCCAACCCATCTCTATCCCTCACTCTAAATATATAGTGAGAGAAAAACTCCCTCTATATTTGAAGTGAGAGGGTATCCCCTCTATCCATGCCTCTATCTATGTACCCCAGACATCCTTAACTAATTTTCCTTTTGTGATGTAAAATAAATTACTTAAAAATATGATTTATATGGGTCCCACTAATTTTAGAGGGATTGATAAAGTTTATGGTTGGAGTTGAGGTTACGTTTAGAGTGAATGGACCTATCAATTATAGAGATAGAGTGAGTTTTATAGTGCTTATCGTTGGAGATGCTCTTACTATGGTTATCTATTGTGCATTATTTTGTGTTAAATATAGTTGCATCTATATATGTTTGAGGGACAGGAATTGACCATGAAGAAATGTACTTTGACTTATGAAAGCTTGGAAAGGTACCCCACGTGATATGTGTAGATTGTGGTACCCTACGCTTTTAAATATTGTACCCGCACGTGAGTTGTTTCCGGGACGGCGCCGACGGAACCCTATACGATCCTTACTAGCTGGAAAGATCCGGCCCAACTTTGTATTTTGTGGCTTGTTCTGGTAATCTACTGGGCTCTAATAATATGAAGTATTTATGACAAGGGCCCATTGAATTCAATCATAACAATGTTTCAGGCCCACCTAATTAAATTGGTTTTTCGACAATTTGTTCTACAACATTAAATGCACCATACTTCACGTATTATTCGTGGGGTTGCCTAATGACATTGATGGAATCACATATGTGTCAATGTGTCATTGAATTAAAAAGTTATATGTTTTTATTTATAAGATGGTGTTATATTTTTTCTGTTATGGTTCATGTTAAAACGCTATAAGCAAATGTGTTGTCGTGATACATGATATACACACACATACGTCACGGTATTTTGGGGTTAGCTAACGAATTTAGCTAACACTGGAATACCATGAAGTAGGGTATGTATATCATATATTATCTACTTTCAAATAATTATTTTATTCATTGAGAAGTATGTAAATATGTTATGAATATATCTTGGCTCATAGCAATAAAGGGTGACCCTATTTTCACAAATGTTCTGTCTTTATCTATCTTTTTTGTTTATTGATCATTTCATAACAAAAGAAGAAATATTGTTTTTGCTACCGAGAAACAATAATTACAAGTTGCATTATTGTTCGATGGAACAATACAGTATTATTGCTTCTTTGTATTCGGATATATACATGAACTAGTTTCAAGTTACGTGTGTTAATGTGTTACACGGAGAGCCTAAGATTTATTTGTATGTCTATATTATGTATTTAAATTTGTTAATCTAAATGAAATGTTACATTGTTTTGTAGGTGAATTTGTACTAATATTGGTAATATGTAAGTGTATTTCACATATCTAGATGTATTCAGTGAATTTAATGGAATCGGTTTTAAATAGGGTTTTTAAGGACACCATATTTTCGAGCACAAGACTGCTTACAACAAGGCTTATATAAGTCTTCAACATACAAAGTTAAAACATACCTTTTTACATACACAATTTACGTATAGTTAACCATCTGGTAAATTACCTAGTGATAAAGACTCCTGAATAATTTTATAGAAATCAGAGGATCATTCCCTTTCTGGATAAACACAGACCAAATGACTACGGGAAAGTTCGAAAGGGGCCAAGACAACAGTTAGGTCATGTATATGAAAAACAAAACTCGGACATCCCGGAAAACTCTATAACGGGAAAATGTAGGTTACTGTTATTTAAGTTACTTCAAAGTAGTGAAACTATTGAATTCTAACCCTATTAGGATAGTGCTATCTAGAATCACTTACTACACCAACAAGCTCAATCTAACAAGGAATCTTTATAGTGACTATGCAAGTTGTTTCGTGAATGGCTAATAATAAGTGAATGAAATGCGGGCATGCTTTGGGTACCAAGTTGAGATGGGACCCGACGGGATGGGGTTTATGTCCGAGTATTTACATATGAAGACATATACTTTTACCATGTTTTCCCATCTTACTTCTTATCCACTTGTGATTATTTATCTAATTATTATTTAAGGGTAAATTACAGTTTTTGTCCCTGACCTATGACCGATTCGGGGTTTTTGTCCCTAATCTTTTTTCTTCCGTTTTTTTGTCCCTTAAGTTTTTCAATTTCTGGAAATTTGTCCTTCCGTTAATTTTTGGCCGTTAACTGACGAAATTTTAGTCAATTTCCCCAAATTACCCCTATCATCATCATCATAAAAAACCCTTTCAACCCAAAAAAACCCTGCAACCGCCGCTACGTCACCTTCCGATATTCTTATGCAGTATTAACAATTGATTCATTTTAATATTGAATGAACTCACAAATACAATACTCTCTTTGAAACAAATTATCACATGAGGGGAAATTATCACCGTGACAGATTCTGCTTCCGTTCCATCGCAGAAATTATCACATGAAGATTCTGCTTCCGAGCTTCTTTTAGATCCTAGACACCGTGACAGTCGCCTTTCACGAACTTGATAATCATTTCTATTATTTTTCCCGATCAGGTCTCGAAAACATATGGCAGAGATTCCTGTCAAAGAGGGGAAATCGAAGCTATTGTAAGCCGTCGCGGCGATATTAAGGATGCCGTGAACTCTACCGGACAGACGGCGGATATGGAGCGCAGAGAAACCTGGAATTCCAATGACGTCACCGGATCTGGAAGAGATAGGACTGCTGCTCAAGATATGACGTGCGGTGCCGATAATATAATCAGCGCCAAGCCTCCCATCCACAACCGCCGCAACGGGAAGGGTGGTGCTGGTGGGGGTTCTGGTCGGAATCACGAGGGTAACAAAACCCCTAACTTAATTTCGGGTTTGGGAAAGGTTTCAGATGCTGAATTGATAGCAGGTGGTGGTGTTGGAGGTTTAGGGTTTGTGGGTGTTGGGGAAGAAGATGAAGAATGGTGAAAAGGACTAAAATGCCCTCACTTGCCTTGCATTTTCGTCAGTTTACGGCCAAAAATTGACGGAAGGATAAATTTCCAGAATTTTAAAAACTTAAAGGACAAAAAAACGGAAGAGAAAAGATTAGGGATAAAAACCCCGAACCGGCCATAGGTCAGGGACAAAAACTGTAATTTACCTATTATTTAAATATCGACTTGTTTTAGAATCTAGCAATCTCTAACGATAAGTGAACATACATAAAATACAGAGGTGTTTAACAAAGCTTTTAAAAACTACTTACTAACTTTTTTGAAAAGTTAATAAGTTAAAAGTTGTTTGGATTTGATAACTTATTGTCTTTAAAAATGAGTTTTTGAGAAGTAAATGACTTTTTACTTTTCAAAACTCCTTATTAACTTTTTAAAAGGAAAGACTATAAGTTAATAAGTTGATTTGCCAAACATACCAACATTATTAATTATAAAATGTACTTTTTCTCGAATTTCCTCCGTTTCAAAATAAGTGATACACTTTCTATTTTGGAGTGTTTTCAAAATAACTGATACATTTTTAAAACTTACCATATTTGGTTAAAGGTAGTGGGGACCACACCCAATAACTATCTCCTTTAATAAAGTGAAAAGACACATTTAACCTTATTTTTACTTTAAACATCATTAGGTTTACTTTAATCAATATATGTGAGACCCATCTTTCACTAACTATCAAATTTAATCTAATTAACATTCATTATTATATTTTGCCTCAAAAATCGTAAACTCTAATTTGTATCACTTACTTTAAAACGGAGAAAGTATATGAATGAAACTTATAAAATCTCATTTCCATTCAGGATTGTTACACATCCAAAAGTTTTGTTGTAGATATGACAATTTCAACATAGTTATATGAAACCGGGTCAATTAGTTATCATTTTTTAAATCGTTATATTTGAAAGTTAATCTTATCTTTTGACTATTCGGTTTTTACTTTTTATAGCACTATAGTAAATTCAGTGGAAGAATAGTGTTGTCACATCTACATATAACATATCCGAATCGTATTTGAGAATTAATCACATATTTTTCTTGTAAATTTATTTTGAGTGGTTATCCAACTTTATCGTATTATCTTCGGCGAAGACCGAGTGGGAAATATAGTGATAGAAAAGGAATAGTATTAACGGAAGAAGACGACGAATGAGTACTTTGGCTCATGTCCCCACCCAAATCAATAATCTTTGAGGTCATTATCCCCATGAGATGCATGCACCCTCTTTTAATTAGTCGCTTTAAATTTGTTTTTCTAATCATCAAAATTTTGTAGCATTTCTTTTAGCGGACACCCAGTTACGTAGAGGTGCAAAAAAAGAAACTGGGTTTTTCTTCAATTCGAACCGATTTAAAAACCGGTTGGAACCAGTGTTTGCTTTATCAGACCGGATCGGTTCGTAAACCGTAAGTTTGGGATCGGATTGATGTTTTATGAATGAACCGGTTTGAAAACCGGTTTTTTATTAACCGGTCTTTAAAACCATTTTAAAAACAAAACAAAAAACCGGTTTGAGCCGGCCCGAACCGTTTCAACATGATATAATCCTGCTTATCGAAAACCGGACCGGTTTTCCCCAAATAAAATTTTGACCTTGGTTGACCAAAACATAACCACTTTTAAATCAATCCGGTTTTTCTAAAAAATGGGTTTTACCTAAAAATCGAATCTGACCCATTTCTCAACGTTTTAGTTTTAGATCCTCAATTTAACAATTTTGAGTAATAAACAACTGTATTTCTTGAACATTAAATGTGGGTTAACCACACATGTAAGATTTAAACTGTGGTCTCATATGTATTAATATTTTTTTAATATAAAATATGATCATTTACGAAAATGCCTAAAACTTCTAATAAAACTGAGGCGGTGTCTTGTGAAAAATCCTATAGCCTAAAAAGGCTAAAACAAGCTCATCGTGATTGCGACACTACAGACCATGACTTTTCATATATATCGAATACGACTTTCACTTAAACAGATTGGTGTGGCAAGTGGTAGAAATACAAAGGTCAGCAAATATATGATTAAGCTTAAAAAAAAGTTTGCTTATAACCAAATTAATAGATTTTAGTGATAATAAAATAAATTGGCACGTGCTTGGTTACAACTTGAAGTGTTAAAACTCCTTTCGATTGAATGTTAAACATGGACAAAGATCACGAGTTTTAGGTTATTTTTTTTATTAAGATTAGTGAATTATGTAGGTTACATGATAATTAAACAAATGATAAAAAGAATGACCATTGGTAATTTTTAAATGTCTAGAAGAAGATAAAGAAACAAACAAAAAGATTGCTATTATCGCATATTCAATACGATAGTGACTATAGACCCCTAGTAGATAGAAAGACCATTCGTGTAATGTCACATGGACGTTGATGTGGAGTCCATAAAAATGATGGTACATTACATGGCCAAGTTAATAGCGAAGTCTTGGAAGTCCATATGGACAGAGGTGAATTAGTGCAATATATGATATATGATATAGTGATAAACCAATTAAAGGTGTACAAGTGGAAAAGGAGATTATTTGTCTCACAACATATAAAGGTTGAAATATCACTATATAAGTATATAATATTTTAGGATGACAAAAGAAAAGGTCTAAAAAAACCACAAATATATCGGTTAGGCAATGTATATCGGAATCAAATAATCAACTTTTTTCTAAGATAGCCTGAACCTATATTATAATATAATGATAATATATTAAGAGAAGGGGGTGTGGTGGTGAGGGAGTGCATACGCCGGACGCCACTTCGGCTCGCCACCACATGTTACGTGAGCGAGCCCTGGCGCCGGACCATCGACGAACCCAACGAGCGAATGAGAGGCAGCCACGTGGACTAGCTGTTGGGCAACGACATTAATTCAAAAAAATTAATTATTTTTTTTTTAAATAAACCTTTAACCCTTATAAATACCATCATTTTTATACAATATTTTCACACAACATTTCTCACCATTTCTTAATCTAAACCTTTTCACACGACATTTTCTACACAACTTTTTGATCAAAATGCGTCGATATTTTATGGATCCCGGAAGTTATTCATCTGATATCGACGATGAGACAGATTTTTTTTATGACTCAAGCGCATCAGTACATGCAACGCCAACAAGCTCAACCAACCCGGACTCGAGTGCCAATGTATCGAGATCGTGAAGCTGCCGAGCAACGATGACTACTTTGGTGAGAATCCTAAGTACCCTGAGACGATTTTCCGGCGTCGATTTCGTATGAGCGGGAGATTATTTTTAGAAATAGTTGAAGGTATTTCTAACTATACTGCTGAACCTCTTCCCTACCATTTTGAATTTTTTAAAGTACGACCGGATGCCACCGGTCTAATTGGTTTTAGTGTTATAATGAAATGCACGTCTGCCATTCGCCAGTTGGCGTATGACATAACACCTGATTCACTTGATGAATATTTACAAATTGGTGAACGTTGTGCACGTGATTGTCTAAATCATTTTACAAAGTGTATTATAGACTTATATATCGCTGAGTATTTAAGGAAACCCGACATCCATGACGTTCAAAACTTATATACAAAATATGAGAACGCTCGTGGGTTTCCTGGAATGCTTGGTAGTATAGATTGTATGCATTGGGAGTCGACCAACTGTCCAAAAGCATGACACGACCAATATGGTAGGAGTGATAAAAAATACCCAACTATAATACTAGAGGTTGTCGCCTCGCAAGATTTGTGGATTTGGCACGCATTTTTTGGGGTTGCGGGTGCCAATAACGACCTCACTGTGTTAAATAACTCACCCTTGTTTGATAACCTTCTTGACGATATTGCTCCTTCGGTCCCTTTTGTTGTAAATGGAGTGACTTATCCGAACGGGCATTACCTAGCTGATGGTATTTACCCACAATGGGCAAGCTTTGTCAAATCATTTACTGTTGCACGAGACGAAAAACGTGCTTACTTCAAACGAAGACAAGAAAGTGCAAGAAAAGACGTAGAACATGCATTTGGTGTCTTACAGGGGCGTTGGGGGATTATTCGCCAACCGGCTCGTTCGTGGGGTGTCAACAACCTACGTAGAACCATGTACACATGCATCATATTGCATAACATGATTGTAAAAGATCAAAACTTTGCCATAAGCGATATGAACGAGTTGTATGTTACTCCACAACTTAATTTACAACGTACTTGGATCGAGAGAGCCGAAATACAACGACTGATATCAAGGGAATTACGTGATAAGCGTACACACGAATCACTCAAACGAAATATTATGGACCATATTTGGCAACGATATCAAGAAAATCGTATGTAATTTTCGGGAATTTTTTTTAAAAAATCGGTAATTTTTTTCCGGTTTTTTTATATTTATTCGGTATTTGTATTTTTCTAATTTGTAGTTTGTATTTGTTGTTTTAATGAAATATTAAGTTGTTTGGAAAAAGGAAAAAGAAAAAAAAAAGAGGTGGGGCCCAAATGGCTTAAGTGATGGTAGATGAGGTATTTTGTGGTTTAGAATGTGAAATGTGAAATGGTGATATAGCGCAGAGGTGGCGCAAAGGTGGCATCCGATATAAGGTTACCACAGCTTATGCTCTAAGTGAGATCCAAATGTGGATTTTTTGAAATTTATAAGAGGATAGATGATGAAGGTTTATAAAAAGTGTTAAGGTTTATAAATTACTGATGTAACATACTAACACGACATGATACCAAGGTTTGTAGGTTTGTAGTCTAGTAGTAATAGTGTATATGGTGTTGTCCATGACCTAAAGGTCATGACTCATGAGTTCAAGCCCCGTTGTGGACAAAGTGAAGTGGATGGCTCAGAAGGAACGCTAGCTATATGCTTAACACATGCAAGTCGAACATTGTGTTCGGGTAGGTGTCGTTAAAAAAAACATGACGTGATAATACTACGAAATTTATAAACTCAATATCATTAGCGGTGTCAAAAGGGTAAACCCGACCCGACTCAAACCCGAACCCGATTATGTTAGTCGGGTTTATTTGAGTCTTATGTTAACATCGAGTTATTTTAACCAGACTTGACAAACCTGACATTAGCATCAGGTTTGAATTTCTTATCTTTATCGGGGGGTTTCAGGTTGACCCTATTAGACCCAACTTAAAATTGTATATTTGTTCTTTTTAATTTTAACCATTTTAATAGGATTTGATTATGTGATTTTAGGTTAAAACTTTTAGTACTTAATTGGCTATGCTTTTAATTAGTTGAATCCATGGAACCATGGACTGGTTTCAACTCCATTTCAGCAACAACTGTTGTATTGGATTCTTGAAACAAGAGTACTTGGAGCAGCAGTTAACATTGAAAAATAATTTCAAACTATTTTACCATAAATTTATCATATAAATAGCACGTGGAAATTTATCACATTATTATGCTACTTCGGATCAATTTATGCCATAGACGCGCTAAGGAAACTAGAGGAAGTTTCGGCTTGAAACCCGAATAATCCGATCGGGTCAATCCGACTAACCCGAAACCCGACCAACCCGATTTCTTATAGTGTCGGGTTTTGGGTTAGAATATTTTCACTTCAAACCCGACGACCCCGACTGGTAAGAGCATAACACGACCCGACAACTCGATTTGACACTTGTCAGGATCGAATAACTCGAACAAGTTATTGAATCACAGATCTACTAACAAAGAGAAGTTGCAGCGGATTAACACTCTTGTTATTTGATTAAGAACAATGAAAACTGTAATCGAATAAGAACAATAATAAGAACACAGTTATCACAAAAAGCTTCAATGTATATTGATTAAATCGAACAATACACACGTACGTTTACAATTCGTAAGGAACTATTTATAATAGTCCTTGAAGCCTAAACTATTAACCTAGTTATTCTAGGAAACGATTACAATTGAATTACAAAAAGATAAACATTCCTTAACAAACTATACGAAAAACTAGAACTCGATCTGCACCAAATATAGACATCAGTAGTATTTCAGATCGACAGTAGTAAATCCATCATCAGTAGTGTTTCGTGTTTCTGCCCCATCAGTACTATCTTCCATACTTGTTGATCAGTACTAACTGCAGCATCAGTATTAGAATGTTTATATCCCAACAATCTCCCCCTAAACTTGTTAATTCATCTTTAATTAACCAAGTTTTTTTCTTCTTCTTCCTTCTTCCTTTTCTCTTCTAATACAACAGCTCTTCTTTGATCACCTTCTAATATTTTCTGATTTTGTTTCTTTCTTTGTTCAATTATGTATTTGTTAGTTTCTCTTCACAAAGTAGTTATATTTTTCTTGAAACATAGCAAGGTCATGTGGTCGCATGAATGAGCATGTGATGATCTGATACATTGTTTCTTCAGTGAGGATATTCCTTTTCATACATGTACAGTTCACATTTCTACTGGTTCTTTCAAAGAAGTACATATTCACAGTTGGTAACACATTCCAAGCATAAACATTTTCTGGGTTAGTGAATATTTCAGGGTAGTTGTCTGGATAGAAAGCAGCATCAATCATTTGGGTTAAGTATCCAGCTCCTGAGTTTCTCCATGACTTCTTTGTCATTCTTGGTTTACCAATAATTAAAACTTTTATTATGTCACTTCTTGAACAGGACATCACCATTGGTTTCCAAGCAGTAAATTTTTGAGTTGTTTTGTCTTCTCTTATTACTTCTATTACATCATCAACAACTCTCCAATTGATAATTGGATTATCTTCAAGAGGAGCAATAGGAAGATCAAGTACTGGAATAATTTGTTCTGTTTGTTTTGATTTCTTCCTGGTCTCTTGTTCTAGTTGAAGAGCTTTTCTCTTTTTGGAAGGAGGCTTAGATGATTCACCTGAGAGTGGTGTTCTGGAGAGTAAAGTTGTGGGATCAATCTCTACTAAGACCTTTACTTTTTCTTCTTCTGCTTCAGATTCTGTTAATTCTCTCTTCTTGGCAGTACAATATTTATCAACTATTGTAATCATTTTCATTCTGCCAAAAGACTTAGCACTATGACCTTTTGATTTTAAGAAGTCAATCATTTTGGTCTTTTGTTCAAAAATTTCATCTGGTAGATCAGCTTTTTCTCTTTTACGTTCTGCCACGAGATCTTGAAGGCAGTTCAGATGTTCTTCTTCTATTTTTCTTTGTTTATTGAACTCTGCCTGTTGATCTTCTACCAGGAATCCTTCAACCTCTTGAATTACTGCCTTTTTGAGTCTTTCTTCTTCAGCCTTTTTCATATCTTTAAGAGCTTGAGTCTTTGCAACTTTCCTCAAATACCTCATTCGGTTCACCTTCCATTTATCTTGCTTTGCAGGTCTGACACAGTTTATCTTATTGAACATATAGTGACCTAAAGCTCTGTTTGGGTAGTCATAATCAAATTTCCCCTTTCCTCTGCCAACACACCTTGGAGGTGGAATGTAGTTCATATCTTTAACTTCAGGAATAACTATTGATGGAGAAAATAATTTGATTTTGTTCATTGGAAGTATCTTGGGGTGAGGAGGAAGTGCACATTCATCAACATCATCCCAATCCACATTATCATCAATATCAGGTATGATAAGTGGTTTAAGTTCTGGAGTTGGAGGTCTTGGGATGATTACAGCTGGTTCAAAAACTTCTGGTAGTTCTTCTTCATCTTCAGTAGTAAACAAGGTAGTTACTACTGGTGTAGTTTCTGGTTCAAATACCACCAACTGTTGTGATGAGATTACTACTGGTGAGGTTGTTGTTGTAGTTTCTACTGCTAGGGCATCAGTAGTAGAAATGATATTTTCTTCTGGAGCATTTACTACTGGTGTTTCTTCTTCTTCAATGGGATCAGTAGTAACAACCTCTTGATCCTTAGCCTCAGTAATTTCCATAGGATCAGTAGTTTCTATAACTTCAGTAGTGACTAGAGAGTGTACTTGTTCTGCTGTTGGTGACTGATTTGCAGACATAAATACTTCCTCATCCATACTTTTTACTCCTCTGTACAGGTCTTCATCATAACTTTGCCCTGTTTCACCATGAGCTTCTTTTAAGTTCAAGAGGGAGGCTGCTGCTGCTGCTATTGAATGATCAATCATTCCTTGAATTTGATCCTTCTCCCCCTTAGTGATCTCAACTTGTTGAGCCTCACTATCTGCAATCTTTTTCTGTAATTTTCTGATCAAATTGGATTGCCTTTGAAGCTTGTACTCGAACCTCTTCTGTCTTCTGTTCAGAGTATTTATGTATAGTTTCATGTAAGTCATGGTTTTTCCTTGATTATTCAATAGATTCAGACAATTTTGTACAGTGGTTTTAAGGTTTTCCTTCCTATCCGTCAATTGGGTTGGTTTAATACTGCCCTCAGCCCCTTTGGGTGGATCATTGGGCTCATTTGGTACATTGGCTTTTAGGTTTTCCATCCTATCCGTCAATTCAATTTGTTTCTTTCTACCCTTATCACTTCTTGGAGATAAAATGGGTTGTTTAGACACTCTCTTCTTCCTAGAAGAAGCAGTAGTATCCCCCCTTGTGGTTTCTTGGCACCGGGGTCCTCTTAGTGCTGCCTCAAAAGATGAGTCATCACTTAGAGTTGCCGAGGTCTGACTCCTAATGATGTTCTCACTAGCCAGTGCACCCACCTTTGGGGCATGAGTAGTGAGAGCCCTTTCCTCATGTCCTCTCTCCTCCTTGGAGGACAACTCTTGGAGTCTGGGGTCTGACTCAATTGGTCCCCTGGTGTCCTTTAAGGAAGTTTCTTCCTTTTATAGATTTTGGAGATTTGTTTGGCAATTGGTTGGTCTTCCTCAGAGTGAAGAGTAGCACTCTGTGGATTAATTTCATGTACCTGGGACACATTCAGGACATCTGTTGGTGTAGGTAATTGAGTGAACTGAGTGGGTTGTGTTTGGGCTGTATTTAGTGATGGACTTGGGTGGGGTTCAATGGGTTGATTTGAACCTTCTCCAAGTGGTGGTTGATCATAGATCATGTTTGAGAATAGTGGAGTCTCTTTTCCAGAAAATTTAAATTGTTTTCTCATATTAGAGTACACTTTTTTGTTTAATTCAGTTGTAACAAAAATGTTTTTAGGAGTGGAAAGATTTGGAATTTCACAGTTAAGAATATGAGTAAGGAATCTTGGTTACATTAAAAATTTTGAAGAAGATAAATTTGCCAGCATTCCTTCAAAAATCATGTTTGAAAAGTTGAATACTTGGCCTGTGCACAAACAAACAACAACAAATGCTATAGATTTGTTGAACTGATTCTGGTACTCTTTTTAGGAGAGATACAATGTTGAATAGTATGAACAAGAAATTTCCATTGAGGTGAGATAAGACCCTTTTGAAAAGTAACAATGTCTAGTCTTCCCTCATACCCCATCTTTTGTAAAATTTCAACAAGATCTTCCTTAGGCAAAGAAAACATACCTGATTCATCATTTAGTTGCAGATGATGTCTGATGGATTGTTCAGTAATGATGATGGTCTTTCCATCTACCACAGATTTGATTTTGGACATATTTGTATCTTCAATCCGTTCAGTATTTTCCCAGAAGTCAACAAGATGCTGTTGATAGGCTTTAGGATTGATTGTGAGAGCAAACTTGATGTATGAGTTCTTTAAGAACATGACTATGGGTCGAAAATCTTTTGTGCCATCTGGATTTCTTATGAATGCACACATATTGTGAAATACAGAATATTTGAGATCGGTTTTTACTTCTAAGGATTTTAGAGTAGCCATTTGTTTGAGATGAATCTTTGAAATTGATGTTTGAACTTGTTGATTTCAGAGAGATTTTGATCGATTTTGCTTGTGTGGGTGATTTACAGATTGAATTTCTTTGTTACTGATGCAGGGTTTTGATCGAGATTTGCAGAGATTTAGGGTTTATCGTAGGGTTTATCGAATCGAGGTGATGATAATGCTAAACTAATCACATTCTACTATTTATATTTTTCGAATTAACATGCAAAAAGACCGAAATACCCTTCGAATCATAACCCAACGACTATTTTCATGGGGGTCAGTATGGTAAAAATGGTGTATTTTACAGATAACGGTCGATCAGTAGTAACTAAGTATCAGTAGTTGAAACGTCAACAGTAACTGTTGTTTCTATACTTAACCTAATTCTAAGAAAAACCCTATCAGTACTAAGTTGTAAGAGTAAATCATGATCAGTAGAAATGAATAACCAGTACTAAAACATACTTATAAATATAACTATTGTACAAAAACTTTACATATTATATTAAAAGTGAAATTAATTGATTAAAATCATTCCAATACTGCTAACCAAAAAACTGAATCTTCCTACATCAAACGCTTTTGTAAAAAGATCGGCTAATTGATTATCAGTATGAATTTTCTTTACTTTAATTAATTTATTTTCATTACAACCTCTTATAAAATGAAATCTTATTTCAATGTGTTTTGTTTTTGAATGTTTTACTGGATTATTCACAATACTAATAGCACTTTGATTATCAATAAAAATAGGAGTTTTAAGAATAGATATACCAAAGTCTAGGAGTTGATTTTGAATCCATAGCACTTGAGCACAGCAAGCAGATGCAGCTACATACTCTGCTTCAGCAGTTGATGTTGAAACATTTGTTTGTTTCTTGCACTGCCATGACACAAATCTTGATCCAAAGAATTGACATCCACCAGTAGTAGATTTTCTATCTTGACATTCACCACCATAGTCACTATCCGTGTAGGCTATGAGTTCAAATGGTGAGGCGTGTGGATACCAAAGACCAAGAGAAGGTTTTCCATTTAAATATCTGAATATTCTTTTGACAGCTTGCAAGTGTAGCTCCTTAGGTCTTGCTTGATACCTGGCACATACACACACACTATACATAGTGTCAGGTCTTGATGCAGTTAAATACATTAAAGAGCCTATCATTGATCTGTAAAGATGTTCATCTACATCCTCCCCCCTCAACATCAGGATGTAGGTGTTTGTGAGTTTCCATTGGTGTGCTTGCACTTTTGCAGTCTTTCATTGCAAATTTCTCCAATATGTCTCTAACATATTTTGATTGGTTAATCAAAATACCATCAGATCTTTGATTTATATGGAGTCCAAGAAAGAAGTTCATTGGACCCATAGAGCTCATCTTGAATTTGATCTGCATTAATTCTTCAAACTCTTTGCACAGTTGATCATTTGTTGAACCAAAAATGATATCATCTACATATATCTGGACCAGTAGTATATCATCTTTGACTTTTCTTGTGAATAAGGTTTTGTCAATTGCACCTCTTTTAAAATTGTTCTTCAGTAAATATGATGATAATGTGTCATACCAAGCTCTAGGTGCCTGATGAAGGCCATATAGAGTTTTGTCTAGCTTGTACACATAGTCATCATGTTCTGGATCTTCAAATCCTGGAGGTTGACACACATACACTTCTTCTTCAATTTTCCCATATAGGAAAGCACTTTTTACATCCATTTGATAGAATTTGATTTTCTTGAATAAAGCATATGCCAGAAATATTCAGATTGCTTCAATTCTAGCAACAGGTGCATATACTTCATCATAGTCTATACCCTCTTCTTGAGTGTATCATTGGGCTACAAGTCTTACTTTGTTTTTTTATCACAATACCTCTTTCATCTTTCTTGTTTCTGAAGATCCATCTTGTTCCAATGGGTCTTTTTCCTTTTGGTAGAGGTACAAGAGTCCATACAGCTTGTAATTTGAATTGAAGAAGTTCTTCTTGCATTGCTATGATCCAGTTTGAGTCTTTCATTGCTTGTTGAATTTTCTTAGGTTCCTCCTGTGACAGAAAACATTCATACATACATTCATTAGATATTAAACTGATGTTACAAACATTTGAATTTAATGATGAATTGAATTTGCTTCTTGTCTGCATGTTTGAATTGACATCACTTAGGACTAGGTCCAAAGGATGATTCTTTTCAGTTCTGGTGCCGGGAACTTTGTCAACAATTATTTGACTATCAAGGTTTGACTCATTTGAGTCAGGGATTTGTGCATCTGTCCATGTGTCTTCTTGATTGTCTGGACTTTGTGGAGATTCTTCATTGCTACTGGTATCAGTAGTAACATTTTCTTCATTAAGTTCAAATGGTTCATTGTTGTTACTGACACCATTATTGGTAGGTTCATCATCATAACTTTGAGGTTCTGAGTTACTACTGGGATCAGTAGTATCTTGAGAATTGGAGTTGATACTGGCGTCAAGAATGCTAGGGTTATCAGAGTTACTACTGTCCTCAGTATCAACTATGGGATCAGTATTAACTAAGATATATTTCATTATGTCTTGACTGCCATTAAATGTTGAAGATCCTCCTTGCTGGTTTTGATTGTTTGAATTTCCTGCATTGTAGACATAGTTAACATCAAAAGACTTGGTTAGATTATCAATGTTAAATAACCAATCTGGACCATTTCCATGTTCATTCATTAAATTTTCACTGAAGGATACATTGACACTTTCTTCAATGATCCTTAGTCTTTTGTTGAATACTCTGTAAGATTTTCTTTGAGTTGAGTATCCTACAAATATTCCATCATCTGCTTTGCAGTCAAACTTACCAATTTGTTCTCTTGTAATTAAAATTGTACAAGGACAACCAAATGATTTTAGAAAGCTTATTGAGGGTTTTCTTTTATTGAAAAGTTCATAAGGTGTTTTAAAATGAGGCTTAACTATTAATACTCTGTTTTGAACATAACAAGCAGTATTAACAGCTTCAGCCCAAAAAGTTATTGGTAATTTTGAATCTGCAAGCATGGATATGGCTGCTTCAATGATGGTTCTATTTCTTCTTTCAGCTACCCCATTTTGTTGTGGAGTTCTTGGAGAGCTGTACTGCCTGTCAATACCCTTAAGATCATAAAAATTTATTAGATTAGTATTTTTAAATTTTGTGCCATTATCACATCTAATGGCTTTCACTTTGAGATCTCTTGTGTTTTCCAGCTTGATTACTAGATTCTTTATAATTTCACTTGTTTCATCTTTGGTCCTAAGAAAGAAAACCCAAGTATATCTGGAAAAATCATCAGTAATAACAAGACAGTATTGTTTCTTTGCAATACTCATTAAATTTGTAGGTCCAAAAAGGTCCATATGTAAGAGCTGCAAAGGATTTGAAATAGAAGTGATTGTTTTGGTCTTATGAGAAGTCTTGTGTTGATCACACATAAATTCTTTTTGTGGTAATCCAACTACCAAATTCTTTTTGACTAAATTGTTCATATTTTTAAAATTTGTGTGACACATCCTTCTATGCCAGAGTTCTGATTCATTTGTGTTCTTAAGACAACAAATTTGATCTCATTTGAAGAAATGAGTTCTCCCCCTATATCCAGGCAATACATATTATTTCTCCTTGGTGTTCTTAAGACAACAAATTTTTCATCTAAAATAAAATCAGGAGAAAGAATGATGCACTCAATATCTGTAAAAAGAATTTTGTTCTTTTTATCACATACTTGTGAGACACTAACCAGATTGTATTTAAGCTCAGCAACATAAAATACATCATCAAAAGTAATCTTACCATTTGATATTGTACCTTTACCTGTAATCCTACCACCTCTTGGATTTTCACCAAAAGCAACATATCCACCTTCAAAAGACTTGAAATCTCTAAGAATTTGAAGATTTCCAGTCATGTGCCTAGAGCATCCACTATCAATATGCCATGTGCTTCCTTCTCCAGGGATCTGAATGCTCTACACATAAAGTAAATGGATTAGTTAATTTTGGTAACCCAAGCTTGTTTTGTCTTGGGTTCATCCTTTGAAGAGTAAGATTTTCTAAATGAATGAGCTTTGTATGTAGTTTTGGTCATCATTTGTTGTTTAGTACTGGTATTCTGTTTTACTACTGGCCTAGGTATATACCTGTAGTTTTTGGCTTTTGAGTATTTTACTACTGAGGGACCAGTAGTATTTGGGTAATGTGAATTTTTAACATAGTCAGTAGTGTTTTTGTAATTCTACAGACAGCATTGTATTTAGGGTTTTTATCAGTAGTAAACCTGGAATAGTTACTACTGATGTTTGAAAACTTTGAGTACCTTGGAAATTGATTTTGTTTTCCATTATTTTTGAAATAATTATTCTGTTAGGGCTGCCATGCCTGATATTTTGCACAAATCGTTGTGCAGTTCTCCCAAATTTAGGAACTTCAACATTTTTGATTTCTTTAGCTTCTTTAGTTTGTTTTAATTTTAATTCTTTTGCTTTTTCTTTGTTCTCTTTAAATTTTTTAAATTCTTTGCAATTGATTGGATTGAAGTTACAATCTTCAGCTATGTGATTAACTTTGTTGCAAATTAAACATTTGAATTTGGTTGACTTAGCACCTTCAGGCTTTCTTTGTTCTTTTAACTGATTTAAGTTTCTTTGATTTCCCCTTCTTAAGATTGTTGGTATATTTTCTGAATTATATTTAGGGGATTCAGTTTGACTTTATTTGGTATGAAAACTTGTATCAGTTGAATTAGTTGTTTGATCTTCATCAGATAAATCATTATTGGTTTCAGTTTGATTTTTTATTTTTAATTCATTTAATATTCTTTCTGAGCTTGATTTAAGAGGAGGGATAAAATTAGTTGGAGGTGGAACTGCATGATATCCCACTCCATGCACAATTTTTTTAGTGGTTTGATTACTGGTTAATTCATCAATGATCTTAGAACTTCTTTCAAATTTTTTAATAGTTACTTTATTCTGTTCTAATTCCATTTGACATTCTTCTAATTTAATTAAAGTTTCTTTTAATTTTAACTCAGCATTTTCTTTATCATAAGTTGTTTGTAATAATTCATCTTTTATCTTTTTATCTGTTATTTGATAAATTTTGATTTGATTTTCAAGATCAGATATACAACCATTATATTCAATTCTTCTATTTCTATTTAAGATCATCTCATCAAGAGTTTCTTTATTAAGTTTTTCTAATTCTTTGTAAGCTTTAATGCATTCAGGAGTGCAAGGTTTAGAATGTACCTCAGTAGTAGAATCAGTAAAAGCCATAAGAGCTTGATTCTGGGCATGTTCTTCTGCTTGAAAGCTCCAGTCATACCCTTGACCCTCTTGAGATACTAAAGCAGTTGAGTTTGAGGTGCTGTTTTTGTTGTAATTTGATCTTTGATCTTTGCTAGGACATTCTCTGACAAAGTGACCAAGATTACTGCAGTTGTAGCATTTGATTTTGGTTTTGTCAAATCCAGCACGATCACCTTTGTTGTAAGTCATATTTTGCCTGCCAGTTCTTTTGAGGAACCTTTTTGTTCTTAAACTCAGCATTTCCATCTGCCACTTGATGTCCATCTCTTCCAGATCATCAGGATTAAGTTATTCCAAATCTTCACTAATCAATGCAGTGTGCACATGACTAGTGAAAAAGGATTCTCTTGCTACATCTTCAATTCCTGCATTCTTTGTAGCCTTTTGACCTGTTCCTGTACTAGACACAAAAGCAACATTGTTTGAAGGTAAATTAGGAGTTTATTACTTACCTCAGATTCAAACACTCTAAGTTCATTGTATAGTTCATCAAGCTCTTCTCTTCCAGTGCATCTCCTTGTCTATATATAACAGTGTACATAGACCATTCTTCACCAAGAGATCTAAGAAACTTCCTGTTGACATCATTATTGTCTGGTTGAACACCAACTTGATTGAGTTCACCAATAAGCTTGTTGAACCGATCAAAGGCTTGTGACAATGATTCATTCTTCTGGCCTTTGAAGTTTTCAAAGTCTTGCTTCAAAACAGACTTCATGTTCCTTTTAGTACTTTTAGTGCCAACAAACCTCTTTTCAAAGTCTGCCACAACTTCTTAGCATCATCATATTCAACAAATAAATGTTGATAATAATTGGGAATAGCAAGCAGAAGAGTGCTTAAGGCTTTGAGTTCAATTCCTCTGTCTTTCTTTTCTTTTTCACACTTGAGTTTGTCGACTTCAGTTGATGTGGTAACTATTTGAGTCTGGATAGTTTTGTTACCTTCAACAACAACTTCCCACATGGAATAATCAGTAATAAGCATGTATTGCTTAATTCTGTTTTTCCACATCCTAAAGTTGTTGGGAGTGAGAATTGGAATTTTGTTAGCCTGTGTGCTTTCATTGTTATCATACATGATCAACAATTTTGGATTCGAAAGTATGAAACTTTTTATTGTTCTTAATTCGTAGATCTAGAACCTTAATGCTCTGATACCACTTGTCAGGATCGAATAACTCGAACAAGTTATTGAATCACAGATCTACTAACAAAGAGAAGTTACAGCGGATTAACACTCTTTTTATTTGATTAAGAACAATGAAGACTGTAATCGAATAAGAACAATAATAAGAACACAGTTATCACAAAAAGCTTCAATGTATATTGATTAAATCGAACAATACACACGTACGTTTACAATCGTAAGGAACTATTTATAATAGTCCTTGAAGCCTAAACTATTAACCTAGTTATTCTAGGAAACGATTACAATTGAATTACAAAAAGATAAACATTCCTTAACAAACTATACGAAAAACTAGAACTCGATCTGCACCAAATATAGACATCAATAATATTTCAGATCGTCAGTTAAATCCATCATCAGTAGTGTTTCGTGTTTCTGCCCCATCAGTACTATCTTCCATACTTGTTGATCAGTAATAACTGCAGCATCAGTATTAGAATGTTTATATCCCAACAACATTCCTAAGTATCATTATGGATCTACGCGAATGTAGTCTTGGACCTCTTGGTGTAGAACATGATGTTACACACGTGCAATGCTACCATTTGAATTTATTTTTTTGAACGGTCAGTTAGTAAGTTAATGGTTTGAGCCTAAACAGTGACATCCACAAGAGGCAGTATGTCTTCCCTCGAACCTTCCACCTATGGGGAATAAACCCCACGTCTTCAATGGGACTTAAACCCATGACCTTGGTCATGGGCAACACCTTATCTTTTTTCACTAATACCAATAGGCTAGAAGCTTTGGATTTGAAATATTTCTGAATTAAACTTTCAAGAATAGATTACGATAGTTAAATTAATAAACTTTCAAGAATACGTGGTGGGAGTTAAATATGTGCACTCAGTTAGGACAAAAACAAACTCTTACACTTTACAGCATTTGATATGAAGCTCGTCAAAGCACCGCCAAAGAAGCCTTGGCGGCCATACTACACCCCACTACCGCTTAAAACCATGTAACCATGTGTTTAACGCTCGTTAAACCATTTTCTCTTCTTTTATATCTGTTTGTTTTATTTAATTCTGAATTGTTTGAGATATGTTTTTTTGGATACCGAAGCCCAGAGAAGTGTTATATGAATATTAAATGAAGAAGGTAATTTTGAAGTAAATATTAAAATTATGTTAAAAGAGATAAAAATGCCTTTAACATTAATTTAACTTGGCACTATAATTTGATACCAATTTACACATGTATGATATAAAACTAATTAACCATGATTTATGTTATACTGGAAAATGTTTGGCTATTGGTAATAATAGAAAGAGTAGATAAACAGTCTACATTATAGGCTTTATCGGATAATTATTGTTTTTACATTGGCGAATATGTATGTAAGTGGTGACAAATCGACACTAGAAGATATTGGTATGTAATCACTGACTTCTTTTTATATGTCTTTATTTAACCCGGGATTTGCTGATGCAACTAGTTGACTAGTGACCTGATCATCATATCGAGTCGACTAAAAGTTGGATTTTAAACATTGATCAATCGAATAGTGATTTTGGATGCATTACGTTTGGCAATTAATTAAATAATCTAGGGATGAAACTTGTAATTTAGTGAAAATGTAAAGAGATAAAAATTAGAAATAAGGGACCCTAAATGGACCAACTCGAACTCAAAGGAAGCTGCTATGTACAAACAGCATAAGATTCTTCCAGCTGGAACTTCATCTTGTCATCTCAAAAACCAACAACCACATTAAATACCATCTTTAAATCCATACCTTTTTTAAACATTCTTTTTATTCAAGTGGTCAAAAATTTTATTAACTTAAGAGGAAGAATTCTAACTTTTATTAACCTAATTCATACGGACCATACCATTTTTAAATCCACACCTTTTATTTTTGTTTTTATTATACGGTAACTCTTAGACTAACAAAGTCATTATTTTTGTGATACATAATTGATTAACCAAAACCGTAATTTTTCATAATTAAAATCAATTATTTAGGTCATTCTAAGCATTAGGATGACAACACGGCAAACTTGTATGGGAATCCGTCGCTGTCATATATTGCACGAGCATAATCAATATGCATGATGTAATATGGATATTGCACTTTATTTTTCATTAAATGAAAATACAAGAAAACTTATGCAAATTTCCTAGAATTTAAATATGGTATACTTGTAGAAAATATGATACTACACTACGAGGTTTTTAAGAAAAACTTTAGACCAGAAACGTGAGTTCATAAACAAAGAAGAGAAAGACACTGTCAAGTTTATAACAAAAATTTTGAAATTAACTATTTTGCTTTGTAGAGGTAAAACCCTTTTTAATTAAAAAAAAGTTAATTACACAAATGGTCCTTTAAGATGATACCACGTTGCAAGTGTGGTCCTAATCTTTTAATTTCGACAATCTTAGTCCTTTAAGATTACCAATTTTGCACGTTTGGTCCTTTAGACCAATTAACGGTGTTAAATTTTCCTGTTAAGTGACCTCATGTGCAATGCACATGAGGGTATTATCGTCTTTTCTCATTTTTCTTTTTTATTTCTCTTTTTCTTATTTCATCTTCATCCCTTAAAAATTACACCCAATTAACTACACATACATTCACCACCAAAACAGAAGAGGTGGTCACAGGAATGGAACGAAATGGTTACCGGGAATCAAGACGGAATTGTCACCGGAAACTAAAGAGAACGGGCGATGGTGGTTAGTGTTTCTCCGATCAAACAGGAACAAAAATGGGTGGTGATAAAACTAATGCGAAGATTATAGTGGTGGTGTTACTCGGCTGAACAGAAGAGGAACGTGGTGGTGGGTTTCAAAACAACACGGTGGCGGTGGTTAAACGAGCTACGGTGGCTGAATGGAATCAGAACGATGTTCACGGTACGGAAACAAGACGAGCTCGTCTGAACGGAAACAGTAAAAGCTCACTGGAACGTACGACGGCTGTGGTGGCAAAACATAGCCACCCTGCACTTCGATACTTCGATCCTTCATCACCATCGTGTCGCTTTATGTATAAAATCAACATTTACAGCTATTGGTCTAGATTGGCTTGTTCGTCCTCGGCGCCGCCGGTGGGCGATTCGCCTGACTCCACCCGATCTGGTGGTCGTAAATTGTTGGATCCCAACAACACTGACGTGTTGCGTTAAGACTGATTTACGAAGATAAGATAATGAACAACAAGATTTCAATGATTAAGAGTTTATTAAAACAACTTAATACAATACAAAGTTTGCGAAAATAGATAGTACACACTAACTAAAACTCTATACTTGAAATGACACTTTAAATCGCTCAAAACTAGAAGACTATGCAAGGAGAGTTATATCAGCTGATACTAACAGCTGATATCAATGTCCTAGTAATAACTATAGAGGAGTTAATACTTAGACAAATAACTAACTCTCAGAGAATGTTCTTGTGCTATGAATGCTCAAAAGGTGTGTGTAAATGCAAGCATTTACGTCTCTATATATAGCCCAAGATCCGTGTTCCTTTGCCCACAAGTTAGACGACGTGTAAACATATTATTCGTCGATGTGGACTTGTCCATGGAACATTAAATGCTCTTGCATAAGTTATTGTCCTAAGTGTACTTTGTGTCAACTACTTCCGGTACCCTTTCTGACGCACAGTGAAAGGTGTACTACATAAGTACAGAAATAGTTGACTTTCCCTTTACATGCTTGGAGGGACAAACGATGATGATGTACTGACATTATCTTCTATTCCAAAATAGAAGATCCTCATCGTTTTCTTCTTCTTTGAGCAGGAAAGGGAAATGTTCAAAGTGTCAAGAACATTTCCTTTGAGTCTTCATCTGCAGCAGGTACTATCAGCTGATTCCACAATCAGCTGAATAGTCTTCTTCTTGTCTTTGTCCTTTGGTCATACACTTCGAATGATCTCTCGTGAATAGCTGCTGATTTGACTTGTTTTCCTAAAGCTAAGTACGTACTCAGCTGAAGGTTTATTGCATATACTTGCTTCAGCTGAGATACATACTTCAGCTGATATTTATTCTTCTTAGCTATCGATCATCAAATCTTATTTACTTAGTCTTGGGACTAACATAAATGGGTGGAAAAGAATCGTGGTGATGGGATCTATAATGTCCCTCAATCGATTTCTGCTTCTAATCAAGTTTTGAAGTCTGGATCTTCGTCGGTTGGAGTTGCAGCGCCACATGTCACTTTTTCGCCGGATTCTGGCAACGTTTTGGGTAACACGAGTATGCTTAGTGCTCATATTGGTGTGGGGAGTATTTCCCTTAAACCAATTTCAGTTTCCAGTCGGGTTTTGGTACGCCGACTGGAATTACGGGAATCACCGGAAAACCCATCTGGGAGGATGGTGGTAAATTATGTGTAGTTAATTGGGTCTAGTTTTTTGAGGGTTGTTGATGGAGTATTTTAGGATTTCAAATTAGGGTTTTGATTTTGGGGGAAAAAGATGAAGTGGGGGAAGAAGATGAAGTGCGAAAAGATAAAATTACCCTTATGTGCATTGCACATGAGGTCACTTAACAGGAAAATTTAACACCGTTTATCCTAAAGGACTAAACGTGCAAAATCGGTAACCTTAAAGGACTAAGATTATCCAAATTAAAAGATTAGGACCACACTTGTAACGTGGTATCATCTTAAAAGATCATTTGTGTAATTAAATCTTAAAAAAAACGAATCATCTGAGATGCTTTTGTAGGGATAAAAAAAATCTCAGGCTTTAGACTTATAAATAATTTGTACACCATCAAAATTATTATTCATACATCAATAACTCATGTTTTATGATGATATAAAACATATATTGCTTGTATACGGATAAATTTGTACGCCATCAAAATTATTTTGCTTTGTAGAGGTAATAAAACGCTTTATAACTAAAACATCGACATTTGAGATGAATTTATAGAGAGAAAAATCTCAAGTTTTAGGTCTCGTTTGTTTTGACGTAATCTACCGTAATTCTCCAATTGTAATTCAATTACATTACGGAGGGATGTTTGGATAAACTTTTTTTTCGCAATTCAAATACGACGTAATTTTAAATACGATATCCGTTGTACTTGGAATCCGTCCCGAAATTCTATGAGTTCAATTACGGTCCTTTAGTAACTAAAAAATTTAAATATTTTCTATGCTTCAGATTTTAAAATCGTTGAAAAATATTAAAAAATACCACTTATATATTAAAAAAATAAAAAATAATAATTTTTTAAAAACATAAAAAATAATATTTTTTTAATTTTCTTAAAAAAATTTAAAAATTATAAAAATTTAAAAATAATAATAGATAATAAAATTTAAAAAAAATAATCTAAAAAACTTAAAAAAAATGCATGTGTATGGATACAAATTACATAGAAATTACAGTTAAAAAAATTGTAACCAAACAGGTAACCGTATTTAATTACAACCGAATTCAATTCCAACTGAATCTAATTCAACTGAATTCAATTACATTACGAAATATTACGTTGAGCCAAATACCCTTTAGTATTTGAAATAATTTGTAGACCATCAAAATTATTATTGCTACACCAGAATCTCATGTTTTATGATGATATATAATATACTGTTAGTTGTATACGTATAAATTTGTTTTATGGATCAACTCACTTTTTAGAAAAGTGGAGATGGAATTAGAGACCTTTTTCTTTTAATAAACACACCTAAGACTAATTATTTTTTTCTTAATTATATCTAAGATATAAACTCAAAATCGATTGACATGAAGCTCCAAATGGATTGACTAATGATATCATTTCTCATTTTAGAACAGTATATTTTCTAAACCCTTGACGACACTTGATAACTTCTACCAACCATCTCAATGGAGATAAGTAAATAGAGTATTTAGTCCTACAATTTGGTCCTACCAATAGTCCTACTCATTAGATGAAGACACATATTAAAATCAAAGGATAATATTAAATGAGAGAATTTGTGGAGTATACACGTCATCCTATCAAATAGGTATGACTATTGGTAGGAGTAAATAATAGGACTAAATATAATTTCTCAAGTAAATTATACCTGATAAATCAGGGGGATAAATCAAGGGTCCGTGTTCTTTTATACATAAATTGAATTAAAAACATGCTATATCCACTATTCAATGAGTGAATGAGGATAATAAAAACAGGAAAATTTTCTCATTTTGGAAAAATCATATTGTTGATAAGTTCTGACTTCGAATTTAGTTTTGTACCCATAGGGAATTTTTACTTGAAATGAGTAGCTTCATATTGAGTATTTGACTATTTTCTTTCTATGTTACCATTATAAAATGAGATTTAATATTAATTTTTAAGGAAAAGAAAAGAACGAACATATATGGAAGTACTTAAATACGCTTAATTTTACATAATTCAACATAAATGGGAAAAATAGAAAGCAAGGTTTGAACCGGAAAAAGTGGAGGCAGTAGGTGCAAAGTCCTCAAATAGGCGTTAAAGAAGAGAAATCCACTTTAATTATTCAAGCCTTTCACAGCTGTAAATCCAACTTGGATTGAAAAAAAAAAAAAAAACTGCACCACCATGTATATGTTTGTCTGTTGTAGGATTTCAGAATACGATTGATCACAATAATCGAATATTTCTTCGAGTCATGTTAGTACTGCACTTTCCTAGACGATATTTGTCCATAATCTAAAGGTTTCACAGATCCGTTTGAAATAAGACAAAGGATTATTCTTCAATTCTATCAAAGAAGGAAGAACCCGAAAAATCAAATTAATTTCAATGTATGTGTTCATCTGATTATATGAATTAAAGTTCCTGAATGTTATACAACTGCCATGAACTCTACAAAAGGGGGTGCGACCCCCTTCACGACACTCTTTTAGTCCCGACATGTTAATGTATTTACGATTTCACAAATGTGCGTTTTGCATCTCCGAACTCATTTCAGCATAACATATTTGATAACACTAAAATGTTTAACCATATATAATCAATTAATAATCATAGAACTAAATACATGGATCACATATATAAAAGAAAACATAAACTTTTACAGTTTCATGAGTTCAAAATTAAAATAAGTAGTTAAACTAAACATGACGCAACGGATTTAACGTTCAGGAACGGAGCGATAGAACTGAACTGTGAAAAGTTTTGTTAGTTATTATTCTTTATTGAAATTTTTTAAATGGTTCTGGTAACGATAACAAGACGAAACACGAAGCAAATTGTCGTTTCCATGAACACCATATCTCCCATATCCATGGGAAACAGCTGTATGGGATTGTTCATATCGAAAATCTCAACAAACCAATCAGTACAACAGTCCACTGCATGCATACGTACATCTGAGTCATGACTCAGTCTCAATGTCCATATTTTCCATACTTTTATAATTTATATCACCTGACCCGGCCCCCTCTTGCCCTTAATATAAACACACAGTACTCACACCTACCCACTATATGTATTAATTCCATCTCAAGCCTTGTATCCATTTAACATTAGACTATTATTTTTGCTAAATTAGCGTAACATCAATTGACATTACAACTAACTGTCAGTTGTCACACATATACCAACAATACCTCCTCACTTGATATATATCTGATACATACAATACAAACATTTACTAAATACCATACCAACAAAATAACCAGCAAATCTCGTCGTTTGCAATTCCCCGTACCGAAACATTTCAACCAACGCGTAAACTAAAGTGGGCGTGCCAATCACATCAGTTTGAAAAACCCTTCGGTTTTCAACCGAAGGATGAGATGGAAGTGGTCTTTTACATACACATACATTCATACATATCACATACACGTTGTACGTCATTTCGGTTACATGCAATGCACACAGCTGTAATGAAAATGAAGTTTAATCAATGCATTCATTTTTGAAATCATTAGCTAACAATAAATTAACAATACTCTTCCCTAAATATGCTTAACAGATATCATATTCAAATAATTTTTCACCAAAACAGCGACCATTTTATTCAAATACATAGTTTGAAGCTTAAATTTCCTATTCAGATATTAACCATTTGAGAAACTCTAAGCAAACTCCATATATGTTGATTTTGCCAATATAATTTAAGTAAAACAAGAAAATTAACGTGACAAAGTCTCTAATTTCAGAAATTGTAACCAAACAGCTAATCAAACTTTTACATGTTATGGAAATGAATCGAGTATATATAAAACTAAAAGTAATTACAAAATTACCTAAAAATTAAACTTAATAATAAATCTAATATATTAATTGTTAATTTTTTCTTCTATACCCATAGTTTAATTTCAGTTGATTTGCGATCTGATGTATCTGAATCTCATCTTAAACATTAGTAATTCTTCAAAACTAAATTGTGTCAAAAGGCAATTCAACCTTACACGAGGCCCTTAATTTGGATTATATATTGATAACAAATCATTAATCTTCTTAATTTATTGTTGTTCACCGACCTTTTGCTTCAGATTAACGTAACGTGTCCACCAAACAAAACTTATTTTTTCTTGCGTTTCAAGCAACTCTGCTTCATGCTTAAACTTAAGTTCAAAATGGTATACTTCTTGGGTATCAATAACTAATATTTTCTCATTTTTGATAGTTTTAAATAAGTAGTGCACTTTATAATTATATTTACTTTATTTGTAAAAAATAAAATAAAGAGCTTATATATACTAACTATTTTCTTTAATATAATGAAATGACAATTTTATCCTCACTTTTAATTATATACATGATTAAAATTTCTTAATTAAAAAGATATAGTACTCATCCTCATTATAAATATCCAATTTAATAAGTATATTCTAACACTTATTATGATATCTTGCATACAAAAACCATGAAATTAACATAATATCACTTTAAGTATATTAATTCATTAATTGTGTTATGTAAATAAAATGAAGATTCAAGTTACGAACCTTTTTCTTTTTTGGTAATAATATGCTATTTGAGAAAGTAAAAGCAACTCGATGTATAGATGTAGTTTTTCTTTTTCGTTTTCCATTTTGAATTGAAGTGAGTGAAGATTATGAACGACCCACTTTAGAGGTAAAATTGGAACGAACCCCAAAAATGGAAATACGTAACATGGCAAAATAAAAAAGGGAAAAAAAAGTTCCGAATGTGAACTGCCGTGATTAAAGCAATTCATTAGATCTGACTACAAGAATCACCCTTACTTAGTACAATATTTACAACATTGCCACCCATTTTCTATTCCGGTATGGCAGTCAACATTGCCATAAAGTTCCGCCTCCTACCACTACCACCGCCACCGGGTGCGGCGGCACGACCGCCTCTCCTCCCGTTTCTTGTCTCAAAAACACCCGCATCTGCCACCCGACCCGAATATTTCGTATGGCATTTCTCTCCTGCCAACATCGACACGTTTTTCCGGCGACAACCAGCCAATGCGGCACTGGCTTTCACCGCCAATGCAGCCATCTCCTCCGGCTGAAGCGGGTGTCTCAACCTTGTCAACGGAAGTGCGAAATAAATTTGACCAAGCTGAAGCTCGTCGTCGTCGCTAATAGCAGACACAACGTCGTCAAATTCCATCTCGTCGGAGTTACAAATGAAGGTGGACGGATTCTTTTGTAAAACATACGATACTTTAACTGGGTACGAGAATTCCTGTAATCTGCCGTCGTTTGATATAAGTTTCGCCGTGGCTACCGCCGTCGATTCGCATGAGCTGCAAATACCCATGGTTGTGGAAATGGGAGGTAGAAAGTAGAATATGTTTGAAGTGTTGTGGGGGTTGAAGGCATGGTATATATATATATAGGGGTGTTAGACTAGCCACCTTATTGGAGGGTAAAGTTGTAATTCCAAGGAGTGGAATTTTAATGGATTTTAATTATAAAGGGAGCATAGGTGGGCCCAACCAAGCTGTGAGGTGTTGTTGACAGCGGAGGAGATCGATATGTTCTTAAACCAACACCCATGAGTTTAGAGAAATTTACGAAAGGAGGGACTTATGTGTCGTTTTGTGGGTATTTTGTTCGTTTTAATTTTTTACTTTAGGGGTAAATTAAATATGACGTCTGCGGTCCAGCTAAAATAAGTAAATATTGCAGACCGTTTGGGTTAATGCATGGATGATCATGAATGTGCACAGTCAGCTGCAGTTTTTTTTAATGGCATTTAATTTAGTCTATTTTTTCATGAAGATGCTTGAACTCATGACAATATGTAATCTAATTTAGTCTATTGAAGGTACTTGAACTCATAATCAATACATTACGAATAACAATTTAAACATTTTACCTTTACCACTAGACTACAAACCATTATGTAACTCCGGTTAAAAACCAAGAATATTTGCAAAGTATTAAATTATATTACTCCCTCCGTCCCACAAAAAAGTTTATATTTTTCACTAAACTTTTGTCCCACAAAAAAGTTTACATTTCTCATATTTGATGGACCCCACATTATAAAATATTATTATTGTTAAGAACCCCACCATTTATATCCACTAACTATCTTTCTCTCTCCAATCCAACCTTATATTTTAATCAAAAGTATTACTAGTGACCCCACCACTAACTATCACCTAAAATCTTGTGTCCAAGAGAAATGTAAACTTCTTTGTGGAAGGGGGTACATACTAATTAATATATATTTTTACATATTGGTTCCAATTTTAAAGACATAATAGTAATATTATTCATCATATCTTTACATGGAATGGCTTCTAACCTTAAAGATGACAACTCAAGGCTATTATGATGATGATTTACCTGTATTTATAGTTTCATTGTAATTTGTAAGCTTAGCAAATGGAATTTTTTTCCTCATCTCTTGAGAAAAAATTATTGTAAAATCCAGACTTTCTTCTTTTTTGGATTAAAAATAAACCAAAGTGTAATTTAGCTTGTTTTGGGTTAGATGATGACTATGACAAGGTTTGTTTTCTGTTGCTGCTAAAAAAAATTCAAATATTTAATTTCGATGACCCACAATATACAATAAGCTTTTGACAAATCTTTTCGACTAAGAAATCACTTTTTAACGAGTGAAAATAATACGAAATACCACAGAAAAAGAAAACTAAGGGCTCGAGGCAAAAGTGCACGTTCCTCCCTTACAATTTTGAAGTACACGGAATATAAAATCTTTAATTATACTTTGTAGTGTTTAATATATTTATTCAATTGAAATCCCCATTATTACTTGATG
Source organism: Calendula officinalis (assembly GCA_963853835.1). Classification (NCBI taxonomy): domain Eukaryota; kingdom Viridiplantae; phylum Streptophyta; class Magnoliopsida; order Asterales; family Asteraceae; genus Calendula; species Calendula officinalis. The sequence goes on along the minus strand of OY970822.1, from coordinate 11,711,834 downwards.
CAACTTTAGTTTGTTGGGACATATAATTGGATCGTCTTACTACATTTTAAAAATCAAAAATGTCAACTTTAAAATTTGGACCACCACCATTATTGGTTTCCATCATATCATCTTAAATATTTTTAACAAGCTTTTGTAGTTATGTTGATTTGTTACTTGGCTAACTTAGCATGACGATTAGGATATTTGGATATTCAGCTGCTTACTATTTATTTGATATTTTTATTTTCAACCTTAAAAAGAAAAAAAACATAAACAGTTTTGGGATTTAAGTTCGTTAAGCTGCTAAATTTGTAATAAAAAATAAATTAGGACAGGATTTTTTAATCACATCTGAAATATCATAAAAGAAGATATTAGTAGGCTAAACATAATATCTGATTCACTTTAATTATATTTAGACCGTTGTGTCAATGGGCATGTCGGCCGTGCCTTCGGTTTTATCAGTTTCATTTAACCGTTGGCACCATGTCTTCGGTTAAAGGGAAAAAGTAAATTTCTTTATTTATCCGAAGTGAAGAGACGAGAAAAATGGGGGGTCTAAAGAGTATTTTAATACAACTGTAGTAATCTTATATGTGTATATTTTATAATGTATGAGATCCAAAAAATGAAGAAAAAATATATTATTAGTATGCGTATCAGTTGAAATATCAGTTGGCTTATGTGACGTTAATATGACAAAAACTAAATACATCAGCCGATGTATAAATGGTTATAATCTTATTAAACTTAAGAATACGATGAATGATAACAATTTGAACTAGTTGTGACGAATAAGTGCAAAAGACAATTCCTCTAGAGTCTAGACCTTATGGTGATTTCATATCATGTTTCCTATCCTGTCATTTCTAAAAAACATTATTTGGTCCACTCATAATGTTTTTACATTCTTATATATAATATCTGCACATAAACGTCGACATCTTTTTTTGTTATTCAAATGTTAGCCCAGCTTACTTTTTTTTTTTAAGTAACAAATTTCATTAAAATCGAACAAATGCACATACCATACAAATACAGCCCTCAAGGCAGAGAAGCCGGAAACAACAAGATAAACAAGACTTCTAAGATGACCCAAATAACCGAATTTGACGTTGAATGCTGACCATTCGAATCAAATATGCTAGCTGAACGTATATTAATGAAAGATTTAACATTTAAATATAACAATACGCCTAATGATAAGAGTTTTTATATGACTTTCTAGAATTTATGAATTTGATCCCCTTCTAGCTAAACAATTACAAGATAGTCAATTGAATTTCATAAACACACACAAGATTATAAGGTACTAAAATTTCAAGCATAAACTCAATTACTTGAGAGAATCGAGAATACTCTTTAAAAAAATAAACACATAATATCATATTATTTTAGTATTACGTATATTTTATTATGGTATACGTGGCGTGGGTGGGGGATAGTGTGCCACGTTGTCAAGGTTTAGCTGATGACGTGGCAGAAGATGTCCAAGTGGCATTGCTTACTAAACAACCGCAACACCTTCCGCAAAGGCCATATATGCATATGCTGCTTGTTGGCTGTCGCCTCAATCACCTAAATAATTACTCCGTATAACTTTTTTATTTTTTTATTTTCATAAATTTTGCAAACAAATCTAGAGAAATATAACAAAGCCTACAGAAAAATCCAGTTTTAGGACATAATTTCCACAGTGATGGGTACATCAAAGCAGATCTTTTAAAATATAACGTGCGAGCTGCACATGACATTTAAACGTAAATAAAGAATGTTTAAAGTAATTAAAGAAAATCGTAATGGAAATGGAAATGGCAGCTAAATAATTATAGTATATGCATTAAATAATGGAATATCTTATTAGTATTTTATAATATTCTAAGTAATTTCTTAATAATATACAAAATTTTGGACGGAAAAGGTTCAAAAAGACGTTTGCTAAAGTATTAGAAATAAGATACTATGGATAAAGATGAAAGAAGAATCTAAATTATGTTAATCTAATGCATTTAGGTAGTATAAAAGGAGATTTCCATAATCATGATCAAATACAAACACTTTCTAAATTGTACTTTCTCTCAACAAATTATAAATCATGCAACTTTCAATGACTACGATTCTACGAAGAAACTTCGTACAAAACTATTATCCTTTTAATATAATTATAAGAAAAAGGTGACTCTATTATATAATATTTTATCCTAATTTCAAGCTAATTAACATAATTTAGTGTTTTTTTTTTGTTACAATACATATAATAACCGAAAAGGTATAGTTGAGGGTGTAAAGATTCCATTAGTTCGATCATTGTATATTTTATAGAGGTGTTTTAAAATATCCAAATAGCTTTTACAAAAACAATTGATATCCGGTAATCCAAATGTCTAAAATATCTAAAAAAGTAGAAGATCCGAAAAATATCTGACTCCGATTTTTTGAATAATTTGTATTTTCCGGATTGCGAATATCCGAATTTCAGATACCAGCCGATCCGGATATCTGGATTTGTGATCAGTGACAAGGATGAGATGTAGTAAATAATTTCTTAAAATAACATTTTTACAAATTGATTTATATTGTTTTTACAATACGTAACAAATGACTAGTTGAAGTTTGGAAACAACGCCGCTAAGTTTAGACAGAGTACATTATAAACAAAACTTTGGCCACCTAGGGCAGATCATTATAATCAGAAATAATTTTGATATAAAAAAAAGAAACAATTGAAGGACATGTAGAATACTGTAATCTGCTTCTAGGCTTCACACAAAGTTTCTATGTAATCATACAAAACGGAAGGCCATCATGTGCACACCATTATGAAAAGTTATATCAACCTTGATGACTAACAAACAATACGATGATCGATTCGTACATGGATAAATAGGAATGTAAATATAATAAAAATGAGTTATTACAAGTGATGTAACGTTCAAACAACTTAATTTAATGGTCTTCTAACATTAACTTATCACAACGGGACAACATTTTTTCATTCGATCAATATGTTAATTTATGTTCTTTAATTATCAACGGATATATTTAATTATGATGATTTGGTTTCAAGTGCAGTACTAATACACCAATTGAAGTTACCAAATGCCAACATAGGCGCGGTCGAAGCCATATCATATTTTTGGAGCTAAATTTGTAGGCTCCCTATCGCTATTGAGAAGACCTATAAAGTCGAAGCAATATGTAACATGGCGGACATGAACTTGGGACATGTTTTGTCGGCGAAGACAATGAGAACGTTGCAATTTATAGCACATGATAAAGTTCACATCTTCACATGGGAAGGGAAGGAAAGAAAACTATACGTATTAATACCGATAGGAGTAGTAACTCTTCTTTTAAAAGTTTTAGAAAGTAGTCAAGTACCGAGTACGAGAACAATTCGAGGTTAATGTTAAGGCATAAACACAAATATATAAGGCTTAAGTTTTAATAACCTAGTGGTATTAATGTATGAATTAAAATGTTGCCCATAACACTTACAGTTGGATAATAGGAATATATTAGGTGACCCTTAAAAAGAAAAGAAAAGAAGAGCCTATAAAGACGGTTTCAGGGAAATTAAACGCATACTTTTGGAGATAAATAAGGTAATCATTAACGCCTTGCTACTTTCTGTAAAAAAGAATAGTCCATATTGAGTGGTCAAAATGATTTGAGTTAAATTGAGAAAGTAGTCAACGGAAGCTACATACCGCGAGAACTTGAATAACACTGAGCTCATTCACAAATAAGAATTCAACTAATTTCACGAACCACATTCCACAACGTAACGAGAATTAATGTTTGGATTCAATGGTTCGGAATCTCGTTTAAACTTTTAATCCAAATGCATTTAATTATTTAAGTTTGTACATTTAGAAAACATATATTGTTTATCGACTTCCTGCTTCTTTCCCCTTGGGAAGATAATATACAAAACTAAACAAATGGACCAAAGGATTCGAAAAGGAAACAAAGTCATAGAAAGATTGACAGAATTTAATAGAGAATTTAGTCAGTTGCATGTTTAAGAGCACCCAAAACCACCGGCAAAACAACACAAAATCTGTAGTTGCAGAAATCTGCGTTTAAATTATTATAATCATGTCCATTTTTAAACCATGTAATGTCTGCATTTATGCAGCAAGATTCTAGGAACTATCTATACGAAGATTTCGGACTTGATATTCTTCAAAAACGCGTATCAGTAGTAAAACTCATCACCAGTAGTAAATGTGTAACATCAGTAGTAAATCTGGTGATCAGTAGTAAGTCCAGAAACCATCGTCAGTAGTAACTACTAAGATCAGTAGTATCTTCAATCTTTGCATGATCAGTAGTAACTATACACCAGTATCAACTTCTTCAGTAGTAACATATTCTGCCCTATCAGTACTAAGTATGATCAGTACTAACTGCAGCATCAGTATCAAGTTGATCTGTGTTTTGTACTAACAATCTCCCCCTAAACTTATTGATTATCTTTTAATCAATCAAGTTTCTTTTTACTTATTCTTTTTCTGATCTTCTAACAGCTTTGCTCTTTTCTGATCACCTTCTAAAGTCTGTTGGTTCCTTTTATTTCTTTGTGCAATAATATATTTGCTGATTCTTTTAACAAATTCATTCAATTTGTTTTGGAGCATCACAGCATCATGTGGTTTAATAAAGTTCATGCACCAAAGTTGATAAAGAGTTTTCTCAGAATGAGGATACTCTTTCTCATAAAGGAATAGATCACATTTCTTACTTGTATATTCAAAGAAGTACATATTGACAGTTGGCAGCACATTCCAGGCTTGAACATTCTCTGGATTTGTAAACTTCTCTGAATAATTTTCTGATGATTTTGGTTTGTTGATGAAGCCTTTGCTCATAGAACCTCATTCTCTTGTTGATGGTATTGACATGCCTTTTCATGGCAGCCATTGTTTTCCCTTGGTTTGTTAAATATGTAAGGCAATTTTGTACAGTGGATTCAAGAGAATCCACTTTTTCCGTCAATTGGTTGATTTTAATACTGCCCTCACTCCATCTAGCAAGATCATCGGGCTCACTAACAGGTACATTGGTTTTAAGGTTTTCCTTCCTTTCCATCAATTCCACAGATCTGCCCTCATCACTGCTTGGTGATTCATTGGGTCTTTTAGACATTCTCTTCTTCCTAGAAGAAGCAGAGATGTCCCCCCTTGTGGTTTCTTGGCACCGGGGTCCTTTAAGTAATTCCTCAAAAGAGTCATCACTTAAAGTTGCCGAGGTTTGGGTCTTAGTGATGTTTTCACTATCATGTGCACCCACCTTTGGGGCATCAGTAGTGAAAGCCCTCTCCTCATGTCCTCTCTCCTCCTTGGAGGACAACTCTTTGAGCCTGGGGTGTGACTCGATTTGTCCCCTGGTGTCCTTTAAAGATAATTTCTTTCTTTTATAAATTGTGGAAATGTTTTGGGTTTTGTCTGGTAGGTCTTCCACAGAGTGAAGAGTAGCACTCTGCAGATTTAATTCAAGTTCCTGGGACACATTCAGGACTTCTAAGTTAGTGGGTGATTGAGTGGCTATATGGGGTGGTGTTTGGGCTGTATTTGGGGGTGATGGAGTGGGTTGGGGTTCAATTTGGGTTATATCTTTGATTGAACCCTCTCCAAGGGGTGTGTGATCTTGGATCATATTAGGAAACAGAGGGGTTTACTTGCCCGAAAATTTAAATTGTTTTCTCATATTTGAGAAAACTTTCTTGTTCAACTCTGGAATTGTAAAAATATTTTTGGGAGTTGACAAGTTTTGTAATTCAATGTTTATGATATGTTGGAGAAATCTGGGATACATTAAAAATTTTGAAGAATTAAGATTTCCCAACATACCTTCAAAAATCATGTTAGAAAAATTGAATACTTGGTCTGTGCATAGACAGACAACAGCAGATGCTATTGCCTTGTTAAACTCATTCCAAGTACTTCTTTTCGGAGAAATACAATGCTGAATAATATGGACAAGAAATTTCCATTGTGGAGAGAGAAGACCTTTTTGAAAAGTGACTATGTTTAGTCTTCCCTCATATCCCATTTTGTTTAAAATTTCAGCAATGAATTCCTTAGGAAGAGTAGTCATACCTGAATCATCGTGTAGTTGAAGATGTTATCGAATAGATTGTTCTGTGATGGTGATCGTTTTTCCATCCACAGTTGATTTTATCATTGGTACAGTTGCACCCTCCGTTCTTTCAGCATTGGTCCAGAAATCCACCAAGTGCTGTTGGTATGCCTTCGGTTTCACCGTTAATGCGAATCGTATGTAGGAATTTTTCAGAAAGTTCACAATTGGTCGGAAATCCTTTGTTCCGTCTGGATTGCGTAGAAAGGCACACATGTTGTGGAACTCTGAGTATTTGAGATCGGTTGGAACATTGAGAGATTGTAGAGTTGCCATTTTGTGGAATTTTGTGAAGAACAGAAGTGAATTTTGTTATTGACGAAGGGTTTTTTTTTTTTGATCGTAAGTTAGGGTTTATCGAGAAGATTTAGCAAATCGAAGTGAGGATAATGTTAAACTAATCGACTGCCGCCTTTTATATCTTTCGATTTAACCTGCAAAACTACTAAAATATCCTTCGAATCATAACATAACGGTTATTTTCATGGGGGTTAGTTTGGTAATTGTGTTTCTGAAAGACCAGTAGTAAATAAGATATCAGTAGTAAAACGTCAGTAGTATCTACTAACATCAGTAGTGACTAAGGATTTTGACATCAGTAGTAACTATAGACATCAGTAGTAACTATTGACACACAAGACCAGTAGTATATGTGAATACCAGTAGTACTGACTTACCAGTAGTATTTGTGTAAACCTAATACACACCAGTAGTATTTAACTACCAGTAGTATTTTGTGCACATCCCTACACACCAGTAGTACAGATATACCAGTAGTAAAACACTTAAGTAAATAAATAATATTTTACAACACTAACTTTACACATGATTTTAAATGAGATTTTAAGTTATTAAAATCATTCCAATACTGCTAACCAAGAAGTTGAATCTTCCTACATCAAATGCTTTTGTAAAAAGATCTGCTAATTGATCATCAGTATGGATTTTAACTACTTTGATTAATTTCTTTTCATTACAATCTCTTATAAAGTGAAATCTTATTTCAATGTGTTTAGTTTTTGAGTGTTTTACTGGATTATTCACAATACTAATAGCACTTTGATTATCAATAAAAATAGGAGTTTTAAGGATAGAGATACCAAAGTCTAGAAGCTGATTTTGAATCCACAGTACTTGAGCACAGCAAGCAGATGCAGCTACATATTCTGCTTCAGCAGTAGATGTTGATACATTTGTTTGCTTCTTACATTGCCATGACACCAGTCTTGATCCAAAGAATTGACATCCACCAGTAGTGGACTTTCTGTCTTGACATTCACCTCCATAGTCACTATCTGTGTAGGCTATGAGTTCAAATGGTGAATCATGTGGATACCATAGACCTAGTGATGGTTTGCCTTTCATGTATCTGAATATTCTTTTAACAGCCTGCAAGTGTAGTTCTTTGGGTCTTGCTTGATATCTTGCACACACACAAACACTATACATAATGTCAGGTCTTGATGCAGTTAAGTACATCAAAGAGCCTATCATTGATCTATATAAGTGTTCATCTACATCCTCCCCCTCAACATCAGGATGTAGGTGTTTGTGTGTTTCCATTGGTGTACTAGCACTTTTACTGTCTTTCAAGTCAAACTTTTCCAAGATGTCTTTGACATATTTTGATTGATTTATCAAAATACCATCAGTTCTTTGATTGACTTGGAGTCCAAGGAAGAAGTTCATTGGACCCATGGAGCTCATCTTGAATTTAATTTGCATCAGTTCTTCAAATTCTTTGCATAATAAATCATTGGTTGAGCCAAAGATGATATCATCTACATAAATTTGTACCAGTAATATATCATCTTTGACTTTCTTTGTAAACAAAGTTTTGTCAATGGCTCCTCTTTTAAAGTTGTTCTTCAATAGGTATGATGATAATGTGTCATACCATGCTCTTGGTGCCTGATGTAGGCCATATAGAGCTTTATCCAATTTGAACACATAATCACCATGTTTTGGATCTTCAAAACCTGGAGGTTGGCAAACATAGACCTCTTCTTCAATCTTCCCATATAGGAATGCACTCTTCACATCCATTTGATAGACTTTGAATTTCTTGAATGAAGCATATGCTAGAAATATCCTTATGGCTTCAATTCTAGCAACAGGAGCATATACTTCATCATAGTCTATTCCTTCTTCTTGAGTGTATCCTTGGGCTACAAGTCTGGCTTTGTTCTTGATCACTATACCTCTTTCATCTTTCTTGTTTCTGAAGATCCATCTTGTTCCAATGGCTCTTTTTCCTTTGGGTAGAGGTACAAGTGTCCAAACAGCTTGTAGCTTAAATTGAAGGAGTTCTTCTTGCATTGCCTCAATCCAGTTTGAGTCCTTCATTGCTTGTTGGATCTTCTTTGGTTCATCCTGAGACAGAAAGCATTCATACATACATTCATTAGCAATTAAACTTATATTACACATATTTGCAGTTAAGCTTTTGTTTAATTTGCTTCTTGTTTGTAGTGGTGAGTTAACATCACTTAGAACAAGGTCTAATGGATGGTTCTTTTGAGTCCTTGTAGTTGTAGCTTTATCAACCACTAGTTGATTTTCAAGATTTGACTCATTTGTCTCAGGTAGTTGTTCTTCTAGAGATCCTTCATTGTCATTGATATTTGGTTCATCATCATTTTGGTCAGAGTTACTACTGCTATCATCTTCATTGAGATCAGTAGTATTGATGTTGTTACTGGTATCAGTAGTATCTTGAGAATCTCGGTTATTATTGGGACCAGTAGTATTTTGAGTACTATTACTGGTACCAGTAGTATTTGAATTACTACTGTCCTCATTCTCAGAGTTACTACTGGTTCCAGAATTTGAGTTATTACTGACATCAGTATTAACTACTGGAGCAGTATTAACTACAATGTATCTCATTTCCTCTTGACCAGTATTAACTGATGATGTTCCTTCCTTTTGATTGTGACAATTTGAATTACCTGCATTGAAATTCATGTTGGAATTAAAGGATTTGGTTAGATTGTCTATATCAAATAGCCAATCTGGACCATTTCCTTGTTCATTAGTAACATTTTCATTAAAGGATACATTTATGCTTTCTTCTATTATCCTTAGTCTTTTGTTGAAAACTCTGTATGATTTGCTTTGAGTAGAGTATCCCACAAAGATTCCATCATCAGCTTTGCAGTCAAACTTACCAATTTGTTCTCTTGTAATCAAAATCGTACAAGGACAACCAAATGATTTCAAAAAGCTTATAGAAGGTTTTCTTTTATTAAAAAGTTCATATGGTGTTTTAAAATGTGGCTTCACTATTAATACTCTGTTTTGAACATAACAAGCAGTATTAACAGCTTCTGCCCAAAAAGTAATTGGTAATTTTGAGTCTGCAAGCATTGATCTTGCTGCTTCAATGATGGTTCTATTTCTTCTTTCAGCTACACCATTTTGTTGTGGAGTTCTAGGTGAGCTGTATTGCCTGTCAATACCTTTAAGATCACAAAAGTTAATTAAATTAGCATTTTTAAATTCTGTGCCATTATCACATCTTATGGCTTTCACTTTTTGATCAGATGTGTTTTCCAGTTTGACAATTAAGTTCTTTATGAGTTCACTTGTTTCATCCTTTGTCCTGAGAAAGAAAACCCATGTATATCTGGAAAAGTCATCAGTAATAACAAGACAATATTGTTTCTTTCCAATACTCATTACATTTGTAGGTCCAAAAAGGTCCATATGTAAGAGCTGTAAAGGAACAGAAATAGAGTTCACAGTTTTGGACTTATGAGAAGTCTTGTGTTGTTTACCTTTTAGGCATGCAACACAATGATGATCACACATGAATTGTTTTTGAGGTAGTCCAATGACCAGATTTCTTTTTACTAAATTATTCATGTTTCTAAAATTTGTGTGACACATCCTTCTATGCCATAGTTCTGATTCAGTAGTGTTTGCCTTGGATATAAAGCAGTTGACCTCATTTGTAGAAATGAGTTCTCCCCCTATATCTAGGCAATACACATTATTTCTCCTTGGAGTTCTTAAAACAACATATTTTTCATCTAAAATAAAGTCAGGAGAAAGAATGATGCACTCAATGTCTGTGAAAAGAATTTTGTTCTTTTTATCACAAACTTGAGACACACTGACAAGATTGTATTTTAGTTCAGCTACATAAAATACATCATCAAAGGTAATTTTGCCATTAGTAACAGTACCTTTACCTGTAATCTTACCTCCTTGGGGATTCTCACCAAATTCCACATATCCTCCATCAAATGACTTGAAATCTTTAAGAATTTGCAGATTTCCAGTCATGTGCCTTGAGCATCCACTATCAATATGCCATGTTCTTCCTTCTTCTGGGATCTGAATGCTCTGCACAATTGAGTAAAGGATTAGTTAAGTTTGGGAACCCAAGCTTTATATGTCTTGGGTTCATCCTTTGAGAAATAAGCTTTTGGGGATTTAACTTTAAATACTTTTGGTACCCATACTTGTTTAGTACTGGTGTTTTGGTTTACTACTGCCCTTTTGAAAGTATTACTGGTGTGGGTATTTCCTACTGATCTTGGTTTATACCCGTGATTTTTTGCTTGTGAATACTTTACTACTGATGGACCAGTAGTATTTGGGTACTTACCATGTTTAGAATGACCAGTAGTGTTTTTAGGGTTGACACCAGTAGTATTTTTGAAAGTTGTTTTGGGAGCAGTAGTATTTTTGAAATTAGGGTTTTTACCAGTAGTATTCTTGTATTTGTACCAAACAGCATTATAATTATGATTAACACTAGTATTAAAGTTGTTAAAATTTCTACTGGTGTTGGAAAATTTAAAATATTGTTTATTTTGAGTGGATTTTCCATTGTTCTTGAAGTAATTGCTGTTCTTTGGGCTTCCAACTCTTCTGTTTTGCACAAATCTTGGTGCACTTCTTCCAAATCTTGGAGTTTCAGCAATTGGAGTTTTTATTTTATTTACTACTGAAGGATCAGTAGTATTTTTTAACTTTTGATTTTTAGTATTTTCTTTAAAAATTTTAAATTCTTTTAACTCTTTGCAGTTTATTGGATTGTAGTGACAATCCTTTGCTAAATGGTTCACTTTGTTGCAAATAACACATTTTAATTTTTTATCTTGAGCCTTTATGATTTTTCTTTGTTCTAAGAGTTGGTTCCTATTTCTTTGGTTTCCCCTTTTTAGAATTTTGGGTATATTTTCTGCATTATATTTAGGAGAATCATTTGGACTTTGAGCTGTGTGAAAACTTGTATCAATTGATTTTGGTGATTCAGTTTGAGAAATTGTAAATTCAATTGATTGATCATCATCAGAAGAATCATTTGATTCAGATGGTTCATTAGGTGATTCAGTTTGATCTTCAGTTTTTAATTCATTAATAATTCTTTCTGAACTGTTTTTAAGTGGTGGAATGAATTTATGTGGAGGTGGTACAGCATGATATCCCACCCCATGAACAACCTTTTCTGTAGTTTGATTATTAGTTAATTCATCTAGAATTTTAGTGTTTCTTTCAAACTTTTTAATTGTTAATTTATTTTGTTCAATTTCAAGCTGACATTCTTCTAATTTACTTGTTAGTTCTTTATTTTTTGTTTCATAAAACTCTTTCTCATCCACAGCCTGAAGCAATTCTTCCTTGATCCGTTGATCAATCATCTTGTACACCTTTATTTGATGTTCTTGATCAGCAATCACACTATCAAACTCATGATTTCTTCTGACTGCTTTTGCTAAATCTTCATTTAATTTATTGTTTTCTTTTTCTAAGTTTTTAACAATTTTAGCACATTCAGAAGTACAAGGTTTAGGTTTTACCTCAGTTTTATTGTCAGTAAAGGCCATGAGAGCTTGATTTTGAGCATGCTCTTCTGCTTGGAAGCTCCAGTCATATCCTTGTCCTTGTTGAGAAACAAGAGCAGTTGATTTTGATCTTTTGTCTGGTTGAGGACATTCTTTTGCAAAGTGACCAAGGTTGTTACAGTTGTAACATTTGACTTTAGTTTTGTCAAATCCAGCTTTGTCACCTTTGTTGAAGTTGAGGCTTGTCCTACCAGTTCTCTTTAAGAATCTTTTTGTCCTTAGGCTCAGCATAGCCATCTGCCATTTAAGATCCATCTCCTCAAGATCATCTGGGTTCAATTGTTCCAAGTCATCACTAATCAATGCAGTATGCACATGACTAGTGAAGAAGGATTCTCTTGCAGCATCCTCAGAATCTGCAGCCTTTCCTGTGAAGGTTTCCTGACCTTGACCTGTACTAGAGACAAATGCAGCATTATTAGAAGAAATAGAAGGGTTCTTTTGGTTTACCTCAGTTTCAAACACTCTGAGATCATTGTAGAGTTCATCCAACTCCTTTTCTTCTAGAGCATCTCGTTGTCTATATACCACTGTATACATGGCCCATTCTTCACTAAGGGATCTTAGGAACTTCATATTGACATCTTCTTGATCCATCTTAACCCCAACCTGGTTAAGTTCACCAATTAGTTTGTTGAATCTGTCAAACACTTGAGTGAGTGTTTCATTGGGTTTTCCTTTGAAGTTTTCAAAGTCTTGTTTGAGAACAGACTTCATGTTCCTCTTGGTGCTCTTAGTCCCAACGAATCTCTTCTCCAGTGCTTCCCATAGTATTTTTGCATCATCATATTCAACAAAGAGATGTTGATAATCGTTAGGAATGGCCAGTAATAGAGTGCTTAGAGTTTTGAGTTCGATGCCCTTGTCCTTCTTTTCCTTCTCACACTTAAGTTTGTCTGCCTCAGTTACAGAGCTACTTGCTTGACCAGGACCAGTTTTGTTTCCTTCAAGAACAACTTCCCACATAGAATAATCTGTAATAAGCATGTATTGCTTAATACGATTTTTCCACATCCCAAAGTTGTTGGGAGTGAGTATAGGAATTTTGTTGGCCTGGGTGCTTTCATTATTATCAGTCATGATTAATAATGTGTGTTTTAAAGATTAAAACTTTTTGTTGTTCTTAACAAATAGTAGATCTAGAACCAATATGCTCTGATACCACTTGTCAGGATCGATTAACTATAGAGAAGTTAATAAACACCTTTAGATCTAATTGAATATAGAAGTTGCAGCGGATCAACACTATATCAATGTAATTAAGAACAATGAACTGTAAATAATATGCGAAAGTATTAAGAACACAGTTTCACAAAAAGCTTCAATGTATATTATTGAGTTAACAATACACACGTACGTTTACAATTCGTAAGGAACTATTTATAATAGTCCTTGAAGCTAAACTATTTACCCTAGTTATTCTAGGATTTGATTTACATCGAATAATAAAAATATACATTGATTTACATTCTATAATTATCTATACGAAGATCTCGGACTTGATATTCTTCAAAAACGCGTATCAGTAGTAAAACTCATCACAGTAGTAAATGTGTAACATCAGTAGTAAATCTGGTGATCAGTAGTAAGTCCAGAAACCATCGTCAGTAGTAACTACTAAGATCAGTAGTATCTTCAATCTTTGCATGATCAGTAGTAACTATACACCAGTATCAACTTCTTCAGTAGTAACATGTTCTGCCCTATCAGTACTAAGTATGATCAGTACTAACTGCAGCATCAGTATCAAGTTGATCTGTGTTTTGTTCTAACAGATATCTAGCTAGTGCATGAATGCTCTCAAGATTTGTTTATGAATAAGCATTTTGCGGTGATCTGGATTAACAACTTGTATGATGCATGTGTAATTGTGTATGTTTTATTATTAAACTAATGTAATATTGTCAAACAATGATGAATGTGCATATACAGATAGTTGTGGTTGTATTTGCTTCATCATATATTAAACTTACTACTGCTAATACTGGATTCTTTTAAATATATTATCACAAGTGTTGGATTCACATTGTATGTGACAACCCACATCTCAGATAATAAATACTTGCATCTTCCGTATAGATTAATATTTATCCATACAGAGCAATTTCATGTCAAATGACAATGATGTCCTTCCTTTTCTTTTACCAAATTTTGCATTTCACTCATTTAATTAATAAGGGCATGACTGTCATTTGATATAAAATTGCTCTACATGGATAAAAATTGCTCTGTACGAATCACAATAAGGGGCTGCTCCAAGAATTACAATTTACCAAAGAATTCTCTAAAACTAGTAAGTTTAAAAATCGTAAAGCTATGCAAATGATGTCTAGCCCAGCTGGATTGATGCATTAGTTTTACTCCCATATGAGGCGTGAGGTCGGAAGTTCGATTCCTGTAAACACCTCTAGTGGTTCCAAGTATGGGGGATTTTCCCTGTAAATCCCTATGGGGACTGTGTTTGCCCTGTAAAGGAGCTCGAACCTGGGGGTGCTCGTTGAAATATTACGAGTAGGCTTCCGTTGATATTATTTGCCATTTCCAAAAAAAAATAATCATAAAGCTATAAAATTTTAATCTAATAATTAAGAGCGTAATTAAGGAATTGGGCCCTAATGGACATATACAACTACACATTAATACATGAAAGTACAAATTTTGGGCTTCTATAAGAGGATGGACCTTGTTAATAAGCCGGCCCGCTATAAATTGAATATTTTTGTAAAAAACTGGACTTTCTTACTATTAGATGAGAGAATTTTTGGTGTACTAGTGTACTACATTGTCAAATTTGGGATCTTTGCAATATTTCTTTTGCACACTGTGAACTCATTCAAATTTTATACTCACTTCGTTCCACAAAAAAATTCACATTTTTTAAAATTTATCCTACGAAAAAGTTTTCATTTCTCAAATTTGAGGTGTTCACTTAATAAAATAATATTATTACTCATGGTCCCACCACAAACTTTTTTCTAAAAACATTCTCTCTCCGATCTAACCTTATATTTTAATCAAATTTATTAACATTGACCCACCCACCACTAATTATCTCCTAAAAACTAATGCTCAAAAGAAATGTGAATTTTTTTTGGGACGTAGGGAGTATATTATATGTAAAAATAAATTCTACATTAATAACAGAAATTAGTACGTATATAAGTCCAAGGATGACTGATATTGCTCGTAGAAATAATTACGTAATATAATTATAAAAGACCTTATTTGTTATTTACAAACCTAGATATTGCTCATGTAAGTTTCTCGATATCATGGATGGATTCAAACGAATGACTGATAATATCTACAAAGCCCAAGTCCACCATACTACAAAGTACGAACATTAAATATAGCATCACCAAATATGGATCTTAAAATAATAATTAATTAATTGTGAGTAAACTAAGATAACCATTATAACCTTATTTATTGATAATAATACTCTCCTGATTGTGTAAAACAATCACATTTATCATGCTATTTTTAGATGGAAATTGCATGTATAAATCATTAAATACTTAACTTAGGAAAATCACATGTATGCGTGTACATTCAATTAAAATTTCATATGAAAAAATAGTGGGTTGTGCATGAATACCATCCCAACAAAACCCAAAATACATATTATAAAATTCTAAAAACAAAGTAGTAATTTATTGTGCTATTAGTCGGTTACTATTGGGCTACATTAAATGGTCTACTAGAGCCCACTTCTTGTGGCCCTGTTGGCTTTATAGTACATGCTTTCAGTCTCAAAAGCAACTTTACTGAACATATATTCACTTGTTTAATACTCCCTACGTCTTACAAAAAAGTTTACATTTCTCCTTAAAACTTTATCCCATAAAAAAGTTTACATTTTTCAAATTTGGAGGGTCCACCTAATAAAATAATATTATTACCAATCATTCCACCAATAAAACATTTTCTCTCTCCAATCTAACCTTATATTTTAATCAAAAGTATTACAAGGACCTCACCACTAACTATCTCCTAAAAGATTGTGCCAAAATGAAATGTGAACTTTTTATGGGACGGAGGGAGTACAAGATAGCTGGGTGCCGTAAAGTAAGTAACAGTTAATTATTATCTTTCATATCATTATATAAACGATTTAAATTGAATTTGTACAAATTTAGCAGTTTGGATAAAACGTTCTAACTTTATTTATAGCAAAAGTAACAAATATTTTCCATAATTATAAACAAATGTGGTCTGAATTTTTAAATCTTTCTATTTAGTGAAATTCCCAACTCCATTACAATGTAGTATAGATAAACAAATACACTCTTGTTCATTTCATGAACTCAGGTAGCTGTAAATGTCGAAACCTAACCTAGAAAACTCGTAATTTTCTTCTTCTTTTTTTTACTTACCGTATGCAACTATACATTAATCCTATAAAGTGAAACAAACAGACGAAAACTTTAACTACAAATATAAAGAAGGAAGAAGCCAAAGATTAAAAAGAGCAGAAGCTATAGACAAACACCAAGAAAAAAAGGCCATTGCAGCTGATAATTGATATCTGCTACACAAATTTTTACCACAGAAATAAGTACCACCTTCTGTAACCATGAAATCAGCTACACTTACTGTTGAACACGCTGCTGCTAGTGATAGAAATGATAAAACCTATAAATTATTTTCAACTAATTAATTACCATCAAATGGAATTATATTTGTGTGATTAATCAGTTGAAAACGTACCCAATCTCCTATAACGATTATGGACACTATTTGTAGTTGGCGAGATGGACGTTTTACAAACACCGAGAATGCATCAACCATTGCTAGTGTTAAACTCCATGGAATTGTTAAACCTTTTATTGTCACCAGGAAGCTGTGAAGAAAATGCGAAATTAATTATCTATTTTCTTAATATGAAATCATGATTATTAGATAGTATAGCCATAACTACCATTCTTTTTATAATCAAAGGTTAGGTACACATATCTAAATTCGGCAATAGAACCATAAACATTCATTTTACTTTTTTTTTTTTTATCTGACATTCAGTTTTGTATTCAATTATGGCTCATTAAACAGGAAATTGTTGGTTTATCACAAATTTGAAACAATTACATACACAGAGTTAAAACCTTGCCTGATATGTGATCCTAGCGTAAAGATTAATATGCTTCTTAATTTAGAATTGTACCTAATTCACAATCAACTGATTTGGCTTTATGTAATACAAATCAGCTTCATAATAATAGCACAGTAACTACTGAATTGACAATTGAGACGCCGAATTATGTTAGAAAAGTGGTTAAAAAACAGTTGATTGAATATTGGGGAAGATAGATGGAGTAATAATTACCAGAAAGAGGTATAAGCGTAGAATTCAACACCGAGACACATGAAAAGGAGGGAAGCGATAGAGAAGAGGGCTTGTCCTAATCTTAGGGCTAAGCTTGCGCTTGTTCCAATAGCCCCTGGCAATTCTTCTTCCATCAATCAATCCCCTCCTTGGATGATTAAACTCACAATTCTGCTATGAAACTGAAATTATCGCTGGAGGTTGGGAGATGGTCATGGCGATTGACAATCGTGCGTACGAGCCATTCCACGTTTCTTATGCAAATGTTTTGTGTGTGTGTGTGTGTTTGGTGAATTTAAAAGAATAAAATTAATTAATTAGTGAGGATGGATGCTTTTGACCTCTTTTCTGGATTCTTTATATTAAATGTTGGGTAGTGTTTCGTTATCGGGTAAAGAATGAAGGGATGACGCTACTTCCCGATTGCAAACGAACTTCGTATGAAAGTGAACACTTAACTGATAATTTAGAGTCGGTTCTCAGGTATCTTTACATACCTAACTTGTCTATTAAATAAAACACGTTAAAGTTAGACAATTGATATATATTCATACCAATTGTTCTTACGCATCTTTCTACCCATTTTATACAATGACATGTGTAATATACAATAACTATCTTCTACATTGATTTTGACACATGTCTTAATTTAATGAGTAGAAAAATAAGTACGTAATAAAAATACCATTACTCTAAAGTTAATTATTCCATTTAAAAATAAAAATTCAAAATTTAAATTATGTAAATAAACAAATTTATAAATTATAAAACCTACACCTACAAATATATGATTTGTTGTAACTTAAAGCAACTAAAGCCACCATCGACGTCTAAATGTATTTTGTAATGTCCATAGTACCACGAATTATTAAAAAGAACAAACATTCATTCCTACACCATCCATTTTTGAAGCCATAATGTCATTGTTGACCATGCCTTTTATCAGAGAATCTTCCATATGGAATCTGGATCATGCGGCCGTCCTTAAACCAAACCACCACTCAACTAACTAAATTACGTCATTTTTATATCTATTTTACAATTAAAAATCTATATATTATTTTATTCCGGTCCATCCAACTTTATTTTAAGGTCGACTTCAATACCACCATTCATCTCAAGCTTTAAGCTTATACATGATATCAGTAACATTTTAATAATATAAATAGTTTTCGAATAAAGTCGTCCCTTTTGTTTAGAACAAATATAGCATCTTACTTGTGCTGAAATTCCATAAAGTTAATCAATAATAAAATACCTAAAATGTGATTAAAAAAATAACAATTGCGATACACATAAAAACTGGCAAAAGAATAGGTCAGAATGCCTGATAGACATAGGTAGGTAGTCCCTAACAGAGGGCCGAATCTTGCTAAGCAACAAAATATATGAAAACATTGTATTCTTGATAATATACAAGCAAGAAAACGTCTCAGTTAACAAAATACAAACACATGAACACTAAAAACATAACTTAATTACTCCAACTGTGCATACCAAACACCTTGGATTTTGACATCCTTAGGAACCTTAGCCCCAAGATCAGTATCTGACGGCTGAATACTCTCAAACACCCCGATCAACTCACCAGTGTCAGGCTTACTCGATGTCACACTCAAAGTAATCTTCCCCGTTGAAGCCGCCACATTTTTCACATTCTCTTTAACCAACTCCTCCTCATCACCCCGCCCGCCAGCTGGCAGTGCCACAGCATTGTCATAACCCGTGGACCCGCCTCGGCCCTTCGGGTCGAGAAAAGACGACCCTCTGTAAGACGGCACCAGAAACTCCCCACCAAAGCTCTCGGGCTTCCCCGATGCTACAAGCTGTTTGATTGTGAACAGAAACGGGACCCGTTCGCCACCTGGAAGCTGAACAGTCACAGCCGCGTAGTCGATCCCGTCTTTTTCTTCGAATTTGAGGGTTCCGTCTGGTGAGACTTCCAAGGGCCCTTCGATCTCGTCTAGAGTGTAGGTCAAACGGGTCATGAGTTTGGTTTTTTGGTAATCGGGTGCTGAGTTTTTGCTTACGCCTTCGGCTTTGACTGTGAATGATGTGGGTTCTAAGCAGAACTTTTTGGCGTTGTATTTGCCGGGTTTGACCGCGAACCCGTTGACTCCACCTTCGATTGTTGGGCATTGGTTGGCGGTTCCGGTTCCTTTGACTTCCATGTATGTCTTACTTTGAATTTCATCAAAAGTTAGCCTTTTCGGACTTCCTTCAGCACTTGCTCCCTGATTATGTTATACACACCAATTATCATCAAATCGATCCCCCAAAGATCATATATATGCGACGTGTAGATTAATATAAAGCTAGAATCACAAAACTATATGATCTATATCAGAAATTCAGTGACCTTAAGAAACTGAAAGTTAATCAACATAACTAGATATTTCACCTCATATGCTTACTCAGGCAAATCAACAGTTGGCATGCTAAGATCGATATTCACTTGGTTACACAGTAATCATGTGTTCATGTAGGCAATTCAACAAACAGTTGGTATACTAAGATCCACTTTTGACTAGGTTAGCATAGCAATAATGTGTTCTTTCAGGCAATACAACAAACAGTCGGCAATACAACAAACAGTTGGCACGCATGCCAAGATGAAGAACCGCAGAGACGTACCGAGACAACAAGGGCAGAGGTAGCGAGAGCAAAGCCGGCAATCTTGGCGGCATCGGTGCATTTCTGAGCAAAGTCCTTCAGATCAGATTGAAGAGAGCAAGAAATCCTAGCTCCGGCGGACTCAACACCGAAGGCCTTGCAAATGCTGGGAGAAGACTTGAGCTGCAACCGGCCGGAGACACCAACCTTGGTTGGTGTCATGAATGTTGCCGCTGCTTGTAGCGAAGCTGCCATTGTTTGATTGTCTCAAAGCCCAATTGTCGTAATTAGTTGCAGAAAGTGGGATTGAAGTAGGAGAAAGATTTGTATGGTGGCAGGGGTTTGATTGAGATTTCAGATTTTCGATAAGCAGATAGGATAAGATGTTATTTCATTGGTTGTTTGTAAGTCTATACGTTGTTGTTGTGATGCCACGTGGCAATCTGGTTTTTTGAGTATCAAAATACTTCACTACCGCCGTTCAAAAAAAAAAAAAAAAAAAAAATACTTCACTACCATTTTACACATGGGAATATCAACGACACATAATCAAAATTTTGTTATTGTGCATTCTAGTTTAAATGCCAATAAAAAAATGACGTTCCTAAATAAAAGTGAGTCAATATTCATCTCCAACTCCAAAAAATGCATGCTCAAAAATGGTATCTCTAAAAATGGTTGTTTTCACTTTTTAGATTAGTAGATTACAATTTCATTCCGATCTACAATGAAAAAACAACATTATTAATTTTGGACCCAAATCTTGGAAATATGAAAATACTTGAAAGTATTAATGGCATACCTTTATATTGCGAGGCATAACCCAAAAAATTTGTTGAGTGTTTCATGCTGAATTGTCGAATTAAATACTTCGTTGAATACAAGGGAAGCGGAAAGAAAGATAGAACGGACATAATACAACAAATAATCTCCCGAAGTTAACTGAAAATCCGAAATATGTACGCCAATTCTGTACCTCCATGACTTGTAATAACCTAATGAATCTTCTTGGTTATATCCGACTCCGTTGTACATAGGACTAACCGCACACTCTTTTACCCTTACACCACCTTCACCATCCTCTAATATTGTGACACTAATTTCATCACCATCTTCAAACTCGTTGTTTTCAAACATCCAATAACTTAACCATACTATATCTTCTTCACCAGCTTCCTGCATTACAGCATATACAACACCTAAATATATCCATGAGATGTTTTTCGTCATATTACTTATTTTTGCTCCTAAATAACTGCACTTCTGTTTAGGTGAAGGTGGACTTTTATGTACAAAGGATATATTTAAACCATGGAGAGTTACATTCACTGTAGATGGCGGCATGATAAATGATATTGATGACCCGTTGCTTTTATGAGCGAACCAATTTGGAACCTCTTTCCCTAGAAACCACGTGCTGAATATTCCAAACTCATAAAACACTGAAATGCAATAATAGTTACAGTATTTAACTTGAATTTTATTTAGAGAAACTATTAAAATAGATTAAAAAAATGTACTTTTTCCCAAAAAATAATTACTAACTTGGGTCTTCCCAAAATATGTGATTTGCTTTTGTTTGTAGGACTCTATAAAAATTATGCCAAAAAAGACAAAAAGATCAAAAAAAGACAAAAACAAAAAACCTAAAAAATATTTTTTTTAGTTTTTCAAGATAAATTCATTTTTTTCGGTAGAAGACAAAAATTTCTCAAAAACTAAAAAAACTTCTTAGTTTTTCGATGAAAATTTGTCTTCTCTAGGATAAGACAAAATGTTGCACGAAAATATAACCGTCAAATTAAGTCGCACAAAAAGTACAATTGTTGACCGCACAAGGGAATTTGTAAAAATTCATATAAGACAAAATCGTTCATCATCAAATCAACTTAAGTTACAAAAAAAAAAAAACGAACCTACCAGCCAAAATATAGTTTTACTATCAATTTTAAGAAAAAATGAAATTTATGTTTTTTCTGAGAATTGTGAATCTTAGTAAGCTTATATTTGGAAATCATCATTTTAGTTATATTAGTGCGTTCGTGTTTGACCGATCGAGTTTACTAGATAGAAAATACCTGAATAGGAACTTTCTTTGGTTGATGCCATATTATTGGAATCCCACCTTAACCTCTTGATCTTTCACAAACTGTAACTCTGTCCACCCTAAACAGCGTAATATCTCTTGGTCAACTTGTGCTAAATCCTGGATTTTTATTATAGTACCATGAATCTCTTTCAACGACTTTGTATCCTCGTAATCCACGAAAGGCGGTCTTGATATTTCTGGATCAAATGTTATTTTCTCGAGTGATGGACACCCTCTTATAGATAATAAGTAAAGTGTGCTTGGAGGACACAAGATTGACTTGAGCGAAAAACATCTTTGCACAGTGAGCACCTCGAGTTTGCTAAGGCTACTAACACAATCAGGCAAGGAATTAATCGGATTTCCATCTAAAAATAATTTCTTTAACATGGATAAGCTACTAAAATCGGTGGGAAATGATGCATTAGATAATCCGTTATCTCTAAGAGTCAAGATTACTAAAGATGGTGGCAACAAAATGAAAAATGATTGTGGATTTCTTGGTATGGCTTTTGTGATTAAGGAAGATGAAGCGATATGTGAATTTGAAGTAATACTAGATGTTTTGAACGGCCCCTTATCCTTCATTTGAAGGGGAGATTTACTAACACCGATGCAACCGTTAATGGATAGAATCTGAACTTTGTGTAGTTTTCCAATGCTATTTGGAAGTTTTTTTAGCTTATTGCAATAGCTCAAATCAACAAGAAGAAGTCTATCACATTCACCAATTGATTCACAAATTTGGACCAAATTTGCACATCCTTCTAGTATTAATCTTTCAAGTGATGGTAGTTCAGAGAAGCCACCAACTTTGATAAATTTGCAGTAACTTAGATTAAGAATCTTCAATGACCCAAGCATCTGTTCCAATTGAAATCAATGATTGCCTAATTAAAGTAGGACTCGAAGTATTCCAATGAGGATATCATATATTTTACACGGATATGAGTGAGGTCCAGAAACCGAAAACGCTAAAATTTCAAAACCGAAACCAAACCGATTACATGTTTTCGGTTTTGGTTCGTTTTGATTGCGGTTCAGTTTTTTAGCCTAAATGTTCATACCTATCCGAGGACCGAATCACCGAATCGAAACCGAAAATGATGAATTTTCCAACCGAATCCGAACCAATTACATGTTTTTGGTTTCGTTTTTTTCGGTCCAAACCCCTAGATTGTCCCTAAATACGAAACTTTGTCACGTTTCTTGTCCGCAATATTAACGGCCATTAAATGCCTCTGCTGAATCTGGTCATGTGCAATGACCATAAGGGTAAAATAGTCTTTTTATATATTTAATTAAATTTTAAACTACTTATTGTTCTTCCCACAAGAACATCATCATCAAGAACTTAACTGTAAATCAGAAGGTATAACCAGATGGGTTTGTAGAACCCATCTGTTTTATTTCAAGAATTCGCTTTCTACTTGTTTGATTTCTCTTCTACACAACCGGTTGGGTTTGTAGAATTGGGTTTTCTAGGTTCGATCTGTTCTTCCTACAAAAGAAATCGCGATTGTGCGTCTGAACACAAGAAGCACGAAGGTGACTCAAAATCCGACCACATACCGGAGAAAAAGAAGGAATCATCGATACGATCACGGAAGATAGTGGAAGCAAGGAAAGATGCGGCGAAGGTGAGAAGGAAAAGAAGAAATATGAGGAAGGTGGTCACCGCGACGATGACAATAGCAGCAGCATCGATATCGATTAAATTGCCATAATCGATCATCCTCTTCGATCTCGAATTGGTACGCGTATTTTCAGATCTAACATGTTTTTTACACGATCGATCGTTGAAATTGAGCTACATTTTGTGTGGTGATTCAGTTTTACAGAAATCAGGAACAGATTTCAAATCCTACCATGGTTTCCGATTTGGTGTCTGTGTTGTCTGTCAATGAGTCGATGAGGTAGAAGAAAACCCTCGCCGGAGTTATTACATCAACATTCGCTTTTTACTCGCAGAGAAGATACAGAGAGAACATAGAGAGGGTCTTGAAGGTTTAGAGGAAAGAGGAATGAGGAGTGAGAGAGGAGAGTAAATAGACGAATATACCCCTAAGGCATTGCAAATTACCTGATTGACCATCCTTTGTAATTTTGACATTTTGTAATAGAGCAAAACTAAAACTTTTAACAAAACCAAAACCATAAGACCGGTGCCAATGGTGACGGTCAGTTGCTGTCAACTCAGCGTCACGTCAGCATACAAACTAACTAACACTAAACTGACGTACCCATGCCAACAACATTTCATCACTTCACCAACTTTAATTAATTTACTTTCTTTTTAATTAAAACAAAAATATAACTAAAACATAATACTTTTATTAAAATAAAAAAAAAACATTACAATAATTTAAAAACATAAAAAAAAAAGAAAAAAAAATACAATAATTTAAAAACATAAATTAACGTTGGCAGAAATTTGGTGGGAGTTGCGAAATGTGGTCGACTAGTGCATTGCGAAGTCTATGATGCGTTGCTTGATCCCGTAGTTCTTTGGCCATTCGAGCGTGTGTTGCAACTCTCTCATTCCACGAGCGTTGCGGCGTGTTTGCCGGGTTATCCATATACGCCTCCTCAAGTGGACACATGTTGCGACCGTTGTCCTCAATTATCATGTTGTGTAAAATTATACAACAATACATGATTCGACTTATTTTATTGACGCTATATGGTCTTGCCGGGTTTTTAAGGATTTGCCAATGACCTTGCAACACACTGAATGCTCGTTCGATATCTTTTCTTGCTGCTTCTTGATACCTTTTAAACCGAGTTTGTTGTTCAGATAGCGGATACTTAAATGTCTTCACAACGGTTGCCCATTCCGGATATATCCCGTCACCAAGATAGTATCCTTTAGTGAATTGTTGCCCGACAATGACAAATTAAAGGAATAGTGGGAGTTCTGTCTTGCAGCAAGTCCTTGAATAAGTCTGGTTGCCCATACGATGTTTGTTGTCCCATGTGTAGATATTCATCAAACAAATCGGGTGAACAACCATAGCCCAATTGTCGTACAGCGGATGTACATTTTTGAAGAATATTAAAACTCGCTCTTCCGGTAGCATCGCCCCGTTGACGAAAATAAAAAAAATGCGCAGGTAAAGGAATCTCAGAGTAATTTGTTATACCGTCACATATATGGAGGAACAACGAACGGGCCATACGAAAACGTCGCCTAAAATAATCCAGCGGGAACGTGGGATTTTCAGCAAAGTAGTCTGCGTACAAACGCTCACCGGCACCTTCACGATCTCGTGGCACATACCTTCTCGGCGCTCTAGGGATCGGATTGATCTCTTCATCGTCCTCTGTATCAGATGAAAGAGCATTCACAATGGCTTCCATTTCGGCGTTGCAAGAATTGGCTATCGTCAACATAGCGTCCAAATCGGAATCATATTCGATAGAGGAATCAGAAACATTAGACATTTTGTAAGTATGGTTGGGTGGGAGAAGAGAGAATTTTTTTTGTGAAAATTTTAGAATGAGAGTGGGGTATTTATAGGGATTTAAAAGGGAAAAAAATAATATATATATATATATATATATATATATATATATATATATATATATATATATATATATATATATATATATATATATATATAACGGTCATATGACCGTTGAATAAAAAAAGAAAAAAAAGAAAAATCAAAACGCTCGCCACTTCACTCGTCCGTTTGCCGACTGGCGCTCAAGCGGCGGTAAGACCGGCGGTCCGTGCCAACGGCGCCGGAACCGGCGGTGCCCAACCGGCGGCCAACCGGCGGACCGTTGGCACCGGTCTAAGGACCACGAGACATTTTGTAACATCCCAAAACCCGGCCTAATAGTTTATTGACCTTAAGGTATCTTATTAAATGATTATCTAGATTAAATGCTTGGTTAATTAAATTAGCCTGCTGTCCTTTGCGGTATTTTAACCAAGGGGTTAAAATACCCGACTTGTGATTTATTTGGAATGAAAACGTGATTTTTATATATTTGGATTCCTTGTTAAAAATCGAATACTTTCATTTTTAAAATTGGAGTCCGTTTGCTATTTTAAATAAATTAATTTCGAAAGGGACTTTTCAGACATATACTGTTTTATTAAAAGAAAGACCAAGAGGGGTCCCACCCCTCTTGTTTGACCGGCCACGAGAGAGAGAGGGTTTCCCTCTCTCTTTTCATTTTCCCTCTCACTTGAACATTATCCATAAGTTTTACTATTACATTGCTCAAGTTTTCTCTCCACCTTTGTGCTTGTTTGAACTTGTTCTTGGCAAATCCTTGTGCTAGAATCCGAAATCTACCTTAGTGTTGGTAGAGAAGAAGCTTAGAAGTAAGTTGCACCTTCTCCTTGTCTCATTTGTGGTGTTCTTGAGTTATGTCTTGAACTAGGGTTTGTGTAGCTTGATGATTGTTGGTGAATCTTGTTATGGATGTTGTTTTATTTGTTTGTGCAAGCTTTTACATCATTTGTATGGTTGATTGTTGAAGGAATACAAGATTTGGTGAAAATCACCTTCAACCTCCATTAATGGTGGAAGTGGAAGGTGGGTTTTGACAAATCTTGGATTTCTTGAGTTTTGGTTGGATAGAATTGTTTATTAGGTTGTGAAATCATGTTTGGTAAGTTACGGATGGTGAAAACTTAGTATAGTTGATTGTGTGAATTGATCTAGTTGGTGTTTAGGTCAAATTGATCAACTAGTGATCTTGGTAGTATCATACTTGGAATTGTGATGATGATGATCTTGATGAAATCGTTAAATGGTTGTGAATTGCTAGTTTATGATGAATTCTTAGTCTATGGAATGTATGCTAATCTTTATAGCCTTAGAAGTGTTGTAGCAATTTTCGGGTTTTTGGCCCGTTTGGGTCAACTAGTTATGAATACTTGATGAATGGTCAAAATGGTCAATTGTATTGATGAA
Source organism: Calendula officinalis (assembly GCA_963853835.1). Classification (NCBI taxonomy): domain Eukaryota; kingdom Viridiplantae; phylum Streptophyta; class Magnoliopsida; order Asterales; family Asteraceae; genus Calendula; species Calendula officinalis. Next base: position 11,684,891 of record OY970822.1, on the reverse strand, counting down.
GTACTTGTGCTAGTTGTAAATGTCATAAAAGGTGCATTTTATGAGTCTTGTGTGGTTAGTTGTTGAAATTGTTGATTTTGACAATTCGGTGGATTATCACTAACTCGGTATATCGTTGACAGGAACCGGGAAGGATACTCAGTGATATTAGCTCACTGAGTTAAGGAATCGGAAGTTGAAAGGTGAGTAGATTCGACCTACAACTCGGGTTTCGGTTATTTCATTTGGTATTGGCTTGTTGGTGAAAATCGCAGGAATTACCAGACGTGGAGAGTTCACGACGCGAACTCCACTTCGCGTCGTGAAGTAGCTCCAGCGAAGTTGTTGATTCATCGCGAAGTAGTTCACGATCTGAGTTCGCGATCGTGAACTGGAGTTCGCGATTGGGAACTCCGTTGTGACGTTTTTCGCGGTGTTTTTCGTAGCTAATCTATTTGTTATGTATGCCTAGTGTTAGGGAATACCATACATGACTATGTGCACAATCGGGACGAGGTCAGTGTCGGATGGATAACGGTTGGGCACAGTGTATCGACTAATAGGGTATCCGACCTTACCTGTATGCGTTACATGGTTAAGGGGAGGGAGTTGCCCGGGTGTTGGATACAAAACGCTATCGGTTACCGTGGTTTTGGCCGACCATGGTTTAAGGCCCGTAAAGCCGCCGATCCTCTCAAACAAGTGATTACCTAACCGGAGATGTTCGTTAACTTCCGTGTTTAAGTGTTTAGTGTAGTTGGTAGTGTTAGGAATTCATTCACTTAGCTTTTTTGCTAATCCCTCCCTTATTGACACATTTCAGGTTGGATGGCTTGAACGGGTCGGGCTTGGACGGGAAGTTTGACCATGCTTAAATTATATGTTTTGTAAAATGAGTCGTGTTTTGTAATATCGTCTTTTAACAAATATTGGGTTGTAATATTTTGGGGGACCATGGTTTGTAAACCTAATTAAACTAAATGCTTCCGTGACATAGGTTAATGCTTAATTGGATAAAAAAAAATGCGGTGTTACAACTTGGTATCAGAGCTTCGGTTTGGCGATGGATACATGGGGTTGGTGTTCCGTTCCCAAATCGTGGCTCGTGTTTTGGTCAAACCTTCCGGTCAAAGGGGATTAGAGCAAGTGTGAATTGGGTTTAGTAGTTAGTAGATGTGTACTAACGAGTTAAACTAAGCCTTGGTGAGATGTTGTGTTTTGTAGCAGGAATGGCTACGGATGGAAACACCTTGGATAATCTCCCACCGAACACGAACCTTGGGAATGATGGAGCAACGGGCTCGGGGGTGACGAAATACCGAATGAAGAATATATCGTGTTGTTGGAGACCCGAAACATGGAACTTGAGGATACCATAAGGGCTCTCCGCCAAAGCCAATCGACTGAGCCGCGACCCGAAGCTCGGTCTACCTTGCCACCCCCAACCCAATTGAATCCACCCCCACACTTCACTCAAACTACTCACAATCCCGTCTTTCCCCGCAGTGACTCGTCATCTCCCAATGCAAGCATACCACAACCGCCACCCACCCACACCGTACCAATTGCCAATGCCCAACACCAACAATTCTACCAACCTTTCCCGATTGAGAAGAAACCGTGCACTTACAAGAACTTCCTCGATTGTAAGCCAACCGAGTACCGGGGGAGTACCGACCCGGCGGAAACTATAACTTGGCTTAGGGCCACCGAGAAGGCTCTTATTGCTTGTAGTTGTGAGGACCATTTGAAGGTCCGGTATGCGTCCCGAATGTTAGGGGGACCGGCTATGGATTGGTGGGATGGGTTGACTGCAAATTTTAGTAATGAGATGACTGATGCAATCACGTGGAAACAATTTAGGGATCAAGTGGAGGCTCGGTATTGTAGCCCGTTTGAGTTGGATAAAATCCGGAATGAATTCATGATGTTGAAGATGACCGATCGAATGACGGTGGATGAGCTTATCCTCCAATTTAATGGTAAGCTCTGGTTTGTGACACAATGGGTGCCCGATGAGTCCACCCAAATCAAACACTTTGTTGGGGCGTTGTTGCCCGAGTATCGGAATGTGACAAGGCTTGCGGGAACTCTCTTGCAAGCATATGATCTTGCCAAATCGGCCGAAGGTGATGTTTTGGCTCAAAAAGTCGCGAATCGGGAGAGAGTCCCGTTTCATAGGGGAAAGTATGAACAACCGAACTCGAGCAACCACAAGAAATCTCAAGGAAATCACAAGTCAAGCAACGATCGTCGAAAACAAATTTTTCAAGGTTCCAACCAAAGGAACCCGTGGTGCTTACCGTGTAAGTCCGCCCATGCCGGTCCGTGTACGACACAAACTCGAAGGTGTATTAAGTGTGGACAACACGGGCATGAGTCTTCGGAATGCAATCTAGAAAATAGTGTATGTTGGACGTGTCAGAAAGAGGGTCATCGGGCCATGCATTGCCCAACGAAGAAGGGTTCAGGTTCGGGTTCGGGCGGGGGATCGGCTTCGTCGGGAAGTCAAAAGAGGAAGAGTCATTCGCCACCTACGGGTCGGACATTCAAGATGACGGTGGAGGATGCCACCACCACCGACGATGTCGTCACCGGTATGTTTCTAATAAACTCGATACCCGCTCGTGTATTATTTGATTCGGGTGCTAATAGTTCGTTTTCCTCAAAAAGTTTTTGTGACAAATTGAAATTGCCTATTTCCTTGATCGCGACACCTCTAGAGGTAGAGGTGGCCGATGGTGAAATGGTTCCGGTCACGACATCCGTGTCCGGGGCTAGTATCGATATTGATGGCGTGAAATTTTCGATTCTTTTACTTGTTATGCCGATATCCGGCTTTGATGTGGTTTTAGGTATGGATTGGTTAAGTGCTAATAGGGCCAACATAAATTGTCACCAAAAGTTAATTACTTTTCTTTTACCCAACGGGTCACACGTCGTGGCCCGGGGAGACCGTGCGACCCCGACCATACCCATGATAACCATGATGAAAGCCCGTAAGTCCTTGACCAAGGGATGTGAATCGTTTATAGCCTATGTGATTGACGTGAAAAAGGAAAAGAAAGTGGTTGGTAATCTCTGGGTGGTTTCGGAATACCCGGAGGTGTTTCCCGAAGACTTGCTTGGGTTACCTCCCGTTCGGGAGGTAGAATTCAAAATTGATTTGGTGTCGGGTGCCAATCCCGTGGCTAGAGCACCATATCGTTTAGCACCGTCCGAGATTCGGGAAATGATGACACAAATCCAAGATTTATTGGATAAGGGTTTTATTTGGTCGAGTTCCTCACCTTGGGGAGCTCCGGTTTTATTCGTGAAAAAGAAGGATGGTGCACTCCGTATGTGCATTGATTATCGGGAATTGAACAAGAGAACGGTAAAGAATCGGTACCCCTTTCCGCGTATTGACGATTTATTTGATCAACTTCAAGGGTCTTCTTATTTCTCAAAGATTGATTTGAGATCGGGTTATCACCAAGTTCGGGTGCACGAAAATGATATTCACAAAACGGCGTTCCGAACTCGTTACGGTCACTATGAGTTCTTGGTTATGTCGTTTCGGTTGACGAACGCTCCCGCGATATTCATGGATTTGATGAACCGAGTTTGTCGGCCTTACCTCGACAAATTCGTTATTGTGTTCATTGACGACATTTTAATTTATTCCAAGACCGAAGAAGAACACGAGAAACACTTAAGGCAAGTGTTAGAAACGTTGAAGCGGGAACATTTGTATGCGAAGTTCTCGAAGTGCGAATTTTGGCTTCGAGAAGTTCACTTTTTGGGTCACGTTATTTGTTCGAATGGGGTCAAGGTGGACCCGGCGAAGATCGAAGCGGTTATGAATTGGATTGCTCCAAAGAACCCAACCGAGATAAAGAGTTTCTTGGGTTTGGCGGGTTATTACCGCCGGTTTATTAAGGATTTTTCGAAGATAGCGGGTCCTATGACGAGATTGACTCGTAAGGATGTGCCATTTCGGTGGGGTGAAAATCACGAGAAGTCCTTTCAAACTCTAAAATAATTATTGTGTCAAGCTCCGGTTCTCGCCTTACCCGAAGGCCCGGAGGATTTTATTGTTTATTGTGACGCTTCACTTGCGGGTTTGGGTTGCGTGTTGATGCAACGAGACCGGGTTATTGCTTATGCTTCGAGGCAATTGAAAAATCACGAGAAAAATTATCCGACTCACGATTTGGAGTTGGCGGCGGTGGTTTTTGCACTAAAATTATGGAGACACTATTTGTACGGTACTAAGTGCGTGATTTGTACGGATCATAAAAGTTTGCAATATGTATTCACGCAAAAGGAATTGAATATGCGTCAACGAAGATGGTTAGAGTTGATTAAGGATTACGATTGTGAAATTCGATATCATCCCGGAAAGGCAAATGTGGTGGCCGATGCCTTAAGTAGAAAGGGAGATTCGGGGCGGGTACAATTTATGCGGATGGAAATTGTGTCGGATTTGGTGTCCCGGTTAAAGATTTCACAAGTGGAAGCGTTGAATGTCGAACATTTGAAGGCCGAGATTTTATTAAAGAGGAAGGATGATTTAGAAGAAGATTCTCGGGGTTTGAAAACGTATCAATCTCGGGTTTGGGTACCGTTACTCGGGGGTTTGCGGGAATTGATTTTTGCCGAGGCTCACAATTCTCGGTTATCGGTTCACCCGGGTAGCACGAAGATGTATAATGATTTAAAGGCTCTTTATTGGTGGCCGACGATGAAGACCGACATTGCCCGTTTTGTGGGCCAATGTCATATTTGTGCTCAAGTGAAGGCCGAACACCAAAAGCCCTATGGAACTTTAACCTAATCACCGATTCCCGAGTGGAAGTGGGACCAGATTACTATGGATTTCGTGACCAAATTCCCGCGTACTCAAAGGGGTCACGATATGATTTGGGTTATAGTTGATCGGTTAACGAAGAGTGCTCATTTCTTGGCTACTAGTGAGACCGCCTCACTTAGTAGATTGGCGAAATTGTACATTGACGAAGTGGTGTCCCGGCATGGAATTCCAATTTCTATCGTGTCCGATAGAGATCCCCGTTTTGCTTCAAATTTTTGGAATAGCTTGCAACGAGAATTGGGGACGCGGGTGAATTTAAGTAGCGCGTATCATCCCCAAACCGATGGGCAATCGGAGAGAACGATACAAACACTTGAAGATATGTTGCGGGCTTGTGTGTTAGAGTACGGTGGGTCGTGGGATTCCCACCTACCGTTGATCGAGTTTGCTTATAATAACTCGTATCACTCAAGTATTAAAATGCCACCATATGAGATGTTGTATGGGCGTCGGTGCCGAACCCCGACGTGTTGGTTGGAAGCGGGTGAGAAACAATATGCGGGACCCGATATTGTACAAATGACCGCGGATAAAGTTGCTATTGCTCGAGAAAAGTTGAAAGCCGCCCGTGACCGACAAAAGATGTATGCCGATCCGAGACGTAGACCCGCTACGTTCTCGGAAAATGAGATGGTTTACTTGAAGGTGTCACCTTGGAAGGGTGTTATTCGTTTTGGAAAACGAGGAAAGTTGGCCCCGAGGTTTATTGGGCCGTTTCGAATTAGTAAGGTGGTAATTTCTCAATCGGTAACACTCGAGTTACCCCCGTAGTTGTCGGCAATACACAACACTTTCAACATTTGTTACTTGAGAAAGTGTAACATCGAAGATCCGAGCCAAATTCTTCCGGTGCAAGAGTTGCGGGTTGATACGAAGAAGAGATTGGTCGAAGAACCGGTGGAGTTATTAGACCGAAAAGTAACGAAATTGAGAAAGAAAACAGATTCCTATGGTTTTAGTGAAGTGGAAGCACAGTTTGGGTGCGGATATGACATGGGAGACCGAGGCCGATATGCGGGAACGTTATCCCTCCTTGTTTGATCGAGATGGGATTCCGGGGACGGAATCTTCCTAAGAGGGGGAGAGTTGTAACATCCCAAAACCCGGCCAAGTAGTTTATTGACCTTAAGGTATCTTATTAAATGATTATCTGATTAAATGCTTAGTTAATTAAATTAGCCTGCTGTCCTTTGCGGTATTTTAACCAAGGGGTTAAAATACCCGACTTGTGATTTATTTGGAATGAAAACGTGATTTTTATATATTTGGATTCCTTGTTAAAAATCGAATACTTTCGTTTTTAAAATTGGAGTCCGTTAGCTATTTTAAATAAATTAATTTCGAAAGGGACTTTTCAGACATATACTGTTTTATTAAAAGAAAGACCAAGAGGTGTCCCACCCCCTCTTGTTTGACCGGCCACGAGAGAGAGAGAGGGAAACTCTCTCTCTTTTCCTTTTCCCTCTCACTTGAACATTATCCATAAGTTTTACTATTACATTGCTCAAGTTTTCTCTCCACCTTTGTGCTTGTTTGAACTTGTTCTTAGCAAATCCTTGTGCTAGAATCCGAAATCTACCTTAGTGTTGGTAGAGAAGAAGCTTAGAAGTAAGTTGCACCTTCTCCTTGTCTCATTTGTGGTGTTCTTGAGTTATGTCTTGAACTAGGGTTTGTGTAGCTTGATGATTGTTGGTGAATCTTGTTATGGATGTTGTTTTATGTGTTTGTGCAAGCTTTTACATCATTTGTATGGTTGAAGGAATACAAGATTTGGTGAAAATCACCTTCAACCTCCATTAATGGTGGAAGTGGAAGGTGGGTTTTGACAAATCTTGGATTTCTTGAGTTTTGGTTGGATAGAATTGTTTATTAGGTTGTGAAATCATGTTTGGTAAGTTACGGATGGTGAAAACTTAGTATAGTTGATTGTGTGAATTGATCTAGTTGGTGTTTGGGTCAAATTGATCAACTAGTGATCTTGGTAGTATCATACTTGGAATTGTGATGATGATGATCTTGATGAAATCGTTAAATGATTGTGAATTGCTAGTTTATGATGAATTCTTAGTATATGGAATGTATGCTAATCTTTATAGCCTTAGAAGTGTTGTAGCAATTTTCGGGTTTTTGGCCCGTTTGGGTCAACTACTTATGAATACTTGATGAATGGTCAAAATGGTCAATTGTATTGATGAAGTACTTGTGCTAGTTGTAAATGTCATAAAAGGTGCATTTTATGAGTCTTGTGTGGTTAGTTGTTGAAATTGTTGATTTTGACAATTCGGTGGATTATCACTAACTCGGTATATCGTTGACAGGAACCGGGAAGGATACTCAGTGATATTAGCTCACTGAGTTAAGGAATCGGAAGTTGAAAGGTGAGTGGATTCGACCTACAACTCGGGTTTCGGTTATTTCATTTGGTATTGGCTTGTTGGTGAAAATCGCAGGAATTACCAGACGTAGAGAGTTCACGACGCGAACTCCACTTCGCGTCGTGAAGTAGCTCCAGCGAAGTTGTTGATTCATCGCGAAGTAGTTCACGATCTGAGTTCACGTCGCGAACTCTAGTTCGCGATCGTGAAGCGACGTGAACTGGAGTTCGCGATTGGGAACTCCGTTGTGACGTTTTTCGCGTCGTTTTTCGTAGCTAGTCTATTTGTTATGTATGCCTAGTGTTAGGGAATACCATACATGACTATGTGCACAATCGGGACGAGGTCAGTGTCGGATGGATAACGGCTGGGCACAGTGTATCGACTAATAGGGTATCCGACCTTACCTGTATGCGTTACATGGTTAAGGGGAGGGAGTTGCCCGGGTGTTGGATACAAAACGCTATCGGTTACCGTGGTTTTGGCCGACCATGGTTTAAGGCCCGCAAAGCCGCCGATCCTCTCAAACAAGTGATTACCTAACCGGAGATGTTCGTTAACTTCCGTGTTTAAGTGTTTAGTGTAGTTGGTAGTGTTAGGAATTCATTCACTTAGCTTTTGTGCTAATCTCTCCCTTATTGACACATTTCAGGTTGGATGGCTTGAACGGGTCGGGCTTGGACGGGAAGTTTGGCCATGCTTAAATTATATTTTTTGTAAAATGAGCTGTGTTTTGTAATACCGTCTTTTAACAAATATTGGGTTGTAATATTTTGGGGGACCATGGTTTGTAAACCTAATTAAACTAAATGCTTCCGTGACATAGGTTAATGCTTAATTGGATAAATAAAAAAAATGCGGTGTTACACATTTGTATAATTTACTCCAGTTTTAAATTTATGTGCCCCTTAAAAATAGTAGACGTAAAAGATTTAATTTCATACCTTGGGCTTCTTCCATAGGTGTTCTAGATCACTATAAGACATGTCAAGAGCTACCAATTTCTCCATTGGTAAATCCGAAGGTATATATTTTGATCGGAATCCATGCATACGCAACCATCTTAACCCTTGAGGAAAATTCTTGTAGGAACCCTTGAGTTTTACATGATTGAGTTGGAGTAGATTTAAGTTATCTATCTTACCGAGAGCATTTGTTCGCAGTTCTATACTAGTGCCATTAGGCGATGAAAACATTAGAAAGAACCCAATAAAATAAGCCCATATCGTCGTGAAAAACTCATAAAACCCATCGATTAATAGAACCGCCATGGAGATCTTGTTGAGAAACTTTGGTAACTTACGCTTTGTCACAGGTAACGGCTCTTCTTTTATCATGTTCATATCAAGGACAAGACCTTGAATTTTAGACGTACCCTAGTTATAAAAAACAATGGTTCATATTTTATAATTAAATTATACTATAATAATAAAACATGAACATGACAAGTATATATGATCCATTAGTCTATTTGGGATTAGGAATTTTTCATGTTGAAGACAATATGAGAGGTCATATTATGATCTCTACTTCCTCCGTCCAAAAAAAAATCTTATTTTTCTTTGACACAAATTTTTTAAAGATAATTAATTGTGAGGTTCTTAATAATAGTTTTGATAAAAATATGAAGTTATTTTGGGAAGAGAAATTGTTTTTAGAAGATAATTAGTGGTGTGGTTCATAATAATAATATTATTTTATTAAATAAATTTAAGAAATAAGAGTTTTTTCGTGAGACAAAATTTTAGAAGCGAACTTTTTTGTGGGACAGGGTTAATAAAAAAGTGGGCCCTCTAATTTTACAAACATGTAGGTCCTTAACTTTATGTATATTTTGGTGGTGAAAAACATAACCTTTCATGTTGTCTTCAACACAAGAGGATCTTAATCCTAGTTTATTAAGTACCTTGTCTTCTTTTAACATATTGAGGCACTCCTCATGATCCCACAACCGACTACGCTTCCATGGCTTTTTAGGTGATTCTTGACGGACTAACTCTCTCCCCATATCTTGAACCAATTGATGCATTATGAGCTCATTACTCTTTCCGATTGTGAGAAGACATCTATCAATAAGCTTTGTGATCCCATATGATGTGCGGATACCACATCCCTCTAATATTATTTCAGTAACTTTTATTTCTTTTCCAACAAAAAAACACGCAATATGCTTAAACAATTCCTTACAGTTTTCTGAAGGCAAAGCATCAAAGCTAATTTGCAAAACTCTATGTACATCACTATAATATTCTTTTGTCCCCAACATTTCATACACATCATTCCATGTGCTAACATCTTGGTTAATTAGAGAGCTACCCAAAACTTTAAGAGCCAATGGATGTCCACCACAATAATTTGCCATTCTCTTTGCCTCTTCTTCATAACCATCCTTAAGATCATTGCCTCCAAATGCATGCAAGCTTAAAAGTCTTAATGATTCAATCTCATTTAAGCCATAAAGTGCATGCTTCTTATGTTTAAGAGGAAATTTTGTGTGAAACAATGCACACTTTTCTGTTAACGACCCGTCTTTGGTTGTGATGATGATCTTGCTTCCAGGGTGAAGACCTTTTGTCCCGATTAACACATCGATCTGGTCAAACCTATCAATGCCATCAAGAACAACGAGCACCTTTTTATTAAGAATGGATTTCTCAATCTTAGTAGTGTAGACATTAGCATCCCGTATATCAACCATATTACTTTTCTTTAAAATGTCACCAAGTAGTTGTTTTTGTAAATCAAGCAATGCATTTGCATGTTGGCCACATTTTCTTTCTATACCTTCAACAAAGCTACATCTTTCAAATTCACGATTGTGCAAAATATAGATATATTCTGCCAAAGTCGTCTTTCCGATCCCAGGCATTCCCCAAATTGTGAGAATGTGTACGGCGTTTAAGGATTCTTCTTTTATCCAAGAACTGATGATATTAATGGAAGTCTCCATCCCTATTAGATCTGGGAGTTCACTAAGCAAGTCTAGACCCAATCTATTGCTGATATCCTTTACAATTTCGTCAATAAACACCGATTCTCGTCTGAAATTTGATTCAAACGAAAAAAAGAGACCACCAAAAGAGTTTTTTAGTTATAACTTATAACCAAGAGAAATTTATCATTATTATAGCATTGCTCTATTTAATTTGGTGATAATACTACAAGAAAATTGTCTAAGTAATGACAATGTAGAAAAAATAACACTAGATATAAAAATAAGTCATTGAAGATAAAAAGGAAGATGAAAAGAAAAAGATAGTGACAAAAGTCACAAAATTGTCCTATGTGTTTCGTTGAACACCAATATATAGTGATTCAAAAAAGTATGTGAATAGATTTTTTGACTATTTTTAACACAATTCGTTAATTTTTTTCTAGTAAAAAGCAAAAATTGTAATTAATTAGCGACAATCGATTGTGATGTACTAACGTAAATTAGACTCAAATATGGTCAATTTGTTTTAAAGGATCAATGATCTAGCAGTATAGGTGTTTCAAGGTTGGGTTCAAGTCCCATTGTGGATTTAGTAGTAGATTAGGTTGTCGTTCAAAAATATAAAATAAATAAATAATGATCAATTTGTTTTCTTTGTTAACTATTTGGGCTTATATATACAGTTCCATAGACATCTATCCTAGCTAATTATTTATACCCAATTAAGAAGAAACAAAATTAGACGTATTATTATTCATGGAAATTCAGTAATTAAGAAAGTTATACCGGCCATTTGAATCCTTTCCTTTAAAGTCAGCAACTTGTACAAGTCCTTTTCTCCACATTTCCAACTTGTGAGCGCGTTGACTTTTCTTCTCTGTGTCTTTTTCTGAGTCAACCATCTTTTGGTGTTTAGCCATTGCAACTCCAAAACTGCTTCCTTGCTTCCTAACGTGGGACGGATCAACATGGTAGAAAATCGGAAGAACAAATTGGTCCGAGGTCTTGTGTTGGTCAAGGATCATCAGGAGCTCATCCAAACACCATGTTGAAGATGCGTAGTTCTCAGACAATACAATTATGGAAGCGCGAGAGCTTTTTATAGCTTTTTCAAGCTCTGGTTTCAGTTTTTCCCCATTTTCAACATCTTCTTCATCAAGAAAGGTGCAAATATTTTCATTGAGTAAAGCCTTGTAGAGATGATCGATGAAAGAGAGACGAGTATCTATACCCCTGAAACTCAAGAAAACGTCATATGTTGTTGCTTCTTGTTGTTGTAGTTCAGTGAGAATGGCCATGAAAGCTTTAGATCATAGGAGTTTGGAAGAACTTGTTTTGGATATGAATTCTCTCCTTAATTTCTTTAATTCCAAGTTGTCCAAAATAAGCGACGACTTAATCCACTTGTGTAGATTCTAATATTTTATTAGTATTGATTATGGGTTAATAATATGGTGTCTTTTAAGTTGTATTCTTTCCTTTTTTTTAACGACAAACACACACCCACTAAATCTAGACCAATTATATCCTAACCAGGATTTGAACCCACAATCATGTGGTACACCTAATCGCCTTGATACCGCTAAGCTAGAAGCTCTTTGGTAAGTTGTATTCTCTCTGTTTTACGATAAGTTCTCATTTGTCTTTGTTATAGATGTTTATGAAATAGTTAGTAGTGAAGTTCTTAATAATAATTTTAATTAAAATATAAGGTTGGTTTGGAGAGAACAATTGTTCAAATTTGTTCACATGAGATCCAAAATATTGTTTTTACATCAGTAAATGTTTAATTTGTATGATGTCTAACCATATATGTGATCCGTGTTATTCTGCTAACTATATCCCATCTTGATTATGAACATTGAAGGATGATTGATATGTCTATGAGCTTAATTTGTGAATCATCACGAGATTGATACTCGGTTAATTGGTGTACCAGGTTTCAATATGTTCTATGGTTCATACCGCCCATTAAAATTCCATAAAAATTAAATACCAAAATCAAGAGAAAATACAAGTGTTTTTGACAGTTTGAAAGAAAAAAACTGCAAGATTAATGAGAAGACATCATGGGAAAATAATGTGGATCAAAAGTGCTTGAAAATTAATCACAGTATCCCTCGTAGTTTTAATGATATGAGAGAGATTGTGTTCATCATCATCGCCACTTTACAACCTCTGTTTCACCGCAAATTCTTCAAATCAAATCATACAATTATTAATTTACTTAGATTTTCAAAAACATAACCACTGAAATAATTGACATATGATGAATTTGGAATTCAGAATGAGTTTGATCAATCACTTGGCAAATTTATGCTTCAGAAGACATTGTCAAAAAAAATTCATCATCATGATTCCAATTTCACGAATTTCAGATCAATAAAATAACAAATCATACCGCTATTAATATAGATGATTTTCAAAAGCTTCATCATTACAACTCTCGTATGATGAATTTGGAATTCAGAATGAGTAGGAGGTTATTTGCTCAATCACTTAGCAAATTAATGCTTCAGAAGATATTGTCAAATAAATTTTCATCATCATTATTCCAATTTCATTGATTTCAGATCAATAATCGAAAACAAAAACAAAAGGGAATAATAGGATCCAGTTTCTCTCGGACAAATGCCTCGTTTTGTCGTCATGATTTTTATAAGAATGGATATCAGAATCATCATCATGAATTAAACGTCATCGAGAAGCCTAATTACACCATTTATTCCTTGAAAAAATGGAAAAGTAAGGAAAAATAATCGACCTAATTGTGAAAGCAATTGAGATCACGACAATACCTGGAAATCAGTGAAACTGAAATTAGATGAGAGCGATGTTGAAAGATGATCGAGTGTTTGCGTCAGATTTAAAGGGTTAGGTTTAGGTAGACCTATCAAAATACACACTAAAAAAAAGAAAAAAACACTTTGTCTCATAAAATTTTGGGCTAAAAGTTATTCCAAATCAGCAACTAATTTGTAATTAATGATGGGTGACTGGTCTCGTGATTTCTCTTGGATAAAAAGCCATGTTTGGACGTGGGCTCTGTTTCTTACGTTTGTCTCCTGCAAAAAAATCCATCCGTCTTTCCCACCAGAAAGAGTAGGCGAAAGATCGACATCGATAGTAATGACGAGCGACCTTACACTGTAAACACTTAAAGATCATTTTGGATTGCAATATCCTTTTGCAAAGGTAGCACGAACCATCATTTTTAGTACCCGGGGTAAATACCAATGGATGCACGTGACCAAAAATTTTCCGTTCAACCCCAAACTTGATGTTAACAAACTTATAAACACCTTCCACATGGACAGAATTAACACCTTGTTCAGACTGGAGTATTAATGGAGCACAAGCAGAATGTATCGATTGACCACACTCGATACAATGATAGAACCACTTCCCCGGATTAAGACCCTCCTCACAAATTTCACAAAAATATTGACTTTTATGGTCCTCAATCGGGCCATAACTCAACTTTAGCGAGTGCTTGTCATGCTTATGCATAATTGTTTTAGGCAGAAGCAAAGCGCATCGGATATCCAAATACAAATCACACACACTGCATTTAAAATACAACTCTTTTTTTCCAATACGGGTGCGACATGCCCGACACTCTGTATTGGCTGATGAAGCATATGCCAGTGTAAGTAAGTGATCTGGATGTGCTTCGTGTGTAATTTCCCGAGGTATGAATCCGCAATTAACATCAATGCCATAATCACAACCTATGCAACGATATGAAAACCCATTGCAAGGTAATTGACAAAGACAACATCTAAATCCACAAACCTCGGATTTTGTAATAAGTTCAAGTTTGTGTTGCGCGTGGCCTATATGGTTTTGTAATTCTTTGCGTAGCCGAGAGCACCAATCATGGAGAACAAAGTTGCAACCATCATCTTCTTTTGAGCATTTGTAAAATGGCACCGTTGTAATTGGTCTTATACATCCGTTGCATAATAATTTAATTCTCTTCACCGGGTCGTGAAGAGACACAGATTTTATGCCGTTATTGATTTTGTCATGTATTAGAACCAATGGATGTTCATGACTAAAATGTAATACGTTGCCATTTTCATCTTCATTTTGACCAGAATATTGACTAGTACTCCCCTCTTCAATAATGTGGGGTGACACCATGTTGTGTGATTCATCAGGGAGTGGGTAGTGAATAAGGTTAGGATAATCAGCATCTTTGAAATTCTTTTCGGTTTTACCTAAGCCTGATACATTATATAATATATATCATGTCATAATTAGTGGTTCTATATTCTTTTAAGATCGAAAATGATTCATTGAATGTAAATAACATGAAGTAAGCCTAATCAGCTCAAATAACTGTATATTTAAATGGAATCAAGTGGTGTAAGCTGGAGGTCGAAGGGGGCGGTGGAAGCTGGAGGTGGGATTGCCTGAATGGAAGTCAACAAATTCGGCATGCAAGTTAAAAAAAAAAAAAAAAAATTCTAGTTGTGTGCCACCAAGGATAGCCTTGAGGTTTTCCTTCAAGAGGTCTTGGGTTCAAAATTTGAAAACAAAACTTGAAGATTAAAAAGTGGTGGGTTTATTCCCCAAAAAAAGGAGATGGGTTCAAGGAAGGAAGGCATACTGCCCACTTGGATGTCAGTGCATACTCGAACCACTAACTAACTAAATTGCCATTCAAAAAAAAGTTGCCTCAAGTTGTATTCAAAAAAATTGCTAGTCTTTTTCAAAATAAAATTATGTTTTTTGGATAAGACAAAAGGTCCCACGAAAATATAAACATCGATTAAAGTCGCACGAAGTACAAAATCAACTTAGAACACTAGGTGTGGTATCAAGTTACTTCCATGTTAAAGACATCTTTGTGTCTTTAACTTGGTTTTAACACACTTAAAAATAATCATATCGCGTTTAACATTCCTATAACACTCTTCTGGGACCCACAAAAAATACCCAAAACCAATCAAAATTTAAAAGAATAATAGTTTAACGAGCGATAAACTCATGGCGACGAGGCTTATGGCGTTGATGGTGGTGTGGTATGGCGACCGCCAAAGCTTCTTTGGCGGAGTTTTAGTGAGCCCCATACCCCACCGTTTTAAGTCGCACACAAAAAGTCTACCTATTGAAAACTAGACAATTGTGAAATTTTGTGTAGATCTATTTTGAGAAGAAATGAAATCGAGGTTTTTCGTTTTAGAATTATGGATTTTAGTTTTTAATGATTGTATTTTTGGAAAAGGCTTTAAATATTTACCTGGCAAGAGGATGGACATGAAGGGCTCCACTCTTTGTGTTGCACAATCTGGATGGACATAATATATGCATTTACTGCATTTATAAATCAAATGTTCATCTTCCAATTCCACACCACAAACCCTGCATTCATAGTCGCATTCAAAATCGCGATCATAATCATATAATCGATCTTGAGAGGAATAGGAAAGGGTGAGCAAATGAGGGTGGCTAAAACGGTCATTATCGAGTAATAACTTTATAGGGAAGGAAACACAATCGGAACTGACTGAATAGTTCAAACAAATGGTACAATGATAGAAATCGCCTTTATGTATCTTCCCGCAAGCAAAACATTCACTCAAAATAGGTTTCACGGTAACAGAGGTTAACGGGTGCGGGTGGCTAGGGTGATGGATCGTCTTTTGCTCCACAAACGTGGCACAATGAAGATCGATTCCATAATTGCATATTGAACAATGGTAACAAATTCCGCCTTCATGATCTTTGAGACAACTACGACATGTCCAATTAGAAGTTGTTTTTATAAGGATAAGAATATGAGTAAGGTGGGCTTGGAATTGTAAGGTTGTTGGCAAATTTGCACAAAATTGGTGGACAGTGTAGTCACATGATATGCTACATTTGTAGTAATACCGGTGATACCAGTCGATTTCTGCACCACACATGTTACATAAACATTTGAAGTTTTGTGTTTCAATCAAATCTTTGTCATCATAATCATCATCGTCTTCTTGATAGTCTCGATGCATGAATTGTAAATCTACGAGCTTTAGCGGATGCTCATGTCGAATCTCTTCTAGGGGGAGCTCCTTGACATCCATTATAACTTTTATTATCTCTCACTTTTTTAGTATGATCTTTGATTACTTTTAAATGTAACCTACAACCTAGATAAGATCACAAATAATCTTATAAGAAGTTTATTAAATTGGAAATTATAATATGAGAAGATAAATAGTCAAAAAATATGTGTACCTTGTTGACTGATGATGATTTTATAATACATATGACTTGAGATGTGATTGTTGACCCTTTATATAGATAGGTGAACAAACTTCATCTTGTGCATATTATTTGGTTTAACAAGCAAAGCAAAGAACCATCCAATATAATGCTTTGCTTTATATTTAAATGAAGAATGATGCTTTTCTTTTGCCTCTTGCAATACTTTACTCTTAAATGCTTTTGATTTTAGCATATGATGAATTAGATTCCTCATTGATGTAGCAAAAGCATGGAGGATTTTGTTTCTAGATGTTCAAGTCATGAATAAAATGGATTTCTAGATGTTCAAGTCGTGAGTAAAACGGATTCGTTAAAATAGGCATAAATTGGGCTATGTTTCAGACATGTGACAAGTCAAATCCGAAACTTGGATCGAAAAGAATATAGAATTTCGACCAAAAACGCTATATATATATATATTATATTATGAATTATTTGAATTTTTAGTTTTTTCTGTTTTTTATTGTATAGTGTGTGATATTTTTGGCGAAATTTTAGACTCATTCAAAATTATATGTCTAACTTAGGATTTGAGTTGAAAACAGTGATTATTAGCATTTTCTAAATCAACATTATGAATCAACAATTTTGGTTTGTTTATCTCATTTTTAATCTACAGCCAATCAAGAAGAGTAACATGTATAAATTGATGTAACCTAGTTTCCAAATTTGTATTACATGAAATGCCATCGTATTATCAAAATTTAATATTGGGAATCTTGAGTACTAGTTTAATGTGTTCTCAAGTACTCTCTCCGTCCCACAAAAAAGTTCTCATTTCATTTGGGTACAAGATTTTAGGAGATAATTAGTTGTGGGGTATTGGTAATACTTTTAATTAAAATATAAGGTTAGATTGGAGAGAGAAAGTGTTTTAGTGGTGGAATCTTTGATAATAATAATATTTTATTGAGTGGGTCCCTCATATTTGAGAAATGTGAACTTTTTTGTGGGACAAAATTATAAGGAGAAATGGGAACTTTTTTTATGGGACGGAGGGAGTATATCTTAGTTAATCAAGAATTCTAGCCGCATGGCCCACGTCTAGGGGCGTTCACTATTCAGATATAACTGGATTGTCCAAATAAAAATTTTATATTGGATTTTTTGGATTTATTTTTTGGATTGGTTTGGATTTGAACCAAAGTAATAATTTGGTTTTCGGAATGGATTTCGTTTCTATCATAAAATCCAGATTGTCCAAAAAATCCAAATAGTAATAATATACATATATTCAAATTTTCGTTGATATACATGAAAAAAATACACATTGAAGAAAATATATATGACATTGACAAACTTGACAAAGATATAACTTTTATGGCTTACAAAATCTCCACATTTATGATATTTTGATTTAATTTCAAAACTAATAATTATATTATTTTTTTTCTTAGACACTTTATGATTCTTGATTTGTGATCCATTAATTAATATTTTTTGTGATAAACTACTTCTTTTTGGATTGTAAGATATTAGGGTACTAGTGAATTGTTGTATATATTAATACTTGCTCGTTTATATTGGAGTTTTTGAGGAAGTTAATATCAAGACTTTTGCATATATTATTATAAATGTCAAAAACTATGAAATAGTCTTATTTTTATATTTAAAGTAGTATATCATTTTGAAATTGAACATAAAAGTATTAGTTATGTATAAAGTATTGTTAAGTATATTAAGAAAAAATGGTTTGGTTCGGATGAAACCAAACCAATCTGTTTGGTTTTAAATTAGTTTGAATTGTTCAGTTTGAACATTAAAAATTCAAAAACCATTTGGAATTATCTATTTGCTTAGGATAAATCCATATCATCCAAACGAACTACCTGCATCCAAAACCACTTCACATAAAACTTGGAATTCAGAATGAGTAGGAGGTTATTTGATCAATCACTTAGCAAATAATGCTTCAGAAGACATTGTCAAATAATTTTCATCATCAATATTCCAATATCACGGATTTCAGATCAATAAAAAAACAAATTATACAACTATTAATTTAGATGATTTTTAAAAGCAAGATCATTATAACTCTCTTATGATGAATTTGGAATTCAGAATGAGTAGGAGGTTATTTGTCCAATCACTTAGCAAATTAATGCTTCAGAAGACATTGTCAAATAATTTTCATCTTCATCATTCCAATTTCATCGATTCCAGATCAACAAAAATCAAATAAACGAAAACGAAAAAAAATGGGAATAATAGGATATATAGCTTCTCTCGGACAAATGCCTCGATATGTCGTCATGATTTTTATAAGAATGGATATCAGACTCGTCATCATGAGTTAATCGTCATCGAGAAGCCTAATTACACCATTTCCGCCACGAAAAAAGTCGAAACTTCAGTAAAAACAATTGGCCTAATTGTGAAAGTAATTAAAGTCATAATAATACCTGGAATCAGTGAAACGGAAATCAAATGAGAGCGTCTATACAATGATTCCAGTTGATCAAGTGTGTGCGTCATATATAAAGGGCGAAAGTGATTTTTAAAGTCGTTAGCTGCTACGATCCTCTTCTTGTTATTAGGGTTAGGTTTATTTTAGGTCATCATTGAGCCACAAATTTAATCATGGGCCTATCTCTGGGCCCGAACAACAGTTTTTTGATTATAGGCTTAAATGAACCTTGTATCCTTACAGTTACATACCCAAAACAAAGTTTGCATGAAATTTTTTTAAATTTGTTGCTATACGAGCGCGACTAATTCAAGAGAAACTACCTACTTTGCGAGTAGTTTAGATTCAGCACAGGGTCAACCTCCTTGGCAAAGGGGATATATTATGTTGCTCATATATATGGGTGTTTAGTATTTTGATATAACCGAATTATCTAATTGGACAATTTGCCAATTTGGATTGGACTGTTTGGATTAGATATTGTGTTTTTTGGATCAGTTTGTACTTGAATATAATTAATAGATTGATTTTTTAAGGATTTTGTTAATGACAGGTCATAGGGTTGTCTCTAACCTGCATAAATCGTTTGTACATTTATGATAAAGTAGTGATCCTAAAGTTCAGGGGGCGGTTTTTTAATTCATTTTGTCTTCTTATTGACAGCCCTTAGGGCTGTCATTATCATTTTCCATTTTTTAATTGGTTCCGCATTCCATTGTAAAAACCTGAATGTCCAAAAAAACCTAATAGTAAAATATATATATGGTTTTTTTTATAATCTTACGACTATTCAATTTATTTATATGATTTTTTAAACTTACCAATGTTTCTTATGTCCAGAAGCCACAAATTTAACTATTTTCTTTAAAATTTGTTATTCAATTTATTTATATGATTTTTTAAACTTACCAATATTTCTTAAGTCCAGAAGCCACAAACTTAACTATTTTCTTTATAATTTGTTTGACATTTAATACACGTATTAAAAAAGTCTCATACTTAATATTATTAATGTTATGTAATTTTGAAGTTTTGTACTCATATTCAGTGAGAAATTTATTAATGTAAACCCAATTTATGAAAATCGGACAAGCGAATTGTTAGTTGATTCAGATTAGTTTGATTTTTAAGCAGTTTGAACGGTTTGGTTTCTAACTTTTAAAATTATTGTCTCCCAAGTTCTAAATTGTCATTCACTCATTCCTTTATTTTGACTTGTGAGTATTCCAAATTTCCATTAAAGCCAACGAATATTTGTGGATACAAGTAAAAAGTTATTGTGAATTAGTTATAACTAGAGTTCCACAAAGATCTCGTGTTATAATAGTATAATACACATTTCATAAAGTTCCCATGCTAAAACAAGTACAAAAACTGCACAAACTTCTCATGTTGTAACAAACAAAAAGTTACCAAGCTCTTTTATCACATTGGCCATCAAGGATAGCCTTGGAGTTTCTTTCAAGAGGTTTTGTGTTCAAGCCTTGTTAGAGGTAAAATTTGGAGATTAAAAGTGGTGGGGTTTATTCCCCATATGTGGAAGGTTCGAGGGAAGACATACTGCCCCTTGCGAATCTCACTATCTAGGCTCGAACCACTAACTTACTAGCTTGCCGTTCAAAAGATAATAATATTAAAAGTTGCACATATAGTTCTCATGTTAAAACACATATCTGGATACTGTTTGACTTTAAGTGTAAACAAAACAAAAAATCTTAACTACTATTGTAAGTGATAACTCCGTGTTCCAAATGGTTCGAAGTAGTTATCAGAGTATGCGATGCAGTGGCGGATGCCACCTCCGCTGGATCACTTTTGACCTAGGTGGCATGTTTGGCGAGCTCCAAGCCTTCACCACCACACCCCTCGTGGCTTGAGTGAGGCATTTCGCCGGAACACTGACGAGGCCGGCGAAGAGAGAGAGGGAAAGGGAAAAGAAAAAGAAAAATTGTACCTTGAGACAAGATATTCCAATTTATTTTTAAGAAATAAAGCTGCTTCATTTGGTGTTCCATTATATCCTTCCAATTTAGATATTTCTACAGCAAGAGAAAGTGCAGCTGCTGTTGCAATTGCAGGTGCACCACGAACCATCATTTCTATTAGGGTAGTGATTTTGGGACCACACAAATTACTTCACAAATCACACTATATAACATTTAAAGCATATTGTACAACTACTGTAAAGTAGTGGTTGTAGTATTTGGAGTAATTTATGTGGTCTCAAAATCACTTCCCTTTCTCTTATTGTTTCCCTGAATTAATTAAGTGGATATAAATAATCATAAATAATCAAATTCATACATACAATAATCTTCACGAGACATTTATAACTTACCAGCCCTCAACAACATCTCGAATTTCCAAATAAATGGTGTCAAGAGGAAGTTTTCTCTGCTCAAAATACAGTGAACTGAAGTTTTTAATACTAAATTAATCTTTATATACTTGCAACACAAAAGTGTCATTCAATTAGAGCCCTTTAGCCATTCTGCAGGTTTAAGTCTAAGTATTTTTCAAGCTGCTAACTGAATGTACATTTTAGGGCTAGGTACAAACATCTGAAGTGAAAAGGTCGATTTTTGGCAATATTATAATGGTTTTTAAGTTTAAAGCCAGTATTGGAAATCAAAAGTATAACATAACATCATTAAATTTCTTATCATTTCCAGCTGTTCGTATTAGGGCAATTATCTGCAAAAGTCTAATTTCATTTTCCTTATAAACACAACAGTTAGCATTTGGCATTGGATTTCCGACAGATTTTTTATATATTATGAAGGAGGTACATACATGTGGTACTTGAAAGAGAAGAAGATGACATGGTCAAGTAGTTGAAGTGAGCCACGCTGATAACGGATGGCTTGCAGAGACGAGTTGTCGTCTTGAGATCCCATGATTTTGGTTGATTGTATACTCCAATTTCGACAAAAATCAGGCAATTCGTATTACAATTTCAAGGGAGCTAATTAGTGAGACGATAGATACATGTATGTATGCAGCTACACCAATGACTGCCTAAAAAGAGAGCAACATTTTCTAATAAATTAATATGATTTTCTACTTTATATATTCCCTAATAATTGTGTCTATCACTGCATGAATCATGCCGCTTTTAGTTTAATAATTAAAATTAGAAACAAGAAGAGAATCGCGCTTAATTTTCTGGTTATTCGATTCCTCTTTCGGGTTCGGGTTGGGAAAGTTTTTGTCCAGACCATATTTCCTTCCCAACCAAACCAAACTTCAATTGAATGGTAAATTAGAGATCAATTGAATTGAAACTGAAGCAATTAGATGATATGAGTAGATAAATTTACTTGATTTGAGAGCTCGAAATTCAGAGGCGGAAAGAAGATGACGATTGCAGGGCGGTTCGGCGAAATGCAATGTGTTGATCTGCGTGGACTCAAGAGTCATGCTAGAGAAGAACCGTCAAAAAGGAAAATGGGTTAATACAGGAGGCCCAGTTAAGTTACTATTGGGCTAAGTAGTAAATATTATAAATGGGTTGGGCCTGTTAAGTTCTTTCATTCTGACTGTTCTCATAAATATTATGTAACATTTTTTAATGTATCGATTTTTCTATCAATTCATCATTACAGCTACAGCATTGTTATGTCATTTTTAAAATTATTAATCTTTGTTGGATTTTTCTACATAATAAATTTTGAAGCATACCCGCCAATCGGGCGGGTTATGTAGCTAGTTTAGTATATATACTTAATGATTTATAACTAACAAGAGTAAATTACTGTTTTTGTCCCTGTGGTTTGCCAGTTTCTGCGTTTTTGTCCCTGTGCTTTTTTTCCCCTAAGTTATGCAAAATTCCGTTTTTTTTGTCCTTCCGTCCATCCTCCGTCTCTTTTTAGCCGTTAAGACCCGCACGTGCTCAAAACGAGAGGGTATTTTGGTCCTTTTTCGTGAACTACTTGTCCATGGATCTCATCGGAAATGTTTGATGCTTCTTGGGACTTCTTTGGCGACCGTGAAGTCAAAAGTTGTACTTTTATGTTCATCTTCTTCGCATCAAGAACACATCAAGAACACCATCATCTTCTTCTAAATTTCATACAATTCCACACAAAAAATCCACACAAATTCACAAAAAATAAAGTCGTAGATCTATCTTTTCAAAGATTAAACACAAATCACAAAATCAAAGAAGATCTGTGATTTCAAAAAATCCATACAAAAACCACAAAATCAAAAAATCAAAATTAAAACAAATCCCCAATGCTTTCAAAGATATGTGATTTCACCATAGTTGATTTCCTTCTGTTTAAAGTTTGATTTCATAGGTCTGTGACGGTAAGGTCGATTTCGGGAAGGAGAATGGTGGTGTCTAAAAGATCTGTGACGGTAGATCTGATGATCTCTAAAAGATCTTTGATTTTCGTCGACATTACCACCGCCATCTCACTTGTGGTGCCGGTGGTGCCAGTAGAAGCAGAGATCTTGGAGAACCCACTAACGGCGGAAGGCGGGGCCGCCACACTCGCCACCCCAACGGTGGTTGTCACTGCTGTCTCTGAAGCAATGGTGGTGGACATGTCTTCCCATTCTTCATCTTCTACGGTCCCTGACCTCGTTGACGAAGACATAAACGGATCCCAGAAATCCCACGTGTATGACGCCAGCGGCGGTGGCGGCGGTGGTGGCGGAAGTGGGATGGAGGCGGTGTTGGTAGTGGTGGTGGATGTTGTCCATGTTTAGGCTAGTGGGTATGGGCACCACATGTGGTGGTACCCTTTTCCGCCACATCATCGCCACCTCATACACCACACCACTACCACACCACATCATTTGGTGGAAATACCCACCACACCACACCACACCATTTTATTTTCCATCTCATCATTTCTTTTCCATTTATTTTTTAAACATAATATTAAACTTCCATTAAAATTAAAATAACAATACATTAAACTAAAAATACAAATACTTAAAATTAAAAATAGAAATACTTAAAATTAAAAATACTTAAAATAAAAAAACAACAATCCTAAATCGCTCATGGCTTTTCGAGCCCTTTCCTTCGCGGCTAGGAAATGTTGAAGATCTTCTTGCGGCATGCCTGGCGGCGGTTGCATACTCAAAATATTCAAATTATTGATCATTCTTTGCTCGGTTGCAAGCGCCCTATCTCTTTCATC
The DNA here is from genome assembly GCA_963853835.1 of Calendula officinalis. NCBI lineage: Eukaryota > Viridiplantae > Streptophyta > Magnoliopsida > Asterales > Asteraceae > Calendula > Calendula officinalis. Next base: position 11,660,929 of record OY970822.1, on the reverse strand, counting down.
TTTCTCCCTCTCTTGCTGACGTCGTTCTTGTTCCAGTTGAACTTGTTGACGACGCATCTCTACGCGCTCTTGCGTTGCCTCAAAGTGCTCGTTTAATCGTTTTTGAATGTCTTGCCTATGCTTGCTCTTCGCTTCCTTTTCCGCCGCATGCCTACCCGCTCGTTTAGCCTTGTCACTTCCAATTGGTCGTTCAAGAGGAGTTGGGGTTTCATCAATGTCGTCGAATAGGTCATCGGGAAATTCATCGTCCCCTGCATTAAGGTCGACACGAGAACGACCATCAGAAACGTCAACCGATTGTGAACTTTTTGAGCGCTTCGATTGTTGTTGATCTTTAGTAATTGTGCCGATCCATTTTGGATCCTCTTTTAAAATCAACCAATGTCGATCTAGCTCAAAAGCATGGCCATTTTTTTCAACTTTGTATTGTTTCTTGGCGGCCTCCAAAACATCAAACGCGGCCATTCCGCTACTTCTTTCCGACGAGAGTTTGTTGTATATACCATTGAATTTTGTAACCTTGTTGTTTATGTCACGCCATTTGCTACTAAGACTATTGTCTTTTTGGTATGGCGGAACTCCCATGAAGGTATGAAATTTAGAAAGAATGGCTTCCCAATAGTTTTTAATTCTCATGCCATTCCCGTCCTTCTCGTTTTTAGAAGTCGCACACCAAGCTCGGCACAACGCAAGTTCCTCATTTTCCGTCCATGGAAGTTGTGTGTCTTCTTCCACATCTTCTCCCCCAACGTCTTCAACAACCTCTTTTTCTTTCCTTTTCCCTTTCCCTTTCCCTTTCGCCTTTCTCTTGCTCCCCCTGCTTGTCGTTCTTGTGTTTGGGCTTGTTGATGAATTTGTTGTTGTTGAAAATATTGGCCGGTGGGTGCAAATTCGGATACATTTTGTGAATATTGGGGTTGTTAAAATTGAGGGAGTTGAAATTGAGGTGCGGTTTGTGGATAATATTGTGGAGGTGGGACAACACCGGGATTTAGGAGGTTGGCGTATTGGTCGAAGCAACCAAATCCTAGGTTCGGTGGTATATTTTGTTGTGAAGGTTGATTGGGTGTTTGTGGAGGATTGTTGTGTGGATCCATTGAAAGTAGAGAGGTATGAAGATAGGAGTTTGTAGAGAGTAAAATGGGTTAATTGTGTGTATAAAATGAGTGAAAGTGTGTAATATATATAGGTAAATAATTTAAAAAATTTTTTTTTTTTTAATTGTAACGGCTATATAGCCGTTTGACAACGGCTATTTTCGATCCAAATAAGCAATCCACGCCCGTTGCCGAGCGTCCTTCCGTGCCACACTCTCGCCCCGCCCACCCCCCACGCCGTTGGGGGGGGGGGGGGCGGTGTTCCAACCCCACCACCACGCCGTGGCCGCCTTGTCACACCCCCACGTACGAAGGGCGTTGGCCCATTCCGTCTAGTCTTATAAAGAAAATGCAGATTTGTGAAGACACTGACATCACCACCTTGCCATGAAGATTGTGGTGGAGTAGGTGGCTTTCGAATATTTTAGGATTTAAGGTTCAATTCTTGGTTATGTGTTGCAGATTTTGTTGTTTGGTTTAGTTGTTGATTTGGTTTGTACATCCATGTGATTTTGGGTGTGATGAAGAAATCAAATTGGGGGTGTTAGGGTTTGTGGTGTTAATTTGGAGAAGAGGAAGGGAGGAAGATAAAAGGACGAATCTACCCTCACGTTTTCAGCACGTGAGGGTCTTAACGACTAAAAAGAGACGGAGGATGGACGGAAGGACGGAATGACAAAATAACGGAATTTTGCATACCTCAGGGACAAAAAAACAGAAAAAAAAACACAGGGACAAAAACACAGAAACGGACAAACCACATGGACAAAAACAGTAATTTACTCAATTAAATATTTATAACCAACCTTATAAGGAAATATATATCATAATTTAACTTATATTTTATTGATAAAAAGTAATCGTTATAATTTTTATTAATTAATTATTAACTGATAAATATTAAATAATGATAATAAACATCTAAATATTATCTATTAATCGATATAAATATAAAGAATTAATTATAAAAATATTAAATAACAAATTATCGAATTCATTTTATTTTGTGTGCAACCGTGATAAAATTTCAAATTCTATGATTTCAAATTCTCCACCAATCACTAGTAGGTGATCACTGGTTGGTTCCACTTTCAGAAGTCATGTGATATAAAAGACACGAAAAATACGTTACGAGAAATATCATATGTTACAGAAAGTATTACTCTTCCTAACCAAATAAAACTTTACTGGATTAGATATGATTACAGAAAGTATTTTTCTTCCTAACCATATAAAGCTTTACTGGATAGATATAATTTGGGCACAAGCAAACAAAAGAATAATATCACTTGTACAGTTTCTTCCAAACAGATTTCAGTTTCCACTAGCACTCACACTTCCCTTAAAAGATGTGACCACTTTGGAACTCTGAAATTATATCTTAAACTTAAAGCCACAAAGTTAATTAAATATTTGAGTCGTTAAATAATTCTATGATGCATTAATATTAAAATAATAATTACTCATTTCGAAACTTTAAAAAATCATGGTACGTGGTTCAACCCAACTATTGCTGTTTTTGGTGCCGTTGGGTTCGACCCTCCACAATTGATGGCCCATGTGAGTCGCACACTTGGGTCTTAAACTTGCAACTAAATTTCTTCGTGAGAGAGCTTCTCCAGCCACGTGGCTCCGATGGGCCCACTTTATCAATGTTCTCAATCGCCTTTTTCATGGTTGAACACTCACGCTCCAAGTAGTTAACCCGCGTCCTCATACTATCCATATCTAGTCGTAGCACCTGATTCTGTCTCACAGCGGCCGTCCACGTGCCTCTTTCCACCTCGTCTTCACCAACCGATTCGTCTTGTTGCACCACGTCCGGTACTCTCTCCATATCTGAAGGACGAATGTCGGTGTTCATCAGTGTACCGGCAATTGCTTGACGGAGCTGCAATTGCTCGCAAAACAACACCTGCACCACCGCTCGAAGTGGAAGACGTTCGTTTTGTGCTGCGTGTGTGCACGCTTCTAACGTCAGTTTCTGGCAATCCAATACTCCGCAAATTCTCTCCCGATCAGCTTCCGTTATCCATGGATGTGCCTGCAACCATTACTCCGAACAAATCAATATCTCAAAGTTATTCTAGGAAAACAGAAAGCAATAGATTATATGATACCTTGAGGTAAATGTCAACAGATCTGTAAAGTCCGTCGTCGTAGAGCCGTGCGTGTTCCGGTAAGGCCAACGCAAGCTCCAAAAATTTATCCAACTTCAGATTAGTATCTGATGCAATTTCCGATAAGTAACCGTCGATTAACTTTCCGGCGAGCATCAATGTAACAGATCTGACCCGATTCCCCTCGTCGTCACCGTTATCACCTCTGATTTCGTCAGCCGTCGATACATGTTCTACATTATGAAGAAAGTGAGCTAGTATCCGTTGCACGCAGTCTACGTCGTATAACGTCTCGGTTAGGTAAGAATAGCTAGGTATGAGAAGTTCATCCAATGTTGCTTGTTCGAGTTGCAATCCGATTTTTCTCTCTAAAGTTGCTCTACAAGCATCGGAAGCTTTCAGAATGTTTGTTGCTCTCAACATTCCAAAGAATAACGTAATCCCCGGTGAAGACCGTACGCCATTTTCTTCTGGAAGATTCGAGACTACTGTTTCCAATAGTTCCTTCTGTTCAATCTCTGAAAGTACAGATGAAGATGACGATCTCCGACCACCGGCACGGTTGAGGCCGGGAATGTGTTTTTTGGCATAAGAAATTAAACAATTCTCGATGACTTCAGGATTAAGATCTCGAGATTTGATACCGACTATTAAACGATTGAACAATGGGGGACTGAGGAATACAAGTTCATCGAACCACCAATCTCCGCCGTGTGTCGTGAGACCCTTTCTTTTCGAGCTAGTATCAGAATTTGTGGCTTCATTCACCGGCCAACCGAATAGCGATGGATCCGATGACGAAGCTTTGGAAACGATAGAATCGATGCATCTTTGAACAATGCCAAGAGATTCCGCCAACGGCAACAAATCCTGACATGACTTCAACGTTTTGATTGAATCCTTCAAACTTCTGAGCACCGTTTGCGAGAGAAACCTCTCTGTTTTGGAAATTAAATTGTTTTCACAGTATTCTTCAGTCATCTCCAAAACTTCCCCGGCGCACCGGAGCGGAGCGACGTTGGACGACGAGAGCTCAATTTTCACGGCGTAACAAAACTTGGCAGCCGTCTCAAATGTCTCCGAACCTCCCGGGAAATCCGGAAGCGTGACGTGGCAGTATTCCTCCGTTTCCGCCTTTTTTTCTTCTTGTATTTCGTCGTGTTCTTCGTCTTCAGATTCCTTTTGAGCACTAGGATTCCTTTCTTGTTCTGTTACCATCTCGTGGAGCTTTTTACTTTTAGACATTAGTGGAAACTGAAAATAATATTTCATCAAACATAAATCAAAATCAAAATCAATGGCGAAACACTTGAACCTAATTCCTGAATCTAACCTTATGGAGATGGAAGGTCATGTCGCCGACGTCAACAACGACGTCGCTCGGTAATCCGGTGGTACAAAACCTGCAACCAAAAATCAAATTCAAAACCAAAACCAAAATAAGACACAAACAGAACACAATTAAGTGAGGTTAATTTGTTGCTAACTGTAGAGTTACCATGCTTGCCGTTTGGAGGTTTCTGGCATATCGGTGGCCATAAAAGGTGGTCAAGGAGGGAGTGTGGAGGGAGGGGCAGAGAGATTAAAGGAGATTCATGTTTGACTATGGAGGCAATTTTGACTTTGTGATTAGAATGTTATGATTGAGTTTGTGGAAAACTGGAGGAGAAAAAGGCGAGTGTTTGGAATGAGGGGGAGGTTACAGATGGGATTTGGAAACGAGGATGAAAAAGGAAGTGGATCAATGATTCAATATAATGATGATATTGGTTTCTTTTTTCATAAATGGTTTGCTCGAGGACAATATTAAAGATTATAGAGAGAAAAACATGTATTCCCTATGCTCTTATATAACAAAACAAACAAATATTACTTGTGTTGTATTAATTAAACATTAATGTATAATTTAACAATATTAATTAATTATAGCCAAACGAGTAATGCATGTAGTCATAGTGTCTCACACATTTAATTGATTATTCGTCATGCTTATTAGGTTTTTTCTTGAACGATAACCCTAATCTATTCATAAATCCATTAATCTAGCTAATAAACTTAAAAATTTGTATCGGTTAGTATTAAATCTTAATATTTAATCCTACTTAATAAATGACTAAAATGTGAAATCTATTAATTTTATTTTATATTTCCATCATTTAATTTAGACGTTTGTATTGATCAAATAAATAAGAAAATAATTTTTTTTTGAACAACAATCCTAATTCACTATTAAATAAGTAGAAAGATAAGTAGTGGAATATAATTTAATATTAAGCAATAATATCTCTTAATAAACTTTAAAAGTGTTGATCAGCATGAGATAGCAAAGTTTAGTATATTTTAGAATCATCCTATAGAGTTAGGAAACAAGTTGGGGATGGTATCCCACAACATTATTATGATCGATACTTTTGGTAGGCACACCATTAAAGAGGTCATTGCTACAAAAAAGTTGTTTCTATGTTATGGGGTACCATTTGTCATAATGAATTGACCTTACATTAAATTCCCAATTGAGCAAATGGAATGTCGTGGAAAAATAAACTTAATATGGATAGTCATTTACAAATACTAATAAGCCAGATTCATATTAACGTGTTATCTTGCTTGTAAGGTTATGATAGTCATTTTACCATATATAGTAAGTATTTAAAATGTATCATTTATTTTGAAACATTTAAAAATGAAAAATATATCACTTATTTTAAATATATCACTTATTTTGAAACGGATGAAGTGGTAACTTCAAACTTCGAAAATAACCATCTTCATGGGCTAAAATATGCTACTTAAAATATTCATATTTCCATAAAAGCGTCTTATAGACAATACGGAGTAATATTTTAGAATATTAATATTCCGTACTGGTTTAGCCTGTTAGGCTTTTCGTCTCTTTTTTCTTTCGGGTCACATCCAAAACTATATTTTAGAAAATTCCGTACTCGTTTTCCTTTAGTAAATTAATTAGAGCAAAAAGTTGATTAGAGAGTTTGATCGATTACTAAACAGTATATAACCATTGTTTATGATAAACAGGAATATGACAATGATAAGTTGAAACTGATTAGGCTGCAAAAGAATTTGAACTTTTAAGAAACCATGGTCATTAGTGGTAAGATCACCTAATTATCACATACCAAATCAAACAAATACCCATAAACCGTCTTTACTACCCATAAACCACAATGATAATGGATATCACAACACCAACCGTTTCAAGCATCATTCACGAATCATACCACCGAATCATACAAGAACACCGAATCATTAACTATATAACTCAAGCACCATTATTTATCATCAGATGCAGGCTTTTTAGTCGCAACTGTAGATTCTGTTGCAACTGAACTCATATTCACTCGTTTCACACCCCTACCAACAACACCAAGATGTGTAACAACTGATTCACCATTTGTGTGGGCAGTTGAGACAGTTGGTGACTCAAATCCAGAGCTGTTTGCACCAATTCGTGAAGAACTTAATCCACCATTGTCAGAAGCCTGTTTATCTTTATCTTTACCTTTACCTTTAGCAGCAATCATTCCCAAAATATCTGATAGTATAGATGATGGGTTTGATACATTCTGTTGCAAATCTTCAAGCTGCAATTTTAATTACTTCAATATTTTTAATCCTCAAACCGCTAAATTAATATAAAAAACAGAAAAATATAAAAATAATAAAATGTAAAGCTTGCCTTTTTCTCGAGTTCAGTAGCAAGGCCGGTGAGAATTTCAATTTCGTTTTCTTTTTCAGCAACTGAATCGGTAGTTTGTGAAGCACTTGAAGATTGTCTACCAAGAACACCTGCTGAGTCAGCATTTGCAGAATCAGAGCAACTTTTTACTTCATTTGTGAGTCGTTCCAGACGAGATTTGCAAACTGAAATAGCTTTTTGGCAATATGGGATTGCTTCTTCGCCTTTCGAACCAATTTCTAGACATAAACATATCCTAAAATTTCTGAAATAATTATCCCATTAAAGAAATGCATCAAAAAAATAAAACTAATAAACTATAGATAATTAGATATTATAAATATTAAAATAAAAAGGATACAGTTCGGCTATATGGCGACTGTCTGGTTCAGCCAATCGTTCCAACATTGATAATGCTTTCAGATAATCACTAAGTGAAGTTTCAACATCCTCTACACAAACACAAATTACGACCTTAATTACCAAACTAAATGTAATTAGCAAAATGTATGCATACCTCTTTCCAAAGCTACTTCTGCTAAAGCTGAAAGTATGTCAACTTTTTCCATTGTATCACCTTCTTGTTTTTCAGCAATTGCTCTTGCAACATCAAGCATTTTCCATGCTAAATCAAGATCAGATTCATCTTCATCATCATCACTTCCTTCATCATCTTCATCTTGATCACCTAAATGTAAAAACAACAAAAGTATGATATTTATGATGATTTGTGAATTAAATTTTGTTTTTTTTTAATGGCTGTTCCTAACCGTCTTCTGAGACTTCTTTAAGTTTTGAAGAGCCTTCTTTAGCTTTACTTGAGACAGAAGTTTCACCACTTTCTGTACCCTTTGCAGACCCTTGTTCAGTGTTTGTTTCTTTTTTAGAAACAGTGCCTGAAACTAATGGGTCAGATTCCTCTTGAGCCTTGTAGAGTAGTGCACAACCGTATTTGTAATAAGATCTGATGCATTCAGGTGAAAGTTCCCCAAAATGTGCAGCCCTGATCAGGATAAATACAGAAGAAAGATTAATACATCATTGGTAACTCAAATAGGTGTGTTTCACAATTGCTATTTTCTCATGTTTGGGCAGTGAATTTTAAATTTTATATTGAAATAAAGAGGTGTCTAAACTTTAAAGTCAGGAAAGCTTATAAATTTCATCAAAATTTTGTGCTGGTTCATCCAAATAATACAGAAACGAACTTATTAACTAAAATCAAATAATACTTTTACTGAACTAACTAAAATTACACATTCAACACAAGTAAAAGTCGGTTTCCTGAATATATAACGGAAACAATAACAGATCAATTGATGAGTACAATTCCATATGAACGGTTATAAATAAATATTAAGGACTTCATGTTCAGTGTCATTTCTTGAACATTAGAATCAGTGAAAAAAATATGAAGAAAAGAACATGGGTATGCATAAATCAAAGCGAAAATGATTCAGTTGTTATAAAAAAATTTAATTCAAGGAACTGCATTATTCGAGCTTACTGGAAGGTTTTATGCGACCACAAAAGGGCAAAGTACGAGTTTCTTCACATAATTCAACTGACTCGGTAGCTCAAAAATAACTCCTGCATGTTTAATTGAACTAAAATATTATTTGTAGATAGAAAACCCTAACCTGATTTCTAGGGCACGACTGAAGCAATCAGTGGCTTCAGCATAATCGTCTTCTTTGTTAGCTTTTGATCCTCTCTCCATCAACTCTTCTGCGTACTCGAGTGATTTTTCCCTTTCTCCATCGGAGGTCAGGCCAGATGTTTCAACGACATTATCGTTGTTGCACGAAGACGCAGTGCCACCCATACCTGTCGAATCGATGGTGGCATCGACGGAAGCTGGCGCTTGATCGACGTTTGGTGGAAGATTTTTCGAAGTCGGAGCTTCGTCCGCCATTGGTGATCGGAAAATGGAAATGACAAAACCCTTTGAATTGGAAGTGAATTGCGCTGTGTGTGGTTTTAAATTTTTCTGTAGTGAAAACCCTAACAAAAGAAAGCGGGTCTGCTTGAATGTTTTTTAATTTGGTCCCTGAAATTTTACAAATATACAACTTCTCCCCATATTTGATTGTTTGTATTATTTTATGTGATTCAAGCCCAAAGTCATTCAAATGAACTTACCACTTTATTACTATAAGTTTAATCATTTGACAAAAATACACTGTGATTTTGATTTTTTGTTAAATAAGATTAAGATGGTCAAATTTTAATAAATTAAAGTTTTATCGAAATGTAACATACTTTCTCAAAATGTTTTGTTTTAGGTGATTTGTTTTTTTTTAATTTTGTACTATTATATGAAATATAAATGATAACTATACTTGTAAGATATGTATGATTCGATCATTCCTTTCACCAGCTACATGGTAATAGTCGGTTGCATATTGAAAAATGTCCATGTCATCAATGTTGTTTCCAACTCACCAAACTCATATCCACATCAGATGTTACATGAAAATTAAATATCATTTATTGTTGCTGGGGTTTGTAAATGGTTTTATCAAAAAATCCGCAAAGGAGTGATTTTTGTCAAACCAGGGAACGTAAATTAGTATCAAGTCAAGAAATTCACTAAATAAAAATCGAAAATCACAGGGGATAATAACATCTATATTTTTTATTTACTTTTAACTTGCATGAATGCTCAATTGGGAAGCTCTTGATATCCACCTGTGATAAAATGGTTGAATAGTTTGCTAAATCTTGAAACCTAAGAAGCTGAGGAATTCCCAACTCTTGGTGGATTCAGCTTCTCCTTGACCGAATAATAATTAGCCAACCATGCCCCATCGTGTTCATTTTTTAGAAACATTAAATCAGTCGTATAAAATATTATTTGTTGGTGCAAAAAAATCTATTTATCATATTAAAATTTGCAATATTTTTATAATAATGACGTACAAAGTATGAAGTCTCACTATTGATATGACTACAGGGATTATGTGGAAAGTTTATTTATATAAATATAAATCTAAATAATATCTTTTACAGGGGAACTAAATATAAGCCTTCCAAAACACGCGTGTGGAACTGCGCAACTTAACAGAACGAAAAGAAGGCAAACAAAAACCCTAATCGGTATTCGTAAACCCTAGTATACGCGATTGACCGATGTCGGGAAGAGATGATAGCGACTCGGACGCCCCGGAGGAATTCACCGCCGAACAAGTGAGCCCCTTTATCTTTGAATCATCGTTAATTCATTAACATGGCTTTTATTTCTCAATATTTCTGAATCAAAATCTGTAATTTGATGCGTAGGCAATACAAAAGGACGAAGAAATAAGAACGATTCAGAAAGAAAATAAAGCCAGGTAGATGCTTCTTTGCTTACCCTAAAGTATGTAATTTCTCAATTAGATTGTCAAAATCATTCAATCAAGCTGTAAATTCTCCTAAGCTCATGCTTTGACTTATTGATGGCCTTTTTGATTTCTTTATGATGTAAAGAAACCAAAATACCAATTTAGCTGTATCCTAGTTGGTAAAACTAAAATTAGACTGGGTTCAGTTAACCCCTATCTTGGTTAGCAAATAAGAATCATTACATGTATGGGTTTAATAGAGGAGTAGAATGGCAATCATACCCTCAAACCAAACTCCCTATCATCCCCAATTCTAAATCCCTTACCCAAACAAACCTAGAGTTGTTAATATTAAGTCAACCTATGTATGAAAAGTGCAATTGAGACTATATAGCCATATAGACCATAAGTTGGATAGAATTAATTATGACTTATTATAACATTACAAGTTGTTTCTTTTTAAATAACCTTACTTCAGTTCTTAAAATAACTTGTTTTATTTATTTAGGGTTTTGCGTGAAGTAAAAGAACGTCGCAGAAAATGGGCCGAAAAATTAACACAGCGACAACCTCGTATCATCCAAGAAGCAGAAACACCACGAGAGGCCCCACAGATTAAAGGAATGCTTCCAGATGAAATTGTCCAGTTGCTTGCAGCTAATGAAAAGTATTCAATATAACACCATCTTCATTTTTCCAGCTTCAACTACCCTTTTTTAGTAAACACATATTCACAAAAAATAAATATATGTTTATTTCCCTGCAGGAAAGTTTTCTCAGACTCAGAGGATGAGAAAAAACCAAGAAAGAAGAAATCCAGACACAGAGGTAATAATTATATCTTGCAACCAATTTATAAAAATGGAAGATAAAAAATAATAATCATATCTGTAATTGTTATACAGGATGGAACCAGTTATTTTGAAGGAAATACCACCTCCCCCTTGCTTACAGAAGTCGTTGGACTTTTTGAAGAAAAGAAAAATGCAGGTTAAAAGATCATCTGCAGTTTTGGATAACTCAAATCAAGCGTTACGATTTCTCTCAGCATCGGGTTTGTTAAGTAAGAAATGATAAAGATTTGTTAAAGTAATAGTTGTGATGTTTTTAAGCATCTAATGGTGGAAATTGACTGCTGTATTCTGATATGTATGAGAGATTTTGTTTTCGTTAATTAATGCATGCTTTATTTATTATCTTTTTTATTACGTTGCTGTTGATGGTAAACGAAATAGATGCATGTATGTTGTTATTGTTGGCAAAAAAAAAAAAAAAAGTTGTTAATATGATTGGTGCAAGGAATAAATAATTTTATACCTCAACATTTATTCATTAACAATTGCCATATTGTGAGAGATCTCTGTTTTCAAATAGTTATATTTCAATCTATAGATGTATGTTTTTTTTCACATGTAATAACGTTCAGGGTAATGAACACTAGTTAAAAAAAAAAAAAAAACTTTAAAATGTCAGTTGTCAAAATACTTAAACCTATATGCTTCAACAATTAATAGAAGTTAACTCTTAAACATAAACTATCCTTATCAAAACCCTTTACAATAATACATTTACATGTTATACAATGGTTGATCGGAGTCTTTCTCCGATCAGTTTCAAAACTACTGATTACAATCACTACTTTTTCCATAAACTAAACCGGTGGTGTGATAACTTGTTTTGTGTCTCCGGTTTACCCCGCCATGAACCATCAATCCGTCGCGGTGAAGGTGGTGGCAACTGGTTGTTATCCATCTGCCACGTTTGTGGACACATTCTCCAAATCTTCACCGACTTATCCAAACTACCACTATATAATATACAACTATTTCCACCACCGCCACCGTCCCGCCGTTCCTCCTCCACCGCCAAACACTTCACCGGCCCCGTATGACCGTTTAAAACATACAAACACCTATGTGACCCAAACTCATCTCTCTGCCACACACATATGTTTTTATCTGCCGAACCACTAAACACCAAATTTCGCGACGCCGCCAGGCACAAAACCGCCAATTTATGACCTCTTAAAACACCACCGTGTGTTAGCTTCTCATTTTCCCATAAATGCACTATGCCGTCTGAACAACCACCGTAAACCACCATCGCCGCCGGATCCACGGCTAATGACGTCACGGCATATTCTTGGTTTAGCAAAGTATGTGAAAAGTAATGTTTTGTTCGTTTTCCTTGAAATTCTCTCCGCCATACTTTTAACGTTCCGTCTGCTGAACCGGAAAATACAAAACCGTGAAATCCGGCCACCACGGTGTTGATGACGTCATCGTGAGCAGAAACCGATTCTAAACATTTGAAATCCGATACTCTCCAAACTTTCATTGTTTTGTCCCATGACACTGAATACAAAAGTGTACGATCCTCATTTAAGCTAAGACTAGAAATCGCATCGAAATGTTTGATCCAAATCCCGCTATGATTTTTCGTATAATTTTTTGGTTTCATCGACTTTTCAAAAACCGTTTTGAGTTTCGGTAAAGTCACCATCTTTTTATAAACTTTGGGGTCCTTTTCTAATGCTCTCCAAACCCTAATTTTCCCGTCTTGGTGGCCGGTGAATATTTTCTCACCGGAAATTACAATCGCTTTAATTAATCCGCTATGCGATTTGAATCCGGAATATTCCTTATTGTGTTTCCAAACACGAACGTTTTTGCTAGAAGAACCGGTGTATAATAAATCTCCTGATGCTGCTAATGAATATATATGTCCTTCTTCTCGTACAAGTGAACTCATTAATCCAATGTGATTACCACAATTATCCATTGATATTGGTGGTTGTTGTTCTGTGTATGATGACCATGGTGATTTCGATAATGGAGATGTTTGGGCGGATCTCGGTGTGCCGTCAATTGGAGTAATTGGTCCATAAGAATCACATCTAGAACCTTCTTCAATACACGAATCGGTGTGAGATAACGACGGCGGCGGCGGCGGTGGATCGTTGTTCTCAGGCGGATTCCAATGGTTGTAATAAGACGGTTCTCCGACAGCGTCATAAAAATCATCGTCGTCGTCATCATCGTTATCATCCTTTGTTGGTGATATTAGAGGATTAATCCAATTAATTGGCGTGATTAGTCTCAATTTCTTTATCATTATTTGGATTTAGGTTTTTTCGTTGTGTGATTTCTTCCTCTCGTACAAGATCGATTGATCGAATTCTGTGTGTGTGATAACAGAATTCGCATGGATTCTTGTTATTGGAGAGGAAGATAGAATTGTGAAGAAACCTAATTTCAATTCACCAGAGAAAATATGAAAACTCAGAGGTCGAAGAAGACGAAGAAACTTAGAATTTTTCTCGAAAAGATTATAAATTAAGCATGCATGCATTATTTTGGTACAAATGAAAATATTTTATCCGTCAAAAAAATACACTACACTTTACATTTCAAGAATGAACAGAAAATGAAATAATTTTTATACTAAACTTATTTCATTAATTAATTTATGTATTTTATTATTATTACCTCTCTCATGATATGGATGACTTGAGGTTATAAGGTTGTTTTGTTTGGATGTGTTCTTCGAAGCGGTTCTTTTTGTCAATTAGAAGATGTTTGATTAGCTTATTTAAGATGTCAATCTTGATGTTAATTAAATCTTACAATTGTACTCCATCCGTCCCACTTTAATTGTTCACTACAAAAAATCACACAGTTTAAGAAAAGTGCATTAATTATATAATGTCACCAATCAAATTTTCTCTTTCCCACTTAAATATTTTTTGATTGGTTGAAATTTAGGAAATGACACTTTTTGTGGGACAAACTAAAATAGTATGCTGGACAATTAAAATGGAACGGAGGGAGTACAATCTTAATCCAAGTAAAAAGGTGCCGATCTTTTGTAAGATCATTGATCTACGTCAGATAATTGAAATTAGAAATGAAATGAATTGAGAAATAAAATAAACTTTAGCATTTAGTAATGTCAGATAACATGATGAATTAGTAGAGAAATCAATTCACATTTTAGGCAGCAAAAACCAAATACTTCATCCGATTCAAAATAAGTGTTACACTTTCTTTATATGGATGATTCAAAATAAGTACTATACTTTGAAAAATTATCTTATTTGGAAGAAAAGAAAATAGTAGGACCTACACTCACTAACCATCTACTTTAATATAGTGAAATGACCCATTTACCCTTACTTTTTATTTTTAAACATCATTAACCTCACTTTATTCAAAAGTTGTAGGACCCATTATCCACTAACCATTCAATTAATCTAATTTAACCATCATTACAATCTTTTGCCTCAAAAACCGTGAAACCCAAAGTCAAACACTTATTTTGAATCGGAGGAAGTAAATGAAATGGATTTTAAACCACAAGCAATCAAGTCAAAGAAATTTAGGCAAGTAGTTGATCACCTTCAATCTAACAATGCCCCAATTAGAATTAAACAAAAATTTGACTTTAATTAGTCTATCCATATATCAATGATAAACGACAAGTAGAGTATTCACTATAATTCCCTAAAAATAGACACATCAATTAAATAAAACTCAGGAGTTATATCAATCATCTTAAAACTACAAACATCTCCAACTGCCAAACAGTTATCCATAGCAAATTTACTCCAACCATCAATAAATCGAATTCTTTCACCATAACGAGCCACTTTCAAATCCCAAATTCGGCCCGAATGTTGAAGCTTAGCCATTGGTCTACATTCTTTTATACTCTTGTTCCACACCACTGGTATATTCTACACCATTATTGTTCAAATACGTGTATTAAAATACGTTTTTAAGAAAGAAAAAAAACATGAAGAAACTATAAATTGCTTACCAGAAATCCTTTTGTTATATCTACATAAGTTGGATGTATCTTTACTTCAAATGACAATTTATCATCTTCAACACGAGATCTCTTTTGCTCCCCTACAAACACAAAATTAAGTAACCGCATTGCAAATATATAATTTTATATTAAAAACTTATTAATTTATGCAAGTGTACCAGTTTTGTTTATTTCGTTTCTCTCATTTTCTTGAACGTGAGGCGGTTGTTTTTCAGTCTGGTTATTTGCTGGCTTGATTTCCTTTAGACAGTTGTTTTTTCCAAATATACTAACATAGAATATTGATTCACTGTTATAGTAAAATATAAGAAAATCACCAAACTCGAGTGAATTATCTTGCACAAAATTCTCCCATCCGGTTTTGAAATATACATCGTCATCAACCTTGTTCGTGTCTACCTCCCATGATTTTTTTGCAGAAGTTACAAGAATAAATTGCAATGGTAAACAACCTTCAAAGTACTTGAGGAATGCTGGTGGTATTCTCTGTTATTTAACAATAAAAACATAAGTTTTGAAAAATTGGTCAAACAAGATCAATGAGGGTGACATTGAATTTGATTATATGTTCTTCTTCCTGATTCAAAGTAATAAACAACAAAACAAACATAAGCATATTCTATAATTTATGAAGATGGGAATCATATCAAACTCTATGTTCTTGATTCACATTCTTAATAATTAACAAAAAGTTGGAACCAAACACATTCATATAAACTTGCATTTGGAGCATTAAAAGTAGATTCTTAGCTTCAAATGTAATTAGCTAAAATTTGATTACAACATGTTCAGAGTTCATCCTAATTTCAAGCAAGAAACCTAGGTGTAACCTTTTAAATTGAGGTTTAAATTAATATATTAACCGTAAAAGCTATGAACTTATTTGTTTGTACTGTAGTCATCAAACAAGTAACCTGTGATACTCAAATTGGCATCCAATTTTGCAAAAGATCGAGAAATACAATGAAACTAAACGGAGGATGAGGTAATAACCAGTTGCGTAGAGCAATGTTGAGGCATATAGATCTTGAAGAACTGAGGATATTGTTCGGAGTTTAATATTCCGGTCTGATTTTCCGCCATTGCCTTTTTGTTTACTCTGAATTTGGTATGCAAAACCCTACAAGAACCTTAATTGGAAATAGTTTTTTGACTCTAATCTGTAGAAGAAGAAAGAATAAAGAAGAAAAAAGAAACAATCAATTTAACGAATGACAGTTGTATCTGAAATTGCAGTGAGATTTATGACTTGCGAAATACGGTGGGATTGAATTTCAAATCACTCAACCTGATGACGGTACGGGATGTGGTACAGATGCCGGTAGTCGCGGTCTCCGGCTGTTGTAGAAGCGGTTAACGGAGAGTTTGAAACCAATAGGAAGATGGAATGCTGCCGGCGGTGTGGCCGTTTGGGGATTTGGAGAAAATGTTTGAATGGGAATGCGAATGGTCACCGGACTTTATAATTTCTGGTTTGGCCATATTTTCATTTATTCTCCCCACTTTACAAAAGTGCATATTCAATCATATGCTTTTGGTCTTGCTTGCATATGAATATTATTATCTGTGGTTATCTCTGCATATGACTGGTTTTGTCCAGTAAAAGAGCTCGAATTCAGGGTGCTTACTGAAATATTTTAAATAGGCTTCCGTTGTTTCATTTGTCGTTTAAAAAAAAATTGACTAAAAGCAAAACACCAAACTTAAAATGACCAATTTTAAAAAACAACTCACCTTTAAATAATGTATTTAAACTCGGTTCGAACAGGCTGGTTAAAGGTCATGTTTTGAGGGTCTATTGCTTAGTTCACCACTATTCCAATCCAATTGACGATTAAACTGGTCGAAGTGAAACATATCATTTGCTTATTCGATTAGAAAATCAGTTATTAAAATGTCGCCTTCACTTCAATAAGTTTTAAATATTAAATAATATTATACGTTTCTAATAAATTAGTAAATCTAATTAATATTTAATAACGAGTAAAATAATAATGACCGTCTTAAAAACATTCATTAAAATGTTAAGTGAGCTTTCATAAAATGTTAAGACTTATATCATGAATTTAAAAGTTACTTTGTACATTTTACACATGTAATACTTTTTTTTAAAGGGACTGATTTTTATACTATAATGTACAATTACATGTAAACTTGTATTGTGTGGTGACTTGAATTTCCCCTTTTTAAATATGGTCTTTTCCCTCATATTGCATCTAGACCTTTTAAATCAGAAAACAAGACCGGCAAAAACCCCTTAAACCCTAGCAATCCTCCGGCACCATCGCCGGCGTTTTCTCTGTCAACATGCGTCATTTCTTAACAACTCCCATACACCACCACCGTCGTTACCTCCTTCATCAACTAAACCCATCTCTCACCATTCTCTTCGCTTCAGCTCACCACAAACCCCATAAACCACCACCCCCAACACCTCCAAAGCCACCGCAAAGGCCCGCCAAATTCACCCTCCATGACCATACATGGGAAGATCCTTACAGCTGGATGTCAAATCTCAACGATAAAGTAGCGATGCGTCACATGGACGTATACATGGAGCAAGAAGAAAAATACACAGAAGCCGTTTTATCGGATACCGATCGCCTCCAATCAAAGCTTCAATCGGAAATGGCGTCTCGCATGTCCTCTCACCTCTCTACTCCTCCCTATCGCTGGGGCCCCTGGTACCTTCAGTTTCAAACCCTAATTTCGACATTAAAACACACTATTCTTGTTCAATTGTAACAAGACCGGTATTTTCCGAATTCGAATTCTGAGTTTTTTGTTTGCAATTTGGAGGTGGAATTCAGGCTGTATTACAGGAGAGTTGATGAAGGGAAGCAATACCCTGTACTCTGTAGGAGATTAGCTAGCCTTAACGATGAGTTCATTTCGCATAAAAGTCCTACAGGTGGATTCGATTTCACTTCTGGGAAAAGAATTGAACAAAAACTTATCGATTACAATCAAGAAGCAGAACGATTTGGAGGTAATTACCAAAATTTGTTATCGTTTCATCATATCTTACTGGTTATAATTTTGAGATTAGAGACTTAATGTTAATTTGACTTGCTTAGGTTATGCGTATGAGGAGTTATCAGAAGTATCACCTGATCATCGATATATTGCATACACCATGTATGATAAAGACAATGATTTCTTTAAATTATGTGTTAAGGATTTAAATTATGGTGCACTTTGTAACAAACCACAAGCTGATTGGGTCTGTAATGTGGCCTGGGCTAAAGGGGGTCAAGCATTGCTATATGTTGTAACTGATCAAAATAAAAAACCTTACAGGTTGGTTAGCTGTATGAATCTATAAAAATATTTGCTTTTTGCATTTCTTATATATTACTATCAATTTATGATTTTTATTTACTTATTTTGTGATTTAGGTTATACTGTAGCATGCTTGGATCAAAAGATGAAGATGTTATGCTTCTAGAAGAACCAAAAGAAAATGTTCATATTAACATTCGTCACAACAAAGATTTTAGCTTTGTAACTGTAAATGTTTTTTCAACCACATATTCAAAGGTATTTCTACTCTTTACTGACTGAAATTCGTACACATTTTGTTTATTTGTTTTCAACATCATTTGAATTACAACTGTTTTTTTATACTTTTAGGTTTTTCTAATTAATGCAGCTGACCCTTTATCTGGTTTGAATCTTGTTTGGGAGTGTGAGGCTTGCACACATAATATTATTGAGCATCATAAAGGCTTTCTTTATCTTTTTACAAATGCTGACAAAAACGGGCAGTCAGTTGATAACCATTATATCCTTCGTAGTCCTCTGCATTATTCTGGTCCAAGAAAGTGGGAGGTTAGTAATTAAAATATTTATAAACTTTGTAATAATAATAATAATCCTTTATGTTAATAAAGTAACATTGGATGAATTTCGACCCGTTCTGTTTTAATCTAAGTATTTTATTCGTCCCGTTAGAGATAAACATAACCAAAATCGACCCATTTATAAGTAAATGGGTAGAATTTTCCACCTCTAAGTGATACAAATGTACGTTATTTCTTGATTCTTGATTTTGATTTACTTTTTACTCTTTTTTTTTGTTTAGAATGTATTTATTGATGATAAAGACTTGATTATAGAGGATGTTGACTTTAATGACTCACACATGGTACTTATCATCAGAGAAGGTGAAAAATTGAGACTTTGTTCAGTTGCATTACCTTTGCCAAACAATAAGGTATTATATTTATAATTATTCTTATCTTTAATATTTATTTAGTATTTACATAAAAACTTAAAATTTTTTCTCCCTTGTTGTAACAGGAAGCAGTCCATCTCCGAAAATTATTCCCACATTTTTTACCTCTTCCAGATTCTGTTTCCCAAATTTCACCTGGACCAAATTATGATTTTTATTCCTCTATTATGCGGTTTACAATTTCATCACCTGTGGTATATTTTACAAATTATTTACAATTTTATCCCACAATTAATTAAATTTTGCTGAGAAATATGATATGATGCTTTTTACAGATGCCTGATGCAGTTGTCGATTATAATTTATTAAACGGTAAATGGGAAATAATTCAACAACAAAACTTACTCCAAGAACGAACCCGTATTTTATACGGTACAGTTGCTACTGGTACGAATATAACAATCCCAAATTCGGAAATTAATTCAGAAAATAATAATTCTTGGAATGATCTGTCTGAGTTTTATGTTTGTGAACAACATGAAGTAATATCATGTGATGGAATTAAAGTTCCTTTAACTATTGTATATTCACACAAAAGAAAAAAAGAAAATCAAAATCCAGGGTTGCTTCATGGACATGGTGCTTATGGTGAATTACTTGATAAAAAATGGCGTGGTGAATATAAAAGTTTGTTGGATCGTGGTTGGGTTATTGCATATGCTGATGTTCGGTTAGTTTGTTAAATATTAGATAATAATATAAATTATGGTTTTTTTCCTAGTTATTTTCCATTTTCTGATGTTTTGTCCCTGGGCTGTTAAATTTTTCTAAATGACCGTTTTACCCTTTGCAAAATCACAGTTTTAGTCTCCATGTTTGTACCTAATGGGGACTAAAAGTGTGATTTTGGAATGGGCGTAAAATGGTAATTTTGAAAAAAATTTAATAGAAAACTTTAATTTACTCTAAAAAAATATTGTAAATGAAAAACATTTTTTTATTTTTTTAAATTTGGGTTTGTGTTTTAATTGTTAGGGGTGGAGGTGGTAGAGGAAAAAAGTGGCATGAAGATGGTAGAGGAACTAAAAAAATAAATTCAATCAATGATTATATTTCATGTGCGAAATTTCTTATTGAAAAAAATATTGTGCACGAAAATAAACTTGGTGGTTGGGGATATAGCGCTGGAGGATTGTTAGTTGCTTCAGCTATTAATTTATGTCCACATTTATTTCGTGCTGCTGTTCTCAAGGTATTTTTTTTTTATATTTTTTACAACATTTATATTTCATATTCATGGTTAAAGTTGTTTCTTTTTCTGTTTAGGTTCCATTTTTGGACCCGAGTAACACTCTTGTGTACCCAATTTTACCACTAACACCTGCTGATTATGAAGAATTTGGGTACCCTGGTGACATTGAGGATTTTGAAGCAATTAGAAAATATTCTCCTTATGAAAATATTCAAAATGGTGTTCTATATCCGGCAGTTTTGGTTAGCTCGTCTTTTAATACGAGGTTTGCTTTATATATTATTGTTGATTTTACAAAATAATTGGTAGGTAGATATAATTGGAAACACATAAATCTTTTTAATAATTTTAATTTTCAGATTTGGAGTATGGGAAGCTGCAAAATGGGTTGCACGAGTCCGTGAACAAACGGCTTATAATCCAAATCATCCTATTCTTCTAAATTTAACTACTGATATAGTTGAAGAAAACAGATATTTACAATGCAAAGAATCTGCATTAGAGGCTGCTTTTCTGTTGAAGATAATGGATTCTTCTTAACCATGGTTAGGTTAATTAATGTTGTTAATTAGTGTACATTTTTGTATTTTGTTTGGCTTACTTAAAAAGCTAAGACTTTTGGGTTGGATAGCTTTATGATGAATTGGTCAACTGAGTAAAGTAGTTGTCACTTTTTGAAGACAGTGGTAAAACAAGCATAAAAAGGTTGTCAAACCAATTTCCATTATCGTATGTTTTCACTTTATGTCATAATCTTTTCGCCCAAAGCTACAAAAATGTGTTAATCTTGTGGTAGGTATTTTGGTTACTCAAGTGCTGTGCCATTATCACCAAGATTCTTAAAAGCACCGATCGGTTTTATTTAATTAAATTTTAAAAAATATAGTTTTTCATGATTTGATAGTGATAAATGTGAGTGTAGGATATAATGATCAAAGGCATATGTAAATGGCAAACAATGCTTGCTGGCTATGGCCCACCATTATTATGTTATTAAAGCTAACATATGGTACAATTTCAACATCAAAGTTCTTTTCATAAACCATGCTGCATTCAATTATTCTAACAAACAAAATGAAAAAGATGACACTCCATAATCTTTTCATGCAACTTTACAAGCATAAGAGGTTTTGCCGAAACTTGTATATAACTAAAAAAAATTACTCTGATATTAAATAAAAACTAATTTAATAAATCAAAACCAGAGCACAAATAAAAACATAAGAATGAACAAATACATCTGCCTGTGTTCAACAACGACATCAAAGATTCAGACCCAGAAGAAAAAGACACCATTTTTCCGCTGCATTCGAACCTTAAACATCTCACATTCTAAACCTTAAAAAACACAAAGCAACTTGTACATTATTCTTCACCTTCCACAACACCGTCTTCCTTAATAAACTCAGGGTTCAAGAACTTTGCAACAAAAGCCCAAAGTTTATAAACATCCGTAAAATTACTCAAAAACCCCAAAGAAGCAGTCACAACTTCAACCCTAATAAACCCGCCTTTCCCTCCATTTTCCATAGGAGTGCAAAGTGTCGTATCTTCCACTCCACGGGTCGCTCCATGGGTCGGTCTCGAACTATCCAAGACCCGTATATGACTAAGTATACCAACACCAAGAGAAATCCCGTGCATTTCAGCCAATTTTAGAACTGCTTCAGGGTTGATAAACCCTTTCTTTTTGTCTCTAACATTAAATGCAACCGATGCACCCCGTTCATATTTGATTTTTGGCCCGTATATCTGAACCAACGGGAAGCTTTCTTGCCCGTTTGAGCCCGCGATTCTTAACTGAAGCAACGATGTAACGAGCCAGTTGACCAAAAACCGTAACCGAAGAGTGGTTTTATTCAAACCCAACATGTTTACATGATAAAGATGCTTACACGTGATTTCGGGCTCTCTTCTACTCGATTCTTGCCCGTTATCATAATCGTTTTCACTAATGTAATCATCATCTTCAACATTTGTACTTAAAAATTCACCGTTTTTGCTCTCTTCAGTAGTGAATGAAACCCGTCTTCCTTTACTCACGGGCTGAGTTTCATTCTCATCAACACCAAAAAGCTTACTACCCGAAAACCGGTTTCCTTCTCGTCTTCCTAATAACCGAAACTCACCCTCGGTTTCTCGTCTAATCGCGCTTTCGTTTGCTTGCGAAGTGATTTTCGAGCTCGACCCGTTTTCCCATTTGCTCGTTTCTGGTTCGTGTTCTTCTTCGATTTCGTGAAAATGGTGATGATTCGGGGTGTTGTTTGTTACTTCCATGAAATTATCTTCTTGCGGGTCTTCTTTAATTCGGTCCAATTCTTGAGAAACTGACATAACCGCTGCATCAAATGACAACATTCGGGCTTCATGGTCATATATCGGGCTATTTGCTATCTTTGAAGTCGGTTTAGGAGATGATAACTGTTTGTTTTTGTTTCGGCCCGTGAACCAAAACGGGGGCATAGGAGACGTTGACCCGCGGTGCTTGTTGTTCACCTGACCACCATAATCGGACCCTAACGGGCTCTGGCCCAAATCGATCCATAATGAGTTATCAGATGACTCATCTTCACTAAAAACAGGGCTTTTCATCACTTCACCAACTGAAAAACTCTCACCTTCTTCAAAAACCGTGCTTGCACCATCTCTATCAGAGATGTTATCATGATCCATATCAGTATCAAACACTTCTCTCACTTGTGCTGACGTGTAAGCCCCCGAAAAAGCGGGCAATTTCGGGTCGGGTCGGGTTTCAGATGCCATGTCGCCATTTCCACAGATTTCATCGTCTTCAATCCCGGTTAATCCAGGGATCCCATCAACAGAATCACTCAAATATAAAGGAAAAACCGGGCTGATTTTAACAATACCGGATCCAGCATGGCCCGATTGGTTCTGCAGACTTCTTATCACTGATTTCTTGATGAGAAGGCACCCGAATCCAGTCGGGTCAAACCCGAAAACCCGGTAAAAAGACGTGATGATGAAATCGGGCCTAAATAAAGATAACCCGAGTGAATCCATATCTTTCGGGCCCAACGCCCCTGCATCAAGCAACACATGCCAATTGTTTTGTTGGGCCAATGCCATCCATTGATACGAATATTTAGCACCCGTAACCCTTGATTGAACAGGAAACACGAAAAGGCCCGTTGCCGAATCTTTTTTCCTCTTTTTTTTGCTTGAGATTTGTTTCCTTAAATCAGTCGAACAGAGTTTTAATGTTGGCCATTTAAACCAAGCACTCTGAACTTTTGCACCTTTTTCTTTTGCACTTTGACCCATCCAATTAACCGATTGACTCTCGTGGTCAAACATGGTCAACAGCTTTTTATTCGTGTGGAACGGGTACGATTCAGCTAACAGCTTGAAAGCAGAGCCTCTGGATACAGTAAAAACCAGCCCGTATTCGTTTTCGGGGATATTTAAATAATCCATAATTCTAGTTTTTATATCATGTTCAACAGTTCCTTTATCAGCACCACCATAAAGAGCATGATTACTCAAATTAGCAGTTATTTCAGATAAACTAAAAGTCGATGATTCCCAGTAATGAACCGTTTGTAAAAACGAAAACAACCCAAATCCACAATAATCAAGACATACTTTAGGAACAGATTCAGATAAATGAGAATAATCATCTGACCTTAAATGATCAATCTTTTCAGATGATTGATATTTTGGGTACATCGTTAAGAATTTTGAAAACGATTGATGAAGATCAGGTATTGATTCTTCAGTCTCATATGTTCGATCAGCTGCAAGTGAAGTTGCTCTGAGGAATTCTTTCTGGGTTTCGAGTCTTGCCAGAGATCTTGATCGTCCCAAGGTTTCATCTTGACCGTTGATTGCAGATTCAGAGTCGATATCTTGTGATTTAATAAGTGACCCATCTTCAGAAGCTTCTTCTAGGGCTTCTCTGAGTTTGTGTTCTTGTAATTTTCTAAGAACTGATGGGTTTTTCTTGATTTCATCTGATGAATACGGGTTTGGGTGAGACCCGTTTTTCTTTTTGCCTTTTTTGTCTAGGATTAAAGCAGCACAGTGAGAAATTGGTTTCCATAGTGAAAGATGCATCAAAGCAGCTTATGTTCATAAGCGAATTTGACTAACAAATGTTGGCTTATTTACACATAAAGCCAAACCCTAATTCCCTTCTGGAAAAAGAAAAAAAGAAGTAAAAGGGAATCAACTTTCTAACATTCCAAAAATCATAATTTGACTCAAATAATCCAAACTCTAAATAAAAGATCAAAAACCCAGATGAAGAACACAGATCGAAAAACAACTACAAGATTAATGTCAGAGAAGAAGGGTGAGAAAGAAAAAGGTTGAATCTTGATTCTTGAAATTTGGGGAAAACAAGAAAAGAAAGAATCCCAACAAATAGAAAGGTCAATGCAGCTGTCTACAGTCATACATAAGAAGAACCAAGAAGAGCATGAAAGATAATAAAGCCAAAAAACCCCACAAGAAATTTATAAAACCCAGAAAAAGGGAAAGCCCCCTCGAATCAAGAACCAAGAAAATTCCAAGCCCTAGACACAAAACACAAAGGAAAATTGAAACCCTGGATCCATAGAAAATGATGTTGAAGAAGAAAAAGATGATGAAAAGGGGTCAAAGGGGAAGAACCCTAATTTTAGAATCAAGAAATCTTGAAAAAGGCCCAAATTTTTATCTGTGAGTACTGAGTAGAAGATGAGAGCTCATTAAAAGCAAACCCACCAGATCACTTGGTCATTTAATTCAGTTGTTAATCCAAAAACATACCTCTATGATTGATGATGACCCACTCTCTGTATTTGTGTGTAATTGACTGGGGCTGTAGCTAATAACTCCCCAAAATGCACACTTACGAAAATAAATAAATATTAACTCCAGCAAGTGGTACCTTATTTTAACAAACACCCTACTGACTCTGTTAATTTCCCCCTTTTTAAATTCTTTTTTATCGTTTCACTTAAATTATATATTTAAATTATTAAAAACATCAAATCTTTTGGAGTAAAAGTCAATACTCAATAGTAATTTTTGAATAGACGTTTTAGCTTAAAATGTTAAGAATCTGTTAATGAAAGTCCACTATAATGATGAAACTAACACTTTAACTCCGAAGTTGACTTAATTTATTCTTTTGTTTAATACTTCCTCCAATCCAAAATAATTGTTACATTTTTTTTTATGGGTGATTCAAAATAAGTGTTACATTTCTCTTATTTGGTAATTTTTTGTATATAAAATTACAATTTTATCCTTACTTAACTTTATTAAACATCATTAATTTGTCCTTCCCAATCATATTGTGGGATCCTTCCTCACTAATTATCCCCTTTAATCTATCATAATCTCTATTACAATGTTTTTGTATCAAAAAGCGTGAAAAAAAATGTAGCACTTATTTTGAATCGGAAGAAGTAGAAGATAAATGTAAACCAAATTACATCATAACTTTACTCTAGGAGAAAATGAACAAGAACCAATTTTAAATCCAATACATCAGTCAATTGTTATCTATTTTACTTCATATATTTTTATAAAACACTATTTCACATCTTACGTTTTTTAGAATCTTTATTTTTTAACTATACAATACATAAAAATATACTTTTTATAGATAAATAACTTTTTATAAGCAAAATAAACAAGGACTACAATTAATATGATAAGTTAATTTATTACTAATGGATTAATAAGACCGCTCCCAACAGTGGTGGAAACTGACGCCGTCAGTTGTTGCCAAATCAGCGTCACGTCAGCTCACCCTCCAACCGACACTAAAATGACGTACACATGCCAACAATACCTCTTCCCTTCTATTTTTTGGGACCCACCATTATAAAAAATACACACACAAAATACCCCTTTGGGTCGCACCTCACAACTCACGCCACCCCCTTCCCCATCTTCAAACCGGTGCATTGCAACCGGCGGGATCACTGGCGGAATAGTGCCAACAGTGACGCAAAGTGGCGGTGAAAATAAACTAGAAGTTGCTTTATCTATAAACGACTAAAAAGGAAACAGCTTTTATAAGATAGGTCGTAGAAGGAGTAGTTTTTACTTTTTATGACATCTTAAAATCTATTCTAATTACTTAGCAAATAATAATAATAATAATAATAATAATAATAATAATAATAATAATAATAATAATAATAATAATAATAATAATAATAATAATAATAATAATAATAATAATAATAATAATAAAATGAGAATTTACAACCTTTTTCAAGGATAGAAGTAGTTTTTTAGATCCAATCTCAAAGGAGTTATTGAACTTTTGCATCCTGAACTACAATATCTGTTTTGTATTTAATATTTATTGAGGCATTAAGGCCATATAGAGCGGTCCTAATGTGATAGTAGTGGGTCATTTGATAGGCTCTCACTCTTTGATTGATAAGGACCATAATTTATCTTTGGGGCTTTTGCGAAAGTTGCGTGTCAATTATTTAAATAAAACCTGAGAGGAAAATACTCGAGTAGGTTCTTATAATCAGTTAAAATATATAAAAAACAACAAAAGAAATATGTTAAAATTTCATCCAAATAAACTACATGATTGTAATCCTTGTCAATTTTATAAAGTGGTGTCAATTATATGCTCAAAAAAGAAAACAAATTGTATGCTCTCAGCAATTAGCTAGTGTAAGCTATTGAATGATGATGATGGGGTTTCAGGGTCAAATTAAAATTTTGCCACCAGTATTAGGAGATAACAAAAAGGAGGCTTTAAGAGATTTTTATTAGCATTTTTTAAGTGGTGTTTTTCGTGGCGTGAAGTATGTGTAATTGTTCTTAGATTATCCTTATTTGTGTAAGTTGGGTTGAGTCACATTATTAAAATAATACCGTAATAAAATTTGAAGGAGGTGTACAACCAAGAAGTAGTGCCCTAAGTCACCTAAAAGGACTAGATTACCATAAAAAGTCATCAAGTTTTTTCATTTATTTTAATGTTTTAATACATGACATGTAATTTTTTTTAATTGGTGGTAGTTTGAATTCAGTTGGGTTGTTAATGAGTGTGAAATATTAGGTTGGATTGAGTTGTGTTGTTGGAAGAAAAAGAAACTATTTTTTCATTAAAAAAGTTAGGTTATATTAGGTTGTTAATGTGGATAATCTTATAAAGCCCCGAATTTTATGTTTGTGAAATTGTTAATTGTGTTATTTTTTTAAGTGTGTATTGTCCTAGTTAATTTTAGAGTGTTTATGTTTTTCTACAGCAAAAATTACTACTAATACACATATTATATATACCTCACAAATAATTAGACCTGAACTCGATCACATATTGGCAAAGGGTTTATGCTCTTTTATTCAATGTCTAGTTCAATGATGATGTTGTTTATAGTATTAGATTTCTTAGCTAGTGTTTTGTAGATTTTAGCGTCCCTCTAATTTTTGCATTATGGCTTTTACTGTTTAAATAACACATTTAAGTGTTCAGAAAAAAGTTTTATTAGTTTGTCACATACAAGTATACAACTATTACAAATTTCTATAAACAGTTATGGTTGATAGATTTTCTTAAAAATAAAAGGGTGTTTAAATTAATATATTGATACCAGTTTATTCTTATTTGTAAAATAACTTATTAGCTTTTGCCTTATGATAATATAGTAAAAGACATATGGTGTGTTTGGAATGGGTTTTAATTAGGAGCTTGTCGGGGCTCGAGTTTTTTTTTTTTTTTTTTTTTTTTTTGCAAGCAATGTTTTGTTAGGTAAAAATTAGGATGACAAAGAATTTTGAAACTTGAGTTTTATTAAATAAAAAAAATAAACTACTAAAAGCTCCTAATGAAGAGCTTGTGAAATGAAGATTAAAAAAACTTACACTCACAACTTCTGCTCTCAATCGAGCTTGCATTACTAAACATACCCATCGTATGTGGGTTAACTTATTGTATCATCAAAGTAAAATGACTAATAAGGAAAACCAAAAGAAAGAGAGTATGCGGATAAAAAGAAGGAATGTAGAATGTAATGGCAACTTTATATAAACAAGCTATGACTTTTCAAAAAGAGTTTATTAAGTTCTTAATAAGTAGTTTTCAATAAGTTGTTTGGATTGTGCAAAATGATTATTTTAATTTCAAAATACAGTAAACTAATAGGCCATATAAATAAGTTAGGTTAAATATCCCTACTTTAGCACTAATTATAAAGTGTATTAGTTATATAGTAACTTATTTCATTTTATATTTTTGTATCATTTGTAAAAGTTTATTGTTATTATTGGTGGAGTGGCAGTGCACTAGGACCTTTCTCGTTCCTCATATGCTGTGGTTCAGTGATGTTGGCTCAAAGTCAAATATTAGCTGGCAAATAAAAGCTATTTTCCGTCCTTCTCAGACTTCAGCCCACATTTATTTATGATTTCTTATTTCATATAGAGTTTATGTTAATAAAAATAATAT
The DNA here is from genome assembly GCA_963853835.1 of Calendula officinalis. Lineage (NCBI taxonomy): Eukaryota > Viridiplantae > Streptophyta > Magnoliopsida > Asterales > Asteraceae > Calendula > Calendula officinalis. The sequence goes on along the minus strand of OY970822.1, from coordinate 11,631,999 downwards.
AACTTTAAGATATTACAAGTCAAAACTAATATTTAAAATATTAGACTGCCCGTAACGGGCGACCGATATGCCGGTCACGACCGCCACGCAAGCCGGCTCCGACGCGTCTCCGGCGTTACATACTTCCTCCCACGACGCGTCGCAATAGGTGAAAGGTCGAGTGGACGACCGTTGGTGAAGTTTGGTCGTCTTCCATTTTGCTTCCTATACCCCTCTTTCTCCACTTGTTTACATATAATATATATATATATATATATATAATTTAATTTATATTATATATAATAAATATTATATGAAGTATATATTAATAAAACTAAAAAAATAAAAAAAAATTGGTCGTCGATTCGGTCGCCCATTACGCCACTTTGGTCACTGTTTGGTCATGTGTATGATCAGGAGAGAGAAAGCTGATGTGGCGCAGAGGTGACAGGGGTGACCAATTTAGTATTGGTCACCCATTACGGGTAGTCTTAGAACGCAATTTTAGTCAAAAATAAGTTGGGCAAATGGATTTTTTTATATACAGATTAGGAGGAATACTTGTTTGGATGCATTTGCAATTGGTTGTTAAATAAATCCTTTTTTCCAATAGACTTTCAACACCGACTATAAACTTACAAATACTCTAAACAGATATCAAAATGTGAAATTCCAACATATAAAAGTAACCTCTAAACCCACCAAAACAACTATTAATGAACAAAATGACCAGAACCCAACCAAACTAAATTGAAGAACGACTGAAGTTTGACTTTAGGTCAAAATGACAAACAACGAATAAAACATATCGAAGGTAGAAAACCAACTATCAACCAACAACTAAATACGAGAAAGACGAAATGATAAATGTTTGATTAGTAAAAGAAATTATCATTTTAATGGTCAATTAGAAAGAAGCTTAACTACAAATAGTTGATTAAATTATCTGAAATCGCTTTCATGAGATTAAGGAAGGCAACGTCTTAAAATCATCCATTGTCAGATGTCAAAAGTCAAAACCAGAATATACCTGCTAACTAATCATCTAGTTAATAAGGTCAAAATATATAAATTTATATTATCGGCCAAGACAATATGCACAAATAACTTTATTTGCAGAAAAGAATATGATGATATAGAAAAAATAATAGTAGTATATCGTTATCACTGAACAGTGATGATAAATATATAAATATAATACGGAATTAAAACAAAATACTATATATTTTTTAAGACATAACCTAATCATTTCCTTCATATTTTTTTTGAACGGCAAGTTAGTAAGTTAGTGGTTCGACATATGCAGTGACATTCAAGCGGGCAGTAAGCATTCCTCGATCATATCTCCTTTTATGGGGAATAAACCCACACCACCTTTTTATTCTCCTAAAGAATGCTCCCAACAAGTCTTGAACTCAAGACCTCTTGAAAATAAACCCCCAAGACAACTTTTGGTGGCCAATTGATCTATACCAATTGGTTAATCATTTCCTTCATTTACACTTTATTTTTCACCAAATTAAAGTCGACACTCACATCGATACAAACCTACTAGCAATATATCTTTACTTTATATTTTTTTTGTGGCTCACTTATTATAAATTACACATAGAGTATTTACTTCCTCCGATTCAAAATAAGTGCTACACTTCTACTTTCACGATTTTTGAAGTAAAATAATGTAATGATGGTTAAATAGATTAATTGAATGATTAGTGGATAATGGGTCCCACGCCTTTTGAATAAAGTGGGGTTAATGATGTTTTAAAGTAAAAAGTAAGGGTAAATGAGTCATTTCACTTTGTTAAAGTAGATGGTTAGTGGGTGTGGGTCCTACTATTTTTTGCCATTTATGGAAAGTGTAACACTTATTTTGAATCACCCATTTATGGAAAGTGTAGCACTTATTTTGAATCACCCATTTATGGAAAGTGTAGCACTTATTTTGAATCGGAAGAAGTATAATACTTATATAAAATACTCACTTTTATTTAGATTGACCCACCTTCCTGTCTCATTTTGATTCAGTCGCCAAATCGAAGTAGCAACAGAAAAATACCAACTGAAAGCATGGTGCTAACGATGTCGGTAAACCGGCGAACTTTTGATTGCACCGAATGCCACCATTGTCATTGGTTAATTAGTTTAATAAAGAAAAAATACGACTGTAAGTATTGGATTTTAATAAATATAATGACTACTTGATGATAACCTAAAACATAACATGACTCTGGATTAAGAAAAGAAAGAGTTGAGAGTCTAATTGGAAAATCATATTCTATATACAAACAAAAAAGAAACAAATAAAATTACAAAAATAAATAGAAAGAAGACAAAGGAAAACATGGAGAACACCAACCAAAAGTTTAGACCCTGCAAAGAATCTATTCATGGTCAACGCCTGACAGTTGTCCAAGAAGCTATTTTAACATGTGTATGGTGTCATCAATCGAGTGAATTGTATATAGGAAATGTATATGTTTGTAAATAATTTTAAGAGAAAACTATTGTGTTTTATTAAATCTTACTAATTATTTTGATAATCATTTCATTAATACAAATTTTTAAATCAAATGATTACATTTAGAAAAAAAAATTAATAAATTATATATTTCAATTATTCTACATATTCATAATTTATTTTTACAATCTAAGTACATGACCTAAAAGGAAGGCACAACTCTAAAACAGCCCTGCTTTGTCCGCAGATCATAACTTCGAGTGCACGATTATTTTCTAAAACACGTCACTATTATCAGATGATTTTAAACTACTTCGTATAACAAAAATTCAAATTCAATAATTGGAATGAAAAATAATTCAAACAAAAGGCAAGTTACAGTGTTACACACAAACGCAAAGCAAAGTCAAATTGACTCCTTTAAAGCAAAAGAAAAAGTAATATACAAAATACATGGTTAGCCCCATCATAATATTCTGTCTCGAATCCATAAACAAAAGCTTCTAACCTAAACTCTCACCCAACAAATTTCACTTCATATCGATTAAAAAAAACCCGCGATTTGTGCTAAAAAACGGGCCGTTTTCTATGCACAAATCTTCAATTTTCATCTTCAACAACAGTCGAAAGTCCATACTCTCTAATAAAAGACGGATCAAGGAATTTCGCGACAAAAACCCATAATTTATAAACATCCTCAAAGTTAGTTAAAAACCCAAGTGAAGCGGTAACAACCTCGGCCCTAACAAACCCGCCATCCATGGGTCGACATAGGGTCGTGTCAACAAGATCCATGGGCCCACGGGTTTGTATGATCTTCACATGACTAAGAATCCCGACACCCAAAGAAATCCCGTTTGCTTCCGCCAATTTTTGAACAATTTCGGGATTGAATAACCCACGGGTTCTGTTTCTGATATTAAACGCGACAGACGCACCCCGTTCGTACTTAATTTTTGGCCCGTAAATGTGAACGAGTGGGATTGAACAGTTTGAGCCCGATAATCTTAATTGGAGTAATGAAGTCACGAGCCAGTTGATCAAGAAACGGAGTCTGATTGTGGTTTTGTTGAGGCCCGACATGTTTACATGGTCAAGATGTCTACATGAGATCTCGGGCTCGTTTCTACCGGGTTCTAATTCTGGCCCGTTGTAATCATCTTCTGAGTTTTCAAGTGGTTGACCAAATGTGAAGTTGTCGTTTTCTTCCAACCCGAACGATACCCGTTTGTTGTCTTCTCGGGACCCGAATAATCTGAAGTCACTTTCGGTTTCTCTTTGTATAACTGCACTCCCATTCCCATTCTCATTCCGATTCCCGTTTGGTATCTTTATTTCACATTCCTCAATTTCTTGATTCTTGATGGATAAATCAAGAGACAAAACTTTGCTTAAAACAGGGCTCGGGCCCAAACTAATCCAGGCTGAATTATCAGAGGATTCATCTTCACTAAAAACAGGGCTTTTCATAACCTCACCCACCGAAAAGCTACTACTTTCCTCAAAATCTGACCCGTTTCCATGACCCATTTGGGTTTCAAAAACATCCCTCATCTGAGATGGAGTATACACACCGGAAAAAGCCGGTAACTGATTCCTGGGTCGACTTTCTGATACCCATTCCCCTGTTCCACATACTTCAACCTCTTCATTCCCACTCATTCCCACAAATCCATCAATGGAATCACCCGAGTAAAGAGGAAAAACGGGACTAATCTTCACGATACCCGAACCGGCGTGACCCGATTGGTTATGAAGGGTTCCGATAACCGATTTCTTGATAAGAAGACACCCGAATCCAGTCGGGTCAAACCCGAAAACTCTGTAAAACGAAGTGATTATAAAATCGGGCCTAAATAAAGATAACCCGAGTGAATCCATATCTTTAGGGCCCAACGCCCCTGCATCAAGTAACACATGCCAATTGTTTTGTTGGGCCAATGCCATCCATTGGTACGAATATTTAGCACCCGTGACTCTAGACTGAACAGGAAACACGAAAAGGCCCGTTGCCGAATCTTTTTTCCTTTTTTTCTTGTTTATAATCATTTTCTTTAAATGGGCCGAACACGGGTTAAGTGTAGGCCATTTGAACCATGCACTATGAACCTTTGCACCTTTCTCTTTAGCACTTTGAGCCATCCAATTAACCGACTGACTCTCGTGGTCAAACATGGTCAACAACTTTTTATTCGTGTGAAACGGGTATGACTCAGCTAACAGCTTAAAAGCAGAGCCTCTAGATACAGTGAAAACGAGCCCGTATTCGTTTTCGGGTATGTTTAAATAATCCATAATCCTAGTTTTTATATCATGTTCTACAGTTCCTAATTCACCGCCACCATAAAGAGCATGATTACTCAAATTAGCAGTTATTTCAGATAAACCAATTGTTGTGGATTCCCAATAATTAACAGTTTGCAAAAAAGAAAACAACCCAAATCCACAATAATCGAGACATACCTTTGAAAATGTTTCAGCCAAATGTGAATACTCGTCAACCCTTAATTCGTCAATCTTTTCAGATGATTTGTATTTTGGGTACATTCTTAAGAACTTGGAAAAAGCTTCATTAAATTCAGGAATTGAATCTTTAAATTCAAATATTCTATCAGCAGCTAAAGATGTCGCTTTTAGGAATTCTTTTTGAGCTTGTAATCTTGCTAATGTTCTTGATCTTCCCAAGCTTTTGTCTTGAATATCAATGGACTCTGATGAATCCATATCTTGAGATTTAATCAAGAACCCATCTTCAGATGCTTGTTCGAGTGCTTCTTTGAGTAGATTTTCTTGTAATTTTCTAAGAATTGATGGGTTTTTGTTGGTTTCTTCTGTTGAATGATGTTTCCCATCTTTTTTCCTGTTCTTTTTATCAGAAATTAAAAAAGAACAGTGAGAAATAATGGGTTTCCAGAGTGAAATATGCATCAAGATTGAAACTTTTTAAGTCTTTAAGAACTAATTTTCTGAATATAAGATTGATAAGAGAAATAAGCAAATGGGTTTTGGGTGTTTTTGTTTGTTTGTGTTTAACCCATTTAATTCCCCCTGTAAAAGGAGAAAGGGACTGTAACCCTAGATTCAAAAAAGCAAAAGTTGCCAACTTTGAAGGATTTTCAGAATCAAAATCTTTGATTCAAACTTCAAACTCAAAATTGAGGAGGGAAACAATAAACATCTTTGCATTCAAAGAAGAATATATTCAAAAAACACACACAACACCAAGAACACATAGTCAAGAAAGATGGAGACACATGCACAAAGAGTGGAAAAGATTCTTGCTTGAATGAGAAAAATAATTCCAGTTTTAAATCTTTCTCTGAACCCTAATTTAATGCAGAACCTTTCATAATAAATCTTTGCATTTGTTATGTGAGGTGAATGGGACAACTGAAATAGCTCAAATATTGATTACCCTCTCATCAACTTCCACCTGTGCAAAAAAGAAACAGAAAAAACAATTAATATGAAAAAAGAAATGTGACACCTTATAGTAGTATTAATATAATTTGTGATTTAATTATTGCTATTTTTAGAGGAAACAAAAGAAACGATTATTTCTTTTTTTTAGGCTTCTTATTTAAAAACGATATAGATTTTTGTAGACAAAAGTAATTACTAAATATTAAAACTTGGTTATGTACCAATCAATAAAATTTCAGTTTTAAGATAATCACAAACCTAACTTTAACTTTGTTACTTTAACTTTGTTACTTTAACTTAACTATGATTATCGGTTGAAACTCAAATTTGGAGATGAACTTCCGATTCAAGATATTTTCCGATATTTTCCGACTTAATTTTGTTGTCTATAATACATTGAAGTGGACAAGAATATTAGTTTTGACTTACTATATTTTATTGGACAAAAATAATATCTATCAAAATTGAATTTCTTGTTTATAACAGCCTTATATTGTTTTAATCAAGTCATAGATTTTATAAATAACATGTATTGGTTTTATTAAGCTTCTGAGAATAAGAAGCTATGGAGATCGTATGAGTTAGAGAGAGAGAGAACTGCAATGTCTTTTGCATTTCATTATTGTAAGTTCTGTACATACACAACTGAGACTATTTATATACATGCATTAAGAAAACTAACTAACCGCTAATCTGTTACAGCTCATATAAGTTAGTTACGATTAGGAAGCTGCCAGAAGTTGTGTAACAACTTGTTGACTTGTTGGTGTAACTGAACTAGCTTGGGAAGACTTCTAGCATTGTGGACGGTATGTACATGATGGCTAGTTGTGTTGACCATATTGACTTTAGTGGTATTCTCCATATCCCCCTCGCAAGCTGGCAATATGTAAGGATTGCATATTCCAAGCTTGGATAAACAGTTCATGTGTAAGGCTTTATGGAGTGCTTTGGTCAAGATATCAGCAACCTGCATTTTGGATGGTATGTATGATGGACTGATGAGATGATTGGAAATCTTTTCTCTCACAAAGTGACAATCCAGCCCAATGTGTTTGGTTCGAGCATGATGAACTGGATTGGAAGCTAGAGCTGTAGCAGGTTCACTATCACAAAAGACAGTGATAGGTTTGGTGATTTTGACATTTAAGTCAGAGAGAAGGCATTTAAGCCAACTTAGTTCACATGTGAGATAAGCCAAGGCACGATACTCAGCCTCAGTGGATGAGCGTGAGACAACTGATTGTTTCTTTGATTGCCATGAGATTAGTGAGGAACCAAAGAAAACACAGTTTCCAGAAACAGATCGACGGTTAATGTGACAGTTACCCCAATCACTGTCACAAAAAGCAGTAACTTGGTTATATGCTGAAACTGGAAATAAGAGACCTTGGCCAGGATTAAGCTTGATATAGCGAAGGGTGCGTGTGAGAGCTTGAAGGTGGATTGTGGTGGGAGCATGAACAAATTGGCTGAGAGTTTGAGCAGTGAAAGATAGATCAGGTCTAGTGATGGTGAGGTATAGAAGCTTGCCAACAAGTCTTCTATATAGGGATGGATCAGGAAGAGGATCACCATCAGTGAGGGTAAGTTTGATGGTATGATCGAGAGGTGTTGATGCTGGTTTGGCATCAAGAAGATGCATTTCTGCAAGGAGATCAAGGGCGTATTTTCGCTGGCATATTGTTAGACCAGATTTTGATCTAATGAATTCAAGGCCAAGGTAGTAGTTGAGGGAACCCAGATCTTTGATGCTAAATGTATCATGGAGTAAGGATTTGGTATGAGTGATATGAGAGAGATTTGAGCCAGCAAGCAGAATGTCATCAACATAAATGAGAAGAGATATGAAGTCTGATCCAATACGTTTTGTGAACAATGAGTGATCAGCGTGGCTTTGAATGAAACCATTTGCTTTCAGAAAATCAGTTAATTTGTTGAACCACTGGCTGTTGGCCTGTTTTAGACCATAAAGTGATTTTTGAAGTTTGCAAACTTTGTTGGATGAATGAGGGATGGGGTAACCTTTTGGAATTGACATATAAACATCTTCATGGAGGTCACCATGAAGAAATGCATTATTGATATCTAGCTGCTGTATGTGCCAGTTATTGTGAACAGCAACAACCAAGAGTGTACGGACTGAGGTCATTTTTGCTACTGGTGCAAAGGTTTCTTTGTAATCAACCCCTTCTTTTTGAGTAAAACCTTTGGCAACAAGTCTTGCCTTAAATCTATCAATTGTGCCATCAGATTTATGTTTTACTCTGTACACCCATTTACAACCAATAGGAGATTTGTTAGGTGGAAGATCAGTGATGATCCATGTTTTGTTGGATTCAAGGGCTTTAATCTCATCATTCATCGCCTGAATCCAACGGTTGTCTTTTAATGCTTGGTTGTAAGTTGTTGGTTCAGTGGTCGTGTCAACAGAATTAATAAATTGTTGTGTAGAATGTGGTAGAGAAGAATAGTTAATGAAATTGGAGATGTGATGTTTGTTTGGAAGAGTAGGACAAAGAAAGTCCTTGAGTTTAGAGGGAACTTTCTTGTCCCTAACAGATTGTCGTATTGGAGGTGGGTGTGGGGTAGGGTCAGAAGATGATGGGGATGTATCATCAGAGTTCAAAGAAGGGGAATCAGAGGGGTTGGGAAGTGGGTTTGTGGACATATCAGTAGATATGTCATGAGATGTGTCATGAGATGTGTTAGGGGTGGACATAGGGGTTGAGGATGTTAAAGGGTGTCAGGATCGATTAACTATAGACAAGTTAATAAACACCTTAGATCTATTTGATGATAGAAGTTGCAGCGGATCAACACTATATCAATAATTAAGAACGATGAACTGTATGAACAATATGAGAAATATTAAGAACACAGTTTCACAAAAAGCTTCAATGTATATTATTAAGTTAACAATACACACGTACGTTTACAATTCGTAAGGAACTATATATAATAGTCCTTGAAGCTAAACTATTTACCCTAGTTATTCTAGGATACGATATACATCTAATTATAAACGATATACATTGATTTACATTCTATAACTATCTCTGCGAAGATCTCGGACTTGATATGTTCCATAAACGCGTATCAGTAGTAAAACCAATCACCAGTAGTAAATAAGTAACATCAGTAGTAAACTTGGTGATCAGTAGTAAGTCCATAATCATCGTCAGTAGTAACTACAATGATCAGTAGTATCTTCAATCTTTGTATGATCAGTAGTAACTAAGTTATAGAGAACACCAGCATCAACTTCATCAGTAGTAAATGTTTCTGCCCCATCAGTAATAAACATAATTATTACTAACTGCATCATCAGTACTAAGTTGATCTGTGATTTGCTCTAACAATCTCCCCCTAAACTTATTGATTATCCTTTAATCAATCAAGTTTCTTATTTACTTCTTCTTTTTCTTTTCTTCCAACAACTTTGCTCTTTTCTTATCACCTTCTAAAGTCTGTTGGTTCCTTTTATTTCTTTGTGCAATGATATATTTGCTGATTCTTTTAACAAATTCATTCAATTTGTTTTGGAGCATCACAGCATCATGTGGTTTAATAAAATTCATGCACCATAGTTGATAGAGAGTCTTCTCAGAATGAGGATACTCTTTCTCATAAAGGAATAAGTCACATTTCTTACTTGTATATTCAAAGAAGTACATGTTGACAGTTGGTAGCACATTCCAAGCTTGAACATTTTCTGAATCTGTGTACTTCTCTGGATAATTTTCTGGATAGAAAGCAGCATCAATCATTTCAGTAAGATAACCTGCAGCTGAATTCTTCCAGTTCTTCTTAGTCATTCTTGGTTTACCAATGATCAACATCTTAATAATGTCACTTCTGGTTAGGGACATGACCAAAGGTTTCCAAGCTCTGAATCTTTGAGTGACCTTATCTTCTCTTATAATCTCAATCATATCATCTATGTACCTCCAGTTGATGATTGGATTATTTTGTAGGGGAGCAATGGGGAGATCATGAACTTGAACCATTTGTAATTTTTTATTTGGTTGATCAAGTTCTGAAGCAATTGTCTTTCTTTTCTTTGATGTTTGAGAGGATACACCAGATGATTCTCCAGATATTGTTTTTCTTTCTTTCATTTCTTTGGAGTCTATCTGTTCAAGTTTAGTGGTGTACTTCTCATTACTATCTTGCTCAGTAAGATCCTTCTTCTTCTCTACACAGTACTTTTCAATTAAATTGATCAGCTTCATTCTTCCAAATGCCTTTGTGTTATACCCTTTTGATTTTAAGAATGTGATCATTTCTTTCTTTTTCTCTGCAAATTGTTCTGGCATATCAGCCTTTTGCTCTTTGCATTCTTGTACTTGTGCTTCAAGAAGTTCTATTGTTTCATGTTCAAGTTGCCTAAATTTTTTCAGTTCTCTTCTTTGTAATTCCTTTCTTGTTTCAGCAACTTGTTTAGATTTGATCTTCTGTTGAAATTGTGGCAGTTTTGATATATCTGCTATATCTGCCAATTTGATTTCTGTGAAAGGTTGTCTCAATATTCTAGCCCTTTCTGCTAATCTTTTGTTTTCATTTGCTAGAGAGACTTCAACTTTCTTTAAATATTTTGCTCTCTTTACCTTCCACCTATCCTGTTTGGCTGATTTGGCATAATTGATTTTGTTGACAATTTCATGACCTTGTGCTCTGTTGGGTTGGTCTTCATCAGCAACTTCTTTTCCCTTTCCTATGTAATTGTCTTTCTTCATATTTGGTTCAGATTCAATAACAAATTTGGGACCATAGTAGTGTATCTGAGATATGGGAAGTATTTTAGGATGTGGAGGCAGGGAGCATTCATCAACTTCTAACCAGTTGATATCATCATCAATATCTTTTACCACCATTTGTGTTGTTGTTGTTCTTTTTGGAGATGGTGGAAGTATCACTGTAGGCTCTAGTAGTGGTGGCAGCTCAATAATGTCATCAGTAGTAACTAAGGTAGTTACTACTGGTATGTCTTCAGAGATTACTACTGATAGGTCATCAGTAGTGTTTGCTGCCTTTTCTTCATTTACTACTGCTGTTATATCAGTAGTAGGAGTTACTACTGGTATGTCTTTTTCAGCTTGTTTTTTAGTAGGAGCAGTAGTAATTGGCTCTTCTTCTGTAATCATCATCTCTGGGCCTTCATCAACTTCTGTTTCTTTTAAATTCAAGAGGGAGGAAGCTGCTGCTGCAATGGATTCATCAATCATTGTCTGTATGTTATCCTTCTCCCCCTTAGTGAGCTCAACTGGAGGAGCCTCACTATCATCAATCCTCTTTTTCAATTTTCTGATAAGCTTTGATTGTTGATGAAGCCTAAGTTCATATTGTCTCATTCTTTTGTTGATGATATTGACATTTCTTTTCATAGCAGCCATAGTTTTTCCTTGATTTGTTTGGTAATAAAGACAATCTTGTACAGTGGATTCCAAGGAATCCACTTTAGCCGTCAATTGTTGGATTTTAATACTGCCCTCACTCCATCTAGCAAGATCATCGGGCTTACTAACAGGTACATTGGTTTTAAGGTTTTCCTTCCTTTCCATCAATTTCACAGATCTGCCCTCATCACTGCTTGGTGAGTCATTGGGTCTTTTAGACATTCTCTTCTTCCTAGAAGAAGCAGAGATGCCCCCCCTTGTGGTTTCTTGGCACCGGGGTCCTTTGAGTAACTCCTCAAATGAGTCATCACTCAAAGTTGCCGAGGTTTGGGTCCTAATGATGTTTTCACTGTCCTGTGCACCCACCTTTGGGGCATTAGTAGTGAAAGCCCTCCCCTCATGTCCTCTCTCCTCCTTGGAGGACAACTCTTTGAGCCTGGGGTGTGACTCGATTTGTCCCCTGGTGTCCTTTAAAGATTTCTTTCTTTTATAGATTGTAGATATATGTTTGGTTTTGTCTGGTAGGTCTTCTACAGAGTGAAGAGTAGCACTCTGCAGATTTATATCAAGTTCCTGGGACACATTCAGGACTTCTGTTTGAGTTGGTGATTGAGTGGCTATATGGGGTGGTGTTTGGGCTGTATTTGGGGGTGATGGAGTGGGTTGAGGTTCAACTTGGGTTGTAGCAATGGTTGAACCTTCTCCAATATTGGGTTGATCTTTGATCATGTTTGGAAACAAAGGGGTTTCCTTCCCTGAAAATTTAAATTGTTTTCTCATATTTGAGAAAACTTTCTTGTTCAACTCAGGTAATACAAAAATGTTTTTAGGAGTTGACAAGTTTTGTAATTCACAGTTTATGATATGTTGTAGAAATCTGGGATACATTAAAAATTTAGAAGAACTAAGATTTCCCAACATACCATCAAAAATCATATTAGAAAAATTGAATACTTGGTCTGTGCATAAACATACAACAGCAGATGCTATTGCCTTGTTAAACTCATTCCAAGTACTTCTTTTAGGAGAAATACAATGCTGAATGGTATGAACCAGAAATTTCCATTGTGGGGATAGAAGGCCTTTTTGAAAAGTTACAATATTAAGTCTGCCTTCATACCCCATTTTATTTAAAGTATCAGCAATGTATTCCTTAGGAAGAGTATACATACCTGAATCATCATGAAGTTGTAGATGATGTCTGATTGATTGTTCAGTTACAGTGATGTACTTTCCATCTACTTTCGATTTTATCATTGATGATGTGGTTCCTTCTGTTCGCTCAGCATTGGTCCAGAAATCCACCAAGTGCTGTTGATATGCCTTCGGCTTTACAGTTAAGGCAAACTGTATATACGAATTTCTCAAGAATTTTACGATTGGACGGAAATCTTTTGTTCCGTCGGGATTTTTTAAAAATGCAACCATGTTGTGAAATTCTGAGTATCTGAGATCGGTTTGCACATCGAGAGCTTGTAAAGTTGCCATTGTTGTTGAGATTTTGCAAGAATTTTGTTAAAGATGAAGGGTTTTTGATCGTAAACTAGGGTTTATCGAAAGGTGTTTAGAGAATCGAAGTGAAGATAATGCTAAATTAATCATCTGCCGCCTTTTATATCTTTCGATTAAACCTGCAAAACTACGAAAATAGCCTTCGAATCATAACATAACGGTTATTTTCATGGGGGTTAGTTTGGTAATTGTGTTTATGAAAGACCAGTAGTAAATAAGATATCAGTAGTAAAACGTCAGTAGTATCTACTAACATCAGTAATGACTAAGAATTTTGACATCAGTAGTAATTATAGACATCAGTAGTAACCATTACCACACAAGACCAGTAGTATATGTGAATACCAGTAGTACTGACCTACCAGTAGTATCCATGTAAACCTAAAATGCACCAGTAGTAATGAACTATCAGTAGTATTTTGTGCATACACTTTCACACCAGTAGTACAGCAATACTAGTAGTAAAACACTTAAGAAAATAATATTTTACAACACTAACTTTACACATAATTTTAAGTGAGATTTTAAGTTATTAAAATCATTCCAATACTACTGACCAAGAAGTTGAATCTTCCTACATCAAATGCTTTTGTAAAAAGATCTGCTAATTGATCATCAGTATGGATTTTAACTACTTTGATTAATTTCTTTTCATTACAATCTCTTATAAAGTGAAATCTTATTTCAATGTGTTTAGTTTTTGAATGTTTTACTGGATTATTCACAATACTAATAGCACTTTGATTATCAATAAAAATAGGAGTTTTAAGGATAGAGATACCAAAGTCTAGAAGTTGATTTTGAATCCATAGTACTTGAGCACAGCAAGCAGATGCAGCTACATATTCTGCTTCAGCAGTAGATGTTGATACATTTGTTTGCTTCTTACATTGCCATGACACTAGTCTTGATCCAAAGAATTGACATCCACCAGTAGTGGACTTTCTATCTTGACATTCACCTCCATAGTCACTATCTGTATAGGCTATTAGTTCAAAGGGTGAGTCATGTGGATACCATAGACCTAGTGATGGTTTGCCTTTCAAGTATCTGAATATTCTTTTGACAGCCTGCAAGTGTAGTTCTTTGGGTCTTGCTTGATATCTTGCACACACACAAACACTATACATAATGTCAGGTCTTGATGCAGTTAAGTACATCAAAGATCCTATCATTGATCTATATAAGTGTTCATCTACATCCTCCCCCTCAACATCAGGATGTAGGTGTTTGTGTGTTTCCATTGGTGTACTAGCACTTTTACTGTCTTTCAAGTCAAACTTTTCCAAGATGTCTTTGACATATTTTGATTGATTTATCAAAATACCATCAGTTCTTTGACTGACTTGGAGTCCAAGGAAGAAGTTCATTGGACCCATGGAGCTCATCTTGAATTTAATCTGCATCAGCTCTTCAAATTCTTTGCATAATAAATCATTGGTTGATCCAAAGATGATATCATCTACATAGATTTGTACCAGTAGTATATCATCTTTGACTTTCTTTGTAAACAATGTTTTATCAATGGCTCCTCTTTTGAAATTGTTCTTTAATAAGTATGATGATAGTGTGTCATACCATGCTCTTGGTGCCTGATGTAGACCATATAGAGCTTTATCCAATTTAAACACATAATCACCATGTTTTGGATCTTCAAATCCTGGAGGTTGGCAAACATAAACTTCTTCTTCAATCTTCCCATACAGGAAAGCACTCTTCACATCCATTTGATAGACTTTAAACCTTTTGAATGAAGCATATGCTAGGAATATTCTTATTGCTTCAATTCTGGCAACAGGAGCATACACTTCATCATAGTCTATACCTTCTTCTTGAGTGTATCCTTGGGCTACAAGTCTGGCTTTATTCTTGATCACTATCCCTCTTTCATCTTTCTTGTTTCTAAAGATCCATCTTGTTCCAATGGCTCTTTTTCCTTTGGGTAGAGGTACAAGTGTCCAAACAGCTTGTAATTTAAATTGAAGGAGTTCCTCTTGCATTGCCTCAATCCAGTTTGAGTCCTTCATTGCTTGTTGGATCTTCTTTGGTTCATCCTGAGACAGAAAGCATTCATACATACATTCATTAGCAATTAAGCTTATATTACACATATTTGCAGTTAAACTTTTGTTTAATTTGCTTCTTGTTTGAAGTGGTGAGTTAACATCACTTAGAACAAGGTCTAATGGATGGTTCTTTTGAGTCCTTGTTGTTGTAGTTTTATCAACCACTAGTTGATTTTCAAGGTTGGACTCATTTGCCTCAGGTAGTTGTTCTTCTTGAGATCCTTCATTGTCATTAGTATTTGGTTCATCATTATCTTGGTCAGAGTTACTACTGCCATCATCTTCATTGAGATCAGTAGTATTGAAGTTGTTACTGGTATCAGTAGTATCTTGAGAATCTAGGTTATAGTTGGGACCAGTAGTATTTTCAGTACTATTACTGGTACCAGTAGTAATGGAATTACTACTGACCTCATTCTCAGAGTTACTACTGCTTTCAATATTTGAGTTCTTACTGACATCAGTATTAACTATGGGAGCAGTATCAACAACTATGTATCTCATCTTTTCTTGACCAGTATAAACAGATGATGTTCCTTCCTTTTGATTAAGACAATTTGAATTACCTGCATTGAAATTCATATTAAAATTAAAGGATTTGGTTAGATTGTCTATGTCAAATAGCCAATCTGGACCATTTCCTTGTTCATTAGGTACATTTTCATTAAAGGATACATTGATGCTTTCTTCAATTATCCTTAGTCTTTTGTTGAATACTCTGTATGATTTGCTTTGAGTAGAGTATCCCACAAAGATTCCATCATCAGCTTTGCAGTCAAACTTACCAATTTGTTCTCTTGTAATCAAAATAGTACAAGGACAACCAAATGATTTTAAGAAACTTATAGAAGGTTTTCTTTTATTGAAAAGTTCATATGGTGTTTTAAAGTGTGGCTTCACTATTAATACTCTGTTTTGAACATAACAAGCAGTATTAACAGCTTCTGCCCAAAAAGTAATTGGTAATTTTGAGTCTGCTAGCATTGATCTTGCTGCTTCAATGATGGTTCTATTCCTTCTTTCAGCTACACCATTTTGTTGTGGAGTTCTAGGTGAGCTGTATTGCCTGTCAATACCTTTAAGATCACAAAAGTTAATTAGGTTAGTATTTTTAAATTCTGTGCCATTATCACATCTTATGGCTTTCACTTTTTGATCAGATGTGTTTTCCAGTTTAACAATTAAGTTCTTTATGAGTTCACTTGTTTCATCCTTTGTCCTGAGAAAGAAAACCCATGTATATCTGGAAAAGTCATCAGTAATAACAAGACAATATTGTTTCTTTCCAATACTCATTACATTTGTAGGTCCAAAAAGGTCCATATGTAAGAGCTGTAAAGGAACAGAAATAGAGTTCACAGTTTTGGACTTATGAGAAGTCTTGTGTTGTTTACCTTTTAGGCATGCAACACAGTGATGATCACACATGAATTGTTTTTGAGGAAGTCCAATGACCAGATTTCTTTTTACTAAATTATTCATGTTTTTAAAATTTGTGTGACACATCCTTCTATGCCAAAGTTCTGATTCAGTGGTGTTTGCCTTGGATATAAAACAGTTGACCTCATTTGTAGAAATGAGTTCTCCCCCTATATCCAGGCAATACACATTGTTTCTCCTTGGGGTTCTTAAAACAACATATTTTTCATCTAAAATAAACTCAGGAGAAAGAATGATGCACTCAATGTCTGTGAACAGAATCTTGTTCTTTTTATCACAAACTTGAGACACACTGACAAGATTGTATTTTAGTTCAGCTACATAAAATACATTATCAAAGGTAATTTTTCCATTAGTAACAGTACCTTTACCTGTGATCTTACCTCCTTTTGGGTTCTCACCAAAAGCCACAAATCCACCATCAAAGGACTTGAAATCTTTAAGAATTTGCAGATTTCCAGTCATGTGCCTTGAGCATCCACTATCAATATGCCATGTTCTACCTTCTTCTGGGATCTGAATGCTCTGCACAAGAGAGTAAAGGATTAGTTAAGTTTGGGAACCCAAGCTTTATATGTCTTGGGTTCATCCTTTGAGAAATGAGCTTTTGAGGATTTAACTTTAAAGACTTTTGGTACCCATACTTGTTTATTACTGGTATTTTGTTTTACTACTGTCCTTTTGTAGTTATTACTGGTGTGAAAATTTCCTACTGATCTTGGTTTATACCCATTGTTTCTAGCTTTTGAATACTTTACTACTGATGGACCAGTAGTATTTGGGTACTTATCATGTTTAGAATGACCAGTAGTGTTTTTAGAGTTAACACCAGTAGTGTTTTTGAAATTTGTTTTGGGAGCAGTAGTATTTTTGAAATTAGGGTTATTACCAGTAGTATTCTTGTACTGGTACCATACAGCATTATAATTAGGGTAAACACCAGTAGTAAATTTGTTAGAGTTTCTACTGGTGTTGGAAAATTTAAAATATTGTTTATTTTGATTGGATTTTCCATTATTTTTGAAGTAATTGCTGTTCTTTGGGCTTCCAGTTCTTCTGTTTTGAACAAACCTTGGTTTACTTCTTCCAAATCTTGGATCTTCAACAATTGGATTTTTAATTTTATTTACTACTGAATGACCAGTAGTAACTTTTAACTTTTGAGTTTTAGCATTTTCTTTAAGAGCTTTAAATTCTTTTAACTCTTTGCAGTTTATTGGATTGTAGTGACAATCCTTTGCTAAATGGTTCATTTTATTGCATATAACACATCTTAGTTTCTTATTTTTAGCACCTTCAGGTATTCTTTGGTCTAAGAGTTGTGTTTTATTTCTTTCATTCCCCCTTGTTAAAATTTTTGGTACATTATCTGCATTATATTTGGGAGATTCATTTGGACTTTGAGCTGTGTGAAAACTTGTATCAATTGATTTTGGTGATTCACTTTGAGATATAGTAAATTCAATTGATTGTTCATCATCAGAAGAATTATTTGATTCAGATGTTTCATTAGATGATTCAGTTTGATTTTCAGTTTTTAATTCATTAATGATTCTTTCTGAACTGTTTTTAAGAGGTGGAATGATTTTATATGGAGGTGGTACAGCATGATATCCCACCCCATGAACAACCTTTTCTGTAGTTTGATTATTAGTTAATTCATCAAGAATTTTAGTGCTTCTTTCAAACTTTTTAATTGTTAATTTATTTTGTTCAATTTCAAGTTGACATTCTTCTATTTTACTTGTTAGTTCATTATTTTTTGTTTCATAAAACTCTTTCTCATCCACAGCTTGAAGCAATTCTTCCTTGATCCGTTGATCAATCATCTTGTACACCTTTATTTGATGTTCTTGATCAGCAATCACCCCATCAAACTCATAATTTCTTCTGATTGCTTTTGCTAAATCTTCATTTAATTTATTGTTTTCTTTTTCTAGATTTTTAATAATTTTAGCACATTCAGGAGTACAAGGTTTAGATTTTACCTCAGTTTTGTTGTCAGTAAAGGCCATGAGAGCTTGATTTTGAGCATGCTCTTCTGCTTGGAAGCTCCAGTCATATCCTTGTCCTTGTTGTGACACAAGAGCAGTTGATTTTGATCTTTTGTCTGGATGAGGACATTCTTTTGCAAAGTGACCAAGGTTGTTACAGTTGTAACATTTGACTTTAGTTTTGTCAAATCCTGCTTTGTCACCTTTGTTGAAATTGAGGCTTGTCCTTCCAGTTCTTTTTAGGAATCTTTTGGTCCTTAGGCTCAGCATAGCCATCTGCCATTTAAGATCCATCTCCTCAAGATCATCTGGATTCAGTTGTTCCAAGTCATCACTAATCAATGCAGTATGCACATGACTAGTGAAGAAGGATTCTCTTGCAGTATCCTCAGAATCTGCAGCCTTTCCTGCGGAGGTTTCCTGTCCTTGACCTGTACTAGACACAAAAGCAGCATTGTTAGAAGAAATAGAAGGGTTTTTGTGATTTACCTCAGTTTCAAACACTCTGAGATCATTATAGAGTTCATCTAACTCCTTTTCTTCTAAAGCATCTCTTTGTCTGTACACCACTGTGTACATGGCCCATTCTTCACTAAGAGACCTTAGAAACTTCATGTTGACATCCTCTTGATCCATCTTTACACCAACTTGGTTGAGTTCACCAATTAGTTTGTTGAATCTGTCAAACACTTGAGTGAGTGTTTCATTGGGCTTTCCTTTGAAATTTTCAAAGTCTTGTTTGAGAACAGACTTCATATTCCTCTTGGTGCTCTTTGTCCCAACGAATCTCTTCTCCAGTGCTTCCCACAGTATTTTTGCATCATCATATTCAACAAAGAGATGTTGATAATCATTAGGAATGGCCAGTAAGAGAGTGCTTAGAGTTTTGAGTTCAATGCCTTTATCTTTCTTCTCCTTCTCACATTTAAGTTTGTCTGCCTCAGTTGCAGAGCTACTTGCTTGAAGTTGACCAGTTTTGTTTCCTTCACAAACGACTTCCCACATGGAATAATCTGTAATAAGCATGTATTGCTTAATACGATTCTTCCACATCCCAAAGTTATTGGGTGTGAGTATAGGAATTTTGTTGGCCTGAGTGCTTTCATTATTATCAGTCATGATTAATAATGTGTGTGTTTTAAAGATTAAAACTTTTTGTTGTTCTTAACAATTAGTAGATCTAGAACCAATAAGCTCTGATACCACTTGTCAGGATCGATTAACTATAGACAAGTTAATAAACACCTTAGATCTATTTGATGATAGAAGTTGCAGCGGATCAACACTATATCAATAATTAAGAACGATGAACTGTATGAACAATATGAGAAATATTAAGAACACAGTTTCACAAAAAGCTTCAATGTATATTATTAAGTTAACAATACACACGTACGTTTACAATTCGTAAGGAACTATATATAATAGTCCTTGAAGCTAAACTATTTACCCTAGTTATTCTAGGATACGATATACATCTAATTATAAACGATATACATTGATTTACATTCTATAACTATCTCTGCGAAGATCTCGGACTTGATATGTTCCATAAACGCGTATCAGTAGTAAAACCAATCACCAGTAGTAAATAAGTAACATCAGTAGTAAACTTGGTGATCAGTAGTAAGTCCATAATCATCGTCAGTAGTAACTACAATGATCAGTAGTATCTTCAATCTTTGTATGATCAGTAGTAACTAAGTTATAGAGAACACCAGCATCAACTTCATCAGTAGTAAATGTTTCTGCCCCATCAGTAATAAACATAATTATTACTAACTGCATCATCAGTACTAAGTTGATCTGTGATTTGCTCTAACAAAGGGTCAGTGGGTGGGGGTGGGACCGAGTGAGATGTAGGAGTGGGAAAAGTAGGTATGTTTGAAGGTGATGGAGACATGTCAGGAGTGGAAGTGGATTTATGAAAAGGAAAGATGTTTTCATAAAAGATGACATGTCTGCTATTAAAGGTGGAGTGAGTTTCAAGGTTGTACAAGAGGTATCCCTTTTTATTTTGTGGATAACCAAGCAGAACAGAGGGTATGGCTCTAGGCTTGAATTTGTCCATTGGGTGTTGATGGGCATAGGCTAAACAACCTATAATTTTAAGGTATTCAAAATTCGGTGATTTATTGAATAGCTTTTCATGTGGACTGTGAAAGTTTAAGGCTGAGGAGGGTAATATATTGATGAGATGAGTGGCTGCCATTAGGCAGTACCCCCAAAAATGTATGGGAAAATGAGATTGGAAATAAATTGAGCGAGCAATTTCAAGCAACTGTCTGTGTTTGCGCTCAACCCTACCATTCTGCTCTGGTGTGTATGGACAAGTTGTTTGGTGAGTTATTCCATGAGTAATGAAAAATTCAGATAAGGATTTGTTGACAAATTCTAACCCATTATCTGTCCGAATTGTTTTAGTAGTTGTATTAAAATGATTGGTAACATATAAGCAGAATTGTTTGACAGTGGAAATAGCATGATGTTTACTAGGTAACAAATAAGTCCAAGTTGCACGACTATAGTCATCTACAATAGTAAGAAAAAGATTACAACCATTAAGTGTTGTAGATCTATATGGGCCCCAAACATCCATGTGAACAAGTTGAAAGGGTTGTGTAACGACCCGAAATTTGTAAATAAATAAATTGGATAAAAATATGATAAATAAGGATAAATCGTTTAAAGAACGTAGGAATTGGTTTCGTGTCGTTTGGAGACCGTATGAGAAAGTTATGGACGAAACCGGGTTGAAACCTAGACCGAAAAGTGCAGCCCTGCTGCAAAGGCAGGTTCGTGGCGCGAGCCTGGCGCGAGCGAAACGCGAGGTTGGACAGAAGGACCAGAGCTGGAACGTGAGAACTTCGCGTCGACTTCGCGTCGACTTCGCGGCGCGAGCCAAGCGCGAGCCTGGCGCGAAGTCTGGTAAAAGCGGCGACTAGTGGGCAGACCCGCGTCTCTTCGCGGCGCGAGCTCGGCGCGAGCGGGGCGCGAGCTCCTCCGACCAGAACATAAAAATCAGGTTTTGGCTCATTTGATGCCATATCAAAACCCTAGCTTCTTCTTTGGCGATTTTCGAGCTTGGAGACCGATTGGGGTTGAATCCTTCACAAATCTTTGGTAGATTTCACTCCTAGTTGAAGATTAGAGGTATATCTTCACTCTTTGATCTTTGTAGCTTAAGATCTATGTATTTGGGTGTATGGGTTTGAAGCCCTAGCTATTTGGGTTATGGATTGTGGTGATATAAGTGATGTACACACCTAATAGATGGTATGTTATCAAAGGAAACAAGTGTATGATTATGATTTGCAAGAATCTTAAGGGTTGGTTAAACCTAGGGTTTGGTAAATCACCATAATTGGGGGAAAAGTGTTATTAAGTGTTATCTAGAGATAGATGGACACATTGGTAGTAGAATGTGATGTTGATAATCTTGTGATTATTGTATTAGGCATTTGGTGAGATCTTGGAAGGTTGACCGAATTGTGAAGCAAGGAAACTGACGTAAAGAATACGGTTGGAGCACTTTATTGCTAAGGTGAGTACATGAGACTTTTAAACTGGGTACATAGCAATTAGTTTTGATAATACATATGATAGTTTATGGGTCTTTATTAATAAATATTTTGATAAAGATAGTGACTGAAAATGTATGAAAGTAAGTAGAATGTAATACTAGAATATGTCTAGTATGATTGTTGATATTGGAAGTAAATATGATAACTAAGGTAATTATGAAACCCTTATTAATGAATCATAATAATAAAGATTATTGATTAAAAGAACGGATAATGAGACCTTATTAATGAACGTGTATTAGTAAAGCAATTGGTAATTATTTATAGTGATGAGTACCTATGGGGTAAGAATTACTATTAAGAGGGAGGAACGAATATGTATGTAAATGAATATGAATTGACTGATGACAAATATGTATTATAGTCAAGAAGAGATAAAAGTATTATGTTATCAATAAATAAGAAATGTATCTTATGAGAATAAATAAGGATGGACCTCCTGGGGTTCATAGATGTAGAAGTATGTGTGAGTTGCTAAAGATCGGGTCCACGGGACCATACAGGTACGTTAACTCTATGTTGAACTAGTTATATATAGTTATGATTAGATAACTAACTTGTTTGATGATTGATGTGATAGCCGAAGGCTTTGATTGGAATAACTGATGAGTTATGGTAAGAAATAGATGATGTGATGATGCGGGGGACCCCCGGTCATGAGAGGGTGGAATGAGGGGCAGTTGGGTGGATTCCCATAGACTCATCCACGATAGGTGTAGAGTGAGGGGCAGTTGGGTGGATTCCCATCGACTCACCCACGTTAGTAGTCTTGCTAACTGGACGTATTCCGTCGAGTAAGGCAGGTATCGGTAGGTTGGGCGAATCCCTCTTGCCGGTATCTTGAAGCTTATTAATGGCGATGGATTTCGGTTAATAAGTTAATGTGAAGCTTACTAATGGCGATGGATTTCGGTTAGTAAGTTAATGTGATTCTAGTACATATATGTTTATGTATTAGGTATGATTGTGCTTCTAGCTAGTTCGGGGGTAACCCGATAGTTAGATATGATTGCTAGGAGAGCAGAAATTGATAGGGTCACAATAGGGTGACTAGACGGTATTGATGTGGTATATATATATGTTTATATATTTATGAAATGATATTATTTTTGGGGTCTAAAACCCATGTATCTCACGAGACTATTTTGTCTCACGTACTACGTTTGTTTTTGTGGCTGTGTACTCAGGTACAGGTTGAAGTGATAGAAGGTTGCACTAGAAGTGGCCTAGAGATGCTTAGTTCGGGATCTCTTAGGTAGATCCCGTTGCCTATGGTTTTGATATACTTGGTGACACCGTATTTTTGTAAACTCTGATAAAGGTTTTAAAGTTTTTGTTAAACTGTATTTTGGACAATATGTCATATATTGGGAAATATGTATTTTAAATGATTTAAACGATGTTTCAAAAATACGGGTGTTACAACTTGGTATCAGAGCTATAGTTTAAGTGAATTAGGTTGGATGTCCATCCTAGTCTTAGACTGTAGCAATAGGAATGTAAGATTCCTTGAGATCGATAGGTTGACCTTGAGACTTATGTTAAGTTTAGGGTTGAACCTAGGGGGACCTATAGAAGTTGTTATGCAATGTGCAATGTGAGTCTTTTGAGACCGTAGGGGGATTAGTATGATAGGGTCGATCCCTATGAGAAATGCCATAATTTGATCTAACTGTGTTGTTTTCAACTGTTGAGCTGACCGTTTGAACCTTGCTGGTTGGATATGTTGGTATGGCAAAAGAATAAATGTGAAAAGTGGACGAACTTCACTAAATTGGAAAGAGTTACGAATGAGGGTAGGTGAAATGATTCCAATACCCAAATGAAGGAAGAATAATCGAATGGTGAATCCCGTAGTGGGAAGTGTCTACTTAAAAGGTAGCAAAACATAGTCGGAAGAAATGGAAGGAAGTTGTGTAAACTTTCATAGCGTGTAAAACTGTTGTGTAATTCGGAAGATTTGAACCGAAGGTCATGATGTGGTGGATTCGGTGGAGTTGGCAAGTGCTAAAGAGTAGCAAATGAAGGAAGAACGATATGGCGACATTGACGTCACCATTATTGAAGGATGAGGTGTTGATACGGTGGAATGTGTTGTATGAAACTATGTGAAGGAGAGCACGGTACAAAATGTTGTGAAAGGAACTCACGAGTGAGTTGGAATGGGGAGTTGACCCGGAAGGGCCACCTCAGAGATCTTGGGTAAAAAGAATGATTTGAGATTATGACGTAGTTGTTGTTGTTGTTGTTGCACGAATTGGTGCCTATAGAAATTGTAGATAAGTTGTATGATGTGGAGATTTAATTTCGGGAATAGTCTTCCCGGTTAGTATGTGTATAGAAATCATACATTGGAAATGATTATGGCCCGGTGTGTCGCATGTAGTAAGGATATATGGGTTGATGCTACTATGTAGTGTCAAGGGGGGGAAACCATAAGAATGGTAGATGTTGTCAACAAAAGGATGATGGTATGATGAAGTACTAATCTTGGTAAGTATTGTTAGTTTGGATGAGAATTATAGAAATGGAAATTTTGGAATGGAATTTTGATGTTCGATGGGAATCCGGATACGTAATGTAATGTTATTCTATGTGAACGGTAAAGGAAAGAATGACTAAGGTATAGTGATACCTAGAAATTATAAATGGAAAATATGTGGAAAAGAATAAGTGTCGGGAATGACGAATTTTGATTGTTGAAAACGGTTGAGTAAAAGTTGGCGCATAGCCATAGCAAGTTTCGCGATAATATTGATAAATTCGATGTCAAGGGTGAAAAGACAATTATTGGTATAATGCCATAGTAATAAGTGTGACAATGTATGTCGTAGCGTAGTGTAAGACTACGATTTGAAAAGGAATATTTCGGAGTCCCACGAAGTGTAAAATTAGAACACCGAGTGTTGGGTTTTTGGTTGCGAGTGTGGACCGGAGTCGATTGTTTGACTCAAGGATGATTGGATTGGTCGGTGATTTTTTGGCTAATGGAATGTAGCGGTAGCTACTCCGGCGGTGACAAAAGTCTTGGAAATTGTTAAGGAAATGAACCGGTTAAGGACGGTTAATGTGTAAGTGAAACAATAAATAGCAATTAGAGAATGTTATTAGTTACCCGTGGGGTACAATGCATGTGCATTATATAATGGCCTTGGAATTCATATGATAATGGAAAGACAATATTATATGAAATGTGTTGAGTAGTGTGTCCAATGGGAGACATGTTAGATATGAAAGAAAACGATAATGTGATATTATGTGAATTGTGCTAGAATGCATGATGAATAATTGGGCGATTGAATGAGTGAGAAAGTAGCAAAGCTACGTGTTGTAAAAAGATGGATACCAGACGGTATTGGTGTGACATATACATATGTATGTATATGTGCACAATAGAGATGTATAGATGGTGTTGGTGACATATACATATGTTTGTATATGTGCGCAATAAAGGTGTTTAAATTGAATTGGCGTGATATATATGCGTATATATATATATGTGTGTATAAGTTTATGTGTTTATATGATGAATGTAGAACTATGTGGTTAATGAGTATTGCTATTATGTTATGGTAAATGAGAATTTGCTTTGAAATGCGGGTTGCATTTAGGCCATGTAAGTGTAGGGGATGCCTACGGTTTATAGAATAGGAGGAAAGAGAAACTCCTAGTGAGCAAATTATCAGTTCATAACCAAGGTATGGTAAACCTGTATGAAACGGTGGAATTTGTTGCAATAGGAGAACTAATTCCGGTAATTGAGAATAAGAGTTATGAAATTGATCGATGTGATGCAAAGATGGTTGAAAGAAAACTAAGTGATGGTGTGAGTGACCAGATGATGGTCAGGGATCGGTAAAGGTCGATGTGACCATATGTGAATGTACGACCCTCAGATAATTGGGGAGAAATTGAAGGTGTGGGAAAACGGGGATGATTGTTAAGGAACAATAATGAGTAGACCCGAAGGTGATAAATTAGTAATGGTGCCCCGTGAGTATGAAATTTGTTAGTTGAGAAAAGTATGATTGACTTTATGCAAAAGTCAAGATTAGTCAAATTGTGAATGGTTGACTCGGTCAAAGATGGGCGTTGACTCTCGTTATGAACGGTTAGTGAATGTCGAGGGCATAATGTGCCGATTGTATGTATGTGAAGAGATTAATGGAATAGTTGAAATAGTTGTAGTCAGATTATACAACTTTGACCCGTTAGGGTGTTGTCAAGATTGAATGTGGGAATCGAGTATATGATTGTAGATGGATCATAAATTAAAGGCCAAATGAAAAGGAAAGAAGGATTTATGGGTTCCTTAACGAGAAGGGAAATTGTTAAAGTATAGTTGACTTTGTTCTTAAGTCAAAGGTTAGACGATGTTGGAATGTGGCAACTTGGTCGAAGCTAGACTTTGACATTTGTGTTGGTCAATTAGTTGATTTTAATGAGCGGGTCATGTCATTTTTTATGTGTATAAAATAATCGGGTTTGATTGAAGGATTAAAAGTGTTGTGGTCAAGTTGTGAAATTTTGACCCGTTTGGGTATTATGAGTCTTTAAAGTTGGGTCTTGACTGTTCGGACTTAACAGAGTTAAGTGATTGTGGGAATATGTAATGTTGACGGAATAGGAATGAGGAAAGTTTGGTGGTAATGACCACAAGTGATTGAGAGCGGAATGCTCGGTTGGATGTGAGATGAAACTCTTAGCGATTCCGAGGACGGAATCTTTTTAAGGGGTAGATAGTTGTAACGACCCGAAATTTATAAATAAATAAATTGGATAAAAATATGATAAATAAGGATAAATCGTTTAAAGAACGTAGGAATTGGTTTCGTGTCGTTTGGAGACCGTATGAGAAAGTTATGGACGAAACCGGGTTGAAACCTAGACCGAAAAGTGCAGCCCTGCTGCAAAGGCAGGTTCGCGGCGCGAGCCTGGCGCGAGCGAAACGCGAGGTTGGACAGAAGGACCAGAGCTGGAACGTGAGAACTTCGCGTCGACTTCGCGTCGACTTCGCGGCGCGAGCCAAGCGCGAGCCTGGCGCGAAGTCTGGTAAAAGCGGCGACTAGTGGGCAGACCCGCGTCTCTTCGCGGCGCGAGCTCGGAGCGAGCGGGGCGCGAGCTCCTCCGACCAGAACATAAAAATCAGGTTTTGGCTCATTTGATGCCATATCAAAACCCTAGCTTCTTCTTTGGCGATTTTCGAGCTTGGAGACCGATTGGGGTTGAATCCTTCACAAATCTTTGGTAGATTTCACTCCTAGTTGAAGATTAGAGGTATATCTTCACTCTTTGATCTTTGTAGCTTAAGATCTATGTATTTGGGTGTATGGGTTTGAAGCCCTAGCTATTTGGGTTATGGATTGTGGTGATATAAGTGATGTACACACCTAATAGATGGTATGTTATCAAAGGAAACAAGTGTATGATTATGATTTGCAAGAATCTTAAGGGTTGGTTAAACCTAGGGTTTGGTAAATCACCATAATTGGGGGAAAAGTGTTATTAAGTGTTATCTAGAGATAGATGGACACATTGGTAGTAGAATGTGATGTTGATAATCTTGTGATTATTGTATTAGGCATTTGGTGAGATCTTGGAAGGTTGACCAAATTGTGAAGCAAGGAAACTGACGTAAAGAATACGGTTGGAGCACTTTATTGCTAAGGTGAGTACATGAGACTTTTAAACTGGGTACATAGCAATTAGTTTTGATAATACATATGATAGTTTATGGGTCTTTATTAATAAATATTTTGATAAAGATAGTGACTGAAAATGTATGAAAGTAAGTAGAATGTAATACTAGAATATGTCTAGTATGATTGTTGATATTGGAAGTAAATATGATAACTAAGGTAATTATGAAACCCTTATTAATGAATCATAATAATAAAGATTATTGATTAAAAGAACGGATAATGAGACCTTATTAATGAACGTGTATTAGTAAAGCAATTGGTAATTATTTATAGTGATGAGTACCTATGGGGTAAGAATTACTATTAAGAGGGAGGAACGAATATGTATGTAAATGAATATGAATTGACTGATGACAAATATGTATTATAGTCAAGAAGAGATAAAAGTATTATGTTATCGATAAATAAGAAATGTATCTTATGAGAATAAATAAGGATGGACCTCCTGGGGTTCATAGATGTAGAAGTATGTGTGAGTTGCTAAAGATCGGGTCCACGGGACCATACAGGTACGTTAAC
This sequence comes from Calendula officinalis, assembly GCA_963853835.1. Lineage (NCBI taxonomy): Eukaryota > Viridiplantae > Streptophyta > Magnoliopsida > Asterales > Asteraceae > Calendula > Calendula officinalis. The sequence goes on along the minus strand of OY970822.1, from coordinate 11,603,920 downwards.
TCTATGTTGAACTAGTTATATATAGTTATGATTAGATAACTAACTTGTTTGATGATTGATGTGATAGCCGAAGGCTTTGATTGGAATAACTGATGAGTTATGGTAAGAAATAGATGATGTGATGATGCGGGGGACCCCCGGTCATGAGAGGGTGGAATGAGGGGCAGTTGGGTGGATTCCCATAGACTCATCCACGATAGGTGTAGAGTGAGGAGCAGTTGGGTGGATTCCCATCGACTCACCCACGTTAGTAGTCTTGCTAACTGGACGTATTCCGGCGAGTAAGGCAGGTATCGGTAGGTTGGGCGAATCCCTCTTGCCGGTATCTTGAAGCTTATTAATGGCGATGGATTTCGGTTAATAAGTTAATGTGAAGCTTACTAATGGCGATGGATTTCGGTTAGTAAGTTAATGTGATTCTAGTACATATATGTTTATGTATTAGGTATGATTGTGCTTCTAGCTAGTTCGGGGGCAACCCGATAGTTAGATATGATTGCCAGGAGAGCAGAAATTGATAGGGTCACAATAGGGTGACTAGACGGTATTGATGTGGCATATATATATGTTTATATATTTATGAAATGATATTATTTTTGGGGTCTAAAACCCATGTATCTCACGAGACTATTTTGTCTCACGTACTACGTTTGTTTTTGTGGCTATGTACTCAGGTACAGGTTGAAGTGATAGAAGGTTGCACTAGAAGTGGCCTAGAGATGCTTAGTTCGGGAGCTCTTAGGTAGATCCCGTTGCCTATGATTTTGATATACTTGGTGACACCGTATTTTTGTAAACTCTGATAAAGGTTTTAAAGTTTTTGTTAAACTGTATTTTGGACAATATGTCATATATTGGGAAATATGTATTTTAAATGATTTAAACGATGTTTCAAAAATACGGGTGTTACAGGTTGAGTAGCTTGTGAATGGCTGAGTTGAAAAGGAAGAGCATGATGTTTTGAGAGTGGACATATCAAGCATGGATGTTGAGAAGCATTATTCATTGTAGGAAGACTCTTTATTTTCTGCATGACTTTCAAAGAAGGATGGCCAAGCCTGTTATGCCAAAGTTCAAAACTAGACAATTTGTTAGAATGGATAGAGTTTATGGAAGAAGGAATGATGGGAGAATCAGTGTATATGTATGGTAAGAGATACAAACCACTAGAAAGGGGTGCCAAGGACTATCTTCCTGTGATGGTCCTGAAAATAACACCAAAACTTAGTAAAAGTAATGGATGCTATAGATTTTTGTAAAAGCTGACTGATAGAAATGATGTTGAATTTGAATGAAGGAATGAATAGCACATCATGAAGAGTAAGGTCAGAGTTGATGTTGACAGAACCAATAAAGTGGACTGGAATGGTTTGTTTGTTTGGTAAAGCCACATGAATTGGATTGTCAAGTCTTTTCACATTATGCATTTGTTTCAAAGAAATGGAAATATGGTCAGTGGCACCACTATCAATAATCCATACCTTGTTTGAATTCAGATTAATGTTATCAGCATTGATGAAATTACCTGCCATGTGCATTTGAACAGAGTGGATTGGTTCTGATTTGTTTTGAAGAAGCATCATGACTTGGTTAAGCTGATTTTGTAGTTGGTCAACCTTGAATGACATTGGATCAGATTGTGAAGAGGATGATGTATCCATGACAGGAACAGTAGTTTGTGCAGCATTTACTGTTTTGGTTTGACCATGGGGTGAGTATGTAGGTTTGGTATTTTGTGGTTTGAAGTTGTTTGTTTTGTTGTAAAGAGGATGAGTAGGGGGATAGCCTACTATTTTGTAGCATTCCTCCTTTATGTGACCTTCTTTATGACAACAATCACAGTATATACCCTTTCTAAAAGGATGCCTCCTTTCATTTTGTCTATATGTTTGTGGATTATATCTACCATTACCTGTGACTGCAAATGCAACAGGTGTGACAGGCGTGGTTAGAGATGTATTATGTGATTCCCTTTGTTTTTCTTCTTGTCTAATCATAGCATAAGCCTTTGTGACAATAGGTAAAGGTTGCATTAGAAGTAGCTGGCCTCTGATGTTTGTATAGCTCTCATCTAAGCCCATCAGGAATTGAATTAGCCTTTTCGTTTGTTCCCTTGTATCATTAGTTCGGCCAGCCTCACAGGTACAAGAACAGTGACATGTGTGAGGAGCTTCTAATGCATCAATCTCATCCCATAGACCTTTTAATTGTCTATAATAAACCTCAATTGTACAATTGTTTTGTTTTAGATTAGTAATATCATGAGACAATTGATATATCCTATGGCCATCAAGTTGAGCATAGTGCTCAGAGAGTTCATTCCATAAAGCAGAGGCTGAATTGATAAAGTTCAAACTATTGCTTACAATATCAACAATTGTGTTGAGGATCCACGAGATGACTAGATCATTTGTTCTCTCCTAATGTGATCGCAGTGGAGAAGAAGTAGCAGGTTCTGGATATTCACCATTGATGATCTTCAATTTGTTCTTTGCATTGAGTGCAATTAACATAGATCTCTTCCATGAACCGTAGTTGTCTGATCCAGTCAATTTCTTCGCAATGAGAATGAGGCCAGGATGATCATTTCTGTGCAGATAAAGCGGATGATGAACTGAATCAACATCATCAATTGTATTTGTTGATGGCGTTGCAATATCAGGAGCCATGGTTGAAGAGAAGTGATTTTGAGAGGCAAAGAAAGAAAAATCAAAATCAGGAAATTAGGGCTCCAATTCGAAACGAAGAACAGAGAGCGGAAGAATGATTGAAGAGTGAAATTGAAAGATCAATGAGCAGTAATCACTAGTGTGCGTAATTACGAAGCTCTGATACCATATTAAGCTTCTGAGAATAAGAAGCTATGGAGATCGTATGAGTTAGAGAGAGAGAGAACTGCAATGTCTTTTGCATTTCATTATTGTAAGTTCTGTACATACACAACTGAGACTATTTATATACATGCATTAAGAAAACTAACTAACCGCTAATCTGTTACAACTCATATAAGTTAGTTACGATTAGGAAGCTGCCAGAAGTTGTGTAACAACTTGTTGACTTGTTGGTGTAACTGAACTAGCTTGGGAAGACTTCTAGCATTGTGGACGGTATGTACATGATGGCTAGTTGTGTTGACCATATTAACTTTAGTGGTATTCTCCATAGGTTTGATCTATATACTTTTTATGAAGAAATGCTATTATAATAATTTGACCAACCAGAAATATAAATATGAGAACTTCTAGACATCTTTTTTCGGATTTGTTGGATTTTGGTTTTCTCTTTTCTTGGGAGATGAGTTGTTGAAAGGAGGAAAAAACATATTATGTAATATTAAATGGTGACCGCATTTATAAAATTGCAATGTTTATCAAGAGCAATATAATTACTCTTAATACATTTGTATTTGTGGTAGAGTTTACTGTAATAAGAATGGGGAAAAGAGTAAAATATTTAAATTTGATTGATAATGAGTAGGTGTGTAAAGATACTCAACGTTCGGTGAATGATTTGTAAATCGTTTGAAAGGAAGTTTCTTTATTTGTTAAATGAACAAACATGAATCTACCTCTATATATGAGGCCTAATTTTGATTTAAATTTGACAACTTGTCCCTTTCGAGCCCTCTCATTGGCTACCAATGATGACGTGTAATGACCCATTAATGCCACTTGTCAAAGATATCCACAACCTGCAAGATTTCTAAAAAATTCAAAAACTAAACTGTTTTTGGCATTATACTCGGAATAACTATTTACCCACTTTAATATATATCCCCCAAAAATACAGTTACCCATTTTTTAGCAACTAGATTTCGTATTTCAAAATAAATCGTTATCTGTAATTATTTTCTTAAAAAAACATTTAATTAGTTTAGAAACAAACCTATAAATTCCATGTATATCAACGCTAATTTCGGAACAAATCGGGTAATTCACAACCTAATATACAACAATGTTTTTCATTGACCGCTGTTGCATTATCATTTTAAGCTGATGCCTTATTTAGACTGAGGTGTGCATTATTCATTCAGTGTTACTGATAATATTTAGTATGTTTAATGTTTTACTATACATTCATTTGATATGAGTATGCATTTTAGTATCATGTATATGTTATAAATCCATATATATTATAGACCTTCATATTGTAAATTCTGATTTGATTATTATTTATTCTAAATTATAGATCTGCATTGTAAATTATACACCTGCATATTCAATCTCTGTTATTATTATAAATCCGTATAAAAACATGTTTGTAATCGGGTTTTCACTTTATAAATATGGTATAAGATTGACTTTTTGAAATCAATTGATTGTAATTTCAATAATTTCAATATGGTATTAAGTGTTAACAATTGACTATAATTTTATGTTTTGTTTTTGTAATATTTTTAAAATTTCTTTACAATACATCAAAGGTATATTTCAATTAGTAATTTTTAACATGAATTTCATACTTTCTAAATACAAGAAATCGATTTAGTGATTTTATGCAACAATTAAGAATTTCTACTATCTTTTGATATATCAAAATCACATAAGCCATATGATGATCGTACATATATGACATGAAAGTTAAAACAACCAGAAACTATGTGCAAATATTTTTTATATGTATAGTTTCACAAGCTTTTTATTTACATGATTTAGACACAAGTTTTTTTTAATCATCACCTTAAATGCAGAAAAACTTATTCATTTCACAAGCTTTTTATTGTTCATTTCACAAGCTTACCAACTTTGTTTTTAAGTCTATAAATAACCAAATCGTTAATCTGGTTGAATATATAGGCATATTTTAAAGTAAATAAATATTTTGTTAGGCTTATTAGAAGTATGATAAATCACTCGGATATGAAACAGAATGTCAATTTTATGTCGTTGTATCAAGAGTTAAAAACAAGAACGGATTTAAGGTTATTTGTTGCGAAAAAAATGACAATTACACTAATTCAACAACAAATGTCGTTTACAAAGAAGTCTTATTTTGTCTATAAATTTTCTGTAACATTTTTTCATGTATCAATATTTATACCAACTTATTATTACAATTATGCCTTGTTATGCCATTTAAACTGTATCAATATTTTTGTTATTTTTCGACATATCTTTTGAAGCATGTCCGCCCAGTCGGGCGGGCTATGAAGCTAGTAATATTATATATTTGTTTAACGTTCAAAATGAACGAACATGCATATAGGTCTCGTTCGTTCATTAACATTCATGCGGAAAATTGTCGTTTTTGTATATTATGTTCGATAACTATATATAATAAGTATTTTGAATAAAATAGTTATATTTATTATACCAATAAGCACAAACCTTAATATACAAAATAATTATATATAAAAATTATTACGTACTAGTTCATGTATATACGTATGTTTACCTTTGAATTAAACTCTTTACATGTATAAACACTTATTTTTTAACAAATTGATTTTCTTAATAAACAAACACAATCACGGAATTTGTTCGTTTATGACATACAATTTATAAACACTTATTTTTTAACAAATGAATACAAAAAAAGCTCATGTTCGTTCCATTTGTTTATATACCTAATATTAATCAATACCAAATGGCTTATAGTTTAACGGTATCAAGGTGATTAGTTGTCCCACAAGGTTGTGGGTTCAAGTTCCGGCGTAGACAAAATGGTGGTGGGGTTTATTCTCCATAGGCGGAAAGTTCGAGGAAAGACATACTGCCTCTTGTGGATATCACTGTCTAGACTCGAACTACTAATTAACCTACTAACTGGCCCTTAAAAAAAAACCTAATATTAATTAATGGTCGGAAATATTGTAATTATATGTTATACATGAACATAAGTGGCATTTGGCTCTCCACCCATGGTAGATTTTGACATGTTTAAAAATTCTAAACTTTTTAATTTATTCAATCGACATGAAATTTCGAAATTTTATTTGCGTATCACGAGATGTCATAAGAGGAGGGAATCAGTAATCTCTTGAAAATATTTTTACTAAAAACTATACCGTTATTTTAATTATATAGGAGTACTTTTTTAAATTATATTCAAAACTAGTAACTAATAAAAGACGTTTTTAAAACTCAAAAAAACAGCACGTACTTTCACTTTATAACACAAAAAATACATGAATTTCTCCCAAACACGTATACACAGTACTACTTCGTCAAGGAGAAATACAATATTAGACTCCAAGTGTGATTAAAAAAAGTCTTTGACAACTAATAAGTAATAGCTTAAGATTAAGTATTTTGGATAAAATGAAAATAAAAAAATCACTATGAATCACAATTACTCTCCTAAACGTTTTGTAATAAACTTGATATTTTTTTTTTTGGCAAAACATGACATTCTTAAATACTCCGTAACTTGTATAGAACAATGTCATAATCCATTTTACAATTTTCCAGGGGTATTTTATAAAGAGGGTAATTTTTGCCCAATAATATTTTGCATTCACCACAACTATCAATAAATTTGGTTGTACAATAATTATAAATTGTGTATCTTACGTTGTATGAGCTAAAAGTTATAGTAAAATGAATTTTTTTTTTTTATAAAAGTGGCCAATCCCTTTAATATTGGTTATAGGTACCAACATGGACCCCAAGCCTGATACTTAGTTCTTTTCCTAATTATTCTTGAGATGCTGTAAGATTTGTGTGAGTTATTTTCATAGAATACCTAAATTAACTCAGAAATTATAATGAATTCAATTATCATCTTTAGTTAATTGTGGTTGATACTTGATAGTAATTGTTATTAGGATGTGTTTGGTTAATGAGATATTGAGCTATAAGAATTACATAGCTGTTTGGTTAATGTGTTTAGTTTCTCTATTTGAATATCTAACCTTTGAGAATATTATAAACCTATCAAGTGTGATTTTCAGTTCTATTTTCATACTTAAATTCATACTTATTGTGATTTATTATTGTAAACCAAACACCAGTTGATTAATTAGTAAGGTTTTTTTTTTTTGAAGGGTGTGCAGACTGGAGAGTACAACCACTTTTTGATTAGGTGCCTATTTTGCTTCAGTTATTTTCCCACGATAACTTATTAACTGCAATTTGTGATAACCAAGGGTTGTAGCCTAGTGGTTATGGAGATTGATTTAAGGTGTTGCACATGATCAATGGGTCATGAGTTCAAGTCGCGTCGTGGATAAATAAAGGAGTAGATTATGTGCCGTTCAAAAAAAAAACTCCAATCTGTGATTGTATCCATTAGTTCTTGTTTTGGTCAATTCAATAAATAACTTCAAACCAAAAGCGGTAAAAAAAAGCGTACTTGATTTGCCCAAGCAAAATGCAATTATCAAAAGGCATAAAGACACACACGTCAAATTATACTTCTGTACTAAGGGTGTGTTTGGTATAGAGAAATAGAGGGAGAGAATAGGAATTAGCATCCAATTCTCTTGTTTGATTGCATTGAGAAAAGGAAATAGGGAAAAAAAGCAATTCCAAATCTCGAATTTTAATTCTCTTTCAAGTATGGGGAAACGAAGCGAATTGAAAAATCGGGAAATGATAAAAAACACGGAGACTTGTTCATCCCTCTTTCAAAAATCAAAACCCCAGTCCTTGTTTATTCTCCCATCATCATCATCGTACGTCTATGACAGCCATCGTCTTCTCCACAAGCAATCGACAAGGTATGCCTCTCTCTCAGTTTCGCTCTCTCTCTCTCTCTCGATCTCTTTCTATGTTGGTGAAATCTGAATATTTAGTTTGAGATTAAACAAATCATAACTATTGCAGTTATCTTACTAATTATTGACTTCTCTGGTGCTGCTGCCAAATTGATTACTGCGCCTCTTAACCAGATTGAACTCATCATGCAGGTCAATTTCTTCGACCTAATTTCCAATATTATATAGTGATTTTAACAACATTGACCAATTGTAGTCGCCGGTGGCGCTAAATTGAAATAATTGATGTCGGGTAAAAGTAAGTCATAATGGTTGAATTTAAATCATTGTGAAAGAAAGGTTTTTTGCATCTTCAAATGAATTAAGGGGAAGTTGGTAACATGTAGTTTAGCATTTTATAAATATTAGGCAATTCAAGATCCAAACCTACGAGAGACACATTTACATGATCTTCAAGAGTTCAAGGTGTGTTTACAGTGACGCAATAAGCACCCAAAATCAAAATCAAGGCACAACTGCACTACAAACCATTGGACAGATAGCTCCATGGATGATTGATGATTGTTTATGATTCAAATAATATTCTTAATTACTCTATGATTGAAGTATTTAGAATTTTTTTTTTTTGTTACACTATGATATGTCTGAATAGATGTTTTTTAATGTCATCATGGATTGATTATAAATTATATTTCTGAATGTTATAATTGATTTTATTAATTTATTCATATTTATATATGTTTTGTGTTTTAATTATGATTGTTGTAAAAAAATATCCGTGCTAATGATAAAATTGGTATAATTCTCTATTGAATTTTTTGTTGTACCAAATAAGAGAAATGATTATCTGTTATATTTCTCTAGTGAAGTCTTTGTGCTACCAAACAGAAAAGTTAATTCTCATTCTCCTGACTAATTTTCTTTCCTGCAATTTCATTCTCTCCGGTCATTTCTCTGCAATTCCATTCTCTGTACCAAACGATTTTAGTTAGGTAGGTTGGCTTATAAACCCTTTAAACTCTTTGTACGTATTCTAGTTTCTCTCTAGTTGTCCTTTATTTTAATGAATACCATTTCAATAAAAAAAACTTCATATATTATTATTTTCTTAAAAGAGCTAAATTTAAATTAGAATATATAAAAGAAATAATGGGTCGGATTCCATAAATTTTGGTAGCAAGCTTACTTGATTTAATAGATGAGATATTTGGCTTTTTTTACCAAGGACGTTGACGTTATATTGCCGGTAGATTCGGTAGGTGTGACCTTTTTCTCTTAATTGTCCTATGAGATAATGTTGTCCTTTATCATATTGATCATGTTAGATGTTTTAACTATTAGTAAGGAAAAACAAAAATTATGGGCTAGAAACACAGTATCAGTTTGAAAGGAAACATATATATAAAATAAATTTTTCAAAATGTATTAGAAAAATAAAACATCGTTTTAAACGATTTTTGTGAATGGCATTAAAGAATTTACGCAAATGTCATTCAGCTATGGATTTGATCTGGATCCAAAACATAACGGAGAAGTGAAGAGTGTACTGGGCCAGAGCCCGTTCTCCCAAGACACTGGATACGACGATTTCCTTAATCAACACCAATTGGGCCAATCAATTTACTGGGTCAATATAGATCTTCTTGCGGCTCAATACTGGCAAATAAAAAAGCAAATCAAAAGTTGGGTTAATACAAGTCAATCACTCGATATTATGGTTCAATAGAATACATTCTAAACCTCTTTTTTAAGCAAACTCATGTGTTAGTTTGATCTGTATGTTTCTTTCTAAATTTACTTTTTTATTCTCTATTTATCTTTGGGATATTTTTACTATTTTACAATAAAGTGGGAACCCCTTTTACTATTTTATATGTATAATATTAGAATTTAAGTCAGCTTAATAATAACCCAAAGCTTCTAGCCTAGTGGTATTGGTGAAAGATAAGGTGTTGCCATTGGTCACGGGTTCAAGTCCCGTCGTGGACGTGGGGTTTATTCCCCATAGGTGGATGGTTTGAGGGAAGGCATACTGCCCCTTGTGGATGTCACTGTCTAGGCTCGAACCACTAACTTACTAACCTGCCGTTCAAAAAAATAAAAAAAGTCAGCTTAATTATTTGATAGAAACAAAACTAGAAATTCCAGATATTTATAAAAATCTTGTATTCATAGGCCTATTTTTGTGTTTTCTCACTAGACTTTCAAAATCTCAAAAACGCCCCTACTAATTCTTATCTTTGCTTTGGACAGTATGAAGTAATACTATCTCTCTTCACTAAAATATCTACGTAAATAGTGTATCCTTTATTGGCTGTTATCGTTTTCTGCATGTTTGGTTACTACTCCTTTTGGTATGGATTATTGTTCTTTAATGTTCATGCTTCCGCATATTTATATCCCAACAACCTACAATTTAATAACGCGTACATAGTTACATTTTAACATTTATATAAGATAAGAATCCAAGTTGCCTGTAATACTCATATTAATTATTATCAGGCGTCTCCGAAATTTTGAAATCCTTGTGCGAATAAATATAAACGAACCCCTAAATACAAATTATATAAAAAAATGGACTTTCTAAATTTTTTTTCATGTCAACATATAGTTATGTTAACTTAGAACTTTAAGATTATACATATAAAATGTATATAAAAATTTGGGTCCTCTCCGAAATGTTGGTATGTGCAGTTATGTCACATAATCACCGTAATTTAGCAAAAATACAAAATAGAAAAATATATCTGATTATTTTAAGATTATTATCATAGAGGAGAATATATCATTGAAATAGAAAATACAAAAGGAAGGGGACAAAAATTGTAATATCTGATTAGAGATATAAGGCTAGTGGGTATGGGCACCACATGTGGTGGTGCCCTTTTCCGCCACATCATCGCCACCTCACACCCCCACACCACCACCACACCACATCATTTGGTGGAAATACCCACCACACCACACCACACCATTTTATTTTCCAACTCATCATTTCATTTCCATTTATTAACTCCTCTTTTTCTTTCCTTTTCCTTTTCCCTTTCCCTTTCGCCTTTCTCTTGCTCCCCCCCGCTTGTTGTTCTTGTGTTTGGGCTTGTTGATGAATTTCTTGTTGTTGAAAATATTGGCCGGTGGGTGCAAATTGAGATATATTTTGTGAATATTGGGGTTGTTGAAATTGAGGGAGATAGTGAGGTGCGGTTTGTGGATAATATTGTGGAGGTGGAGGTGGGACATTGCCGGAATTTAGGATGTTGACGTATTGGTCGAAGCCACCAAATCCTAGGTTCGGTGGTATATTTTGTTGTGAAGGTTGGTTGGGTGTTTGTGGAGAGTTGTTGTGTGCATCCATTGTAAGTAGAGAGGTATGAAGATAGGAGTTTGTAGAGAGTAAAATGGATGATTTTTGTGTGTAAAAATGAATGAAAATAGGTAAATATATATAGGGAAATAATTAAAAAATAAAAAGTTTTTTTTTTTTTAATTTCCAACGGCATTCTAGCCGTTGCCAACGGCTAATTTTCGCAAAAAACTCGTTCCCACGCCCGTTGCCCCGCGTTGGGCGTTGCAAACTCGACCCACGCCGGACCCCCACGCCGTGTGGGGGGGCGGTGTTCCCATCACCCACCACGCCGTTGCCATGCCACCTCACCCCCACGCCCGAGCTTCCTCCGTCCCATACCGTGTAGCCTAAATACTCGGACACAAACCCCATCCCGTCGGGTCCCATCTCAACTTGGTACCCAAAGCATGCCCGCATTTCATTCACTTATTATTAGGCATTCACGAAACAACTTGCATAGTCACTATAAAGATTCCTTGTTAGATTGAGCTTGTTGGTGTAGTAAGTGATTCTAGATAGCACTATCCTAATAGGGTTAGAATTCAATAGTTTCACTACTTTGAAGTAACTTAAATAACAGTAACCTACATTTTCCCGTTATAGAGTTTTCCTGGATGCATGTAATGTCACATAATCACCGTAATTTAGCAAGTGGTGACAATTCGATAAGTATTCAATATTAAGAGAATGATTTAAATTGAATCTAAATAAATTAAGATCGTAAATATATCAACATGGCTACTTCCCGTGGTTGCCTTTGTTGCTGTTAAAAAAAATCAACGTGGCTACTTGTCAACGGGTCATGATCCATCTTCCATACCATTTCCAACTCGTCAACTCATTATATAATTAAAATTGTATTATTGATATTATAATTATATAGTTAATTTCAGTTTTCTTAAATTTTAAACATATTTTCAAGAACATGCAACAAGTAATAAAATTAAAATTTCAACCTATTTTATTGTTTCTTTATTTTATATCTTAACATTTAATATGTATGTTCAAAATATATATATTTGGAAATAATCTTTCTATCATCTATTAGTAATCAACTTTTTAACACGACTAACTAAACGTGTGGCAATATACGTAATTATGAACCTTCAGCTCGTTAACCGGAACATGTCAACCAGGGGCGGAACTAGAAAATTTCACCAGTGGTAGCACACTTGTAGTGATATAAAGAATTTTTTTGAAATATATAGAGTTAAAAAGAAAAAAGTTGAAATATATGGGTTGAGAAAAAAAAACACTTGTAATATAGAGGCTAAGAAAAGAAAAAAAAATTGATTTATAAAAGTAAGAAAGACAAGATTGAACTCTAGACCTCCTCTATAGATGCACAAAGTGTTAGCCAGCTGTGCTAGCCAACATACATGTATTATTGTGACTTTTTGGATATATATTAATGTATTCAAAATACAATAACAAAAAAAAAAATTCCGAAATTTTACCGTACCGAAATTTTTCGAGTAGTAGCACGTGCCACCGTGTGCTACATACTACATCCGCCCCCCTGATGTCAACACGAAGGCAACATAAATCACTTGTCCTAATTCCAAACTTTGAAGGAGCGATCACCAACCCAGTTGTCTTATTGTCCTCTTTCTTTCCTATGTAGTATTCGACTTTCTTTTTAATAGGCAAAAAGACATAATAATAAGCTCAAATGGGCAAAAAATAGTAGATTTCCTACAAGTATTTAATATTTGTTTAAACACAAAAATAAACGAAAAGGGTGATGGAATTATTAATTTCGCCTTTGTATCCATTTACAAAAGAGAATTATCAAATTAGTTAATTTTTAAGATGAATATTTATCAATGCATTATCATATAGGTATTGTAAACTAGAGTTTGTGCAATTTTTGTTGTGGGAAGAAAATGGTGTTTTAAAAAGACGAAATGGTGTCTCAATTGAAAGAGAAGTGTGATATGAGTTGATGCGTGATAGGGACGTAAGAGAGAGAGATATATAGGAATAAGAATAAGAATATAAAGATAGGTGGCGCGTGCTATATCAACAAATCTCCGACCAGTTTGACTGACAATCGAAACAGAGTGCCGGCCCATTTATTCAACATACCCCTGCCCCCGCCCCCGCCAGGGGCCCCCTTCCTCCCTCTACAAACCCAATCTCCTCTTCATTTTGGTTCCAACGTTACCTAATCTTATCCCATCTCTACCTATCTATATGTATTTTTATGCTCATGGTTTTAAGGGTGCTTTGATTTATATACACCAATCAAAAGATAGATCATATTGCTTACTAGCTACTAAATCTTACTTTTTATTTTCATGTGTATTTAATTAATTAAAATGATGCTATAAAACAGAATTAATAGTTTTCACATATAATATACTACATTCGTATCAAAATAAGTGATATACTTTCTATTTACAGGTGGAATATAATAAATGATACATTTTAAAAACTTATCTTTTCTGGTAAAAAAGTGGGACCCCTTCTCCACTAAGGATTTACTTTAATAAAGTGACATTACCCGTTTACCTTTACTTTTACTTTTAAACATTATTAATACTTCCCCCGATTCAAAATAAGTGATACACTTTCCTTTTTGGGGTGATTCAAAATAAGTGATACACTTTGAAAAGTTTCCTTATTTGGCAAAAAAAATGGGACCCACACCCACTAACTATCTACTTTAACAAAGTGAAATGACCCCTTTACCCTTACTTTTTACTTTTAAACATCATTAACCTTACTTTATTCAAAAAGTGTGGGACCTATTCCCCACTAACCATCAAATTAATCTAATTTAACCATCATTATAATCTTTTGCCTCAAAAACCGTGAAACCCCAAGTGTATCACTTATTTTGAAATCGGAGGAAGTATCACTTTATTCAAAAGAAGTGGGCCCTATTCTCCATTAAGTATCCACTTTAATCTATCTTAAACTACCTTTTAATCTTTTGCTTTAAAAATCATGTTTTCTCAAATATATCACTTATTTTGATACAGAGGTAGTATTTTGTATGAAGGTGATAAAAGAAAATTTAGTATGAAATAATATAACTGTGAACACTTCGTTCTGATTGGAGATGGAATGTCGTTGTTTGTAGAAGATAGAAAAGATGGGGAAACAACGCTATATATGTTCATTGATTACTGAAAGAATCACTCGCATCTATTCAATTAGGAGGAAAGGAGGGGGAAAGAAAATGACGGTCTCGCTCTTTAATTCCAAGGAGAGTAGGGGTGAGAAGAGACGCGTCTTCTTTAAATTATAATTTACCCAAAATACACTTATTCCATGAATATTTTATAGGTGCAATAGATATAAATAGTTTTTTTTTTTTCAGTGTAAATATATATGCGTTTTGTTAATACGTGTATAAACATGTGATAATGAACATTTAATAAAATAAAATTTTCTTTAATTAGAGTATAATGTTCTATGAGCCGTATATTGGGAAATCCCAATATAAAATAAGTAATAATATAGGTTGTATTAAATAAAGTGCATTATATCCAATAATTGCACATGTATAATTGTATATAGCTAGGATTTCCATAACTAATGAAGCAACAGAAAAGGTGGTTTCTTAAAATCACAGTATGATTTGGTGAAAAATAAACGTAAAAGAGGTAAAACGGAAAAGGGAAGGAGGGGTGGTAGATTTTACGTGATTGGTGGGTGAAGTTGAGCGAGAAATCAGGCAAGCGAAACAGAGTACAGTACGACCGAAATGAGAAAACGACGACGGATAGAAGATAAAGACGGGGGAGGGAGCAATCCAATAATTGCATCCCCACGCTAAACCGACAATCATCATTCTGTCTTTTGTATTTATTTACATGATCTTCGCTTAGAGTAAGTGTGTGCATCCATCAGTCGCTATCACTTGCTTACACTAAGTGTGTATCGTTTGGCATTTCTCATTTGTCTTTTCTTCCAACTGAAAATTCTATACCATGTCCTTTTCATACAATTTTTATTTTTATTTTTATTTTTTGTTTTGACAAATCTTTATCCAACTAAGTTACCAAATTTATACACAAATTACCCCTCATTATTGACATTAATAATCTTTTTTATTGTTTATTTTTCTTCTAATTATTACCGTTTAATTACTCAAATCTAATAAGAAAAAAACTTAAGGTATTTTTTGAAATTTATTCCAGTTAAAAGATCTCTTCCGAGATGACTGAACATTGATCGTGATGTACATGATTTAACTGTTGTTATGATTATTTTCATATCTTCCATGGTCCTTGGGTAAAACATACAAAGAGTATAAATCAAAATTACAAAGACTTGATAAATCACTTTAGATAATAATATATGTGTAATATTAACTACTAACAAATTAAAGAGTTGCCAAGTTATCAATATATTCAAGTTAAAAGGAGATATATGCTTGTTAGTGAGTTATCTTGAGTTGAGTTTGCAAAATCGAACATAGTTTGTTATAATTATTTATGGACTACTCGAGTTATGGAATCAGTTTGCATAATTTATAAATATCAAGTTATTCAAATCAAATTTGAGGGTAGCCTAAAACTATCGAGTAAGAACATCCTGTTATGGAAAGCACAGGAATTTGGTTTTGTCAACAATCATTATTCCAAAACCAATGAAGTAATGATACCACTTATAACTTGCAATCGGAAATAATCCTAGTGTCACATTTTCAAGGACATAGATACTGCGTGGATCCTTTAGGCCTCTCCCTACCCTTACCCATCATTAAACCCATCACTAGCGCCACGTCATCGCATCCTTACTGACACGGCCGTGCCAACCCTACACATCACTAACCCATCACTAAACCCATCCTTTCCACATCATCATTTTAATTAATAAAAAAAACATTACATTAAATAAAAATCATTACATTAATAATAAAAATAAAAATAAAAACATTACGATTAAAAAAAAACACGATTACGGAAAAAAAAAACAATACGGAAAAAAAAACATTACGGAAAAAAAAAATTAACGTGCACGGAAGTTTGGCGGGAGGGTCAAAATGTGTTCGATTAAGGTATTGCGAAGTTTATGATGCACAACTCGATCACGTATCTCATTCGAAAACGGCTGTTACATTAACATAATCTTGCCAGTAATCATCGACGTCATCGTTTGGATCCATTGTGTGTGATTGTGTGTTTGTGTGTTTAAAATATGAAAATTGGGAAGAGAGGAAGTATGTGATTGTGAGAGGAAGAGAGGAAGTATGTGATTGTGTGTTTAAAATGGTAGAGTATAGTGGGTTTTTATAGAGGTTGTGTGTAATATTAATTATTTGTATTAAAAAAAAAAAATTGATTTTTGAAATCAATTCAGACGCTCTTCCGGTCCCACAAACGCTCGCCGACGCCATGCTCCGCCGTCCTCACGTCGACGGATTCGCCACGACGCCCCGCACGACGCCTCCGTGCCAACGGCGTCGGCGGGCGACGGCCAAAAAATGCCCCACGACGGCCCCACGACGCAATGGTTGGCACGGGTCTTATAAATTTTGAATCCTTTGGTAAAAAGTATTTTCTAAAATTTATATTAGTTTTAATATTTTATTGAAGTCGTTCGGGCATCAATAAATTTGGACTTTGGCAAACTTTTTGGCCTAAGTAGTTGTAAAACTCTTGTCAAGAAGTATAAAGTTGGTAAAAATTACATTTTAAGCATAGTCAATTTTTCTATCACCAAAACTAAAACAGACAATAATTTACCAAAGATATATGAAGTATGTATATTGTCCAAAATGAAAAATCATTTTATTATGATATAAGTGATGTATAAAGGGATCTATTGCTCGTCTTTGAGTGTATGTATGACTAGTAATAATGGCAATCAATTGCAATCATGATTATCACTGTCAACTCAGTGTAAACTCATCTTTTTCTTTTAAGATCAAACACATGATTAGATATCTGATATTGAATCGATGATCAAACCCTAAACGACCAAACTCAATAGCCAACCATCTCTCATGCAAAGTTCGGTAAGAAGACCGATCAAACCAAAAAAGAAGAAAAAAAAAGGAGAAACATGTTCCTTGTACAAGCTAATATGGGTATAGGCACGTTTTTTAGGACGACCGATCAAAGAGTCAATCTTCCCTTACAAGTGGTCTATTAATTTAGAGTAAAAATGATATACGTAGTACTTAAGATTGGTATATGTATAATAAAATCATATTCTATAACACATGTCTTATATTTGAAAAGTATAAAATACACGTTTTAACTCTAAAGCGTAGATAACCATTGATAACCTAGCTAGTGTGAAGTTGTTGTTGACTTTCAACCTATTATTCTTATTTATTTTTAAAGAAAACAAGATGATAGGCCGGTCGTAATCAAATATTTTACATTGATGGCGCACTATGAGTGAATTGTTTTACATGTTTTCATATAAACTTATGGAGATAAATGTACTTTGAAATTTAATTCATCTAGAAGGTTTAAAAAGTATAAAAGCACCTATATGTTTAATCTAAACAACTGTCACAAGTATTTAATCAATTCGAGCTTGTATTTATTTTATCTATATCTTTACTATATATATATATATATATATATTGGAGAGTTATATAGAGAACTCTCTAATTAAGTAAAAAGGGTAGATTCGTAATCTGCCATTTTTATTTTACGTTTCTATTTTTTAAATATAAAACATTTAAAAAAGGAAATTGTATTCACAATAACTGCCCTCCCTTCCTAAAAAATCGGATCTCTATCTCTCTCTTTAACCCCACCCCTTTCTCTCTATTTGTTAGACCACTCTCTATCTATTCGTAATGTTCTTTTAAACCCTATCTCTCTCTCTTTCTCTTTCTACGACTGCAGAACAAACCCAAGAACCTCCATGAAACCTTCTATTTTTCCTCTCTAACAGTTCACTTCCTCCTTTTATTTCCTCAGATCCGAAAGTGTACGGAGGCACACCACCACCACCACTAAAACAACCTCATTTTCCGACCACATCGGTATCAACCTCCCCGCCAGGTATGCGATTCCTGGCCAGGTTAAGAAACGAGCGGTGATTTCTTATATTCCAGGTAAACGAGGGGCGATTTCACATACTCCAGGGAAACAAGGCGATTTCACAAAGACTGCAATTTAAGGTTTTTTTTGAATCAGGCCACGATGACTAGGTTTTTTATTAAGAGTAAAATTGTGGTTGTTTATGCAAAACATTGGTGCTTTATCATGACAGGCACAACACGTAGTGGGCGAAAGAGAGAAAGACATCAATGTTTTGATTTTGTGAAGACATCAATGTTTTGATTACATGAATGTTTTGATTTTGTGAAGACATCAATGTTTTGATTTTGTGAAGACATCAATGTTTTGATTTTGTGAAGACATCAATGTTTTATCTATTTTTACCTATGATTTTGTGAAGACATCAATGTTTTGATTACATGAATGATAGATATGTTTTGATTACACTACTACAATACCATGAAATAGACATTCTACGACCATTATTTATAAAGAGCTATAAACTGAACCAAAAATCATATGTATCACGACCATAATTTCGAACAAATCGTTGGTTCAGTACACTAAATGAAATTATTTGGTAAAACATAAATGTACAAATTGATAGTATACATTGATGTATTGATTTAAGATTTTTACTGATAGTATACATTGATGTATTGATTTAAGAATTTTACGATTTATCTTAATTGTGAATTCAATCAGCAGTAAAGATTATAAATTTACGAATTACGAATGGTTTAAAGATTTCCGGTTAACATGCTACAAATCTGGAAGATATTGGGTATTCAGTTTTCAAAAGGAATATATATACATGAAATCTTCACTTTCCATGATTATAGGAATTAAATTAATTGTTTCCAAAAAAACCGAAATATATTGAATACCGGAATTGCGCTTTACATTTAAATAAATGAAAAATATATATCTAATTTCTGATTGGCTAATAAGGTAAATGGGTTCTCTATATAACTCACCCATATATATATATATATATATATATATATATATATATATATATATATATATATATATATATATATATATATATATATATATATATATATATATATATATATATATATATAGGGTCCGGATCCGGTGAGGACTCTTTTCCTCGCGAGAACTGTGAGGACTCCAAAAAAAACTCTAAAAATAATCCAAAACAAACTTTTTTCAAAAAATTCATTTTTTAAACATTAAAATCGCTATGTATAAGATCCAAATTTTTTTTTTTCCAAAAATGATCAAAAAAAAAATATATGGATCATAATAATGATTCACAAAAAAAATCTGGATCATTGTTATGATTCGCTAAAAGAAGTGGATCATAATTTTTTTTTGATTTTTTTTGTCAAATGTAGTAATAATCATGGTGGGTTATATATATTTTTTTCAGAATTTTTTGAAATTTTTATGAGGTGTCCTCGCGAGTCCTCACCGAAAAAAGAGTCCTCACAGGATCCCACTTATATATATATATATAAATATATATATATATATATATATATATATATATATATATATATATATATATATATATATATATATATATATATATATATATATATATATATATATATATATATATATATATATATATATATATATATATATATATATATATATATATATAGTGAAGGATTATATTGAGAACCCTGATTTTAAAAAGAACTCTGAGAACCCTTGATTAACCAATCACAGATTAGTAATTTCTTTTTCAGTTAATTTATTAATTAAAAATCGTAAGGGTATTATAGGCATGATTTATTTAAAGTTGGTTTCGTAATTTTGGAAGTTACGTAATATTTCCTACAATCATGGAACATGGAGATTTGATCATATTTCTCTTATTTTCTTATAACCCCCTCTCTCGAATTTGTTTAATACATGTTCTCTCTCCTCGTTTAAACCTATTAGGGTTCATATTCTCTGCATTTTGTATCTCTTCCTTTTTGTGCCACCAACCACGACCCCCAAATCTAACATTAACGGTGCACCAGAGCTGCTTTGAGGTGTTTAGCCGCTATCCGTCGCTCTTCCTCTGTCGTAACTGTTGCGATTCTGCCCTGCAATCTCTTTTCCTCAAGGTCGGTAATTCTCATAAAATTCATTTTTACCAAATTGGATGTTAACTTTAAAATCTGAGCATCACTTGATCTTGATACCCTTATTGCGATACCCATCAAATCTCATTTCCCTTTATTCATAATTTCACTTTTGCCAATTTGTGTATTAATTTCAACATCTGTATATCACTAACTAGAAATTGAAGATGTTCATGTTAAGGTTAAATGATTATTTAGTTATATCTTATTGCAATTAACCACTATTATTAATTAATTAATCAAGAAAATCATCATCAGAACCCCATGTTTGAACCAAATTCCCATTATTCGGAATTCATGTTTTATAATCCTTAAATAGTACCCATTTCTATTAAAAAACTCTTTTACCCATTGATTTTCCTTTTTGTGTTTATTTAAACCTTATATCACCCAGTCTTATCATCACTGATTATAGATTTTGTTTTTATTTTCTTCAAGTGGATCCAATATGTTTGCTTGATTATGATTACTAGTGTTTGGATATTGTGAATCATTCTTAACACTTTCTTTTACTTTATTAGAATTTGCTACAAAAGATTTATCTTGAAAATCGAACTCTTTTTCCTTCGTATCATAATTTTGACCCGTTTTACTTTTTGGTGTTAACTATTTTTTTATTGAAATTGCAGATGACGAAATCATCAGTACCAAGTGTGTGTATTCTAACTCTCATACCTGATGAATGGGTAGAGTTTAAGCTTTAAGAGAAGGCTAAAGTCAACAAAAAATGAACTTTTATTTGGATGCATATATGCTATGGATTGGATCATATATGTTACTGCTTTGATACATATATGTGTTATTTGAGATCACTTTTTACATTTGTATGAATAAGTTCAAACATGTATAGTCTTTAGAATTTGTATGTGTTCCTTTTGTCATAACAATTTTATAGAATTTGGATATGGATTTCGTTTGTTCAACATGTATGTTTCATGTTACATATATGTTCAATATGTATGCAAAACCGCAAAATAACATATATGCATAAACGTAAATAACTAAAATTATGAAATTTACGCCCAAAAACATATATGCAAATCGTAAATAACATATATGTATAACTGTAAAATAATGTAAATGCATAAACATAACATATATGCAACAAATTTAATGTCGACATTAATGCCTAAATTTTAGGAAATATTCAAAAATGTAAACATAAAAAAAATAGCAAAATGTCTTAAATACCCCTAGATAATTAATATGAATTAAATAAATCAAAATCGATTTACTAAATTGTGATTGGTTAATAAGAGTTCTCAGAGTTCTTTTTAAAATCAGGGTTCTCAATATAACTCGACCATATATATATATATATATATATATATATATATATATATATATATATATATATATATATATATATATATATATATATATATATATATATATATATATATATATATATATATATATATATATATATATATATATAGACAAGGGCTCATGCGAGAACACTCATTTTTGCGAGAACTGCGAGAACAAATTTGTAACCTTTAGATTAAATGATGAATGGCTAAGATTATCAATGGTAGTTTTGTAAATAGGTGTATATTAATGGATTAACAATAAGAGCTTAAAGGGTAAAAAAGTAAAACTATAAGCCTATTAATTAGGGAATTTAATGTTTAAACCATATTGGCACGATCAATTCATCATATTATACGGTTTCTTCTTCCAAGGGGATTCTTTGAATTAATTAAATAAAACACTAACACCCCAAGACATTCAACAACCGCCCCTCACCTGTGTGTGTGTGTGTTTTTAAGTTATTCACTTCTCTGCATCTCCATCTCTACAAACGCCGGTGAATTTCAACAAATACAAACCGGCGATGTGCTTCCTCCGCCGACGATCTAGTTTGTGTGTGTTCTCTTTCCCCGTAAACTATAACACACACACACACACACACACTCCCCATTTAGATCTGATTCCCCTAATCGAATATCGCCGTCAAATCACGTTAATCGATCTTCGAAGAGCCGTGTTCCGGAGAAAGCCAAGTTGGTGATTTTTCAGATGATCTGGTAACGCTAAATCTTCGACGTCTGGTTAATGAATGTAACGACCCGAAATTTGTAAACAAATAAATTGTATAAAAATATGTTAAATAACGATAAATCGTTTAAAGAACGTAGGAATTGGTTTCGTGTCGTTTGGACACCGTACGAGAAAGCTATGGGCGAAACCGGGTCGAGACAAAGGTGAAAAAGTGCAGCCCTGCTGCCTTAGGAAGTTCGCGTCGCGAACTAGGGTTAACGATCGGGAACTTCGATCAGGGATCTGGGCCATTGGTCGCGATGTAGTTCGCGATGGCTTAGCGATCGCGAAGTTTGGAAAACGCAGACTTAGCGACGCGAACTATTGTTCGCGTCGTGAACTTGTGTCGTGCAGCTTTAAAATCGGGTTTTCAGCCATTTGTGTTATTTTCAAACCCTAGATACCTCTTTGGCGATATTTCGAGCTCCAGTGCAGTTCTTGAGTGATTCCTCCACAAATCTTTGGTAGATTTCACTCCTAGTTGAAGATTAAAGGTATATCTTCACTCTTTGATCTTTGTAGCTTAAGATCTATGTATTTGGGTGTATGGGTTTGAAACCCTAGCTCTTTGGGTTATGGGTTATGGTGATATAAGTGATGTATACACCTATTAGATGGTATATTATCAAAGGAAACAAGTGTATGATTATGATTTGTAAGAATCTTAAGGGTTGGTTAAACCTAGGGTTTGGTAAATCACCATAATTGGGGGAAATGAGTTAATAAGTGTTATCTAGAGATAGATGGACACATTGGTAGTAGAATGTGATGTTGATAATCTTGTGATTATTGTATTAGGCATTTCGTGAGGTCTTGGAAGGTTGACCGAATTGTGAAGCAAGGAAACTGACGTAAAGAATACGGTTGGAGCACTTTATTGCTAAGGTGAGTACATGAGACTTTTAAACTGGGTACATAGCAAATGGTTTTCGAAAATACATATGATATGTTATGGGTCTTTATTAATAAATGTTTTGATAAAGATAATGACTGAAAAGATAAGAAAGTAGGTGTAATGTGATACTAGAATAAGTCTAGTATGATTGATGAATTTGGAAGTAAATATGATAAGCTAAAGTAATTATGAAATCTTTACTAAGGAACCATAATAATGAAGTTATGGAGTAATATAATGTATATTGAGTCTTTATTAATAATTATGTATTAGTAAAGCAATTAGAAATGATTAGATAAGTAATGAGTACCTATTGGTAAGAGTTACTAATAAAAGAAATGAACGAATATATATGAAAATGATTATGATGTGGCTGGTAATAATTATGCATTACGGTCACGAAGAGATAAAAGTATTATGGTGACGATAGACAAGAATTGTATATTATGAAATAAGTGAATATGAACCTCCTAGGGTTCATAGATGTAGAAGTATGTGTAGATTGCTTATGATTGGGTCCATGGGACCATACATGTACGTTCACACTATGTTGAACTAGTTATATATAGTTATTATTAGATAACTAACTTGTTGATGACTGATGTGATAGTTGAAGGCTTTGATTGGAATAACTGATGAGTTATGGTAAGAATGAGATGATGTGATGACGCGGGGGATCCCCGGTCATGAGGTGTGGAGTGAGGGGCAGTTGGGTGGATTCCCATCGACTCATCCACGGTAGTAGTCTTGCTAACTGGAGGAAGGTCCGGCGAGTAAGGCAGGTATCGGTAGATTGGGCGATTCCCTCTTGCCGTTATCTTGAGCAATTCGGGGGATCCCCGGTATGTTTCTAGTATGTATATGTTTATATACTAGAATTGGGTTGAAGCTTATTAATGCGGGGGATCCCCGGTTAATAAGTTAATGTGCTTCTAGTTAGTTTGGGGGCAACCCGATAACTAGATATGTTGTGCCTCTAGCTAGTGCGGGGGCAACCCGATAGTTAGATATGATTGCTAGGAGAGCAGGGATTGCTAGAGTCACGGTAGGGTGACTAGCCGGTAGTGAGATTGTTTATATTTATATATATGTTTATATATTTATGAAACTATGATTATTATTATTATTTGGGTCTAAAACCCTTGTATCTCACGAGACTATTTTGTCTCACGTACTACGTTTGTTTTGTGGCTATGTACTCAGGTACAGGTTTGAAGTGATAGAAGGTTGCACTAGAAGTGGCCTAGAGATGTTTAGCTCGGGAGCTAATAGGTAGATCCCGTTGTCTATGGTTTTGATATACTTGGTGACACCGTATTTTTGTAAACTCTGATATAGGTTCTAAAGTTTTTGTTAAACTGTATTTTGGACAATATGTCGAATATTGGGAAAATGTATTTTAAATGATTTAAACGATGTTTTAAAAATACGGGTGTTACAACTTGGTATCAGAGCTATAGTTTAAGTGAATTAGGTTGGATGTCCATCCTAGTCTTAGACTGTAGCAATAGGAATGTAAGATTCCTTGAGATCGATAGGTTGACCTTGAGACTTTATGTTAAGTTTAGGGTTGAACCTAGGGGACCTATTGAAGTTGTTATGAATTATGAAATGTGAGTCTTTTGAAACCGTAGGGCATTATTATGATAGGGTCGGCCCCTATGAGAGATGCCATGATTTGATCTAATTGTGTTGTTTTCGATGGTCGAGCTGACCGTTTGAATCTTGTTTGTTAAATACATTGGTATGGCGAAGGAATGAATGGGTAAGGTGGACGAGCTCCACTAAGTTGGGAAGGGTTAAGAGTGAAGATGTGAACCAGGATTTGGATAATTGAATAAATAAGGGTAGGTGGAATGATTCCAATACCCATATGAAGGAAGAATAATCGAATGGTGAATCCCGTAGTGGGAAGTGTCTACATAAAAGGTAGCAAAACATAGTCGGAAGAAATGAAAGGTAGTTGTGTAAGACTTTCATAGCGTGTAAAACTGTTGTGTAATTCAGAAGTTTTGAACCGAAGGTCACGATGTGGTGGATTCGGTAGATTTAGCAAGTGCTAGAGATTAGAAAACGAGGAAGAATGACATGGTGACTTTAGCGTCACCATTATTGAAGGGTGAGGTGTTGACACGGTGGAATGTGTTGTATGAAACTTTGGGAAAGAGAGCACGGTACAAGATGTTGTGAAAGGAACTCACGAGTGAGTTAAAAGGGGAAGTTTGCCCGGAAGGAAATCTAGAGGGGGAATTCATGATGCAATCTCGGAGAATTTTTGGTAAATTGACTTAAGTGATTATGGCTTAATTGTTTGGTTGTTGCACGAATTGGTGCTTATAGAAATTGGAGATGAGTCGTACAATGTGGAAATTTTTTTTTTTTTTAGGAATTGTCTTCCCGGTTAGTTATGCGTATGGAAATATGCAATGGAAATGATTATAAACAAGTTTGTCGCGTGTAGTAAGAATATAAGGATATAAGGATGGTGAATGTGTTTCAACAAAAGGATAGTAGCACAAAGAAGTGTTAAGTTTTAGTAAGAAATGTTAGTTTGAATGGGAATTTTAGAAATAGAAACTGTGGAAATGGAATTTGGATGTCCGGCGGGAATCCGGATAAATAATGTAATATGAGTATGCGTGAACGGTAAAGGAAAGAACGACTAAGGTGTAGTGATGTCTTAGAACTCGCAAATGGAAAATATGTAGAAAAGAATAAGTATTGGGAATGACGAGTTTTGATTGTTGAAAGTGGTTGAATAAAAGTTGGCATATAGCCATAACAAGTTTTGGGACGGGGTTCATGGACTCGATACCAAGAGTAAGAAGGTAATGATTGATAAAATGTCATAGTAATGGTATGACGGTATATGACATGGGATAGTGTGAAACTACGGTTGGAAAATAAGTATTTCAGGTATCGCGATGTATGAAGACGAGAGTATGGAATGTTGGGCCAATGTATGCCGAGCCATGGGTTACAAATGTGGACCGGAGTCGATGGGTTGACTCAAGATGACCAGGTTGACCGGTGGACTATGATTGAAGGAATAGATTGATGGTTACCCCGGTGGTGACAAGGATTTGGAAAGTTGTTCAATAGAGAAATGAACCGTTCAAGGGTGATTAATGTGTGAATGAGCGGTAGATGGGAATCGGAAATTTTATTGGTTACCCGCGAGGTACGAGGCTTGTGCATTATGTGATGGCCTTTGAAGGAATATGATAATGAAAAGGTGATGTTATATGAAACGTGTTATGTAGTATGCCCAATGGGGAATATGTTAGATATGATAGAAAATGATAATGTGATATCATGGGAAACGTGCTAATTGCATGATGAATAAATAGTCGGTTGAATGTGTAACCTAGTAGTGAGATTATGTGTTGAGAAAAGAGGTATACTAGTATGGTATCCAAAATCGATAGAATGAGGAAAAGATGATGTGGTAGTTCGGGGGATCCCCGGCTCCTATGATGTTTGGGGGTGGAATCGGTTGGGCGAATCCCAATGGTTCCATCCTGTGATTGGAGATGTTCTAATCACTGTGACAGTTTGGGTCTTGATGGATTGGAGGCTTTCCAATCATCATGATATAATAGTCAAAGTATGAATTGTTGTGTCTGTATAATAATGTGTATATATGTGTGTATATGTTTATGTATATATGATGAATGTAGAACTATGTGGTTAATGTGTATGGTTATGACTGTACGATAAGTGAGAATTTGGTTGAAATGCGGGTTGCATTTAAGTCGTGTATGTGTAGGGGATGCCTACGATTTATAGGATAGGAGGAAAGAGAAACTCCTAGTGAGCAAATTATTATTTGGTAATCAAGATGTGGTAAACTTGTATGAAATTGAGAATAAGAGTTATGAAATTGATTGATGTGACACAGGGGTAGTTGAAAGAAAACTAAGTGATGGTTTGAGTGACCAAATGTTGGTCAAGAATCGGTAAAGGTCGATGTGACCATATGTGAATGTACGACTCTCGTATAATTGGGAGAAAAAATGAAAGTGTGGAAAAACGGGGACAATTATTAAGGGGACAATAATGAGTGGAACCCGAAAGTGATAAATTAGTAATGGTGCCCCGTGAGTATGAAATTTGTTAGTTGGGAAAAGTATGGTTGACTTTATGCAAAAGTCAAGATTAGTCAAATTGTGAATAGTTGACTCGGTCAAGGATGGGCTTTGACTCTCGTTATGAACGGTTAGTGAATGTCGAGGGCATAATGTGCCGATTGTACGTATGTGAAAAGATTAATGGAATAGTTGAAATAGTTGTAGTCAGATTATACAACTTTGACCCGTTAGGGTGTTGTCAAGATTGAATGTGGGAATCGAGTATATGATTGTAGATGGATCATAAATTGAAGGCCAAATGAAAAGGAAAGAAGGATTTATGGGTTCCTTAGCGAGAAGGGAAATTGTTAAAGCATAGTTGACCTTGTTCTTAAGTCAAAGGTTAGACGATATTGGAATGTGGCAACTTGGTCGAAGCTAGACTTTGACATTCGTGTTGGTCAATTAGTTGATTTTAATGAGCGGGTCATGTCATTTTTATGTGTATAAAATGATCGGGTTTGATTGAAGGATTAAAAGTGTTGTGGTCAAATTGTGAAATTTTGACCCGTTTGGGTATTATGAGTTTTAAAATTTGAGTCTTGACCGTTCGGACTTAACGGAGTTAAGTGAACGTTTGGATGTAATGATAACGGAATAGGAATGAGGAAAGTTTGATGGTAGTGACCACAAGGGAATGAGAGCGGAATGCTCGGTTGTATGTGGGTTGAAATTCTTAGTGATTCCGAGGACGGAATCCTGTTAAGGGGTAGATAGTTGTAACGACCCGAAATTTGTAAATAAATAAATTGTATAAAAATATGTTAAATAACGATAAATCATTTAAAGAACGTAGGAATTGGTTTCGTGTCGTTTGGACACCGTACGAGAAAGCTATGGGCGAAACCGGGTCGAGACAAAGGTGAAAAAGTGCAGCCCTGCTGCCTTAGGAAGTTCGCGTCGCGAACTAGGGTTAACGATCGGGAACTTCGATCAGGGATCTGGGCCATTGGTCGCGATGTAGTTCGCGATGGCTTAGCGATCGCGAAGTTTGGAAAACGCAGACTTAGCGACGCGAACTATTGTTCGCGTCGTGAACTTGTGTCGTGCAGCTTTAAAATCGGGTTTTCAGCCATTTGTGTTATTTTCAAACCCTAGATACCTCTTTGGCGATATTTCGAGCTCCAGTGCAGTTCTTGAGTGATTCCTCCACAAATCTTTGGTAGATTTCACTCCTAGTTGAAGATTAAAGGTATATCTTCACTCTTTGATCTTTGTAGCTTAAGATCTATGTATTTGGGTGTATGGGTTTGAAACCCTAGCTCTTTGGGTTATGGGTTATGGTGATATAAGTGATGTATACACCTATTAGATGGTATATTATCAAAGGAAACAAGTGTATGATTATGATTTGTAAGAATCTTAAGGGTTGGTTAAACCTAGGGTTTGGTAAATCCCCATAATTGGGGGAAATGAGTTAATAAGTGTTATCTAGAGATAGATGGACACATTGGTAGTAGAATGTGATGTTGATAATCTTGTGATTATTGTATTAGGCATTTCGTGAGGTCTTGGAAGGTTGACCGAATTGTGAAGCAAGGAAACTGACGTAAAGAATACGGTTGGAGCACTTTATTGCTAAGGTGAGTACATGACACTTTTAAACTGGGTACATAGCAAATGGTTTTACAAACGAAGCATTGATTTACAGTTTTGCTATAGCATCTCCGATTTTGTATTAATTTTGTTATTGCAATAATAAATTGTAGGTAAAATACGTGAAAATTGTGTATACAATTGATTTTGCGGTTAATGAATTCATTATCTAGAGTAATTTCTGGAGCTTGTTTGTGATGATGAACGAGATTGAAGATGGATGACGACACCGACTGAAATTAGGGTTCTCGCTAGGGCGGTGGTTGTTAAATAGTTCAGCAAACTATAGATTGAATTAGTTCATTTGTAATTTGTTCATTTGTTCATTAGTGATTATGCGTTAATTGTTCATTTATTCATTAATGATTATGCGTTAATTGTTCATTTGTTCATTAGTGATTATACGTTAATTGTTCATTTGTGATTTCGTTTGTACAAATTCGTTACCAAAAGATAGTGATTTGTAAATTTATTAGTTGATTAATTATGGATTTAATTTTGATTCAATGAATTTTTTCAATAGTTTTCACCACTACGCATCTTTTATAATTTGTTCATCAATGAATGCATACGAATTTCAGAATTTAGATGCTACAAAATTGAGATTATTATTTAATTATTTTAATTAAGGAAACTATATTTAGTCATGATTTTCCAGAATTAAAAATAATTAATAAAAAGATTTTAATGTTAAAAGGACTAAAATACCCTTTAAAATTAAAAAACTAATTAATTCAAATGATTGGTCCGAAAGTTATTCTCGCAGTTCTCGCAATAATAATGGTTCTCGCATGAACCTATCTCTCTATATATATATATATATATATATATATATATATATATATATATATATATATATATATATATATATATATATATATATATAGACAATGGTTCATGCGAGAACCATTAATATTGCGAAAACAATTTTCAAGCCATTAGATTTTTAGATGAGTGGTTTAGATTCCAGGTGGCATTATTGTAATTAAATGAACATTTTTTTAGGGGAAAACGTGTCTTCAAGGGCAAAATTGTAAAGTTAATTAATGATTTTAAAAAATATCCGTGTAATTTGTGGTTGAAATCACGAATCCCTAAATTTAAGCCCACAAGATATCTTATACGTAGTACTTCATAACACATTCTCTCTCATTGAAAAACATCATAATCGGTTAATGGAACGCATAAGCTAAAACACCAAATCGAAGTAGAGTCGGCGATCGGAAATAGATGCAATCTCGAAATCAAATGCCGGAGATACCAGAACAACGAACAGAGGTATGTCGAGTTTGGAAATTTTGATTCGATTAAGGCGATTTACGGTTTTTTTTTGTTTTTTTCTTCGATTTAATTGAGGCGATTTCGATTACAGTTTCAGATTTCGGTTTATATTTTGAATGAATTTTTTTGTTTAGATCTCAATTCGGTTTATACTGTGAATCAATCGTTTTTTGAATTTATGATTTTTTTTTACCGTATTATAAAGTATCTTAACCGAAAATTATGGTTTACATTTCGATTTCAGTTGATAGGGTGAATGAAAGTTTCTTAAAATTAGGGTTTTTTGCGATGTGAGGGTTTTTTTTTACGTTTTTATGGTTTTCTGCATTTTGAGTTTTGTTTATGATTTATGTTAATGTTAATATGGATGAATAAGAATGAAAAAATAACGTGTCCCGTTTTTCTTATTCATTTCGGCGACCACCACCGCCGCATAGATCTAGGCTCACCCTCCGATATATTAAAAGACCACTCTGGATAAGATAAAATCAAACACGGCAATGGATTCTCCGTCAATAAGTCTGTCATGATTTTATCATGTTTCAATCATGTTTTTGCTAGTTTCTTTTGATGTAATTGTTGATTGGTTTAATTGTAGATAATATTGATTGCGGACGTGGGAAAAAAGGGCAGCTTTTAGATGTGATAGCCGGGTTTTACAGAAACTTTTTGCAGCCTCTTAGTATCTAAAATTCACAAAAAACGGTGTCTGGTTATCACTTGAACGCATTATAAAATTATTCAATAGTGAACAGATCTGGAGCAGTGGACAACTTTTAGGTTATTCATCATTGAATGGTGGTGAACAACATACAACTATTGTTTCTATTATTTTGTTCTATACTTTTTGTATTATAGATCTGTAGATTTTAGTTTAAATTATGTAATTGCGTTCTTTGGTTATCCACAAATTATAGATTATGGATTCTAATTATTATTATTATGTAAATGTGTTCATTAGTGATCAGTAATATAGATTTAATTCTGTTTCTTTTAATGTGTATTTTGTACATTTATGTATATTTGTAAAATTTGTTCATTATTGAATATGTAAGTTTTGTACATTGAACAAGTTATTGTTATGCGTTCATTAAAGAACGTATACGAATTTAAAAATTAACCTTCGAATTGCAGAATTCAGATCCTTGAAAATAGGATAGAAGTTACAATTTAATTAAGGAAATTGAATTTGGTATTTTAAAAAGACTATATTGCCCTTTAGAATTAAAAAACTAATTAGTTGAATTGATTGGTCAGAAAGTGGTTATCGCATGAACCCTCCTATATATATATATATAATATATATATATATATATATATATATATATATATATATATATATATATATATATATATATATATATATATATATATATATATATATATATATATATATATATATATATATATATATATATATATATATATATAGAAAGCGGTTCATGCGAGAACCACTAAAATTGCGAGAACTGCGAGAACTAATATGGATCATTAGATTAAAAAATGGAAGGTTAAGATGTATGATGGCATTATTGAAAATAATGGAATAAAAATGGACTAAGAATTAAGCGTGAAAGGGTAGTATAGTAAAAAAGCACATTTCATTAATTATGGTGAATATTTAATATAATTGAAAAAACCCATAACTACTCTCTCAAATTCAAAACCGTATGAGATTTCTTCTCCAAGAAATTCTCAAACCATTCCCCATAAAACCCTAAATGGAGCAGTTATATTCCACGAAGTTGATCGAGAGACGGTGTTAACAATCATCACCACTGATTTTCCAGATCTGCACACCGCTGCCGCCGCCGCCACCAGTTAACAGTTTTCATGACCGTCTCCTTCTCGCTGCCATGGTCACATCCACTATCTACGGAAGGGCTCACCACCACCGATCGTCGGCTCCCTATGCACCACTAATCTCTGCCTCCCGCCTCCCTTTTGTGTTTCTAATAGTAAATAATCGCCACCTTGGAAGCACCACCACTGACCTCCATAAACCTCATCGGCGTTCTATTTGAATCGAATTGAATCACCACAATAAACTACTACAAGTACCCACCTCTTTGCCTTATCCCACTTTTCATGTACCGTAATTTTACAAAAAAATCTCGATTCCGGCAACCAGATCTGTTTTCAGTGGCAGCTAGCTGTTTCCGGAGAGGTTTTTTTTTTAATTCTCACGAAGGTTATCTAGTTTCAGGTACAAATTCTCTTGAGATCTAGGTTTCGAGATCTATGATTAATATTATTTACTATTTAATTTGTATTATTTAATTGTTTCCCCCTTGATCAGACCAAATAAATTACTCAAGAAATAGTTTTATTGTAATACGATGGCTGATAAAAAAAAAAAAGCTTTCATCACCGCCACTACATTATCAACTATAATTGATGGCTTTAAGTTTGTTAAGTTCGAGTAATTTGTTCATCTCTAGTAATTTGTTTATCAATGTATGGGTTTTTTTTGGGTTTTTTGTTCATTAACAGTACTTCTTTACGTTGTTCTGATTTTGATGTATTTTCTGGCTTTTGAAATTTGCAGGGAATTTATATTTTTTACAATCATGTTAAGCCACCACACCTTTTAAATGGGCTAATTACCTTACTGTTTTTTACTAATGAACATTGTTTCATTTTAATGAACACTGTTCTTATTTCATTCGACTACACATGGATTTGTATTGATATTCACTAATGAACACTTTCTTTATATGCAACTTCTTTTCATGGACACTAGGGTTTCCGGTAAAGTGGCAAATCACTTCTAGCGAAAATATGTTCATTTGTTTCAGATCTGTTCATCTGTTTCATATTTGTTCTTGTTCATCAGTTTGTGATTTTAGATTTGTATCAGTCTAAGGTTTCAGTTCATAGTTTGTAACTTTGTTCATTCGTTCATCATTGAATACATTAAATAAGGTTAATAAAATTCTCTGTCAGACTTGTTCATTATGTTCATTATGTATATTGTAGATTTGTTCATTAGTAAATCTATAAATTTTACAAATTGAACACATTATTATTATGATGAATATGTTAAATATGGTAAAATAAATATTAGTTATTTTTAGGCGTTCGTCAATGAACACATACGAATTGCGAAAAAAATTACAAATTACAAAATCCGGATCCTAAAATATAGGATTGAGGTTAAAAATGAATTAATATAATTAAGGAAACTGGATTTAATAAAAAAAATTTAGTGTTAAAAAGACTACAATACCCTTTAGATTAAAAAATATAATTAAGTAAAATGATTGGCCAGAAAATGGTTCTCGCAATTTTAGTGGTTCTCGCATGAACCGCTCTATATATATATATATATATATATATATATATATATATATATATATATATATATATATATATATATATATATATATATATATATATTATGTTTGTAAAATTTTTCTCAAATGGAATGCCTTAAATTTCAGCACAGCGATAAATCATGTGGCAAAAACAAATCTACACGAGCTTGAAAGTCAAGCGTCCTTGAGATCGAGCTTTGACAAGCATTTAGTCAAACAATTTGCACCCAAAATAAAACCTTATGAAGGAGCTTAACCTCCATCTCATTTCATTGGTTATAAACTTCATTTGTTTTGTTCAACTATCAATGTGGGATAATTTCTCAGTTCCCACCCAATTAATTTGTTACATTTTGTTATAAATACCGTACTTTGAGAGTCGATATTTCATTTACCACACTTCAATGTTGAAAATTTTATAGCTTATTACATAACTCTAACAAAGACAAACACAAAGCTATCAGCTATTAATTATATATATTATATACAACTAATATACATATATTACATGAGTTCAATGTTGATGAAAATTCGTTTTCAACATTATTTTTTTAACAAAAACAACCATATACAAATTCAATCATAAAAATCATTTTTTATTGATGAGTTCCCGTCGTCATTCGCCGAATTATATTGTAGCCAAGATAGTTAACTTTGTCAATTTATCTATTTACTTTTTCGCTAACAACAAATAGGTGTTTTAAATGTCTAGAGAATTAACCATATTTTTTCTATTTTCAATTGAATGTTAAACATTGAACAACTTTTTTTTAACATCCATTAAACAATACCTAACACCAACGTCGATCACTTATTTTATCAGTGCCTTTTAGCTTTAGCATGTGGATTTGGTTAGTGAGATGGTGTCAAGTGAATGTTGGAAATTATAACTAACTGGAGCAAACTATCCTTCGCATTATAGTCTGCCTTTTTTAAGAAACAAATAAATTTTTACAAACAGCGATCTGGTGTTTGGCGTGGTTTATATGGAAAGCTAAAAAATAACATGGTTTTCAACAATGTAAACTTCTCAACATCGGCCGCAAAAGACGAGCTGCAATATATGGTATTTACATGGTTAGAAATATATTGGTAGTTATAATAACGTGTCTTGGTATTTATGGTATTTTTGTCATTCTACTTTTATGTTTTTTTTTTTTTTTGGAAACGGCAAATGAAATAACGAAAGCATACTCACAATTTTTCAGCGAGCACCCCGAGTTCGAGTTCCGCATAAGCGGACAAACCCAGCCCACAAAGGGATTTCCAGGGAAAATTCCCCATATGTGCCCGTATGAGGTATGAGTTAAATTACGCTAATGCAACGCTCCCAAAGGGAATCGAACCCACGACCTGCAGCCCACATGAGTATAAACCCAGTGTAGGAGCTAATATCAATTTTCATTAAATAAAATACAATACAATAAGGGAAATTGACTAATACATTTACAAAAGATTGAAACAAACTAAATAGAACAAACAAGTAAAAGGTTTTGGTTGAGTCTCGTGAAATTCACGATCCCCTTAAAATAGATTCGTTGTCTATTTTCCAGGGTAAAACAACCGAGTAGTTTTACACTACCGGATATAATCCAAGCCAGAATATTTACCAATATAGGGAGTGTTTTCTTAGAAACAAAGCTGTGATTTAGAAGAGAAGTGTGGAAAGGTGTGTCTACAAATGAGACGAATGCTCATTTGTAGACACACATTTCCACACTTCTCTTCTAAAGCACAGCTTTGTAGACACAACTTTCCACACTTCTCTTCTAAATCACAGCTTTGTTTCTAAGAAAACACTCTCTATATTGGTAAATATTCTGGCTTGGATTATATCCGGTAGTGTAAAACTACTCGGTTGTTTTACCTGGGAAATAGACAACGAATCTATTTTAAGGGGATCGTGAATTTCACGAGACTCAACCAAAACCTTGTACTCGTTTGTTCTATTTAGTTTGTTTCAATCTTTTGTAAACGTATTAGTCAATTTCCCTTATTGTATTGTATTTTATTTACTGAAAATTGATATTAGCTCCTACACCCAATGCCTCAGACCAGCTAGGCTGGCCATTGTAACATCCTGAAACCCGGCCTAGAAATTTTTAATTACTTTCGGTAAGTAATTTAATTGTTTATTGTTTTATATAATTTATTTGATTTAATTATATAAAACAATAAACAATTAAATTACTTACCGAAAGTAATTAAAAATTTCTAGGCCGGGTTTCAGGAATTGTCAGGAACAGATTTCTTGGCTGCAATTCTTTTTACAAGTTTATTCTTGGTCTAGTGGTTAATGGTAGTATGTGCACATGTTTTTAGAGGTTATCTATGGTGGTTTTCGGCTACGCTTCGTTACTCTTGGCAGGGGCGATCGGACTCCTTCGTATTCGTTATGTAAGGAGGGATCACCGTGCCTCTAGTAAAGAAGCCATCGGTTGACTGTTGTTGGCCGACAACAGTTGAAGGTCCTCGCCCGACTGCCGATCCTCTTTTAACGTCCAATTACTTGTGGAAGTTTGGACGGGTTTCCCTATTGATTTCTCTCGATTTTCTAATTTGTTGTGGTTATGCAAATTGACGTTTATTTCTATTCACTTAGCTTTGTGCTAATCCCTCATTTGTTGACTCTTTTCAGGTTGTGGATTTGGCTTGACTAGAGTCGGGTTTTGGAAGTCTGACCGTACTCTGATTTTGTAAACCGGGTCGAGCCTGTTTTTCAGTAACACCTTTAAACGTTTTATATAATTTGGTTAATATGTAAATGGCCTTTATAATATGTAATAATTAGGGTTTATAGTTTTTCTAAAATCGCTTCTGTATGCATATAAAAAAAAATGGCTCTAAGATTAGCAAGTTGTAACACCACAATCTAGAGCCATTTTTTTTTTTAAAATTAAGCATACGGAAGCGATTTAAGAAACTATAAATCCTAAATTATTACACAACATAAAAACTTTACATATTAACCAAATATTTAAAACATTTTAAGGTGTTACTAAAACAGGCTCGACCCGGTATACAAAATCAGATTGCGGTCAGACTTCCAAAACCCGACTCTTGTCAAGCTAAAACCACAACCTGAAAAGAGTCAACGAATGAGGGATTAGCACAAAGCTAAGTGAATAGAAATAAACGTCAATTTGCATAACCACAACAAATTAGAAAATCGAGAGAAATCAATAGGGAAACCCGTCCAAACTTCCACAAGCAATTGGACGTTAAAAGAGGATCGGCGGTCGGGCGAGGACCTTCAACTGTTGTCAGCCAACAACAGTCAACCGATGGCTTCTTTACTAGAGGCACGGTGATCCCTCCTTACATAACGAATACGAAGGAGTCCGATCGCCCCTGCCAAGAGTAACGAAGCGTAGCCGAAAACCACCATAGCTAACCTCTAAAAACATGTGCACATACTACCATTAACCACTAGACCAAGAATAAACTTGTAAAAAGAATTGCAGCCAAGAAATCTGTTCCTGACGAAGTTCGCGTCGTGAACTCAGAGTTCGCGTCGCGAACTAAGAGTTCACGAATCGGGAACTACATCACGACCAAACCCCAATTTCTCTGTCCCGAGTTCGCGATCGCGAACACAAGTTCGCGTCGCGAACTACACCAGATACCCAATTCCTGCACTTTTTCTCAAAACTCTACCATTCCCTAATTTTGCACATCACACAAGAAAGAAGGTTAAGTCCACTCACCTTAGCTTCCTTCTTCGTGCCGAGCTCAATGATCTTATATCACTGAGGCTCCTCCCCTTTCCTGTACAAA
Source organism: Calendula officinalis (assembly GCA_963853835.1). Lineage (NCBI taxonomy): Eukaryota > Viridiplantae > Streptophyta > Magnoliopsida > Asterales > Asteraceae > Calendula > Calendula officinalis. The sequence continues at coordinate 11,566,790 of OY970822.1, read as the reverse complement.
TGAATACCGAATTAGTTACCCGAAATCATCAATTATGTAGCAAGTACTATAAGCCAAACACCATTATTTGAGGTCAATCAAATGGCAACAAAAGCTTGCATTTCAACATAAAAGCACTTAACATGTCTAGAATTCCATCAAACTAATTCTAAACTAAACTTAATGCATTTCAATCAAATTGCACACATTTGGCCCAAACGGGTCAAACACAAGAATAAGGAATTGGAAATCTCTACAACACTTTCCAATGGGATATCCTACTTGGTCAACATCAAAATTACATACTAACAAGTTACTTGCATCCAAATGTAAGTTTCACCAACTTTGACCTTATTTAGGTCAAATTGCACCAATTGCCAAACAAACGGGTCAAGACCCGAAACCAACACAATCAAGCTTACAATTCATTCAACTAACATATTTTTTTAACATGGAATTGACAATTAAAGTATACAAGCCATACAAGACTAAAAGTCAACTCCCAGGTTTGACTAAAGTCAATAATCTATAACTTAACTAGTTTATGGCTAAATTCCCATCTAGCCAAACACTACTATCTTTTATGCATTTTCATAACAAGTAACTAGAAGTTCTTCATAAATAACAATCATCATTTAACCAACATAATTAGCCTAACACAACATTAAGAACATCAAGATACACAATTCAACAAATTAAGGAAAAAGCCATCTTCTTCCCAAATCCACCATTGATGGAGCTTTATGAAAGCTTCACCAAATGAGTTATAACTAACAACAATTCAAACAATACTTGCAAGAACTCAATTAAACACCAAATCATGCATCAATTCCAGATTACAAGCAAGATTCATCAAGAAATTCATAAAAACCCACTTACTCAAGAACCCTAATTCAACAAAACTTCAAGAACATGAACCCTAACTCAAGGAGGAAGAGAACTTACTTAATCTTGCTTCTAGAATCCGAAAATCATACAAGGAAGGCAAGAACTACAAGGATTGATCTTCAATTTGAAAGAAAAACTCAAGAAATGTGGGTGTGTGTGTGTGTATCGTGACTGAGAGAGAGACAAGAGGAAAGGAGGAGTAAATTGACATCTGTCTTTATGAAATACACGTACACCCCTCTCCCAAACACAGGTAATTTCATTTAAACACATTATAGATTATTAGGTTCACAGATAATTAATTTAGACCTAACTAACTCCAATTTTAACAACGAAGATATTTTTGGAACCCTGGTTCAGAAATGAACCCAAATATGTAAAAATCATTTTAACATTTAAATATCTCAGTTTCACTAATTTTTAACCCCATGGTTAAAAATACAATTAATTCAAATAAATCAAATAAAATCATATAAAATAATAAAACAATAAACAATAAAATATTACTTACCAAAAGTAATAAAATACTATAGGTCGGGTCTCGGGATGTTACAAATCTCCCCTCCTTAAAGAGATTCCGTCCCCGGAATCTCACCTTGATCAAATAATTTCGGATATCGATTCCTCATATCTGATTCAGTTTCCCACGTCATATCGGCACCCAAACTAAGTTTCCACTTAACCAAGACCATCGGTATCTGCTTCTTTCTCAGTTTCGTTACCTTTTGATCCAAAATTACTTATTAGGTTCATAAAAACCCAATTACTCAAGAACCCTAATTCAACAAAACTTCAAGAACATGAACCCTAACTCAAGGAGGAAGAGAACTTACTTAATCTTGCTTCTAGAATCCGAAAATCATACAAAACACAAGTTCGCGTCGCGAACTACACCAGATACCCAATTCCTGCACTTTTTCTCAAAACTCTACCATTCCCTAATTTTGCACATCACACAAGAAAGAAGGTTAAGTCCACTCACCTTAGCTTCCTTCTTCGTGCCGAGCTCAATGATCTTATATCACTGAGGCTCCTTCCCTTTTCCTGTACAAATGAATACCGAATTAGTTACCCGAAATCATCAATTATGTAGCAAGTACTATAAGCCAAACACCATTATTTGAGGTCAATCAAATGGCAACAAAAGCTTGCATTTCAACATAAAAGCACTTACCATGTCTAGAATTCCATCAAACTAATTCTAAACTAAACTTAATGCATTTCAATCAAATTGCACACATTTGGCCCAAACGGGTCAAACACAAGAATAAGGAATTGGAAATCTCTACAACACTTTCCAATGGGATATCCTACTTGGTCAACATCAAAATTACATACTAACAAGTTACTTGCATCCAAATGTAAGTTTCACCAACTTTGACCTTATTTAGGTCAAATTTTGGATCGAAAGACCATTATATTGTTAAATGATATACTGAATTGCTAACAAATGAAGATAGTAGTGGTTTGAAAAGTGAAGACTGACATATTGACCTTTATTTTGCATGGCCACTTAGTTGAAATACATTGATGTATGCTTATAAAAGTGTTAATTTGTTCTTTCATGTGTTATAGATGTTAAAAAGGAAATGAGGATTTAATAAATTATTATTTCGATAATATTCATAAAATGGAGGAACAATAAGAATTATATTTTGACATGTAAATATGAGACAAAGATATAATGATATTTATAAACTTGTTTATTTCTTTTGTGTGTAATCAATGAGATTTCGAGGACGAAATCTTTTAAGGGGGGTATAATTGTAACATCCTGAGACCCGGCCTAGAATTTTTAATTACTTTCGGTGAGTAATTTATTTGTTTATTGTTTTATATAATTTATTTGATTTAGTTATATTTAATCGTATTATAACCAAGGGTTAAAATTAGTAAATACTGAGATATTTAAATATTATAATGAGTTTTACATATTTGGGTTCACCTCTGAACCAGGGTTCCAAAAATATTTTCGTTGTTAAAATTGGAGTTAGTTAGGTCTAAATTAATTATCTGTGAACCTAACATCCTGTACTGTGTTTAATTGAAAATACCTGTTTTTGGGAGAAGGGGTACGTGTTATGTTTGAGGGCAGGTGTCAAATTGGTCTTTCCTTTCCTTCTCTTTGCCAGACACGACACAACACACACACATACACTTTTCTTGAGTTTTCTCCCAAAATTGAAGATCCATACTTGAAGTTCTTGTCTCCTTTGTGTGATTTTCGGATCTTAGAAGCAAATTTAAGTAAGTTCTCTTTCTCCTTGAGCTAGGGTTCATGTTCTTGAGCTTTAATGAATTAGGGTTCTTGAGTTAAGTGGGTTTTTGTGAAGTTCTTGTCAAATCTTGCTAGTAATCAGGAATTGTTGGATGAATTAGTGATTAATTGAGTTCTTGCAAGTGTTACATGAATTGTTGCTAGTTATGGACCATTTGGTGAAGCTTCCACAAAAGCCCCATCAATGGTGTTCTTGGGAAGAAGATGGAGTTCTTCCCCAATTTGATGAATTGTATAATTTGATGTTCTTGAAGTGTTGTTGAATTATATATCATGTTAGATTGATGATTGTTAGTTGTGAAGAATTTCTAGTTTAAATTGTAGTAAAATTGATTGTTTGATGGTAGTGTTTGGCTAAGCAAGAAATTGATGATAACTAGCTAATTTGTAGATTGTTGACTTTGGTCAAACCTGGGAGTTGACTTTTGGTCTTGTATAGCTTGTAAACTTTGATTATCAATTTCATGTTAAAAATGTGTTAGTTGAATGAAGTGTAAGCTTGATTGTGTTGGTTTCGGGTCTTGACCCGTTTGTTTGACAATTGGTGCAATTTGATCTAAATAAGGTCAAAGTTGATGAAACTTGCATTTGGATGCAATTAACTTGTTAGTATGTGATTTTGATGTTGGTCAAGTAGAATCTCCCATTGGAAAGTGTTGTGTAGTTTCCCGACCCATTATTCTTGTTTTTGACCCGTTTGGGCCTAAGGTGCATTTTAGTCAAATTGTATAATGGATTGACTTGAGTAAATGTTAGACTTTAGTATTGGTTATGTGTGAAAATATAAGTAATTGGTTGTAAATTGTGGTTGCAAGATGTAGTCTTAAACTTATATTACTTGTTACACATTTGGTGATTTCGGGTGACTAATTCGGTATTCATTTTGTACAGGAAAAGGGAAGGAGCCTCAGTGATATAAGATTACTGAGCTCGGTACTAAAAGGAAGCTAAGGTGAGTGGACTTAACCTTCTTTCTTGTGTGATGTACAAAATTAGGGAATGGTAGAGTTTTGAGAAAAAGTGAAGGAATTGGGTATCTGGTGTAGTTCGCGACGCGAACTTGTGTTCGCGATCGCGAACTCGGGACAGAGAAATTGGGGTTTGGTCGTGATCTAGTTCCCGAATCGTGAACTCCTAGTTCGCGACGCGAACTCTGAGTTCACGACGCGAACTTGGTCATGAGCAGATTTCTTGGTTGATTTGGGAAAATTCATTTTTTTGGTTTTCATTGATTTTCCAGTGGTACCATTAATTGTGGGATTGTTAATGGTAGTATGTGCACATGTTTTCTAGAGTTTAGCTATGGTGGTTTTCGCCTAGGCTTCGTTACTATTGGATGGGGTGCTCGGACTCCTACGAATGTGTTCCGTCAGGGGTGAGTACCGTGCTAATAGTAAAGTAGCCATCGGTAAACTGTTGTTCGGCCAACAACAGTTGTAGGTACCTTGCAAGTCCGCCGATACTCTCGTAACGTCCAATTGCTTGTGGAAGTTTGGACGGTTTTCTCCCTTTCGATTTCTCTTGATTTCTAATTTGTTGTGGTTATGCAAATTGATTGTTATTTCTATTCACTTAGCTTTGTGCTAATCCCTCATTTGTTGACTCTTTTCAGGTTGTGGATTTGGTTTGACTAGAGTCGGGTTTTGGAAGTCTGATCGTACTCTGATTTTGTAAACCGGGTCGAGCCTGTTTTTCAGTAACACCTTTAAACGTTTTATATAATTTGGTTAATATGTAAATGGCCTTTATAATATGTAATAATTAGGGTTTATAGTTTTTCTAAAATCGCTTCCGTATGCATATAAAAAAAAATAAAAAAAATGGCTCTAAGATTGTGGTGTTACAATTTGGTATCAGAGACTGAGAAAGAAGTAGTGGTTTGAAAAGTGAAGATAGTAGTGGTCAAATTTTGGTTTGAAAAGTGAAGATCGCGACCACAAGTTCGCGACGCGAACTCTCTCAGATACCCAAATCCTGCACTTTTTCTCAAAACTCTACAATTCCCTAATTTTGTACATCACACAAGAAAGAAGGTTAAGTCCACTCACCTTAGCTTCCCTTGTGAAGAACTCAGTAGTCTTATATCACCGAGTTTCTTTTCCTTTTCCTGTAACAAAACAAATACCGAATTAGTTACCCGAAATCATTAACTTTGCAACAAGTACAAATTATATGTCAAACCATTATTTGTGTACAACCAATTGACACCTTAACACCATCATTTCAAAATATATTAATTGACAATGTCTAGAATTCCATTAAGTCACTTTTAAGCAATTCACCATGCATTTTTATCCAAGTTGCACATAATCGGCCCAAACGGGTCGGGACACATAATCAAGTCAAACTTGCAATTTACTAACACCATATTGTCAAGTTATCCATTTATCACTAATTTAAGTTATTGACATACTACTTGCATCCATATACAAGCTTACTAACTTTGACTTTATTTAAGTCAAATTGCACAATTTAACAACCAAACGGGTCAAGACCCGGAACTACCTCAAACATACTTCCAATTAATCAAGTAACACATTTATGACATGAAATTGATAGTCCCAAGTTTACAAGTCATCCAAGACTAAAGTCAACTTCCAGGTTTGACCAAAGTCAACAATTCAAGAATTTAACTAGCAATTCTAGAAAACGGGTCAAAACGACAAACTATCATTTAAGACATGCTAATATACTTTTTAAAACTCTTATATGATCAACTTATTGAACCATGATATTGTCTAACAATTTTCCAAGTTAATGTCTCATTTTACCAATTTGACTAGTTCATGACTTTTTACCTAAAAATCATCCAAACACCACCATATAATAATTCATTCATCAATTAACACTTTCATAAACATACTAATGACATTTTAATTCCAACTAAACATTCAAAGTATAAGTCAAATGCTAAATATATGCATTTAGTCAAGTTTCATCATGTAAGGCCCAAACGGGTCAAAAACGTTTTATTAACTTCCAATGTTTACAAACTCTTAATTATCATTTTATCAAGTATACAATTACCATATATTAACCAACTTCATGTTAATTAGTTACACTTTGAAACACCCAAAATAATCAATGCAAGTTTAACCTTAAAAGATACATTTGACCACCTGCTATTAACTCAGAATTATGACTACTGTTCTGACCTTATCAGTTCATGAAATTATGATATTAATAAAGTAGACTCATAGATCTTCGAATCGACTGGTCGCACGCCCAAAACGGAGTTACGGTTGATTTTATATGATTTTTGCAAAATGGTCAAAATCTGCCATATTTTTGTGCTTACGGGATTTTTACCAAAAACTCATCCAAACTTGTAAATTCATGACCATTTCAACAATTGAAGTTACAATCAATCATATACAACAATTATCACTTCTAACATGTTAGTTATACTTAAACTAACAAAATTTAACATTAAAACATCACTTTCAAGAATTTGGGTAAAACCTATCTTCTTCCTCAAGAACACAACAATGGTGGATTTCATAACCCTAATCAAATCAAGTTTTTCTATATTAATTTCACTTCTAATTCACATAACAAACACAGAAAAGTCATAAGGATTCATCAATTTAACAATTACAAGAAACCCATCAAAAACCAAGAACCCTAATTCAATTTTACTTCAAGAACTATGAACCCTAACTTTCAAGAGAAGAAATCTTACCTATAGCTTGCTTCAATTCGGAATTATGGCTGAAATTAGGGAAGATTTAGACCACTTTTCTTTTATTTCTCAAGAACATAAGAAAAACTCTTTTGTGGGGGAAGAAGGACACGTATGGGAACAAAAGGGAAAGCAGATTCAACACTTAACACATATACACACATACGTGTAACACATGGGGAGGGTTTTAATTTTTCTATTAATTAAACACAGTGTAGGTTATTAGGTTCGCAGATAATTAATTTAGACCTAGCTAACTCCAATTTTAATAACGAAGATATTTTTAGAACCCCGGTTCAGAAGTGAACCAAATATGTAAAAATCATTTTAATATTTAAATATCTCAGTATTTGCTAATTTTTAACTACATGGTAAAAATACAATTAAATATAATTAAATCAAATAAATTATATAAAACAATAAACAATTAAATTACTTACCGAAAGTAATTAAAATTTCTAGGCCGGGTTTCAGGATGTTACAAAATTTCTAGGCCGGGTTTCAGTATTTGGTTCGTGAATTGATGTTGAGGTATACCTTGACTTGGGTTAACATAGTAGTATTGTGGCTGTGACATTACAGGATAAGGTTCGAATGAGGTTGACATTAGGGGAACCATCATGGTAAAGGCGGGAGTTGTGGAAATTTGCATGGTAGGGGCGGATAATATAGTGGTAAACATGTGAGGGATGTTTGGTGGTTGGTTATTCTGATTCTGATTCATGCTATCAACAAGATTTTGGAGGTGTTTCAATCGACTTTCCATTCTTATAATATAATCTTCTCTATCTGCATTTGCATCTCTAGACGTACCAATGATTTCCGTTTCGGGGTTCGACGGGATTACCAACGGGTTGGGATCGTTATCGGCCATACCTGTAACAACACAACATCTCACGAACTCTTAGTTTAATTCGTTAGTACCTAACATACTAACTATTACTAAACCACAATTCATATTCACTCTACTAATCCACTCCAAAATTAAGGAAGTTTGACCAACTCGAGCCAAGATTTGGGAATGGTACACCTAAATGTGCAACCATCGCCAATATGTTTTCACCCAACATCAAGAACATCAAACCTTAGTTAAAGAAGAAAAGAAACTTACATATTCTAGCTCCAATATCCGAAAATCACAAAGAGGAGGCAAAACTTCAAGTAATGATCTTCAATTTTGAGAGAAAACTTCAAATGTGTGCTTGTGTGTGTGTTTGTGTCGATACAGAGAAGAGAGGGAGCAAAGTAGGAGGTTTTGACACCTCCTACACACGTGTCCAACAAACCAGGTAAAAGCCCACATTTCATTTAATTACAGTATAGAAATACAGAATATTAGATTCGCAGATAATTAATTTAGACCTAACTAACTCCAATTGTAGTAACGAAGATATTTTTAGAACCCCGGTTCAGAAGTGAACCCAAATATGTAAAGATCATTTTAATATTTAAATATCTCAGTTTTACTAATTTTAACCCCATAGTTAAAATACAATTAAATATAATTAAATCAAATAAATTATATAAAACAATAAACAATTAAATTACTTACCGAAATTAATTAAAAATTCTATTTAATTGTTTATTGTTTTATATAATTTATTTGATTTAATTATATTTAATTGTATTTTAACCATGGGGTTAAAATTAGTAAAACTGAGATATTTAAATATTAAAATGATCTTTACATATTTGGGTTCACTTCTGAACCGGGGTTCTAAAAATATCTTCGTTACTACAATTGGAGTTAGTTAGGTCTAAATTAATTATCTGCGAATCTAATATTCTGTATTTCTATACTGTAATTAAATGAAATGTGGGCTTTTACCTGGTTTGTTGGACACGTGTGTAGGAGGTGTCAAAACCTCCTACTTTGCTCCCTCTCTTCTCTGTATCGACACAAACACACACACAAGCACACATTTGAAGTTTTCTCTCAAATTATCTCTATGGAACCAAATGTGTTATATGTACCGATCATAAAAGTCTTCAATATGTTTTCACACAAAAAGATTTAAATGTAAGACAACGAAGGTGGTTAGAGCTCATTAAAGACTATGATTGTGAAATTCGGTACCACCCGCGGGAAAGCTAATGTAGTTGCCGATGCCTTAAGCCGTAAGGGATCATCGGAAGTGATCCAATTCATGCGTATGGAAATTGTGTCCGATCGGGATCCACGGTTTGTTTCTAATTTTTGGAAGAGTTTGCAAAGAGAATTAGGTTCTCGAGTGAATTTGAGCACGGCGTATCACCCACAAACAGACGGTCAGACAGAAAGAACTATTCAGACTTTGGAAGATATGTTACGGGCTTGTGTAATGGAATATGGTGGGTCGTGGGATTCTCATTTGCCTTTGATTGAATTCGCTTATAACAACTCGTATCATTCGAGTATTAAAATGCCACCATATGAAATGTTGTATGGTAGACGGTGTAGAACTCCCACATGTTGGCTTGAAGCGGGAGAAAAACAGTTTGTGGGTCCCGAGATTGTTCAGATAACGGCCGATAAGGTGGCAATTGCACGTGAAAAGTTAAAAGCCGCTCGGGATAGACAGAAAATGTATGCGGATCCACGGCGTCGACCCGTAACTTTTGTTGAGGGTGAACGGGTTTATTTGAAAGTATCTCCATGGAAAGGTGTTATTCGTTTCGGAAAACGGGGAAAATTAGCACCGAGGTTTATTGGCCCGTTTGTTATTCGTCAAGTGGTGAATGACCAAACCGTTGCACTTGATCTTCCTCCTGAATTGTCGGGTATTCATGACACGTTTAATGTGTGTTATTTGAGGAAGTGTAATAGTGATGAGGAAATACCGGTATTACCGATTGCAGATTTAAAGGTGGATTCGAGAAAAAGGTTAGTTGAAGAGCCGGTGGAAATTTTGGATCGAAAGGTAACGAAACTGAGAAAGAAGCGGATACCGATGGTCTTGGTTAAGTGGAAACATAGTTTGGGTGCCGATATGACGTGGGAAACTGAATCAGATATGAGGAATCGATATCCGAAATTATTTGATCAAGGTGAGATTCCGGGGACGGAATCTCTTTAAGGAGGGGAGATTTGTAACATCCCGAGACCCGACCTATAGTATTTTATTACTTTTGGTAAGTAATATTTTATTGTTTATTGTTTTATTATTTTATATGATTTTATTTGATTTATTTGAATTAATTGTATTTTTAACCATGGGGTTAAAAATTAGTGAAACTGAGATATTTAAATGTTAAAATGATTTTTACATATTTGGGTTCATTTCTGAACCAGGGTTCCAAAAATATCTTCGTTGTTAAAATTGGAGTTAGTTAGGTCTAAATTAATTATCTGTGAACCTAATAATCTATACTGTGTTTAAATGAAATTACCTGTGTTTGGGAGAGGGGTGTACGTGTATTTCATAAAGACAGATGTCAATTTACTCCTCATTTCCTCTTGTCTCTCTCTCAGTCACGATACACACACACACACCCACATTTCTTGAGTTTTTCTTTCAAATTGAAGATCAATCCTTGTAGTTCTTGCCTTCCTTGTATGATTTTCGGATTCTAGAAGCAAGATTAAGTAAGTTCTCTTCCTCCTTGAGTTAGGGTTCATGTTCTTGAAGTTTTGTTGAATTAGGGTTCTTGAGTAAGTGGGTTTTTATGAATTTCTTGATGAATCTTGCTTGTAATCTGGAATTGATGCATGATTTGGTGTTTAATTGAGTTCTTGCAAGTATTGTTTGAGTTGTTGTTAGTTATAACTCATTTGGTGAAGCTTTCATAAAGCTCCATCAATGGTGGATTTGGGAAGAAGATGGCTTTTTCCTTAATTTGTTGAATTGTGTATCTTGATGTTCTTAATGTTGTGTTAGGCTAATTATGTTGGTTAAATGATGATTGTTATTTATGAAGAACTTCTAGTTACTTGTTATGAAAATGCATAAAAGATAGTAGTGTTTGGCTAGATGGGAATTTAGCCATAAACTAGTTAAGTTATAGATTATTGACTTTAGTCAAACCTGGGAGTTGACTTTTAGTCTTGTATGGCTTGTATACTTTAATTGTCAATTCCATGTTAAAAAAATATGTTAGTTGAATGAATTGTAAGCTTGATTGTGTTGGTTTCGGGTCTTGACCCGTTTGTTTGGCAATTGGTGCAATTTGACCTAAATAAGGTCAAAGTTGGTGAAACTTACATTTGGATGCAAGTAACTTGTTAGTATGTAATTTTGATGTTGACCAAGTAGGATATCCCATTGGAAAGTGTTGTAGAGATTTCCAATTCCTTATTCTTGTGTTTGACCCGTTTGGGCCAAATGTGTGCAATTTGATTGAAATGCATTAAGTTTAGTTTAGAATTAGTTTGATGGAATTCTAGACATGGTAAGTGCTTTTATGTTGAAATGCAAGCTTTTGTTACCATTTGATTGACCTCAAATAATGGTGTTTGGCTTATAGTACTTGCTACATAATTGATGATTTCGGGTAACTAATTCGGTATTCATTTGTATAGGAAAAGGGAAGGAGCCTCAGTGATATAAGATCATTGAGCTCGGCACGAAGAAGGAAGCTAAGGTGAGTGGACTTAACCTTCTTTCTTGTGTGATGTGCAAAATTAGGGAATGGTAGAGTTTTGAGAAAAAGTGCAGGAATTGGGTATCTGGTGTAGTTCGCGACGCGAACTTGTGTTCGCGATCGCGAACTCGGGACAGAGAAATTGGGGTTTGGTCGTGATGTAGTTCCCGATTCGTGAACTCTTAGTTCGCGACGCGAACTCTGAGTTCACGACGCGAACTTCGTCAGGAACAGATTTCTTGGCTGCAATTCTTTTTACAAGTTTATTCTTGGTCTAGTGGTTAATGGTAGTATGTGCACATGTTTTTAGAGGTTAGCTATGGTGGTTTTCGGCTACGCTTCGTTACTCTTGGCAGGGGCGATCGGACTCCTTCGTATTCGTTATGTAAGGAGGGATCACCGTGCCTCTAGTAAAGAAGCCATCGGTTGACTGTTGTTGGCCGACAACAGTTGAAGGTCCTCGCCCGACCGCCGATCCTCTTTTAACGTCCAATTGCTTGTGGAAGTTTGGACGGGTTTCCCTATTGATTTCTCTCGATTTTCTAATTTGTTGTGGTTATGCAAATTGACGTTTATTTCTATTCACTTAGCTTTGTGCTAATCCCTCATTTGTTGACTCTTTTCAGGTTGTGGATTTGGCTTGACTAGAGTCGGGTTTTGGAAGTCTGACCGTACTCTGATTTTGTAAACCGGGTCGAGCCTGTTTTTCAGTAACACCTTTAAACGTTTTATATAATTTGGTTAATATGTAAACGGCCTTTATAATATGTAATAATTAGTGTTTATAGTTTTTCTAAAATCGCTTCTGTATGCATATAAAAAAAAATGACTCTAAGATTGTGGTGTTACAGCCATCATTGGCATTCTACTTTCATGTAATATACTCTATTGTATTCCTTTCTAGCGTCTTACTAGAAAGTTTTATATCTATATTGTTCTTCTCATTGTGGAGGTTGATGACAATTGCAATAGCTACAATCTTTTATCTTTTTGCCGTTAAAAAATAATACTAACGTCAGTTTCTAAAATTTATACGGTTAATTAAATTACAGAAATTTGAATTAAGGGCATCCCCAATGTATAAGTCTTTGTAATGACTTATTGAAAGTGTCAGCATAGATTTTCCACTAAATTTTGACAAAAAAACCTTTTGTTCAAATAGATATAAATGTTGATAAAATTTTTTATGTGCGTTGAGAAATACTTATGGAAGAAGAATAATTTTTTAAAGAAAAAGTGTTTTGTAAGGGGTAAAAAATATTACCTATTGAAAAGGTAAAATTTTTTGTAAAATACTTCCATTCAAGATACTCTAATTTGAAGGTTGGACACACGTATGACATACCTATTATTATTGTGGGTTCCTCTTGGGAGACAATATGCAATCATTATGAGTTATAATGTTCTCTTCTTTTAATCATACTTGCCTTTGCTTTTTTAATGTTATGTACTCACTCACCCACGTCTGCCCCAAAATCCACTCATCCGTGTTTCCAAACCTTTGTAGTCAATTTTCTTGAAAGATAAATAATTTTTATTAAATTTTATTTTATTATTTATTTAATTAACACAAGAGTAGAAAACAAATACTAATATTAGGATTGAAAATTAGTGAATTTTACATGACAATCATTTTATTAATATGAAGATTAAGTAAAAATTAATAAGAAACAATACAATAGTTCTTTTTTGAAATTGTAAATGGCTCACGCATTCAATGACAATTTTGACTTTATAAATAACTAAATACTATTTTTTTTTGAACAGCAAAAAGAAAAGGTTAGACAAGGAGGAGCTTCGGCATTGCCATCACCCACCTCAATCAAACCCCGATATTATTAATTAACCAACCAAAACCTCCAAGGTACATAGTACCGATTACACCTTTACATACTATAGTAAATGACGGTAAATAACAAGGAAAAAAAAAAAAGAAACACCAATCGTTATACTAGAGCTTGATACTAAGCTTTTACTAAAATAACATACCTTCCACCAAAGATCCACTAAGTCATACTTCCACCTTGTTATACTACAGTAGGATCCATACACCAAATTCCCCATGATAGACTACTCCAATTCACTTTTGTCCTATGTTTTAGCCAAAAGAATGCTTGGGCTTGCGATTGAGAGATGATCATTTGATATGCCCCAATGTTATTATTGAATACCAATTCATTTATAGCTTTCCAAATGTGCCATAATGTGGATATAAAAGATGTAAGTATCTTTGCGATTTCTCCTTTGACATATTTAGATGAATCTGCCACTCCATTAATTGTTTGATTTCCCGGATTTCACCGATATCTATGGACCACCACTTACAGAATTCAATCCAAACGCCCCGTGTTTTGTGACAGCTCCAGAATAAATGACCCTCATCTTCGATTTCTCTTTCACAGAACGGGCATACCGCTGATTGTAGGATCAAACCACGCTTCAACAAATTAAAGCATGTTGGTAACCGCTTGTGATAAACGCCAATAGAAGATATTAACAGTGATCGGTATTGCTTTTAACCATGATGATCTAATTACCGGGCATGGGCCAAGTAAGACTGTAACGACCTGAAATTTGTAAATAAATAAATTGTACAAAAATATGATAAATAAGGATAAATCTTTTAAAGAACGTAGGAATTGGTTTCGTGTCGTTTGGAGACCGTACGAGAAAGTTATGGGCGAAACCGAGTCGAGACAAAGTTGGAAAAATGCAGCCCTGGCTGCATTGGAAGTTCGCGACGCGAACTTGTGGTAACGATAGGGAAGTCGGGCCAGGTAGTTTGGCTTTGGGTCGCGAAGTAGTTCGCGTTGTATTAGCGATCGCTAAGTTTACGTACGATGTGCGGAGTTAGCGACGCGAACTAGTTCGCGTCGCGAAGTCTGGTCGAGCAGCATTAAAGACGGGTTGAGCTCATTTATTGCAAAGAAAAAAACCCTAGTTTTCTCCCACTCAAGCTTGTGAACGATTTTGGGTGTAAACCATCTTTTGGAGCTGATTTCTTCATCAAATCTTGTGATTCTTCACTCCTAGTTGAAGATTAAAGGTATATCTTCACTCCTTTGTAGTTGTAGCTTTAGATCTATGGGTTTAGAAGCTTGGGTTTGAAACCCTAGTTCTTGGGTTGGTGATTAATGGTTAAATAAATGGTGTATACACTTGATAGATGATATATTAACAAGGAAAACAAGTGTATGATTTCGATTTGTAAGAATCTTTAGGGTTGGCTAAACCTAGGGTTTGGTAAATCACCATAATTGGGGGAAAGTGTTAGTTGATGGTATCTAGTGATAAATGGATACATTATTGGTAGATTGTGATGTTGAACATTGTATGATCATTGTATTAGACTTTCGGTGACATCTTGGAAAGTCGGTGAATTTGTGGAAGCAAGAGTTTTGGTGTCAAGAACACGGTTGGAGCATTAATTGCTAAGGTGAGTACGTGTGGAATTTACTGAGTACATAGGCCTTTTAAATATTTTCATTAATTGTGTTACGGTCTATTTGCTTATATGTGTAGACTTATAGTATTTTGAGTTAGTGATAGATATTACCGATAATATTGGACTAACTTGCTTGATGATGAAAGTGATAGCCGAGAGCTAGATTGACATAATCATAGGGTTATGATGAGGTTGAGATGACGTGATGATACGGGAGACTCCCCGATCATGAGGTGTGGATTGAGGGGCAGTTGGGATGGATTTCCCATCGACTCTTCCACGTTAGTAGTCTTACTCATTGGACGTATTCCGGTGGGCAAGGCAGGTATCGGTAGCGTGGGCGATCCTATTGCCGGTACCTTATTTCTAGTTAGCTCGGGGGCGACCCGATAACTAGATATGTATGTGATTCTAGCTAGTTCGGGGGCAACCCGATAGCTAGACGTGATTGCTAGGTAAGCAAGGTTGATAGGGTCACACTAAGGTGACTAGACTGGATAGTTGGATATATATATATGTATATTGATTGGTTATATGAAACGTGACATTTCATTTTATTATCGGGTCTAAACCCATGTAGCTCACGAGACGTTTTTGTCTCACGTACTCCTTGTTTTGTTTTGCTATGTACTCAGGTTCGGGATCGAAGGCTTAGGTACGCATGGATAGAGATGCGGGACCTAGATTAGAAGAACACTAGATTGGATTTAGTCTTAGCTTGGTTATGATCTATTTTGTAACACCTACTTTTATACTCTGATTTCATACCAAGGTTTTTGTAAATCCAAATTGAGGATGTTCTTCTATTTATAAAAATGTTTTATTTTGGCCAATATTTGGTGTAACTCCCCAAAATTTGTATTAATTAAATAATATTATTTTAATTATGTTTTATTATTTATATTAATTCTATAATATATGGACGACCTATAGTTAGACGATACGTCTTATCTAGACGTATTAATTCATGGGCAGTTTATAATTGAATAAATGTACGTATGTGATTAAATGTGAATGAATAGTTCGTCTCGGATTGTAACCCGGTATAGTGACCGTGAGTCGGGTTTTAATTAAGTTTAATAAAATATGAGCCAAGGGCCGAGTTATGTTGGGCTAGCGAGCAGGCTTGGAGCCTTGTAGCGATTAAAAGGAAGTGGTGATTTGATAATTGGGTTGGGCGTCACTCATGAATTGTGAATCGGCCCAAAACGATAGGTAGGTCTACGAAAGAGATATTTGAAGCAAGCAGGCAAGTAGGTCACGATGAGTTCAAGAGACACACGGCAGCCACATATTTCTTTGAATTGGAGTTTACATCTTTGAGATCCCACCCCATCCCCATTCGTTTTGTACAGCAGGAGAAAACAAAGATTTTGGTTTTTGTGTACATGAAAAATTAATTCAACCAAGAACTCCCATTCGTCTTTCACTGGTTCGAGCAGAAGTGGACAAGATTTGGTGACCGGAATCAAGCCAAGGAAGAAGAGAATCGAGTGGTGATCGAGTGAGAGATGAGATCGTGCGCGGCCTATGAGCAAAACCAAGCAGGAATCGAGCACCATGGTGGTCCCCTGAAATCCATCGGGCAAACAAGAACCCATTCCGTTTTGATTGGATCGATCACAATGGAAGCAGCAGACATCAAGTGGAGTACGGAACAGCCCATGGCTTAATCTTTCCCCGAGCAGCAAGTGGTTTCCCCCAGCTAGCGGTTCCGAGCAGAATTATCGAGGTCAGGAGGGTGAGACCGAGCGAACCCGAGCCGGATTTGTATTTCTATTCGGTAGTCCCCTAATCTTTTTCCGCTTCGCGTCCTTGAGGTTATCGTTTAGTTGTATCTAATCCCATATGATGTAAGGCTGCTGTGATTTAGCAGGTTCATATCGAACCCGAATGTGGATCGGTTTAGTTGTTAAGTCGTGATTTTATTGATTGTTATGATTCTGTTTTTCAAGTTGTCAACCGAGTCTAGAGTAAACCATGTTGGTGTCTTTGTCCTCGTTTTCTGGTTCAGATTGCTGTCACTGTTGGCCATGAGATTTAAATGTCGGTTTCGGGTTGGGTAAAGCCTTCGTTAATAATGTAAACGTTTTATTGATCGAAAAACCGGAAACCGAACCTTAGGGTTCTTGGTTTCCAACCGGAAATTAGTAGCATCTAGTTTTAATACAAATCAATTTTTAAACCTATATAACTGTGATGTAGTAAGGGCTGTCGGGTAATGAATTCTAAATGCTCGGGTTTCCGGTGACGAGCCGGGTTGTTAAAACAAGTTTGGTAAAGCAATACTTTTCTGGCAGAATCTGCCCTACTGTTCTAATCTGTTTTTGAGGTACTTAAAATAATCTTTAGGGTTTTTGGCCCGTGCTGGGACCTTGGTTTTTGAGTTATCTTTCCAGCACCGCAACCCTCTCGTCAATCCGAATTACGGTTTAAAAGTTATAGTCGAATTAGTATGCTGCTGTTAGGAAATTGACCTGTGCAGTATGTCTGTCTTGCATCATTGTTTTGAGACACTTAGAATCTGTTTTGGCCAGTGACCGTCTCACAGTAAATTGTAGTTCTGATTGTCTTCTAGTCATGGTAAAAAGATGGGAAAAATCTAATGAACCGTTTAGGAGTTATGGCAGTTTCCGTGAGACTGACGGGTGCTGCCAGTTTCTGAAATAAGCCCTCGGGTAGGATTTTAATTCCGGAATTCGCTTTTTGGTTTTAGGACCGTCTAGGAGACAACGTGCTGTCCATCTGATTGTCGGGAACCCTTGGAGCTTACGTTTCTCGAGGTGAGTATTCTCACCGTGTATTCAGTTTTAACGTTGTACATGCATGACTTATGTGTTACATTTCTTGCACCATAATTGTTATCTGAGCTTGAGCTGTTATCTGAGTTTGATCCGCTATCTGAGTTTGATTTGTTATCTGAGTTTGACATGCTATCTGAGTATCTGAGCAGCTGTTGATTTATTTTAATCTGAGACATTGTGCCTGGGTAACCGAGCTCGGCACAGGGTCATTCTGTGCTACTACTTGCTAGGGCATCTGAGATAATTATGTTAAAGAGATAACAAAACATAATAACACACATCTGAGTTTTTGGCTATATGCCTGGGATCACCTCCCGTCTGAGTTTATATCTGACTTGACACCGAAGAGCACTGGTGTCAGACGTTTTGACTTGGCACCGAAGAGTACTGGTGCCAGGCCTTGTTTTTGGGATTATTCCCGTCTGAGTTTTGGGATTATTCACGTCTGAGTTTTGGGATCACTCCCGTCTGAGTTTTTGGCTTATGCCTATCTGAGGTGTGAGGAGGGGCGAGGTTGATCTCTCGTCCCAAATCACACAAGCGCGCTATATAAATTAAAATCTGAGTAATAAAATCTGAGAAATAAATCTGAGTAATTAATCGAGTAGATTCTGAGTAGGAGTACACCGATGTGCCCTCATGTGTTGTATGTTATGATTGTATGCATTTTGAGATTATTCACTCAGCTTCTCCAGCTGACCCCTATTTTTCCCCCACATTGTTTCAGGTACCAGCAGAGGAAAGGAGAAGGTGGACGGTTGACCGCTGTATCTTTCATTACCGATGTGGACGACATTTAATATTTTAAAACACTTAATTTTAACTATTTCCGCATTAAATATATTTTTAAATGAAAATACTATTATAGGGACCTTTTGATTATAATTTTATTTTCAAAAATAAAAAAAAAAAATCTTGTAAATTTTAGGGTGTTACAAGTTGGTATCAGAGCTCTGACTTGAGGGATTTGGATTCACAAGGGGTGGATTCAATCTCAAGTTTGAGTCTCGAGTTTTAAAACGTGAACTGAGTAAAATATTTTTCTGAGAAAAGTTTCCACATCGAACATACAGCATGTCACGTCGACCTCTCGCTTCCTACTGCCGGTAAAATATTTAAGAGTATTATTTAATTGAGATTTTGCTATATTCTGAGTATAGACGAGTAGCATATTCTGAGAATTTTCGGTTTATATCCTGAGAGAATTACTTGTGATTGTATGACTAAACATATATGTATATACATATACTATTATGAGATTCCATAATTCTGTGAATAATTTAGAGCTTAATTTGAGCATAATTTCGATTTTAATTCTTAGAGTTCTATATTTATATATATGAAAAATATATACTGGAGAAAAGTGAAATTATAAATACTAATGAGAAAATAATAAAAGTTTCAATTTAGAGGAACACCTAATAGAGTTGAGGTGAAATTTTATAAATTCTGAGAAATTCGAACCAAAAGTGTAATAATGGGATATTAATTTATTATATAAGATCCATAAACTGTGTAATGAGAAACATGATTTGAGTAAATGAGAAATGAGGAAATTATTAACATTAAAGAGGAGTACTTAATATTCGTATTAGGAGAATATTAAAATTTTTCATATGGGAGAAAACATTTAATAGACTGAGTCAATTAAAACGAGTAAATCAGCGATTAGTAAATCAAATTGATTAAGAATATTTTTAAGAGGATTTACCAAGTTAGTATTTATTTAAGAATCATTAAATTGAGATAAAATGGGAAAAACATTTCGAGTAAGTAGGTTAAATTGCTGAGTGCAAAACTAAATGTGGATGACAAGTTAAGTGACAGATTAATGAGTTCACACTGATAGCTGAAAATAAACTATGTAAGTTTAATAGACTAATTAATTGAGAAATTGCTGAGTCAAATTAATCAGATATTATTGAAGCTCATCTTAAAGAGTAATTATATAAGAGGATTAAGAGGAAGTTAACGTCATCAATTTGATGATGATTCATTTAAAAACGAGTTAAAAGAGCGATAAATTGAATCAAATTAAACGAGGAACGCAATAACTGAGAACTCTGATCAAAAAGATATTAATCGACATGCTCACAAATTACAATAAATTTAATATAACTGTGAAGAGGATATAAGTTATATTTATGAGGAATGATAAATGGCATATCCAAATGAAAAGTTTAAAAGGAGATTTGTATTGTGAAAATAACTAAGTGGAAATATTTCTATGAATCTGAGTATCCGAGTATCGCGTACGAGACTAAATGTACGCATGATTTTCTGAGTAATGGTTATGAGATTTTGAGTATGCACTGTTGAGTACATATCTGTATTTATCAGATATTGAAAACAAACTTCCTTTCTCCTGAGTGTGATTAAAATTCCTTTCTTCTGAGTGTGATTTGTTGGTGGGTTTATATGTGGGAAGTTGTAAACTTTGGGATTTACTCGTGACCAAACAGAAGTAGGTGTCGAAAGTAATAGAGGGCCCCTATTATCGTACACACCGAACTTTTGGTTGGTTATGGGGAGATTTTGAAGGGAACGATGGACCAATGCTTGTTATCGTGAATTTAGTATGTGTATCCTAATTGTTGGTGTGACTTCATACTTGCTTGTTTATTTTGGTAGACAATAATAGTTCCAAACTCGAGGACGAGTTTTTCTTCAAGTGGAGTTGAGTAGGGGTAAAAAAAAAAAAGGGAAAAATTATCAAGAAATAATTATCATTAATTATGATTTATAAATATTATGAGCATGATGCTTATGCAGAGAGATTTTGTTGGTATGAATTTAAAGTGCGAAATCTAGATACATATAATTGATCAAATAAATTATAAGAGTAACTATCAATCAAGCAGTTGAGAATAACTAAATTCATTCTATGGGTAATTATAGAGTTTTCAACAAAATGATAAATCGGGTTTACTGGAGAAATTAACAAATCAAGTTAATTGGATTGAATGAATATCGTACAAAAGGGAAGTAGTAATACTACCATTATATACAAAACAAGAGAGTATACTTATTCTTGGGTGGTTATAAATGTGATAATGAGAAATCATTAAATTAAAGTGATGAGAACTTATTAATGAGTCGAATATGAGAAAACTGCTACAATGAAATTTTGAGGAAAATGAGTTAAAATGAGATCGGTAATTTGCTGGTAATGAGTTATTATTAAAACGAGCTAAATGATAAAATTTATTTTGATTAATTATGGAGTAAATTTGAGTTATAAGAAATTTGCAAATCGAGTTACATAAGCAAATTAATAAAATGAGCCAAAAGAGAAAAGTATTAAATTAACGGGAGGTTTTATTCAAATTTTCGAAGTATTATAAAGTGTTATGAGTTTTGAGGTATTATAAAATTATATGAGAAAACTCTATTTATGAATAATTATTAAACTTGAGATGAGAACAACTATCCAATAAATTTATATTGAATTTAGGAGAAATTTCGAAAAGACGAGAATGTACTGAATTGATGAACCATGAGTAAACCGTAAAATTTAGAATAAAGTGTAACTGCGAATTGAGTAAATGAGAACTAAAGAATTAATTCGTAATTTGAGTAACGAGAAATCATTATAAATAAGAGTATGAAATTTAATTGGAATTTTTAGTGGGTAACATGAAATTAATGAGTAGATATGGTCAAAATAATTAAGAGACATTTTAAATTATGTAAAATCAGTGAAACGGTCTATTAAAGGATCGTTAAACTAGATGAATGAGAAAACGTCTATTAAAATATTATCGAGAAACCACTAAATGTAATAGAATGAGAACCTATTAAAGGGAATTAAATGACAAGATCGTTAATTTGAACTATTTAAAGGGTAATCAATATCGGTAATATGCAAACCTAATGGAGTAAGATAACAATATAATGTTAAAGAAGAGTTATTTTGAGAACCAATAACACGGTTGAGAGAGAGTATATCATTCCAAGTATTATAAGCTGGTAAATTGGAACACGCGAGTAGTAGTAAGAATGAGTAAAAATGTGATTTATGCCTAATGCTATTACTTGTAAATATTATTACCTGATGAGTTGTTACTGAGTTAGAGTTTTGGGTTGCTTCTGAGTTAAGATTTATAAGTTTGCTCCTGAGTTATACATTTTTGAGTTATACTCCTGAGATATGTCTTGAGCTTATTTCTGAGTGGGACTTCTGAGTTATATTTCCAGATTATATTTTGGAAGTTATATACCTGAGTATATGAGAATTCTGTGTGATAGGTATATTTCTTGTGATTTATTTACATGGTTTTTATATTAATTGATAATGGTGTAAACAGCTAAATTATTTATTATGCTGTTAACAAACTGTTGACCCATAGAGTAGAGGACCTTCCGAGTCATTTTGGTGGAAAATTGTCGATAAGGAAATTTTTTTTGTTACCTGTTGCTAAAATGTGTAAGTGGTCATTTGATGGAGTTGTGCGGGAAGAAAGTTTTCCATAAAAACTTGTTATCGTCATGAGAGATCCGAGTGTGAATGTGCAAATGGGTTGGATGACCTGGTACTACGCTGAGCATCTGATATCGTCAACAAATCAATAGTAAATTTCCAAGTGGAGTTGAATCGGTGATTCAACGCGACGTTAATCGCTGAGTGCAACAACTGTATCCGAATGCGAGAGCAAGAAGACGCCTTCAGTAGAGTATCGTGGTGTATTTTATGCTCATTATCAACATTTTCTTTGCGTACTGAGATCCATAGTGAGCATCCTGACCTTATTTCTTTTAGCCTTATCGCTTTGCGCCACTAGAGGCGGATAATTGTATGAGCACTTTCGTGATCTGGAGTTCATTCCCTATTAAGTAAATTCACCATGAAGAGCTTCTTTTTATTCATAAGCTTATCATTTTGTTTTCTTTCCCCATTGGAGGACGCGCGTCTTTGACGAGCCTGAGTCTGAAATCCGAGATCGCTACCCTGAGCTTCTTCCGAGCGATGACTTCGGGGACGAAGTCTGATTCAAGTGGAGTTGAGTTGTAACGCCCCAAAATTTGTATTAATTAAATAATATTATTTTAATTATGTTTTATTATTTATATTAATTCTATAATATATGGACGACCTATAGTTAGACGATACGTCTTATCTAGACGTATTAATTCATGGGCAGTTTATAATTGAATAAATGTACGTATGTGATTAAATGTGAATGAATAGTTCGTCTCGGATTGTAACCCGGTATAGTGACCGTGAGTCGGGTTTTAATTAAGTTTAATAAAATATGAGCCAAGGGCCGAGTTATGTTGGGCTAGCGAGCAGGCTTGGAGCCTTGTAGCGATTAAAAGGAAGTGGTGATTTGATAATTGGGTTGGGCGTCACTCATGAATTGTGAATCGGCCCAAAACGATAGGTAGGTCTACGAAAGAGATATTTGAAGCAAGCAGGCAAGTAGGTCACGATGAGTTCAAGAGACACACGACAGCCACATATTTCTTTGAATTGGAGTTTACATCTTTGAGATCCCACCCCATCCCCATTCGTTTTGTACAGCAGGAGAAAACAAAGATTTTGGTTTTTGTGTACATGAAAAATTAATTCAACCAAGAACTCCCATTCGTCTTTCACTGGTTCGAGCAGAAGTGGACAAGATTTGGTGACCGGAATCAAGCCAAGGAAGAAGAGAATCGAGTGGTGATCGAGTGAGAGATGAGATCGTGCGCGGCCTATGAGCAAAACCAAGCAGGAATCGAGCACCATGGTGGTCCCCTGAAATCCATCGGGCAAACAAGAACCCATTCCGTTTTGATTGGATCGATCACAATGGAAGCAGCAGACATCAAGTGGAGTACGGAACAACCCATGGCTTAATCTTTCCCCGAGCAGCAAGTGGTTTCCCCCAGCTAGCGGTTCCGAGCAGAATTATCGAGGTCAGGAGGGTGAGACCGAGCGAACCCGAGCCGGATTTGTATTTCTATTCGGTAGTCCCCTAATCTTTTTCCGCTTCGCGTCCTTGAGGTTATCGTTTAGTTGTATCTAATCCCATATGATGTAAGGCTGCTGTGATTTAGCAGGTTCATATCGAACCCGAATGTGGATCGGTTTAGTTGTTAAGTCGTGATTTTATTGATTGTTATGATTCTGTTTTTCAAGTTGTCAACCGAGTCTAGAGTAAACCATGTTGGTGTCTTTGTCCTCGTTTTCTGGTTCAGATTGCTGTCACTGTTGGCCATGAGATTTAAATGTCGGTTTCGGGTTGGGTAAAGCCTTCGTTAATAATGTAAACGTTTTATTGATCGAAAAACCGGAAACCGAACCTTAGGGTTCTTGGTTTCCAACCGGAAATTAGTAGCATCTAGTTTTAATACAAATCAATTTTTAAACCTATATAACTGTGATGTAGTAAGGGCTGTCGGGTAATGAATTCTAAATGCTCGGGTTTCCGGTGACGAGCCGGGTTGTTAAAACAAGTTTGGTAAAGCAATACTTTTCTGGCAGAATCTGCCCTACTGTTCTAATCTGTTTTTGAGGTACTTAAAATAATCTTTAGGGTTTTTGGCCCGTGCTGGGACCTTGGTTTTTGAGTTATCTTTCCAGCACCGCAACCCTTTCGTCAATCCGAATTACGGTTTAAAAGTTATAGTCGAATTAGTATGCTGCTGTTAGGAAATTGACCTGTGCAGTATGTCTGTCTTGCATCATTGTTTTGAGACACTTAGAATCTGTTTTGGCCAGTGACCGTCTCACAGTAAATTGTAGTTCTGATTGTCTTCTAGTCATGGTAAAAAGATGGGAAAAATCTAATGAACCGTTTAGGAGTTATGGCAGTTTCCGTGAGACTGACGGGTGCTGCCAGTTTCTGAAATAAGCCCTCGGGTAGGATTTTAATTCCGGAATTCGCTTTTTGGTTTTAGGACCGTCTAGGAGACAACGTGCTGTCCATCTGATTGTCGGGAACCCTTGGAGCTTACGTTTCTCGAGGTGAGTATTCTCACCGTGTATTCAGTTTTAACGTTGTACATGCATGACTTATGTGTTACATTTCTTGCACCATAATTGTTATCTGAGCTTGAGCTGTTATCTGAGTTTGATCCGCTATCTGAGTTTGATTTGTTATCTGAGTTTGACATGCTATCTGAGTATCTGAGCAGCTGTTGATTTATTTTAATCTGAGACATTGTGCCTGGGTAACCGAGCTCGGCACAGGGTCATTCTGTGCTACTACTTGCTAGGGCATCTGAGATAATTATGTTAAAGAGATAATAAAACATAATAACACACATCTGAGTTTTTGGCTATATGCCTGGGATCACCTCCCGTCTGAGTTTATATCTGACTTGACACCGAAAAGCACTGGTGTCAGACGTTTTGACTTGGCACCGAAGAGTACTGGTGCCAGGCCTTGTTTTTGGGATTATTCCCGTCTGAGTTTTGGGATTATTCCCGTCTGAGTTTTGGGATCACTCCCGTCTGAGTTTTTGGCTTATGCCTATCTGAGGTGTGAGGAGGGGCGAGGTTGATCTCTCGTCCCAAATCACACAAGCGCGCTATATAAATTAAAATCTGAGTAATAAAATCTGAGAAATAAATCTGAGTAATTAATCGAGTAGATTCTGAGTAGGAGTACACCGATGTGCCCTCATGTGTTGTATGTTATGATTGTATGCATTTTGAGATTATTCACTCAGCTTCTCCAGCTGACCCCTATTTTTCCCCCACATTGTTTCAGGTACCAGCAGAGGAAAGGAGAAGGTGGACGGTTGACCGCTGTATCTTTCATTACCGATGTGGACGACATTTAATATTTTAAAACACTTAATTTTAACTATTTCCGCATTAAATATATTTTTAAATGAAAATACTATTATAGGGACCTTTTGATTATAATTTTATTTTCAAAAATAAAAAAAAAAATCTTGTAAATTTTAGGGTGTTACATTTGGTATTAAAATTTGAGGTGTTACAAAGACCCCCTCGATAGCTTTCCTCGCCGATGAGACAATATAGATACCATCTTGTTCAAAAGTCCATTTAGGCGTCAACACACCGGATGTCGTATGTACCGAATATTGGAACCATGAGTCGAGGGGGATGTTTAATTTATCAAGATGGGATCGAATCTTAACTGTAACACCTCAATTTTTAAAACACCTTTTAAATCATATTTTTAAATAAAAATATTACAAAGTCAAATATCCGAAAAATACGGTTTAACAAAAACATTTGAAAAGATTATCAGAGTATTAAAATCCGGTATTACAGAAATAATATCATAACCATAGGATAACGGGATCTACCTATAAGCTCCCGAACTAAAACATCTCTAGGCCACCTCTATCGCGACCTTCTATTCCTTCAATCTCGAACCTGAGTACATAGCCAAAAACAAAGTAGTACGTGAGACAAAATAGTCTCGTGAGATACATGAGTTTTCGACCCATTCTCAAATATAATAAAAGTCGTATTCATTACTTTTCTTTATTCATTTATTTCTTATTAACTCGTGATCTTATCATTTTTATACATATATACTAGTAAGCTAACCATAAGCTTACTCTCATCATAATCACATACTTGTAAGCTAACCTTTGCTTACACATACTTATAAGCTAACATTTGCTTACACATACTTTATCACATACGCTACGAACCTCTCCGAAGCAAACTTCCCCGATGTGGGTTATCTAGGTAAACTCCCCCGTTTTCGGGTTATCTATAGCTCCCCCGATTTCCGGGTTATCTGAAACTCCCCCGCTTTCCGGGTTATCTATTTCTCGACATACTATCCTTGCGCAGGGTGGTACCGCCCCAAGTAGGTGTCACTAACTCCCCCAACTTGTGTGGGTTATCTGTGATCCGGATCCTTTTCTCAACACATATTGAAATTATCAAATACGGGCCTACGCCCCAATAATACATACTCAAACATAAATTAGAATACATCTATTCTAATTATCATATTATTCTCCTTTCTTATTCAATTTCAATATTGACTTTACCAAGTCCTTTATTAAATAAAACATATTTATCATTTATCAAAATTATATTACTTTAACTTCTCTTTGACTAGAATGCATATTTATTACTTGTCACTTTCTATCTATTTTCTTAACAATTCAATCACTACCTTTATTAGTATAATATACTAATCAATATTCGTTACTTAAAAATCGTCGTTATTAGCTTTATTAATATATATTATTAATAAACCAAATATCATAGTTACTTAATCATTAATCTTAATCAAACATCATATTAATAAAGAGTTATTAATTATTTTTCATTACTATAATCTCTTTCAAAAATCGTTAATCATTTAGACATACTTAAATAGTCTATTACTTGCATTCTCTTAACGTTTTAATCATATCTTTATTAAAAACATTTATTAATAAAGACTCATAAAACATCATAGTTTTCAAAATCATTTGCTATGTACTCAGTATAAGTCTCATGTACCCACCTTAGCCAAGCTAACTCCACATCGTGTTCATTAACACGAATCCTTGCTTTCCAACTTGTGAAATGTCACCAATCTTTAGATTTTCTTGACCTTATATTTTAACAATGGAGTGAGAATCACATGATTTGGAGTCCAAAATCAGTTCCAAACGACCTTTTCCACTAAAAAACGTATACTCACATGTAGAGAGGAGTTCTAGGTTTTAAATCGCACAAAATGGCTGAAATCCCGATTTTATTCAGCTTCAGCAAAAGTTCGCGCCGTGAACTCAGGCGTGAACTAGTTCCCGCCGTGAACTCGGGCGTGAACTTTTCCAACAATCTTTGTTTCAGCTTAAACAATGGATTTCACATAGCAAACGATGTCCGATTGACACGAAACCAAATCCCACGTTTTTAATGATTTATCCTTATTTATCATATTTTTCTCATAATTTATTCGATACAAAATTTCGGGTTGTTACATTAACAATGTTATTCCAAACCCCCGGAAATTTACTAGACGGAATATAAGGATACGTAATGTTATGAAGAGCTCCAATCACCTTTTTCCACAAAGACCCGTCTTCTTGTTTCAACCTCCACCACCATTTAGCCAAAAGTGCAATATTTTGGGCTTTAAGACTAGACACGTCCAAGCCACCCGAATCTAAAGATGCATGTATTTTCTTCCAACTAACCCAATGAATTTTACGTTCTCCATTTTTTGACCCCCAAAAGAATTTGGCCCGGATTGATTCAAGCTTGTTTAGAACACTTTCCGGAACTTTGTACATTGAAAAATAATAAATACCAAGAGCACCTAGAACGGATTTAATTAGTGTTAATCTTCCACCGTATGATAAGGATGATGCTTTCCATGAAGACAATTTTCTTTGGAATTTATTAACTATTATCCCAATATGATACTCTATGCATCGGGGCACCAATAACTAGACCAAGATATTTAAACGGGGTAGATCTTATACCGCAATTTAATCGTCTAGCTATTCTATCCACCTCGTGATTTGTTACACCAACTCCATAAATATTGCTTTTAGACATGTTAACTTTTAAACCGGAAGCCAAATAAAAGCATGATAGAATTCGAGAAAGATTTCTTGCGTTTGCCTCAGACCATTCACCCACAAAGATTGTATCATCCGCATATTGTAAGTGGGAGATCAGTGTATCTAAATTTGGAATATTAATTCCATGGAAAACGCCTTTTTTCGCTGCCTCAAGCATGGCAATATGAATACTTTTGGACCTCGTGAATTTATAATCTTACTGATAACTAAGCTGCATTGCTCGGTATACTCCATGTTTTAAAATAAACGAACATAATTATTATAAATAATTATTACTCATTAGGCGTATATTCAAACTCTTTAACCTGTAATTGAATAAGTACTTCAATGATAGATCTAGGTGTAATTAAGCGAATAAATGAGTAGAATGGTGTAGTGATCCTTTTTCTTGTTTTTGATATTTTGTAACTTCCTAGCTTTTCGCTAGGTTTTATGTTAGTTCGGGCTTCCCGTTGGTCGGGTATTGGTTTTGCCAAAACTCGACCTCAACCTGTCTAATTTGTTGTTTTTTTCGTAAAAAAAAAGCCTTCAATGGATAGCTGACATATTTAAAATGTTTTGTTTTCCTCTATTTGGGCAAGTTGGTATTGCCATAATAGGTTGGTGTTTGCCACCGACTCGGGATTCATTGACCCGAGATGAGTTTTTTTTTCTTTGTTGGTGCATCTCTTTCTTGTGTTCTTAGGTTCCCAAGGCTTTAATAAAATTTGTCATATTTAAGAAGATATTTAATCCTAATTTACTCTTAATTATCATATATGTTCATCATGAGACTTGAACTCTCGGTTACAAGGATGAACAAACACATTACCAGTAAGTCAA
The DNA here is from genome assembly GCA_963853835.1 of Calendula officinalis. NCBI lineage: Eukaryota > Viridiplantae > Streptophyta > Magnoliopsida > Asterales > Asteraceae > Calendula > Calendula officinalis. The sequence continues at coordinate 11,537,832 of OY970822.1, read as the reverse complement.
AGTGCCTTTCGTTACTTTTCTAAATATTTAGACTCAATTAAGCATTATCTCATTTTTTTTGTAATGTCAGTAAATTCTAGCACCATGCATGTCTCAAACTTGATGCTCTGTCGTTGGCGACAACTAGTTTTATTCATAATCACACTCTTTGATAGATTGAACCTACATTTTGCTCATAAAACAAATACAGTTTACTTAGTGATTGTTAACTTGCGTTCGAGCAAAATATACGCGAGATTTATGCGGTTACTTATAGTAATTAAGTTGTCAATTATAAATTAGGAAAATGATAATGACTAGGGCTGTCACTAATAAGTCAAGACACGCAAAAAAAACTTGTACAATAATCAATAACCGTCCCTGCATTTTAGTAATCAACCCCCACCACTGAAACTCTGAAAGTACAAACAATTTATGCACGTAACCACCTCTTAATGACAGCCCTAAGGGCTGTCATTAATAAAACCCTATAAATTATAATAACCAATTAGTAATAATCTATATTTCCTTTTTAATATAAATACACCGTTTAGAAAGAAAATAAAGTGGTAGCCTATACTTGTGTGGTCACTGGTAAGTGGTAAGGTGAATACGGTTGAGTTTAGAATAACTCTATAAAATCGATCGTTAGGCTTAAGTATAGTTAGTTATTGATCTTGGAATAAACATATACAAATCATAAACAATGCGGAATTAAACAAACATATGTGTATTGCTAAACAAGGTTTTCATCAGAGCACAAGGTGTGGAAGACATGTTATAGGTATGTTATAGAGTTTTTGGGCTTATAACTTGGGTATAACTTGGGGAGTGAAAAGTGGCTCCCTGGTGTTATAGTTAAAGTGGTGTTATAGGGGTCCCACATTTATTGTTTGATGTATTTTGATTGGTTGGACACCCCCACCCCCAACCCCCCCACCCACAGCTCCTTCCTTTGGCGAGCCGTTGTGGCCACGACGAAACCCATATAGCGAGGGTATAACAAAGAGAGTGGTGTGGGTTTTTGATGTTTGGCGGGGTTATTGAGGCTATAACGAGTATATAACTACTCCACACCCCATACTCTAATTATCACTTTATACAATAATTACTAAAAGCCCCAATTCTACATAAAATATGTAGAACGGTTTTAATCTTCTAACATGATTTTAATTATGACATTGGGGCTCTAAAACACACACATACACGTTTTGCTAACGTGAGTCTTTTCGACAATTAATACGATACCACTATGTCTCTTTATATAATAGAGAACCGAGAGTTTACAAGGATAAATATAAAATAGTAACTAAATCTTTTTAATTCTATAATGATATCCATGACTTAATAAACTAAATCTTTTTAAACTGTTATTAATATATTCTAAATCTTTATTCATATTTCGAATTTCATGTTATTGATTTAGGTCCTTATACTTTTCTTCTTTCCAAATTTTGACTCATCAAATTAATAATTTGTTAATACCCAACAAATAGTTCAGGGTACCATGCTACACCTTTAATAATTCAGGGTAGTAGAAGACCCGGTTAGCTAAGTTCAGGGTACTAAAATGTATTTTGGCCTTAATCTTAAGAAATGTGTAGTGCGAAGACAAAACACGTATATTAATTAATGATTATTAGGGGTGAGCATGAGGCGGTTTGGGCGGTTTTTAACTAAAACCAAACTCCGCCCCAAAAGTTCGGGTTTTAAGAATTACACCCTGTTCGGTTTCAGATTTTTTGGTTTCGGTTTTTCGGGTCGGTTTTAGGGTTTTTTCGGTTTTTGTTTCCCTTTAAATTTACCAATTTGTTACCTTAAAAATTAATATTATGATTCAAACTCTTAAACCTTAACACATTTCGTTATAAATAAAAAAAAACAAATAAATTTAATATACTGTAATAATAAATTCAATAACATAACTTGAATAAAATTAATAATAAAATAACATCCAACAGTCTTTCGTAATGATCTTAGTCATGTCAAATCTTTTATTTAAAACCTAAAAAATATAAGAATAAATCACCTAAAAATTCAATTATAACTTTTATTCAAAAGATAATTAAATATCAAATATTTTATAAATATAAGAAATATTTTTATAAAATTTGAAAGATATATAATGGTGGGGCGGAGTTTTTGGTCTGGCTTTTCATATGCCCCTGAAAACCGCCCCAAACATTCGGGTTTTCCAAAAATCAAAATCGTTGACATCGGTATTTCAAATGGTTCGATTTTTTTGGGGCGGTTTTTTCGATTTCGGTTCGGTATTTCGGTTTTTATGCTCACCCCTAATGACTATATATTTATAGAGAAACATTCAAGGAGGTCCATTATTTTTACTTAGTCCCGATGAGCAAATCTCAACCATTGATCAATAAGATCTAATGATCAAGATTAATCACATATTTAATATATGAAGGGTGTTTTGGTCATTCGACAATTAAATTATTTTTTTTCGTTAAAAAATAATATATATTTGATAATTACGTGCACAACTTAATCAAATGTAATTTTAACTGTAAAATCATATTTGATTGTATACTTAATCATATTTGATATTTTAGGTCAATCTCATGTGATTAAGTATGCAATCATATGTGATTCAATATGCAATCATATTATGTGTTATTAATTAAAAAATAATAATTTTCTTTTAAAAAAATAAAAAAATTAATAATTCTAAAATTAAAAATAAAATAAATTATATTTTTTTAAATGACCAAAATACCCTTAAATGTATAAAATATGTGATTAATCTTGACCATTAGATCTTATTGGTGAATAGTTGAGATTTGTTTCTCGAGACTTTGTAAAAATAATGGACCTCCTTAAACACAACTTTATACTCTCTACGTCCCACAAAAAGCTTCCCATTTGACTTGCGCACATATTTTTAGGAGATAGTTGGTGGTGAGGTATTTGGTAATAAATTTGATTAAAATATAGGAATAGTTTAGAGATTGACATAAAGTTAGTGAGAGAAACTTTAGAAAAATTATAAAAAATGACATAAAGTTAATTAGATAATATTAATTTATTAAGTGGGTCCCTCCAATTCTGAAATGAGAAGTTTTTTGTGAGATAAAATTTTGAGTAAAATTAGATTTTTTTTTGTGGGACGGATGGAGTATTTATATCAGGGGAGGACCTAGTATGGTGCCCGGGGTTGCCCGTGCAACCCCTGAAACTTTTCCAAATAGTGTAAAAATAACGTTAAAATTTTTAAAAGTTCTTTTTATTAGTGTATGTGCAACCCCTGAGAAAAAAATGTGCAACTAGTGACACCCTTCAACTTTTTCTCTGAGTCCGCCACTGATTTATATAGGTGTTTGTTTGATTTTCGCTAGCCGATTGTTAGTGTGTGTTTAATATATTGCTTTTTGACGTTGAAAAGAATATAGTTGGTATTAAAATTATGTTGCTATTGATTTATATAGTATTAATTAATTTAGTTTTGCGTACGATAACGTATCTGGTTAGTGTACAGTAAACATGTTACACCCAATAAGTTTTTAGCAGTGCAATAGAGTAGGTCCAAGGTTGGTGGGTGGCCCCACTACACTGTCCCTCTCTCTAAAAAGCCTGTTTTTATTCTCCCCTCCCGCCTGCATAAAACCCGACTTCCACCCTCTCAAATCCACCAGAAAAAACCAACATCAACCTCCATCTCTAAAGCTAAACTCAAACAACACCAACCAAATGCCATCTGATTCCTGCGATCAACGTCGACCAACCACCGCAAAACCCCACCATATCGGTGGATGTGCTGCCGGTGCACCGCCGCCTGAGCCAGAACACCTTCCATGTCCCCGATGTGATTCCACCAACACCAAATTCTGTTACTACAACAACTACAACTTCTCTCAGCCGCGTCATTTCTGCAAGGCTTGCCGTCGTTACTGGACTCACGGCGGCACTCTCCGTGACATCCCTATCGGTGGTGGTAGCCGGAAAAATGCTAAACGTTCACGTCTCACCACCACAATCTCACATAACATCAACAACTCATCGTCTCTTGAATTCCGTCACATGGCTCCACCTACTGCTACGCCGTTATTGCTCCCGTTCTCCGGAGACCACGGCGGCGGATTGCATTTTGTCGGCGACGTGAAACCGGGGGTGAGTATGTGCGAGAGTTTTACGTCGTTGTTGAATAGTACTCAAGGACCTGGTGGGTTTTTTGGGCTGGGAGTTGGAGGGTTTGAAGATGGGAATTTTGGTATTGGAAGAGCGATTTGGCCTTTTTCCGGTATCGGCGATGGTGGTCATTACGCGGCTGTTGGCGGCGGAAATACATGGCAGGTTGAGGGCGGAGAAGGTGGTGTGGAGTGTTTTACTTTGCCAGATCTTGCTATTTCCACCCCAGGAACGTTATGAAGATGATTTAGGAACCACCACCAATTAGAAGTGATAGAGTAGAATTGTTAATGTGGTCCGTCTGTATTAGATTACCTCCCCTACAGTTTTAGTATGAGAAACCAAGGAAGTGTTTGAGTGTTGGTCTTATGTCAAACGTGAAGAACTTCTTTAGTTAATTTTACTTTACTTGCATATGGAAATTAAAATATTTATATTTCTATTACTAAAATGGCAATACTTTTAGTTAATAATAACTTGAAAAGGGCATTTGAACAAGTGTATGGTTTGGTTTGGCTAGTTTGGGCTAAAACTTTTGTTCAAAACAAATAACATTTGTTTCATATTGTATCTAACCAAACTACCAAGGTACCAAACTGCTTGAACTGTATTCCTAAAACGAAACTGTGGAACCGATCAAAATCAGTTTCTTTTGGCTGGGTTGGACCATTTTCTTTTTTGTCTTTTCCAGTTAACGTTAATATAAAATAACATATTATATTTGTTAGAATAAAATTCTAATTATTGATATTAACTAATAAATCATACAATAATTTAGATCAAATATCTTAGCTAAATCCTACAAAAATTTTGTAATTCTGAAAATTTAGGAACAAATCATCATAAGTTCGTAATATACTAGACAAAGAAAAAGGTTAAAACACTTCTAAATATATACTCCCTCCGTCCCACAAAAAACTTCTCATTTCACTCTAAACTTTTGTCCCATAAAAAACTTCCCATTTCCCATATTTGGTGGGCTCCACCCAATAAAAAATTATTATTATTAAAAACTCCACCACTAATATCCACCAACTATCTTTCTCTCTCCAATCTATCTATATAATAATAAAACAAGGTTGGTGAATGGCCACGTGGCACCCTTAAAAACCCAGAAAGACACGTGTCAATTCGTTAGTTATTTGAATTTTTTTTCCGGCAATTAATTATTAAATACAATAAATGACCGGTTAATATACCAATCTTTCCTAAAATCCAGCGCCATTAACTACAATTCGAAAATGCAGGTTCAAATTAAAACTTTCTCCCTTTCACCAGAATTAAACACTTCAATTCTGCAAATGCCAAAACACTAAAGTCAATATTTTTTTCTCTTAATACGTTTATTATTCATAATGATAAAAATGTTCTTTATTTGTCTTCAAATTAATAATAAACGTTTATTAATTTTCATTAAATTAAAATATATAGGATTGCAGTGTTGATGATGGTGCAAAGAAGAATATAAAACGTTATTCTTCTTAAAACACGTTGATACTAAAATTTAGGAATAATACGTTTATCGGCAATTATTAAAAACTTAATTTATATTTAAAAGCTGTATATTTAAAAGCAGTCATTAACTACTTCCCTAAATCGATTATTTTTAAAAGCTTAACAAACTTACCAAGTCTTCATGGTTGACTCTTTAAATGCCAAAATACGAAAATATCATTTTAAATCTGCATATCCGACCCATATTTGTAGCTTGAAATCTGCATATTTTCATCTTCAAATCTGCAAAAAATACAATTGAAGGAAAATATTTTAGCTTTTATTAAACATAATTAATAATATTTAACGAAATAAATTTGCCAACTAGAAATATATGACCCATATATTTAATTCTTAAACAAATGTGTACTGCAATATAAATAGTCAGATACATATATACAGAATATTTATTTCGTATTTTTTTATATTAAATTTTTAAACGGTACATATGTAGATAATAAATAATCATCGTTGGAATTATTCAATCGGTCCATATTTAAAGTAATTCCTTTAATTACGGTATGGAAAGTGTTAATTTCAAATTTCAATTAAGTACTACCTCATTTAGCAACGGTAGAATTATAAAAAGAAAAGTTGGTCATAACATATCAGATATTCCTTTATTTGATTTGGAAGTAGATGAGGATGATATTATTCAAGATGTAATTCCAAGTGATCATGTGGGCTTTTCAAAAGGTATCCATTTATAATAGATTATTTCAAATAACGCTTTTTTTAATAATTAAAAAATGATATATTGAACGTACAAATGTACGTTATAAATAATTTATTTTAACAGATTATCTGGATCATGGTGATCAAAAATTTGTGTGTGGAATGTGCCATGCAAAATTCTGGAAGGCTGAAGCCGATAGATGCAAACATAAGAAAAAAAAAATAGTTTTTCAATCTGCTGTAATTATGGTAAAGTTGAATTACCTGATTTAAAAGTTCCACCACCAAGCTACCAAAATTTGTTTCGTGCAATGAATCAAAAGAGCAAATATTTCCTTAAGAACATACGGAAATTTAACTCAATGTTTGCATTTACCTCAATGACTGGACAAATTGATAACTCGATCAATAAAGGCAATGCTCCATACTCATTCAGAATGAAGGGCAAAAATGATCATAATATCGGAAGTCTTCTACCAACAGATGGAGTCAGACCCAAATTCTCACAGCTATACATATATGATACAGATAATGAGAATTCAAACAGGCGGTCATGTTTCAGGTATATAAAATACTTAATTCTTCTTGAATTATACTGATTTGTTTTTACATATTTATATGATCATTATTGATTTGAGTTCATTTGTACTTGATAAAAAACAGTTATTCAGCAATGGAGCTATCTATAATTCAAGAAGTTAAACAGATGTTAGATGAAAAGAATATCTTAGTTAAGGTTTATAGGATGGTAAGAGAGACATTTAAATGTTACACTGACTTAGATCTGAAATTACGAATTATAGGGAACAGAGTACAAGATGGAAGAACGTACATTTTACCGACCGCTTCCGAAGTGCCCGCCTTAATTGTAGGTGACATTGGTGATGCAAACAAAAGTTTGGACATTATTGTTCAAACTAAAGATGGGTCTCTTCAACGTGTCAACGAGACACATGCTTCTTATATTGCACTTCAATATCCACTAATACTTCCGTTTGGTGAAGATGGATACAGAATAGACATTCCTCATATTACTGATACGATGAAATTAACATGGGCTAAATGTACAATGCGTGAATGGTTCGCATATAGAATTCAAGACCGAGATCACATTTTTTCATTAATTCTTAATTCAAAAAGATTGTTACAGCAATTTTTGGTTGATGGCCTTTCTATGATCGAAACGGAGAGATTAAATTACATACAGGGTAAACAAGCTGATCTTAGGTGTGATACTTTCGAAAATATATTAAATGAAAACAACCAAGGTAATAAAAATATGGATAGCATCGGTAAACGTGTTATATTGCCTTCTTCTTTTACTGGTGGTGCACGTTATATGAGGCAAAATTATTTAGATGCCATGGCCATCTGTAGCTGGTATGGGTATCCTGATTTTTTCATAACGGTAACATGCAACCCAAAGTGGCCAGAAGTTAAGAGATTTCTTAAGGACACAACACTACGTGCAGAAGACAGGCCTGATATACTATGTAGATTATTTAAAATCAAGCTTGATGCCTTAATTAAAGATATAAAAGAGAAGGAATGTTTTGGAAAGACTCAAGCTGGTACGCTATTGTTTAATTATCTTTATTTTTTATTATTTAAGACTTTTCTAATTCACCTTATAAGTTTTGTATTAATTGTATTATGTTTATAATGCAGTTGTGTATACAATCGAGTTTCAAAAACGTGGGTTGCCTCATAGTCATATATGTGTTTTTTTACATTCTGATCAAAGCTTCATACAGTTGAAAATATTGATCCTTTCATTTCGGCAGAGATTCCTAATCTTCATGATGATCCAGATTTGTATTCTCTTGTAAGGGAGTTTATGATTCACGGCCCGTGTGGTGGTGAAAACATACATTGCCCGTGTATGGTAGACAAAAAATGTTCAAAGAATTTTCCAAAAAAATTCAACAATTAAACATCCGCTGATGGCAACGGTTACCCTGCGTATAGAAGGCGAGATAATGGAGCTTTTGTGGAGAAATCTTGGTGAAATTGGATAACAGAAGTGTAGTTGCTTACAACCCCTATCTTCTTAAAAGATACCAAGCACACATTAATGTTGAGTGGTGTAATCAATCCGGGTCAATAAAATATTTGTTTAAATATATTAACAATGGTCCTGATAGAGCTACTCTTGAAGTTGTACAAACAAACAATGAAGGCGTAAATAAAGAACCGGTAGATGAAATTAAAGAATTTTACGATTGTAGGTATTTATCTGCTTGTGAAGCTACATGGAGAATCTTTGGGTATGACGTCCATTACATGACTCCTTCTGTTGTCAGGCTTCCTTTCCATCTTCATGGTAAACAGAGTGTGGTTTACGGTCAAACTGATCATATGGACAATGCTCTAAATAAACCGTCAGTTGCTTCTTCGATGTTCTTATCTTGGATGGAGTGTAACCGCATTTAAAAACTAGCTGAACACCTTACCTACATTCAATTCCCTACAAAATTTGTATGGAAAAGTGATAAACGTTGTTGGGAGCCACGTAAGCAAGGTTTTTCAATCGGTAGAATTCACTCCGTTCCTCCTAACTTCGGTGAAGCTTATTTTTTAAGAATTTTATTAAACAAAGTCGTATGCCCAAAATCTTTTGAAGATCTTCGTACTGTGAACAAACGTTTATGTCCAACATTTAGAGATGCGTGTTTTGAAAGGGGTCTATTAGATGATGATAGAGAAAACATAGATGCTATTAAAGAAGCAAGCTTCTCTGGCACTGGTTATTATTTACGTTCTTTATTTGCAATAATGTTAACTACAAGTAGTTTGTCTAGACCAGAGGTAGTATGGGAAAACACATGGAAGTATTTGTCAGATGGTATTTTGTATCGTCAACAACGAAGGTTCAGTAATCCAGGTAACACATGAAATTTTTTCAAAAGTTTTAATAAAACTTTATTTTACCGTATATTTTTTTTGTAATTTTATTTCTAACATATTTTTTTTGCATTTTAGATTTATCTCTTACGGACGATCAACTCAAAAATATTACGTTGTGCGAGATAGAATCTCTTTTAAACCTTAACAATTCTAGCCTGAAGAATTTTGCTCATATGCCATATCCTGATGACAATTCTTTAGAATCTTCAAACAATCGTATGATTGCAGATGAGCTATCTTATGATAAGACAGCCTTACAGAACGAATTTCATCAAAATTTGCAGTCATTAACAGATGAACAACGAGGTGTTTTTGATGATATTATGTCATCTGTTGATTCTGATAACGGGGGTGTGTTCTTTGTTTATGGTTATGGCGAAACTAGTAAAACATTCTTATGGAGAACTCTTTCATCCGCCATAAGGTCTAAAGGGGAAATTGTGTTAAATGTTGCTTCGAGCGGTATTGCTTCTTTATTGCTATCAGGAGGTAGGACTGCTCACTCTTGGTTTCACATTCCTTTTTATCTTAATGAAGATTCAATGTGTTCTATAACGCCAAACAACGATGTGGCGATGCTAATAAAAAAAACATCGCTTATAATATGGGATGAGGCGCCAATGGTTCATAAGCATGCTTTTGAAGCGTTGGATAGAACACTTCGAGATATTTTAAGAGCTGGTAATAATGTGAACAGTGATCTACCATTTGGGGGAAAAGTTGTTGTTTTTGGTGGAGATTTCAGACAGATTCTACCAGTTATGCCAAACGGGAGCAGACAAGATATAGTAAATGCATCGTTGAGTTCTTCATATATATGGCAAAGCTGCAAAGTTAAAACGTTAACAAAAAACATGAGGTTGACAGTGGGGAGTGATATAGCTGATATTGAAGAAACAATGTCATTTGCAAATTGGCTTCTTGATATTGGCGAAGGCAAAACTGGTGGGGCGAATGATGGTAACGCAATTATTGATATTGACCCAGATCTTCTAATTTCAACATCTGCAGACCCGTTAAGTGCGTTGATTGATTTTGTTTATCCTTCTTTGCTAGAAAACATAAATACTCCTGGCTATTTTCAAGAAAGAGCAATACTCACCCCTAAAAACGAAGTTGTTAGGGATATTAATGGTCGTTTTTTACCTGTTTTCCAGGGAGAAGCCAAAGAATATTTAAGTTCTGATAGCATTTGTCCTGAAGAGTTTTTGAATGAAGGGTTTGATGATAGTTTGTACTCACCGGACGTGCTTAATGGTATTAAAATTGGTGGATTGCCAAATCATGAGTTAGTTTTAAAAGTCGGTGTCCCCGTTATGTTATTAAGGAATATTGACCAGAAAAATGGTTTATGCAACGGTACAAGACTTCAGATTGTGGCTTTGGGTGTCCGTGTTATAGAAGCAGTTGTTATATCTTGGAACAATGTTGGATATCGTACTTTTATATCAAGATTATCTTTGACACCATCTGACGCCAAAATCCCCTTTAAATTTAAAAGAAGACAATTTCCACTCTCTATTTGTTTTGGTATGACAATTAATAAGAGTCAAGGTCAATCATTGTCGAAGGTGGGTCTGTATTTGAGAGAGCCTGTTTTTTCACACGGTCAATTGTATGTGGCTTTATCTAGAGTAAAAAGCAGAAAAGGACTGAAGATTTTAATAGAAGATAAAGATGGCGGTGTGACGAATAAAACTTCAAACGTTGTATTTAAAGAAGTTTTTAGAAATTTATCTTGATTTATTTGTCTAAACATTTTTCATAGTGACCATTTAATGTTGGACTTACTTTTAATCAGTATTTGATATTTTGTTATTGAAATGATGTACGCATTCTGCAACCCACTTGGTCCTCTTATGAATATATTGATTTTTTATTTTAACGGTTACAAATCTAATACAGCTGAAACAATATCTGGTAAAAAACTTTGTATTATATATTAATTACGTTCAGCATAAAAAGTGACAGCCCGTGATTCTTCACGGGTTATAACCTAGTCTAACCTTATATTTTAATCAAAAGTATTATCAATTACCCCACCACTAACTATTACCTAAAAGCATGTGCAAAAGCTAAATTAGAAGTTTTTTGTGGGACGGATGGAGTATATATTAGTAAGCCCCAAACCATGGTTAATTAGAATTACAAACAAACCGTGGTTACATCTTATCAAGTGAAATTAAGTTTAAACTAAGAGGGTTGGGTACTATAACGCTGGGATGGTGCCCTCATTGGTAGAAAATCAAATGATGTTGCCATTTCGGAGCTACCACACAAGCCTTGGCGCTAGAATTAGCCATGTGTTAACATGGTTTGGCGTGTGACTGTTGAGTTTAAAAGGTGTTTACTGAATTGAGTGATGGATGCGGTATTTTAGTATGGGAATGTGAAAAATAAAATGTTGAGATGAGCTCGGTTGTTAAATGACTATTGGTTTATTTGTACTTTTTGATAAAGTTAAATAAATTACGCATATTCTCATACTCACTTCCATACTCTTAAACCCACCAAGGGTGTATTTGTTTGGTGGGTATTCGACTATTGAGGATAGAAAATGTGCTTGGAAGTAATTATCGATGTTTGGTTGATTGATTTATGAATCAAAATGGGTTGAAACCCATAGATTCAAACCTTATCAAAATGATGGATTTATACAATTTTGGTGGCAACTTTTTTCTTCTCTCTATCTCTCCCATTTATTCGACCGTCTAGTTTTAAATATTCTATTTAAAATAAAAAAAATATACGTTCTTTAAAATAATCATAAAATTTCTCTCTTTTCTTTCATACATATTCCATTTCTATTCTCATGCACGGGCTACTGGGTATTCAAACGTTTGCTAAAAGCCCATGATAAAACAGCCCAACTTTCTTTCTTCTACATGAACTTTCCCTCTCAAGTCTCACCGTCCTCCAAATCTAGGGTTTTAAAGAAAGGGGTTTTCAAAAATTTCGATTTCCGAGCGCCTTAATTTCGTTAAAATCGTCAACGATTCAAATCCACAGGGACGATTCTTTGTGCCTGGTGAAAAATGGCGTTCTCGTTCACGACACAGCAGCAACAACAGCCGTCAATATTTCAAACCCAACAACAGCAGCAGTCGCCGTTTCAACCAAGTGGCGGCAGTCCCTTCTTTCAACCTCAACAGCAGCAACAGCAGCAACAACAATTACAACAACAGCAGCAGCAGCAGCAACAACAAAGTCAATTTTTCCTCTTTACCAATGAAAAAACTCCGGCTAGCTACGGCACTAAATGGGCCGACCTCCATCCCGATTCTCAGAAGTTTCTCCTCCAAATTGAGTAAGATTTATATTTGTATCTGTGATTCACATATTTTTTAACAAGAGAATAATTTATTGTACATTTGGAGTGGAAATTAAATTATGCTTGTATGGACTTTGCAGCAAACCATAAAAATTTGTACGTTTGGGATGAGATCTGATTAATTCGTATGAGTTTTGAATCCTTAAGTTACTTAGTTAACACAAGAATCTTACTGATGTTATCTCTTTTGTGAATATATTAGTTCAGTACATCTATATGATTTCTAAAGGTTACAAAATCTAGCTTTTTGACTGTTTTGAGATCACATTAGTCTTATTCTAGCCTTCTAGGTAGATACAGGTCGCTTATCATAGAAAATAACAACATATAACATATGAATTCTAAATTTGATTTCTTTTGAGCAGGGAGAGAATATTGGAGTATAGAGATGAAAGTCAACGATTGGATCAATGTAGCAGGCTCTATGATTCTTCTGTCTCCAATGAGGGATTTGAGCTTGATGCAAGTCACATTATTCAGGTATGTATCTTTCAGTCTGTGTTTTTTTGTTGTTCTAGAAACTGCTGAAAATCCCCAAGTAATAGCGATAAAGTTAAACCCTAATTTGCCAATCGAAATGACAGTTTTTTTTTAAATTCATTATTATCTGTTTATTAGTGTCTAAATTTTGCCAACATTCAGTTAGAGGAACAATGAAAACCTTAAAGTGTTGTCTCAGGAACTTGGTGGAATCAGTACAGCAATGGATAGACAAAAAGTGTTACTTCAAAACTTAACTTCCAACATTAAAGACATGTTACGGAACACAGAAATCGCCATTCGTTCTTTCATGATACTTAGGTCTAAATTTACTCACCCAAATAAAACATCAACTGTGACATCACAACCATCAGGAACTACAACCACCACAACTATAACTACAACTGCTCAACCTACAACAACTGCCATTGCTTCAGTTTATGATTTCTACAGTGGCATGCCTAGAAAACCTTCACCATTTTTGCAACAAACTGTTGCACGGTTTGATAAATATCTTGCTGAGTGCCAACAGTGGGTTGAGGAGTTAGAACAGTTACTTGCTCTACAAGCTAACCAAAATGGTTCCAATTCAAATTCATCGTTGTTGCAGTCTCTTCCTAAAATTATGTCAAATGCTCATGATTTCTTTGTTTATGTGGCTGCAAAGGTATTGTTACATTGTTATGAATGAAGTAATAATTTACAAATTATTCAATATTTTATATTTATTATGGTTTGCAGGTGGAGAGTATTCATCAGTATATGGAGTCGATGAAAACAGCATACCTAGCTGACCAACGTGCCCGAGGTGACGCAAACGATCCATTCCTCGAGGCTGACCGAAGAGAAACCGCCAAACGGGCAGCTGCTGCCCGGAGAGTGCATCCTACTCTACACTTACCTTCTTCTAATACACAACCAGCAGCACAAGCTGGCGCGTTGGTTGCCGCCAGCTCAGCAGCGCCTGCCACATCAGCTGCTCCACCTACTGCCTCTACCGGTGCATCTGGACTATTTAGCACTCCGTTTGCTGCCACGTCATCGTCGTTTTCAACTCCTGCCACGTCAGCGCCAGCATTCCCGTCATTTGCATCATCTGGTGCTTCTCCTCAAACATCTATTTTCGGGCCAGCTTCTACTTCAACACCTTTATTTAATACGACACCTGCTAATACTAATACTGGTGCTTCAACTTTTTCAACTCCATTTTCTACAACTCCTGCAACAGGTGCATCAGCATTTTCTACACCATTTGGTACAGGTAATATTATATATATATTAATAAAATATCAATAACTTATGATCTCTGTTATTTTATCAATTCGTTAAGTTTTTGTTTTAACTGAATAGGGGCTGCAACAGGATCGGGGGCAAGCTTTAATACTTTATCTGTAAGTAAATTTTAAGCTATCTTATTGTTTATTTATTAGTGGAGATAATGAGCATTATCTATGATTGTCATATATTTGTAATGATAATTTATCTTTTTTTGTTAATAACAGAAAGCAAGAGCTAAAAGTCGCACAGGACGAAGATAAAAATTTCATATTCGGTTTTTAACATTGTAATGATGGTGATTCGGTTGTATAAAATTGGCTTCTCGTCGGTTTTATTATCCAAATTAAAGCAGCCTAGAAGTAGACAACAATATTGATTAAATTGTATGTTACATTTTATTGTTGTTACTTTGTCTTTTTAGATTGATTTATGTGAAAAATGGGGAAAAACATGAACTATGAGATCGTTGTATCAGTGTAAAACTTTGTTAGTTGGTGTCATTATGATCATGTCTGTTAGAGCAGTGGGTACCAACACCTGCACATAAGCCGGTTAAAGGGATTTTTTTCTTTATATTTTGTTTTTTTTTTTAATTTTTTTTTTATTAATTTAAGATATTTTTTGTGGATCTTGAAGAAATGTTATAAGAGAGGATATCATTATAGGGCAAATAATTATTTGTGCTCTTATGTTGGTTCTGAGTGTGGATAATTTGTTAAGAGTCTTGTTCTTTAGGCGTGAAAACATAATTATATGGTGGTTATAACAACTCCCACCTTAAGTCCTTAAACCATAATCATAAACGATTAAGGATAAACGATTGAGATTTCACTTATGTTTTGTCAACTGATTAGGTATTTCGATCGGGTGGGCCCCTCTAACATTATTAATCACTTAAAGAGTGTTTTATGGCAAGTGACTGATGAAAGCGACAGTGGAAAAGTAAAAATATTAACTAGAGTACAAATTAGCATATATTATATGTGTCCAAGAGACAAGTAGGTAGTTGATTATAGGTTTATAGTACTATTAGTTTAATATTGTTAGTGGGTAATTCTCATTAAAGGTGTGATCATGATGGAGATTAGAAAATATTGTACATTTGATAATGACAGATGCTCCATTGATTGGGGCAAGTTGAGAACGACAAAGATTCACAAGATAATCAATTTGATAAGTTTTCAAAACCCGATAAATAATTAAATATGTGGCAAATTCAAGTGGTTTGAAATGTCAGTTCCTAAAAATCCCGTTTCATTACATTACATAACATTTCTCGATTTGTTCCTTTTATAAATCGTTTTCAAAGAAAAAAGTATATCTTGTTTGTGATCTAAGAAAACTTAATGCCATAATTAAAACTTATGGTATAAAATAGTACTTCATGGGACAATATGTCCCTCATAGGATTGTTCATGTTGTCATGTCAATTCTACAAATGGGCCCTTAGGAATGTAATAGCTGAGCACCACTAAGTTTTGTCCACTCATGTCTAAAATTATAGTCTTACAATTTTAGAATCTGCAATTCTTATCAATTATCATGTACATGATCATGAGCTCATGCTTTACTTTCTCATCATGCTATGTCTACATGATATACACATTACATATATATTCTACTTTATGGTATGTATCTACAGGTGTAATAACTACTAATAAACAGTAGAATATATGTACATGGCAGCCAACTTTAGATTGCATTTAATATTATTATATTATTGTGTCTGGTGGAAGGTACTCTGAGTTCATGTGTGTTTGGAATCTTGATTATTAATGCGATTATGGTATTGTTAGTGCAACAATTGGTTAACCAACTTGAGTGTGTTCATAAAAACTTTAAGGCATTTTTGGGTTTTCTGACTTGTTTGACCAGTCAAACTTCCCAAGTGTAATCCCACTAACTTTTATCAATGGATGTAAAGCTCATGCTAGACTGTATATCTCTTGGCCCATGAGTTGGACCATGGTCATTGGTCACCTTCCATGTGTGTGGAGCAAAATGAAAGTATCAAACTAACGGGTTAAAATGGTAAATTTTAGAACAAATCAAATCAAAGTCACAATAATATATAGTGTTCGGTCGTCTCTTTCTCATGTATCTTAGAATATGGGCTAGCTTTAACTAATAGGGTTCAGATTTATACTATTCATGTTATTCCCCAAATAGCTACTAAAATCTTGGAAATTGAAATTTAAATATGTGAAAATACCTTGAGACAGACATCCCACAAGGTTGTTATTTGCTTATGTAGTTCACTTTAGGGTGGGAATACATGCTAACTTTGGATTTGTAAGTTCGCTGTTCGAAAACTTTTAACTTAAAATCAACATATTTATATAAAAAATTTGTAAATTTCACCTCTAATATGTTCACTTTCAACCCTAACACGACTGTATAACCCGTTTAATTAAACGAGTTAAATGGATTTAACATGTCAACTTTTTAAGTATGTATATATAACATACTTAATTTTTATTTACTTTTTAAAATGTACCTATTTTCAAATATATTTACAATCTATTAAAGTGTAAATATATCTATTGTTAAATATGTTTTAATAATTGATCGGGTTGACGAGTTGATTCATTTATCTTTTCAACCTCACCCTAACCCGTTTAATAAACAGGCTAATTGAGTCAACCAAAAGCTGATCAAAAACTTGTTTTTTTGAACATTAACCTATTTATTTCCGTATTTGTTTCAGGTTATAAATTGCCACCCTACACTTCACTTTGTGCAACTTTCATATTATTGGACATGGTTTTTTTTTTCTTTTCTTTCATTTAGTCGTTATCAATATAATATAACCGATTTTGTACTAAGATAACTGAAATTTCACCCCCTAAGCCTGTCGTTAACATCCCTATTATATCGATACATCAAGTTCACGAGATCTTGAGTGTTGGATTGTAGGAATAATTAATGTCAGAATAAAGCGATTAAAACCTGGCTCAAGATTCATGGAAACCCAGATGTAATGTAGATGAACAGAAGGTTTGGAGCATGGGAGGTGATGGTGTCAGAAAGAAATTCTTCTGGCAATTATCTATCATTCAAAACTATTCCCTTTTAGATTTATACTCTGCTTACATTAATTACATCCAATGAATACCTGCCCACATGCCATACCATGCCAACTTTGTGTGAGTGTTAGTCTGGACCAAAGATCTTGTCCATTTTAACTTTTGTCAGATCTTTCTTTTCCAATTGGGCCCACAACTTCAATTTTCGAATTAGGGTTTTACCGCGTTGATCGCATGTTTAGGGTGATCGGAAAAGTAGAAGAAAACGGTAGACGATAGAGTTGTAATAGAAATGTCTAAAGCGTCAACAAATAATGTCTAATCCGTTAATTGGTTAACACATGTCTTGTACATTTTCTCGCTTCTCATATTTCGGTTTGACATGTGTTACAATTTTATTGAACTCTGATGGTTTTCGATTCAATATGTCCATTGCCTCAAATGAATTATTAAGTTAGTTGTTTTGAATATAAACGACATAGTTAGTTGTTTTGTTTAAAAATACTATCATTTTCCATGATCATAATAGAAGTGAGTGATAAAAATACTATCATTTTCCATGATCGTATTTTGTTATTTGTTTTCTTTTTTGGTTGTACGAGAGAGTTTTTTATCTTGTCAAGCGATATCATTTGGGAATTGGGAGTTAGAGAAAAGGACATGCAAATATCCTAGGAACGGCTTTTAGTAAGTTACTAGTAATTACCAAATTATTCATTATTATTTATTCTGGGTATGGGCCACTTGGACCCGTTACTGGGGCGCTGCTCCCGAACCCCTATCGTGTCACTGTGTTTTAATTAAAAAAATCAGACAAATGTTCACTTTGCACCACCCTTAATTATTCAATGTTCATTAAAATTAATTTGGTCAACAAATCTCATTATATTTAAATAATGGGGATAGTGAGTATGTGTCTGTTATATACCTAAGCTTAGGTGTAGAGCCACCAAAAACTAGGATTTCGGGTGATTTTTACGATCTCTAGGGTTTCGCCGATTTTGATCTCCGACTCTTTCCCGTCGATCGGGAGGGGGGGGGGGGGTTGGGGTAATACGATGTCGAAGGATAACAGACAACGAAGTTTCATGGGAAATAGCGGAAAACAGAACGCAATCTATCGCAGGGAAGAGGTTGATCTGAAAAGGATTGCGAAGTCCTTTTACGTCACGAATTTTCCACCAGAATGGGACGTGACGGACCTCTGGAAAGCAATGCAAGTTTTTGGTACCGTTGTTGATGCATTCATCCCGAGAAAACTGTCGAAAATCGGAAGGAGGTTTGCTTTTGTCCGGAATGGCGCTGGTCCGATGGGGCAGAATAACACGAGCTCAAAGGAAATAAAAAAGAACGTCAAATTCACTGATTTGTTTAAGCCTCAAACAAATCATTTGAGGACAAGGCCACATCCTATCTCTGAAGTGGTGGAACCAAAAAAGAAGAAGATGATCAAGTTAGAGAAAAAAGATTTCATGCCCATAGATGACGCAGATACTGTTCTTGTTGGAAAAGTTAGAGACTTGTCTTTGATTGAAAACATAAAGGTAGTATGTGATAAAGAAGGTTTCCCGGAGATTGATTTTCATTATATTGGCGGATCTTGGATTTGGATGGAATTCGATGATCAGATGGTATGTAACAGGTTCAAAGAACACAAAGATATGCCTTTCTACTTTACTCAGTTGCGCAATATTAATGATAATTTTGTAGTAGATGATAAAGTTATTTGGGTGCGAATAGATGGGTTACCTTTGATGGCAGGCACGGTTAATGCCATCAAGAAAATAGTGCAAGATTGGGGAGAGGTCATGTTCGTTGACGGGAAGCATGACGAGGGAACTACAGGGAAGGTTTGTATTAAAACCAATCTTGGGGGAAGAATAAATGAGGAAATGGAGGTAATGATTGAGGACAAAAAATACAACGTGTGGGTGTATGAGATTGCCTTATGGCAACCATCTATGAGAAGTACGGACGTCGAAAGTAAGGAGGATGATGATGATGCGTATTTCGAATGATGGGATGATGATCTCTAACGATGATGATGATGGAGAGGAAAACGGGGAGAATTGTGTGGGTGTGAACCAAAACAGTAATCAAACACCGTAGGAGGGCACGGGGCTTCAAACGCCTGCTGACCACGAACCAGAGGTTCGCGAGGCACCGGAACAAAATCAAGAAAAAGTTTCGGTGGGCTTATATGAAACAGGTGAGGTGAATAGGGAGTCAGCGACATCTCCTATGGTGGCGGATCAACAAGTTAACAAAAACGGTGAACTGGGAAATCCGAATGGGCACGCATCTTTTCTATTAAAATCACCGGGTTTTGAAAATGTTTTTGTCAAAACAAAACTAACGGCCACTGAAGGGAAAAATGATTCGGAGAACTCATGTGTCTCAAACGGTTACATGAAAAGAAATGTTAAACGGGTGTCTCTAATAGACGATTTAAACAGATACATAGATATTGGCCTAGCTATTGGTCATGATATGAATGGGTGTAAAATCTCTCTTGAACGTATGATAAGCAGTATGGGGGAAGATAGGTGTCATTAATGAATATTATGTCCATTAATGCTTGTGGTATTGGAGATGGTATAAAGAGAAAGCGGATCGAAGTCTTATGTAATAAATACAAGATTTCTTTTTTGGGCGTTCAAGAGACTAGAGTCTCTAAGGTGGATTGGTTTATGGTAAAGCAGTTGTGGGCAAATATGTCGTTTGATTTGGCATTGAGTAGTGCGGTGGGCACTTCGGGTGGTATTATTTCTATTTGGGATCCGTCTTTATTCACTAGTTGTCGCATTGTTAGTCTTCAAAATGTTTTGTTCGTTCATGGGGAATGGAAGATTAATAATCTTAAATGTATTATGGGGAACGTGTATGCCCCTCAAAGTGTTGTTGATAAAAGAAGATTATGGGAAGTAATTGTGAATTATATGCACGATAACGAAGGCAACTATATTATTTTCGGTGATTTTAATGTGGTTAGGGAAGAAGGGGAGAGATGGGGTTGCTGTTTGATTGACAGGGAAATTGTTGATTTTAATGGGTTCGTCGATTCAGCAAGTCTTGTTGAAGTCCCAATGGGTGGCTCCACCTATACAAGATTAAGCTCGGATGGGAGAAAAATGAGTAAACTTGACCGATTTTTTTGTTACGGAAGGGGTGTTTGAGGTGTGTGTGGATATCACGACAAACGTGATGACATATATTGTTTCGGATCATAGACCGATTGTGTTGTCTTAGCAATTGGTTGATTATGGTCCACGTGTGTTTCGGTTCTTTAACTCGTGGATGGATGAGGATTCCTTTGAAGAGATAGTTAAATCATCATGGGCGGTTAATGTGGAGGGTGTTTCAAACAGTCATTGTATAATCTTCAAAGACAAATTAAAACTCCTTAAAGAGAATTGTAGAGTTTGGTGGCGGAAAAATAACGTTGAGCAACTAGAAGACCGGAAAAAGTTGCGTGAGAAAGTGACCAATATTGAGGCAAAAATGGACGAATTTATGGTGACAGACGAGGAGCTCGCTGAAAGGCAATCTGCTAAACTTTCTCTATATAAATTAGATGTTAAATAATGGAAAGACTTATCTCAAAAAGCTAAGGTTAAATGGTCCATTGAAGGTGACGAATATACAAAGTATTTCACGGGATCATTAATAGTAAGAGAAGACATTCCATGATACGAGGTGTGAAGCAGGATGGTAATTGGATTACAAATTCGTCTGAAGTTAAAGAAGTGTTTTTTTAACTATTATTTTAATAAGTTCAAAAGTACTCCGGTCATTAGAGTGGCGAGGCGAAGCGAAAATTTCAAGAGCCTGTCTCAACAGCACTCGGACTTGCTCTCGGGTCCGGTCACCATGGCCGAGGTCAAAACGACGGTGTGGAGTTGCGGTAACGATAAAGCTCTGGGTCCTGACGGTTTTACTTTTGCCTTTATTAAAATTTTTTGGGAATTGTTAAAATTAGATATTTCTAATTTTGTTGTTGAGTTTTTTGAGACAGGTTTCCTCCCGACGGGGTGCAATTCATCGTTTATAGCGTTAATTCCTAAGGTGGTTAACCCGCTCGCGGTGAACGATTGTGGACCAATCAGTCTCATTGGTGTGCAATTCAAAATCATAGTAAATTGTTTGCGCTAAGGCTTGCTTTGGTGGTGGATTCGGTGGTAAGTCATGAGCAAACGGCGTTTGTCAAAGGGCGGCAAATATTGGACGGTCCCATGATCGTGAACGAGATTATAGCTTGGTACAAAAAGAAGAAGAAAAGTGCTATGGTGTTAAAGATAGACTTTGAGAAGGCGTATGAATCTATTAGCTGGGAATTTTTAGATCAGATGATGGAATTTATGCACTTCCCGGTTGTATGTCGGAAGTGGATAGCTGCCATTTTACGATCTTCGCGAGCCTCGGTTATTATAAATAGGAATGTTTCCAAGGAATTCAAACTTGAAAGAGGGCTCAGACAGGGTGATCCACTATCACCTTTTCTTTTTATTATTGCCATGGAAGGTCTTCATGTGGCCATGGAAGATGCCACTTCTCAGCATTTTTTTTAAAGGAGTAATGGTAAAGGATGATTTATTGTCTATTTCACATCTTTTTTATGCTGACGATGCTATTTTTTTGGGCGAGTGGTCTTTAAACAATTTGCAACAGCTCCTCATAATTTTGCATTATTTTCATATGGCGTCGGGTTTGAAATTAAACTTGCACAAATCAAATTTATACGGGATTGGTGTTTCGGATGGGGAAGTATCAAATGGCGGCTATGATCGGTGTTGGTAATGGTAAGCTTCCTTTTACCTACCTAGGGCTCCCGGTGGGGGCAAGTATGTCTAGATCAAAGAACTGGGATATGTATTATACGTTAATATTGTAGGATTTACTGTATTTATTGTATTTTATTATTTCCTTTTACCTCCTACATAATTATAGGAGTGATTGATGTATTATCTCATATATATAGAATATCCTACACACTCATAAAGTGTGGTCTTGACCAATATTGAATATATGGTATCAGAGCAAGGTTCACCCGTTGTTGGTCAAACGGCCACACGGACCCCACGTAACCCATAAATATCCACGTGTTAGGCGCGAAAAAAAAATGACGCCACACGTGAGGGGGCGTGTTGAGATGTCCCACATTGGACAAAAGATGAACCGGTAATGTGCTTATAAGGGTCCTGGGCTACTCCTCTTACAACCAATTGGTTTTAAGATGGAACCCCACAAACTGATATGGTATCAGCCAATCTTCCCCTATTCTCTCGATTTTTTCCTTCTTTATTCCATCTTCTTCTCTAGACGCTCCCTGCAACTCTAAACTCTCTTCCATGGCAGGTGGCTCTCCTTCAACCCCTGCTACTACTGATTCTCTTTTTTCAATGAACACGTTACTACACATGATGACTATAAAGCTTTCTTCTTCCAACTATCTTCTTTGGAGGAACAATATGCTACCGGTTTTTACATATCAAAAGCTGTTGGGCCACATAAACGGTACTACAGTCTCTCCCCCGGCCACCACTGTTGTTGACTCTGCCACTGTTCCAAACCCCGAGTTCTTAACTTGGATGGAAACGGACCAGCGGGCAGTTATTCTTCTACAGTCCTCGCTTACCGAAGAAGCCGCAGCTGAGGTTCTTGGCCTTCAAACTGCTCAACAAATATGGGCAGCCCTTGAACATGCTTATAGCAATGCTTCCGTCGAGCGTATTCACTCGCTCCGCGATTCCCTCCGACAATTGTCCAAAGGAACTTCAACTGTTACGGAATTTTCCCGTAAGTTTAAAGCTATATGTGATCAATTATCCGCCATCGGTCATCCCGTGGTAGATATCGACAAGCTTCATTGGTTTTTGTGTGGCTTGGGACCGTCCTACGAAACTTTTTCTACTGCTATTAGGGCCACAAAACCGGCTCCTAAATTTAGCGATCTCATCTCGCAAGCCGAAAGTCACGAGCTTTTCTTACTCTCGTTGCACGGTCCATCCACCCCTACTGCTGCCTTCAACGCCCAACAAACCCCACACTATTCTAATCGGGGTCGATCCAACAGCTTTCGTGGTACAAATACAAGAGGAAAAGGTCGTGGTAACAGTCGTAGACCTCCCCATTGTCAACTTTGTCGTACAACTGGACATTATGCCTCTTCTTGTCCGAATCTTGGTAATTATGCAACTCAAGTTTTATCATCCGATGAGTCCTTAGCAAAAGCCTTTCATGCTCAATGTCACGTCTCTAATAATGCTCCCGATTGGCATGTTGATTCGGGTGCCACAGATCATATGACATCATCTTGTGACAATTTGCATCAAACGGCTCCCTACAAAGGTAGTTCTCAAGTACTCTTTGGAAATGGTAAATCTTTATCTATTACTCATACGGGTCTATCTCACATTAATAAGGGTATTTCTTTACGTAATGTTCTTGTTATTCCCAATCTTACCAAGAAATTGCTTTCCGTTAGCAAACTAACCACTGACCATCCTGTTGATGTTTTATTTTCTCAACCATTTTTTAATATTCAGGATCGGACAACCAAAAAGGTCCTTGCTAGTGGTAAATGTGAAAATGGGCTTTATGTGCTTAAAGATGACCATCAAGCTTTTGTTGCAACCAAAACTACAAAAAAGGCGTCTTATGAATTATGGCATACCCGTTTGGGTCATGTCTCTTTTGATGTTATTTCCACTTTGAATAAGTTAGGTTTATTATCCGTTTCTTCATTGTTACCTAAACCTATTATTTGCTCTTCTTGTGAACTAGCTAAAAGTAAACGTTTACCTTTTGATAAAAATTTTACTCGATCCTCACATCCTTTAGATTTAATTCATTGTGATTTATGGGGACCTTCACCAATTTGTTCAAAGGATGGTTACCGTTATTACGTTATTTTTGTTGATGATCATTCACGGTTCACATGGTTTTACCCTTTAAAAACAAAAAATGGTTTTTATGCGGTTTTATCAACTTTTATTAACCTTGTTCAAACAATGTGCTCACGAAAAATAAAAACTTTTCAAAGTGATGGCGGCTCGGAATTTGTAAATCATACCGTTCGGAAAATTTTTGACGATAACGGTACACTACATCGGTTTTCTTGTCCATATACTCCTCAACAAAATGGACGAGTTGAACGGAAACATCGTCATATTGTGGAAACCGGTTTAGCTATGCTTTTTAATGCAAGCATTCCGGCCTCATATTGGGTCGATGCTTTTTCATCGGCTACATTCATTATAAACCGTGTTCCCACACCAATATTGGATCAAAAATCTCCGTTTCAACTACTTTTTAATCAAATTCCACATTATGGTAATTTAAGAGCTTATGGTTGTCAAGTTTTCCCATATTTGAGAGATTACTCTCCTCACAAGCTTGCTCCAAGAAGTATTTCGTGCATATTTATTGGTTATAGTACCCAACATAAAGGGTACCGATGCCTTGATCCTAGCACCTCTCGAATTTATATTACCCGGCATGCTCGCTTTAATGAAACAATTTTTCCGTTCAGTGGCGATTCTCAAACTACAAACATTCGAAACTTGGAACTAAGTACCTTCTTACATGATATACCACCCACACCAAATATAAATTCCACACCCCAAGAGATATCAGTTTCGGCACCAGCTCAAAATCCTCAAAACCAAACTACCCAATGCACTCTTTGTAAATTAAATCCACAACCACCCTATATCCCACCAACGGCCCAACACACTAATTCTCCACCCTTGGCCCAATCACCTATCATAACCCAAAACCCTTTACTGGATACACTTCCCCAACCCAATCAATCTTTCATACCCGATCCAACACCACCCGAACAGAACCCAACCACCAACACCGAGCCTCCAACACACCCTCTGCTCAACACCACTCAAAATATCGAGCCTCCAACACCACCCGAACCTAATCTTACATCCGCCACATCTACCGTCTCACCCATAAACACATCCGAGCCTACCCCCACTCAACCTCAACCAAATAACTCATCATCTCATCATATGCAAACTCGGTCCAAATCGGGTATTACCAAAACAAAACACATTGCCGACTTTGCTTCTTTAACAACTGATCCTCTTCATATTGCTTTAACCGCCGAACTTGAACCTCGATCTTTTAAGAGTGCCTCCAAAAATTCAAAATGGGTTGATGCAATGCATGAAGAGCTAAAAGCTCTTCGCGATAATCAAACTTGGACGTTGGTTCCACGTCCCACCCGCACCAATGTCGTTGGGTCTAAATGGGTATATCGTGTCAAATATAAATCGGATGGTAGTATTGAACGTTTCAAAGCTCGTCTCGTGGCTCAAGGTTATACACAAATTCCGGGACTAGATTTTTCTCACACATTTAGTCCCGTTGTCAAAGCAACCACGGTACGCACGGTTCTCTCTCTAGCCGTTCTTCATAAATGGAAGTTGCATCAACTTGATGTCAAAAATGCATTTCTAAATGGTAACTTAAATGAAACGGTTTTCATGGAGCAACCACCGGGCTTTATAGATCCCAAACATCCCACACATGTTTGCAAACTATCTAAAGCTCTTTATGGATTAAAACAAGCTCCACGTGCTTGGTTCCATCGGTTAAGCACGTTTCTTTTATCATATGGTTTTACGTGTAGTCGGGCCGACACGTCTCTATTTATTTACACCGGTGCTTCATGTATTATGTATCTCTTGGTCTATGTTGACGATCTCATTCTCACCGGAAATAATGAAAACCAAATCAACTCATTTATCTCGGCACTTAATGGAGAATTTGCAATAAAAGATCTTGGAGATTTAAATTATTTTTTGGGCCTTGAAGTAGTTCATACAAACGATGGGATTTTCTTAACTCAATCTAAATACGCTACCGATATACTACAACGGGCACAACTTTTTGATGTCAAACCGGTTCATACTCCACTTTCTCCACACATCTCCTTTACTAAGGATGGGGTTCCATATTCTGACCCAACTTTTTATCGATCTCTAGTTGGTGCCCTACAATATTTAACAATCACTAGACCGGATTTGTCATATGCGGTTAATCAAGTATCTCAATTCTTACAAGCTCCCACTATTGATCATTTTCAATCGGTCAAGCGTATTCTTCGATATGTCAAAGGCACCATCTCTTATGGCCTCACTTACAAGTGCCCCACAAACTATAACATTCTTGGCTACTCGGATGCGGATTGGGCTCGCTGCCTAGACACACGTCGTTCTACCTATGGTTACTCGATTTATTTAGGTGGAAATCTTATTTCTTGGAGTGCTAAGAAACAACCAACAATTTCTAGATCAAGTTGTGAATCCGAATATCGGGCAATGGCAAACACCGCGGCTGAAATTGTGTGGATTACTCACTTACTTCGCGAGCTACATGCTTTACCACCGGATCGCCCAACACTTCTTTGTGACAACAAAAGTGCTTTATTCATGACTCAAAATCCCGTCTCTCACAAACGAGCTAAGCACATTGACTTGGATTATCACTTTATTCGGGAACTTGTCAACTCAAATAAACTGGTCACAAAATTTGTTCCAACCAATCTTCAAGTGGCCGACATCTTCACCAAAAGTCTACCTCAAGCACAATTTGAGACCTTCCGCTCAATGCTTCGTTTAGGTCCGCCACCGTTTCGATTGAAGGGGGATATTATACGTTAATATTGTAGGATTTACTGTATTTATTGTATTTTATTATTTCCTTTTACCTCCTACATAATTATAGGAGTGATTGATGTATTATCTCACATATATAGAATATCCTACACACTCATAAAGTGTGGTCTTGACCAATATTGAATATAATATGTTGATTGATCGATTTAATAATAAGTTGTCTTGTTGGAAAGTGAAGACTTTGTCGGTAGGCGGAAGATCTTTGTTATTAAAGACGGTGTTGGGTGGTGCCGGCATTTATTATATGTCTTTATTTATCATGCCTAAGGTGGTTGCTAATACTCTAGAAAAACTAAGATCTACGTTCTTTTGGGGTGGAACCGAAAATAAAAGAAAAATTCATTGGGTTAATTGGGAGATGGTTTTAAACTCACGTGAAAACGGAGGTCTTGATATTGGTAGTCTTTATGCGTTTAATATTGCGCTCGTTTTAAAGTGGGTATAGAGATTTGTGAATAGTGAGAATATGTCGTGGTCGAAGGTTGTTAGATCGATTTATGGTCATAACGGGGCGCTAGATTTAGTACGTTTGAATCGGTTTGGGCCAACTCCATAGGCGCAAATCTTGAAGATGATTAGCAGATTTAAATCGAAATGCGTGGACCTGTTATCTCACCTTAAAAAACAAGTGGGTAATGGCCATTTGACTCGGTTTTGGAAGGAAAGATGGATATGTACGTCTTCTTTGGAGTCGGCCTTCCCAAGGTTGTTTATGCTTGATAATAATAAAGAGTGTATGGTGGCGGATCGGTTTCAAAACAACTCGCTTGTGTGGGATTGGCGTCGTCAAATCCGGGGTGCCCGAGAGGAGGAACAAGTTCAAGAACTAGTTCGGACTATTGATGGTGTCTCGCTATCCACTGATCCCGATAGGTGGAGGTGGGATTTAGGGACAGACGGAAGTTATGAAGTAAAAAGTACAAGACGATGGCTTGATAACTTAATTTTGCCAATGTTTATTATTCATACGAGGTGGTGTTCGTTGGTTCCCCGGAAAGTGAATATCCTTTTTTGGAAGGTAAATATTAATCGGGTGCCTACTAAAGTCAATTTATCGGTGAGGGGCATTGAGTTTGATGATTTTAAATGTGTGATGTGAGTGGATGGGATTGATGATACGGATCACCTGTTTTGGAATTGTGAAGTCTCCAAAGGTGTTTGGCGGGCTATTGGAAATTGGTTACAGGTTATTGACACTAATGCCGAAGATTTGGATGACTTTTTTAATCTTTTAGATTCTAGTCCCATTAGCGTAAAATCGAAGAAGATTGTAGAGGCGGTGGCTTTCATGACGATTTGGATGTTTTGAAGACATAGGAATGCGCTCACGTTTAATAGTGGTGAAACCCATAGAAGCATTCTTGTTGATTCTATCAAGGAAGTAGCGTATCTTTGGATTTGTAATCGTCGTGTCAAGTATAAAGTTAGTTGTCCTGAATGACTTATTCTTCCATGTAATTAACTTTCTTGTTTTGTGTACTTCTAGCTTTTAGCTAGTTTTTTAATGAAAGCTGTTTCCAAAAAAATTACAAAAATCAACTAATGTAAACTAGCCGATCAAAACCACCATCACTTTGGATATACACATGAATTGAATTATTAGAAAAAGAGTTCAATTGATACGATCGATTTAGGAGTGAGCATTTGGACCGAAAAAACCGAACCGAACCAAAAACCAACCGAAACCGATAACATGTTATCGGTTCGGTTTCGGTTTTGAAAATTCATCGTTATCGGTTATCGGTTCTATCGGTTCGGTTTGGTTCGGTTCGGTTCGGTTTTCGGAAAAAGATGAACATTTGGCCTAAAATAACCGAACCGAAACCGAACCGAAACCTATAACATGTTATCGGTTCGGTTTTGAAAATTCATCGTTATCGGTTATCGGTTCTATCGGTTCGGTTCGGTTTTGGCCCGATAATCACCCCTGGATCGATTACACAACCATGACCAATTTCAAGTTTAACATATTCGATTACACAACAAATTAAAAAGATAAACATCAACAAAATAGATATGCAATTCATAAAAAATGATGCATTGTGATTTTCGTTCATATACTACTTCTCGTTACCCACTTTATTGCAATGAAATCTAATGAAAAATTTAATTGTCATTTTTGCTTCACATAAACATATGTTTAATTCTCATATGGTGTAGTCGGCGGTTCATAGGGTGCTTGATTTACGCAGGTGTTTTGTTGGATTTTGATAGGCTAGGCCGCTAGGGCTTGAATTTTGAAGGGGTTTTATTCACTGATTTACAGGGCCGTCTCAAGATAATTTGGGGCCCGGGGTGAAATATAAAATGGGGCCCTTTACATCAATAGACTTTTATTTTGGGTTAAGTTTGGGTGTTTCTAGGAAGGTATGATTTTTTTGGGTAATACATAAAGAACTACTAAATAGGGGCCCTTTGGCGTGTGGGGGTCTAGGGCGGTCGCCCAGCTTGCCCAGCCTATTGAGCTGGCCCTGCTGGTTTAATTATTACCAAACTAAGGCTTAAATCTAAATACATAACCATATTCAAGCCTTTTCAAGTTATGATTCCTATGATCACGATTTAGGATCAATCGAGTTTGTGCAGAATGCGGGAAATGAATATGATATCGCTAACAAACAGGGAGTGTATAGAGCTTAAATAAGAGAATTGGAAATGACGTATTCCAAAAAAAGAGCAATATATATGTTTCACCTTGTTAATAACTTACCTACATAATTCTTTCATAAAATATTCTAATTAGCTAAGTGATGCAAAAACATAAGAAAATTATATTGATTACTACTAAATATTCTTATTGCATTCTTATATTTGTAGAATAATTGACATGTTAAATATAGCCACTAATATAGTTTCTTAATCTTATTATTTAATTTAAATATTTGTATTGATCTAATGAATAGAAAAATAATATTATGCGGAGTTAAATAAATGTATCTGAAATGAAAGTTGTGAGGAGACCAAATGGGTTATAGAGTAGCAAGTGAAATAGGAAGGTTGATAGTGCATGCAGAAATTGTTGCGGTTGGTTTATTCAAAGCAAAGGAATCTCATGGGGAAGATAAAAAGTGAGAAACAGGAGCAGTAGAGAAGCGCGCGAAGTGGTGGGGGGCGGGCGAGAATATCACGGCCCACCGTCGCCACCACCATCAATCTCACTCACACGTCCCTTTCACCACCGAGTCAAAGGTTTCTCTTTCTCCACCCGCCACCACATAATCTCTTAAAATACGTTCCGGACTGCACGCGAGGTCAGGCACCTCAACTCTTTAATATACGTACATATATCTTCTTTCTTTATTTTACTACCTTCTTTTCTTCCTCATGTTTCTTTATATTCCATCCATATCTTACAATATTCATTTTTATGTTGGATTAATACCAGAGGAAATTATGCGGATGGTCCTTTAAGTTTGTAGCAAATTTTACCAATGATCGTTTAGTTTCAAAAATTACACCGATGGTCCTTAATTCTGAAAGGTTTTTCACCGATGATCTTTTACACTAACTGACGTTAATTTTTTCTGTTGACTTACCCCATGTGCAATGCACATGAGGGTAAAAAAGTTATTTTTCATTTCTTTTCTTTTTATTCTTAAACTAAAAACTTCTATTTAAGATAAAAAAATTAATTTAAGAATGAAAAGAAATTAAAAATGACTTTTTTACCCTCATGTGTATTGCACATGGGGTAAGTTAACACATAAAATTACTGTCAGTTAGTGTAAAGGACCATCGCTGAAAAACTTTTCAGAATTAAGGACCATCAGTGTAATTTTTGAAACTAAAGGACCATTGGTGAAATTTGCTATAAACTTAAAGGACCATCCGCATAATTAACTCTTAATACTATCAAAATTAACATATTTTTATCTTGTCGTCAAAAAGTCCTTAAATTAACTTCGTTTTTTCTTAGTGTAAAATTCACCTTTCTATTCAATTTAATATGCAATCACACCCACATTCAATTAAGAATGTAAATTATTTCATACCAGGTTACAAGGTTTTGTCTCAAGCCTTAATCATTTGATTACTCAATCAATTAGGAATAAACACCATTCACGATATTCTCAAATTAAACACAAAACTCAATAATCAAACCATATAACTTTTTGTTTTGAACGGCAACAGGGGATAGAGAGGAGGGAGCTTCAGCAAATTAAGTCATTAGAATTCAATGTTCATCAACTATGGTTCATCAAAAAATTAATTTAAGCAAATACGAGAGAAGACTAACCCATGATGAGGGTTTCAACCTTGGAAAAATTGGTTAAAGAAGAATTGCCCATTGTTCTGAAATTGATAAACTGTTAAACAAAAGAGCATGTTTAGTGTATTCGGAAAAAATAAATATAATTATATAATTATATTGACTGTATATATATTTCTCATCTTTCTTACTAATCGTATATCTATTTAGTTAACTTCTTTTTCTACATGTTAATTCCATTTTTAGTTATCTAGAATTTGAAGTTTGATTAGAGACAAAACAAAACATTATAATTATTGACTAGACGGTGATCCCAATATTATTGACGACTATTATAGATAGATGCAAGATAAAGACAATTGTGAAATCCAAGGAAAATCTCACTTGCTTATATCTCCCTAGTTCCTCCTATTGTAATTGAATAACCACTATTTATTACTTCCACCGTCCCCTAAATAAAGTTTTCATTTCTCTTATACACAACTTTTTAGGAGATAGTTAGTGATAGGGTATTTGGTATTACTTTTGATTAAAATATAATGTTTGATGGGAGAGAAAAAGTGTTTTAGGAGATAGTTAGTGGTGAAAGTATTGACAATAATATTATTATATTAAGTGGGCCTCTTAAGTTTGAGAAATGAGAACTTTATTTAGGGATAAAACTTGAAGGAGAAATGAGAACTTTATTTAGGAACGAAGGGAGTAAATAACTAATGTAACAAATATAATGATATATCAGTTGATTTTTTATTTAATTTTTGAACGGCAAAGGGGAATCACATGAAAGAGTTTCATCAAAGACTAACGAGAAGCTAGCATGAAGTTACAATACAAGAGGTTCAATGGTTTAAAAATTCAATAATACATAAACCAAAGAAAATAAAAATAAATTAAAAATATTAATTAACACAAAATATTGTAATTAGTACATTAAAGTAATTAAAATAATTAGTTGAATGATGCTAAAGCGGGACATTTGGTGGGAAAAAAATTTATAATGACATGTTAATAATTAGAAAGTTAATATATATGACCAACTATTTTCATATTATACAGATAAGCATTATGTTGATACGTAATAATATCTAAGTATTTTATATTAGCACACTTGATGTAAATAGCACAAATTAATTTGTAAAATTAAATGACAATGATAAATAAGTATTTCTCTTTTTTATTATACTTGTTCTTTTATTAGATTTTACACTTAGGCCGCTCGGTACGTGCCAACGCCGGTGTGGCGTGGGGATGATGTGGCCTAGCCACGGCGTGGCGAAGAAGAAGAACCCCCCCCCCCCCCACACAACGGCGTGGGGGGTTGGTGTGGCGGAACTGGCGACTTCACAACGGGGGAGAACGAGCGTGGTTGCGAGAATATAGCCGTTGAACGGCTATATTTTGAGCCGTTGGAAATTTTAAAAAAAATTAATTATCTAATATAATTTATTTATTTCCTATATAAACACACTCAAAGCACTACCAAAACACTACCAAAACACACCACAACTCTACCAAAATACCCCAACTCACAAATAATGAATTATCTTGGTTCATCATCTGACGACGATGACACGTTTATGCTAACAATATACTCAGAACTCCTCGATGATATATCCTCCGATGATGAAAGTGAAGTCTTTGACACTAGAACCGCGAAGCTAAATAGAAATCGAGAAGCTGGACACGACATGCTATACATAGATTATTTTGCGGATGATCCTGTTTATGACGACAACAATTTCCAACGAAGGTTTCGTCTGTCCAGAAATTTATTTATGCGCATATGTACCGCATTAGAAAACATGTATCCTTTTTTTCAATTGAGATATGATGCTAGAGGTAGGCGGGAATTCACTGCTTTGCAAAAATGTACTGCAGCAATTCGATCTATGGCTTACGGGTCATCCCCTGATTCTTTTGACGAGTACCTACGCATGTCTGAAAGAACTGCTAGGGAAAGTATGTATAAATTTTCACAAGGGGTTTTGGAAATATTCGGACCTATTTATTTGCGAAAACCAACAGTAACCGATGTTCAAAAATTATATGAGGCACACGAAGAGAGACATGGTTTTCCTGGAATGCTTGGTAGCATTGATTGTATGCACTGGGATTGGAGGAACTGTCCACAATCGTGGAGAGGTGAGTACACCGGTGGACATCATGGAGTACCGTCGTTGATATTAGAAGCTGTTGCTTCCCAAGATTTATGATTTTGGCATGCTTACTTTGGGGTTGCGGGTTCTAATAATGATATTAACGTGCTTGATCAGTCACCAATATTCAACGACTTGTTATCAGGAAAGGCACCCGATGCCCCTTTTACCGTGAATGGCAATCCATATAGATTCGGTTATTTCCTTACTGATGGGATATACCCTCATCATGCGACGTTTGTCAAAGCCTACCGACATCCAGTTGATCCAAAAGAGGTCTTGTTTACCAAAAAACAAGAATCCGCACGTAAGGATGTGGAACGGGCTTTTGGAGTTTTAAAGTCGAAGTGGCACATTGTCAAAAACGCGGCCCGTTCATATGACCTTGAAAATTAAGATATATTTTGTATGTATGTGTTGTAATGCATAATATGGTTGTCGAAGATAATGGTCGGATGATTTCTCCATATGTGCCGGACGGTCCCCGACATGCTTTGTATGTACCGGGAAGTGCAGAGTATTTGCACACGGTTGTCGACATTCGAGACGAAACAACACACGAACGAGTTCAACGGGACTTGACGGACCATCTCTACAACAACGTACATACCGACGATGAAGACGATGAAGAGTAATAATTTATTTTAATTATTATAATTTTTAATTTAATGTTTAATTTCTAGTATTTTAATGTTTAATTTCTAGTATTTTCATTTTAATTTAAAGTATTGTCATTTTAATTTTATTTAATGTAATTTTAAATTATATAAAATATTAGTTGTGTGAAAAATAAATGGAAATGAAATGATGAGATGGAAAATAAAATGATGTGGTGTGGTGTGGTGGGTATTTCCACCAAATGATGTGGTGTGGTGGTGATTGCTGAGGTGGCGATGATGTGGCAGAAAAAGGCACCACCACATGTGGTGCCCATACCCTGGAACCTTAGAAACAAGCAAAACACCACCCCTCGCGCGGACGGCCACAATTATGGATTCATGGTTGATTATGGACTGTGGCAGACTTTTTTCACCACGTTTGGTGGGTGTCTTCTATATTTTTGATAGGTGTAGTAATTTCTTTTAAAATGACATAAAATAATTGTTTAAGTGATATTTAATATGTTAATAGAGTTGTGTTTAAAGAGATCTATTATTTTCACGAAATCTCGAGAAACAAAACCATTGATCAATAAGATCTAATGGTCAAGATTAATCACATATTTTATATATTAAGGGGTATTTTAATAATTTTAAAAATAAAAAATAAAAATATTTTTTTATTTTTTATTTTTTTTATTATGAGGGGTATTTTGGTCATTTGGCACTTAATTTTTTTTTTGCTTTTTGATTTTTGATTCTAATTTTTTTTATTTTTTTATTATTATTAAAAAAATAATATTTATTTGATAATTACGTGTATGACTAAATTACATGTGATTCTAGTGTAAAATCACATGTGATTGTATATTTAATCACATGTGATTGTATATTTAATCACATTTGATGTTTTAGCTCAATCGCATGTGATTCAGAATGCAATCACATGTGATTCACAAAGCGATTCATGTGATTTACTATGCAATCACATGTGATTCACTATGCAATCACATTATGTGTATTAGTGAAAAATTAATAATTTTTAAAAAAATATTAAAAAAATAATTTAAAAATGTTTTTTTTAAAATAAAAATTTTAAAATAAAAAATAAAAAAAATATTTTTTTCAAAATGACCAAAATACTCCTCAATTAAATATTTAAAAAATCAAAAATCAAAAAAATTTAAGTACCAAATGACCAAAATACCCCTTTATGTATAAAATATATGATTAATCTTGACCGTTATTAATAAATGATTAAGATTTATTTCTCGAAACTTTACAAAAATAATAGACCCTTTTTGAACATTTTTCTATGTCAATAATCTTATTCTGTACAAGCCTTATAGAGTCGCAAGAGTTATATGGCAAAATTTAAGGCACAAGTTCCGCGGGGTTGAGACTTGAGAGTTTGTTTGGAATATCATAACTTAACACGTGGTTGCTATGTACATGTAATCATTCTTCAAACAATTACAATTATGCTCATCAACACCCTTTTTCCGGTGAATCCATTATCAAAATTAACCACAGTCTTTACCGAATTTTGAGTAGGGAAGGTATAAAATTTTCTACTAAACTTTTTTATCAATTTTTTTTCTTAATATGGGGGTGGCCTATCAAGTGGTAGCCATACACCCCCTTATTTGTACTTGGATACACCCTTGCTTTTTCCTATATAATTTTTATAACAATATATCAAATATAGGGTTTTTGTTAATGACAGCCCTTAGGCTGTTTATAACATGCATGAAATGATCGTACATTAATTGATAGAGTAGTTTTCATAAAATTCAGAAACGGCTTTTATGTTAGTTTTACCTTGTTATCAACAGCCCTAAAGACTATTTTCCTAAAATTAAGGTGCTGTTTGGTTCGCTGGAATGTTTCTGGTGGAATTGGAATCTAGAAAGGAATTGGAATTGTCAGGAATTGGATTCCAACTCCATATCCTGTTTGGTTGGCACCAAACAAAATTGGAATTTAATTCAATAGTCTGTTTGGTTGGCAGGAAATGGAATTGGAATGCTGTAAAATGACGAATTTGCCCTTAATATGTTTTTTTGCTTAAATTTATTTTTTTATTTATAAATTATATGTAAACATATTTTATATTATATATATTATAAAAAATAGTAAACTTTCATTTTAATGATCGACCATGCTAATAAACATCATAATTTTAAACCATTCTAATATGCATATAAATAGCATTACCAAAAAGGATAACAATATTTCGATACATCCTAATCGAAGTTAACAAAAACTTCTAGAATTTTAAAACATCCAAAATATCAACCAAAAAGCATACCAATCTTTCGATACATCCCGATCGAAGTTAGCAAAAACTTTTAAACATCCAAAATATCAACCAACGTCCTAAAACATCCGAATTTTAGATATTATCCTTCCAGAATGAATTTGACCCAAGCCTCTCTGTCGCCTTCTTCAAATTGCCAAAAGTTTTGTACATTTATAGGATCACTTCTTATTTTGGTTAAAGCTCTAAACTTCTCAACTTGAGTTAGTGAATTCATCTTTAGTATCTCTGGAAGGATCTTATCACCCAATTCAATGATCTTCATGTCAAATGTAATACCTTGACTCAAGTTCTTCGATATTTCTTTGAGACTTTCGGTAATCAAGCCAACTGCATTGTTGATCCCATCGTCACTTCGACTTTTCCTCTTCTTAGAACGAACACTTGGTGAAGTTTCGTCACGTTGCACGGCTGTATTGCGGCTGGCCTCGTCCGACTCGACAACATCATCATCTGACTCTTGCATTTCTTCTTCTAACATCACCTCTTCTTCAATCTCAACAAAATCTCTAGCTTTATTTCCTTGAGCTCGGTCTTTTCCAAAAACAATGCATAGCTCTTCATAATAAGGAAATGTCTTGTTTTTCCATCTAGTAGCTTCTTTATGAACCTATAAATATATGAACAGTATATATAAAAACTCAAAAGAAAAATTGTATAAAAATTATAACACTTACTTGGAGGTACGCCTCCCAAACTGGATCCTCAGCAGTAACACAATGCTTTTCGGAGTCAAAGCCAAACCCGCTAGTGTTTGAACCATTTACCATATCGTAGACACATTGCCAATCTTTCTTCATGGTTTTCATCTTTGACTCAATATGTGGCTTACCTAAAATACCTGCGTTCGGGAGTATTTGTTTCAGTGCTTGCTCAAGGTGGAGCAAATAACCAGATTTAAAACCATTATCCGGTTTAAATCCCCCGCCATTTGTCATATTCACCATCGCCTCAACTAGTCTCGCCTCTTCATTAGTTGTCCATGGCCTATAATTTCTTATTTGAGTTGTCATACCTACAAAAGCAGTATAAAAGACAATTTAAGTGACAACTTAAAATCGAAACTATTATAAAAATTGAAATGGAATTGTAGTAGCTTAAAATTGAAATTGTAGCATATGACAGTAGCTTAATTTCAAAAACTATAACTTGAAATTAAATGTTTCACAGTAGAATTTAGTTTAAGTAGTTCACAAAGAAAATTAATGAATCGCTAAGGCTACGTTTGGTTACGGAAAACGGTTTTCATTTTCTATGAAAAGTTTTCTAGAGAAAAGAAATGGTTTTCATTTACGGTTTTTCATGAAATTTTTTGAAAACGTGTTTGGTTCAAAACATTGAGTTTTCATTTTCCAATTTTGGAAAATCAGAAAACTTGTTTGGTTGTATATTTTCCACATGTTTTCATTTTCTATTTCTAGTTATTTTAAACAATATAATATACTTTAAAATACCATATACAATATATTTGCTCTTTCATCAACCCACCTTCCACATCTACACCCACCCACCCCACACCCTACAACCGACACCCACCAACCCCCAACCAAACCCCCCCCCAACCCATACCACCACCCCCCTAACCACCATATTTATCGTCGGGCTACATTGTTATTTCAATAAAAAAGATCAACTAAAATAGACAATCTTTTGTATACTTGCAACACGTTACCTGTTTCCATTAGCAAATTTAAGGTAAAAACGTATGTAATAAGATTCGATTCAAATGACAGTGAATATATGCCATTATGCAATCTTTTTGTTGTCAACTTCTTCATTCCTTAATATGCTTGAACATATCCAACTCATTTGTTTGCATTTGATAGTTTATTATATTCGTATCCAATTGCATGACATATTAATATAATATTTTTGTGTTGGTATATGAAAGCAACAAAGTAAAAATGTAGATAACCACTTGCAATTAATTTTAAGTTCATGAAGCCTATTGTATTGGCTATTTTAATTTTGATTGTCTCCTCCCGTCACTATTAAGTGAGGCAAACATGTAGTAATGATATCAAGATTGCAAACGTCTTTGACGACGTTGCAAGTATTTTGCCCATAACATATCAGCAATTGAATCTCTAACTTGAAGCATTTCATCTTGACGAGTCATATCCAAAGGAAACCCTTCTTGAACCACGTTTAAACCCTCTTCAGGGACTTTAATATTTTCATCACCAAAGGTGGTGAATAAAGTGTCTGCATATCTTCCATCCTTATGTAGTTATGCAATGCACTACATGCATGCGGAATTAACATTTGACGCCTTAACAGGTAGTTTCGTATATCTTTCAAAATGTGAAATCTTGTTTTAAGAACACCGAATTCCCGTTCTATGACATTCGAACAGATGAATGCATGAAATTGAGTAAGCAATTCCTAATATATGAGCTCGATTCACGGAAACTTTGCATAAGGATATAAACTAAATTGAGTATTGTAAGGATATGCATATAATTCCATAATAATTTACTTTGTCCAAAATAATTGATACGGCATAACCATATAATTGATTTTCTACTAAATAATTCCACCATTACAATTATTCAAGTTCAACGAGTGCTATGTTAATACTACATCCGTATCAAAATAAGTGATTCATTTAAAGAAACACAGTTTTTGAGAGAAAAGATTAAAAAATAGTTTCAAATAAGGTAAGTTTTAGAAGTGTATCAATTATTTTGATCCACCCCTAAATAGAAAGTGTATCACTTATTTAGATACGGAAGTAGTAATATTTTACTCAAATTTTTTATTACTTATTACAGAACAAAAAAATTTATAATTAATCCTTATAATATGTTGTTAACATAGTATAGGATTATTCAGCTATAAGTTATATACAAAATATGCATCAATTAAAAACCAGTTTAAAAAAGCTAATTTAATTCTAAATATTTCGGTCCACCGTTAAAATAATATAGTATAGAATTTTCAATAGCCTTTAATAAATAAAGATTTAAATCATTAAATTAATACGTAATTCCTTAATTATTTATATCAAAGATATTTTATTTGAGCATAGAATTATTTGAGTGTGTGTGAGTGTGTTTGTGTGTTGGAGATGAGGTGGGTGGAGTGAGGTGGATAGTGCGTATGTGTATATTTTAGAAAATTTTAGAAATAGAAAAATATGGAAAACAATAAAAACCACTTTTTAAAATTTTTCA
This sequence comes from Calendula officinalis, assembly GCA_963853835.1. Lineage (NCBI taxonomy): Eukaryota > Viridiplantae > Streptophyta > Magnoliopsida > Asterales > Asteraceae > Calendula > Calendula officinalis. The sequence continues at coordinate 11,498,366 of OY970822.1, read as the reverse complement.
AAATCCTTCACAAATTTGAAAAACAGAAAATTTTCATTTTCTTGGAAAATTTTGGAAAACTCATCGAAGCAAACGCGTTTTCCGAACTTTATGTTTTCTTTGAAAATTTTCCCGGAAAAGTGGAAAATTTTCCGTAACCAAACGGAGCCTAAGATATTACAATGAAAATCATGGATGTTCGTTACCATTTCTGTTCGTGGAATCACAGATAGATACAAGGGTATAAAGGTATTACCGAGAGGAAATGAACGATAGAGAGAATGAGGAAGAAAATTATTACCAAGAGGAAACGAGATATGGACGAGAGGTTGAACTAGCTTGTTTTCTGCCGGAGAAGATAAGGCTACCGGTTGTTGTTCCGCCGGAGAAGATACTGCTGCCGGTTGTTGTTCCGCCGGAGAAGATACTGCTACCGGTTGTTGTTCCGCCGGAGAAGATAATGCTACCGGTTGTTGTTCCGCCGGAGAAGATGAAGAGCAACCGTTGATGTGTCTCTTCCAGAGAAGAGATGAAAACCCGAGAGGCGCCTGATGTATCTGACGATTGAGTGTAGGGTTTTAAGGTTAAAAGATACAAGGGTATAAATGTAAAAAGGGCTTTCCCTTGAACATTGGATTTTAAATTCCATCCATATTAGACCGGAATTGCCTTTCCCTCAAACGGTGGAATGATTTTTTCATTTAGGATTCCAATTCCTTGCATTTGTGTGAACCAAACATTGGAATGTAATGGAATTGGATTCCAATTCCCCCAAATTCCATTACATTTCAGCGAACCAAACGCCCCTAATGGTATTTGTTAACCATTAATAAGCTCTATTTCTTACATCTATTAAATGTTTCCATATATATGGTAAATCTAGTTCATTTATTGATGTTAATTTCATATAGTTAGATTATCTTTTAACCTAAGGTTTCTACTCTAATGGTATTTGTGAAAAAAATAAGGTGTTGTTCATGACTCATAGGTAATGGGTTCAAGTCACGTCGTAGACAAATGGTGTGGTTTATTTCCCATAGGTGTAGGGTTTGAGAAAAGCATATTGTCCCTCGTAAATATTATGTCTAGACTCGAACCACTAATTTACTAACTGACCATTAAAAAAATGATAATCTCTTACAATAATATATAATTAATTTAACCATAAACTTCTGATAATACTCTTCCCTCAAAGGTATAATGTTAAAACTAGAATGCTTATTAGTAGTCAAGTAATTTTTTCAATTAGAAGAAATATACTTATTACATCTGTTCAAATAAGAAAGACGGGCTGGGCTGTCTTCACATTTTTATAGAGTTGAAGTGCATTTTTTTGAACAAAAACCTGATTTACTTTAATTTGTGCACAATGGGATTTTAAACTCATAATCTATATATTATGAGCTACACCTTACACCAATACTACTAGGCTATAAGCGTTAATCAAATTTACACAACGTAACTTTTAAAGTCAGAAGTCATTCTGAGTAATTCCATAATGTTCTATTATCTATAAAAATTCCAAATTTCTGGTTTTAAGTTTCATGAGTTGTATTTTAGGAAGTCCAAAGGATTTGTCTAGTCTCAAAGGATAAATCCTAGCCATTGAATCAAGATGGTCAAGATCAAATCCCCCACCTACAGCCACCGCCGGCCGCCGCCTCCGGCCGCCGTCCGCCGCCGACCGCCGCCGTCGCCCGTCACTGTCCGCCGCCGCCGGCCGCTGGTGGTCGGCGGCGGCGGTGGTGGTGGCTGACAGTGAAGGTGTTGGTGGTAATGGGGGTGGTGGTGGTATTGATGTATCGAAGCACATTTGTTTCACTAAAACACAGCATATTACTTCGAAGCACATGTGCTTCAGGTCACGAAGCACATGTGCTTCAAGTCACTAAAAACATGAGTTTCTAAACACATAAGAGAGCATACGAAGCACATGTGCTTGACGTTATGAAACACATGTGCTTCAGTACACAAGAAAAAAAATCAAAACAAGTGACGAAAAAATCATTATGAAGCACATGTGCTTCATAATGCCAAACACATGTGTTTTTGTTCCTGAACACATGTAACTTACAAGCAAGTCGTTTGTGTTTGAATCACGAATCACATGTGCTTGACGTTATGAAACACATGTGCTTCACTACACAAGAAAAAAAAGTCAAAACAAGTGACGAACATATCATTATGAAGCATATGTGCTTCATAAAGCCAATCACATGTGTTTTTGTTCCTGAACACATGTAACTTACAAACAAGTCATTTGTGTTTGAATCACGAAGCACATGTGCTTGACGTTATGAAACACATGTGCTTCACTACACAGAAAAAAATCAAAACAAGTGACGAACATATCATTATGAAGCACATGTGCTTCATAAAGCCAAGCACATGTGTTTTTGTTCCTGAACACATGTAACTTACAAACAAGTCATTTGTGTTTAAATCACGAAGCACATGTGCTTGACGTTATGAAACACATGTGCTTCACTACACAAGAAAAAAAATCAAAACAAGTGACAAACATATCATTATGAAGCACATGTGCTTCATAAAGCCAAGCACATGTGCTTCACTACAAAAAAAAAAAAATCAAAACAAGTGGCAAACATATCATTATGAAGCACATGTGCTTCATAAAGCCAAGCACATGTGTTTTTATTCCTGAACACATGTAACTTACAAGCAAGTCATTTGTGTTTGAATCACGAAGCACATGTGCTTCACTACACAGAAAAAAAATCCAAACAAGTGACGAACATATCATTATGAAGCACATGTGCTTCATAAAGCCAAACACATGTGTTTTTGTTCTGAACACATGTAACTTACAAGCAAATCATTTGTGTTTGAATCACGAAGCACATGTGCTTGACGTTATGAAACACATGTGCTTCACTACACAAGAAAAAAATCAAAACAAGTGACAAACATATCATTATGAAGCACACGTGCTTCATAAAGCCAAGCATATGTGTTTTTGTTTCTGAACACATGTAACTTACAAGCAATTCATTTGTCTTTAAATCACGAAGCAAATAAATGCTTAACGTTATGAAACACATGTGCTTCATTACTTGAAACACATGTGCTTGGCTGTACGTATACACTCCTTTATTTTCAAAACACATGTGTTTCAAACACATGTGCTTCCGACCACCACCACCGGTCACCACCGCCGGCGGCCGCCGTCTCCAGCCGCCAGAGAAGCACATGTGTTTGTAGTGGTGGTGGTTTGAATCTTGATCTTGACCATTGATTTTTCTTGATCCGATGACTAATAAATATCCCTTGAAACTAGATAAATTTAATGGATTACCTTGAACATTTCACTAAGTTTCATTATTTAAAATTCCGAGATTAATTTTGCTAATCTGTGTATGAAAAAACAGGGATATAGAACATTAGCTTTAAATTGATATTTGTACGCGAAAGATTTTCGACGAAAACTTTATCAGAATCTGTGGCAAATCCGTCGCTAAGCAGGTCCAACGCAAATCTGTCGCTAACAAAGACCGCAACAAATCTGTTGCAAATGTTTTCCGTCGCAAAGGAAAGTCTGACCCAGTTCCGTCACAAAAGAAATCCATCGCAAATCTGTCGCTACAAAATCATCTATCGGCATCCTAAAAATTTGCCATAACATTTTATGTGACGGCCAGTTTTGGTCGCAAATCTGACGCAAGTAGGTTATTGCGACAGATATGTGACGTATTATTTACTACCTTTTAGTTAATCACAATTCACTTGAAGACATATTATGATTCATGATGTCATAATTGATGTGGTTATGAATGTTCCATTAAATTTTAAATACTTCGTCACCGGAAAACAAAAATCGTCTCTCTCTGTATTCTTCTTTTCCAACATTCGGTTCCCCTAATAACAAATTTCAGTATTTGCAGGGCCTAACCTCGGAATTTCACCCATATTCAACAATCGATGAACGAAAAATGTTCACAGATACATATTTTTTAGTTATTCATTCATAAAATTTATGAAATTACAATCTTTTTGTTGATGTTTTGAAAGTTGTTGCTGTTTGAGAAAGTCACCGAAAGTCCATATATATGACTTTTCACTATGAAAAGGGGTTTATTACATATATCTTGGCAACATCATTTGTATATTTGACCATGTGTTTATACAGAATTGCAAACCTCTTGTCACGGGGTGAGCTGATTGTGGGTTCAAAATTACTCATTACATCTCATAAAAAATTTCTTATTTTTCTTGGCACTAATATTTAGGAGATAATTAGTATTGAGATACTTAAGACTAATATTTTAGAGAGAAATGTGTTTTTAGGAGATATTTAGTCGTAGAGTCCCTGGTAACAATATTATTTTGTTAAGTTAACCCTTAAATATGAGAAATATAATTTATTTATTTTTTTAAAACGAACGGAGTATATACGAAACATTTTTTCTTTTGGTTCAATTGGTGACTAACACCAATTGAAATTACGAACTTGATCTCTTGCAAATCCTTAAGAACGCCTTATCTAATCCTTGGAGATAGTTTTAAATTTGAAGCTATATAATTTCCATTCTATTTTTTTATTGGGATATAAATATAAATACGAGGATACTTTTTTGTTTTATATGCTTTAGTTTCATTTTCCGGTCAATGATGATCTCGTTGCTATTTCTCGTTACTTTTACAGTTTTACATCATAATCATGAGCACGATTGCCCTCAAAAACAAAAAGAATCGTGAGGATAATAATGTGGTCTTTTTACTCAAAGCTTTGATTAATTTTGTACATGACCAGCTTCATCAATGGATTCGTTCATGCATCTAATTTAAGTATTATTTAAAATTAAAATTGATTATGAAGATAATTAGCTATCAATATATACAATTGTCATAGTAGAAGGGTCCATTAGGAAACAGAGTAATAAAAATGCAAACGTTATTCAATGTTTTTTATACTCCCCTAAAATGAAGTAATGAGTTTAGTTGATATTTAAATTATATATGTGGCAAATCCAAGTGCCAATCTCGGTCTCCCTCTCAGAAGCACTTAACTTAGAGGAATCATTTGATTTAACTAACTCAAAATCTGATTCACGTTCGAGTTGTTACTCTTTCAATTTTTCAGAAATTGTGGTACTTTAGGAACAAAATAACCTTTCAGCTTTATAAAGAAGAGCAAAGACTTCTTAGGTGACAGTATGAAGTTTTTCTCTTTGGAACACCTATAGAACTTAGAGGAAAAATTGTTCATAAAAATAATACGCATAATGGTTTAGTCAGTTTGCAAAACAACAGCGTCACAAGGTTTCATCCGATGGCACAACGCAGTCGGTTGGAGAAAGAGTGTAGAATTTTTCCGTTGAGCGATGTTAAGGGAATGTTATGGTTGGACCTAATAAGTATTTTAATAGGGTATTGTGTGTATATATATACACATTTAATAATGGTGCGACAATAAACCGAAGATTTAGAATTCGTATTTATGACATAGGTATGTCAGTTAGAGTAACAACTGACAAGACACTGATTTGGCAAAAACTGAAGTGACAGTTGGTGTCACAAATAAAAGTGGTCTTAAGAGATAGTTAGGTGATGTTTGTTTTTGAAGATGAAAAACGTCTGTAGTCTACGGACCACCTCTGTAAAGAAGATGTGGACTAAATGTCTGTAGTCTATAAGAAAAATACTGTTTATTTTTCAATATCTGCAGGCTTAATATTTTGAGTTGTGTGGTAGTGGTGGTGGGTGGGGTGGGTGTTGGGGGTTATGGTGGTGGCGGTAGGTGGTGGTGGCGGGCGGTGGTGGAGGTAGGTGGTGGCGGTGGCTGTAGATGTTTGCGGGTGGTGCTGGTGGAGGTAGGTGGTGGTGGGTGGCGGTAGGTGGCTGAGGTGGTGGCGGTAGGTGGGTGGTTGTGGAGGTAGGTGGTGGTGGGTGGCGGCGACGGTAGGTGGTGCGGGTGGTGGTGGTAGGTGGTGGTGGAGGTAGGTGGTGGTGATGGGTGGTGGCGGTGGCTGTATATGGTAGTGGTAGTGGTAGTGAATGAACTCTTTTTTTTAGGTTTAAGTAAAATGTCTTCCAAACTTGGAAGACTATGGTCCAAGTCTTCTCACAGCAGACCACAAAAAGACTTTTTCTCATCTTCTGACTTCCAAAAAGCAAACACTTTTTTTACAGAATGTCTTCCTGCCTGCACACATAAGACTCCAAAAAGACTTTTTTCCCAAAATAAAACACCACCTTAGTGTTGAAGTCCTTGATAAGAGAGGTGGGTATTGTGGCTTAAGCGAAATACCCACCTATGTGCCATATCATTATTTCACGTTCAAAACCCCCCAAATACTCTCTCTATTATCATTAACCAATAATACTCTTTTGAGACCCACAAAAGTACCCCTCACTTATAAAATATCCCTAACGACCTTACTTGAACAGGATCTGTTCTATAGGCTCGTACCTCTGTATTCTTGATTTCTAAAAAACTTATAAAATATCCTTAAAAAATAAAAATAAAATCTCTCTCCTCTCTCCTCGCCAAACCACCGGCGGAACCCCTCACTCAACCCACGACGGGTGTGGTGGCGAAGACAATTTGCTCGCCAAAACATGCCACATTGGCACAAATTTGGTCCAGCGGTGATGGTTATGCCACTACACCCTACACCGCTGCACCCTTTAATATCAACTCTCCGACTAATAGAATTGATTTTTAAGATAAAAATTTGGGAATAAATTGATAAAATGTACTGTCAAATTTGTGGATGCTCTAACATTATTTATTATTAATAATTAATTGTAGTGCTCTCACTTTGTTTTACCATTTTATGTATTAGATATTTAGATCTGTTATTCTCTATTATGAAATGATAAATATGTTACTTTGTTACGTGAATGTGTAAAACGTATAAATATTACATTTTCCTCACCAGGGACTACTTTTCAAGTACATCAATCAAACATATATAGTCTCTCTCTCTCTTGATTTCACTATATTAAAGGTTGAACCTTCACATTCTTCATCTCCCTATTCAATTCTTTGGCCAAAAGCCATTCAAACAACAAAGGCAACTCTTGTTTCCACATCTCTCCTCTTTTTCAATTCTCTCCCCCACTCACAATTCAATCACAAGAAATCAAACTTTGTTGTTTTCCCCCTCTTTTCTTGTTTGTTTCTTTTAACAAATCAAGAAAGTTAAAGATGATCCAAGAGCTATTCGGCGGAGGTGCTACTGGCCTTCTAAATCGAGACCGAAATCTTCCCATTTCTGGAGTCTTTGAACCGTCACCTAATTCTCCTTCACCCTCTTCTTCCACTACCACCACCACCACCACCAATGCTCCCACCAACACCACCGCCACAGCCGGCAACCCCACCACCTCCGAGATCCAGAAGTTAAGGTGCCCACGATGTGATTCCTCCAACACAAAGTTTTGCTACTACAACAACTACAACCTCACTCAGCCACGGCATTTTTGCAAGACTTGCAGACGTTATTGGACTAAAGGTGGGGCCCTCCGCAACGTCCCAATTGGAGGTGGCTGCCGGAAAAACAAAGGCACCACCATAGCCGCCGCCGCCGTAGGAAAACCAATCTCCGCCACCGGGAAACTGAAAGCTGTCGTTTCATCCGAGCTTGGAAGGTCGGGATTCATAAATGGTTTCGAACATGAATTCAATCCCAACCCAATTCTATGGCCTGGCCCACCACAAACATCTCATCTTCTCTCATTACTTAGAGCCACCCAAAACCCTAACCCTAGTTTTGGATCAAATTCTTTGACCCATATGAAAGATCAAGGCTTTATGGTTGGATCAAACATGGGCAGCTTAGGGTTTGAAAACTTAGGTCAAGCATCATCATTAGGACTATGCAGCTCTTTATGGAGAAACAATCAACAAAACCACCATGATCAACAAGGGATCATGACCACTGGTCAAAACACAGAAAACAACCGGTATCAACGGCTGAGATCATCATCTCCAGGAAACTACTACCATCATGATCATCAAACTACACCTTTGATCTTGGGTGGAAATGTGGTCAACGCTGCATCTTCAACGTCTACTTCCACCATCTTAGACTCTGCTCCAGTTCTTGCCAGTGGTGGTGAGCTAGGCTTCTGGAACCAAACCCTTCCATGGTCCGATCTACCGGCGGCTAACGGTGCATACCCTTAAATTAAGAATCTTTTCTTTTTCTTGTTAATTAATAGGTAAGAGTTTTAATTAGCTAGGGTTTGTGGTTACTTTAATTTGTGGTGATTTAATTTGGGGTGTGGTATATGAATATGGTTTGTTATTTAATTTTATGTATCTGTGCTTTAACTAAGGAGTGTTTCGAGTTAAATGGCAAACTTATCACTCTCTTTATACTTCTTGGTACATCAATGTTTCTCGTCGCTTTAAGATTAGCAATAGTTCTTCGTTTTACAATAGAATTCCAAATTGAATTTTTCATAAAATATAATAAAGGTTATATATTGGTTTAAAATCCGTGTAATTAATGGAACAATTCTTGAGAAAAATGAAAATCTTGCATAGAAGAATATTATGGGGGGATGGGGTTTTTCATGCATTTAGTTTAGATTATATTTACAGTGTTCTAGTGAGGAGAGCATAATAAAATAGTATTTGGAATCATAAGGAGTGGGCAAAAACACATAGATAAGAGAGCATATCTTCTTGGTTAACTCAACATATTTAGGGTTGATTTGCCTTTTCTGCTTAGTGGATGGATGATGGAGCAAAAGAGAAGATTCTTGAATTCATTATTGTTAATATGATCTCGAAGATTTAAATATTGGTTAAGAATTTTAATCCACCGATGTGATGGTTAATCCATGATTATCATAATGAATTTTTTCTAACTTATATATGCGGTTAATGTACAATTAATGAAGTTGTTATTTCTAAAATATGTATGTATTAATAAAATTAATAAATTTTGATTTCTAAAACTTTAAAATATTCATTGAATACAGTTTCGGTTTAAATAGAAATTTTATACTCCTCCTAATTTTATTGTCCAAATTTATATTTTGTTTGTCTTAAAATAATTATCTACTCCTAAGTTAGAAAGAGAAAATTTAATTGCTACCCCTTGGACCCCGTTACTGGGGACGATGCCACCAGATCCTAATTGAGTTAGTGTATTTTAATTATAAAATATTCAAACAAGTGTGCACTTCGTACATTCTTTACTTGTTCAATATTTATTACGATTATATTTGGTCAACAAGTTATTACATCACCCTAAAATTGTGTTGGTGATACAAATCACCAACATGTGTCCTCAGTATTAACATTATAAATCTATTGGCATCGCTTAAAACTAGTGATTATGGTACATAAACAAACTTAACTTCCGTTATTATTGTTAACTCAGTGTGACATTATCTTGACCACAATTGGTGACCAAACATATGACTGAATTATCATATGTTTATAATGGTGACCAAACTTAATACCACATAAAAAAATGGAAGGGAAACATCATGCAGGGTGTAGTAAGGGGAGCGGCGAGGGTTAGAGTCGCCATTATAAGCAGTGTTAATAATTGATAACAATCTGTCGAAGGAAATTTACCTTTTAAATCTTGGGTATCATTGTGTAGATGCTTTTAAAACATTTTCATAACGAAAGGATATTAAAGCGAATATAGTACATAGAAATAAAGGAAGTAACTTTTTAGGGAAATGAGAATGTTGTACTATTGTAGTAACATACTAGTATGCATAAAAGACGTATGTAAATATCTATTAGACTAACACATTATTACGACTACGTTCAAAAGAGTATTAAGCGAATATATTCACTTTCTTTACGTAATACAACTCATAACTAATTACCACAAAATATCTCCAATAAAAATTAACTTAAAATGCCAACGTACCTTATTACGAGTTACGACAATGTTGATTATATTCACATTGTTTTAATAATACAACTTACAAATCTAATTCAACGCAAGTTCATTTTTAAGTCTATCTTTTAACACAATGAAATACCACATAATGTCTTCAATGAAAAATGAAACCACAACATCTTGCTTGGTGGTTGATTCACATGCATATAGAAGTATATTGTTAAACTAGCTACAAGTCTTTTTGTAACTCAAAATCCATTTCATCATGAATCTTAAACTGTCTTTATAAGTTTCATAAAAAAACAAGCATATCATACAATATCTTAGAATATATTTAAAAAATTCTTTTTTTTTATATATTTTTTTAATAATATGCATAATGATCATTGTTAAAATTAATTATAATTTATAAAGCTTTTTAGCAAAGTACCGTGATAAGTGACACTGGGTATCCATGTTCATACGTATGGGCTCTTACATTTCTCTCAGCCCACACTTTGTAGCCCATGAATCATGTATATCGTGGCTATTTTAACAGATAACACTGTGCATCTCACTCCAGTAATTAGTGATCCCCATCCACAGAGAAAATTGAAAAGTGTCTAGTAATTTTCAACTTTAATATATATCATTAGCAATCCTTCTCTCCAAGTCATTAACATCGTTTGAAAAATTATTACAATAGGTGACAAATTAGGTAGGTCGGATGAGTTGCTTAATACTACTTCAAACTGGCAGTCTTTTATACAAATTAAAACTGATTAATATGTTAAACTGGTAATATCTTATACTAATTAAAACTGATCAATTTGGTTCGGTTGACTTGCTAGCATTTTTTTCTTCTATTTTTAAAATTTTAAATTGAATATGATGTTCAAACTAGATGTTTGAACATATGATTTTTAAAGTATGAAATAATTTGAATTACACTTTATGAGACTTACAGTTCATTTGATTCACTGACCATTTCATTTTTAGCTAAATTTTTTAATTTAGCCAGATTGACCCTTTGAAGATAAAATATATTATATCCAAAATAGACCAACTTTCAAATAGAAGAGTTGAATTAACAAGTCTTTAATTGAAAACAAATGAAGAAGCAGATGATAAAACAAGTAATATAACTAAAGCAAAGTTTATTAAGCAAAACAAGTAATGCTATATAATTTTGACAGTAATGAAACATAAAACTCAAAGTAAACACAATTCTATTAATCTTTTGTACTACGAAGCAAATTTAAACACAAATGAAATGATAATTATTCTTATCCTCCTAAACGCGATGGTTACACCCTCGTAACTGAGCATAGGGAGAACGAAAGCTGCAGTATTCCAAACACAATCTTAAACATTTTATTAATTTATAATTTGTATTAATTAATGAGCCTTCCCACAACGTAACGCATTTGGTGGTATATCATATTCGGTGAACAAACTCTTTTCATCATTCCAAACTCGAGCATACAACTGTTGTCCCAAATACTGTCTTGCCCAGTTTGCTGACCTCAAATTCCACATACCCTTGTTGTCTAATGACACCAATATTGAGCTCCAAGATTTTGGGTAAACCTACAATTAATTAATATTAATTAGTAAATTATATTAACAAATTAATTATATTATTGTATCTTACCTGGACAGTATAACGTGTTGTAGCATCGTTTAAATTGTAGAATCTTTTTCTTAGTGTCGAATTCCATTGTCCACCACCGAAACTACAGTTTACAAATCATGATAATTAGTTAATGTTTTTTTTTTAATTATTTCTTTAATTAAAATAAATAAAAAAAGGAAAAAGATGCTTACCCAACACTCCAAAAATCATGACCATCAAGATGCCATGATTGAATAGAGTTTTCGTTATTTTGGAAAACAATTTCAACAAAATCATGAAGAGCAAAACCCATTACAGATGGGGTAAGAACTGTGGGGCCCGCAGCGGGTGTTGGTTTTATTGAGTTTAATTTAAATACTCCGGGAATATTAAAATAATCAGCAAGCTTTAATGGTGTGGTTGGGTTAATATGTGACACTTTATTAACAGCATAACGAAGTTTTCCACCAACTGTAGCTTTTGAATTAGCTAACACAACTGTTCTTGTTATTGGAATTGTTCCATAATGAAATGAGCCTTGTGGGTTGGGTCTTGCAGCATTTGCTGTCAAATTCCATCTGCAATAAATAATATAAATAATAAATAAATACTATATTTATGTAATTAATTAATTTAATTATTTAAATTAACCTGATAGTTCTAGCTTGCTTCATGGACCAGTGAATTTGATAAGTAGGTGCAACGGGCAATGGTAAAGTAGCTTTAGCTTTTGATCCATCATAATGAAGGATTCCAGTAGCAGTAAGAATAGGTTTTGTGAATCTTGTTGAAGCAACAATGAAATAATCTTTTGCAGGAGAATGTAGGGTGACCAAAAATGAAGCAGATTGACCAACGTGTAAGTCAAGTGATTCGTATGATTCATGTAATGTATGGGATCCTTCTACTTCAACTAATGTTAATGTATGACCTTGAATCCTAAAATTAACTGACGTTGTTAAGCCCACATTTGAAACCCTAAATAAGTACCGTTGACCTGCTCGACCAGTGAATGATGTGGCACGAGGGCTGCCATTAATGAGGAGACCATCAGGTTTTGGAAGAGCTTTCCCTGAGTCCAGTCTCTGTCTTAATGCCTGATAAAATAAATAAATAAATAAATAAATAATAGATGAATTTGTGGATAGAATTAATAAGTACAAACCTTGTGATCAGATTTCCACCAATCACTGACGACTAAAGTGAATTCAGCAACAGGTTTTAAATAGGGGACAAAAATAACAGGTCTTGCTTGAATATTGAAACCACCATAACCGCCAGCAGCTTTATGCAGTGCAGTTGAGGGAAAATAGGAATATGTTCCAATTTGATCTTTGACTTGCATACGATAAGTCCACTCAGAATTTGGTGGGATTGGACAGTTAGTTCCCAGAACTCCATCTTGCCATGAAGTTTTTCTCTGTTTGATCCCATTCCTGTTGTTTATGTCAGAAAGTAAAATTAAAATTTATAAACGGAAATTAGGAGAGATTATGAAGGTTAAAACACACACCATGTGATGAGGAAAGGTTCATCGAGCTTATTGATGACTTGAACAATTACATTATCGTTTGTTTCACATTCAATAGTTGGGCCTGGAAATTGTCCATTGATAAGTATGCCCTGTATTTGTGATGAATTTGTACAAGTTGTTAGTTTTTAGGATTGTTGGTATGTTATTAAAGGACTAATATATGTGGTTAATAATTTACCCTTTGTGGAACACCAAGTGGAGATATGGTTCCGTATGTAATTGTCCATTTGAAATTTCTATATGGGTCTTCTGCCTTCACACATGAGAGACACACCAAAGCCAATATTCCAAGATAAAATGCTAGAGAATTGGCCCGATTCATCTTGTCAGAGTATGTTTTTCCCAAAATTTGATACCTGCATAGTTGGAAGATCGATTAATGAAAATCAAAAACTATCTCTGCATGTGATCCTAAGAAACTCATAGCATAAACTTGATAAAAGATCCAAAAGAAAACCTTAAGATAGTTCAACACTATAAAAGCTTTTAAGAAATATCATGCATCACATACTCATCATAAAGCAATATTAACTATGCATAACTCTGTCCATACATGAATAAAAACGAAATCGAATGTGTACAGAAGCCACTTATGTGGACATAGAATACAATGGCTAGAGATGTTTTTAAGACTCAAGAACCTAAAAAACGAGTTCAAGAAACAGAATAGGTTAGAAAAAACAAAGTTCAATGAAGGTATACACATTACATTCTACCAAAAAGACGTGTAATATAACCTTACATTGCATTCATCACTATTCACTAACATCACATTTGGACTGGATAGATTTAGCTAAAAACATTGGACATTAATATGATTCCGAAATGTCACTGTAGCTGATCGATTATGCTAATTGCTTAATTGACTTCAAGTAAGTTACTATGGTCACTAGATTAACTCAATGCGAACAACCTCAACACAATCTCCCCCAAACAAAAGCATCCAGTTAACAAAATTGAATTATACAAACTTAAGTAAAGCCAACAGCTTAATAAGTGAAATGAAATACTTACAGAATCGAAATAAACAGTGCAGAGTAAGCCTCTGCCAAATTGAACGAACAGAGAATGAGTAGCAAGTAGCAGATGATAGTTGATGATGAGATGCAAGTCCATTGGAGAATTTATAAACAAAAGGCCGCGGGAAACACCAGGATGTTGAATAACAATGAAGCGATTCCCAGTAAAGAAACGGGGATCGAGTACGGCGCACTTCATGGTGGTTATTAATGATCATAACTATGAGTATTAAGTAGCAGAAGCTGACTGGTGATTTTAAAATTGGGGGAGATTGCTTGAGATCTAGTTTAATCGCAAGTGATTTGAGGTGTATAGAGGTAGAGATTCGTCGGCGAAACCCTAGAATATCGCAATGGAGGACGGATCAATCATTAATTTGGGGATGGAGGGAAGAAGGTTAGGGTTTAAGCGAATTGCACGTTGAAAGCAAGGCGCGAAAACCATGGATCGGGTCGGATTTGTGATTCCCGATAAGAGCTTCCCGCAAGATGGACCTTCTCCAACCAGCTTATGTTGTTAGCGGTTATTTTTTCAAAAAAACTGAAGTTAGTGTAACCAAATTTATTTAAAGAGTAGTGGTATTGAATATTGATTCCTATTATTTATTATTATTCATAGTCTTATTCATTTAATGAATATATGTTGCAAAATTAAGAGATAATATTAGAAGAGAAAATCAGTAGATTACACATGTCAACATATGAAATGAGTAGGAATATCAGTAGTAACAAATGATATAACTAAATATTATTCTTTTTTATCTAATTAAATGCACTTGTATCTAAAATAAGTGATAAATAGAAAATGCTCCTCTGTACATTTGAATTAGATATTTTTGAAGAGAAAAAAAGATTAATATGAAAGACATTGCGAAAATATATGACAAACAAACAAACACCAGTAGTGTATTTTTATTCTTGTGATTTAAAGTTTAAACATAAATTAGCTTGTTTTATATTTTAAAGGTTAAAATTACATAAAACGTATTTTTCAAAAATGTTTTGTTTCAAGTGTTGTACTTTATTTGTGGTCATTTAAAATCACTATTAAAACCGGTTAGTTAAGTCACTTTTTAGCAGGGACTTTACAATTAATTTCAGTGTTGACACGCCATAGTTTTCTAGCGAAAGATCTAAATTTCCGGTCACAAAGTGACTTAATTACAAGGTGAAAAAAAGAGTTCTTAGTATCCGTCTCTCGGAGCATGAACTATACAAGGAGGTTGAATCGCCTCATTAAACAAAAAGAGGTTCATTGTAGAAATATAATAGGCCAATAAGTTGCCATAACATCACTATTATACGTTCTATGTTGGTGACTTATATCACCAATATTATTTAAGTGTAATGGGATAAACTTGTTGACCGAATGTAATCTTAATAATTATTGAACAAGTAAGGATGGTGCAGAGTGCACGCTTGTTTGAATTTATTCTGATTAAAATACACCGACTGAACTGGGGTCCGGGGCAGCGCCCCGGGGAACAGGTCCAAGGGGCAGCGCTCGTGGCAGGGTCCAAGGGGCAGAGTCCCTAGCAGGGGTCGATATTCCTTTGTAAAAAATGTGTAGAAAATCCGAATTTTAAAATAAAATCCGGTTTTTCAACCCGTTAGATTTAACCCGATTTCTACTCGATTTTGGGCGTTTTTGGCCAGTTTTAGACGGTTTTTTTAAACTGCCATTAGCAGTTCTATTCGGTTTTCCACATAATGTGGATTAAGGATGATTTTGGTCATAATCATCAACATGTACAAATTTTTCTCTCATAACACTCTCAAAAATTCTCTGTTCTTGAATTGTGATTTTATCCGATCGAAGATTTCGTAGTACCGACAAAATATTTTGATCTGAAAGTGTTTCACGACTTCACAATTTTCCAATATACGAAATCATTACGAAATTTTCTAACAGTACAAGGAAGAAAAAACATAAATAGAGTAGAGAAGCCTAAAAATGGGTAAAAAGGACAAAGGGACACATTCATATAGGTCAAAATCGCATAGTGAATCCCAAGAACAGATCAAAAAGGAAAGCTTCACTTTGGAGTTGCGAAGAATTTTACCTGCAACTGTCATGAGTATATCCCCAACTCTCACGTGATATTCAATTACATCCACGTGCCTGCCGACAAAATAAGCAACAATTATTTTACTTCATTCTGATTTCCATTTATTGCAATATACTAATGATATTTAACATCTAATTACACGTGTTTAAACTTCATACGTATATACTACGAGTTTAAGATCACAAGTTATGGTAAAGCGATCACAAATTCACAACTATTATAATTAGATTTCCCCTCAATATTATTTATCATTATAAATACCATGCCGTCTTGTAGATCATACTCATAACTATCTCACTATTTTTTATTTTTTTAATAGAAAATAAATCATTTTCTCTCGTACTCTCGCTCATGTTAGCGGTATCCACCACAAAAGGCCGGTATGGCAGCATCAAGCATACCACGAGGCCGTGGTGGCCATGGTGGGTCTTCATAATAGTACAAAATTACTGAAACTAGCTTTAACGAGTCGAGCTTTTTACGAGCTACTCGAGCTCGAGTTCGTTTATATCGAGCTCGAGCCTATACTAATTCAATCTCGAGTCGTGCTCAAACATAAAAGAAGACTCGATTAATTTCACGAGCCGAGCCTAAATATTTAATATTCGACTCGGCTTGTTCGATAGCTCGTTTAATCTCGAGCCGAACGAGGCAGACGATCTTAACGAGTCGATCCTAACGAGTTGAACAAGTGTTTTATAAGATAAGTACAAGTGTTGATACAATAAGTACAAGAATATACATATATTAATAGGGGTGTTAACGAGTCGAGTAATTAACGAGCTTTTTGAGTTTGTAAATTAGTTATTTTCAGAAAATATGGAATCATAAACGAGTATCGAGCTCGAGCTCGAGCACAATTTTAAAAGCTAATTCGAGATCGAGTCGAGCTCGAGCCGAGTAATTACTAAACGAGCCGAGCCTAAATTTCCTGATATTCGACTCGACTCGAATCGTTAACACCCCTAGGTATATGTTTCATATTGAATTGTATTTCATTATTTGTATTCGATTGCGTATTAATTTTTTTTTATCTTTTTTGACACATATAACTCCTCCTTTGGGAACCGACACTTCGATCTTTATAGTCAACTGAGTCTGATTGGTTGCATATAACATATTCTATAATAATTATATAATACAAGTTGTCAAACTAAGAAAATATGTGTAATAAATTACGACTTCTTATAAAAAGTTAAAGTTACCAAACGCTGTTTTAGAAAACATATGATTACAAAATAAAGAATCTGAGAAAATTCTCATGTACCATTTAAGTATAAATAAATATAATACATAAATATACTTAATTAAGGTAAAGTTCGTTAGAAGTTGATTGGACTAGTTATGTAGCTTATCAAGTCAACTGTATGTTCTCTACAAGAAAATTGTTTCTATTAGTGACTAGGAACCTTGATAACACACAAAAAAACCACTACTCGGGTCAAGTTTGATAAAGTGTGGCATGTGGACAAATGATTTTTTGTATTACGTACAATGTCATTTTTACAGTTTACTAAACATTTTTTTTACGGGTAGCAAAAAGTTTACTATAACCATCTGGTGATAGTTTAGTAGTAATGACTTTCTAATAATTTCTTATAGGTCACGAGTTCGATACCTCTCTGGATCAATATTTACCACATGGCCAGATAAAGGTTCAGAAACGGCCTCAGTTATGACGCGTATATCACAAAGAAAACTCAACCACACCCGAGAAGCCCTTGTAATTGGAATACCTTTTAAAAAAACTTACTATACTTTACACTATTTATGAAATACAAATATACAATTTGTTCTATAGAGTAAATAAAAATCATGGTTTTAAAAGGCTTGCCTTAACTATCGCTATGGCACTCTAAGGCGCGAACCTTGACCATGCCACCACGCCATGGTCCAAGGCTCGGTACGTAAGGCTTGCGTATGCTGAAGTATAACTTGACTCTCATTTACTCATAATAAGTTGTGTTTTTTAAGCGTATTAAAACAACTGAGCTATACATATAATTAATTAGTTATTATAATGGTTGGATATGCCGAATATAACAATGGTTTATGCATAATTCAATTATATGTACAGATTTATCGCATTACTGTCAGGATCGATTAACTATAAACAAGTTAATAAACACCTTAGATCTAATTGATGATAGAAGTTGCAGCGGATCAACACTATATCAATATATTAAGAACAATGAACTGTAAGAACAATATGCAAGAATATTAAGAACACAGTTTCACAAAAAGCTTCAATGTATATTATTGAGTTAACAATACACACGTACGTTTACAATTCGTAAGGAACTATTTATAATAGTCCTTGAAGCTAAACTATTTACCCTAGTTATTCTAGGACTTGATTTACATCGAATAATAAAAATATACATTGATTTACATTCTATAACTATCTATACGAAGATCTCGGACTTGATATTCTTCAAAAACGCGTTATCAGTAGTAAAACTCATCACCAGTAGTAAATGTGTAACATCAGTAGTAAGTAAGGTGATCAGTAGTAAGTCCAGATACATCGTCAGTAGTAACTACAATGATCAGTAGTATCTTCAATCTTTGCATGACCAGTAGTAATATGTTCTGCCCCATCAGTACTAAGTATGTCAGTACTAACTGCAGCATCAGTAATAAGTTGATCTGTGTTTTGCTCCAACAATCTCCCCCTAAACTTATTGATTATCTTTTAATCAATCAAGTTTCTTTTGCTCTTCTTGTTCTCTTCTTCTTTTCTCAAGAGTTCTTTGATTCTGTTGAAGCCTTTGTTCAATAATATATCTGCTGTTCCTTTTTGTAAAATAATTCAGTTTGTTTTGGAACATAACAGCATCATAGGGTTTCATCAAAGTGTTTATGAATATCTGATACATAGTCTTCTCAGAATGTGGATATTCTTTTTCATATAAGTACAATTCACACACTTTGCCTGATTTCTCAAAGAAATACATATTGGCAGTAGGAATGACATTCCAAGCATACACATTACCTGGATTTGTAAATTGTTCTGGATAATTATCTGGATAAAATGCAGCATCTATCATTCTAGTTAGGTATCCAGCTCCAGATTCTTTCCATGATTTCTTTGTCATTCTAGGTTTTCCAATAATCAGAAGTTTGACTACATCACTTCTAGAACATGATCTGATTAAAGGTAACCATCCAGTGAATCTTTGTATAACTTTGTCTTCCCTTATGACCTCTATGACATTGTTCTGCATCACTCTCCAGTTAAGAATTGGATTGTTCTGTAATGGAGCAACTGGCATTTCAAGAATAGGTATAATTTGTTTTGACTTCTTCTTAGAGCTTTGTTCTTGATCAACATATTTTCTTTTCTTTGATTGGGGAGTTGAAGTATCACCAATAGTTGAAACACTACCAGCTTTGATTAAGTTTGCACTGATTGGGATTAAAGTTTTGGCTTTCTTTGATTCTTCAGCTTCTTGTTCAGCCAAGTCTTTCTTCTTAGCATTGCAGTATTTTTCAATGATAGTCATCATCTTCATTCTTCCTAATGACTTTGCACTAATCCCTTTTGTTTTTAAATACTCAATCATGTTGGCCTTCTGTTCAAACACATCATCAGTCAAATCACTTTTAGTCTTTTTACATTCAGAAACCAAATATTCAAGGCATTGAATATGTTCTTCTTCAATCTTTCTGAGCCTTTTGAATTCTTCCTTTTGAGCTTTTATCTGAATGTCCTCTGTTTGAACAGGTATTTGTGCAGGAATTTTACTTTGTACTTTCTTTTGTTCAAGAGCTTGATACTTAGCTACCTTCTCCCAATATCTCTTATGCTTCACCTTCCATTTAGACTGTTTATCAGCTCTAACAAGATTTATCTTGTTTACCATGTAATGACCAAGAGCTCTGTTAGGGTAATCTTCATCATATATTTCTTTACCCTTTCTAATATGTGCTGAAGGTGGAGGTGGAATATATTTCATGTCTGGCACTCCACTTATCTTTACAGAAGGAGCAAATAACCTAAGTTCATCTTGTTGAAGTATTTTTGGATGTGGAGGAAGTGAGCACTCATCAACCTCAATCCAATTCACATTATCATCAATGTCAGGTATGATAAGTGGTTGATCAGGTGTTGGTGGTTTGGTAATGATGACATGTCTTTCTCTTTCAATTAGCTCTGGAAAATGTAGTTCTTCCTCTTCAATAGTAACCAGAGTAGTTACTACTGGTGTAACTTCAGGAGTTACTACTAATAGGGCATCAGTAGTATTTGGTGCTTTCAATTCCTCTTCTTCATTTACTACTGCTATAATATCAGTAGTAGAGGTTACTACTGGTGTTTCTTTTTTAGCTTGTTCTTTAGTAGGAGCAGTAGTAATTGGCTCTTCTTCTGTAACCATCATCTCTGGACCTTCATCAACATTTGATTCCTTTAAGTTTAGGAGAGAAGATGCTGCTGCTGCAATTGATTCATCAATCATTGATTGGATATTATCCTTCTCCCCCTTAGTGAGCTCAACTGGTGGAGCCTCACTATCATCAATTTTCTTCCTCAACTTTCTGATGATTTTGGTTTGTTGATGAAGCCTGTGCTCATATAATCTCATCCTCTTGTTGATGGTATTTACATGCCTTTTCATGGCAGCCATTGTTTTTCCTTGGTTTGTTAAGTATTCAAGACAATTTTGTACTGTGGATTCAAGAGAATCCACTTTTTCCGTCAATTGGTTGATTTTAATACTGCCCTCACTCCATCTAGCAAGATCATCGGGCTCACTAACAGGTACATTGGTTTTAAGGTTTTCCTTCCTTTCCATCAATTCCACAGACCTGCCCTCATCACTGCTTGGTGAGTCATTGGGTCTTTTAGACATTCTCTTCCTCCTAGAAGAAGCAGAGATGTCCCCCCTTTTGGTTTCTTGGCACCGGGGTCCTTTAAGTAATTCCTCAAAAGAGTCATCACTTAAAGTTGCCGAGGTTTGGGTCTTAGTGATGTTTTCACTATCCTGTGCACCCACCTTTGGGGCATCAGTAGTGAAAGCCCTCTCCTCATGTCCTCTCTCCTCCTTGGAGGACAACTCTTTGAGCCTGGGGTGTGACTCGATTTGTCCCCTGGTGTCCTTTAAAGATTTCTTTCTTTTGTAAAGTGTGGAAATATTTTTGGTTTTATCTGGTAGGTCTTCCACAGAGTGAAGAGTAGCACTCTGCAGATTTAATTCAAGTTCCTGGGACACATTCAGGACTTCTAAGTTAGTGGGTGATTGAGTGGCTATATGAGGTGGTGTTTGGGCTGTATTTGGGGGTGATGGAGTGGGTTGAGGTTCAACTTGGGTTGTAGCAATGGTTGAACCCTCTCCAGTATGTGTGTGATCATTGATCATGTTAGGAAACAAAGGGGTTTCCTTGCCCGAAAATTTAAATTGTTTTCTCATATTTGAGAAAACTTTCTTGTTCAACTCAGGAATAATAAAAATGTTTTTGGGAGTTGACAAGTTTTGTAATTCACAGTTTATGATATGTTGTAGAAATCTGGGATACATTAAAAATTTAGAAGAACTAAGATTTCCCAACATACCTTCAAAAATCATATTAGAAAAATTGAATACTTGGTCTGTGCATAGACAGACAACAGCAGATGCTATTGTCTTGTTAAACTCATTCCAAGTACTTCTTTCCGGAGAAATACAATGCTGAATAGTATGGACAAGAAATTTCCATTGTGGGGAGAGAAGACCTTTTTGAAAAGTTACTATGTTTAGTCTTCCCTCATATCCCATTTTGTTTAAAATTTCAGCAATGAATTCCTTAGGAAGAGTAGTCATACCTGAATCATCGTGTAGTTGTAGATGTTGTCGAATAGATTGTTCAGTGATGGTGATCGTTTTTCCATCTACAGTCGATTTTATCATTGGTACAGTTGCACCCTCCGTTCTTTCAGCATTGGTCCAGAAATCCACCAAGTGCTGTTGGTATGCCTTCGGTTTCACCGTGAAAGCGAATCGTATGTAAGAATTTTTCAAGAAATTTACGATTGGTCGGAAATCCTTTGTTCCGTCTGGATTGCGTAGAAAGGCACACATGTTGTGGAACTCTGAGTATTTGAGATCGGTTTGAACATTGAGAGATTGTAGAGTTGCCATTTAGCAGTGATTTGAGAGAAAATTTTCAAGAATTTTAAGACAGAAGATGAGTTTTTTGATCGAAAGCTAGGGTTTATCGAGAGGTTTTAGCAAATCGAAGTGAAGATAATGCTAAACTAATCGTCTACCGCCTTTTATATCTTTTGATTTATCCTGCAAAACTACTAAAATGTCCTTCGAATCATAATATAACGGTTATTTTCATGGGGGTTAGTTTGGTAATTGTGTTTCTGAAAGACCAGTAGTAAATAAGATATCAGTAGTAAAACGTCAGTAGTAACTACTAATCATCAGTAGTAACCATTAACACACAAGACCAGTAGTATATGTGAATACCAGTAGTACTGACTTACCAGTAGTATTTGTGTAAACCTAATATACACCAGTAGTAATGAACTACCAGTAGTATTTTGTGTATACACTTACACACCAGTAGTACAGAAATACCAGTAGTAAAACACTTAAGTGAATAAATAATAATTTACAACAAAAACTTTACACATGTTTTTAAATGAGATTTTAATTTATCAAAATCATTCCAATACTGCTAACCAAGAAGTTGAATCTTCCTACATCAAAGGCTTTTGTAAAAAGATCTGCTAATTGATCATCAGTATGAATTTTAACTACTTTGATTAATTTCTTTTCATTGCAATCTCTTATAAAATAAAATCTTATTTCAATGTGTTTGGTTTTTGAGTGTTTTACTGGATTGTTCACAATACTAATAGCACTTTGATTATCAATAAAAATAGGAGTTTTAAGGATAGAGATACCAAAGTCTAGAAGCTGGTTTTGAATCCATAGTACTTGAGCACAACAAGCAGATGCAGCTACATATTCTGCTTCAGCAGTTGATGTTGATACATTTGTTTGTTTCTTACATTGCCATGACACCAGTCTTGATCCAAAGAATTGACATCCACCAGTAGTGGACTTTCTATCTTGACATTCACCTCCATAGTCACTATCTGTATAGGCTATTAGTTCAAAGGGTGAGTCATGTGGATACCATAGACCTAGTGATGGTTTGCCTTTCAAGTATCTGAATATTCTTTTGACAGCTTGCAAGTGTAGTTCTTTAGGTCTTGCTTGATATCTTGCACACACACAAACACTATACATAATGTCAGGTCTTGATGCAGTTAAGTACATCAAAGAGCCTATCATTGATCTATATAAGTGTTCATCTACATCCTCCCCCTCAACATCAGGATGTAGGTGTTTGTGTGTTTCCATTGGTGTGCTTGCACTTTTACTGTCTTTCAACTCAAACTTTTCCAAGATGTCTTTGACATATTTTGATTGATTTATCAAAATACCATCTATTCTTTGATTGACTTGGAGTCCAAGGAAGAAGTTCATTGGACCCATAGAGCTCATCTTGAATTTAATTTGCATCAATTCTTCAAATTCTTTGCATAATGAATCATTGGTTGAGCCAAAGATGATATCATCTACATAAATTTGTACCAGTAGTATATCATCTTTGACTTTCTTTGTAAACAAAGTTTTGTCAATGGCTCCTCTTTTAAAGTTGTTCTTCAATAGGTATGATGATAATGTGTCATACCATGCTCTTGGTGCCTGATGTAGGCCATACAGAGCTTTATCCAATTTGAACACATAATCACCATGTTTTGGATCTTCAAAACCTGGAGGTTGGCATACATATACCTCTTCTTCAATCTTCCCATACAGAAATGCACTCTTCACATCCATTTGATAGACTTTGAATTTCTTGAATGAAGCATATGCTAGAAATATTCTTATGGCTTCAATTCTAGCAACAGGAGCATATACTTCATCATAGTCTATTCCTTCTTCTTGAGTGTATCCTTGGGCTACAAGTCTGGCTTTGTTCTTGATCACTATACCTCTTTCATCTTTCTTGTTTCTGAAGATCCATCTTGTTCCAATGGCTCTTTTTCCTTTGGGTAGAGGTACAAGTGTCCAAACAGCTTGTAATTTAAATTGAAGGAGTTCCTCTTGCATTGCCTCAATCCAGTTTGAGTCCTTCATTGCTTGTTGGATTTTCTTTGGTTCATCCTGAGACAGAAAGCATTCATACATACATTCATTAGCAATTAGACTTATATTACACATATTTGCAGTTAAGCTTTTGTTTAATTTGCTTCTTGTTTGTAGTGGTGAGTTAACATCACTTAGAACAAGGTCTAATGGATGATTCTTTTGAGTCCTTGTAGTTGTAGCTTTATCAACCACTAGTTGATTTTCAAGATTTGACTCATTTGTCTCAGGTAGTTGTTCTTCTAGAGATCCTTCATTGTCATTGATATTTGGTTCATCATCTTCTTGGTCAGAGTTACTACTGCTATCATCTTCATTGAGATCAGTAGTATTGATGTTGTTACTGGTATCAGTAGTATCTTGAGAATCTAGGTTATTATTGGGACCAGTAGTATTTTGAGTACTATTACTGGTACCAGTAGTATTTGAATTACTACTGTCCTCATTCTCAGAGTTACTACTGGTTCCAGAATTTGAGTTATTACTGACATCAGTATTAACTACTGGAGCAGTATTAACTACAATGTATCTCATTTCTTCTTGACCAGTATTAACTGATGATGTTCCTTCCTTGTGATTGTGACAATTTGAATTACCTACATTGAAATTCATATTAGAGTTAAAGGATTTGGTTAGATTGTCTATGTCAAATAGCCAATCTGGACCATTTCCTTGTTCATTAGGTACATTTTCATTAAAGGATACATTGATACTTTCTTCAATTATCCTTAGTCTTTTGTTGAATACTCTGTATGATTTGCTTTGAGTAGAGTATCCCACAAAGATTCCATCATCAGCTTTGCAGTCAAACTTACCAATTTGTTCTCTTGTAATCAAAATGGTACAAGGACAACCAAATGATTTCAAAAAGTTTATAGAAGGTTTTCTTTTATTAAATAGTTCATAAGGTGTTTTAAAATGTGGCTTCACTATTAATACTCTGTTTTGAACATAACAAGCAGTATTAACAGCTTCTGCCTAAAAAGTAATTGGTAATTTTGAGTCTGCAAGCATTGATCTTGCTGCTTCAATGATGGTTCTATTTCTTCTTTCAGCTACACCATTTTGTTGTGGAGTTCTAGGTGAGCTGTATTGCCTGTCAATACCTTTAAGATCACAAAAGTTAATTAAGTTAGCATTTTTAAATTCTGTGCCATTATCACATCTTATGGCTTTCACTTTTTGATCAGATGTGTTTTCCAGTTTGACAATTAAGTTCTTTATGAGTTCACTTGTTTCATCCTTTGTCCTGAGAAAGAAAACCCATGTATATCTGGAAAAGTCATCAGTAATAACAAGACAATATTGTTTCTTTCCAATACTCATTACATTTGTAGGTCCAAAAAGGTCCATATGTAAGAGTTGTAAAGGAACAGAAATAGAGTTCACAGTTTTGGACTTATGAGAAGTCTTGTGTTGTTTACCTTTTAGGCATGCAACACAATGATGATCACACATGAATTGTTTTTGAGGTAGTCCAATGACCAGATTTCTTTTTACTAAATTATTCATGTTTTTAAAATTTGTGTGACACATCCTTCTATGCCATAGTTCTGATTCAGTGGTGTTTGCCTTGGATATAAAACAGTTGACCTCATTTGTAGAAATGAGTTCTCCCCCTATATCTAGGCAATACACATTGTTTCTCCTTGGAGTTCTCAAAACAACATATTTTTCATCTAAAATAAAATCAGGAGAAAGAATGATGCACTCAATGTCTGTGAACAAAATTTTGTTCTTTTTATCACAAACTTGAGACACACTGACAAGATTGTATTTTAGTTCAGCTACATAAAATACATCATCAAAGGTAATTTTTCCATTAGTAACAGTACCTTTACCTGTAATCTTACCTCCTTTGGGATTCTCACCAAATGCCACATATCCTCCATCAAATGACTTGAAATCTTTAAGAATTTGCAGATTTCCAGTCATGTGCCTTGAGCATCCACTATCAATATGCCATGTTCTTCCTTCTTCTGGGATCTGAATGCTCTGCACAATTGAGTAAAGGATTAGTTGAGTTTGGGAACCCAAGCTTTATATGTCTTGGGTTCATCCTTTGAGAAATGAGCTTTTGGGGATTTAATTTTAAAGACTTTTGGTACCCATACTTGTTTAGTACTGGTGTGTTGTTTTACTACTGCCCTTTTGGAGTTATTACTGGCGTGAGAATTTCCTACTGACCTTGGTTTATACCCATGATTTTTTGCTTTTGAATACTTTACTACTGATTGACCAGTAGTATTTGGGTACTTACCATGTTTAGAATGACCAGTAGTGTTTTTGAAAGTAGTTTTGGGAGCAGTAGTGTTTTTGAAATTAGGGTTTTTACCAGTAGTATTCTTGTACTGGTACCATACAGCATTATAATGAGAGTTAACACCAGTAGTAAAATTGTTAAAGTTTCTACTGGTGTTGGAAAATTTAAAATATTGTTTATTTTGATTGGATTTTCCATTGTTCTTGAAGTAATTGCTGTTCTTTAGACTTCCAACTCTTCTGTTTTGCACAAACCTTGGTGCACTTCTTCCAAATCTTGGAGTTTCAGCAATTGGATTTTTAATTTTATTTACTACTTAAGAACCAGTAGTATCTTTTAACTTTTGAGTTTTTGAATTGTCTTTAAAAATTTTAAATTCTTTTAACTCTTTGCAGTTTATTGGATTGAAGTGACAATCCTTTGCTAAATGGTTCATTTTATTGCATATAACACATCTTAATTTCTTATTTTTTGCACCTTCAGGTATTCTCTGATCTAAGAGTTGTTTTTTGTTTCTTTCATTCCCCCTTTTTAAAATTTTAGGTATATTTTCTGCATTATATTTAGGAGAATCATTTGGACTAAATGCTGTGTGAAAACTTGTATCAATTGATTTTGGTGATTCAGATTGAGAGATTGTAAATTCAATTGATTGATCATCATCAGAAGAATCATTTGTTTCAGATGTTTCATTTTGTGATTCAGTTTGATCTGTTTTTAATTCATTAATAATTCTTTCTGAACTGTTTTTAAGTGGTGGAATGAATTTATGTGGAGGTGGTACAGCATGATATCCCACCCCATGAACAACCTTTTCTGTAGTTTGATTATTAGTTAATTCATCTAGAATTTTAGTGCTTCTTTCAAACTTTTTAATTGTTAATTTATTTTGTTCAATTTCAAGCTGACATTCTTCTAATTTACTTGTTAGTTCTTTATTTTTTGTTTCATAGAACTCTTTCTCATCCACAGCCTGAAGCAATTCTTCCTTGATCCGTTGATCAATCATCTTGTATACCTTTATTTGATGTTCTTGATCAGCAATCACACTATCAAACTCATGATTTCTTCTGACTGCTTTTGCTAAGTCTTCATTTAATTTATTGTTTTCTTTTTCTAAGTTTTTAACAAATTTAGCACATTCAGAAGTACAAGGTTTAGGTTTTACCTCAGTTTTGTTATCAGTAAAGGCCATGAGAGCTTGATTTTGAGCATGCTCTTCTGCTTGGAAGCTCCAGTCATATCCTTGTCCTTGTTGTGAAACAAGAGCAGTTGATTTTGATCTTTTGTCTGGTTGAGGACATTCTTTTGCAAAGTGACCAAGGTTGTTACAGTTGTAACATTTGACTTTAGTTTTGTCAAATCCAGCTTTGTCACCTTTGTTGAAGTTGAGGCTTGTCCTACCTGTCCTCTTTAAGAATCTTTTGGTCCTTAGGCTCAACATAGCCATCTGCCATTTAAGATCCATCTCCTCAAGATCATCTGGGTTCAATTGTTCCAAGTCATCACTAATCAATGCAGTATGCACATGACTAGTGAAGAAGGATTCTCTTGCAGCATCCTCAGAATCTGCAGCCTTTCCTGTGAAGGTTTCCTGACCTTGACCTGTACTAGAGACAAATGCAGCATTATTAGAAGAATAGAAGGGTTCTTTTGGTTTACCTCAGTTTCAAATACTCTGAGATCATTGTAGAGTTCATCCAACTCCTTTTCTTCTAGAGCATCTCTTTGTCTATATACCACTGTATACATGGCCCATTCTTCACTCAGGGATCTTAGGAACTTCATGTTGACATCTTCTTGATCCATCTTAACCCCTACCTGGTTAAGTTCACCAATTAGCTTGTTGAATCTATCAAACACTTGAGTGAGTGTTTCATTGGGTTTTCCTTTGAAGTTTTCAAAGTCTTGTTTGAGAACAGACTTCATGTTCCTCTTGGTGCTCTTGGTCCCAACAAATCTCTTCTCCAGTGCTTCCCATAGTATTTTTGCATCATCATATTCAACAAAGAGATGTTGATAATCGTTAGGAATGGCCAGTAATAGAGTGCTTAGAGTTTTGAGTTCGATGCCCTTGTCCTTCTTTTCCTTCTCACACTTAAGTTTGTCTGCCTCAGTTACAGAGCTACTTGCTTGACCAGGACCAGTTTTGTTTCCTTCAAGGACAACTTCCCACATAGAATAATCTGTAATAAGCATGTATTGCTTAATACGATTTTTCCACATCCCAAAGTTGTTGGGAGTGAGTATAGGAATTTTGTTGGCCTGGGTGCTTTCATTATTATCAGTCATGATTAATAATGTGTGTTTTAAAGATTAAAACTTTTTGTTGTTCTTAACAAATAGTAGATCTAGAACCAATATGCTCTGATACCACTTGTCAGGATCGATTAACTATAAACAAGTTAATAAACACCTTAGATCTAATTGATGATAGAAGTTGCAGCGGATCAACACTATATCAATATATTAAGAACAATGAACTGTAAGAACAATATGCAAGAATATTAAGAACACAGTTTCACAAAAAGCTTCAATGTATATTATTGAGTTAACAATACACACGTACGTTTACAATTCGTAAGGAACTATTTATAATAGTCCTTGAAGCTAAACTATTTACCCTAGTTATTCTAGGACTTGATTTACATCGAATAATAAAAATATACATTGATTTACATTCTATAACTATCTATACGAAGATCTCGGACTTGATATTCTTCAAAAACGCGTTATCAGTAGTAAAACTCATCACCAGTAGTAAATGTGTAACATCAGTAGTAAGTAAGGTGATCAGTAGTAAGTCCAGATACATCGTCAGTAGTAACTACAATGATCAGTAGTATCTTCAATCTTTGCATGATCAGTAGTAATATGTTCTGCCCCATCAGTACTAAGTATGTCAGTACTAACTGCAGCATCAGTAATAAGTTGATCTGTGTTTTGCTCCAACAATTACATCACACCTTAATAAACGACACGACTCGCCATGGCTTCGCCATAGCTCGCTAAAGCTCAAGGCTTGACCATGCCGCTACGCCACACCTCACGTTGTTTAGAACCTTGGTAAAAATGCACAGACGGAATGATAAAAAAAATAAATATATTAATTAAAAAACAAGTTATAATATTTGGAACATGAAACACACTATGGTATACAAATACAAAGTTAAATAAACGACTATAGCTACTCGTCCGGTCAACATTATATGACCATGAAAGAAGACCGATAAACAAAGGGTTTAAAACCGTCGACCAACCGCTCTACCACATAGAAGAGCATTTGAAGGAATATCATATTCATTTGCAAGACTACGGACAGGATTATAAACTCTGAGGTAGAACTGTTGACCAAGATATTGTCTTTCCCAATTTGCAGATCTTACGTTCCACATACCTTGATTATCCAACGATACATAAATCACACTCCAGGAATTCGGGTACACCTAAAAGATCCATAAACTATAGTTATACCAAAAACCGATCTTTCGTACAAACTTCAAAATTATTTTTGCAATATTAAAAAATAAAAATAAAAATAGTTGGTTTACCTGCACCGCGTGTCTCGTAAGAGCATCAACCAAATTGTAGCTCTTTCGGCTTGCTGGAGTCCACTGCCCTGATCCATATCTGCAATTGTTGTCATTATCAAATTTAGTAACTTTTAAAATGCGATCTAGTATATAGTAGTAGCACAAGCATCACTATAATATTTCAGAGACACATTTAAAAGTGTCACTAAAAGTTGAAAAATGGTCACCAATAATTGGTTGAAAAACAGAACATTTTACAACTCTTTACAAAAATGTTTCACCTACACATAAAAAGATGCAAGTAAAGATCTCATAGTGCACATAAAAGTGTGGGTATTACATCTTGACCTATTTTGTGTCACAATTATTTCTTAACATATGTGGTAGAAAACCTAAAATTTATACCTATTACCCACACCCTTTTAAAAAGTGCGGGTAAAAATATAGTGAGTATTTTCTTGTAGTGTATGTATCTATAGAAACTTACCCAACAGGCCAGAAATCATAACCGTCAAGATGCCACGACTGCACACTTTTCTCATTATTTTGGAACACGATCTCAAGAAAATCATGAAGCGATGCTGGCATGACGGCTGTAGCCAAAAGTGGGCTCCCACCATTTGGGGAGGCTTGAATGGTGTTTGTGGAATAAACACCGGGGATATTAAAATGATCGGCTAGCTTCAATGGGGTGTCTGCATTAATGTATGACACCCCATTAACAGCATACCGTTTCTTCCCATTAATGAAGTTTGCTGAGTTACTCAACACAATTGTTCTTGTGGGTGTGATTGTTCCATAATGGAATGAGCCTTGCGGGTTGGGTCGAGCTGCATTTGATGTTAAATTCCATCTAAACATAAAAATAGAGATAATTAAAATTAAAATCAGTTGCACCACAATTTTAAAAAAAAAAACCCTAAACAGAAATATTTATTATACCTGTATGTTCTAGCTTGTTGCATAGACCAGTGAATTTGGTAAGTTGGGCCAGCAGGGATGGGGCCGGAAACTGGCGTTTGGGAATTGGTATACTGTAATACCGAAACAGTTGTAAGAATTTTTCTTGTAAACCGTGTTGAAGCAACAACATAATAGTCTTTTGGAGTTTGGTCTAATGTAACAAGCACAGAAACCGATTGACCAACATGCACATCTAGTGAATCGTATATGTTTTGAACCACATTTGACCCTTCAACTTCAACTAGTTTCATTTTGTGTCCTTGAATCCTGAAGTTGAAGGAGGTTGATAAACCCACATTCGATATTCTAAACATGTAAGTTTTACCTGAAAAAAATATGGAATACTTAGCAATGTTATAATGGGGTAGGGTAACCTTTGACTTTTGAAGTCAAACAAGCAGGTTACCTTGATCTCCACTGAATGTTGTTCCTGTTTGTCCATTTACAAGAATACCATCTGGGAAAGTAAGCGATCTTCCTGAATCAAGATATTGCTGCAAACCCTGCAACCGTAAAAGACGTTTTAATTATTAAACATGGATACAATCAAAAAAATAAAATAACGCAAATACAGATCTCAAATTTTAAAAAATCTTTGACTTTCAAGAGTCAAATCTAATTTCATCCTCAAAATCAACATGTTTTGTTTAAGTTATAAATTTAATAAACACAATAACATATAACAAAAACAACACTTCTGAGAAACTTTTAACCTAAAAGTCCGAAAACAACAGCATCCACTTTGAATTTGAAAACTTCAAGATTTGACTTTGACTTTGACTTTGTATTTGATTCTCACCTTATGGTTGG
The DNA here is from genome assembly GCA_963853835.1 of Calendula officinalis. Classification (NCBI taxonomy): domain Eukaryota; kingdom Viridiplantae; phylum Streptophyta; class Magnoliopsida; order Asterales; family Asteraceae; genus Calendula; species Calendula officinalis. Next base: position 11,466,613 of record OY970822.1, on the reverse strand, counting down.
ACTTGTACCAGTCACCAATAAGTAAATTAAAATCGCCAGCTGGGATTGCATACGGGACAGGAATACGAGGTCTGGCATAAACATTAATGGCTCCAAAACCACCAGCTGCTTTGTGCATTGCAGTTGATGGGAAATAAGTGTAACCACCAATTTGATCTTTTGGTTGGAATTTGTATGTAAAATTAGAGTTTGGTGGAATCGGGCAGTTTGTGCCCAAAACACCGTCTTGCCATGAATTCTTTCTTTGCTTAATTCCGTTCCTAAAAAAAAGGAGAATTTGTCATTAACTTAAATCTTGCATCACACTATTTTTAATCATTTGCATAATTAGATTGTATTGGTTTATACTTAATTTCGTTGGCTAAAGTAGTTGAATTGACAAAAAGACTCACCATGTCAAGAGGAAGGGTTGGTCAAGTTTATTAATGAGGTTGAGGATAATATTGTCATTTGTGACAACATCAAGCTTAGGCCCAGGAAATTGACCATTAATTAAAATCACCTGTAAAAAGTCAAACGTTAATAAACAAGACCTACACTAAATTACACTAAACTAAAACCAAAAATCAAATTATAAAAAAAATCAAGAACCTGTTGAGGAACACCAAGAGGAGAAGCAGTTCCATAACTAACAGTCCAAGTATAATACTTATAAGGGTCCTCTGCTTTCACTAAACAAAAACTTAATATACGCAGAATGAAAATCATCAAAATGGGCAAAAGTTTCTTCTCCATTTCACAAGAATCGATCAAAATCCCTGAAAAATTTCAAACCGTGTTCTTAATATATGGGTATCATCATTCTTTGAACAATTTTCACTATTTTGGAAGAACACAAATGTTAACAAAAACAGAGTGTTCTGTAACAAATACAAAATTTTAAAACTTTGTTCTTTAAATTCATTTCTGCAATCTGGGTGTCATCAACCTTTACAGATTTTAAAAGGGGGACTGATTTATACAGCAAAAATGTAGTATTATTTTTCTGCGTAAATTGAACAAAAACAGAGCATTGTACCGTAAACAAAAATAAACCCTAGCGATATGAATAGAAATGGGTGCATACCAGGTTTGAATCAAGAGCAATTGGTCAAATGGCAATGGAAAGAACAAGAACAAATGTGAATTATCACTATCAACTCCCAATTAGGGGTTATCTACATAGATCTATATCTATATATGGATAGTATTGCACATATTATAGTGACAAGTTGTAAAGTATTTATGGTTGATATCCAAGGGTTCACTTTAGTAGGGAAGGTTATGGAAGCCCTAAAGGAAAGCTGTCATATTTCCAAATTCGGCGGATTTCACGCGGTTTCTAGTAATCATTGATTTTGTTCCATAATTAAACATGGCCATTCTTGTCTCTCTGTAATCGACTACTTTTAATTATAGAAAGAGCAGAATTAGAAGGTTGTTGACATAATTAAATTGTCCTAAATCAGATGAATTTATGTATTTTCTGAATGATGCCCTCTATGTTTGGAGTTTAGCAATGTTTAACCCCTATGGGGCACATGATTAGATGTATTAAATTAAGTAATAATTTCTAAAATATGCATTCATCAAGAAGTATACTTGTAGGCATTTGCAAGAATAATGCACTATCCATCTAAATTGTACAAATAATGCTGTTTTTGAGGCTTGTGCAAAAATAATGCTATCCCCTAGTAAGAGACCCAGATCCCCTTCTTTCCCCTAGTACCACACCCGGATCCCACCTTTTACCTGCAACCATGTCTGCCATGTCCTGCCATGTCTGACCATCGTACTTTCCCGCAGGAACCCCTAGTAGTGCACCCGGATCCCCTTGGGGTATCCCCGAGTCGCACGCCCGGATCCCCTTGGGGTATCCCCGAGTCGCACGCCCGGATCCCCTTGGGGTATCCCCGAGTCGCACGCCCGGATCCCACCTACACTGCCTATAAAGATTAATTCATTTTTTCAGTGACATACACTTCACTTTTTATTATTACACGCATTTACCACATTTCTTAAAGAAACTAGCATTTTTTATTACGATGTGGCGAAGTCAAAAAGCCTTAATCTATGAACTTAACCTACAGCTTGAGATGTTACACGAGAGAGTTGACCTAATGCGTGAACAAGCTCGAGCCCGTGAGCTTCGACTTATCATGGAAGAGATGCAACGTACCCTTCATGAAATGGATAACCTTGCTTATGAAGGGGCGATGGACGAGGAGTCGGAGATGCGACGTACGAGGGAAATGCCTCCACCGACATTACATGTTGTGGAGCAGCAAACTCAAAACTCCTCAATAGGTATTCAACAACCAGACACAATTGACTTGGTTGAGGAGTATGGTTGGGCCAGGAGTGTAGAGGAATTTTACTTGAATGGGGATAGGCGCGGGAATGAAACCTTTTGCTATATTGTATTCTTAGGTCGTACCCAGGTACCTAGGGAGTTTTGGAGTACCCTGTTAGATGAAAATTCCAGCTCTGTTTTGTTCCGTGCGGTACGTAATTTAATTATGTTATTATCAATATTCTCAATTAAATCTCAAAGGTAAATAATTGTATATTTATTACAGCATATAGATTGTTGGGTTAGAAGATGGATGAGTTATCGGTGGTATGTTGGCTATAAAATTGGAGAATATAAGCGATGGACAATAATGCCTACCAAGTTTGAGTCTCTACTCTTACCACCTCATGTATCAGATGCTTTACAATATGCAGATGGCAGATTGACACCTTACCCCGCTTGGGGGGACGTAGATGTCTTATACATCCCGTTACGTTTAAATGATAACGTTTGGTTGCTTGTGCAGATGGATATTGTTCGCAATGATACATGTTTTATTTGCAGTTTTCGTCAATCCATAAAGCATGACGTGCTTACGGCAACCCTAAAACGTTGGCGAGATGTTTTGCCGGGTTTTAAAAGGAGTTTCTCCTATGAAGAAAGAAACCCCCAAGTTAAGGCGAATCTTCATTTCGCCAAAGGCATACCTCAAGGAAGGGAAGAAGACTCTTGTTGTGTTTATTTGTAAGTTTATGCATTATCTGGTAACGGGGAAATCAATCAAGAAAGATGGAGTCGTCGATATTAATCAGATTGCTACGGGTTATCGACAACTTATGGCTCGTGATTTGTACAGCTATCGTATTTTAGAATCGCAACCTGAAATTTTTCCTTTTAGATCTGTGGATTTGTTTGATGATTTGGATTAAAATTTCAATTGTATTTGGTATTAATTTATGAAATCTTGATGTTTGTGTTTGCTTGTCATTTAAAAATCAACTACTTAAAAAAAATTAGCGAAAAAAAATAAATGTCTAACTTTCGAGCTTAATAGAGTACACTTTTTAGTAATTCAGATTTAACTTTCAAAAAGATAGTTGCGGTATTGATGTGTACGTAAACATATGAAAAAAGAATTAGACCAAAAAGAAAAGTAATGAAAGAGTTATGATAATTCGAAAATACAAAAAATTTGTTTTTGTAACGCAAAAACATTCAAAATGCTATTTTCATGCATGAATAACTTCAAATTTTGAAGGTTTTGGACGTAATTATATATACAGAATTTGTAGTACCCGGGTCAAGGTTTCCATGCATATAAAATTCGTAAAAAAAAACACGGGTGCGAAAGTTAGGTTGATTGCAAAAGTCAAAAAAATTACATTTATATTTATATCATAGTTTCCTTACAATTTCATTTATATTTAAAAAAAAGCTAATGACGGTGTCCTAATTTACCGCCCGTACCACAAGGAGGTGGTCTTCTGATTCTTCTTCTCCTACCTCCATCGCCATCTTCTTCACTTTCTCCATTTAAAAGCATTAGTATATAATGTCTGGCTTTTTGCTCCAATTGTTCGTCAGTCGGATCCTGTGGCAAAGGCTCCATTAACATGTCCATCATATATCTAGCACTGACCTGGCTGCCTTTGAATTTTCGCGCTGGCGGTGCGAAACCGAGCAACGTATAAAATTTTTCGATAACACGCGCATAAGTGTATCCCGGTTCATCACCTGTAACCGGATTGCCATCGGTCCGTAAACCCCAAATAACTTGTACGTCTTCCAGGGTCACGGTAACCTCACCAAATGGTAGGTGAAATGTATGCGTTTCCGGACACCATCTCTCTACCAGTGATGTGATGAGTCCGTGGTCAATGTTTTTGTAACCACAGAAGAAAACTTCTGCCAAACCGGCCCGACGTATGTGATACATCACACGCTCATCAATTGGGTTATCTCTTACCCAGAATAACAAATTTTTGTCAGCACGTCTGACATTTAACGGACGATCATCCTTGAGATTGTGAAACACATAATATGCTCGGTGATCGGTATTTATAAATAACAACTCAGGATTCGTAGGTCCGGGGACAATTCCAACATTCTCCATTTTTTACAAATACAAAAATCTGGTGGTGTTTGAGTGCGATAATTTTTGAGTGCGATAGTTTTTGAGTGCGATAGTTTTTTAGTGTGATAGTTGTGTCTTAAAGTTGTATTTATAGATAAAGATTTTTGAGTGTGATAGAGATTTCAGCTACTCAAATTAAAGATAGAAATTATTGATGGTTAAAGTCTTCAACTACTCATGTTCGCAGTTGTAGATAATGATAGTGATTGCATTTGTAGACGTATTAAAGAATCTGATTCTTAAAAGCTTGTGTTTTTGTCTTTTAGTCCGACAAATCCCCGTGTTACACACCCGGATCCGATGCATCCCCGTGTTACGCGCCGGGATCCGATGGATCCCCGTGTTATGCACCCGGATACATGTGTATTGTCACATCAGCCTTTTTGTCCGGATTCACTTAAATCGCTCGGTCAAAAAACACTTAATATTTACAGTCTTTTACACTTAATATCAGTTATAGTGTTTTTGTCTTTTAGCGTACGATCCCCGACTACAGCGCCCCGGATCCCACTGGATCCCCGACTGCAGCGCCCGGATACTGTTGGGTGGTCAAATCGCTCCTTTATAGCACGAGTCAGTCTCACGGGTCTTTAAATAAGGTTGTTCTTTATTTGTCTTTCTTTTAAAATAAGGTACAGTCTTTAATGAGCGACAACTACCCATACTTATAATTCACCTATATAAAGTATCATCAGATCAGTTAATATTATCACCATTATTCACCAACAATTTCAATATTTATCAACCACATTTCACCAAGATTAAACTTCCAATCAACTACATTTCACCAAAAAAACATTCAAAATGACTTTAACGAACCCTTTCCTTGTTAATATATATTGGGGTGATGATAACATTCGTTACGACAATGGCACGGTACTAGGCGATGTGAACATGCGCAGAAGTTCTCTTCTTTTTCTAACCAGATATAATTACGAAGAATTTGAGAAATTGGTTTACAGACATGTTATGGTTTCGAAAGATCAATACAAATTAAGGTTTACATTATGTTATAAATTTCACGGAATTTTCTGTGATTCTGAAATTACAAGTGATGAATCCTTACAAACCTTATATTACATCGCCTCTTTGAACGAAAAATTCATGGGCAATATTATTGTGAAGATTGAGTATATCAAGCCCCAACCCCGTCAAGTTGACTCCAACATTTTTCAGCTTTTTTCAGCACCAGAACCGTCAACGCGGTATCAAGGTTTTGATATGGCGGGTCCTTCACCGTCTGCGTTCCGACATTTTTCATCACAAGAACCGTCAACGCAGTACCAAGGTTTTGATATGGCGGGTCCTTCACCGTATGCGTTCCGACATTTTTCATCACAAGAACCGTCAACGCAGTACCAAGGTTTTGATATGGCGGGTCCTTCACCGTCTGCGTTCCGACATTTTTCATCACAAGAACCGTCAACGCATTATCAAGGTTTTGATATGGCGGGTCCTTCAACATCTGCGTTCCAACATTTTTCAGCACCAGAACCGCCAACGAATTATCAAGGTTTTGATATGGCGGGTCCTTCAACATCTGCGTTCCAAGATCTTTCAGTGGTAGAACTAGGTACCGCACCAGAGCCAGTAACGCAATATCAAGATTTTAATAACAATGAAAATCATGAGTTCGACAGATCAGAGGACGAACCACAATCTGAAGGAAGTGCCGATACCGGAGAAGAATTTGACCCAGATGGCGCTGAAGCATCCGAAGAATCTGATGATGATGGTGTTCAAGGCAACCATGAAGCTCATCAAACATCTCAACTGCCTTTGTATGACTATAGTCAATGGGACACACAGGAAGACACTGAGGCTGATAATTCAGGCCTATTACATGAAGATGAAGAGCATATGCTTTTTTGGAGGTCCGATTATCCAGTTGAGATTCGAATTGGTATGTATTTTTCTAGCAAGAAAGAGTTGATTGATGCCGTGAGGAGTTGGAATATAAAACAAACTAGGCAGATCAAGGTTATTGAAAGCACACTTTCAAAGTGGAGTGCTAGGTGCAGTACTCGTAAAAAGGGTGATAACAACCCTGGTGTTAACAACTCTAGTGATAACAACTCTGGTGGCAGCAACCCTGGTGAAAACAACTCTGGTGAAAACAACCCTGGCGATACTCAAACAGAAGGCACCCAGAGTAAGAGACAACCCAATGCAGCTTTATGTAATTGGTACGTCAGAGCCATAAAGAAGCAGAGGGAGAGGCTCTGGCAAATAAGGTCATGGAGAAATGTGCACATTTGTAGTGGGGTAGTGCGAGGATCGAATAACAAATGTTTGACAGCGAAGGTCGTAGGCATCCACATATTCCATTCTGTCTGTAAAGATATCGCATACCCTGTTAAACAAATCCTGGCAGATATCAAAGAATACAATGGGAATGACATATCCTACTCCAAAGCTTGGCGTGCTAGGAAAATTGCTATAGAGAGACTATTCGGGAGTTGGGAAAGCAACTTTGATGAGTTGCCTAAGTACATTCGTGCTCTAAAGAAGTCAAACCCGTCCACAGTTGTCGAGTGGATAGTCGAACGAACTAAAAACCCCGAGTTGAAAATTTTCAAATCTGTTTTCTGGGCTTTTGGTCCAGCAATTGCGGCCTTTCGTCATTGCATTCCTATTATATGTATAGACGGGACCTTTTTAAAAGGTGCGTACAAAGGGAAGTTGCTGACTGCCGTCACGAAAGACGCCAATAATCATATTCTACCTCTCGCGTATGCCATTGTTGACGAGGAGTCAAACGAATCATGGAAATGGTTTTTGGAACAGCTAAGGTATTTTGTTGTAAATGACAGTCCAAGAGTGCTAGGTGTCATTTCTGATAGGCATCATGGGATTCTAAATGCAATGCAAGAACTTGATGACTGGAAAGAGCCATATGCATACCATAGATACTGCCTAAGGCATATCAGAAGCAACTTCAACAGCCGTTTCAAGAACCATCGAATGAAGCAATTGTGTTGGATCATAGGTAGCACGAGTCAAAAGCGTAAGTACAAGGAAGCCATACGTGAAATGAAATTTATAGACGCGGACGGATGGGTGTATCTGGAGCAGATTGGGTTAGATAAGTGGACCCTCTTTAGAGACAACGGCCACCGACGTTAGATAAGTGGACCCTCTTTAGATAAGTGGACCCTCTTTAGAGACAACAATGTGTTGCGTGGAGCCAGGCATCTTCCGATTAAGGCTTTGATTGACTTCACATTCATCAAAACTGTCAAGCAATTCAGCAAGCATGCTGAATTATCGTCTAACTGCGAGACGCCACTACCCTCACGTATGTGGACTCTTTTCAACAAGCGCACCCGTCAAGCAACATTTCATGAAGTAATGCCCTTTGATTACGTGAAACAGATTTTCAGTGTGAAGTCAAGGATTCAAACCGGTGAGAGTGGTGGGAACGATTACACAGTCAATTTCATAAGTACAAAAGAGAACAGGCGTGGGTGTACGTGTGGGAAGTGGCAGACGTTGCGCTTTCCATGTTCACATGTTATTGCTGTTTGTGGTCATATGGGTGTCGATTCGCTAACACTTGTGAACATAGCATATACAACAGAGGCGTACAGACAACAATATAGTACTGCCTTTAAACCACTACCTCATGTGGCCCTCTGGAAGGATGCTAAATGGAGAATGTTAGCCAGTGAAGGAAGAATATCAACAAAGAGAGGGAGAAGGCAGCATGTTAGACGACGCAACGAGATGGACCAGCCTAGTACAAGCCAGCAAACCCAACGAAAGGCAAAACTTTGTGGGATTTGTAGAAATCCAGGCCATAATAGACTGAAATGCCCGACAACAAATCCTCATCAAACAACAAATCCTCCTCAAACAACAAATCCACCTCAATGATTGTAGAATTTAAAATGTTGTATGTTTTTTAATATTAAATATAATAAAAGTTTCTTATTGGTACTTAACTAATATAATTTTAAATATAATAAAAGTTTCTTATTTCAAGTGATACATTAAAACTGAAATTACATATCATTCATTCTTACGTTTAACACTAAAAATCAAATTTCTACCATTAGTCTGATAGTCTGCATTTATGGTAAAAGTACAAACTTCGTTAGTCAGAATTCCGTTTTCATTCTTAAATCTCTTGAAGTCACCACTCATTTTAACTTGCCCAGGATAACCATGCAACTTTATTACTTCATGAGAATCGCCTCTTTCTATCATACAATGTTTGTCCTGGAAGAGGTAGTTATGCTGCCTGACAAACCAAGCAGGTATAGTCTAAAAATACAACAAAATTATATGATTTTAGTTAATTGAGCAAATATAAAAAATATATAAAAAAATATATGATTTTAGCATACCATCCTTTGATTTTTTACTACATGTTTCGCGAACTTTATTTTAAATTGCCAGAGATGCAAAACATTTGGTCCTATTTCAGCCAGCTTTTCAATATGTTTATCATAATCAGTCTGCTCGTAATTTTGAAAATATACTTGCATCTCGTCATTAAATTCTTCTGCATGTAGATCGGCATAATCTTCGGCTATCAAATTCTCGAACTCAATCTCATCTACATAATTACGAGGCGAATCATGCACGTAGTGATACAGAGGAGACTCATTATTCGATGAACTCATGATTTTTTGCTATTAAGGAGAGATTGTTTATTAAAAGAAATGGGGTAGTGTAGGAAATGTTTTTATGTGGTAAATGTGTGTGTAATAATAAAAAATTAAGTTATATTTATAGGGACTGCGTCGAGTGGGATCCGCGCGTATGACTCGGGGATACCCCAAGGGGATCCGGGCGTACGGCTCGGGGATACCCCAAGGGGATTCGGGCGTGCGACTCGGGGATACCCCAAGGGGATCCGGGTGCACTACTAGGGGTTCCTGCGGGAAAGTACGATGGTCAGACATGGCAGGACATGGCAGACATGGTTGCAGGTAAAAGGTGGGATCCGGGTGTGGTATTAGGGGAAAGAAGGGGATCCGGGTCTCTTACTAGGGGATAGCATTATTTTTGCAAAAGCCCCAAAAACAGCATTATTTGTACAATTTGGATGGATAGTGCACTATTCTTGCAAATGGTTCTTTCTAAAGACATATTAAATGACATTTTGAGTTACAGTGGTCATTTTAAGTTGATTAAATGCTTCTAATTGTGTGTCCTAGAGGCACATATTAGAAAGTCACTTTATTTATTTAAGAGGTAGCCATTCTTGTTGGATTCGGTCAATGGGTTCATGTTATACACTATTTAACATGTTTCTCTTAAAAATCCAAAAAATATTTGGTAAAAATTTAAACAACATTGTAAATAACTTGTGAAATTTTAAAACCTAAACAGCAAAAGATCCTACTGACAACATAAATATTATTTGTTAGTTTCTTAATTGTTGATAACAGTTTGTAACTACTTTTAATTTCGTGAAACTGTTCCTAACTTTTTAGAATTTTCTTTGTTTTGTTTATGTATACAGAAGCAATATTTGGTTTAAATAGACACGAAATCACATATATTTTAACATACAATTTGAATATATAGAATTCTTTAAAAATTATCATAATGTGAATTAGAACTTGTTCTGATTTTTCTAATTAAATTCCGAGGAATATCCATATTCGGTAGTTAGAAATTCGTAATACCCAAACATAGGGTCAAAAAATATAATTAAAAAAATTATTAGCACGATTTCTGTTTTACAATTCAGTTTACAGAAACTCACCTATATTCCCCAACAATTTCAAGGAGAAAAATACACCACATTTAGGGGCTGTCAAAACCTGACACGACACGACAAAAATACACGAAACGAAACGAAATTGGGTCGAAATTGAAATTTGAATTCGTGTCCGTGTCGTGTTTGTGTTGTGTAAAACAATCACGAAGTCGTGTCGTGTTCGTGTTCAGAGATTAACACGAAATTGACACGATAGTTATGATTTGTCGTGTTTGCCATGTTTATCGTGTTTTAAGCATGTAATAAGTAAGAAATTTGTTATTTATTTTGTGTTGTCGTGTTTATCGTGTTATCATTTTTTTAATCGTGTCGTGTTCGTGTTAGCAAAATAAAACACGACTTCGTGTCGTATTGTTTTCGTGTTGAACGTTTTCGTGTCGTGTCGTATCGTGTTATCCAGAAACACGAAATGATAGCACGATTTGACAGCCCTTGTTTTATCTTTATATATTCGGTGATTAAATAATTAGACAATTACGATATTAAAACCGTATTTGATATTGATAATTCAATATCAAAACCAACAAATAAGAAAGAACCAAATGGAATGAACAAACCTGATTCTTGATGAAATAATGAACCGCACGGAATTGTGATTCCTGTCCTTTAAGGTTTTTACGCGCTCTATATGCTGCAAGCCTCAGCGTAGAACCCCTTGATTTGATGCAGTTTGTCGGTATGATTCTACAACAATAGAGTTACCGATAACACAAAGTGACTACTTGGAAACACACGAATAATATCAAGACGCAACGAGAGTGTGGAGAGCTTATTTTTCAAGTGTTGTGGTGTATATGAACTTCACAACTAGAAGTTCTTTATATAGGGAGAGAGCCATCAATATGGTTTATGAAGAGTAAAGACATATTCTTGTAACTCTTGATTTAATATGCATTATGAAGAGTAAATAAAAAAGTTGTAACACTTGGTTTAATATAGCTAGTAAAGATAGTGACACATTCAACAAAAGACAAAGCTCCACAACTCCACGTGACTGATAGGAAATTTGCCAACTTGCAAATACCTTTATAATTTCCAACAATCCCCCACCAAGTTGGAAAGTTTCCTTTCACTCAGACACATGTTGTCACCTGGGTGTCACGAAGATTAAACCCATGTTTAATGTGAGCAAACAAGAAGAGATCAATTCAATGGTATCCTTATAGGTTTAAACCAAGAACCTTAGTAACCTCCCCAGTTTACCCCCACACAACATATGCCATCTTTGTGTTCTCTCTGAGCACTAATATGGCCATGTGCTAAAATCATTTTCATGACCCTTTAGAAGACAAACCAAAAGTCTTCATTTGAGGCGGCACCACCTCTAGATCAGATACGCAAAATTTTGCAACATCTTCGTTGCTTAGATGTCTCCAAAATTTTGTTAAGAGTATTAACTCATCCTCGTTCTCGGTAACGACGTACTATCCTACCTCACATGGATCTATCACGATTGATAGTACCTTCTATCATTAGTAATTTCGTTGTTACACATTAAACTTGAAAAATAGGAGCACTAAGTTCAAGTTGGGTTTCCATTACTAACGATTCTAGTTTGGTTTTAGACCCATGACTCTCGCGGTAGATGTAACCAAATCTCTCGTCAGAGGTTTGGTAAAGGATCCGTCAAGTACTTTGTTGTCTTGACTTAAACAACTTTGATGGTACCACTATCAATTAGTTGTCTCACAGAATGATGTCGAAGACCTACGTGTCTCGACTTCCCATTATATTCATAATTATATACTTTAGACAGTGTGGCCTCACTATCACAGTACATGGGAATTGAAGGCATCAGAGTATCCCACAAACGGATATCCAAGAGTAGATCTCTAATCCACTCTGCCTCTTAGCCTGCATCACCTAAAGCAATAAGCTCAGCTTCCATCGTTGAGTGAGCTATACATGACTGTAACTTGCTCGCCCAAGAAATAGTCCCACCAGCTAGTGTATAAATCCATCCACTTATGGATTTAGAATCACTCATGTTATCAATCCAGCTGGCATCTGAATACCACTCTAGTATACTAGAATTTGACGTGTAAGTCAACTCAAGATTACTAGTCCTTTTCAGGTATCCTAGTACTCTTCATATTGCCTTCCAGTGCTCTATACCGGGGTTGACAGTATACTGACTTAGTTTGCTAACTACAAAAGCAATGTCAGGTCTAGTGCAATGTGTAGCATACATCATGCTTCCAATTTGCACTAGCATGTTCTAGTTGAGTCACTGCTCTACTAGAGTTCACTTTAAGTTTTACACTAAAATCGAAAGGAGTGTTAAATTCCTTAACATTCAAGTGCTGAAACTTTGTCAATATTCTCTCTGTGTAATGAGACTGACTTAGAGAAATTTGACTATCTGTCCTTTTCACCTTAATACGAAGAATGGTATACACTTCCCTTAGATCTTTCATCTTAAAGTTCGAGTATAGGTATTTCTTCGTATCAAGTATACCTTGTAGGTGAGTGCCAACGATCAACATATCATCAACATAAAGACAGATAACTACAGTGTATTCAGATATGCATTTAGTATAGATACATCTATCAACACTATTATGCTTAAACCAAATGCAGATACAGTGGTGTCAAAACTCTTATGCCGCTGTTTTGGAGCTTGCTTCAAACTGTACAGTGATTTAATAAGTCTACACACTTTGTTTTCCTACCCGGATACTATGAAACCTTCAGGTTGCTCTAAGTATATCTCCTCCTTGAGATATCCATTTAGAAAGGCTGTCTTTACATCCATTTTGATGAATGTACAATCCTTTCAATGTTGAGATTGCTATAAGAGTTCTAATAGAACTAATTCTAGCAACCGGTGCATATGTATCTGTTAAGGCAAAAAGCCTTGCCCCTTTGGATCTTAAGATAACAAAACAACCTAGACTAGCTTTGATTAATATGTAGAATAATATAGCTAAGTTTAGGTCTGATACTGAGTGATCAGTATTGGAACTCAGTATCAGTACTCAGTATCAGATAGTGATACTGAGTACAAGGACTGAGTAGAAGGACTGAGTTACAATATGTAACGGACTAAGATCAAATCCCTTGATCTTAGTCACTTTCCTAGTTTAGTCCTTCGGTTACTCCTTTGCTTATTATGTAAGATCTCTATATCATTATAAATAGAGATCATCTTGCAAAGGAGAAATCACCAATTCACTTTACACTTTTATATCTTTTGTAATTGATTAGTGGTCTTGTTATTCCGCAACAAGCCACACTTAGTGGAATTATACATTTGACTCATATCTTGTTCTTATACAATATTTGTCTTAATTTATAATTACACAATCAATAACCAGGGTGTTGTGACCTAAAAACTGGTATCAGAGCGGTTCAAAGTTATCTACAACTTTGATGATCTTTTAACCCTATATATTGTTGAAGATCAAGTCTTTTCATAAAGAAGAACAATGCAGAATTTTCGTCATATTCTGCGCACGGGTAGAAGAAATGCCGGATCTCCTTCGTTAATGGTCGAATCTGTGTGAAATTTGAACAGGAGGTTCTCAACACACAGAAACACAGTCTGACCGTTCAGAATTGCAATTAGAGTTTCTGGTAGAGAGATATGTATGGCGCAAAAAGTCAGATTCTATGCTTTTTATTCCTTACTTTTTGGGCAGCCATGGTAGAAAAATCAAATCTCTTTCTTCAAACTTCTAATAAGCGTGAAATTTGGACAGAAGGTTCACTATAATGTGTTTAACGTTTTCACCGTTCAGATCTTCAAAAGGAATCGTTTATTGAGAGATATATATTTTTGAAGATTATTGACGAATATTTATGGTATGTTTTTAATTCTGCGCAACTCTGGTAAAACGGCTATTGTATCTTTTGTAACCGTTGGATTTTCATAAATTTTGGATATTATATCCATAACACATACATGTACTCGGTATCAAAATTTCAGACTGATAAGAATCGTATACTGAGAGATACATATTTTCAAAGTTGATGATTTTCTGATACTGACTGTCTCATACCGAGTGGTCAGTATGAGACTGCTGTGATCGTTTCAACCGTTGGATCCTTATGATTTTTGGATATGATGTTGAAGACAGGTATAGGTATGTTGTGTAAAAAATTCATAATGATCAGAAGATTCTACATGGAGATATGATTTTTTGAAGTTGCTGCAAAATTAGAGAAACAAAATTCTGCATGCTGAATTATACAAGTGAGTATGTTTCACATATTTTTCTCCTTTTAGTCATAAGAAATCATCTTAAACTGAGGAAATCTATAAGTTGATTGATTCCTTAGTGATGTTTCAAGTCAAAGATAAAATATACCGAACAGTTTAAGGAGATGACTCTGATTCAGGGGGAGAAAACACAATGTGATATGTGTTTTCTATATATGAAGCTAAAGTTCTTTTAAGCTAAGATGTTCATGCTAAGTTATTCAAGGGGGTACGTGTCACATATTGTTTTACAATCATTTGAATCATTTCAAACTGAGGAAATCTACTAATTGAATGATTCCTTAGTGATGTTTCATTACAATTCAAATCTACCGGACAGTTTGAGAAAGGAGTCAATGATTGTGGGGGAGAAAAGTTAATGTGACATATATTTTCTTGAAGTACTTAGTGAATAAAGAATATGAAAAGATCTCAAAAAGAAGACCATACAAGACAAGATCGTTATTATTTATTAGGTTAAACATATTCATTTGTTATCATCAGATAGGGGGAGATTGTTAGGGTAGAAAACCCGGTCAAACCTATTACTTTGTGAATCTGATGAACAAAGGAATATATAAGTTTAACTTATATAAATAATCTTAGTGAAACTCGTCTCATACCGAGTTGGTCGGTATCTGGTCATACTGAGTTGGTCAGTATGAGGTGATACCGAGTTCACGGACCGAGCTCCACATAGCGAGTTGGTCGGTATAGTTCAGTCTCATACCGAGTTGGTCGGTATAGCTCAGTCTCATACCGAGTTGGTCGGTATAGCTCAGTCTCATACTGAGTACACGGACCGACCAGTCCGTGAATGGTGCATTCCTTATTTGAGTAATGAATCAAATCCCTTTAATCAAGGGATGCACTTATTAGAATTGGGAGTTACATATAGAATATGGTTAATTGTAAAACCTCTATACATTATAAATAGAGGTTTAGTCTTTAGTTGTTAAGCATCCTTTTGGATCCCGGTTGATCATTTGTGTGGATCACCGGTAACCCAATTCTAAATGTAACACTTTGTGGAGTGTTCTTGGTTATTCCGCAACCAAGAACACATTTTATACGTTTGTACTTAATAAGAATAATCGTATGACGTATATGATCTTGTTTTACCGATTTTACTATCAATATTGGGGTTTGTTGTGACTTAACAGTATCGAAATAATCAGTACCTTCTCTTTGTATATAACCTTTAGCGACTACTCTCGCTTTATAGACAGATATTGATCCATCTAGATGACACTTCCTCTTGAAGATCCATTTAGATCCTATGGATCTCACACCCTTGGGAAGATCAGCTAATTCCAACTTCCATTTCCCATAATTGAATCCATTTCATCATTAATGGCATCCTTCCATAAAGGAGCATCTCTTGATGTCATGACTTCAGTCTAAGTTTTAGGATCATCATATAAATTAATAGCTAAAATGACCTCTCTCGTCACCTTAGATTGAGATCCTTCAACCAAGTATGATAGAAAATCGTCTCCAAAAGTCTTTTCCTTTCTGACCCTTGTACTTCTCTTTGGTTCTTCTATAACAGAAGAAGGTGAGAGAATATCTCGAGAAGTACTGGGTGCTGAAATGGGATTAGAGTTGGATTGGAGATTTCATCATCTCCTATTAACTTAGCGTCGAATAACTCCACATCTCTGGATTCTACACGACACCTGATTCTTTATCCAACAATTGGTAGGCGTTTCTATTCTGAGCATACCCGATGAATATACTCTTCATAGCTCGAGCTCCCAACTTGGATCGTTTACGATCAGGTGTACGATAATAAGTTAAACACCCCCACATTCTTAGATAATCTAATCGTTTAGGATCAGGTGTAAGATAATAAGCTAAACACCCCCCACACTCTTAGATAATCTAAGTTAGGTTTTCTTTCATTCCATAACTCATATGGACTAGAAAGAATCACATGACTAGTGATTCTATTGTACACAAAACATGCAGTCAACAAAGTTTCCCCCCACAGATTGTGTGGCAAACCCGATTGATTCAACATACAGTTGACCATTTCAACAAGGGTTTAACTCTCTCTTTCAGCTAATCCATTCGGTTAGGGAGTATATGGTGAAATTATTTTATGCTTGATACCATCCTCTTCACAGAATTTGTCAAACTCATGATTAAAGTATTCTCCGCCTCTTTCCAAGCAAAGAATGTTAATATGTTTGTCATGTTGGTTTTCAGCCTTGCACTTATACAGTTTGAATGCGTTAAAAGCTTCATCTTTTGAATGCAACAAGTAAACATGTAAATAGCGGCTATAGTCACCACAAATTGTAATGAAGTATCTTTTACCTCCACGCGTGAGTATTCCATTCAGTTCACAAATATCTGAATAGATCAACTCTAGTAATGATGTAATTCTTTTGACACTTGAAAAAGTTTCTTTGTAAACTTTGATTTTATACAAGTTTCACATTTGTCAAAATCTTTATTATTTACTTTTATCAATACTTTAGATTGCGTCTTTTCAATATTATTATTATTTTTTTTAATGTTAGCGTGAGCTAACTTTTATGACAAAAAGAAATTGAACACGCAATATAATTTGAAAAAACTATTTCATTAATTCGAAACTTAGTTACATCATCACTAGCGATATTGTCACTAACGCTGATAGTATCATATTCTCACGATTACAAAGATCAACATTTAACACATAATCATTGGATATAGATACAACATCATCTTATCCATCACCACATAGATCAAGCATAAACATTCCACCAGTGTTGATGGTTTAATCCACAATAACCCATCTTTGGAGAACACGATATGACCATTTTTTTATTTTTTTATTTTTTTATTATTACCAGCTTGTAACTATTTTTGTCATATTTGTTCTCCGATATAAGTCCCTTGGAGATTCAAGGAACATGTATGACCTCTCGAAGGTAACCATAATTCAATTTCGCAATGTTAGAACCACTGTGCCAATGCCATGAACACGTACTATATGGCCATCAACACATGTCACCACATGTCACCACAGTTCCTTCTCGAACCATACCATATATTTGGAAACTATCACGATTTCCACAAACATGAAAGTTAACTCCAGAATCCACAAACCAGTCTCGGGCCTCCATCACCCGAGTAATTGAGGTAGTCATATTGACTCCTACATGACCCACACTTGCACCCAAGTGGGTTAGATTTGCAACAACCTTTGCAATTCCTTTTACATAAGCAAAATCTGAGCTCCCACCTGACACGTGGTACACACTCAATCTGACTTTACTCTTTTGATCTCTTATGAGATTTTCCTTCTCAACAAGGAAGTGTTTCAACAAAACATACAAAGAGTAGTCCTCAAATTTATGAAACTCCAAGTATTTAACCACATTCAAGGAAAACATTATTTAGTCAACCCTTTTCGGTAGCTCTATTCGAATACAACCAGGAAAGACGGTGAGGGTAGACAGCTTTAGTGCGTATCGGAACCACCCCCATTTGGAGTCAGAAAAACCGCCTTTATCTTTCCTAGACATTGTAATAAGAATAGGTGAGTCTATTTGGGGCTAATTGATAATTTATCCCACTTATAGGTTCAATACAATGCTTAATGATACACAGCTGGAAAAATTCCGTTTAACACTAAAATTATCTATTTTGTATAATCATGATTTTTCAAATAGTACACTTTTCAAACATAAAAGTATATTGAAATAATCTATATACAAGATATAATAATTAACTCAATTATAATGCTTCAACCATAAGCATGATAATTAATCTACCATCCACTTTATACGAGATTATATTTTTTTTTACTAGAAAAACCTTTTGTTTTAACTTGTCTATTAGATTAAAATAGATATTTAAATGTGTCATAACAAAATAAGTCTATTAAATACCCTTAATTAGAAAAAATGTAACTCATACAATTTAAACTAAATAGCCATAATAATCTCTTTTAAAGAATTAATCAATATATATATTAAACATTTACATAATGTCTCATTTTCCATTTGTCTAATATTTTATTGATCACAGAATATATATATAAAGAAAATATGTGTATATATACACAATAATATATATCATATAAAAACCTTAAAGATTGTTTTATCTTTATATATTCGGTGATTAAATAATTAGATAATTACGATATTAAAACCGTATTTGATATTGATAATTTAATATCAAAACCAACAAATAAGAAATAACCAAATGGAATGAACAAACATGATTCTTGATGAAATAATGAACCGCATGGAATTGTGATTCCCGTCCTTTAAGGTTTTTACGCGCTCTATATGTTGCAAGCCTCAGCGTAGAACCCCAGGATTTTTGATGCAGTTTGTCGGTATGATTCTACAGCAATAGAGTTACCGATAACACAAAGTGACTACTTGGAAACACACGAATAATATCAAGACGCAACGAGAGTGTGGAGAGCTTATTTTTCAAGTGTTGTGGTGTATATGAACTTCACAACTAGAAGTTCTTTATATAGGGAGAGAGCCATCAATATGGTTTATGAAGAGTAAAGACATATTCTTGTAACTCTTGATTTAATATGCATTATGAAGAGTAAATAAAAAGTTGTAACACTTGGTTTAATATAGCTAGTAAAGATAGTGACACATTCAACAAAAGACAAAGCTCCACAACTCCACGTGACTAATAGGAAATTTGCCAACTTGTAAATACCTTTATAATTTCCAACAGCCCTAACCACATTGAAGCAATTATTGGATATAAGATAGATATATTATGATAAGCTACTGGCAAAATTTATGAACCATAATTGAGTTATTAATATTTTATTAAGTTTATTTCATAAGAAATAGGTAGGTTGTGGAGCAAAGGGAAAACATTGCATTTCTAAATTAAAATATATAAGAAGTGTTGTATCTTTTTGTAACAAAAACAGTATATACAAGATCTGTAATGGCAATAAACAAACAAAGAGGTTGATATATGTAACTTTAGTTGAGTATATCAAATTATCTGTTGAGTAAAATTCCCCAGTTTACGCCACCGAGTAATTGCTGTCACTTTCCTTTCCAACATTTTAATTTGGTATTGGGGCCATCCTCTGTTTTTTCAAGTCACAAAGCAGATAAATCTCTTGTTTCGATAGATTTGTAAGCTTTAAATTAAAATCAAATATATCTATATTACTCGAAAAAATATGTTATAATCAGGTGATGATGATGTCATGATAGCTATGAAGGTTTATGAAATGATTCTTTACATTCGATCTTTTATCTAGATAAACATTTATCATATAAAAAAAAGTTTAGAAACAATCACACAACTATTATGTCATATACACTATACATTTTCTATTATTAATAATTGAATACAAAATATACATTGCGAATATTATTAATTTATTATTGTATTTATTTAGTTCACCAGAAAAGGATATTGCTCCTTTTGTTCCATGAGAAAATGGGTGGCTAGGAATGATTTGGAACCACTTAATTATATTATATACGGAGTATATAATTAACAGTATAAGCTTTTTAACTATAGTCAAAGAGTGCATGTAATTTGAAAAACATGAAGTACTATAAAATAATGGAGAGATAAATGGCCCCAATATATTGTTTATACATTTTTTGGGGGTCAAATAAGGTGTATTGTAAATTCATTACCATAAACCGATAGAAAAGACCACACTTTTACGAAACAAAATTACACATGTAAATTGAAGATGTAACAGAATAACATAATTTGGGTATCAATAACGTTAGGAAGAAAATGTATTTATGTCACAAAAGTAGGGAGCTATTGCTAAAGGGAAGTGATTTTGGGACCACATAAATTACTTCAAACATTACAACCATTGCTTTATAGTACTTGTACAATATGCTTTAAATGTTGTATAGTGTGGTAGGTGAAATAACTTGTGTGGTCATAAAATCACTACCCATTGCTAAAAGTCCAAGATCATAAGAAATAGAGTATAGTGTGGTATAAGAAGTAAATTTTTGTGGTATGAACATCAATTCTCTAAGAAATAAGGCTAATTATGGTTGTAACGTAAAATATAATTACAAAATATTCATTATTTTTAATTACTAGAAATAGGCCCGTTAATGAGTAAGGTGGTCGGAATCTTTTCAATCCAAGGTAGTGATGGTTGGAGGAATAATTATAATTATTGCAATAATAAAAAAAGAATAAGAAAAAGGTCACAATCCCATGTGAGGTTGTTGTAAGTTATGAAAGCAACCATGCATAGCCAATGAAGAGCGCCCACAAGGTTAACTTTACGTGCCTCATTGAATACTCAAAAGTCAAAACTTAAGAAATGTCTATCATTTAAGCATACCCGATCAACTCGGCAACTTCGAAAGCTTTATCATTCACAAATCACAATCTATATATAGTGTAGGGGTCTTAAATCTTAATGTAAATATTATGTATCTATAACTCTATATATTTATATCAATACAAAATATTATTCTAGTGGTTTGTTCAAGGTAGTCTAAAGATTTTATCAAGTTACAAAGGACAATTAGCCCTTCGATAAAAAAAAGTCAAAACTCAATATCAAGATTCAAACAACCATCACCACTACAAACACATGTGATTCAATACATCAATACCCCACCCACCTCCGGCGGCCGGAAACGGCGGCCGGAAACGGTGGACGGCGGCCGGAAACGGTGGATGGCGGCCGGAGGTGGCGGCCGGCAGTAGTCAGTGGTGGTGACCGGATGTAACATCCTAAAACCGGCCTAGTAGTTTTAGGTACATATTAATATTTGATAAATATCTATTTGACCATATGTGGAATAAATTGATTTGATGTTAAATGAATTGTTTGACCTTTTGCCCTTTTGTGATATTTTAATCAAGGGATTAAAATATCTGGTTTCTGAAATGTTTAAACGATTTTGTGATTTTTATATCTTTAGATTCCTTGTCGGATTTCGTTTCCGGAAATGCTTTCGTTTTTAAAATTGGAGTTCGTTTACTATTTTAAATAAATTAACCACGAAAGAGACTTTTTATATTGTATTGTTAAAATTACTTAAAAGAAAAATCAGGTAATGGGGCCCCCCTTTGGTGAACTTCGGCAGCCATAGGGGAAGGGGATCACCCCTTGTTCCTTTTCCTCCTTTCTTTTCCTTATCCACTTCCTATTTTCATATTTTTCTTATTTTCAAAAAAAGAGATAAAAACCCATTTAGCTTGTGCTCTTGGCTCTCTAAAAGAAGCTAAGCGAAATCTATCTTTTGTGGCTTAAATCTCGACATCATAGAAAGCTTTTGGGTAAGCATTTGTTCTTCCATCTTGTTCTCTAAAGTTTTTGCTAAATGATGAAGTATGGTTTTGGGTTTTGTAAGATCTTTGTTAGTTTGGTTATTATAATGATATCTTTATGTTTAAAAGGATTTATTAGCTTGATTAAATGGAAGTTCATCTTAGTGGTTCATGGTATGTGTGAGTTCATCGGTTGTGGGTGTATCTTGGTTGTATGAGTGTATGTATTTTAGCAAGGTACAAACATGTTAGCAAAATGTACAATTTGTGTGTGTGTGTGAACTGTGTGCGTGAGTTTGTGTATATGTGTGTGCGCAGGTGTGTTAGTGTGTGGGGTTTTGCTTTTGATTTTGAGGGGATGGCAATAATATAAGATTTTGGCATCTTAAATTGTACAAGTGAGTTGTACACATATGTGGAGGTTTCCTAAATAAATACATAGTATTAAATAGATAAATGAATAAAAGTTATTTACAAAACATGAGTTTATTATAATTCAAATACTTAGTTTGGAAAAGTGTTAATTTTGTTAAAATTGGTTATCTAGTTATAGCTTGCTAGATGTGGTGATTATATGGTGGTTTATGTCTTGAAAGTATGAAATTACTAGTATGTTCTTTGTATGGATTTTAGGACTAGTTGTGATAGTGTTGGGTAAAGTTGTTAGTTAAAAAAATAGTTAGACTTGGGTTTTGACCTTGATAAAATGACTAGTTAGCTATGAATTCCTAAATGATATGACTATAGCTTTAAAGTGGTGTTTGGAAAGTGCTAAAGTCAAATATAACATTTTGACTCGTTTAGGTAAATATTGTGAAAGTTGATTAAATGTGTATTAGTATGCTTTGACTTGAACTAGGAATGTCAATAACATGATAATTACATATTTTGGTAAATTGTAATGTGTTGACTTGTTGTAGTTAAATTCGGGTCTCGACCCATTTGGATGTATTATGCTATATGAAGGGTTTCACAAAACTGATCGACCCATAGGACCGACCTCCTAGTATGCTTGGTTCGAAACCTTGCTGACCAAGAACATGAACTTGTTCTTGGCCGGTTAAAAACCAACTAGCTGATTTAATCCCTAAAAGCGGAAGTGGGATTAAACCTAATCCTTAAACCCTAAAGGATTGGGATGTTGGAAATCTAGATTAGATTAACAAGAAAGAAACCTTGTATGAAGAACTCGAACACACACATACTTGTGTGTGTTCGTCGACTACTACCAAGAACTGCGACTTCGAACAAGAGGGAGAAGAGGAAGAGTGTTCCATGAAACATACCTTAGTTAGTGCTTAAGATAGATCCACTGATGATGAACACAACGAGCGATCTTCTAGTTAATCACTTGCAACGATCTTGGATTTTCAAGACTTGAAGAACAGGAAGAACAAACGAATAACGAAGAACACAAAGTGTTGTGTTCTTGGTTCGGCCGATCGAAGGGGAAGAGAGGGGGAGATATTTCGTGTGGGTTGCAAGGGGATTTTAGGGTTACCACAAGCCTCTTATTTATATACAAATAAGTTACGCTTAGAACCCTTTAAGTTTAATTAATATTAGATATTTAATTAAACTTCCTTTTAACACTCACATCCCTTATAGTTTAACTAGTTTATTATTTGTTGCACTTAACTATCAAATGTCTAGTATTAACACACTAATAATTCGGTACCCATATACACGAAATATACATACTTGTATTTACACTTTTAATAGTTAATCATATAATAACCTTTATATAATTTACACAACAATATTATCCAATTACTATATGATTTAATAGCTTTAAATCATATCATGGATAATCTGTAATTAACACATTGTATATTTACTCAACTAGTAAATGTACAAATACTTGTATTAATTAGTTAGTTAAACTAATCTAGTAATAAGTTAAACTTAACTTAATACTTAACTGATTCATAATGACTATTATGAATCATTCCTCTTCGTAGTATCATTGCATAACTTGCTCGTATTACATGCATTCACCGGTGTGACCCTTAAGTGTTTCGTAGGCATGGATGTATCATCATGAGTTGACTAATTGTGCACATAAATCCTTCAGACTCCCACTTGTGCAAGTTCCTAACCTTTGTCTTAATGATACGAGCTACAGTGACCTTCTAGATGGGCATGTAGGTAACCAACCCCATAAAAACATCTTATGTAACCCTGGTATAGTTTTGTGAAAAACTCTTAATAGCGTCTCCTAGTAAAGAACACTCTGTCTTTACTTCTTGGGTAACGTTGTTAGGTTCATCCCTTGCAGCACGATATTTTGTGATAACGAATACGAGCATGGTAGAAATTATCAACTCATGTATTCGAAATCATTTCATGACTTCTTAATTCAAACTATTGTGATAAACGACAAAGAACAAATCAGTTCGTTAGGGCATGTCCATGCACTTTCCAGTTATCTCATCATGTCAAAGGACCCATAAATATCTCTCCCAAAAAGGAGGTGCAATTGCCATCTTGTTATATTTCGATTCAAAATACAACTTTCTTTGTACCCAGTAAAGCCTCGTATGACAACCATATTTCAGAATTGTCTAAGACGAACCAAAGTACATTAGTCATTGTATCCTAAACCAAATACCTCAGGCTTAAGGACAATCCTAGTGAACAATACTTTTGAACTTTTCAACCACGAAGTATTGTCACGGTGGTCAATCCAATATTCGTCGAGCTCCAACAGAATATCACCGATGTTTAGTTTACACAAAACTTGTGTAGCTATCTTCAAAGAACTTCGAATCTACCACCAAAACATCGCGATGACGTTATCGTCCCATCAAGGTTCCCACCTAGACGAGTAGTCACGGATTTTGTATCTTTTTGAATAAAGAAACCTTTTATTCATGGATATTGTAAAACATATAAAGTCTGAATAACAATGATACTAACTCATGTATTATTCCTCACTGGACATAGATACTGAATTATTACTGGATCATTACTTATTCCTTTTGTTCGTGTTGATTACTTAATGACTCTTACAACCTTAATTGTAACTTTTTCACTAAACCAATCATTTCTATTAAACTAAAGACATAAGACGAGTATTTTAGGAATACTATTACTTTTATCTTTGCTTGATGTTGTTCATGCAACATTTGGAACATTTTCTAGTCTTGCCTTTTATGCAATTCCGCAAACATAGGAGGATTGGAAATTAACTCCTTAGTTTCTTGAATTCATAAAATTCTCCTTGTAACTAAAGCCTCTTTTAGTTACTTGATTTGTAGATATATCTTTACTTGTTAAAGAAATTTCCTTAAATGATTATGTTATCCACTGGAGTGTGGACAACCTATTAGATATGTAATAATTAATCACAAGACTTGTGATCACGCTATTAGGTTTGCAATAGTCTAATTAATGATCATTTATTTCTCTTAACTCTTTGGCTAATCGACTTGGTAAAACCTTGCTGTTAATGTCTTACTAACTTACTAAATTCATTAACATCTTTAATGAATTACGTTAGTCTTAGCTCCCACTTACTTTTATGGAATTTAAGCATCTCTTAAACTACTTTGACCTAGTCAATCACTTGTAGTTTAATCTTTCAAGAATTCTATCAATGAGTAAGATCGTCCTTTGGATTTGCGAATATCCAACATTCATGTTTAGGGAATCATGATCTTTATTGATTACTGTATCTAACAAGTATAAAACACTTGAAATGATACTTTCAATTCTTAAATGTATTAGTATCTTTTAAGAACTTTATTTAATGTCAAAGTCATTTCTTGGATTTCTTAAATATCCACTATTCCTATTAGGGAATTATGACTTGATTAAATAATGTATTTATTACAAGTATAAAAGACTTGCAATAATACCTTTTATTTTTAAATACTTTAATATAGTTGTCCCCTTTTAAGAGCTCATTTAATGTCTAAGTCATTTTACTTGGATTTTACGAATATCCAATTAAACCTATTGGGGAATTACGACCTCATTAAATTCTTTATTACAAGTATAGAAGACTTGTAATAATACTCTTAAAGTCTTTCTTGATTATATCCAATATAATCATACTATATTAATACTAATACTTTAAAACTTTCTATCGTAAGTAATGACTATTACTTAAGATGTTTTAACTAAGTTCAATATTTTTTGAACCTTATACTTCCATAAAACTCTTATATACTTTCATTAGAAAAACTTTCTAATTACTAGTATCTAAATACCTTGAGCTATCAAGACATTATTCATACAACAATCAAACAAGTATATAACATGAAATATAAAGTAAATCAAAACTTGACTTACAATCTAGTCATAAACCTTGACTAGCGTAATTATCACACATGCACACAATATAATTCAACCATGGATTCGAAATTTATTAAAAAAACAAAGAAAAAACTTGTTTTAACATAAAATAAAATTATCCAAAGAATAAAATAAAATTGTTTTACTGAATCCATAAAAACACTGAATTATAAAAAACTTGGTGCTCGTGGGATCATCACCATCTCATGCCGGCCGTCATCACTTTCCATCTCCTCCTGCAATAACGATTGCAAAAGTTAGATTACTCGTAATGTACTTTACAAGTATCTTAAAGTGATTAAGAAGTGTGGTTGTGTTACCTGAGGAACTTGTGTTTCCTCCACCACCACTTGCACCCTTTGGACAATTCCTTTTCCAATGCTCAGACTCACCACACTTGAAGCACCGATTCTCGGTCCTCGCAGTGTTAGGCTTAACCTTTTTGACACCTTTACCATTCGGCACTCCTTGGTTAGGATAGATTTTACCCTTTCTTTTACCACCATGCCCTTTTCTCTTCTTCCCACCACCACCGCCATTACCGATCATAAGAACGTCCTTAGATTTGGTCCCTAACTCAATTCGGCTGTCTTGAGCATAGAATGTAGCTCAGCAATGGATTTCTCCATATTATGCATGTTGTAGTTGACCACAAAAGACTTGTAGTCATCAGACAACGAGTTAAGTATAGTATATGTTGCCATTTGCAACGGTATGGGGTGACCAAGTCTAGCGAGGTGACCATGTGCCCTTTCATTTTCATGACGTGGGCACTCATCGGCGTTCCTTTGACCATCTTGCAAGAGTTGAAGGCTCGATTGATGTCGAACATCTCAGTGTGAGCTTTCTCTTGAAATGAATCCCTAAGTTGCTGGATCATCTCAAATACAGGCACATCCATAAGTCCCGCTTGTAACTCAGGACTCATAGTGGCGAGCATTAGACAACTCACATCGAGTGCATCACTGACATGCTTATCATAAGCTTGCCTCGTTTCAGCTCTGGCATTAACAGCAGGGACATTTGGTACTGCTCTCTCCAAGACATACCACTTTATCTCATGCCTGAGCACAATACGAAGATTGCGCTCCCAGTTGAGAAAGTTTGACCCAGTCAACTTGTCCTTTTCGAGGATTGAGCGAAGTGAGAGATTGTTGGTACTTGTTGTCGCGATTGTGTGTAACGACCCGAAATTTGTAAATAAATAAATTATATAAAAATATGATAAATAAGGATAAATCATTTAAGGAACGTAGGAATTGGTTTCGTGTCGTTTGGAAACCGTATGAGAAAGTTATGGACGAAACCGGATCGAAGTGGTAACCGAAAAATGCAGTATCAGCTGCATAGCCCAGATAGCGTCGCTATCTGGGAGATCGCGACGCGATCTACAACTGAGGCAAATAGCGGCCTGAAATAGCGATGGGTAGGAAACGCGAAGTTGAGATAGCGTCGAGGATAGCGACGCTATGTAGTGTCGCGAAAAAGGGAGGAGGGCAGTTAGCGACGCTATCCTGCCGATAGCGACGCGAAAGTCGTCGCTGAACGAATTTAATGCGGTTTTTGATCATTTAATGCCAAACAAAACCCTAGTTTCTCTCCCACTCGAGTTTGTGGACGATTTTGAGTGCAAACCATCATTTGGAGCCGATTTCTTCATCAAATCTCGTGATTCTTCACTCCTATTTGAAGATTAAAGGTATATCTTCAATCCCTTGTAGTTGTAGCTTTAGATCTATGGATTTAGAAGCTTGGGTTTGAAACCCTAGTTCTTGGGGTTATGGGTTATGGTGTTATAAATGATGTATACACTTAATAGATGGTATATTAACAAAGGAAACAAGTGTATGATGATGATTTGTGAGAATCTTATGGGTTGGTTAAACCCAGGGTTTAGTAAATCACCATAATTGGGGGAAAGTGTTAGTTGATGGTATCTAGTGATAAATGGATACATTATTAGTAGTATGTGATGTTGAACATCTTGTGATTATTGTATTAGGCATTCGGTGAAGTCTTGGAAAGTTGACCGAATTGTGAAGCAAGGAAAACGACGGAAAGATTACGGTTGGAGCATTATTTGCTAAGGTGAGTACGTGTGGACTTTATTGAGTACATAACCGTGAAAATGTCTTTATTTACATATGTCGAGTCTATTGATAATTATGTGGAAATTTAGTATATAGAGTTAGTAATATATTGTTGAATATAGTTAACTAACTTGCTTGATGATTGACATGATAGCCAAGGGCTTTGTTTGACATAACCATCGAGTTATGGTAAGGATGAGACGTTGTGATGACGCGGGGGATCCCCGGTCATGAGGATATGGAATGGGGAGCATTTGGGTGGATCCCCATCGGCCCATTCCATGATAGTAGTCTTGCTAACTGGAAGTAGTCCGGCGAGTAAGGCAGGTATAGGTAGATTGGGCGATTCCCTCTTGCCTTTACCTTGAAGCTTATTAATGCGGGGGATCCCCGTTTAATAAGTTAATGTGGTTCTAGTTAGTTGGGAACGACCCGATAACTAGATATGATTGCTAGGAAAGCAAGGATTATAGAGTCACAATAGGGTGACTAGATAGATGGACGAGTTACTTGTATATTTGTTTATATACCTTATTATTATTATTATTATTGGGTCTAAACCCATGTAGCTCACGAAACGTTTTTTGTCTCACGTACTCCTTGTTTGTTTTGCTATGTACTCAGGTTCGGGATCGAAGGTTTAGGTACGCATGGATAGAGATGCGGGGCCTAGAGTAGAAGAACATTAGAACGGATTTAGACTTAGCTTTGGTTTTGATATATTTTGTAACACCAAACTTATACTCTGATTTTCATACCAAAGGTTTTTGTAAATCCGTATTTTGGGATAGTTCTCCTCTTTACTACATGATTATTTTGGCCAAATGTTTTTTGTATTAAAAATTGAGGTGTTACATTGTGTTTGTTGCTGCCATCTACAAATCAAACCCAGTTTAATTAGTAATCATCAATAAACATTATCTAAAATATATTATAAACCCATAATTAATATTTTAGGCCTAGGATCCATATATCACATTCTCGCCGCAAGGTTTGGGCACTTCCCGACGAGACATGTTGTTTCTGGTAGGTAACATCCTTACCGATTATACCAAGACTTGACACGATTCCTAGGGGTCGTAGAATCTTTAGACTTACAATTTATTACAACCTTGTACAATCTAATTGTACATTTCTAAGTTAGTAATAAAGTCTAGTATGTTTATTCTACTCAAGTACTTTTTGGGCCGGGACTCCCGATTATCGCCAAAGTAGATCAGACCATCTAAGACAGTGTGATGCTCTGCGTCGGGACTCCCGATTATCACAGAACCTTACGCACCCTAACACTCGCAATGATTTGAATACATATCTAAGGTTCTTTATCCTTACAATATGAATATCGTTTAACAAGTGAGGTGTTCCATTAGGTGGATAGTACTTAGATCTAAGATTTTCTTGGGTTTGTTTAAGTCTTAAAACTAAACTTAAACCTTTTATTCCAATCTTAATCCTTATTTAAAATGTGTGACTTGTGAATTTAGGAATTATACAAGACACCTTTTTAAAACTTAAGAACTATTTTTTAAAACTTATAGTTTCAAGAATTTGCACGATTTTACATGTATACCTAAAACGAGGTGCACAAAACGTTTTATTAGGGTTTGTGAAAAACCTTATTTATGATAAGACTTACTTGTTTTCTCTTACCTGAAAAACTTCAAAAAAAACTTATGTTAAACTTTTAAATTCTTTTATGATTCATGAACTTGAAACATAAACTTAGTTTAACACACCTAGATGTTCATATGTCTAATAATGAAATTAAACATTTGTTTTGACTTACTAGATTCGACCAAAACTTAAGTCTTTAGCGACACTCTTATAAACTTTGTGATTTTCTTGTGTAGCTCTCACTAGCTCCAACAACCATGATGGAACTTAAGCAAACACAATCACCGGTCTATACTTGGTGAAACTAATAACCTTATTATATAAAGACTATATATAATAAATATTAGTTTGTTTAAACATTTCTTATATTTAACTTGAACTAGTTAAACATAGGTTATAAAGTTTTCTTGTTATTTATCCTTGATCATTAATCTAGTATATTACATGACTTGTAAAATACTTATATTATACTTGTATAATTATCTAGTTATAATAACTTATAACTTTATACACCTTATAATGATAATATATAATATATAACTTTGTATATTTCTAGTTAATCATATAATTTCAACTTGTACAATTTCTAGTTATAATGAAATCATAACTTTGTACTTTCTAGTTTTAATTATATAATACAGTAACTAGTTATAATATTATCATTTAAGATCAAAATAACATTATCTTTTTAATTGTTCCATTTAACCTTGTATTTAATATATACATATATATATTTCATTACTTTATAATAAACTTGTAACATTCTAATAAGAATATTACATCTAATTTATACGTATGTATTTTAACTTAATCTAATTAAAATACGTATAAACTTATTATATCTATTAAAATTCGTTTTTCTTTTAAATATTTAAAAATTCCGAAATATATATATATATATATATATATATATATATATATATATATATATAAATAAATATATCTTGTTAATTTTAGAACTTAAAAATTAACACTTCCTTTAATCTTTATTAATTCCCTATTAATAATTAGTTAAACCCTAATCTTGTTCTTGATCAATCAAAACTTGGGTTTTGGATTTCTTGATCAAATACATTTATTAAAAGATTAATTTTAATCAATCATATCTAAACAATAAACTTTATTTAAATTCTAAGATAGATTACGACCTTAATAAATTTATTTAAACTTTTTAATTTAAACCTCATAGACAATAAAACTTTGTCTAAGTTTCTAGGTTTAAAGAACTAGTCTTAATAAATCTATTAAAATAATAATTAAACCTATTAAACATAAACTTGCTTAATTATTTAGGTTTTAGATTATTATCTTAATTAATTCTTTTATCTAATTAAACTACACTAGTTTAATGTTTTTGGTCCTAGATTACTTCTAGGGTATTTCGAAATTTCCTTAAAGCCTAGGAAACTTTTCTACCAATTAAAGTAAGCTAGTTTGCCAAACTTGGTGTCCAAATAACCTCTTTGATTTCGAAATCTTTGAGAAAAGGAAAGGATCCTTTTTGATCAATTAAACCAAAACTTGGTTTAACATACTTGATCCTAGATTTTGAAGATCAAATAATAAGGAAAGAATCCTCTTGATCAAGAGCTTTGATGTTCTTGATCCTAGGGTTCTTCCTAATTTTCGAAATACTAGGGTTAAGAAAAGAAGCCTTTTGATCAATTAAACAAATCTTGTTTAACATACTTGATCCTAGGGTTCTTGAGAATTTTTGAAAATCACTAGGGTTCTTTAGAAGCTTTTTGACCAATTAAACTAAACTAGTTTAATGTTCTTGGTCTAGTGTTCTTACCCTTTTTCGAAATTCAAGAAGAAGAAGGAAAAAAATTGGAACAAAAAAACTTTAATTAGAAATAAACAAACAAACTTGGTTAATCTAGTTTAGATCTCTAAACCAACGCTCTGATACCACGGAAGGGTTTCAAATAACTGATCGACCCATAGGACCGACCTCCTAGTATGCTTGGTTCGAAACCTTGCTGACCAAGAACATGAACTTGTTCTTGACCGGTTAAAAACCAACTAGCTGATTTAATCCCTAAAAGCGGAAGTGGGATTAAACCTAATCCTTAAACCCTAAAGGATTGGGATGTTGGAAATCTAGATTAGATTAACAAGAAAGAAACCTTGTACGAAGAACTCAAACACACACATACATACTTGTGTGTGTTCGTCGACTATTACCAAGAACCCTAGGGTTCTTGGTTCGACTTCGAACAAGAGGGAGAAGAGGAAGAGTGTTCCATGAAACATACCTTAGTTAGTGCTTAAGATAGATCCACTGATGATGAACACAACGAGCGATCTTCTAGTTGATCACTTGCAACGATCTTGGACCTTCAAGACTTGATGAACATGAAGAACGAACGAAGAACGAAGAACACAAAGTGTTGTGTTCTTGGTTCGGCCGATCGATGGGGAAGAGAGGGGGAGAGATTTCGTGTGGGTTGCAAGGGGTTTTTAGGGTTACCCTAAGCCTCTTATTTATATACAAATAAGTTACGCTTAGAACCCTTTAAGTTTAATTAATATTAGATCTTCAATTAAACTTCCTTTTAACACTCCCATCCCTTATAGTTTAACTAGTTTATTATTTGTTGCACTTACCTACCAAATGTCTAGTATTAACACACTAATAATTCGGTACCCATATACACGAATGATACATACTTGTATTTATACTTTTAATAGTTAATCATATAATAACCTTTATATAATTTACACAACAATATTATCCAATTACTATATGATTTAATAGCTTTAAATCATATCATGGATAATCTGTAATTAACACATTGTATATTTACTCAACTAGTAAATGTACAAATACTTGTATTAATTAGTTAGTTAAACTAATCTAGTAATAAGTTAAACTTAACTTAATACAAACTGATTCATAATGACTATTATGAATCATTCCTCTTCGTAGTATCATTGCATAACTTGCTCGTATTACATGCACTGACCGGTGTGACCCTTAAGTGTTTCGTAGGCATGGATGTATCATCATAGGTTGACTAACTGTGCACATAAATCCTTCACTATATTGGTGAGATATGGCTTGGTTGTATTTGACATGAATTGCAAAAGTGTAACATGACATGTTTATATGATATTGCAAGTGTTTAGTTATTCATGTGGTGCAAGTGTTAGTGTTAAATGTATATTTAACATTGTTTATAATTTGGTGGAATTATATACTAATTCGGTATTCCTTTTGTGTACAGGACCTCTGAGTTCGACAAGTGGAAGTAACGGTGAGTGGATTTAACCTCCAACTTGTGTTTGGTTACAACCGGTTCGGTATTGCATGTTTGGCAGGAAAGATGCAGGAAAATACAGGAAAAATGCAGGAAACGTTCACTGTCGTGAGTTCACGATCGTGAACTTCAATCTGCGGGTTTTTCGAGTCGTTTTCGGGCGCGAACCTTTGACAGTTTGCTTGTTTGGTACCTGCTTGATCGGTTTAAGCGAAATAGGATATGTGCACATAGATGAAGGGTTTCTACTTGAATGGTAGCAACAACTCGGTTAGTGGCAATCGAGGATAGGGACGAGGTCAGTGTCGGAAGGATATCGGCTGGGCATAGTGTATCGACTAATAGGGTATTCAACCTTACATGTATACGTTGCACGGTTAAGGGGGTTTACCCGGGGTGTTGGATACAGCGCTATTGGTTACCATGGTTTTGGCCGACCATGGTTTAAGGCCCACAAAGCCACCGATCCTCTCAAATAGTGGTTACCCAAATCGGAGATGTAGAATTATTTATGTGCTTAGTAGTCGGAGATGTAAATTACTTCCGTGCTTAGTAGTCGGAGATGTAAATTACTTCCGTGCTTAGTAGTCGGAGATGTAAATTACTTCCATGCTTAGTGATTAGCACAGTTAGTGGTTAGTGGTTCAGTGGAACAGTGGTTAAGTGGTTACGAGGAGTAACGATCGTGGAGATGTTGGTGCTTGCTTGTTGTGCTTTAGATAATTTGTAGATTATGTTCATTCACTTAGCTTTGTGCTAATCCCTCCCTCGTTGAACCTTTTCAGGTGATCGGTGCTTTGGACGGGATGATTGACCAAGCTCAGTTTGATATGTTTTGCAAAGTGAGCCATGTCGTTAAGTGACACCGTTTAAATATTATTGTTTTGGAGTTTATTTTGTGACGTTTGGTTTGTAAACCTAAACCTAAACTACTTATTATCTTTATGCTTCCGCACACCTTTAAAAAAAACGCTTTCTAAATTTGCGGTGTTAGACCGGCGGTGGTGGTCGTGACTTGAAACACATGTGTTTGAAACACATGTGTTTGAAACATATGTGTTTCACCTTTTAAAACACATGTGCTTCGTAATTCCTATGCTCCTCTGTGTTTTAGAAACTCATGTTTTTTTGTGAAACACATGTGTTTCGTGACTTGAAACACATGTGTTTGAAACACGTGTGTTTGAAACACATGTGTTTCACATTTTTAAACACATGTGCTTCGTAGTTCGTATGCTCCCATGTGTTTTAGAAACTTATGTTCTTAGTGAAATACATGTGTTTCGTGACTTGAAACACATGTGCTTCGAAGTAATATGCTCGTTTGTATTTTGGAACACCTGTGTTTTAGTGAATCACTTGTGTTTCAATACATCAATACGACCATCACCCCCATTACCACCAGCACCTTCACTGTCAGCCACCACCACCATCGTCGGCCACCGGTGGCGGACGGCGGCGCTTGGCGGCGGCGGACGGCGGCGCTTGGTGGCGGCGGATGGCGGCCGACGGTGGTCGGTGGTGGTGACTGGCGGCGGTGGTCGTGACTTGAAAGACATGTGATTTGATCTTGATCATTTTGATCCAACGGATAGGATTTGTTCCTTGCAACTTTAAAATTTTGGTGGACCTCCTTGAAGATAACTCTATAATCCTAATAAATATTTCCACAGTCTCTAACATAATATCATAACCTTTTTTCCAAAACTCTAGTCCAGTTGAAATCCTAATATGTTGTTCACATCTATCGACGCCGAAATTTTCCACTGCAAACTGACATAATACCAAATATAAATCAATACCTCGGTTATCAAGAATAGATTGAACCGGAACCTTTGCCTCCGAATGAAAACAATAACTTTCTTTCGGAATACACATTTAATCCATCATGCCCTCATATGTTCCCTTGAATTTTGCCATCAACTAATTCTCATAACCGAAAACTCAGTCATCTTCATGCAAATGCCGGCCATCTCACGTAGGGGTGTGCAAATATATCCGGTATCCGAAAATCCGAAAAAAATATCCGAAATCCGATCCGGAATTATCAGAAAATTTGGATATCTGAAATGTCGGATATCTGAAATTCGGATATCTCAAAAGAGATGTAGACACCCACCGCAATACCAACAACAATGGAATAAAACGTTCTCAACTCAACAATGTACTTGATAGGAATGAATGAAGTCGAATTTTCGGATTCGGTTTCGAATACCAATATTATGAATTTTCGGATATTTCGGATATCCGATATCCGATTCTTTGTCGATTTTTTATTTGTAAAATTTTAATATTATCTAATATCAAGAATACACCGATATGTTTTGTCTATATTAATATGTTTATGATAGATTCAGGTTCCATATAGTTAATGATCTTATTTTTAGTTTATAAATATTGAAATAATTGCGCTAATTGACTTAATTTACTGGTAGTATCATTCAACGAATTGCGAAACTTCGAATTTTCGG
This sequence comes from Calendula officinalis, assembly GCA_963853835.1. Lineage (NCBI taxonomy): Eukaryota > Viridiplantae > Streptophyta > Magnoliopsida > Asterales > Asteraceae > Calendula > Calendula officinalis. The sequence continues at coordinate 11,431,281 of OY970822.1, read as the reverse complement.
ATATTTCGAATTATCCGAAATTTGTATCCGAAATTTCGGATTAGGATTCGGATAGCGAAAATTCACTATCCGAAATTTCGGATATCCGAAAATATCTGATTTTCGGATATCCGAAATTTCGGATAATCCGAAATGCACACCCCTAATCTCACGTGTCCTTAGCATCAAGAGACAATAGTTTTGGGTTTTAGCGAGTCTTTGAGATTCTAATTGAAAATAAATTATACGTTTTGAAAATAGAAAATCTGAAAATCACCCGTTACAAAATGTGATTTTGAAAAACAATGTTTGGATTTGATTGTAATGTTTGAAATTACGCTAATCAGAAAATCAGTTTTTTTGTGTTTAACAAACCTGATTATTTGTGTAGTGACTAGGGAAAATGCAAATAATCAATGTTCAAAAAACCTCTCCACTTACTTTATCAAAACTCTGTTTTAAATAAAACTCAATAATTTATTATTTCATATTTTTTTCTAAACATTCGTTTTATATTATTTACGTTTTCAAAATCTAATAAACAGATAATTTGTATTGAATCGTAATCCCAAATACCCGTACTTTTTGTGAAAATAATTCTCACGAAATAGATCAGTTCACGATCTCCCACATTTATTTATGTGTCATTATATATAGATCTTTACTGACGACATTTTTACTCACATTTTTTCACGTGAAGATAAGACATCTGGATACTTTTATAGTCTTACTAGCTTTATAACCCGCCCGATGGGCGGGTATGCTACAAATTTTATTATATAGAAAAGTACCAACAAAGATTAATACTTTTAAAAATGACATAATAATGCTGTAGCTGTAATGATTAATTGGTAGAAAATTCGATACATGAAGAAATGTTACATAAAATTTACAAACGAAATAAGACTTCTTTGTAAACGACATTTGTTGTTGAATTAGTGTAATTCCCATCTATGTCACAACAAATGACCTTCATCCGGATAGTCTTTTCTAATGGCTTCCACACTCTATATTGTAGTATTAAGTTATTTAAATTAATAAACTTACTTAATTATCGAAATACTCATGTATATCCTTGTTACATATTCTATCAGTTATCATAATATAACACGTTCTGTTGATGGGATCTGACGGTAACTTATAAGAAAGTTATCAAAGCTTGTAAAAAAATTAGTAAGAAACTAAAATATAAACGTTACATGCTTCAAGAGAGATATGGGAAAATAACAAAATAGTGATACTATTGAAATAACATAACAATCCATAATTGAAATAATTAGAAACAATTTTTGATACGTGAATAAATCGTATAGTTTATTTAGAAGCGAAATAAAACTTTTTTGTAAACGACATTTGTTGTTGAGTTAATGTAAATATGTAATTGTCATCTTTGTCGCAATAAATAACTTTCAATCATTTCTTGCTCTTAACTCTTGAGACAGCAACATATAGTTAACCTTGTGAGAATAATGGTGATTGAATAAACAAATCAACTTGCATTTGATGGATAATTTTCTTGTTTCTCTATCTTTTGCATCTTTTTAGGTCGGATCCGTTGACTGCATGTAATAAAATTCAGATATGAAACGTGATTTTGTAATTATAAATTCTAAACATTGTTTAGAACTACTCATCGCTGTTGATTTTGTTCAATATCATTTTTTATACTGTATTAATCTTTTTTTCATTTAAAAACATAGGTTTTAGATCCCGCTACAACGCGAGGGTAGGAAAAAACTCGGTAAAAAAAAGATATAACTTAGTTCTATTATAATATAATTATAATCTAAAACTAAACACTACCAAATTTCCAATGAGCAACATTACAGAACATGGAATGTAATTTTGTACAACTATGAAAAAAAATATATGAAATTATTTAGCCAGTTATTATTGAAATGGTGAATAAAATATTTTGTTATACATGAATCATTGTTGAATAAATTTAAAGATGAAAAACTTGTCAATATACGACGTTGCGTTAATGTACATGTCATTTTAGTCGCAACAAATAACTTTCAACTTTTTCTTACTTTTCATTCTTAACACAACATATATTGACCATGTTTTTTGGATACCGATTTTGTTTATTTTGTTAACAAATTGGTTATTCATCTACACACGTAAAACTTAAAATGATTTTAACAATCCCAAGACTAAATAAACCAAATCTATGGCAAGGATCAATTACAAAAAATAAATTGGTTAAACAAAAGGCACATCAAGCATAAATAACAAAAAAATTGGCATGATTTAAACAAACGGCAGAAATAAGAGTTTTCTGGGCCATGAAACAAAAAAAGTGCAAACATAAGATGCTGCAAGAATTAAGTGCAAAATCCACTATAACTACATGATTTAAAAAAAAACAAAACTCAAAATTAATATAATATCAAACCCAATCTGTTTTAAATTTTTTACCCTTTTTTTATTAGATCCTTGCAGCCCTGAAAGCATAATGCAATCACATTCACATAGCAAAGAAACTACTTTGAATGAATTATAAAATGCTCGTTTTTACTTGAGTTTCTAGCATACGTTGCCCATCACCATTTGCCAATATTTTAATTCAATAGATACTCGTGGTGACTGCTATTGTTGAACCTTCTTTGTTGAACCTTAATTAAGGTCTTGTCTGAAACAAATATAAGAAAATTAAAAAGGGGTGCTTCATGACCTCAAATGTATATTGACAACATCCAGATACACCATCCCAAACCCAGTACCATATATGAAAGGGCAGTTAGGGGGAAAAATGGAAAAACAACCATATTTGAATAATTTTACATAAATAAATAAACATTATAATTTATTGTAATTTTGTACCGACAAATCAATTTCGATCATATGCTACGGAAGATCATCATAAAGTTCTCCAATCTGGTTATTATAAATTGACTGAATACATGGAGGCTGAGATTAGATGCAATCTTACCGGAGTTAATGAAAATTTAACCAGAATTTTTAATTAGTTTGCAAATGATATTTTTTTTCCGGAAGCTGATCAAACAGTTGGTTGGCATGAAAATCAGTGAAAATTTGAGGATCAAAACATAATTAACACTTGAATTATTTAAAAAGAGTATTAGTGATTTCTTACCAATAACCTCTATTGCAATGGATTAATTTTACTATAATGAGACTGCCAATTGGAAATACAAAAAGTGCTTCAAGAATCTAGCTTCCTTGCTTTAGAATTTTCAAGAAATAAGAAATGAAACTGCACTGAATATCAGAAGAAAATAAATTTTGATCAATAAAACCAATCATATATGTAAAAATACGAATCCAGTTTAAGAAATTATCTTTATAAAAATGGATTATTCAAACCTAAAACCAAGGGCAGTAGTACTTTTTATGTTCTTCATGTATAGGTTTTGTCAAAATACTCATCAACACCATCATAAGATTGAATTTTAGGCATTTGATTTGCTCTGTAATCTCAAAAAACTATCAAAATTTGATCAAATGATATAAAATTTGATAATTACCTCAAAATCTTCCTGCTTCTTGACTGTAAGCAACAAAATCTATTACTCTGGAGTGATTTTAAGTTAGAAAAAACACAAGATATCTTTTTTTTAGATTAAAAATACAATAAATAACACCATATTTGGTGGCTGAACTAATCAAATAACATGATTTTTAGAAATGCATACATCCGCTTAAACATATAATAAGTAATTCGTAATATAACTGAAACAGTTATAGATCAGCCATTTGGTCCAATTTTCTTAACAAAGAGCAACACTAATTCATCCCCTTAGTTCTTCTTGTCAATAAGTAAATTAAAAGTCATTGGAGTACTACGTTACTTTTCTTATATACAATTAATAAGTGAAAAATAAATCACATTAAACATGGTAATAGAATACGTAACTCCAAAATTAAGAAGAAGCAAAAAAAATCTGAGATATTTTTTCAAACAGTTAGTATGCATCAAATAACTGGTTTGAATGAAACGGACTTTTAGGGAAACTAACCTCAAAGAAACAAAAACAACAGTTGGTATGATTAATAAACCAAACGATGACGATGCAGATTATCAAGATCGTTGTGCAGTGAGGAGTTGCGTATTCATAATCATAAACCCTTAATTGATGATTTCAGGGTTCCGAAATACTAATCAATACCTCATTTTTAGGATCGGTATTCAAAGGGACTGAAGATTATATTGCGGGATTGGTTTATTGAAACGTTCGGCGTCGGCGTAAGCGTAAGTGGTGGGCGACTTGGAGGTGGTGATAGGGGCTGTCGTTAGTGGTGTTGTGGAGGAGGCAGTGGTTTAGAACGCTAATTGTCGTTGAGGAATGCTTGGACATGTGGACCAGTGAGCGATTTAGAGCTTGCATTTTCGTCCAATCAGAATCGTTGGTTGTGATGAAGTGGCATGAAATCATCATGTGTAGCCTCATATATAGGGGAGGATGTGACTTTTTGGGCTTTAAGTAACATCAACACTTATATGTATGTACCTAGCGAACAATTTTCTTACGGTGCCTTTTTTTGTATATTTAGATCATTTTTTTAGTCGACTATTGATTCAGAATAACTACACAATGGCAAATATTAGATAAAATAACTAAATTACAATTAATTTATAAGTTAATTAAACAAATGAGATTTTTTTCGAACAACAATTAGACTTTAGATTAAAAATAAAACAGGGGCAACTATTAGCCCAAAACATATAGCAAATTCAAATAGATAATGGATTACAACACTAAATAGACTAATTAGTAATACTCCAATTAAGATTTGATCTATATTTAATCCGACTGCATATTTGCATCCACTCTTCTTAAAAATGGATTCTTTACGACTTTTTTAATAAAGTATGATAACTTATATTTTACTTTATAAACTTTTGACTATAACCATTCTCTCAATTCACGCAAGAATGCCATCATTAACAAGCGCCACAATTGCATATTTGCATCTACTCATCATTTGAGTTATACCAATTTCATACATGACATTATAGGCTTTTGAGTCATTGTTTCTGATCACGGGACACTTGTTTATAACAAATTTTCATAATTCTAAAAAATTAGCTTTAATTTTGTCATAGCTGGCCAAGGTTTAAGGTTTGTCAATGTCATCATACTATGATTCAAGGTATGATCGATGTATGCTAAGGTCCGACTTAGGACTTTAATCCGTCTAAGTTAAGTTTTTAAGTGTATTTATGAGCCAAATATATAGTTATTTAGTTATAAAAAATTGAGTATGCGGAAAATGAAGAAAACGATCGATGAACCATGTTATAAATTTATATTAGTTCAATTTTAAATTATTGTACAAATGATTAAGTCGTATTTTTATGAGGTAATTACCAAAATAGATTATAAAAGAAAAACATAGTTTTTTCTTAAATCAACTTACCGATTAAGATTTTTTTGAAATAAACTGTGTGACTTGGAATTTTCTTGTGCGTTTATGCGATTCTGAACTTTTTTTCCGACCCGGATATCTTGTGAGAACTAGTTATTTTATCAGACGGTATATTTAAAAAGATTTGAAAAGTAAATTTTCTATTTTAAATCTAAATCTTTAAGTTTCACTATGTCTACTCCATAAAATATGTCAGGATCGATTAACTATAAACAAGTTAATAAACACCTTATATCTAATTGATGATAGAAGTTGCAGCGGATCAACACTATATCAATATATTAAGAACAATGAACTGTAAGAACAATATGCAAGAATATTAAGAACACAGTTTCACAAAAAGCTTCAATGTATATTATTGAGTTAACAATACACACGTACGTTTACAATTCGTAAGGAACTATTTATAATAGTCCTTGAAGCTAAACTATTTACCCTAGTTATTCTAGGACTTGATTTACATCGAATAATAAAAATATACATTGATTTACATTCTATAACTATCTATACGAAGATCTCGGACTTGATATTCTTCAAAAACACGTTATTAGTAGTAAAACTCATCACCAGTAGTAAATGTGTAACATCAGTAGTAAGTAAGGTGATCAGTAGTAAGTCCAGATACATCGTCAGTAGTAACTACAATGATCAGTAGTATCTTCAATCTTTGCATGATCAGTAGTAACTCAGTTATAGTATACACTAGCATCAACTTCATCAGTAGTAATATGTTCTGCCCCATCAGTACTAAGTATGTCAGTACTAACTGCAGCATCAGTAATAAGTTGATCTGTGTTTTGCTCCAACAATCTCCCCCTAAACTTATTGATTATCTTTTAATCAATCAAGTTTCTTTTGCTCTTCTTGTTCTCTTCTTCTTTTCTCAAGAGTTCTTTGATTCTGTTGAAGCCTTTGTTCAATAATATATCTGATGTTCCTTTTTGTAAAATAATTCAGTTTGTTTTGGAACATAACAGCATCATAGGGTTTCATCAAAGTGTTTATGAATATCTGATACATAGTCTTCTCAGAATGTGGATATTCTTTTTCATATAAGTACAATTCACACACTTTGCCTGATTTCTCAAAGAAATACATATTGGCAGTAGGAATGACATTCCAAGCATACACATTACCTGGATTTGTAAATTGTTCTGGATAATTATCTGGATAAAATGCAGCATCTATCATTCTATTTAGGTATCCAGCTCCAGATTCTTTCCATGATTTCTTTGTCATTCTAGGTTTTCCAATAATCAGAAGTTTGACTACATCACTTCTAGAACATGATCTGATTAAAGGTAACCATCCAGTGAATCTTTGTATAACTTTGTCTTCCCTTATGACCTCTATGACATTGTTCTGCATCACTCTCCAGTTAAGAATTGGATTGTTCTGTAATGGAGCAACTGGCATTTCAAGAACAGGTATAATTTGTTTTGACTTCTTCTTAGAGCTTTGTTCTTGATCAACAGATTTTCTTTTCTTTGATTGGGGAGTTGAAGTATCACCAATAGTTGAAACACTACCAGCTTTGATTAAGTTTGGACTGATTGGGATTAAAGTTTTGGCTTTCTTTGATTCTTCAGCTTCTTGTTCAGCCAAGTCTTTCTTCTTAGCATTGCAGTATTTTTCAATGATAGTCATCATCTTCATTCTTCCTAATGACTTTGCACTAATCCCTTTTGTTTTTAAATACTCAATCATGTTGGCCTTCTGTTCAAACACATCATCAGTCAAATCACTTTTAGTCTTTTTACATTCAGAAACCAAATATTCAAGGCATTGAATATGTTCTTCTTCAATCTTTCTGAGCCTTTTGAATTCTTCCTTTTGAGCTTTTATCTGAATGTCCTCTGTTTGAACAGGTATTTGTGCAGGAATTTTACTTTGTACTTTCTTTTGTTCAAGAGCTTGATACTTAGCTACCTTCTCCCAATATCTCTTATGCTTCACCTTCCATTTAGACTGTTTATCAGCTCTAACAAGATTTATCTTGTTTACCATGTAATGACCAAGAGCTCTGTTAGGGTAATCTTCATCATATATTTCTTTACCCTTTCTAATATGTGCTGAAGGTGGAGGTGGAATATATTTCATGTCTGGCACTCCACTTATCTTTACAGAAGGAGCAAATAACCTAGGTTCATCTTGTTGAAGTATTTTTGGATGTGGAGGAAGTGAGCACTCATCAACCTCAATCCAATTCACATTATCATCAATGTCAGGTATGATAAGTGGTTGATCAGGTGTTGGTGGTTTGGTAATGATGACATGTCTTTCTCTTTCAATTAGCTCTGGAAAATGTAGTTCTTCCTCTTCAATAGTAACCAGAGTAGTTACTACTGGTGTAACTTCAGGAGTTACTACTGATAGGGCATCAGTAGTATTTGGTGCTTTCAATTCCTCTTCTTCATTTACTACTGCTATAATATCAGTAGTAGAGGTTACTACTGGTGTTTCTTTTTCAGCTTGTTCTTTAGTAGGAGCAGTAGTAATTGGCTCTTCTTCTGTAACCATCATCTCTGGGCCTTCATCAACATTTGATTCCTTTAAGTTTAGGAGAGAAGATGCTGCTGCTGCAATTGATTCATCAATCATTGATTGGATATTATCCTTCTCCCCCTTAGTGAGCTCAACTGGTGGAGCCTCACTATCATCAATTTTCTTCCTCAACTTCCTGATGATTTTGGTTTGTTGATGAAGCATGTGCTCATATAATCTCATCCTCTTGTTGATGGTATTTACATGCCTTTTCATGGCAGCCATTGTTTTTCCTTGGTTTGTTAAGTATTCAAGACAATTTTGTACTGTGGATTCAAGAGAATCCACTTTTTCCGTCAATTGGTTGATTTTAATACTGCCCTCACTCCATCTAGCAAGATCATCGGGCTCACTAACAGGTACATTGGTTTTAAGGTTTTCCTTCCTTTCCATCAATTCCACATATCTGCCCTCATCACTGCTTGGTGAGTCATTGGGTCTTTTAGACATTCTCTTCTTCCTAGAAGAAGCAGAGATGTCCCCCCTTTTGGTTTCTTGGCACCGGGGTCCTTTAAGTAATTCCTCAAAAGAGTCATCACTTAAAGTTGCCGAGGTTTGGGTCTTAGTGATGTTTTCACTATCCTGTGCACCCACCTTTGGGGCATCAGTAGTGAAAGCCCTCTCCTCATGTCCTCTCTCCTCCTTGGAGGACAACTCTTTGAGCCTGGGGTGTGACTCGATTTGTCCCCTGGTGTCCTTTAAAGATTCCTTTCTTTTGTAAAGTGTGGAAATATTTTTGGTTTTATCTGGTAGGTCTTCCACAGAGTGAAGAGTAGCACTCTGCAGATTTAATTCAAGTTCCTGGGACACATTCAGGACTTCTAAGTTAGTGGGTGATTGAGTGGCTATATGAGGTGGTGTTTGGGCTGTATTTGGGGGTGATGGAGTGGGTTGAGGTTCAACTTGGGTTGTAGCAATGGTTGAACCCTCTCCAGTATGTGTGTGATCATTGATCATGTTAGGAAACAAAGGGGTTTCCTTGCCCGAAAATTTAAATTGTTTTCTCATATTTGAGAAAACTTTCTTGTTCAACTCAGGAATAATAAAAATGTTTTTGGGAGTTGACAAGTTTTGTAATTCACAGTTTATGATATGTTGTAGAAATCTGGGATACATTAAAAATTTAGAAGAACTAAGATTTCCCAACATACCTTCAAAAATCATATTATAAAAATTGAATACTTGGTCTGTGCATAGACAGACAACAGCAGATGATATTGTCTTGTTAAACTCATTCTAAGTACTTCTTTTCGGAGAAATACAATGCTGAATAGTATGGACAAGAAATTTCCATTGTGGGGAGAGAAGACCTTTTTGAAAAGTTACTATGTTTAGTCTTCCCTCATATCCCATTTTGTTTAAAATTTCAGCAATGAATTCCTTAGGAAGAGTAGTCATACCTGAATCATCGTGTAGTTGTAGATGTTGTCGAATAGATTGTTCAGTGATGGTGATCGTTTTTCCATCTACAGTCGATTTTATTATTGGTACAGTTGCACCCTCCGTTCTTTCAGCATTGGTCCAGAAATCCACCAAGTGCTGTTGGTATGCCTTCGGTTTCACCGTTAAAGCGAATCGTATGTAAGAATTTTTTAAGAAATTTACGATTGGTCGGAAATCCTTTGTTCCGTCTGGATTGCGTAGAAAGGCACACATGTTGTGGAACTCTGAGTATTTGAGATCGGTTTGAACATTGAGAGATTGTAGAGTTGCCATTTAGCAGTGATTTGAGAGAAAATTTTCAAGAATTTTAAGACAGAAGATGAGTTTTTGATCGAAAGCTAGGGTTTATCGAGAGGTTTTAGCAAATCGAAGTGAAGATAATGCTAAACTAATCGTCTACCGCCTTTTATATCTTTTGATTTATCCTGCAAAACTACTAAAATGTCCTTCGAATCATAATATAACGGTTATTTTCATGGGGGTTAGTTTGGTAATTGTGTTTCTGAAAGACCAGTAGTAAATAAGATATCAGTAGTAAAACGTCAGTAGTAACTACTAATCATCAGTAGTAACCATTAACACACAAGACCAGTAGTATATGTGAATACCAGTAGTACTGACTTACCAGTAGTATTTGTGTAAACCTAATATACACCAGTAGTAATGAACTACCAGTAGTATTTTGTGTATACACTTACACACCAGTAGTACAGAAATACCAGTAGTAAAACACTTAAGTGAATAAGTAATAATTTACAACAAAAACTTTATACATGATTTTAAATGAGATTTTAATTTATCAAAATCATTCCAATACTGCTAACCAAGAAGTTGAATCTTCCTACATCAAAGGCTTTTGTAAAAAGATCTGCTAATTGATCATCAGTATGAATTTTAACTACTTTGATTAATTTCTTTTCATTGCAATCTCTTATAAAATGAAATCTTATTTCAATGTGTTTGGTTTTTGAGTGTTTTATTGGATTGTTCACAATACTAATAGCACTTTGATTATCAATAAAAATAGGAGTTTTAAGGATAGAGATACCAAAGTCTAGAAGCTGGTTTTGAATCCATAGTACTTGAGCACAACAAGCAGATGCAGCTACATATTCTGCTTCAGCAGTTGATGTTGATACATTTGTTTGTTTCTTACATTGCCATGACACCAGTCTTGATCCAAAGAATTGACATCCACCAGTAGTGGACTTTCTATCTTGACATTCACCTCCATAGTCACTATCTGTATAGGCTATTAGTTCAAAGGGTGAGTCATGTGGATACCATAGACCTAGTGATGGTTTGCCTTTCAAGTATCTGAATATTCTTTTGACAGCTTGCAAGTGTAGTTCTTTAGGTCTTGCTTGATATCTTGCACACACACAAACACTATACATAATGTCAGGTCTTGATGCAGTTAAGTACATCAAAGAGCCTATCATTGATCTATATAAGTGTTCATCTACATCCTCCCCCTCAACATCAGGATGTAGGTGTTTGTGTGTTTCCATTGGAGTGCTTGCACTTTTACTGTCTTTCAACTCAAACTTTTCCAAGATGTCTTTGACATATTTTGATTGATTTATCAAAATACCATCTGTTCTTTGATTGACTTGGAGTCCAAGGAAGAAGTTCATTGGACCCATAGAGCTCATCTTGAATTTAATTTGCATCAATTCTTCAAATTCTTTGCATAATGAATCATTGGTTGAGCCAAAGATGATATCATCTACATAAATTTGCACCAGTAGTATATCATCTTTGACTTTCTTTGTAAACAAAGTTTTGTCAATGGCTCCTCTTTTAAAGTTGTTCTTCAATAGGTATGATGATAATGTGTCATACCATGCTCTTGGTGCCTGATGTAGGCCATACAGAGCTTTATCCAATTTGAACACATAATCACCATGTTTTGGATCTTCAAAACCTGGAGGTTGGCATACATATACCTCTTCTTCAATCTTCCCATACAGAAATGCACTCTTCACATCCATTTGATAGACTTTGAATTTCTTGAATGAAGCATATGCTAGAAATATTCTTATGGCTTCAATTCTAGCAACAGGAGCATATACTTCATCATAGTCTATTCCTTCTTCTTGAGTGTATCCTTGGGCTACAAGTCTGGCTTTGTTCTTGATCACTATACCTCTTTCATCTTTCTTGTTTCTGAAGATCCATCTTGTTCCAATGGCTCTTTTTCCTTTGGGTAGAGGTACAAGTGTCCAAACAGCTTGTAATTTAAATTGAAGGAGTTCCTCTTGCATTGCCTCAATCCAGTTTGAGTCCTTCATTGCTTGTTGGATTTTCTTTGGTTCATCCTGAGACAGAAAGCATTCATACATACATTCATTAGCAATTAGACTTATATTACACATATTTGCAGTTAAGCTTTTGTTTAATTTGCTTCTTGTTTGTAGTGGTGAGTTAACATCACTTAGAACAAGGTCTAATGGATGATTCTTTTGAGTCCTTGTAGTTGTAGCTTTATCAACCACTAGTTGATTTTCAAGATTTGACTCATTTGTCTCAGGTAGTTGTTCTTCTAGAGATCCTTTATTGTCATTGATATTTGGTTCATCATCTTCTTGGTCAGAGTTACTACTGCTATCATCTTCATTGAGATCAGTAGTATTGATGTTGTTACTGGTAATAGTAGTATCTTGAGAATCTAGGTTATTATTGGGACCAGTAGTATTTTGAGTACTATTACTGGTACCAGTAGTATTTGAATTACTACTGTCCTCATTCTCAGAGTTACTACTGGTTCCAGAATTTGAGTTATTACTGACATCAGTATTAACTACTGGAGCAGTATTAACTACAATGTATCTCATTTCTTCTTGACCAGTATTAACTGATGATGTTCCTTCCTTGTGATTGTGACAATTTGAATTACCTACATTGAAATTCATATTAGAGTTGAAGGATTTGGTTAGATTGTCTATGTCAAATAGCCAATCTGGACCATTTCCTTGTTCATTAGGTACATTTTCATTAAAGGATACATTGATACTTTCTTCAGTTATCCTTAGTCTTTTGTTGAATACTCTGCATGATTTGCTTTGAGTAGAGTATCCCACAAAGATTCCATCATCAGCTTTGCAGTCAAACTTACCAATTTGTTCTCTTGTAATCAAAATAGTACAAGGACAACCAAATGATTTCAAAAAGTTTATAGAAGGTTTTCTTTTATTAAATAGTTCATAAGGTGTTTTAAAATGTGGCTTCACTATTAATACTCTGTTTTGAACATAACAAGCAGTATTAACAGCTTCTGCCCAAAAAGTAATTGGTAATTTTGAGTCTGCAAGCATTGATCTTGCTGCTTCAATGATGGTTCTATTTCTTCTTTCAGCTACACCATTTTGTTGTGGAGTTCTAGGTGAGCTGTATTGCCTGTCAATACCTTTAAGATCACAAAAGTTAATTAAGTTAGCATTTTTAAATTCTGTGCCATTATCACATCTTATGGCTTTCACTTTTTGATCAGATGTGTTTTCCAGTTTGACAATTAAGTTCTTTATGAGTTCACTTGTTTCATCCTTTGTCCTGAGAAAGAAAACCCATGTATATCTGGAAAAGTCATCAGTAATAACAAGACAATATTGTTTCTTTCCAATACTCATTACATTTGTAGGTCCAAAAAGGTCCATATGTAAGAGTTGTAAAGGAACAGAAATAGAGTTCACAGTTTTGGACTTATGAGAAGTCTTGTGTTGTTTACCTTTTAGGCATGCAACACAATGATGATCACACATGAATTGTTTTTGAGGTAGTCCAATGACCAGATTTCTTTTTACTAAATTATTCATGTTTTTAAAATTTGTGTGACACATCCTTCTATGCCATAGTTCTGATTCAGTGGTGTTTGCCTTGGATATAAAACAGTTGACCTCATTTGTAGAAATGAGTTCTCCCCCTATATCTAGGCAATACACATTGTTTCTCCTTGGAGTTCTCAAAACAACATATTTTTCATCTAAAATAAAATCAGGAGAAAGAATGATGCACTCAATGTCTGTGAACAGAATTTTGTTCTTTTTATCACAAACTTGAGACACACTGACAAGATTGTATTTTAGTTCAGCTACATAAAATACATCATCAAAGGTAATTTTTCCATTAGTAACAGTACCTTTACCTGTAATCTTACCTCCTTGGGGATTCTCACCAAATGCCACATATCCTCCATCAAATGACTTGAAATCTTTAAGAATTTGCAGATTTCCAGTCATGTGCCTTGAGCATCCACTGTCAATATGCCATGTTCTTCCTTCTTCTGGGATCTGAATGCTCTGCACAATTGAGTAAAGGATTAGTTGAGTTTGGGAACCCAAGCTTTATATGTCTTGGGTTCATCCTTTGAGAAATGAGCTTTTGGGGATTTAATTTTAAAGACTTTTGGTACCCATACTTGTTTAGTACTGGTGTGTTGTTTTACTACTGCCCTTTTGGAGTTATTACTGGCGTGAGAATTTCCTACTGACCTTGGTTTATACCCATGATTTTTAGCTTTTGAATACTTTACTACTGATGGACCAGTAGTATTTGGGTACTTACCATGTTTAGAATGACCAGTAGTGTTTTTGAAATTAGGGTTTTTACCAGTAGTATTCTTGTACTGGTACCATACAGCATTATAATGAGAGTTAACACCAGTAGTAAAATTGTTAAAGTTTCTACTGGTGTTGGAAAATTTAAAATATTGTTTATTTTGATTGGATTTTCCATTGTTCTTGAAGTAATTGCTGTTCTTTGGACTTCCAACTCTTCTGTTTTGCACAAACCTTGGTGCACTTCTTCCAAATCTTGGAGTTTCAGCAATTGGATTTTTAATTTTATTTACTACTGAAGAACCAGTAGTATCTTTTAACTTTTGAGTTTTTGAATTGTCTTTAAAAATTTTAAATTCTTTTAACTCTTTGCAGTTTATTGGATTGAAGTGACAATCCTTTGCTAAATGGTTCATTTTATTGCATATAACACATCTTAATTTCTTATTTTTTGCACCTTCGGGTATTCTCTGATCTAAGAGTTATTTTTTGTTTCTTTCATTCCCCCTTTTAAAAATTTTAGGTATATTTTCTGCATTATATTTAGGAGAATCATTTGGACTTTGAGCTGTGTGAAAACTTGTATCAATTGATTTTGGTGATTCAGATTGAGAGATTGTAAATTCAATTGATTGATCATCATCAGAAGAATCATTTGTTTCAGATGTTTCATTTTGTGATTCAGTTTGATCTGTTTTTAATTCATTAATAATTCTTTCTGAACTGTTTTTAAGTGGTGGAATGAATTTATGTGGAGGTGGTACAGCATGATATCCCACCCCATGAACAACCTTTTCTGTAGTTTGATTATTAGTTAATTCATCTAGAATTTTAGTGCTTCTTTCAAACTTTTTAATTGTTAATTTATTTTGTTCAATTTCAAGCTGACATTCTTCTATTTTACTTGTTAGTTCTTTATTTTTTGTTTCATAAAACTCTTTCTCATCCACAGCCTGAAGCAATTCTTCCTTGATCCGTTGATCAATCATCTTGTACACCTTTATTTGATGTTCTTGATCAGCAATCACACTATCAAACTCATGATTTCTTCTGACTGCTTTTGCTAAATCTTCATTTAATTTATTGTTTTCTTTTTCTAAGTTTTTAACAAATTTAGCACATTCAGAAGTACAAGGTTTAGGTTTTACCTCAGTTTTGTTATCAGTAAAGGCCATGAGAGCTTGATTTTGAGCATGCTCTTCTGCTTGGAAGCTCCAGTCATATCCTTGTCCTTGTTGTGAAACAAGAGCAGTTGATTTTGATCTTTTGTCTGGTTGAGGACATTCTTTTGCAAAGTGACCAAGGTTGTTACAGTTGTAACATTTGACTTTAGTTTTATCAAATCCAGCTTTGTCACCTTTGTTGAAGTTGAGGCTTGTCCTACCTGTCCTCTTTAAGAATCTTTTGGTCCTTAGGCTCAACATAGCCATCTGCCATTTAAGATCCATCTCCTCAAGATCATCTGGGTTCAATTGTTCCAAGTCATCACTAATCAATGCAGTATGCACATGACTAGTGAAGAAGGATTCTCTTGCAGCATCCTCAGAATCTGCAGCCTTTCCTGTGAAGGTTTCCTGACCTTGACCTGTACTAGAGACAAATGCAGCATTATTAGAAGAAATAGAAGGGTTCTTTTGGTTTACCTCAGTTTCAAATACTCTGAGATCATTGTAGAGTTCATCCAACTCCTTTTCTTCTAGAGCATCTCTTTGTCTATATACCACTGTATACATGGCACATTCTTCACTCAGGGATCTTAGGAACTTCATGTTGACATCTTCTTGATCCATCTTAACCCCTACCTGGTTAAGTTCACCAATTAGCTTGTTGAATTTATCAAACACTTGAGTGAGTGTTTCATTGGGTTTTCCTTTGAAGTTTTCAAATCTTGTTTGAGAACAGACTTCATGTTCCTCTTGGTGCTCTTGGTCCCAACAAATCTCTTCTCCAGTGCTTCCCATAGTATTTTTGCATCATCATATTCAACAAAGAGATGTTGATAATCGTTAGGAATGGCCAGTAATAGAGTGCTTAGAGTTTTGAGTTCGATGCCCTTGTCCTTCTTTTCCTTCTCACACTTAAGTTTGTCTGCCTCAGTTACAGAGCTACTTGCTTGACCAGTACCAGTTTTGTTTCCTTCAAGGACAACTTCCCACATAGAATAATCTGTAATAAGCATGTATTGCTTAATACGATTTTTCCACATCCCAAAGTTGTTGGGAGTGAGTATAGGAATTTTGTTGGCCTGGGTGCTTTCATTATTATCAGTCATGATTAATAATGTGTGTTTTAAAGATTAAAACTTTTTGTTGTTCTTAACAAATAGTAGATCTAGAACCAATACGCTCTGATACCACTTGTCAGGATCGATTAACTATAAACAAGTTAATAAACACCTTAGATCTAATTGATGATAGAAGTTGCAGCGGATCAACACTATATCAATATATTAAGAACAATGAACTGTAAGAACAATATGCAAGAATATTAAGAACACAGTTTCACAAAAAGCTTCAATGTATATTATTGAGTTAACAATACACACGTACGTTTACAATTCGTAAGGAACTATTTATAATAGTCCTTGAAGCTAAACTATTTACCCTAGTTATTCTAGGACTTGATTTACATCGAATAATAAAAATATACATTGATTTACATTCTATAACTATCTATACGAAGATCTCGGACTTGATATTCTTCAAAAACGCGTTATCAGTAGTAAAACTCATCACCAGTAGTAAATGTGTAACATCAGTAGTAAGTAAGGTGATCAGTAGTAAGTCCAGATACATCGTCAGTAGTAACTACAATGATCAGTAGTATCTTCAATCTTTGCATGATCAGTAGTAACTCAGTTATAGTATACACTAGCATCAACTTCATCAGTAGTAATATGTTCTGCCCCATCAGTACTAAGTATGTCAGTACTAACTGCAGCATCAGTAATAAGTTGATCTGTGTTTTGCTCCAACAAAATAATCACCCCTTTAGGCCGAGAGAGTGCACGATTTATCGGGTGTATTTTTGAACGACAAAATCCAGAAGAGAAAAGTACTACCGCTGGCATGCAGGCATGTCTTGCACGTGTAACTTAAGTACGCCACGTGTAGACCAGTGACACCTATGTAGTTTAGATTGTAGCCTTAATTTTCACCCGCCTCTTGACATCAAGTTTCAGATTGAAAGCTTAATTACAAGCAACATATACATATCATCGTACTATCTATAATCAATCAATAATAAGTTGCGTCAATCATTTTGAAGCATCATGTCGTCGGAAACAACTCAAATTCAAACTCCTTCATCAACAGGTATTCTTGCCGTTATTTTCTGTCTCCCTTTACACATCAGTTGACATGTAAATTTGTATTATAGAAAATTTTGTTGCTTTTATTTAATCTTTTATGCATAAATTAATTGACATGTAAAATTTACCCTCTATTAGATTAGACAAATAGTCAAAATTTGTTTATATATAGATTAGACAAATAGTCAAAATTTGTTTATATATATTTCAAGGGCAAACAAATATCTAGAAATTTTAAAAAAGATATGCAAGTATTGTTTCTAAGACTGCTCTCAACGGTAGTCATCACTGATATCGTCATTTGTTGCTAAATCAGCGCCACGTCAGCATACACACTAACTAATATTAAACTGACGTACTCATGCCAACAATACCACTTCTTTTTAATTTTTTAGGACCCACTATTAGAAAACCCTCACACACAAAATACCTATTTGGGCCCACCCACCAAAACTAACGTTGCCTTCTCTTCCGTCTCCAAACTGGCTTGTGCAAACCGGCAGAACCACTGGCGGTCCCGTGCCAATGGTGTCCCAAACTGACGCTAAACTAACACTAAACTAACACTGTGGTTGGCACCCGTCTAAGTCCTTTTGGTGTACGTTTACTATAAAATGATTTTTGAAGTTGGGGAACACAAAATACAAATTAGACTTGCAAATGACTGTTTTCATGTGTATCAAGTTTTGACAAATCTAATAACTTAAGAGAAATTTAGATATTATAAAGGTACTTTTGTTAATTTTAAACGAGTAAAAGATTACTTTAAATCGATCCAAACATTACGTTTAATTAACGTTTGTTTTGCTCTACTATTTTGCTTAAAGGTCTAACAATAGCTTTTGAACAATTTCACAAACACATAGGCTATATAATTTTGCTTAATGACATTAATTAGAGTCCAGACATTGATGTCTGTGGTGGCCTGTTGGGTTAGGAATAGGGATTTCATGGGCTTTTGAGTTATGTGCTAATTACCTCCCTGGCTTAAAAATTGGTGGCCCAATAAATGAGGCCTTGTTGGGTTATCGGATAATTAGCCAGTTGGGGAATAGAGGTTTAATGGGTTGTTGAGTTATGACTTATGAGCTAATTGTTGCAAGCCCTCCATACCCAAATTCGGCATGAACTGGTTTTATGCTTAAGGAATATGTGATTAAAATGTCGACGATATTCGCTAAAGAAATAAATAAAAGTGAAATGGTCAAATGGTGTGTAGCCATGGGTGTATATCGTGTATTTGAGGGGTGTATTTGAAGAGGTGCATGAGGTGCACACGACCACATTTTATAAGGGCATAATTTTTTTATATAAATCTTAGTATTTAGGGGGCTTATTTTCATCAATTCGCACATGTTCTTCAAAATTGCGGAGGCACCCTGTGTGTAGCTACCCAATTATTTTGCCAAACCGATATTATACAGTTTTGAGGCAGTTCTATAATTTTGTTGGACCCCTTTTAGCATGGTTGTAAAATCGCTCGGCGGTACTTAGGCGGTCGACCACCTTCAAGCAATCGGTCTCGGCGGCGATTAATCGGTTTGCGGGTACCATAAAATACAAAATAATTTCTTTTATATAAATAAATATTAGCAATATCCTAACAAAATAATCAATTAGTAAATAACCAATAATATTCAAAATAAAAACCTTAAATCTATAACAAAATAACTAAATTAGTCAATAAAAATCCTAAAATTGATTTTTTTTAATTTTTTAAATTTGACTTTTGTTGACTTTGATCAATTTTGACCGACTAGGACCGCCTAGGACCGATTAGAAGGCCGACCGCCGATTACCGCCTAGACCGATTTTTACAACACTGCATTTTAGTAGGGGTATGGGAATTTTTGTGATGTTCCTTTAAATAGAATTGGAGTTGGTTGAATATATTTCCCGAAATAAACGTAATAGATGTCGCAATCTGAACAAAATTAATGAAGGGGTGTTTAATTGGCTGTGTTATTGTGACCTACTATAACGATAAAATGATATATGAAGTTATGAAGACTTTACATGTATCCAGATAAGGTTAATTTCTCGGCCAAAGATGTAATAATGTGGAAGAGGAAACGCATGAGCATCGGGGTATTGACGACTGCAACGTTGTTATGGGTGGTAATGGAAATTTACCACTTCAATTTCATCACGGTGGCATCTTGGACCGCCATCTTTCTTTTTAGCTCTCTTTTTGCATGGGCTAATATTTATAGGCTCATTTACAAGTAAGCCAATTTTCTTTTTCCTATAATTTTGCTTTGTGTGTATCCAAATGTTTGTTATTTCAGTGTATCTTTGAAAATGCTTTTTTTAAATAACGGCTGCAGAGAAGAACCAAGTATGACGGGAATAAGGATATCCGAGAACACGACAAATGCAATAGCAAATTGGATAAGGGAATCTTCTGAAGATGTGATGAGGTGGATGTTTAAGGTTGGTGCTCAGAGTGAGTGGTATGTTTTTGCTGCAACGGTTTTCGGGTTGTGGCTGCTTTCCATCATAGGCGGCTTGTCAGACCTGCTTACGCTCCTTTTCATAGGTATGTTTTTCTATCAATTTTGTACATGTCAAATGTGTGTTTTATTATCATTATTTTTGGGTGGAAATCGGCGGTTTAATTGGTGTTTTGTGTAGGGACTGTGGTGGGTATGATTGTGCCGGTTATTTGGTTCAAGTATGACTATAAGTTAAGGGAGTATGGAAAGAGGTTGCAGATGCATAGCAAGAGATTTTACAGCATGATAGATGAGAAGGTTATCCAGACGCTAAAGAATAAAGTCAAAGTCAACTCGCCAAGAAAGGTGGAGAAGGAGAAGAAAGTTAAATAAACCGAGTATCAAATTAATGTCAAAGCTGATTTGTAAGGTCCAAGTGTTATAATAATGTTAGTGTGTAAATATGTATCGTTGTACAAACTACAAAGGTTTACATTTTATGTTTTATGTGTATACTATATAGTAATATGTTAAAAGTATTTGATGCGTTTACATCCAAGCATATATATATGATCCCGTAGCAGGGAAGCTAAATTAAACATGTGTCATGGGCTTGGGAAATTGTCATAATGATCAATAAAACACCCATGACCGTGGTCACAGAATCATGTAATTTTTACATACGATAAATATATGATGTCTTGTGAGTATTTAGGGGCAGTCGGAACGACTAGAAATCCAACACGATCCCGATACAGAAATAATCAGCTTTGGGTTAAGTTTAAAGGTCATGTAAAAAACGACCTGTTTCAACCCATTTATAAATTGGTTTGGGTTGACTTATGTATAAACGGGTCTGTCGAAATAAGGTTTCCGGTTGGCTTTGTACCAAGGATTGGATCCAAAAGCAAGAACTCGGTTGACCTCTTGGGTGGTCTACCTGCCAACTCATTTACTTCTATAAAAATTAAAATTTTAAATAAATGATTTAAATGGGTTGGATCTGAGTTACTAATTTACTATGGTTTAAATGTATCTAAGTATAGGGTTGATTTTTTGGACCGAAATTTTAAAGAGGTCGAGTTTGATTGATTATTTCTAACTTGTCAACTCAAATTCGCTAATCCAAACCTTATCCAATTGTATCAGAGTTAATCTAATGCATTATGATAATAAACACAGAAATGATTACGATTCACGACGCAATGTTTCAATCGAACATGACATGAATTTCTTTACATGTTCCTGGTCACCTGAGCCGCATTTCACGGTTTTTATGGGGCTATGATCTAAATTTCTTTATATGATTATGATTTGAAAACCTATATTATTCAAACAATCCAACGAGTTGTTTGTATTTCCATATTATAAAACTCCAGATCATTAATTGCATCAAAAGATGCCCAAAACAAAAAACTTTCTGATCGAGGGATATATCAGTGATCAATTGCTATCATTATTATCGTCTGAAAGATGGTGTGTGTGTGTGTGTGTGTGTGGAATTATGCTTCAGAAACTACAAGGCAAATCGACTAAATAATAACCAAAGCACATTAGAGGGTCCTTCTCTGTGAGTGCATAGCACGTGTATGCGCGTTAACAGACAGTTCCAGCTTTCATTCCCAATGCTATCCGGCCTTCTTCATCCATGTTTATTTTATTTTATCTTGTTATAATGTTGCCATTTGACCTTTATGCAATGTTTTTCCGAATCTGAGTGTCTGTTTATGAAAGGACTGCAAGATATTTCGGAAATATGGACTATGAGTGTAATTATTTGAAATAAATGACTATCGGTGAAACTTTGAATAACCCACATAGCTCATCCGTACGTGTGATTACTCTATCTTTTATAAATTGTTCATTGCCGTTTATATATGCAAAAGAATTTTGGAATCTTTTTCTTTTTATGTTTATGAAAAAGATAGTTACTTGAAACAGATTGAGCAGCTGGAATATCATAAAGAACCAAAAGAATACAACTAGTAGCATTTTCCAATGACTGTGAATGCATCGAGAAATGATCAAATGGGAAAGTGGAAATTACACTTTATTTTCAGGAGAAGCTTTATAATATAAGAACTTATTTTTTCGATGCAATCTCAGGTAATAAACAATCCAAAAATATACAAGATAGACAGTACAGAAGGGAAATTACAACAAAGTTATGTAAAAGAAGCTTATGCTGCATCTTTTTTATTACTTTATTTTCATAATTCCTTAGGATCCACTATCCAATAATGCTAACAAACATCCTGCTATAAAATAGAATCATTAAAGGAAAACCACGTCTATGATGATTCGTAGCGCACAATAATTCGATCTATGATTTCATGATTCATTACCTTAACATTTCCCCGATATTTCATTATCGTTCCAATTTTCCCAAATTTAAAACGTAAGATAATGATTCTTTAGTTGTTCGCATAACTTTTTGACTTGGTCTATTTTTTTTATATCTAAGACGACTAAATTTGTAATTCGTTGGTTTTAGACTTCATCGTGTAACGTATGAGATATTTCGCTGCAATATTTATTGACAAGTATACGTATATAACACTTTCTGTGTGGACCGATGACTAGTACAATGCATGTGCCACGAGTAGACTATGATAGCGTGTGGATTCAAATTCCGAACTATTTCGATACAATTTCTTAGAAATGATCTAAAGCTGTTGAATTGAGTGGTTCAAACTAATTTAGGTAAGACTTCTATTCTAAGGGAATAGAGCAATTAAGATTACTTCATTTACAATATGTGTATACGAATGGACCCAACACTTATAGACACTAGGTGTGACAAAAGTGGATATAAATGTTAAATGGTAACATTAATGTAGAGATAAAAATAAAGTGCCAACACCGCAAGCACCAGTTGCCGGACATCTAGTTTTGTGTAAACACTGTAGAAGTTGTTTTAATTTTACATTATCTTCCTTATTGTACAAAACATTAGATATTGACCCTTTCACAATGAAGGATTACCAAATCGTCCCCTGACGTATAAAACAAACTAGTGGCATATATGAAAACCATAGGATACTCCAAAGAATTGGGAAACCGTGTACAATGGCTCATAAAAAAATGTTTTTTTATGTATAGTCATAATCAAGAAGAGAAATGATATTTAGTCTTACAATTTAGTCATACTGATAGTCCTACCCACTTGATAGGATGGCACGTGTAATCCATTAGTTCTCTCTCTTAATATTATCCATTGATTTTGACACATGTCTTCATCTAATGAGTAGCACTATGAGTGGGTACAAATGATAGGACTAAATACTACTCCCTCCGTCCCACAAAAAAACTTCCCATTTCACTCTAAACTTTTGTCCCACAAAAAACTTCTCATTTCCCATATTTGGTGGGCTCCACCCAATAAAAAACTATTATTATTAAAAACCACACCACTAATATCCACTAACTATCTTTCTCTCTCCAATCTAACCTTATATTTTAATCAAAAGTATTATCAATTACCCCACCACTAACTATTACCTAAAAAATGTGCAAAAGCCAAATGGAAAGTTTTTTTTGGGACGGAGGGAGTATTACTCAATTAAGAAAGTTTTAATCATATTAAAATAGCATTGACATATTAAAATCAACGAACAAGAAACAACAAAAAAAACAGAAAATGCAAATGAAGTTACAGTGAAAGTTGTGTGATCAAACAAGGACAAGAGATTTGCAATTGATATTAATTAATTTTAGTATGTTTTGGTTAGTTTGTATTTCAGTTTTAAAAGGACTAAAATCATGGATACAGTGTGTTTCTCGACTCTTGCTTCAAAAAGATCGAACATAAGTTGTTCTGTTGTAATTGCGTAATATCTTTAACGACACATTTGCTAGAATACGTACAATTTGTTAGCATGTGGATTCAATTCAAATTATAAGTTTATGAGAAGTTTCAACCAAACTACGCATGACTTAGTTTTAGAGATTGCTTCTTCAAACAGAATGACTAATCCATCTCTAGTTGGATATGAACGGATTATTGGTCAATTTTGTGTATTATATGCATTTACAATTAGTCGTTTTCATCAAGTAATTTTCTTATAACGACTAAATTTATGAGATCAAGTCTATTAGCATTCACTTTTAGAACTACGGTTTATGATGAAATTAACTATCAACACAAAAGCAAACCATCACATCTTTATCAGCCTATACCAAATATGAACGAAGATTGTGACCATTTTGAGAGAATAATAAAAAAAAGACTAGTAATAGCCAAAGTTGTAATTTAATTAATACTCTAGGGACGACATATGTAAATTGACTTTAATTCATAGAAAACAGTGTCTTCTTACGCGCCTATAAAAAACGGTTTCATGGAATCGTTCAGACATCATCGTCAGCAGCTTCCTCTGACCAACCTTCCGGCAACGTTCTTCCGTCATCACTCAACGAAAATTATACTGTTCTTTACCAAACAAGATATCGGTGATTTACACGCATCATCACATCCATACGAGCAAGTCAATCAATAATTTCCCAATTAGAAATCGCACGGTATTTTCATTTTATGGATAAACTTCAAAATATTATATTATATTCCATATAAGAAGGTATAAAGATTCAAGTTTTTAAGTAACTGAATTGCCAATTTCAACAACATAAGTTATTGAATCAGAATTTCACTCTCAACTCCAAAGCTGATTGCTAGGGTTTTAACTTTTGATTGTACTATAATTTCCTTTGTATTCTTATTTCTTTTTTTACCTTAATTGTGGTTTTTACAGATGGTTTGGAATAATTCCAACGAAGTAGCTTTAGTAACAGCATTGGCGGAGTTACTAAAAGCAGTTGAATTACAAATAAAAAAAACTGTTGAGTTTCGAAGTCTACTTAGACGCCTCAAAAAAACTTTAAGAAAAATCGAGCCGATTTTTTATGCAAGTGGGAGATTAAGCAACATGTTAGACCGTCCCGAAAAGGAGACAAAAATGTTCATATTTAACATTGATAACGGGATAGAAGTCGTCCTCAAATGCTCAAAAATCAAATGTTGGAACATGATCAAGAAATTTGTTCACGCGAATCGATTAGCTCGATTAGACAACGAGCTATCGTGGTTTTTTCAGACTGAACTGCAAGATAATATGAGTACTAGCATGAGAAGTTTGATTGAAATTTACGCCTTGGGTGACAAATTGGATCAAGTACTTCTAACCGTTAACAAACGGGCGGGCGGGTCCGCGGGCTTTTGCAGTGCTCCCAGGCTGCCAGATGTCATCGTTGGATTGGATTCACATCTTCGAGAAATAAAACATGTGTTGCTGAAAGATGACATTCAGGTGTTGACTATTTCAGCTCCTGGAGGTTGTGGCAAGACTACTCTAGCAAAAATGGTTTGTCATGATAATGAAATTAAAGGTGATATATAAAGTATTGACCTTGTTATTAATTATTCATTGTCGTATATTTATAAGATTAAGACATTAACTATTTTTAATTCTTAATATGCAGGCACATTTGGGGACAACATATTTTATGTTACTGTATCTAAAACTACGTTGGTTAAGACAATTGTCCAGAAACTATTTGCACATCATCTTAACATTAAGCATTGTGAGTTTCAAACTGATGAAGAAGCAAAGAACCATCTAGAAAACATGTTTCTACAAATGAGATCCAAGAACATATTGTTGGTTCTTGATGACGTGTGGTCCGAATCCGAATCAATTATTCAAGATCTAAAATTCCCGATACCAGGATACAAAATCTTGGTCACGTCAAGATTCTTGTTTCCAAGATTCGGGAACACATATGAATTGGGCTTGTTAAACGATCAAGATGCAAAAACGCTTTTTTGCAATTCTGCATTTCCCGTTGGGAATGTCGTTAATGTGTCAGAAGATCTGGTCAACACGGTGGTCAAATATTGCAAGGGGTTTCCATTGGCACTTACGGTTATCGGTGCATCGTTATGTGGTCAAAGTTTGGTCAAGTGGAAGTCAACTTTGAAGAAATGGTCAGAAGGTCAATCGATTTTTGACTCGAACAATCTTTTGTTGACTAGTCTTCGATCAAGCGTTGATGAACTTGAAGATATAGGAATAGCTCGAGAATGTTTTCTTGATTTTGGTTTGTTTCCTGAAGATGTAAAGATTGCAGCCTCCGCGATTATGGATATTTGGGTGGAATTATACGCTTTAGATTCAGAAGGAATGTTTACAATTGAATATCTTCTCGAGCTTTCTTCGCGAAATCTTGTCAATCTTGTCCGCACAAGGTAAAAAAACGTTATCATGATACGAATATTAATTTGTTTATTTGTTATGTTTCCATTAGGTCGATTGATTTTTTTTGTTTAATTTTTTCAGGATGGATGCTAGTGAACTAGAAGGTTATTGTAACGAGCATTATGTCACACAACATGATTTGTTACGTGAATTATCAATACATTTAAGTAGTCAAGATCAAATAACCGAAAGAAAAAGATTGTTGATTGAAATTAACGGGAACGAAATACCAACATGGTGGATCGAACAAAAGCAACAACCGATTTCTACTCGTGTCTTGTCTATTACAACAGGTTTTATTTTTATTTTTATTTTCATTTTTTAACTAAATTAATCATGAAATAAAAACGTTTTATTAAACGTACGAATTATTTTCTTTTTTCTGTTTGCAGATGAAGCGTTTTCTTCGGATTGGTATAATTTAAATGCACCGAATGTTGAAGTTTTGGTATTAAACATACGAAGTAAAGAATATACACTGCCTCACCTCATCAAGAAAATGAACAAATTGAAGGTTTTAAACATCACAAGTTACGGTATTTACCCTTCAGAGTTACACCAACTTGAAATACTTGGTTCTCTAACTAACTTAACAAGAATCAGATTCGAACACGTCTCGATTTCTCCATCGATTCAATCCATATTCCAGTTGGAAAGCTTGCAAAAGCTTTCATTTATCATGTGCGAATTCGGTAACGCTTTAGAGAGTTGTACAGTTGACTCTACTCCTACGTTACCGAACCTCGTTGACCTCGAGTTTGACCATTGTTACGATCTGAAAGAAGTACCCAAAGGGTTATGTAATTTTGTTCATCTTGAGAAACTCAGCATCACTAACTGCCATGAACTCGAAGCTCTACCTAAAGGGTTAGGGAGTTTATCAAATTTAGAAATCTTGAGGCTCCATTCTTGTACACGGTTGTCCGAATTACCGAATTCAGTCGGGAATCTGCGTAATTTGATTTTTCTTGATATATCTGATTGCTTGAGTTTAAGTTCAATGCCTGATGAAATTGGTGAGATGAACGGTTTAAGAGTGCTTAAAATGAGCGGTTGTCATGGATTAGAAGAGCTACCGGATTCAGTGACGAATTTGTGTTTGTTGGAGGATGTGATATGCGACGAAGAGACGTCGTTTTTGTGGAGTTATATTCAAAGTGATCTTTGTGATTTAAAGATAAATGTTGTGGAAGATGATCGCTTTGCACATTTCATGAAAATAGTTGGCCCGTAAGTGTTGGTAACCACGAGATCAGACCACATAATCGTCGTGATGGTTTACGATTCTTGACTAGCTAAGCTAGTGGCTAGACTGCTGGAAAAACATATATCGTTTGTTATATATTATAATTCGTGCATTTACTACTTTATGATTGTAATTTGGAAGTATGTATTCATATTATTTTAATCAATTACTTAATAAGTTGTAACTTGTAACATGTCATATTTATATATCAATAATCTTAAGGTGTAATAGTAGAAAAGAAAAGGAGGCCCTTTCACACAAGAGACTGATGTTCAAATCTGACTGGATAACACTTTATGATGGTTAGAGAAAAGAGTCTAGAAACGGTCACGGGAATATTGGTTAGGCCATGTATTCGCTCGCGTACATCAGAGTTAAAGATCAGACTTTTTCCGAGTAGACTAAACAAGAATTTCTCTCGGTTTACCTCTATGTCATACTTATATAACGGAGGTTTCTACCCTAAAAATGACATGATAAACTAAAACAAACATTAATTCGGAAAGTCATAATCTGCTACCTTGTATTAATTATTCCCAACCGATCGAGTTTGTGACTTTGTGACAAAAGGTGGTATGCATGGAAACGTTTGACAATTCCTACTTAGTATTAATTAATTTATTAATAGTCCTAAGTTTAAGAAATATTTCTTCTTAACTCATAAGTAATGGACGAGCCACAATAGATTTAGTCGTTTTAGACGGGTCAAATGACCCACCCGCAAATTTAGTAAATGACTATAGATTAGGATTGTAAATTGGAATTTTGTAATTGTTCCATGAAAATATTATGATGGACCCTTGGAGGGCCCATAACTGTTCGATCCACAAGGATTAAGATTAAATGAACGAGTGAAGATATATTTATAAGTTATAACCCCTCAATAATGAATAATCAAAGTCAGACACAAAGTTTTTAGTTTGTATTTTTCTGGTAAAAATTAAAAAAGAGAGAGGATTCCTGATTATTCAGAACTTAATCGAATGACATGTACTGGTCGTTGTAATCATAAATATCCATCAATTCTCAAGGGGAATTCCGATTTATTGGCAAAGAGGCGAAGAAATAGAGTCGTCATCCCACTCAAATCGATTCAAGAAGGCGAGAACCAACTAATACCTTCTTCATGTATCTCAATTGAAATCCCCTGAAATGGTATTCTCCGTAGAAATAGTATTCTTGCTTATTTCGATGATCTCGATATATAAGAAAGAGCTCGGGACTTATGAGACTAGAGAACTGAATTCAATCATTAACGAAGATGATTTTATTGAGTATCAAGGAGTCAAGGTATTTTGTGTAACATCCCGAGACCCGGCCTGTTATTTTATTACTTTTGGTAAATAATATTCTATTATTTAATATTTAATATTTAATTTAATTTAATTGTATTTTAACCAAGGGCTCAAAATTAGTGAAAACTGAAATGTTTTGTTTAATTAGTGATATTTATTTATCAAGATTCTCTTTTAAACCAGAGTTCCGAATATATTTTCATTGTGTAAATCAGAGTTCATTTAGGCCTTAAAATTTATCAGCCTATAATTAAATAACAGGTATTTTATACTGTGTTTAAATGAAATGTGCATGTTTTGCCCATGTGTGACACGTATCTAAGAGGTGTCCAAAAACCCCCTCATGTTGTCTGCTTCATTCGACACCCACACATACACACACACATGGAAAGAGTATTTTCTTCTTCTTCTTCTTGGATTCTAGCATAAATCTTCTTGATTGCAGCCCTAAATTCGTAATTGAAACAGCCTTAAGGTAAGATTTCTCCTCTTAAAGTTAGGGTTCTTGTTTCTTGTATCAAAGTTGAACTAGGTTTTTTTTTTGAATTTTTGTTAAGGAATGTGAAATTGATGAATACCTTTTGCTTCTAAATGCTTTCTAGTGATTATATCATGCTAATATTTGGTTAGAAACTGAATTGATGATGTTTGTAAGAAATCACCATTGTTAGTGATCTTGAGGAAGATGGTGAGTTTTACCCAAATTTTTTAAAGTGAAGTTTTTATGTTAAATTTTGTTAATTGAAGTGTAATTAACATGTTAGAAGTGATAATTGTTGTATATGTTTGATTGTAACTTGAATTGTTGAAATTGTCACGAATTAACAAGTTTGGATGAGTTTTTGGTCTAAATCCCGTAGCTAAAGAAAATGGCAGATTTTTACCATTTTGCAAAAATCATATAAAATCAACCGTAATTACGTTTTGGGTGTGCGACCAGTCGTTTCGAAGGTCTATGAGTCTAGTTTAAGTATATCATATTTTCCTGTACTGATATGGTAAGAAAAGTAATAAGATTTCTGATTTAGTAACATGTGGTTAGATGTGTCTTTTTCGGGTCAAACTTGTATTGATAATTTTGGGTGTTTCAAAGTATAACTAATTAACATGAAGTTTGATATAATATGGTAACTGTATACTTGATGAAATGATAATTATTTGTTGTAAACATTGGAAGTTAATAAAATGATTTTGACCCGTTTGGGCCTTGTATGATGAAAGTTGACTAACTGCGATTTTTAAACATTTGACTTATACTTTGGATGTCTAGTTGGAAGTAAAATGATATTAATATGATTATTGACATGCTTGTAGAGGTAATATGTAATTTTGATTTGGTTTATATAATTTTGACCCGTTTGGGTATAATATGCAAGAATTGAGCTTAATGCATATAATTGATTAACTTTGACTTTGAAAGACTTTGAAATGGTAATTAAATGTATAACATATTAGTAAGTGTAAAATATGGAATTGTATCGGTTATCCTAGTTTTGACCCGTTTGGGTAACAAAATGATAAGTTGGTATCAATTGGATTGTATGACTTCGATTATGAATATGTCTAAAGTGACAAGTATGTGGAAAGTGTCAAGTTGGCATTTGTATGTAAACAATTATACAATTACTTGTATATTATGATTATGTAAAGTATTTTATTACTTTCGGTTCGAATTGGATACTAATCGGTTGATTATTGAATGTTCGGGAAAAGGAGAAGACTCAGTAATATTAGATCACTGAGTGGAGCTTAGAGAGCTCAGGTGAGTGGATTTAACCTTCTTTCTTGTGTAATGTACAAAGAATTTGGAATGGTAGAGTTTCATGAGAAAATTGCAGGATTTGGGCTGATCTGGTTAAGATAGCGACGCTATCTGAAGATAGCGGCGCTATCTTGGTGAAATTTTGGGAAAAATCGAACAGGGCTCCGAAATAGCGTTGGTGTTCGAGATAGTGGGCACTATCTTTTGGAAGATAGCGACGCTATCTTGGATAGCGACACTATCTTGGCTGATTTCTGGGAAATTGTATTTTTGTTTTTTTATACTTTTCGATTTTCAGTTGTGCCGTTAATTGTGGGATGTTAATGGTAGTATGCGCACATGATTTTCAGAGGTTAGCTATAGTGGGTTTGGCTACGCTTCGTTACTATTGCATGGGGTGATCGGACTCCTTCGAATTCGTTTCGTAAGGATGGATTACCGTGCCAATAGTAAAGGGGCCATCGGTAGACTGTTATTCGGCCAACAATAGTCGAAGGCTCTGCGCAAGACCGCCGGTCCTCTCTTAACGTCCAATTGCTTGTGAAAGTTTGGACGGTTTTCCTAATTGATTTCTCTTGTTTCTAATTTGTTGTGGTAATGCAAATTGACGTTTATTTCTATTCACTTAGCTTTGTGCTAATCCCTATTTTGTTGACTTTTTTCAGGTTGTCTTGGGTTGGCGTTGACTAGAGTCGGATTTTGGAAGTCTGATCGTACTCTGGTTTTGTAAACCGGGTCAAGCCTATTTTAGTAACACCGTTTAAAATGTTTTAAATAGTTAGTTAATATGTAAATAGTTTTATGATGTGTAATATTTAGGACTTATGGTTTTCTTAAATCGCTTTCGTATGCTTATTTAAAAAAAATTGACTTTAAGATTGTGGTGTTACATTTTGAAGTTAAAAATTAAACTTACAAGGAAAGTTACTTACTCCCTCCGTCCCACAAATTGTTCTCATTTCTCTTGGACACTAGTTTTTAGGAGATAGTTAATGGTAGGGTCAATATAAATAAATTTGATTAAAATATAAGGTTATATTGGAGAGGGAAAATGTTTTTAGGAAAGAGTTAGTGGTGGAACCATGGGTAATAATATTATTTTATTTTGTGGATCCCTTAAATTGGAAAAAATAAGAATTTTTTTTGTGGGACGGAGGGAGTATTATATAATATAAAATTTTATTTTATATTTTGTGCTTTATAAAATATGAGAATTAATTTTGACACCACAATTTTTAATAAATACACCACACCCGTGCAAGTTTTTCAGTTAACTAGTACAAGCATACTAAACAGTGGATGTGGTATATATACCATAAAAGTTGTGGCGTAAACATCACTTCCTATAAAATATAAATATGTTAGAGGAAACAAACTTGTTTTTTTTTTTTTTTTTCAATTTTCGTTTATGTTGTGTTATAGTATAAGATATGATGACCCCTCTCATGATATTTACTGGCTTCGTCACTAAATTTGTAACCATCGATGTTTATGAAAAAAATAAATATAGTTTTATACATTTGAACATTTAAAAGGAGGTTGAATACCTCAAGAGCCATATAAACGATTGGTAGTTTATCTAGGGTTTATGTTGTCGGGTTGATATCACAGCAACATATTTAGCTATCGGGTGACAAGTTACTATCATCTATTCTGAACAAGACCCGCATAAACCATCTTTCTAAATGGGTTGGTGGATTAAGTGGGTTGTAAATGTATTTGGTGAACTGAATCTAATTTTAAATATTTTAATCTTATCAACTCAAGGGTCCAAACAGGGCCGTTTGTTAAACAGGTAAGGTGGTTTGATCCATTTACAACTCGAAACCTCTATTCTCTAACTCGGTTTATTTTTAGTAAAGTTTATGTGACATCCAAAATTACCACCCAACTTGCTCTTTTGATCGGATGAAAAACTGGACATACTTAACATTGTTCCTACTTTAGTATTGATTTGGGAACTTTTCTTAAAAAAGATTAAAGGTGATGTTTGGTTCGCTGGAAAGTTCTGATGGGATTGGAATTTAGGAAGGAATCTGTGGAGAAGTGGATTTCAATTCCACATTCTGTTTGGTTGGCATGTAATGGAATTGAAATTCAATTCAATTCAACATTATGTGTGGTGGTGGTGGACTGGTGGTGGTGATGGCGTCGATGGTGGAGGTGGTGGCGGCGGCGGGTGGTGGTGGTGACGGGTGACGGCGACGGAGGCGGGTGCCGCGACGGTGGCGGTGGTGGTGGCGGGTGGTGGTGGACGGGTGGTGGTGGACGGGTGCCGGCGGCGGCAGTGGTGGTGGTGGCGGCCCGCCGCCCGGTGGCGGCGACCGGCGGGTGGTGGGTTTAGGTTGAATGTATCATGTATGTTTGAAGGTACACATTCCCTCTACATGGGATTTTAAAATCCCTCCAAGAAGGGATGAAATCTAAATTCCATTGTTTGATGGAATTCATTCCTAATGTGAATTCTAATTCCTCCCAACCAAATATATGAATATTTGAGAATTGGATTCCAATTCTCTCAAATTCCTAAAGAATCCTACGAACCAAACGGACATGTTTTAACCCAAAATAACAGCCACATCACAATCCATGAAGTAAAAAGTAATATTGCACATAGCTCCAAAATGATCATCTTTGTTATACAAAAAGCTCGTACACAATATCCAAAAACCACAATCGGTCTTCACATACAACTCCGGTTGTAATACAAATAAAAAGGTCGTGTCTTTTTCCCTAGCTAGAAACGTGCACAAAAAAAACCCAGCCCGACTCATATCTAACCACCAACCGATAATGATTCTAACATGCATAAGTCACATTACAACAAATTGTTTTTTTTAAATTTAATTTAATGATCATAAGGCATATATGATCTCACCACTGCTGTCGATGTCGAGTTCATCAGGATCAGAGTCAAAATCATCAAGATCATCATCCATCATATCCAGATCATCATAAAGCCCAACAGGTGGAATTGTGGCTTCAGATATTATTTGCATAATCACATCCACACTTTGCATTGGTTGATCAGGTTCTTCAAATTGATTGTTCATCCTCTTGTCTTCATCCATCAGATTTGCAGGCAGGTTTTTCAGAAACCACTCGTCTTGCTTTATTTCCGCCATTGTGATTCTCTAAACACCAAAATGTGCAAGATATTTAGCACATAGTACTACTGGATTCAAAAAGTAACGAAAAACGCGGGCTGGTTGAATAAAAAGGTAACCAACTTTCATACAATATCTGATTACAAACTTCCAAAAAGTTTTTTGGGTAACCAATTTATAACTGTTTTTCTTGTTTAAGGTAATAAAGTTCGAAACTTTTTTTTTATCTTGGGTAGGCCGGTGTTGCCAAGATATAATCTTTTTTTGAAGTGCTTACCTCTTTATGAGTAAAAAATTCTTAAATTACCGACAAATTTGATAAAATATGAACATTTTGTTTTTAGGTTAAAACCTGAATGACTAACCTGAGCAGGGTCTCCCACAAATATTCTTGAGATGAGGTGTCAACATTCCGGGGATATTTGAATATTTTCTGGAATTGAATATTGAACATGAAGAATTCTCTGTAGATCACAAAAAGTGTAAATTCACAGTATCAGTGTAAATATAATTATATAAATATATATGTCCACAATATATATACATGTATTGTCTTCCGGAAGTCTTTTGGTTCATTAGGATCTTCGAAAGGGTAGCCACCAACGAGCATGACATATAATGTCACCCCACAAGACCACACATCTGCAATCTGAAAACACAACAAAAAATCAATAATTTAACTAATATTTTTGTTAATAATAAAACAAATATGTGGGAAATAAATTAACCAACCTTCCCATCATATTCTTGCCTGAGTAACACTTCAGGAGCAATGTATGCTGGTGTGCCAACTGTCGACTTTGGTTGTGAATGCAGAACAGATGACTGCAATACAAGACCAATATATACTATTAAAACTTGACCAAAAAAATGTGGAACAAGATAGCATGAGCAGTTAAAAAAACAACCTTAGAGTACCCAAAATCACAAATCTTTAAACGGGGAGCAGGGCTTCCATCCAACAATGTGTTCTCAAGCTTCAAATCTCGGTGACAAACTTGCTTCAATGATGAAAAACCACAAATGATTAGCCCACGTGTAATTACAAAAAAGTAATAAATAATAAGAATGTTAAAGTTAAAATTACCATAGAGTGACAGTAGCTGACTCCAGATATGAGTTGTTGAAAGAAAAACCGAGCTTCATCCTCATTAAAGCGGCCTGCATTGCAAATTCTATCAAAAAGTTCACCTCCTGAAGCATATTCCATCACAATCGCCAAATGGGTTGGTGTCAATATCAGCTGTAAATTAATTAAAAAATATAAGCTATAAATTATTAAAAAATTAATGCTGTTGCATACAAAAAAAAGTGTGAAAATAAGCAAACCTCTCTAAACCTAACAATGTTAGGATGTCTTAGAGACCTGTGATTGATAATTTCTCTTTGAACATTTTCGTCGATCTGAAAACAAATATCATTTCATTAAAATAATTAATCAATCAATTTCATAACTCCCTCATGACACAATGTTAAATAAACTTGTACAGTTGTACGCTTGATCCGATTTTAGAACATGGAGAAGCTTGAATTCCATGTCAAGCTGCAATCCTAGAAATATGACGTTTAATCAACTCACAAATACGCAAATTACTGGTAATGTGGGGAAATAATTAGTTTAAAATATGTAAAATTTTGTTATTAGCTCACAATTAGTGTTCAACTGCTACAAATTTCATCATTTCTGGTCTCGGTTTTGAGTTTGCCCCAATTTCCTAATTCTTGTTGAAGAAAATTTCCATAAAAGGGGTGAATCAATTTCTAGCCACTTAAAAGTCAAAGATGCATAAATAGAAATAAAACTCAAATTCCCTAAATTACAGTCTGAATCCCAAAAAGGAAGTCGAGAGAAAAACCTTTTAAGCTAAAATGGATCAATCAAAATCCGACAACACTAGCAGTTACTATATTTCATCAATCAATTAAACAAACATAAATTAGAAGAATTAAATCGAATTCTTGAAAAGCTCTAACTAACCTTTTCTCCGCGTTCAATATACTTAACAGCAACAAGTTATTTAGTCTGTTTATCTCTCATAAGTCTCGCAACTCCGAAATTACCCGACCCGATATCTTTAACCAAATCGTACCGGTCACTATCGTGCATGATCGGCAAATCGATACCGGAACTCGCCGCTGCCATCGACCGATCCATTTCCTCCGGCGTCAAGATCAAATTGAATTAAGATTTCAAAATCGAACTAAAAAATGAACTGAATCAGTTGGACCGCAACATTTGATCGCCGACGGCTGATTATGTATGAAAAAAGATCCTGGAAAGAAGTTCTTCCCTAATATGCCGGCTAGACTACTGAATGGGATGAGATTAAGAAAATGAGATAATAGAAGTGGGTTGCTTTTGGGAAGAAATCAAGGGTGAGATATTTTTGTGGCGGTCGGCGAGTGGGGGTTTGGATTAAAATTGTTTAATATTATCTTCTGATAATGGTGGGCGAAGAGGGCAGTGGTTGCAGCCTGGAAGAGTGATCGTGACGAGGGTGGGGATGGGGAAAAGGACAAATCTTGTTAAATGGGCGTGGAATACGTCGTCGTTTATTTGTTAATTGTGTTCATGTAACTTGAGATATTTTCTAATTTATAATTTGGATATTTTCATATAGAATAATAGAGTTGTATTGTAGGAAGTATAAAGGATTTGTTTAGTCCCAAGGGATAAATTCTAGTCATTGGATCAAGATGGTCAAGATCAAATCCCCCCACCTACAGCCACCTACGGCCGCCGCCGCCGGCCGCCGCCTCAGGCCACCTCCGGCCGCCGTCCGCCGCCGGCGGTGGTGGTGGTGGCTGATAGTGAAGGTGTTGGTGGTAATGGGGCTGGTGGTGGTATTGATGTATCGAAGCACATGTGCTTCACTAAAACACAGTATATTATTCGAAGCACATGTGCTTCAGGTCACGAAACACATGTGCTTCACTACACAGAAAAAAAATCAAAACGTGTGACGAACATATCATTATGAGGCACGTGTGCTTCATAAAGCCAAGCACATGTGTTTTTGTTCCTGAACATATATAATTTACAAGTAAGTCATTTTGTTTGAATCACGAAGCATATGTGCTTCAGGTCACGAAACACATGTGCTTCACTACACAAAGAAAAAAAATCAAAACAAGTGACTAACATATTGTAACACCTCAATTTTTAATTACAAAATATTTGCCCAAAATAAAACATTTTTTCATGAATATAAGAACTATCCCAAAAATATGGATTTACAAAAACCTTTGGTATGAATCAGAGTATAAAGTTTCGGTGTTACAAAATATATCAAAACCAAAGCTAAGCATAAATCCAATCTAAAGTTCTTCTACTCTAGGTCCCGCAACTCTATCCGTGCGAACCTAAGCCTTCGATCCCGAACCTGAGTACATAGCAAAACAACACAAGTAGTACGTGAGACAAAAACGTCTCGTGAGCTACATGGGTTTAGACCCAAAGTTAGTAATAATAACCGAATAGCAAACAAACAACAAGTAAGCAATCATCCATCTATCTAGCCACCCTATTGTGACTCTAATACCTTGCTTTCCTAGCAATCATAACTAGTTGTCGGGACATCCCCAACAACTTTCAACCACATTAACTTATTAACCGGGGATCCCCCGCATTAACAAGCTTCAAGGTAAAGGCAAGAGGGAATCGCCCAATCTACCAATACCTGCCTTACTCACCGGACTACTTCCAGTTAGCAAGACTACTATCATGGAATGGGCCGATGGGGATCCGCCCAAATGCTCCCCATTCCATACCTCATGACCGGGGATCCC
Source organism: Calendula officinalis (assembly GCA_963853835.1). Lineage (NCBI taxonomy): Eukaryota > Viridiplantae > Streptophyta > Magnoliopsida > Asterales > Asteraceae > Calendula > Calendula officinalis. The sequence goes on along the minus strand of OY970822.1, from coordinate 11,394,167 downwards.
CCGAATCATCACATCATCTCACCATATCATAACTCGACGGTTATGTCAATCTAGCTCTCGGCTATCACGTCTATCATCAAACAAGTTAGTTCAATACTATCATTGGTATAACTAACTACCAACTACTAGTCTACACAATTAAGCAAATAGACCATAACACAAGTAATAAAATGTATTTCATAAGCTATGTACTCAGTAAAGTCCACACGTACTCACCTTAGCAATAAGATGTTTTAACCGTATTCTTTCCGCCGGTTCCTTGCTCACAACTTGACCACTTCAATACTTCACCGAATGTCTAAAACAATTATAACAACAAGATTATCATCATAATCTACTACCAATGTGTTCATCTATCCCTAGATAACACCCATCAATTCATTTCCCCCAAATATGGTGATTACCAAACCCTAGGTTTAACCAACCCTTAAGATTCCTACAAATCTTAACCATACACTTGATTCCCTTGTTAATATACCATCTATTAAGTGTATACAACATTTATTTCACCATAAATCACCAACCCAAGAACTAGGGTTTCAAACCCTAGCTTCAAGATCCATAGATCTAAAGCTACAACTACAAAGGATTGAAGATATACCTTTAATCTTCAACTAGGAGTGAAGAATCACAAGATTTGACCAAGAAATCTGCTCCAAATGATGCTTTACACTCAAAAACGCTCACAAACTCGAGAGAGAAGAACTAGGGTTTCACTTGGCAATAAATGAGCCAAATCCCGACTTTAATGCTGCTAGTCACAAGTTCACGACGCGAACAAAGTTCGCGTCGCTAACTTTCCCTAGCACACAGACTTAGCGATCGTTAACCCAAACGCGAACACTTAGCGACACATGGCCAAATTCCCTGGAGCTAGTTCCCGATCGGGAACTATAGTTCGCGTCGCGAACTCCCTTAGGCAGCAGGGCTGCACTTTTCCAACTTTATCTCGACCCGGTTTCGCCCATAACTTTCTCGTACGGTGTCCAAATGACACGAAACCAATTCCCACGTGTTTTATATGATTTATCCGTAATTATCATATTTTTACATATTTTATTTATTTACAAATTTCGGGTCGTTACAACTATCTACCCCTTAAGAAGATTCCGTCCTCGGAATCTCATCATAGTTCACGAAATCCGGGTACCTCTTCCGAATCTCGTCCTTGACTTCCCAAGTCAAATTCGGCCCAAGTGAATGCTTCCACTTGACCAACACCAACTCGATCTCCTTATTCCGAAGCTTCTTTGTTTTCGTTTCTAATATAGCCTCGGGCTCCTCAATCAACCGGTTCGGGCCGTCAACCCGCAACTCTTGCAATGGAATAATATTTTCAACTTCCCCGATAAACTTCTTCAAATAACTCACGTGGAAGGTGTCATGCACACCTTGAAGCTCGGGTGGAAGTTCCAACTTAAAAGCTTGAAGCCCGACCCGTTTCAATATTTTAAACGGTCCAACATACCTTGGACTTAACTTTCCCTTTTTACCAAACCGCATCACACCCTTCCAAGGTGACACTTTCAACATCACCATATCACCGACATCCAAGTCGTATGGTCTTTTCTTCAAACCCGAATAACTTCGTTGTCTATCTTGGGCGACTTTCATGTTATTTTGAATAATACCGATCTTTTCATTTGTCACTCTCACGATCTCGGGACCCGTGAGTTTCGTCTCTCCCGCCTCCAACCAACAAGATGGAGTTCTACATTTTCTTCCATACAACGCCTCATAAGGCGGCATCTTAATAGTCGAGTGATAGCTATTATTATACGAAAACTCGACCAACGGTAGATGTTCATCCCATTTACCACCGAAGTCTAACACACACGACCTCAACATGTCTTCAACCGTTTGAATCGTTCTTTCACTTTGACCATCGGTTTGCGGGTGATAAGCCGTGCTCAACCGCAACTTTGTACCCAACTCTTCTTGTAATGATCGCCAAAATCTCGAGGTAAACCTCGCGTCTCTATCGGATACAATCGATAACGGTACCCCGTGGAGTCGAACCACCTCATCAACATACAACTTAGCCAACTTCTCAAGTGGCAACGTTTCCCGAATTGCTAAAAATAACGCACTCTTGGTCAACCGGTCAACTATGACCCAAATGGCATCGTGACCTCTACTCGTCTTCGGTAAACCCACTATGAAATCCATAGTTATATCTTCCCACTTCCCGGCCGGCACCACCAATGATTGAGCTACCCCATACGGTACTTGATGCTCGGCTTTCACTTGTGCACACGTGGCACACTTAGAAATATACTTGGCCACTCTCGTTTTCATTCCGGGCCACCAATAAACCCGTTTCATATCTTGGTACGTCTTTGTACTTCCCGGGTGGATCGAATACTTCGATTTGTGCACATCATACAACAACTCTTTTCGGATACCACCGAACTTAGGAACCCAAATACGACCGCCTACGGTCTTCAACCCTTGTGCATTTTCGAGAAAATGTTGGTTCTTACCTAACCTTTCTTGTCTTAACTCGTCTTTTCCCATAACCTCTCGTTGGGCATTCTTGATTCTTTCGATGATGCTCGAGACGACTTCTATACGTGATAAAATTCCCCGGTTCGGGTTTTCATAAACTTTTCGGCTCAAGGCGTCGGCTACTACATTAGCCTTTCCCGCGTGATACACAATCTCACAATCATAATCGGCAATCAACTCGATCCACCTTCTTTGTCGCATATTAAGATCCTTTTGAGTAAACACATATTGTAGACTTTTATGATCCGTGTACAACGTACACCGAGTACCATACAAATAATGTCTCCACAACTTCAAGGCAAATATGATCGCCGCCAACTCCAAGTCGTGTGTCGTGTACCTTAATTCCGCATTCTTCAATTGTCGCGAGGCATACGCGATTACCTTTCCTCTTTGCATCAACACACAACCGAGCCCTTGATTCGAAGCATCACTATAAACCACAAAATCTTCCATACCATCCGGTAACGTAAGGATCGGCGCGTTACACAACTTTTCCTTCAACAAATTAAACGCCTCTTCTTGCTTCTTTTCCCACACAAACTTCTCACTTTTTCTCGTTAACTTCGTGAGTGGAATTGCGATTCTCGAGAAGTCTTGTATAAACCTTCGGTAATAACCGGCCAATCCAAGGAAACTTCTAACCTCGGTAGGAGTCCTCGGAGGCTCCCAATTCGACACCGCTTCAATCTTGGACGGGTCAACCTTAATACCATCGCACGTCACCACGTGACCTAAGAATTGTACTTCCCGCAACCAAAACTCACACTTTGAAAATTTGGCATACAACTTCTCCCGTTTTAACACATCCAACACAAGCCTCAAATGACTTTCGTGTTCTTCTTCGGTTTTTGAATAAATCAAAATGTCGTCAATAAACACAATCAAAAACTTATCAAGGAACGGTTTACAAACCCGATTCATTAAATCCATAAAAATAGCCGGCGCGTTTGTAAGACCAAACGGCATCACTAGAAACTCATAATGACCATAACGTGTACGAAAAGCCGTCTTCTCGGTGTCGCCTTCTTTCACCCGAACTTGGTGATAACCCGACCTCAAATCAATCTTCGAGAAATAACTAGCACCTTGCAATTGATCGAATAAGTCGTCAATTCTCGGCAACGGGTAACGGTTCTTAATAGTTACCTTATTCAACTCTCGGTAGTCAATACACATTCTCATCGAACCGTCTTTCTTTTTAACAAATAATACCGGTGCACCCCACGGTGACGAACTCGGACGAATAAAACCTTTATCTAACAAATCTTGCAATTGGGTCATCAATTCCCGCATCTCGGTGGGAGCTAACCGATACGGAGCACGAGCAATCGGCGTCGCCCCCGGCACTAAATCAATTTTAAACTCGACTTGTCTTTCCGGTGGCAAACCGGGCAAGTCATCGGGAAATACCTCGGGGAAATCCCGAATACTTTTAACATCATTCATTGACTTCTTTTCTTTTCGGCCATCTAACACATATGCAATAAACGATGCACAACCTTTCGATATACTTTTCCTCGCCTTAATGGCGGTAATCACATTAGGCATGTGATGTCGTTTCTCCCCATACACATACACCTTCTCATTCTCGGGTGTCCTAATCGACACTATTTTCTTTCCACACAAAATCTTGGCTTGGTGCATACCCAACCAATCCATACCGATAACCACATCAAACGCCCTAATTCCCATGGGCAACAAATCCACTTTAAACTTTCTACCGTCTATTTCTATTTCACAATTTCTATAAATACAATCAACCATAGACGTTTTCCCGTCGGCTACTTCTATCTCATACATTTCATCTAACTTTTCGGACGGCACATTCAATTTACAACCGAAATCATAAGACACAAACGAATAATTGGAACCCGAATCAAATAAAATATGAGTTGGCAAGGAGTTAATGAATAGAATACCTGACACCACATCGTGTGCCTCCTTCGCCTCCTCCCGAGTAAGTTGGAAGGACCGCCCCTTCACTTTCGCCGGTTCCACTTTCTTTTGAGCCGTGGACACCATCGACTCAATTCCCTTCTTTGGACACACATTGCTATAGTGCCCCTTCTCGTGGCACGAGAAACACTCGATCTCGGCCAAAGATTTAGACTTGCATTCTCGGGCCATATGCCCCGGCTTCCCACAATTATAACAAGTTTTCGACTCCCCTCGGCACACGCCGGCATGAGTCTTCCCGCACTTCTTGCACGAGCCAACACTCCCTTGTTTAGAGAAGCTCGATGTGAACTTCCCCTTCTTATAAGTACCCGAGCCACTCTCGGCTTTTCTCTTTTCGCCCACATGGGCCCTCTCGGCAACACGTGCCTCATTCACTTCCTCGACACTCCGGGCGGCACTAATAGCTTCATCAAGTGAAACCGCCCTCTTTACTTCCAATTGGTAGTCCCACGGTAACCCACTAGCATACCGGACCACCCTCAACCTCTCATCCGAGTAGGTTTTAGCAACAAACGGGAGCAATCCCGTGAACTCTCTTGAGTATTCTTCAATCGACATATCACCCTTTTTGAGGGTCACGAACTTCTCGTGCATTTTCTCCAAATCTCTCTCAGGACAAAACTTCTTTTTCAATCTCGTGGTGAACTCATCCCACGACATCTTTTCTACCACCTCCTTCCCGAGGGTCTCATACACAATATCCCACCACACCATGGCATCTTCTTTCAACAATTGTGATGCATACGTCACCATATCAACATCCTTACACTTGCTACTTCCGATAACCCTCTCGGTCTCTCGGATCCACCTCATTGTTACTTTCGGGTCCGAACTACCCGTGTACACATTTGGCTTACAAGCCATGAAGGATTTAAATGAACAACCTTCTTTCACAACGGGCCTAGCCCTAGCATCACTTTGGCCACCCGTGGAGGACTTCCCTTCCCCGGTGCCACTACCCCCGGTTCTCCCTTCCGACTTAGCCTCGGATTCACGGTCTCCACCCGACCTTTCACGGTCTCCAATAATGCGGTGCACTTCCTCGGCCACCGTTCCCTTGATTTGATCGATAATAGTTTGGAGATCCGCCATGGTTACCGGAGTTCTATTAGCTCCGACCTCCGACTCACCCACCCGATGCAACGACGGTGGACTTTCTTGTTCAACCTCAACCTCTACATGAGGTATCTCCTCCTCCCGGTTTTCCGGGGCTTTACCACTTCTTCGCGTGGTCACCATTTCTTTCGATCAAGACTATACGAAAGACATTAAACATTTAGTACCTTGTGTACAACCCATTAGTCGCATAAGACCCAATATCCAAAATCATATCAAATTCATCGGTCCCCTAGGTTCAACCCTAAACTTAATATAAAGTCTCAAGGTCAACCTATGATCTCAAGGAATCTTATATTCCTAATGCTACAGTCTAAGACTAGGATGGTCATCCAACCCAATTCACTTAAACTATAGCTCTGATACCAAGTTGTAACACCTCAATTTTTAATTACAAAATATTTGCCCAAAATAAAACATTTTTTCATGGATATAAGAACTATCCCAAAAATATGGATTTACAAAAACCTTTGGTATGAATCAGAGTATAAAGTTTCGGTGTTACAAAATATATCAAAACCAAAGCTAAGCATAAATCCAATCTAAAGTTCTTCTACTCTAGGTCCCGCAACTCTATCCGTGCGAACCTAAGCCTTCGATCCCGAACCTGAGTACATAGCAAAACAACACAAGTAGTACGTGAGACAAAAACGTCTCGTGAGCTACATGGGTTTAGACCCAAAGTTAGTAATAATAACCGAATAGCAAACAAACAACAAGTAAGCAATCATCCATCTATCTAGCCACCCTATTGTGACTCTAATACCTTGCTTTCCTAGCAATCATAACTAGTTGTCGGGACATCCCCAACAACTTTCAACCACATTAACTTATTAACCGGGGATCCCCCGCATTAACAAGCTTCAAGGTAAAGGCAAGAGGGAATCGCCCAATCTACCAATACCTGCCTTACTCACCGGACTACTTCCAGTTAGCAAGACTACTATCATGGAATGGGCCGATGGGGATCCGCCCAAATGCTCCCCATTCCATACCTCATGACCGGGGATCCCCCGAATCATCACATCATCTCACCATATCATAACTCGACGGTTATGTCAATCTAGCTCTCGGCTATCACGTCTATCATCAAACAAGTTAGTTCAATACTATCATTGGTATAACTAACTACCAACTACTAGTCTACACAATTAAGCAAATAGACCATAACACAAGTAATAAAATGTATTTCATAAGCTATGTACTCAGTAAAGTCCACACGTACTCACCTTAGCAATAAGATGTTTTAACCGTATTCTTTCCGCCGGTTCCTTGCTCACAACTTGACCACTTCAATACTTCACCGAATGTCTAAAACAATTATAACAACAAGATTATCATCATAATCTACTACCAATGTGTTCATCTATCCCTAGATAACACCCATCAATTCATTTCCCCCAAATATGGTGATTACCAAACCCTAGGTTTAACCAACCCTTAAGATTCCTACAAATCTTAACCATACACTTGATTCCCTTGTTAATATACCATCTATTAAGTGTATACAACATTTATTTCACCATAAATCACCAACCCAAGAACTAGGGTTTCAAACCCTAGCTTCAAGATCCATAGATCTAAAGCTACAACTACAAAGGATTGAAGATATACCTTTAATCTTCAACTAGGAGTGAAGAATCACAAGATTTGACCAAGAAATCTGCTCCAAATGATGCTTTACACTCAAAAACGCTCACAAACTCGAGAGAGAAGAACTAGGGTTTCACTTGGCAATAAATGAGCCAAATCCCGACTTTAATGCTGCTAGTCACAAGTTCACGACGCGAACAAAGTTCGCGTCGCTAACTTTCCCTAGCACACAGACTTAGCGATCGTTAACCCAAACGCGAACACTTAGCGACACATGGCCAAATTCCCTGGAGCTAGTTCCCGATCGGGAACTATAGTTCGCGTCGCGAACTCCCTTAGGCAGCAGGGCTGCACTTTTCCAACTTTATCTCGACCCGGTTTCGCCCATAACTTTCTCGTACGGTGTCCAAATGACACGAAACCAATTCCCACGTGTTTTATATGATTTATCCGTAATTATCATATTTTTACATATTTTATTTATTTACAAATTTCGGGTCGTTACACATATCATTATGAAGCACGTGTGTTTCATAAAGCCAAGCACATGTGTTTTTGTTCCTGAACAGATGTAACTTAGAAGGAAGTCATTTGTGTTTGAATCACGAAGCAGATGTGCTTGACGTTATGAAACACATGTACTTCACTACACAAAAAAAAATCAAAACAAGTGACGAACATATCATTATGAAGCACATGTTGTAACGACCAAAACTTCAAAAGGACCACTTTTAAAGATCATCTACAACCTAACCTTCCAAAGTTTTACCAAAATACAAGATTAACAAAATTTTACCAAAAGACATACATACATATAAAAACTAGCTACAACGGATACAAACCAACTAAACGTACCCCAAAAATACAATACTATACTATACCAAAAGACTATACCAAAATAGAAGCTCTTCCAAAGCTTCAAGCTAACCAACTCCTGAATCTACTCGCACTTGCCCTTGCCTTTGTCTACTCCTGAAAATGGTAACAACTAAACGTATAAGCTATAAAAGTTAGTGAGTTCCACAATGTATAATGTTATACTAAATAATTATATTAATCAACATAGATAAAGAAACAAGTAACAACAGAACGGGTCAAAGTACCGGGTTAACATGTCAACATCATCACAAAGCACCAAATGACAACATCGGGTCAACAATGATCAAAGTAGAATTCCAGATTTAACAAAGTGCGTCATTCCCTCTTAGGCCATTAGGGAATGAGGCCGATGAAGGTGACCATGGCACCCCTAACCGAGTCCATGATCCAGCTTCACCACCACGGTCCATACCACTCCTCCGCCAGGTACTCCCGCGTCCACCGCCCGACATATTACACGAAGTAATACTCAAGCCGCCATGGGTCCTCACGAAATGAAATATCACTCAAGGGAAATTGCTCAAACAGGTCAAGGAAGGATGGGTTTGATCATAACGATTATCAATGCCTTAACCAACCAAATCAATACTCGAGAATGTCAAATTGTTACAGTTACCAACTAATTATATTAATTAGTTATAAATATAATTAAAAGTATACACATTGCACATAGGGAACTCACCTGGGATTAAGCAACTTCAATGTCAAACCGAGCAACTCCGACGTCACCGATCAATAGAGTTATCACAACCTCCCAATGGTTTACCTAATATAATCACACATACTTCAATCAACATTCTAGTCCATAACATAACTAAAATTGATCCTAATCACCAATTATCCCCAAAAGTGATGATGAACTCAAACCCTAATTATCAACTTATTCATGTTTGAACATATTCACATGATAATCACATTTCTCATAGCTAGAATCTCAGATATACTAGTGTACCATCTAAATCTCAGTTTATAACTCAATCCCTAATTTAGGGTTCATGACCTACCAACTAGATAACTCAATTTCTACACATGCGTTAAGTTAGAGATGATGAAATACCTTGATTATTAACACAATAGACGAAAATCCTTTGATTCCTAGCCCAAATCTGTCCAAGAACTCCCAAAATCGTCCAAAATCGCCAACAACCGAGAGAGAAAAGTCTAGAAGAAATTTTTGGCTGAAATGGGGAAAAATCCCGTTTTTATGTCTAATCTGCACAAGATAGCGCCGCTATCCTAGAGATAGCGCCGCTATCTCCACACCCGCGCTTTTTAGCGCCGCTATCTTCCAAGATAGCGCCGCTATCCCCCAATTTTCGCGTTTTTCCCCCTTTGATATTTCGAGTCGCTGTTCCAATTTACATAAGATAGCGCCACTATCTCTAAGATAGCGCCGCTATCTCCCAAAATGCTGCAATTTTTCACTTTTTCTTCCCTCTAACTTATACCACTTTTCTATACCCAAAATCACAGATTTCTAGCAATATTTTCAACTACAAAGTCTATTATCTTATCATTTACCAACTATTATCTATTTTTAACTTATTAAAATACAAAATTTTAAAACACGTATGTTACAATTACCTCCTCCTTTTGAGAATTTCGTCCCGAAATTAGGTTGACTTGAACAAGAACGGATACTTTTCAATCATATCATCTCTTCTTTCCCATGTGCAATTCGGGCCTCTATGGTGTTTCCATTTCACCAATACTAACTGAATTTCCTTATTTTTGAGATTGACCGACTTTTGGTCAACTATTTCTTCCGGTTCCTCTACGTACCTCAATTTCTCGTTGACTTTGACTTCGGTCAACGGTACCGTTTCCTCACGTTCTCTAAGGCTCTTTCTTAAATAACAAACATGAAACACGTTATGGATACCCGCTAGCTCTTCCGGTAACTCAAGGCGATAAGCTTGCTTTCCGACCCGTTCTATGATCTTAAATGGGCCGATAAATCGAGGACTTAACTTACCTTTCTTCCCAAATCTCATGACACCCTTCCAAGGTGAAACTTTTAACATCACATAGTCATTTACCGCAAACTCTATCGGTTTTCGCCTTTTATCCGCGTATGACTTTTGACGATCTTGGGCCGCTTTCATTCTTTCCCGAACAATCCGAATTTTATCGCTTGTATCTTGGACCAACTCGGGTCCCACCAACACCTTCTCTCCAACTTCTCGCCAACACAAAGGTGTTCTACACTTTCTTCCGTACAATGCTTCATATGGTACCATATTGATTGAAGAGTGATAACTATTGTTATAAGAAAATTCGGCTAGCGACAAATATCTATCCCAACTTCCCCCGAATTCTAAAATACAAGACCTAAGCATGTCTTCCAACGTTTGAATCGTTCTCTCGGTTTGCCCGTCCGTTTGAGGATGATAAGCGGTACTAAGAGCTACTTTCGATCCCAATTCTTTTTGCATGCTACTCCAAAAATTGGAAGTAAATCGGGAATCTCTATCCGATACAATCTTCAAAGGAACACCATGTCTAGCAATTATCTCATCTAAATATACTTGTGCCCATGAATCCATCGGTGCCGTTTCCCTCATAGCAAGGAAATGCGCACTCTTGGTCAAACGGTCAACAATCACCCAAATACAATCGTGTTGACGAGCGGTTCTTGGAAGTTTAGTGATCAAATCCATGGAAATTTCTTCCCACTTCCAAACAGGAATGCTAAGTGGTTGCAAACTCCCGTAAGGTTTTTGATGTTCGGCTTTAACTTGTGCACAAACATTACATTCTTGCACAAACTTCCCGATATCCTTCTTCATTCCCGGCCACCAATAATCCAACCTTAAATCATGATACATTTTATTCATACCCGGATGAATTGAGAACTTTGAACTATGTGCCTCACGCAACACATCATTTCTCAATTCTCCAATCTTCGGTATCCATAAACGGTTACTAAAAACCCTGACACCTCGACCATCCACCTCTAAATTTTTCTGATAATTCACCATTCTCTCCTTCTTAATATTCTCGGGCTTTAATGCCTCATCTTGCCACTTCTTAAGGTCATCAAGCAAAATAAACTTCAATGTCGTGGAGGACATTGCATAACACATACTCGAACGGTAAGCCTTACGGCTTAGGGCATCAGCAACTACATTCGCCTTCCCGGGATGATACAAAATTTCACAATTATAATCTTTTATGAGTTCCATGGCACGTTGTTGTCGCATATTTAACGATTGTTGGCTAAATATATATTTGAGACTCTTATGATCGGTAAAAAGTTGGAACTTAGTCCCATACAAATAATGTCGCCAAATTTTTAGTGCAAACACTACCGCGGATAACTCAAGATCATGAGTCGGGTAATTCTTTTCATACCCCTTCAATTGGCGGGAAGCATAAGCAATAACTTTTCCCCGTTGCATGAGAACACACCCGAGCCCCATTTTCGATGCATCGCTAAATACAACGAAGTCTTCCTCACCCTCGGGCAATGACAAGATTGGAGCATTTGTCAAACAATCTTTTAACATACTAAAAGCTTTTTCTTGTGCCTCACCCCATTCATAATTCACATCTTTTCGAGTAAGACTTGTGAGAGGCACGGCAATACGAGAGAAATCTTTAATGAACCGGCGGTAATAACCCGCGAGACCTAAGAAACTTCGGATCTCGGAAGCATTTCGAGGCACTTCCCAATTCTTGATCGCCTCAATCTTTGAAGGATCGACAGATATACCTTCACCTGATACCACATGACCAAGGAATTGAACTTGGCGCAACCAAAATTCACATTTGGAAAACTTGGCATACAATTTCTCTCTTCGTAATAAATCAAGAATTTCACGAAGGTGCGAAGCATGATCACTCTCGGATTTTGAATATACTAAAATGTCATCGATAAAAACAATAACCGACTTATCCAACATAGGACGACATACTCGATTCATCATATCCATAAAGGCGGCCGGAGCATTCGTTAAACCGAATGGCATGACTAAGAATTCATAATGCCCATATCTGGTTCGGAATGCGGTCTTAGGTATATCTTCTTTGTAAACCTTCAACTGATGATAACCGGACCTCAAATCAATCTTAGAAAAATAACTTGCACCTTGCAATTGATCAAAAAGATCATCAATTCTGGGCAACGGATATTTGTTCTTGATTGTTACTTTGTTAAGTTCACGATAATCAATACACATCCGCATTGACCCGTCTTTCTTCTTAACGAACAAAACCGGTGCACCACACGGTGACACACTCGGTTGAATGAACCCTTTATCTAGCAATTCTTGCAATTGATTCATAATTTCTTTCATTTCTGCCGGGGCTAAACGATAAGGAGTTTTGGCGATTGGAGCTGCACCCGGCACGAGGTCAATTCGGAATTCAACTTCACGATCAGGCGGCAATCCGGGTAAATCCTCGGGAAATACATCCGGGAATTCATTAACAATGGGAACATCTTTCACTGATTTCTTAACTTCTACAACCGGATTGAGAACATAAGCTAAATAAGAATAACATCCATGGGACATCAGTTTTCTAGCTTTCAAGAAAGAAATTACCCGTCTCTTCTTCATTTTACTTTCGCCATACACGTACAAAGGTTCTCTTCCTTGTACCGGAATTTTAATCACTTTCTCATAACACATAATATCAGCATGGTACTTAGACATCCAATCCATCCCAATAATAATATCAAAATTGGGCAAATTTATCATCACTAGATCTACTAGGAACTTATGATCATCTATCTCTAACGAGCAATCCTTATATACACGATCGGCTACCAGGGTCTCACTACCCGCAGTATCAACACAGAATGGATTCAACAAAGGAGATGGAAGCACAGATAACAATTTAACAAATTTCACAGATACAAAGGAATCAGAAGCTCCAGAATCAAATAATATATGGGCGGGTTGGGAATTAACAAGAAATATACCAGAAACGACATTTGGATCCTCCCGGGCTTCCTCCGGGGTTAACTGAAATGCACGGATTCTAACCTTGGGGACCTCCTCCTTTTGACTTGCCGCACCCACTCGCGGAGGTTGTTGAACCGAACCTCGACTTTCAACTGCTCGATTAGAAGGATTAGGACATTGACGCCTCCGATGACCCACCAATCCGCAACCATAACAAACAACATCCTTATTCGGGCACCTAGATTTTATGTGACCTTCCTCATAACAACCAAAACACTTCACGGGTCCACGATCACTATTACACCGTCCTCGGTGATTCTTGCCACAAGATTGGCAATCTCGGTTAGCATCCGACTAAAATATTTCAAATGGTTAAACACAATTCATAAGATATACATATCATGATATTAAATTCAACTTCAATCTTACTTGAATAGAGAACGATTGGGATTGGCCACGAGGCCGAGATGACCCTTGAGATTGGGTTCTACGATTAGAGGGAAATCGATTAGGACGACCGGATGGAGACGAAGTAGTTTGATCGACCTTTTGACGTTTAGGTTCGGGAGTCGATTCCCCACGAAGACTCAAATCATGCTCTCTTCTTCGAGCATACTCCACCGCCTTAGCAAACGACGGGATATCACGGTTGCTCACAAAGTCTTGGATTTCATACCTTAACCCTTCTACAAACATTTGGATCTTCTCGACTTCGGTTGGAATGTACTTCGTGGCAAATTGGGCCTTTTGATTAAACAAAGTTTCATATTCATCTACCGATAAACTTCCTTGCTTGAGTTCTAAAAACTCCTTCTCTAACCTCCTTCTCATATCACTTGGGCAATATTGTTCAAGGAATCGGGCCTTGAACGAACTCCAACTCATGTGATCTTGTTCTTCCTCATTCAAGATCTTAAACGTGTTATTCCACCAAGTTAAAGCCTTATCAGTGAACATAGCGGTGGCATAAACCGTTTGATCATTCTTATCTACACGAGAAATAGGAAACACTTTCTCGGTGTTTTCTAACCATAACAATGCATTGACGGGATTTGACACACCCGAGAATTCCGTGGCCCCACTACTTCGAAAAGTTTTGAACGAAACCGTTCCCGACTTCTTACTCGGGGATTCATCAATCACGTTCTCCTTCCCTCTTTCTTTTAACCTTTCCTTCTCTTCACGTCTAAATTGTTCAAAGGTGGCCCGGACCATGTCCGCCATCCTATTCATCAACCTTTCCTCCCTCGGAGATACTACTTCTTCTTCTTCTTCATGATTACTAGGGTTTGTTCCTTGAGTTCGAGGACCCGAAGGAGTTAATTCTGGATGTTCCGCACTTCTCGGTCCATCATTATCATTGTTACTACTTCCTTGATCCATCCCTAACTGAAATTTATAAGAATAAAGTGGAAGTATTAAATAACACTCACTCTAACATTTCTATTGACCCACCATTATGTATCCAACCTATGGTTTGTATCCGACCTAAACTTTAGCCTATACACTATACCATCACCGCCTAAGTTTGAGTCTAGTACCATAATGATACCTAGTTCACTCAAACCAATGCTCTGATACCATATTGTAACGACCAAAACTTCAAAAGGACCACTTTTAAAGATCATCTACAACCTAACCTTCCAAAGTTTTACCAAAATACAAGATTAACAAAATTTTACCAAAAGACATACATACATATAAAAACTAGCTACAACGGATACAAACCAACTAAACGTACCCCAAAAATACAATACTATACTATACCAAAAGACTATACCAAAATAGAAGCTCTTCCAAAGCTTCAAGCTAACCAACTCCTGAATCTACTCGCACTTGCCCTTGCCTTTGTCTACTCCTGAAAATGGTAACAACTAAACGTATAAGCTATAAAAGCTTAGTGAGTTCCACAATGTATAATGTTATACTAAATAATTATATTAATCAACATAGATAAAGAAACAAGTAACAACAGAACGGGTCAAAGTACCGGGTTAACATGTCAACATCATCACAAAGCACCAAATGACAACATCGGGTCAACAATGATCAAAGTAGAATTCCAGATTTAACAAAGTGCGTCATTCCCTCTTAGGCCATTAGGGAATGAGGCCGATGAAGGTGACCATGGCACCCCTAACCGAGTCCATGATCCAGCTTCACCACCACGGTCCATACCACTCCTCCGCCAGGTACTCCCGCGTCCACCGCCCGACATATTACACGAAGTAATACTCAAGCCGCCATGGGTCCTCACGAAATGAAATATCACTCAAGGGAAATTGCTCAAACAGGTCAAGGAAGGATGGGTTTGATCATAACGATTATCAATGCCTTAACCAACCAAATCAATACTCGAGAATGTCAAATTGTTACAGTTACCAACTAATTATATTAATTAGTTATAAATATAATTAAAAGTATACACATTGCACATAGGGAACTCACCTGGGATTAAGCAACTTCAA
This sequence comes from Calendula officinalis, assembly GCA_963853835.1. Lineage (NCBI taxonomy): Eukaryota > Viridiplantae > Streptophyta > Magnoliopsida > Asterales > Asteraceae > Calendula > Calendula officinalis. The sequence goes on along the minus strand of OY970822.1, from coordinate 11,378,731 downwards.
TGTCAAACCGAGCAACTCCGACGTCACCGATCAATAGAGTTATCACAACCTCCCAATGGTTTACCTAATATAATCACACATACTTCAATCAACATTCTAGTCCATAACATAACTAAAATTGATCCTAATCACCAATTATCCCCAAAAGTGATGATGAACTCAAACCCTAATTATCAACTTATTCATGTTTGAACATATTCACATGATAATCACATTTCTCATAGCTAGAATCTCAGATATACTAGTGTACCATCTAAATCTCAGTTTATAACTCAATCCCTAATTTAGGGTTCATGACCTACCAACTAGATAACTCAATTTCTACACATGCGTTAAGTTAGAGATGATGAAATACCTTGATTATTAACACAATAGACGAAAATCCTTTGATTCCTAGCCCAAATCTGTCCAAGAACTCCCAAAATCGTCCAAAATCGCCAACAACCGAGAGAGAAAAGTCTAGAAGAAATTTTTGGCTGAAATGGGGAAAAATCCCGTTTTTATGTCTAATCTGCACAAGATAGCGCCGCTATCCTAGAGATAGCGCCGCTATCTCCACACCCGCGCTTTTTAGCGCCGCTATCTTCCAAGATAGCGCCGCTATCCCCCAATTTTCGCGTTTTTCCCCCTTTGCTATTTCGAGTCGCTGTTCCAATTTACATAAGATAGCGCCGCTATCTCTAAGATAGCGCCGCTATCTCCCAAAATGCTGCAATTTTTCACTTTTTCTTCCCTCTAACTTATACCACTTTTCTATACCCAAAATCACAGATTTCTAGCAATATTTTCAACTACAAAGTCTATTATCTTATCATTTACCAACTATTATCTATTTTTAACTTATTAAAATACAAAATTTTAAAACACGTATGTTACACATGTGCTTGACGTTATGAAGCACATGTGCTTCATTACTTGAAACACATGCGCTTGGCTGTACATATACACTCCTTTATTTTATAAACACATGTGTTTCAAGCACATGTGCTTCCAGTCACGACCACCACCACCAGTCACCACCGCCGGCGGCCACCTCCTTTATTTGTGTATGAATCACGAAGCACATGTGCTTGACGTTATGAAGCACATGTGCTTCATTACTTGAAACACATGTGCTTGGTTGTACATATACACTCCTTTATTTTCAAAACACATGTGTTTCAAACACATGTGCTTCCAGTCACGACCACCACCACCGGTCACCACCGCCGGCGGCCACCTCTGGCCGCCTTGCGCCGCCGTCGACCGCCGCCCATTGCCGCCGTCCGCCGCCGTCTCCGGCCGCCGGAGAAGCACATGTGCTTGTAGTGGTGGTGGTGGTTTTGAATCTTGATCTTGACCATTGATTTTTCTTAATCGAATGGCTAATAAATGTCCCTTGGGACTAGATAAAATTAATGGACTACCTTGAACATTTCACTAGAATAATAATGCTATTTAGTCCTATCATTTATTACTTACTTAAATTTCAAAATGTTGAAATTATAACAACCATTGCAATCACCATCCACAACCACCACCCACAAATTGATTGCCTCGAAATATAGTTATAGAGTACTTGTTTCCGCATTGCGCTTAATAAAAACAAATTTACATTTTCAACTTTGAATTATTGGAAAAGTACAAAATATTGCTAAATGATAATTAGTCTCTCTACTTTCAGATAAAAGTATGATTGTCTATAATTTAGATCTCTAATACCCTACAATTGACAAAATCGGATGCTGTTTTGTTATTACAAAATAATTATAAGTTCTAACTACTAGGAATAAAAGTATAAAACAATGTTAGAGGCTTGAGTGTTTGACAACTATAATTTAAGCCATCACTAGATGTAGTAATTTATTAAAATGAATATAGAAATTTATGAGTAATTCAATTATAAATTCATGCAAGCAATCAATGTAAATGCAATATGATGGTATCCAATATCCATGGTGTAGCGCAAGATAATCTCTGCAATCCTTTAAAATCTTCTAAATAATGAGTACTAAACAAAATTAATTTATTTTAATATAAGTAATATCTCTAACAAAATTATATAATAAATGATACCCCATAATTTTTCTCGTAACTTTTACATCATAATATTCAAGTTTATAATATATGGGAGATTAATATGTATTTGATACTTCGACCAATTACTTGTTTGTTGCTCATGAATTACATTTTGAGTGTAATATGTATTCGGATTAATATTTTGAATTTCCTAGCCTTTTTGACAAACTTTAACTACTCTTAACCACTATTCACTTTTTTTTTTCATCTCCTAAGATCTTCATCTCTTTTAAGTTTTAAATTGGAAAACTAATTTCTCTCTCCATCTATCCCTCTAATTTTTTTAACAATAGTAGCACGTTTTATCTAGCGTTACTAAATAAAGTTTTGAACAAAGCCTCCAAAAAACTTAAGAAACGACCCTAGCTAGTGGATGCAAGTGGTTGTGTTTGAACAATATAATTATTTATGGTTTTGATAATGAGCAGGTTATAAAATATAATTACATGCATTAGAATTTGTAAATTAATTAACAATCAACTCTATATTTTAAAACAACCACTTTTACATTTTAGATGTCACTTATCCATTAATAAAAAAAAAATTCAATGCATTTAATAATTTTATATAGATAGCTCTAGAGACAAAGTATGACTTAAAGTTAAAGTCATGTTAAAATCACTTTTGGCTCTTTAACATGATTTTAGCGGTTACCTTAAAATTATCCTCATTGGTTTAACATCCATATAACATTCATTTGAAACCCACAAAAAATATCCTCAAACCAATCAAAATTTACCAAGTCATAAAAAGTAATAAAAAAAGACCATTGCCATTGGCAAGTGCTACATTGTTAGCGAGAAGCCTTTTGGTGAATAAGAGGGTATGGTGTGAGGAAAGATAATTAGTTGATTATGCATGTCATGTTGTGGTGAGTAATAACATAAAATATGGCAAAATATTATAATGATAGTTAAATTAAATTAATTGGATGATTAGTGGAGAATGAGTCCCACACTTTTTGAATAAAGTGGAATTAATGATATTAATAGGTAAAAGTAAGGGTAAATGAGACATTTCACTTTGATAAAGTAGATGTTAGTGGGTGTGGGTCTCATTATTTTTTGCCAAGTAAGGTAATTTTTCAAAGTATATCACTTATTTTGAATCATCCTAAAAAGAAAAGTGTGTCACTTATTTTAAATTGAAGGAAGTAGATATCAATACCATTTCTCTATTTTATAATATCAAACGTTTTTATGAACTATATCATTAACAAGTTGTTATTGCACAACATAATTTATTAACAAAGTTATTATAATCATTTTTCCCTTTTTAAGGAAATTGATTTGTTAACAATCAATTATTAAAGTTAGCAAAAAATTGATAAATTGCAAAAATAAGAATATCATTAATTACAATTATGATTTATTAATTAAAAAGTTCTACTATTAAATAGTGCTTTTTATTTACTAACATTAACATGATGTTAGAATATCATTACAATATTATATTTGTGATTTATACACACGAATAAAGTAGTAAACACAATTGGAATTGACCATTTTTTATAAATAAATATTACAGATGTTTGTGTGACATGCAATGAATAATCTAGTTATATTACATGAATAAATGGATTGCTATAAATATGAACAAAAAAATATTTGACTTCTTTGATCATTTACTTGGAAAAACATTAAATATGATTTAATATTTTTCTTCAATAAATTGTAATAAAACATAAAGGAAAATTATAGAAATCGTCACATTAATTAAAAGGCCAATTTTATAAATTCCAATTTATCAAATGTTTGAAAATCATATAACAATATTTTGTTGGTAGTTTTTGGCAAATTTCTCAAGTTTCCAAGTTTTTGCTTGTGTGTTTGCATGTTTATCTCTAGTTAAAAAGTGTGTGAAATAAAAGGCTGTTTGTGTTAGAGCTCCATTTTGCAGGTTGCCAACGGTGGTCACCGGCTTCTATCGGTCACCACTATTTCTCTATTGAAAAATTGTATTAATTTTTATTAAATATTCATGTTTTATCTACTAATCATAAAATAATTGTTATATGAAATCTACTATTTTTATTTCTTAATCATATCTTTTTAATTTTATAACTAGAAAGATAAATAAAAAGATTTATCAAAAATCAATACTATCCTTAAGAATTACTTACCATGGTAGATGTTCTTAGGAATAAGAAGAGTGTCAATTACCTATGTGACTAAATTAACACGATAAAAGACAACTATAGATAAATTACTTTCTCCGTATCAAAATGAATAACAGAGGTGTTTCAAAATAAATAACACACTTTGAAACTTTCATTATTTGGTAAAAATAGTTGGACATATACCCACTAACTATCTATTTTAATAAAGTGAAATTATTCTTATACCCTTACTTTAACTTTTAAAACTCATTAATATCACTTTATTCAAGAAAAGTTGGCCTCAGCCTCCACTAACTACATACTTTAATCTATTTTAACTTCTATTTTAGTCTTTTACCTCAAAAAACGTGTAAGCCAATTTGTGTCACTTATTTTGATACGGAGGAAGTAGTAAAAGAAATCAATATTTAAATAGACGATAAAGACAAGGACGTTCTAGTCATTTCACTTTATTGAAGACTAGTGACAATGGTTGTTTCGGTTCTTAATTGATTCTGTCACTTTCTTCAAACTGTGGGCATCATGCTTCGGTTGGAGAGAGAAATCAATTTCCTTATGTGACCTGAAGTGAAGATAAGGGAAGAAAATTTAGTATTTTAATAGGGTACTGTTATTTTATTTGTGTATATCTTATGAAGTTATAATGACGGAGCTCAAAAAATTGGGAGGAGAAGACTATTGTTTGCATGATTGTGTCAATAGAATGTTAACTGAAATGATCCTGATCTAACAAAAACAAAAGTTGTCGGTTAATGTCACGGTTGACATCAATTAAAAGTCCAAAACTTAACCACAAGGATATTCATTGTAATTCTAAAGTTTGAGAGATTCAAACTGTAAACATTATACGACATGAATGAATTATGTGATTTATCCACTCAGAGGCCTGCCATTGGCAAGTCGATTTTCTCATTGGTAGCCTTCGATTTACTCCAATCGTGGCACGATGACTTTGGGTTGGAGAGAGGGTGTTGTACACTTCGGTCCAGTGGCAGATCCAAAGAAAAAGTTGAGGGGTGTCACCGGTTGCACATTTTTTTATCAGGGGTTGCACTTACACTAATAAAAAGAAATTTTAAAAATTTTAACGCTATTTTTACACTATTCAGAAAAAATTTAGGGGTTGCACGGGCAACCCTGAGCACCATACTAGGTCCTCCCCTGCTTCGGTCATCCTAAGTGAAAGGGAAGAGGTTTGGTGGGGCCCAAGGGATATTTTAATAGTATATTGTGTGTGCATATTTTATAATGGTGGGTTCCAAAAAAACTGAATAGAAAATGTATTGTTGGCATGTATGTTTGTCGAATGTCAGTTGAAGTGTTAATTGACGACACACTGATGTGGCAAAAATTGACGGCGTCAGTTGTCATGGTTGACAGTGGTCTTTGCCAATTGCCATCCCTTTTTTCTAACATATTTTTCTTTTCTTTTTTAATTACATTATCGGAGAAGACGAAGGAGCTCGCAGGAGACTGAGCCATCGATAAATGCGGTTGTGTCTAAGGACGGAGGTGGTGGCGTTTGATTTTGGTTGCAAGCCTCACAAACAGGGGCGTAATTGGTATATAGCACACGGTGGCATGTGCTACTACTCGAAAAAAATTCGGTACGGTCAATTTTTAGGACTTTTTTATTGTTATAGAATATCTAAATATATTAATATATATCCGAAAAGGCGAAATAAGACATATCCATCTACTAGCGTAGCTGGCTAGCACTCCTTGCATCTATATAAGGAGGTCACGAGTTCGATCTTGTTGTTGCTATTTTTTTAAATCATTTTTTTTCTTTTCTAAGTTCTATATTACAAGGGTTTTTCTTTCTCAGCCCATATATTTCAGTTTTTTTTACCTTATATATTTAAAAAAAAAATCTTTAGTCCAAACATTTCAAATCATTTTCCTTTATTTTCCTTATTCAATACTTTAATTATAAAATATAATATAATTTTATAAACCAAAGATTTTATAGATTAAATACCTATTTAATATCTCAACTCAATCTTAAAAAAACCTCTAACTATTAGTTAATACTCCGTAGTTCACACCAAAGACAACCCTAACATTTGAACCAAATAAAAAACATAAAGTGTGTATTTTAGATTTTGTAATATATTTATAAAATTGATAGTTCTTTTGTAGGTTAATGAAATATATTCTTGAAAATTTGTTGGTGCATGTAACTAAAAAGGGTGATATGACATATAATTTTTTTTGTGTTAAATTTATTTTGTTTCGGGGCGTTGCCACTTGGATCCCGCTAGAGGTCTTAGTCCCCTTAACCCTGCTTTTTTTTATCACCACAAGGGTGCTACCGCTTATGAAAGTTTCTAATTCCGCATCTGCTCACAATAGAGATGGTCCGTCGATGTGCGATGGGAAAAATAATAAGAAAGAACTCAAGAAAAGAAAATAGAAAAATAATTAAAATAATTTTTTTAATAGTAATTTGAGTGAGTATAGTAAAAACTTTTTAAATTAATACCCGATAAATTAATAAATTATTTAAAATAATACATTTATCTAGTCCTGTCTTGGGTCAACGCAAAAAAATGAAAAAAAAAATCGATAAAATAATAAGATAATGATTTTTTTGGAAGATCCATTTATAATCTTTGGTTCCAAAGAAAATTATAAATTGATAATTAATAAAAAGTGAAAAAATATATATCACTCTATTAAAATATGATTCAATAGTTGTCTGTTTTCTCATGCATATGAACACATTAGTTAATAATTTTACGTTGCGTCTCAAGGTTTAATGCAACGTAATTCCAAGAGACGTAGACTAATGTGTCTTTTTGTTTGGTATGTATACAATAACTACTTAAAAATTCTTTAAATTAATAATTAATAATTAATAATTTATTTATAAATTAATGATTTTTTAAATTAACAAATTTATCTGGTCCTGATATTATTAATTTAAAGAGTTTTTATTGTATTTTGGTTGTCTTAGGTTGCCAAGTACGAAACATATATAAAATCAAAACCACAATGCACAATTAGTGTAAAAAAAAGTTAGGGATGAAACTGAGAAAACTAATAAAACATACTTGTAATCCACTCTATTTTAAGGGGTATCTGGATTTCTTTATGTTTATCTTCATTGTATATAATACATTTCGATTTTCTCAAATATGGAGTCTAATTTTCAGCCAACACAATCTATATTTCGGTACAAATTTGTTTTTATCAAAAACATGCACCATGCCGAATTTAAACTTGCGACTTCTATGTTGTTAACGCAATGCCCTAACCCAATCAAGGAGTTTGACCTATTTCTTAAATCCTTGCTTATAAAATCGATTTAGGTTTATTTATCCTTTTTTTGAACGACAAATCATTCAGTTTGTTTGATTTTCTTGTTCAAAACTCCTCACTTTAAGAGTCAATATCTCATTAATAATAACTTCATTTTAAAAATATATTAGCTTGTTGCATAGCTCTCATCACAAAGAATGCAAAGTTAGAAACCATAAATTTATATAACAAATATTCACATAATTACGTATGTCCGAATTTAGTGAAAATTTATTTTCAACACAAAATTTTCAAACATTATTATGTGACAAGAGATACGCAGAGACAACATCGTATGCTATATTTTAGAAATAAAAATTATGCGATTCCATGAGTTTTGGCAAAAACAAATAATGTATTCACATATTATATGTTAAATCTAGAAAACATAGAAAAATAGTAGATACCTTTCTTTTCATTTTAAGGAGATTTTTTTTTCTGTATTTACATATTATATGTTTGACACAAATTTATCTTTATTAATCTTTTCAACCTTAAAATGTTCAAATTCCCACCACCGCCACTCACCATTTGCGATCACCATCACCACCCGCCGTCATCTCCACCGCCAACATCACCCACCAATAGTCACCACCAAAAATAGGGACATGGTACATGACGCTGCATTGTGTGGTACCTTGTTTATTTATGTAATTATCCTATCAGATTATAGATTATTGCGTATTGCATTTTGTTACAATTAATTATTTAGATGAAGTCAAACGATTTATGGTTATCGGCTTTTTTGAACTGTTTACAATTTACAATAATTTGTATTTATTTGAAATAAGTTGATAAGAAAAAACAAATGCAATCTTGTCTGTTTTATTATTATGATGATACAACATATGCTGATAATATTTTTTTATGTAAATTACAATGAGTTGTTTTAATAAGCTCGTGAGTAGTTATAGAAAAAACTTTATATTTTTGAGACCGCTCAAGTGTCTCATCTATATAATAATAAAACAAGCTTTTATAGGTGGCCACGTGGCACCTCTTAGAAGCCAGAATGACACATGATATTTTAATAGAATTTACAGTTTTTTAATTGACCGATAATTAAATATTAAATGCCATTAATTTCGGATCCTAATACCCAAAATAACAAACTCCATTTTAAAATACGAAAGAAATAATTAAATGCATGAATTTCGTATTTCCATGATTAAATCCATATTTAATTAACAAACTCCATAATTATCTCCATTTTTTGAAATCTGGTGATTGAAAAATTCAAAATGTTAATGACTGCAAATTTTCTGTAAATACGAAATCTTTTTAATGCCAGGAAATTTTTTCTGTAAATACGAAATCTTTTTGATCATATTGGAATACGAAATCATATAACATTTTCTGTTAAAAGGAAATTTAGGAATATTTTTAATGCCAGAAAATATTTTTAGAAAGTAAGACTTTTTAGGAATTTTTAAAATTAGGACTCTTTTTAATAAAATATACAGATTTAAATATAGACCTTTACAGCTTTTTATTAAATAATTAAATTCGGTAATTACCTTAATTAAGATTCGGTTTATAATACTGATTCCTTTAAATTTATTTATTCCATATTTATAAAATAATATATTTCAATAAAAAAGTATATGCAGATTAAAATTTGCACCATTTTTATACTTAATTAAATTAAATATAATTTAAATACGAAATTATATTAACATATACAGATTAAAATCACCACCATTTTTATACCTACTTAAATTAAATAAATTATAAATACGAAATTATAATTACTAATACCCTTACCGAATTTAAAATTTAAACCCCTACGAAATTATAGGGATTATCATTATCTCACATTTAAACCTCCATCCTATATAAAGACTCTATATATTAATGTTTTTTTATCGGAATACTCATCTGCAGCATTGTTTTCATCTTCTTAACGCAAAAAATCTGGTACCATGCTATCCTTAATCATGTTTTAGTAATCATGCGTAATTCACACAATTTTACTTATACTATGCAGTTTTATTTACACTATGCATTTTATGTTCTGTGAATTCTTTGTTTAATATAGTTGTTTTCCTCTTTTTTTTCGTTAAGCATTTACATCAGTAACCACAAACAATATTAAAGATTTTGTGTAATCATCTGTAGCTTTTTTATAATTTTTTATTATTATTTAAATATAAGTATAACATCTGTAGCACATTTACATCTGTTTGACCAGAAAAAGTCAAACTATTTTAAAATCAGTATAACATGTCAAACTACTATTAAGTGATTATAACATGTCAAACAGATGCAATTAAGTGATTTGGTGAAATACATTAAACATGATTATGATTCTTTATAGTTGTTTTTTTCATTCTTAAATATATTACACAGTTGCAGCAGTTAATTTCCTAAATCTGATGAATATAAACCCTAATTACAAAAAAAACAGCTTAGTATACATCTGTTTGACTATGAAAAGTCAAACTGCCATTAAATAGTTAATTTGATTCCTACATTAAACTGTATCATGTGTAATAGTAACTGTTTTTTTCGTTTATTTTAAAGATTTTGTGTAATCTTCTGTAGCTATTTTATAAATTTTATTTATTTTTATTATTTTAATATAAGTATAACATCTGTAGCACATTTACATCATTTTGACTATAAAAAGTCAAACTGTTTTGAAATCAGTATAACATGTCAAACTGCTATTAAGTGTTATTTTAACCGTTACATGAAACATCATTCAGTTTGTTTAAACTTATTTTTAAAAATTTATATATATTAAACAGTTGCAGCAGTCAATTTTAGAAATGATTATTATTAACCCTATTTTTAAATTTTAGCACATTTACATCTGTTTGACTATGAAAAGTCAAACTGTTTAGAAACTGTTAATTTGATGAAATACATCAAACATGATTATGATTCTTTATATTTGTTTTTTTCATTCTTAAATATATTACACAGTTGCTAAAGTTAATTTCCTAAATCTGATGAATATAAACCCTAATTACAAAATTTAGCTTAGGCTACATATGTTTGACTATGAAAAGTCAAACTACCATGAAATAGTTAGTTTGATTCCTACATGAAACTGTAGGGGCAAACTCAAAAGTGAAGGAATGTACTGACTTTGTTGGATCGAAACATGGTTTTCAATTTGAAGATATTGAGAAAATTAATTCCAACTTTATTGGAATGTACTAAATTGACTATTTTATCAAGTTCAGGGTACCATGGGGCACCTTTAATAGTTCAGGTAGTAGAAATTCCAGTCAGCCAAGTTCAGGGTGCCAATTTTTATTTACTTAAATGTAATACTTGTAGATATATACTGTGTTTTTATCAATTTAAAATATCTACATAATCACTGAATTTTTAAGGTTTAATGACAAATTCACAACTATTATATACATAACTAATAATTTGCCTTTAAAAGTTGCCAACATAAAAAAACAAATCAATTTCTTCTTCTATGCAAAGGTGTATATAGACTTCAAATCCACAATCTTTATTTTATGTTTTTTTTATCAATTATCAATTGTTTGACCAATTTTTTACAATTATTTGTACTATTTTTATGTATATAACTGTTTAATTATTTAAGTTCTTAACAATAAAACCATTCAATTTAATATGAGTTGAATTTCCTGCATGTAACAATGGTCAACCGTTGCAATACATACTTACTTTGTAAAAAAAATGAATTAAATTATTTTTTACAATTCATACATGGAATTATATTTGTTATTTTTATTGTCGTTTAATTAACTAATTATGCTTTATAGTGCAACTCCCGTATATTATTCAAATTTTCTTAACCATTATAATTACTACATGATTATATATATTCTTACTATTTAACATTGATCTACATCAGACGTTGAAGAACAACTCTTAAAGGAAGATTTTGACTTTTATAGTAGATCTTAAATTTTAGCACTAACTACAATTTATCTTAAATTGCGTAGTTTAAGGAAAAGGGTACATGGTGAAAGGACATACAATATACCAATTCTTTCGGAGGTTGTCGCGGGCAATTTATGTATCATTATTTAGAGTAAAGAGCCGACAATGTTCGAATATTTTAATAAAAGATAAAGATGATGGTCTAAGAATAAAAAATTTAATTGTATTCAAGGAAATGTTTATTTTGTATAAGAAATTATTTCTTAATCGTTATTCCTAATTTTTTAATTTTATTTGTCATTCTAATTTTATCATTTTATTATTTCATAATCTTAAACTTTCTCATGTTTATATCATTTTTCCATTTCCAAAATTTGCGTTTTATTAGCATTATATTTTTTATAATCGTTGAGTAATAATCATGCAATTAACGATAAATTTTTATATTCTATAAAAATTACGTTCAGTATAATTATTGGCAACCCGTGATTTTTCACGGGTCATAACCTAGTGATTTTATATCGTGGAGATATGACCGAACCGACTTTGTCAATCGGACAAGCAAACTAAGGGCTTCATGAGTAGCTCGTAAACCCATAGCCAAATCACAAGCCTTTCGTAAATATGGATTATTAGGCTTCAGACAAATGGTCCAATGATTCACATTTCACAAGATTCCAACTTCAGACCTAATTTATTTCAAACTGATAAACTGTCCCGTCAGTTAGGAAATGTAAGTAATATAGGGTTAAGTAATGATACACCAACATAATTTATCAAATTAAAAGTCAACCTAAAAAGAACGTTCAGACAAATATAGGGTTTAGTAATGATAAACCAACATAACATAAAAATATTATGAAAATTTTCAATAAGTCATCCGTATTTATCACGAACTTATAAGCTAGTAAAATATGTATATGAGAAGGGAAAATATGACTAAGCTATCTACTCAAATCGATAAGGATTATAGTAAAAAAAATTAAATATCGTTATTGTTTTTCTATAGAATTTTGAAAAGAAAGAAACCGAAATGTCAATTTTATAACATTAAAGTTTGAAATAATATTTTCTTAATACGACATTAATTTTCATACTATTATAGGTTTATATTAAATCAGAGATTTAACGAATCAACCAATTTGGTTTGACCTTTAGGCGCGTGAACCATGAAGGCACGCGCGAATAAAGTTATGTTTGTTGTTTTACTGCTATATATAGAATTACAATATCTTGTGAAATGTTTGTGTTGAATAAACATTCACAATACCTGTTTAGGGCTTGTGAGTGTCTGCAGATAAAAAATTTCTTCGTGTCGTGTCCAGTATTTGAAAAAATGGCTAGGAGACCTCTTGCACTAAACATCGATCTAAACAACGAACCTGAGGACCCGAGCTTCCCTGAAATTTTTTCAGATTCATTGGTGATGGACAGTACTAGCAAGATGTTGAATGATTACATTCTTTGTTTAGAGAATAAACAAAGGAGGATTTCGGACTACCAGATCCACTTCAATAACTGCATGACGCTTATAACAAATGGTATCCTTCTTTTCTATATATATGTGCATGCTACTTCATAAAAGCACAAAATTCTCATGCACGTTTTTTATACAACCTTTCAATCTTGAATCTTGATAGACAAACTCTTGAAAATCGTTATACATTATAAATTATATTTATGCAGAGATTGCAACAGCTCGACATGAGAAAACGAGGTATGAGCTACAACTTACTCTGAAGCAACTTATGGCTCACAAAACCAGTTTTGATGAAAATGCAAGAGCAAGCGAAACGATAGCTATTACCGATGAAAATAGAGATTGGTTACGCTCTGCCAAGCTCTGGGCCGACTCAACTTCTGTAAGAATTTACAAAATTCATTTATTTAAAATTCTTTTACTTTAAAAATAGATTGCATTGATGGTTCTTTTTTGAAAACCTTTTAATAGAATAAAGATCACATGTGTAATTTTAAAAGACTATTGACGTATTTTTTTTAACATAATTTTTAACCAACGTTAGATTAAAGAATTTTATGTACAAATGATTTCTACAGAATTAAAGAACTACAAATATATTTTTTAAAATAAATTATCATAAGTAAAAAGGAATTAATTTTCATACTAATATCTATACCACATTGTACAAGTATTAGTGCATATTATATAAATACATATTACAATGATTGTGTTGTTTAGATTAAAATATGTGAACACAAATGAAACCATCCTTGTAATTCATTCTTATAAATCCATAGTCTCGTGTGGTATTTTGATTATTTTATTGTGACATGATTATCAGGGAGAAATTGGTAATGTATCCAACGAACACCCTCATGAACCGATGGTTCAACCACGTGGTAACGGCTCTAGCCCAACTGTTGCAAGTGGTGGGGTCCGGGAGAAAAGAGTGGTCTGGACCGAAGACCTACACAGAAGGTTTATGCATGCTGTTGATGCACTTGGTGGGCCTCGAGGTATACCAATCCAAGCCCAACTAAATTTTCATGATTTTTTGTTATCTTTACTTTTCATTACCTGACACATGATTTAATTAATTATTTGACTGGTCACTTAACATTTAGATATATTTGGTAAAAAATGAAGGAAAAAAAAAGAGTCTAGACATAATTACTTATATAGTTATAGGGTATTGTGATATTTACGTGTCTAAGTATTTTCTTTCATTGCAAAATTAATGTAAAAAAAACACACATTTACGAAAAATATATTTATAACACTATGCAATTAATAGAATATGGATGAATATGATATTGAATTGGTACCGAATTTGTTTTTCCAACTCCCAAAAGTGGGTACTTAACTCTTATGGTTTGGTATCAATATGAGACAAGTTTGGTTACGATGTCGGTCCCAGTTGCTCATCCTTACGACATAATTATATCTTTACATTTAACTATTTCTTGATCGTATAATTTCAAAGTGAAATATGATTTTGGAGCATACTAAAAAAAGATAGTATGATAAAATTTGAATTGATAAAACAATTAAGTTTGGCTTTAAATTTCTAACTTTACTAAATACAATAAAAATGAGTTTAATGCGATTTGAATTGAATATGATTTATGTTCCCGGTCGTATTGATTAAAAGCATCTATATGGTTAGGACTTACGAGTATTGATACATATTCAACCTGATCATTCATTTTACATTAAATTTCTAGTTTATTAATTTTATGTTAGATTTGTATATTTTATTTACATTTTTTTGTTTTGTTTTGTTTTATTTATGAAGTTTTTTCTAATGCATACGTACTCTGGAGTATATATTAAAATGCATTTAGTGAAATAATTATTTTTAAAATATGTATAGAATAACATTAATAAATTCTAATTTCTACCATTTTAAAATATGCATTAAATACGATTTGTTGTTTAGATAAAAGTTTTATATTCAATAGTTGTATATTACCATATACACCAAAAGTATATATTAGAAAAACTCTTATTTATATATACATAATATATATTTCATATCTTTATCTGTAAAAGTCATTTCATTAAATATGAATTTAAATGCATTTGTCATTATATAATTAATTTACCAAAAAAGTTACTTTATTTATTTAGAAAATAAATACATAGAACTGTTACATACATTGAACCAAACAAAAGTTAATTCATTCAACTTGACCAATTACAATTAGTTATTTTTGAAATCTAATAATATTTATAAAATCACTATAATTCCTATTAAAATGGTAAATACAAAGTATAATCAAAATTAAGAGCATTATTCTAGATGCAAAATAACAATCCGTTTTATATTGAACTTCAAGTTAGCCTTTGTTCTGATTTACTACAGTATAATTTCTTGTTTTATTAATAATTACAAAAATATTTTATATCCTACGTGAGTTTTTCTAGCATATACCTCTTAGGCGCATGTTTAGGTGCAATAAATGATATCAAATTTACATTCAAATAAAAAAATGCATTCAATACATATCATGAAAATGTAACATATAAACTTCATTAACAGTTAATAAGATTATATTAGGAAACTTGGTGTGAATTAATAAACCTAAACTTTGGCATTTAATTATAAGGTCAGATATAATTTGACTCAATTATATTTGGCCTTTTCATTAGTGATGCCAACGGGCGCGGGTAGTAGCGGATACTGCAAAACCCGTACCCGCACCCGCACCCGAACTCCAATCCCCATACCCGTCTCCGCCCGCACCCGCATAATCCCCGGCGGGTTCGGGTAGAAAAATCCCCGTGCGGGTACGGGTAACCCGATGGGTATTTGTTCAAAAGTTCAAGAAAAAAAATTAAACACAACACATGTGGTTGACGTACTTTAATACACACATACGTGCATCTATGTTGATAGATGATAATAACTTGCTATGTGGAGAGTATACATTTTTATAGATGGAAAAGTTTGTTTATGAGTTGTATTCTATCAATGTGGAATCTTATTTTCTTTGTTGTTGTCCCACATTGCTTTTTGAAAGAACAAATCATGTAGAATTGGCTTATAAAAAGGGAATGGCATATATAAATAAAAATAATATTCTGTCTTAGTATGTATTAATATGTAATATACGTAGTATTTTTACATAAAAAATGTAATATATATATATATATATATATACATACATATATTCGGGTATAAAACGGTGCGGGTAGAGGAATACCCGTACCCGACCCGCACCCGCTTCGGGTGTAAAAATTAATACCCGTCCCCGCCCCGTTACCCGTTTAAGCGATCCCGCCCCGTTAGGGTCGGGTACCCGTGGGTACCCGAATCCGCGGATAAAATTGGCATCTCTACTTTTCATCCTGGTTATATTTAGGATTTTTTGTTAAATAAGAATTTAATTGCATTTGTTATACTATATAATATACTTACCAAAAGAAATACTATATCTAAAAATAAATAATTTGAGTTGTTACATTAAATAAAAGGAAAGTGAATTCGTTTAACTCGACAAACTACATTTATATTTTGTCAACGAAGAATTAATTATAAATTTCTTTATTCCTATCTTTAACCAAAAGAAATACTTTATTTATCTAAAGTGCCGTTCAAAAAAAAAAAAAAAAAACAACTAAAAAAGTATGTCTGCAGTTAAGAATCTTAAAAGAATATGTAATCAAGGCATAGTTCGTACTTCATTTTTCTAATTTTAGTTGTTAACTGCTTCTAATTAGTTAGAATTTTCCTTTATCTAATTTTTCTTATGCTTTAGTTACATACCTATAAATATAGAGATGATATTGTTTTTAACTATTTTTCACAAGTATCTTAATATTCATTTGATGAATACAATTATTCAAATCAATAATAAGACTTTAAAAAGAATTAGTGGATTGCTCATGTTAATAATTTTATGAGTATAATAAATAAAGTAAGAAAATTTACCAGAAAGTAATACAATTTTTCATATATATATATTAAGTTTGTTTAATCTCTATCATCGTGTGTTTATTTGTAGAAGCGAAGCCAAAGCAAATTCTAACTCTTATGGAAGGTTCGGGAATCACATCGGAACAAATAAAAAGCCATTTACAGGTATATATATATATATATATATATATGCTTCACTAATTTTCTTATATTATCACATCGAATATAAATACTCACTTTTGCTGAATAGTTCCAGAACACAAGGGCTCAAGCTCGTTCAAACGTTGGCGAGAGGAACTGAGAATTAAGGCGCCGTGTGACCTACGTGGCAGCTACAAGGGTTATGTTTTTTTAAGTGTTTCAGAGTTTATGGACTTTTTTTGTTTTGTTTTGTTTTTTCTTATATTCCTGCATTTGAAGTTTTATTCTTCCTTATGTTTTGAAATAGTGACACAATGAGCATTTGTGTTGGAACTTTTATTTTATTTCAAAACAAAAATAAATAAATTTCAGAGTTGAAATTGCATTTTTGTAGTGAACTCGCCGATGATTACATGGTTTCACTTTCATGTCTTGGGTTTATGCCAAATTGCTTGTTAGTGTATGACACTAGAAAAGTATGAAATAATTTGACTTTATAACCAAGCGTGTAGGTAATGATGGATTTACATATGCATGAAACACCCTAATCAAGCAAACTTTGTATATGGTGACAAAATTAATTCCTTGCAACTTATTAGCCACGTTTCATTAAGCGTTATATTATTCACTAAAAATCCAAACCGGTAAACGGAGATAATCCGAGAGCAACCATGTTCATACTACTCCAGGGCAGGGCAGGGCCGGCCCTGGGCCTGCCCTGGGCCTGACCCACCAGGGCAGCCGCCCAGGGCCACTGATTTTAAGGGCCCACAAAAATTACCGCGTGTTCAAAATTTAGAGCCCAATCGTTATTTTATTATGACATAATAGGCCCAAATGCCCAGAGATAGGCGATAATCCATTTTCAAAAGCCCAACGTGTGTAGCAGGTTTCAAAATTAAGGGCCCCTGCATTCGTCGTTGTTCCGTTTCGTTCCTGAGGTAATCGATAGTTCGTGTGCATCAACTAAGCAGCAGGTATCCGGACGCGTGCATCAACTAACTAGCAGGTAATCGATCGTTAGTGATTTCTTTTGATTCTAAATTTCTCAACTGCAGACTCCTAAATCAGTATATCCTAATCGGCTAATCAGTTTACCAGTGGCTCTTATTTGATTCCGAGACTGAATTTCTGAAATTCTGTTGTTGTCAATTTAGGATTTAATTTTTGTATGTTTTTAATGGGTTTATTGTTGATGGGTTCATTAAAGCCTCCAATTGAAATTTTGGATCTTAATTATGTGGGCTCTATAGTTGGATGTTTTCTCATATTGTTGTAAGATGAGCTGTTTTTTTATATGTAGTAAAATAGAGTTCTTTGTGATGCATTTTGCAATATAAAGTAGCTTTTAGGAATTAATTTAGGATTTTAGTATGATGACTGCCCAATTCAACCTCATTTTTCACACTATTAGCAATCCAACTTAATTCAAAGTAATTATCAATAAAAATATTTTATGTTATGAATTTAACCATTAAAAGTAAAAATAAAAAAACTCGGTGACCCTTTGTCACTCCGACCTCCTCCCATTTTTATTACTAAAACAATGGGGATAGTTTTAAGCCCAGCCCAACCCAACCCAACCCGGTTCGCAGTTTCTTTTCCTGGTTTTTATTTCTTCCTACTCATCTATCTACTCGCCGCAAGCTCCCGCCACAACTTCGTATCAGTACTCTTAACAATCCTAAACTTCAGAGTAAATTCTCTGGTAATACAAAATTCTCACTTTCATCTTCCCTTTGCTATCAATTTTTGTTATTTGAACTACTTGATCTTCAATTTCTAGGATTTCACTTCCTTAATTTGTGATTGGGTTGTGTGTGTGTGTAACAGGGTGGATCTGAGTGAAGAAGCTCACTTTTTTTTATCTATCTTTCACGAGCTCTCCTTTCTGCTATCAAACTTTCTGTCAAAGAGACATCAACTAGATATTGTGACATACGAGGCCAGCGTGCAAATTTCGACCGGCCGCCGGCGACGCTGATCAGTAACTTCGCTGGTTCTCACTCCTCACGGCAGCGTTACTTTTGAAAATCAACGACAGGTAATCCTAATTTCTAAAACCCTAAGTTTGGCACTAAACCCTAGTTTTTCTTGAAATGATCAGAAATATGCTTTTTTTTTACTTGCTATTAGATTATTAGGGCCTAATTGTCGTGAAAGTCGCGATCTTGAAATAGTGTTTTTGAGTTTACTATTAAGACTAAAAAGACGCATTTGGTTGAATCGTGAACTGTTAATGCTTTTCTTGGTTCACGTGGCTGCTATGTTCAATTTGTTTTTGTTAATTTGGAGACTAGACTGAGACTTTTGAATTGTGGTCTTCAAAGGGCTGTTTTCTGTTGAAGATGTTTGTTAAATTGTGATATGTAATCTTTTTCTCATATTTGATGAAATTTGCCTATAGGTGAAAGTATGAAAGAGCTTGTGACTTTTCAAGTTGGGAGTTATGCTAATTTTATCGGTTCTCACTTCTGGAATTTCCAGGTAAATTTACACATTTACTAGCTATACATGTATTGATATATGTATGTATGTATTTATAAATGCAACATCAGCATCATCAATCCATTATTCGGAATTTATACCTAACTTATAAATTTTCACAAACAACAACTATCTCATATTATATATCCATTACAATCATTACAATGAAGTTTTTATAGCATAAATTAAAAACTGTATAACTCTAATTATTAAATTATAGCTTAGATCATATACCGACAGCCATCTAATCCCGAAGCTAGTTCTAATTAACTTTTTCATCATTAAATTATTTATTGCTCTTTTCGTTCTGTTGCTTGTTTTTTGAAGGATGAATTACTGGGATTAGTTGAAGACACAGAGGCTGACTTAGTTTTTAAAAATCAAAACCTTGATATGGATGTCCTCTACCGTACTGGAGAGACTCAACAGGTAAAACCACTATGCAAAATATTAAATATTATATCTCATGTATAGATATTGTTCAAAACATTGACTTATTTTACACCAAAGTGTTTATATATTTACTATGTTAATATGCAGGGCATGCCTACGTATACCCCTCGCTTGATTTCAGTTGATTTTCAAGGTATTTCTTATTTTTTAATTTTAATTTTATTTTTATTAATAAATGCAATGATGGTAATAATATTTCTACTTGCTTGCAGGATCTCTTGGATGTATGAGTTCACGTGGTACATTATACAACCAGAATCCATCTTTATCATCAAGTGTTTCCGCATGGTGAGACTGTGATTCTTTCTAAACTACATTTTTTTGTTATGATATATATTGTCAGTATATATATTAAAGCTATATAAATATATGAAAATGTACAGGAAAGGTGATGTGACAACTGAAGCATCTGAACCACATAAAAAGAATCTGTTTTTACAACGACTGTATGATGAAGGGAAGGAAATAGCAACCAATGGTGAATCTCAAAATGAAATATTAGACACAGATGTTATAAGTTCTCTCGAAAGTAGCGTCCAATTTTGGACCGATTATTCAAAAGTTCATTATCATCCACAAAGTTTATTTGAATTAAACGGATTTTGGATGAACACTCAAGAATTCAACAACTTTGGAATTGGAAGAACAACAGTGTCTGAAGGTCTACAAGGTGATGAAATCAATGAAAGACTTCGTTTTTTCATAGAAGAATGTGACCATATTCAGGTATTTATTAATTAAAATAAACAAATAAATAAATAATAATAATAATATAGTATCATTTTTTTTTTAATAATATGAAAGTTTGATCTCAGGGGATACAATTTATGGTTGATGATTCGGGAGGATTTTCTGGTGTAGGTGCATCACTTTTGGAAAATATTGCAGATGAATATACAAATGTTCCTGTTATGCTTTATTCTGTTAGAAGCCCTAATTCTTATAATAATCTCACAAACCGAAGAAAGGTTATTTCAAGCAGGCTTCATGATGCGGTATCGTTTTCTGCATTGTCTTCTTTATGCAACTTAATTGTTCCAGTTGGTTTACCAGATTTAACTGAAAGTAAGTTTTTATTTTCTTAATAAAATTATTTAACATGTTTTTTGGTCGTGTAATAATATTAATAAGGATCATTATTTAATTTTGTAAAGGTAGGGTTTCTCAATTTTTGAATTTACAAAATGAAAAGCTGTATCATTCGAGTGCGGTTTATGCATCTGCAATACACTCAATTACTCTCCCATTTCGTATGCAAAAAACGGGTCCCACTGGTGAGTCAGCACACGAATTTGGTGCAATGGATTTATATGAAAGAATACAAATGTTATCAGGGCAAGCGAGACAGAATATTGTTACTGTTTTAGATGCTGCAATGCCAGCACCATCAGTAACTGGTATATATTGCTAATCTACCAACCTTTTTTTAAATTAATCGTTTTGTTTTTAATTCAGTGTTTTCTTATGAATTAGGTAAAAGGTTTCAGCAATCTTTAATACAAAATTTGCAACCATTAACACCTGAAACTGCACACGATGCGGAAGATTTGCAAGCCATTGAATCCATGATCGTGCATGGAGCCCTTGGAGCTGGTATGTGTAATGGGCCGGGTCGGATCACCAATACATTTTTTGTTAATATATATATATTTTTTTTTATAATTCTACAGGTGATCACGAGGCTTCAACTTCTGAAGTTAAAGAAGCAGTTGAAAACGCGTATGAAAATTCATCAACAAAACCTAGATTTTCTCATTTATCAGTATCTCGTTGTCCACTTCCAATACCGTTACCGTTCCCCTCCATTTTTGGGGCCCGTGTTGGCAGACGTGGGGCCCGATTAACTAACCCGGTAACAGAATCTGCATCAAGTAGGGGACCACTTGATGTACACTCGGTCCCTATGGCAGCCAGATTGCGTTCGAGTAGGGCGGTTTTACCGTATTTGGAGAATAGATTGGGTAATATTCGGAAATTTGGGATTGAGAGAGGATCGATTGGTGCTGATGTGTTGAGAAGTTGGGGGTTTGGGAAAGAAGAAGTTGAAGAGATTGGTGAGAATTTGTCCAAAATGGTTTTGGTTCTTGATCCTAAGCAAGAGTATTCTTCTGATTCTGATTGAATTACTTTATCAATATAACACTACAATTTAAGTTTTTGAACCAAAACTTGCTAGCAAATTTTGTTTTTGTTTTTTGTTGAAATGGAATGTGACTAGTCTTTATTTTGAGATAGTAAGTGGTGTGTTAATCAAATCACGTTGTCTTAATTCATGTTTCTACTGTTTGTGGTTATTTCTTGCATCGAAGATTGTTTCATCCATCTGGTTTATGTAGAGTCGGGGTGATCAGTTAGTGTTCGTTGGTGCTCGGGTTGTGTCTTTTGCTTTTTTGTTTTCTTCTACTCAGTTGACAATTGTGTAGTTTATTTTTTTATAATACTACTATAATAAGAGGTGTATAGGAAGCATGAAATTTGTTATATTATTATTATACTTCATTATTTTATAAAATAAAATGGTGTTTCTAACGCCATGAACAAGTTGAACCAACTACTCTGCCTAGCTTTCTGTGTGTTTGAAGGAAACCGAAAAAACCTTGAATTAATTGTACAAACCGAAGCAAAGTCGTCTTCTACACTCATATGCTACCTTTTTTTTTTTCTCAAATCCCCATGGATGGATGCCACTACTTTTTTAGTCAAAATCTTCACATCCAAATCATGTAATACGTACTATTATATTGCAGAATAATTACAACTAGAGTATTAAAATAAACCACTATTGGTCAAAACCTCTCCATTGACTTTGTATGCCACGAATTAGAAAGAATAACAAGTTGGCATCAATCTGAAATAGACACCGTCAAAGATTTGTCTTAATTTCAACCACCAAATAAGAGAATTTGTTATAGAACAATTATGTACCATGGTTAAACCAATATCCAAACAAAGAATATATGAAAATATAAATAGAACCAAAAAAATATTTAATTTTCATGATCCAAATCTACCATCATATATACTCTCACACATCCAATGATAAAACATAAGTTGTTTTTAACTTTTACTTTATCAAACTTGTCATCTTTACATTAATTAAAATAAGAAAATTTACACTAAAAAAGTATATATTACTAAAGTTCAAAATCATGTTACTTGTTAATTTCATCTTTCATTTGCTCAATTCTTTCCAGAGTGTTACCGGTTAAATGACTTGTCTGTGGAATTTTATAGTTAAATGTACCCAAAATTCATCTAAGTACGTAATAAAGCAAAATCATGATACACAAAATTCTTCACATGTATCATTCGTGAACTGCCCAAAATGTGTTATGTGTATGCATTACCTAGCTACCCTTCACTAATATACCAACCAAAGTCCTAACTGTATATATAGTTCAACTCATCTATATATGTCAAAAATATTTGTTCCAAGAATATCTAAATCATCATCACAACATCGGATCAACGCCCCTACCCTCCTCGTTACCCTCTCCCTCGCGCTGATGTGGCTGCTGTTGTGGTACATGCTGAGCTTGCTGCTGCTGTTGCAACTGTTGTTGTTGTTGCAGCTGTTGTAATTGTTGTTGTTCTTGCTGCTGCATTTGCTCCATCCGATACATAGCATTTTCATACATACTGCCACCTACTAAATTTAAACCAGGTCCAGCCAAGTGTGATGGTCCTGAACCATCAAACCCTGATCTATTATTCAACCTCATCAAATCCTGCAGCTGCTGATATTGATTTAGATATTGTTTCACAGCTTCATCTTCTTCACGTGTATGTTTCGCTCGTAATTGCAACTCTTGGTCTTTAGCAGCTTGTTCAACCAACTGCCTTTGCTGAGCTTCATATAATCTCTCAGCATGCTGACCACCTCCAGGCCCTTGTTGGGCCATCATCGGGCCCACAACCGGCCCACTCGGTTCCCATGCAGGTTGCAGATTCAAATTAGGAAACTGTTGCATAGCCTCCGGGTTCAAACTCCCGATCATCAACCCCGAATCCGGTCCCATATAAGTAGCTAATTCTTGTTTGGAAGTCTGTAAATCCATCTGAATTTGGATTAACCGGTGCTGTAAAATCGAGATGTAACCGACACAACCGTAAATCGGGTCACGCAAACGGGCCTCAGCCTCATATGCAAGGGAAGTAACAGCATCTTCTCTTTGGGCTATTGGGAGATCATTTAGGAGTTTTGCAACATTACTTGCTCCATAAACTTTGTGTACACTAAGGAATTTATGAGCTTGTTCTTGTGGGAAATATGGTTTGAATACGCAATCTGCTACACATTTTCTACGCAAGAACTTACACGCAGCACAAGGAACACTCGATGATGCCATCATTTTGTCACTTTTTATACGCTGTTTACCTTCAAAATTGGATAAAATTATGATTATTTTCCAAGAATTTACACATTTTGTTGTGAAATTGAAAATGCGGAAACAGGTATTTGATTATAAAATTGTTTAATAAGGGAGTAAATGCGAGCATATTGACAAATTTTATAATGATTATACTAAATACACAAAACGTACATAAGAATCTAAGGATGCTGACAATGAATTAAAAATGTGGCTTTCAGCGAGGGTTCATTTACCGATTATGGAGAAGGTGGTGGCAATTAAAAATATTATTTTATTTGCATCGAAACCGACAACAGTATGCCAAACTGAAAGATTATTATTAGTATTATGTTGATTATTGATTAATTATTACTCCGTACTAATTAAGTTGGAATAAAAGAATATAAAAGTAATGGACCTTTGAAGAAGACGACGAAATAAATTTTTTAATATTTAACCCGATCCAAAACAATGATTTCTGTAAATAGGAAGACTAAAATGAGAGCAGATAATGAAATTAAAGAAAGAATATGGAAGAAAAAATAAGTTTCGTTTTGACGCGTATTTGCATCGACTTATAGTGCAAGAAACTGCTCTGGTAAACAAATATTTTCTAGATCCGATTTTTATTAAAATATAGTGTAGTTAAATTTACTAGATCATATTAAGATCATCGAATTGAACAAAATTGAGAATATATAGAACCTGCTACGGAAGAGGAATCAAATTTACTCTAACGACGAAAAACGAAAAATTCTCACCTATTTTACGTTGTGATTCCGTTAAAAACCTCTTTAGACCAGTCTCCAGAAACAAATTCCTACTCACCTGCAAAAGAGAACGCAAAAGAATCAATTATAACGAATACATTGATTTTATCGATTCACGAGTAAAAAATGCCGAATTCTGCGTACCTGTATGCGAGATACGAGGAGCTAGGATTCAACTTCAAGTAGCGCTTAATCAGATCTTCAAAACTTTCAAGATCTTGAACAAAATGGTAAGCATTGACGAAAAATAACGCGCGCGCGCACACTGAAGAACACGCAGAAGAATTCTTTTAGGAAAGAGAAAAGAAATAACTATCAACACGATAACAACGACGCCATGAGCATGTGTATGTTATATGTATGTATGTACGATGAGTGTGCGAATGACAGATAATGGGTGTGCGTGTATGTGGTGTATTTGACACCGTCTAGATTTGGAGAGTGGGTATGTTTTGACCGTCGGATTTGAGGGGTTTGTTACAGATTTGCAGAGAGAGAATTTTGAACGATAAATTTAAATTTAAATTTAAAACATCTGTAATTTAACTTATTTTTCTGAGCCCAATCCTAATGATTCTAAAATAGCCCAATCCATACTTCTATTTTTCAGCTGAACAAAAACAACAAATTTAGCCCAAATAATCCTCACTCCTAAAAGGATCTATCAAGTGTTTCTCGTCTACAGTGAGAAATTGCAACACCAGACGATGTCGAAGTGGTGGCGCACCGCCGTGGTTGGCGTGAGGAAAACGACGGAGACGTCAAGGTCATACCATACCATCCAAGCCATTCCTAGGGAGATCACCGGTAATAGAGTCTCCGTCAAAGATAGAGCCCAAGGTCGAATACCGGCTGTCGTATTTGCACAACCTAACCCTAGTATTGACGGCGGTGGTAATCCGGCGAGGTCCGTTGCTAGAAAGCACCTGCTAACCACCGAGAGAAGACAAATTAAATCTATTCTCGATTCCATTGATCTTCCTTATTTCTGCTCCACCACTTTCCCGTTGCAGATCAGGGCCGGGTCCGGTTCTTCCACACTACTTGAATCCGGAAACGTTCTTCCAATCAAGGCAAGTGTACTCTTCTAATCTCGAGTTATATTTTCGAGCCTTATAGTTTATTTGCTCACCACTAGCTTTTGATAGTGTATGCCTATTAAGTTTTCGACGAAATGTCACCTGTCATTACACTATAATCGTTTTTAACTTTCAGCAACGACTGATAATTGAGATTTAATAGGGAAAGAAATTGGCACTTGAAGCTGACCTAGTTTAAATTTAGAACTGATACTGCACAATTTTTTCTATGAATTCATATCAAAATCATTATTATGGTAGAGTCTACTAGGAATTCAGACATCAACAAAGCTTCCGTTTTTTGGAAGAAGTCGTTTATTGCACAAACGTTTCCCCCTTGCTTAATTAAATTCAGTATTAAGACTCCACGTTTCTGATACTTGATGTCATGGTATATCATAGTCCAATAAGATAGTCAAATTTCTAATATTCAACTGAAATCGGTGATTATTAAATTAAGTGGAATTTTGGTGTAGGTTCATAGGGATCCAGAGACAGGAAAGCTTTTGAATCTGGTGTTTGTTTGGGCAGATGAAGGAACAGAGTTGAAGGTTGATGTGCCCGTTGTGTTTAAAGGCGAAGATGTTTGTCCTGGTCTTAAAAAAGGTTTGTATTTTTCCTACTATTTATCAAGTAAAAAATACTGAATCATGTAATGATATGATCTACTATTGGATGAGAAAACAGGTGGGTTGTTGAACAAGATAAGAACCAGTTTGAAGTACAACTGTCCATCAGAACACATTCCTCAGAAGATTGAAGTTGACATTAGCAATCTGGATATTGGAGATAAGGTGTTCATGCATGATGTCAAGGTTCATCAATCTTTGAAGCTTTTAAGCAAAGATGAAACCTTGCCCATTTGCAAGATTGTTGCAGCTAAACTAGATGCACAATAGGCGACATTTTAAATGTCAGAATTATTTGGTTGTAATTTCCTTATCATGAGAGATTTTGTGCAATAAATTATGAATATTTAAGTAATTTCCTAGTGATAAAATAGAGATGATAGGATTGGTTATGCTTTTATGAACTACTGTTTTTTTCTTTCTTTATGCGGAAGATTATATGAGCTGTTTTAAAGAACACTTATTACTGAATACACGCTTGTTTAGGTTTGGCTTACATACGATGGTTGTTAGGTTCTGTTATTGTAGCATCTAACATGAATTTGTGCATATGATCAAGCAGAACGGGTTCTTAATGTATGAAGGATTTTTACACTGTGATGCTACAAAAAAAGAACGGATGCATCAAGTTTAAAAAAATGTTGCATCAAAGTGTAAAAATAATTTCAATTCTTCCTACCGGAACCCTCCCCCAAAACTAGAGTTGAACCAATTACTTGTTTTTAACTTAAAACAATGTTGTTTTAGGTTTGTATGTTTCAGAATTCAGATTGAAAGAGCTTGAGTATGTAATCTGTTCATGTGCTGGTTTGGAGTTGAACCAAAAAACGGAACAGTTAAAAAAATAATTCTTAAATTAATACTCTTTTTTTTTTTTTTTTTCATTTGTCTGGTTCCAACTCTAGATATCCACATTGTTATCTCTGTTTAGTGTATTGATCCTAAAAATTATAGCCAAAGCTGATACTTGATAGAAAATATATATATTGGCTTGCTTATTCAATAAGGACCCCTAAAATGAAGAGGGATCTTTGCTCTCACAATCCCATGGCCGTGTTTGGACTTTCCTTGGCCATCCCAAAATTGTTCACCACGAGGTTCAAACTTTGGTATCTTGGGACGTCTTAAGGAGCCCTGTATATACATCTTAATGATATTTAGTCCTACCATTTGGTCTTACTCATAGCCCTACTCATTGATACATGTGTAATCCACTAATTCTCTCTTTTAATATTATCCTTTGATTTTGACACATGTCTTCATTTAATGCGTAGGACCAAATGGTAAGACTAAATACCATTACTCAAAATAATAATCCTTGTACTACTATTTCTAACACTCCTCAAGATGTTGAGCATACCCAACTAGTCTCATATGGAACAAACGAAGTGGCTTTGTTAATACATTAGCAAGTTGGTCTCTTGAGACCCAAATTGGCCTAAGGGATTTGAAAATTTTGGTTGTTGGAGGCAGCTTGAGTATTAGAATGCATCTCCATTAACCCATTGGTAAAACCCCCTAAACCATGTTTCAATTTACAATTCGTTCAAGATATAGCTTGATACTACGAGAACCCCTATATATAGGTAAACAAAAGATATTAAAATTTCAACTAGCACTCTAAGAAAAAAGTGACAGCCTCAATTTTTGTCAAATCAGCGACACTCCAGTTCACCCTCCAACCGATAATAAACTGACATACCCATACTCATGACAACAATACCTCTTCCTTTCGGTATTTTAGGAACCACAATTACAAAATACACACACACAAAACACCCCCTACCTCACCAACCAATCTGTCCCTCCCTCCCGTCCCCAAACCCACAGCAAAAACCGACAGGCCGTGCCAACCGTGACCCCAAGAAATAATTTTAACGGGCAGCATCGATATACACGACAGAATTTATTACCACTCTTTTTAACACAACTAGACAAAAATGAAATGAATAGAAGCAAGCCTGATGCACATAAAGCCCAAGTTTCATTAACTTGAACTAAAAAGTATAAACCAAAACAATGTATTCTTCATTCCACTAAATGGTCTGGCGTCGCAGTGATCATGTTCAGACTAACATTAACCCACAAAACGCACACAGGAATGTTCAAACTCTTGAGAAATATACTAGAACAATTACAATTAATTAAGATTGATCACGAAATGTATCTATCTTGTTGCTCTTGTAGAAGTTTGGCTGATGACTTTGCATTCAGATAAAGACTGCTCACTTCCTCCAGATCCGCCTGCATCAATCGCACAACCTCAATATACAACATATGTATTCAGATATTATACTTATATTGATCCAAATTATAAGATATTGTACCTTGCATATACCCTCACGACCATTCATTTTTGCCACCACACTTCCAGGTGTTAGTAATTGCACTGCATGCCTGCCGGAAACGCACAAGCTTTTTAATTTCAAGTTATGATGGAGATAAAAAAAATCCATAACATGAGAAAACAAAAGTCAAACCTTAAAGACGCCTGTTGACCAATCTCTCCAAGATAAGCCAAACTTTCTTCATCTATAGACAATTCCTCCACTTGTGCCCGAATAGCCAATATCTAACCACACCATCAAGCATACTTAGAAATTCAAATGAAAATGTATAACATTTATAAATAGTATCTTTATTATTACCTGAATCATTTCAGCTGGACCATATGTTTCTGTTCTTATAATCGCCAGTCTGTCTAAAAGATCCACAGGTATGCCATGGGGACTTGACATATCAGTTCCTCTGCAAATCAATTTTTAATTAATATTTATTTAATTTCCAAGGGACATAATTAACATCAACCACTGTTTGACTTTGTAATTAAGTCAAATACCTGACGGTACATATCCCTCTGTTGGTAGCAAATATTACAATTGGAGATAACGAGCTTTCCAAAGCACGATTCAAGTATGAAAAACACTCCATATCCAACATATGTACCTGATAAAATAAATTACATCAATTAATAATTACTTGAACAAATAAAAACTATAATGTAGAAACAAGTTTACCTCATCAATAAATAAGACACCAGGAACAAGTTCTGCAACCCCTTCATCAATATAACGATTAACAACCTATAGATATCATAAATTCATAGGTTATGCATTTGAAAATAACAGAATTTTTTTATAAAAAAAAATGAATAATACCTTATTAATTTCTTGTCTCAGTTTGTCAGTTATTTCAGTTTTTCTTGGTTTCATCATTTGGCCCATTAGGGACAATATATCTTGTCCCCCTTGAGGTCGTGCATTTGCAGCATCAAGATCATGAAGTGTAACATCCTGACAAAATTAATTATATATGTCATAATAAACAACATAATCATACATGAATTTCGGATTTAAAAAACAAACCTGAACAATTTCTTTTTTCTTGTGAACTTCTCCTTTAGGTAGAGGAACATATTCTTCAGCCTCAAGATCAAATTCAGTTGCAAACGCATCACTCCTACCTACCCTTTTAACTGCACCACTATTTGCTTCTATATATATAACATCACCAACTGCAACCTGTATGTAAATTCAATAAAGTAATTAAGATCTAACATTACTTAAAAAACTTAAAAAAATTATTAAATTAAATTTCACAATATTATTTTTACCTTTTCCTTAATCAAGGCATCATAAATAGTTGGGTCCAGCTTCAGTTGTTTTGTTCCTTTGACAGTTTTTAATCCAATAATAACATGACTTATAGCTTTACCATATCCACCAGTCACACTCTCGGTTTCCTCGGGAGATAATTCAGTCACCTATATTCATTCATTTGATAAATATTAACAATTATTATATTTAATAGATGAAACAAGTGGTTGAATTTAATTTCTTACTTCTCCTTCATAAACCTCCTTATTTTCCTTAATACGTAAACCAATAGCTCTCCTGAAATTCTCCATCAAAACCTCGGTTTTCTTTACTTCTGATGAGTAGACTTCTGATCCAACCATTGGACAAAATGGGACCTAAAGATAATTATACAATATGAATCATAATTAATACTTTTTTTTATGTTCCTTGAGTTACATTTTTTGAATATAAATAAGTATGTATTACCTTGGTTCCAAGTTCTTGGGAGATACCAAGAGCAAGGGCAGTTTTACCAGTACCAGGAGGTCCAGCAAGTAGAAGTGCTCTGCCAGCCATCTTTTTCTGGCGGATCATATCAACCACAAGGCCGCCAGCCTCTCGTGCTGCCACCTGGCCTACAAATCCAGCAGCCAATGGTATAGCTTTTCCAGTAGCCTAAACATAATTATAGGTATACATAATCATAATTTGTACATCATAAAGCAAATTAAAATACATCATGATGTCAAGACTAAAGAAGAAGAATTTGCAGAATTATAAAGCACACTTGCAACATATATGCTGCACAGTAAATTTGTATGATGGAATTTGGTGATATACCCTATACAGTATATACAAGTAATGATTTTTATAATATAAAAAATTTCATTCATTAAATTTGCGACAAAGACAAAAATTTACAGCAGAAAAGAGGCAAGTCAGTGCCACGCACTTGCATGTATAAGCTGAAGCATAAGTTTATAGCATCAAACTAAATGATAAACCCTAAGCAGAAGAATTGTTATGGAACAGATTTTGTAAAAAAAAAACAGCACACTGCAGCATAGCAAAAGAACAAAGGTTCCACACACTTACAAAATTTACCAGCATTCAAAACAAGAAAACCGATTAAACACAAAAACTGAATTTTAGCGCATAACCAAAGTTCAACTCCACCGCAATTATCAAAAGTAAGAACTCTAAGCAAAATAAAACATAAAAATAAACAATCAGTCCAACAAAATTGCAACATGCAAGCCAGATCATAAATTTATGGCGAAAATGGAACAATAAACCCTAAACCCTAATTAAGCGATGGAAAAACCTCAAGACCAAGGCCTTTGATATGAGTGTGCGTAGCAATCCTCTGTTTCTTGGTAGTAGATTGAACTTCTTCTATCTTCATTTTGTTCGTATTGTCTACTTGTCGTCTCTTTTGATGTGTGTGTGCGTGTTTATGATGAAAAAGTTATCGTTCTTCTTTACATAGAGGTAGGAACATAAACACAGGACCCGTTTGTGGAGTTCGGGCCGAACTTCGGGTCTCAATTAGGGTTTGGCTTTCTTTTGAGAGTACTTTGCAAAGTTACCCCATGGAGAGTCGACATTGACCAGTTTAGTCCTTTCTGTTTGTATATTGTAATAAATCTAAGAAAGAGTAAGCTACATGGCGCTAGTCCTTGGCATATACGGAGTACGGCAGTTTGAGTCTATCGATGTTGACACTTGTATTGTTTCGTACAACGATATTTTGGTTGGGAATTAATTTTTAAACCACCTATTTTATGAATGCACATATCTTAATTATAAGTATTATTCCAGCCTTGTAGATCATACAAACATATAATTATTATGGTATATACATTAAAATATGTGGTGTAAAAATCACCACATACTTTGGTTAAATGTCTAGGGCATGTTTGGGTGCGCTTTTAAAAAAAATGTTTATGGGCTTATTGACTTTTCAAAAAGGAGTTTTGAAAAGTAAGGAACTTCTTACTATTTGAAAACTCCTTTTTGATGCTTCTACACAAGCAACTTATTAACTTATCGAAACATCAATAAGTTAATAAGCTACTTTTTGAAATGATGTTAGTTAAATGTCATGTTAGTTGAGGAGCATTTTGGTAGTGTCCTACGATCAATAAAGTGATTGAGACCTGCAATTTGCAGTGTATTAAAACAAAATCTCGCCTGAATTAGTGTGACTTTGTGAGGATTGAAAATCATACACTTCAAAAGTTGCAACAAGCATCGTTGAAACTAGTTTAAAATGTATATTTTTAGTGCTTACACATTCAAAGTTGGATTTAAGAGTGGACATGAGTTACTGAGAACTATATGAATCTTGTGTATTGATGTTCAAAAAAAAAAATAAAAAAATATGAATCTTGTGTAACACCTTAAGCAAATATCAAATCGTCATACAACATGAAAGATACAAGAAAGTATCGATCTTACTAGCCGCAACATATATTATGAGCACGAACACAACATGTCATATTAAAATTGTGTGTCCCTGCAAGCAAAACAGAGAGAATGCAAAATGGACAATATTGTAGTTATGGTAACAAAAGTGCTATTATCATTGGAAAACATACAAGAAAATAAAAATTTTTCTTATCATATGAGGTAAGAGGATAATGTTATAGCACTGTTAATTGATGAAAGACAGCGATGATGAGTTTTTTTTTTCGGTCACTTTTCACCTTTTTACTTTATTGTTTGCCTGTTTGGTGCACGTTTACCACACATTACATCTATTTTAAATGACATGTCATTTTCCCTTAATCTTGTCATAGTACCAACTTGAATCTTTAAGGGTGCGTTTGGTACAGATAATGAAATTTCAGAGAAAGAGAATTGTCTAGAGAATGAGAATTGATTCTTATGTTTGGTAGCCTAAAAACTTCAACAGAGAATTGTAACAGAGAATCATTTCTCTTGTTTGGTACAAAAAAAAAATCAATAGAGAATTGATGTGTTGGATCTAGTTATAAAATTATGTCTCCTAAATACCACTAATCTAGATTACCACATTCATAGGCAAATATACCTAATCGTGGGTAATATAGGCTAGGTAAGTATTTCGGGTTATCGAATCCACAAGGAACAGTTTATGTAATCCAAGTAAAGAAAGTTAAAGAATTAATCAAGAAAAGATTTTTGTTCATGTTTTGACTTATCTGAAATGTAATTAATATTTGAAATGACAAGAAATGCAAATTTGAACGATTGAAATGAGATTTAAAGGATATTCACTATGTATGGATTCATCTAGTTCTAAGTATGGTTATTGAGCACCGGCTAGTTTAATGTTCTAGAAGTCACGGTATTAGATTTCTCTCAATCCCATTTAATAAACTAATTACAACTAATAGGAATTTCTTCTCTCAAAAGCTATAACTAATCACACTTCTATTTGTTGAAATTACCGTCTTGAATTAACTAAGACCTCTAACCTAGAATTTTCATTACGAGGGTTGAACTTCTTGTTTAATCTAACTTATTGGAATCTTGTCTCTAATCCCTATTTCTAGTGAATTACCAACTAGGTCATAATGAAAAGTTGGGGAAGTAATCAATTGAACCAAATGTTGTCAATATCTAGTTTAATCAATTACCAATGATAAAGAAACGAAAACTCATAAATTAAACCAAGAAGAGTAATTAAACTTCAACAATTGTTTTGAACACAAACAAACCCTAAAATTAAACCATACTTAACCCTAGAATCATCCAAACATAGTGAATATAAAGATTACTAGCACATAGACATGCTAGAAATCAACAAACAAGAAATTAAGAGTAGAATTACAACCATAGACTTAATCCAAAAGGTTTGAGAATCAATGATTGCTATAAACTTGACTAATCCCTTGATAAACTGCTTCCAAAATCGTCCTTAACTGCCCAAAAACACACTTCATGAAAAAGATGCCTGAGATTTCCCTTTGATCTAGTATAAAACACGATCAGAGGCGCATAGTTCACGGCGCGAACTATAGTTCGCGTCGTGAACTTCCTGTTTTGATGACATAACGATCGGTAACTCTCGATAACGAACGCGAAGATCATACAGGGACTTTGGTAACTGATCGTGAATAGTTCACGATCAGTTCACGATCGTGAACTATTTTTGCCTTATAATTTTGTATTTTTCTTCATCTTTTGGCCCGTTTTTGGCACCTCTTTCGATATATCACCTGAAATGTAACATAAACACATAATTGAGTAATATCACATGTATTTGCTTCTAAAATGTACTCAAAATTGACGATATTGACGGGTTTGAACGTGTCTAAAAACGTCAATATCAAAATCCCCACACTTAAACTTTGCTTGTCCTCAAGCAAATCATCCTGAAAAATCTGTTAGTAAGACACCAATCCAATGCATATGACAAACATCTCAATCACAATCAATGCCAATTTCAGAATTTAGCTTAATTTAGCAAATAAAATTTTACCTAGATTTTATATCCAATTTTGTGTACCAAACTAGTTAACTTTTCATAAACCTACTAATTTTTTGGCTACCTTAATTATACCAATTTTAATTTAGAATCTCTTCATTCTTGCATAATCTACAAATATCATCTTTATGAAAACCACCCAATTAGTAGGGTTAAATTAAGAAAAATTAGTTTAAATATCATTTGGTAGCGTAAACGCTTTATTCATGTATGCTTTATTCAAGCTTATTTATTTTTGCTTATTTTCTTTCTTTTTTTTTTTTCTTTCTTTATTTATTTATTTGTTTGGTGGGAAGAACCTCAGCTCGTATGCCCCCCGCGTAGCAGACTTTCCACCAACATGTCCAGATCAGTTGACCTTAGAATGCTAGGTTTGAAGGACCCCTCGGGCTTACTTGTCCGAGTGACACACGTCCGGTTGTTTGTTCTTCCACAATATTTGATTAATAACTTTTTAATATATTTTTTTTTATTATTCACAATGATGTGCACCGTAAACTAAAGTCCCTTATCTTAACCTAATGTCATTGGGAGCTAGTAAAACTAACCTTAATTTTCTTAAAGACGATTCTTATATATTATGCAAGGCATTTCCAATTTTCTACGTTAAAATTACCATAATCAAAGAGCTAAAATTCTTAAATCTATGAAAAGCCACAAATATTGCAACATAAAAGCTAGCTAAAATTCTATCATTTAAATTAAACTTTGTCTCCCAAAATTATTTTCAAAAGCATCGAGATGTGTCATAAAAAAAAATTTAACCATTAAATCGGTTTTCTTACTCGGATGATTATTTTCGAAGATTTCACAAATTTTAAATGGTGAATTTCTTTTTAAATACACCCCTTCCCACACTTAAGTGTTTGCATTGTCCCCAATGCAATAAACTTGACAAAATTTAGGAAATCGAGGTCATAAGAAAGTATACGACCTGAGGGTGTGTTGTGTACATTCCCGGTGAAATTTTGAATTCCGGAGCAGTTTACAAGAGTCCGCAACAAACAGCAATCACGACGAACACCTAAAAACAAACAAACAAAAACAGAAATACGTTTTTATTTTTATTTTTTATTTTTTATTTTATTTATTTATTTATTTATTTTTTATTTTATTTTCTGCCTCTTCGCCTTCATTGCGGTGGTGGGTACGGACGGTACCAAGAATTGGAGTCTTGGTACCAAGCATCATAATCGGGGTAGTTCGGTGGTGCGGGGTAGCTCGGTGCCCACGTAGGTATGTTGGAATGATCAAAGGGTGGGGGTCGGGGAAATTGATTTGGATATAGATTATAGTTGGCAACATCGGTTTGCCAACTCACTTGTTGCCCAACCCGCATTTGATTGTAGTATGACCGGTGCATATGATCTTGGACATTGGTGTGCAAATGGTCGTGGGATGATCGGACATAGGACACATCGACTTGCATTGCATCCATCCTCTCGACCATTTGATTATATGAAAAATCAGGGTCAAACGAGGATTGACCCGAACCGGATCCCGAGGCGCCCGACTGCCCGAATTGGGGACCCGTTTGTCCCGGTTGATCAAAGTGTTGACCCGCTATTGGTATTTCGGGACCCGGTGCATCGTCCATATCTACATCATCATCACCATCATCCTCACCACTATCACTACCACTTCCCGGATTTTCCACACCGGGATGTTCATTCCAAACATAGTCACCCGCAAATTTCACAATGACGTGCATACCCAACAACAATACCTCGTCCATTGACCCCATTGGTCGGTATGTCATGCTCTCCCAAACTCTGTGAGGAATGGCAATTGCGGCCCGTGCCAAACGAGTGACATAGTGACCGGCACCCATCGGACTTTTTCCTTTTAGCCCCTTTCCTTGTGTACTCAAAAATTTGGCGATCACGAATGGAATATTCGTTATCGCATTCTTGTCGATGAGTTGGTGGAGCAACCACATATCGTATTTGTTAACTTTTTCGGGCCCTTGGTTTCGGTGGCGGATGGTATATGCAATCATTCTATGAAGATACCGATGAGTACCGCTTCTAATGCTTGACTCTTTTGTATGAGCCATTCGGTAATCACCAACCCTTATTTGACGCCAATATTCGTCAACATTTCTAACCTCATTCGTCGCACACCACTTCATATAATGACGAAAACTTCTGGATGTGGTTTCTTCTACGGTATAAATACCTAGGTTAATAGCGAATTGAATGAGGTTACATTCTACCCATTGGTTAGCTACTCGGTATTGGATGCAAGGATCTTCGGGGTTCTTCATGGCTACACGGGGTTCGAATTTTATAGTAGAATAAAATTCGAGGAGGAGCTCATCATAAGTTGGTTCATTGATGAGGAGAGCTCTCTCCCACGCCCGACATATAAAACGTACATTGCCATCGTGATCCTTATGATAACGGACCAGGTAACTTTCAATATCCGCCCTTCGACCTACCGCGTCTAACAATTCCAGGTCAACACACCTTCCAACAACTACTTTTTTGTTCGAGAGTTTATTTTTCCTACTCTCACTCTCTCGTGCAAGACCCTCTCGAGGTGCATTCTCAAAGTTTAGGAAGATGTGTTCCCTATTAACTCTAAGAATGGCCGGGAACCCATCTTCTAGGAGTGCGGGTTCTGGGATAGGTGAAGGTGCCCGTGCACGTCCGCGCCCGCGGCCACCGGCCGATGTGGAGGCAGCTGTCTTTTGTTGTTTCTACATCAAAGACAATAATCACAATGTTAAGAATATAAATATGAAAGAATAGTAGGGTGTCTAATTATGTAAAACATGAATGTAAATGACGTTACCCCTTCTCACACTTAGTTTTAAAAATAAGAAAATTGAAAATAAAATTAAAAATTTGACATTGTTAATTAAATTTTATTTCAAATTGATTTAAAAAAACTAAGTGTTATAAACATATTTACATTGTAAAAACAGTGTCTTTGTAACATTCTTAACATAACTTTGAACAAAAGACTTGACATTTGGTGTCCAATTTTATCCAACCCGAGTTGTTAAACTAGTCATCTAAAATATTGAAAATTGAAGTATGATAACTAGTTTAACAACTTAAATCTCACTTAAACACTTGCAAAAATCCGAAATTTAACCCAATTTGCTCACAATTTCCCAATTTCATACAATGTAAGGCTAGAAATCCACTAATCTTAAGAGGGTTTTACTAACTAAGAACAAAGATTGCAGATTTCAACTAGGGTTCAACTACAAATCAACTATTAAGCATAAAGAGCTAAGATTTAACTCAAAAAGTTCAAGAACAAGTCAAAAATTTCGGACCTATACCGAAATAATAGATGAATCTATGAAGAAAAGTAGAAGAACTAACCTTTGGACCCATGGAGATGAAGAATTGATGAAGAAATCGGAAGTTTTGGAAGAAAAAAGAGTGAAATCGGGTGGAGAATGGGGGAAATCTGCTCAGCCGATCACGATGGAAGTGTTAGGGTTAACGATTGTGCGAGCTGGAAGAAAAACGAAGAATATATAGCATGCAGAGTTCGCGACGCTAAGACGTTCCCGATCGGGAACTTTCCCGATCCGAATAGACCAAATCGGGTCGACCCGGACCCGAATCGCGAACCACATCGTGACCCGAGCGTTAACTAATAGCGACGATGAGCCCAACTCCCTGTATGAAGTTAGCGATCGGGAAGAAAGTTCGCGGCGCGAACTTTCCTCCACTCCCACACTTACGAATTTTGTTTTTTAACACAAGCAGATTTTTAACCAAACTCACCAAATGACTTAAAGAGCAGGAAAAAAAAAAAACACTAACAACTAAAACAAAAATGCAGAACGGAATGGGAATTAACCACAATACACACGGGTTGCCTCCCGAGAAGCGCTTCAAAGATTATTGAGTCTAAAGCTCGACTCGATGCTACTCTCTTCTCACTTACGAGCACCAACCGAGATGAAATGAATCACCTCCTCTTCCTCCAATTTCTCCTTCTCAAAGTTACCATTCCCTTCATGATAAAGTTTCAAACGGTGACCATTTATGCTAAAACGGCCACTATCACAAATGAGCTCCACATACCCGGAAGGTTTTTGTTGGACAACGGTGTAAGGACCGGCCCATTTGGATTTAAGTTTTCCGGGAGAAAACTTATAACGAGATTGATAAATTAGGACTTTATCTCCCGGTTTGAAACATTTGAAGGTTTTCAATTTATTGTCATGCCAACGTTTCGTATTTTCTTTGTAAATTCGAGAATTCTCGTAGGCATGAGATCTTTCTTCGGTAAGAACATTTAATTGGAATTTGCGGTTGTGACCCGCCATGATTACATCCATGTTACATTCGTGAAGAGCCCAAAAGGCTTTGTGTTCAATTTCGATCGGAATGTGACATGCTTTCCCGTAAACCATACGGTACGGGGTGTAACCGGTAGGCGTTTTAAACGCGGTTCGGAATGCCCAAAGAGCATCATCTAACTTTTGAGACCAAATTTTTGGATTTC
The DNA here is from genome assembly GCA_963853835.1 of Calendula officinalis. Taxonomy (NCBI): domain Eukaryota; kingdom Viridiplantae; phylum Streptophyta; class Magnoliopsida; order Asterales; family Asteraceae; genus Calendula; species Calendula officinalis. The sequence goes on along the minus strand of OY970822.1, from coordinate 11,339,561 downwards.
GATCGATGGTTTTCTCAAGGATCCTCTTAAGTGCTCGATTAGTGTTTTCAACTTGTCCACTTGTTTGTGGATGATAAGAAGTTGAAAAACGGTGATGGACACCATATCTTTGCAAAGTTTTCTCCATTAGGTGATTGGCAAAATGAGTGCCCCTATCACTAATGAGAGCACGAGGACATCCGAACCTACAAAAGAGAGCTTGAACAAATTTGACTACGACCCGGGCATCATTTGTTGGTAATGCTTTTGCCTCGGCCCATTTGGAGACGTAGTCGACGGCTACAAGAATGTACTTATTACCATGGGAGCTCGGGAATGGGCCCATGAAATCAATGCCCCAAACATCGAACACCTCACAAACTTGAATGCTATGTTGAGGCATTTCGTCTCGTTTGGAGATGCTACCCGTTCTTTGGCAAGCATCACAAGCCTTGACCAATTTATATGAATCTTTAAAAATCGTTGGCCAATAAAATCCCGCATCTAATACTTTCCGGGCGGTGAGGTTAGGTCCGAAGTGGCCCCCGGTGGGTCCCTTATGACATTCGTTGAGAATGACATAAGCTTCCTCACCGTACACACATCGCCTATGAACAAAATCAGGCCCGACCCGGAATAAGTAGGGATTCTCCCAATAATAGTACTTAAGATCGGAGAAAAACTTCCCTTTTTGTTGATGAGTCATACCCTTTACAAGGATACCCACCGCCAAATAATTTGCCATGTCGGCGAACCACGGGTCATCAGACACTTGTAAAGCGTTGACTACTTCAAGGAATTCATCGGGAAATTTATCATTTATCCCATTTTCATCACATTCCTCCAAATATGGATTCTCGAGGCGGGATAAATGATCAGCTGCAAGGTTTTCCGCCCCTTTTTTATCCTTGATCTCAATGTCGAATTATTGCAAGAGGAGAATCCAACGTATGAGTCGAGGTTTGGCGTCTTGCTTAGCAAAGAGATGTTTCAATGCGGAATGATCGGTGTACACAATGGTTTTCGACAACACAAGGTAGGGTCGAAATTTGTCAAAAGCGAACACAACCGCGAGTAATTCTTTTTCGGTGGTGGTATAGTTCACTTGAGCACCATTAAGTGTTCGGCTAGCATAATAGATTGGTTGAAAGTGATTGTTCTTTCTTTGCCCCAACACCGCACCGAGTGCATAATCACTCGCATCGCACATCAACTCAAATGGTAATTCCCAATCGGGAGAAACCATGATCGGAGCCTCGGTAAGTTTTTCCTTTAACAAATCAAAGGATTCTACACATTCGTTTGAGAAAACGAATGGTATATCCTTCTCAAGTAAATGGGTCATGGGTCGGGTGATTTTTGAAAAATCTTTGATAAACCGACGATAAAAACCCGCATGACCAAGGAAACTCCTCACGACTTTCACATTCGAGGGCGGAGGTAGCTTAGATATGACATCTATTTTAGCTTTATCTACCTCAATTCCCTTCTCAGAAATTTTATGTCCTAACACGATGCCTTCTCGCACCATGAAGTGACATTTCTCCCAATTAAGCACTAAATTGGATTCCTCACACCTTCTCAAAATCCTCTCAAGATTTGCTAGACATGAAGTAAATGAGTTCCCGAAAACCGAGAAGTCATCCATGAATACTTCCATACAATCCTCTATCATGTCTTGGAAAATAGCCGTCATGCAACGTTGGAACGTGGCCGGAGCGTTGCATAGACCAAACGGCATTCTCCTATAAGCAAATGTACCAAAGGGGCACGTGAATGTGGTTTTTTCTTGATCAAGGGGGTCAATAGGAATCTGAAAATAGCCGGAAAAGCCATCGAGGAAACAATAGAAGTTGTTTCCCGCGAGTCGTTCCAACATTTGATCAATGAATGGTAAAGGAAAATGATCCTTTCGGGTGGCATCATTTAGCTTGCGGTAATCAATACACACTCGCCAACCCGTGACAGTTCGAGTAGAGATTAGTTCACCCTTCTCATTTTTGATAACTGTCATACCCCCTTTTTTCGGTACGACTTGTACCGGACTCACCCACGGGCTATCGGAGATAGGGTAGATGAGTCCCGCATCAAGAAGTTTAAGAACTTCTTTTTTAACCACATCTTTGACATTCGGGTTTAATCTTCTTTGCCTTTGCACACTTGGCTTGAAATTTTCCTCCATGAGGATTTTGTGTGCACAATAGGCGGGATTAATACCCGGAATGTCAGCCGTTTTCCAAGCAATGGCTTGTCTATGAGTTTTGAGAATTTTAATAAGATCGGCTTTTTCGGTGGAGGATAATTCGGATGAAATGATGACCGGAAGACTAGAATCACCTTCTAAAAAGGCATACTCTAAATGGTTTGGTAAAGTTTTAAGCTCTAGAGTAGGTGGCTCTTCTAAAGAAGTTTTAATTCGAAGGTTGTCTTTAGGGTCAATTTTCTCAAACACAACATCTCCTACCTCGGATTCCTCACCATCTACATGAAGCAAATCCTCGAACTCTTGGAGATCTCGGATTGTTTCATCGGAATCAATAGTGAAATCACCTTTTGTGGTGACATCATTACAATCGAGGTCGAGAAAGGAAGTAACCTCCTCATCGATACATGAATCGATAACATCAATGAAATAACAAGAATCATCGGATTTGGAGGTATGCTTCATGGCTTTCTCAATAGAGAAGGTGACCCTATCATCATCTATTCCTAGACTTAGTTGTTTCTTAGACACATGAAACATGGCGTCCGCCGTGTTCAAGAAAGGTCTACCTAGAATTAGCGGGACTTTGGGATCCACATCCATTTCTAGGACAACGAAGTCTACGGGGAATACGAATTTATCAACCCTAACAGGTACATTTTCTGCTATGCCAATGGGATATGTGTATGAAAGGTTTGCTAATCTCAAGATCATCCTAGTCGGCTTAAAATCGGTTAATCCTATTTTTGTAGCTATCGACAAGGGCATCAAACTAATACTAGCACCTAAATCTGCTAGACCATTACAAACCGGTAAATTATTAAAGAGACAAGGGATTATGAAACTCCCTGGGTCCTCTAGCTTTGGTGGCATCTTGGATTCTATGATCGCCGAGCATTCTTCACTCAACACAGCTGAAGATGCTTCCTCCATTTGCACTTTATTTGACACCAAATCCTTAATAAACTTTCCATAATTTGGCATACCTGCCAACATATCAACCAAAGGCACGTTAATGCGTACCTGTTTAATCATTTCAACAAACTTACCATATTTTTCTTTGAGCTTTTCCTTTCTCAACCGTTGTGGGAAAGGAACTTTAGGTAGGTAAGAATTTGTTGTTGCTTCCTTCTTTGATTCACTCTTCTTCGGTTCATCTTTTTCTATAATCTTCTCAACAAGCACTTCCTCTTCATTCAATGGTGTCCCTTTTCTACAAGTACCTGTTCACTAGAATTATTAGGAGAAATTTTAATCATTGGTGAACTTACCTCTTTACCACTTCGTGTGGTAATGGCTTTGACATCCCTTGAGTTGAATTCTCCCTTGGGATTCACTTGGGTGGAAGGGGGTAGATTGCCTTGAGGTCTTTCGGTTAAGGCTTGGGCAATTCTTCCAATATCTCTCTCTAAGTTTTGAATGGTGGCTTGTTGGTTTCTAATACATTGTTTCATCTCTTTCGAGTCTTGTTTGGTTTCTTCATTTGTTTTGGCTTGGCTAGCCATAAATTGACCAAACATGCTCTCGAGAGACATTTGCTCTTCGGGCTTTGAACTCGAACCGGGTGTGTTAGAATTATTTCGGGGAGGGTAATTGGATTGGTTATTGTTGTTTTGAGGGAAACCGGGTGGATGTGATGGTCTAGGGGGGTAGTTATTGTTATTGTTGTTGTAACCCCTATTGTTGTTGTATCCTTGGTTTCCTCGTTGATAGTTTTGCCCGTAAGCTTGGTTTAAATAATTAACCTCCTCCTCGGTCATCATCGGTTGGTGTTGTTGACATTCCTTTGCAAGGTGGGGTCCACCGCATTTATCACAACCAACCTGTATCGCATGTAAAGAAGATGTTATTTTATCTAATTTACGTTCTAACATTAACTGGTTATTCTTTATGGCGTCGACTTCATCATTTTGTCTATCGTCAACCGCATTGACCGAACCCGTTTGCTTTCCGGCTCTTCTATCGGTGGCCCATTCCGCATTGTGCATGGCCATATCCTCCAAAAGTTGGTATCCTTCCGTAGGGGTTTTATACATGAATATTCCACCACTCGATGAATCAAGGGTGGATCGAGCATTGTTAGACAAACCCCTATAGAAGAGATGGATGATATCGCTCTTCTCAAACCCATGATTTGGGCATCTCCTCAACATTCCTTTGAAACGTTCCCATGCTTCCGTTAATGTTTCCCCAGCTTCCTGTTGAAAAGCCATAATATCAGTTTTTAATTTATCCGCTTTCGCGGGTGGAAAATAACGGTGTATAAATCGACTTCGGAGTTCTTCCCAAGTCGAAATGGAGTTTGGCTCAAGGGATTTAACCCAAATTTTAGCCTCTCCAATTAGACTAAAAGGGAAGAGTCGAAGTCGTATCGCATCTTGCGAAACGTTAGGAATCCTAAACAATTGGCATATGTCATTAAAGCATTCAATATGGTGATTTGGGTCATTTGTGAGTCTACCATCATAACCCAAATCACGAACCATACTGAGGAATTGACTTTTTATTTCGAAATTTATGCCATTTATTTCCGGAAGTCTAATTGCCGGAATGGCATCAACCGGGGCATTTGGCCTCGTTTGCCACATCGGACGTTCCGGTGGTGGGTCTCGATCACCCATTTGATTATCAAGAATCGGCTCTTGATTAACTATTGGTTCTAAATTAACAGGAGTTTGCTCCTGATTTTCAGAACTTTGGACTTGAACTTCAAAAAGCGGATTCTGATTTTCAAGACTCGGTTCCCCAATATTTTGAGCTTTCTTTATGGTTGCGTGGTATCTTGCTTCTAATTGAATCCTCTGTCTCCTTCGAAAAAGTTTCTCTGGATCAGAGGACGGTGAGGGTTGATCAGCTTTAGACTTCTTGCCTCTAAGAGTATTCTTATTGCTCATGCACCTGCACAACTCAAAGCAAAGAGTTAACACGCAACTGATAGACAAAATAAAGGAAAACAAAAATTACAAATTAAATAACTTATTTAAGAATAAATTCCTAAATAAGGATCAATTAACTAATTAACTTTCAAAAAACTAAAAACATAAAACCGCTCCCCGGCAGCGGCGCCAAAAACTTGATGTGTTGGATCTAGTTATAAAATTATGTCTCCTAAATACCACTAATCCAGATTACCACATTCATAGGCAAGTATACCTAATCGTGGGTAATATAGGCTAGGTAAGTATTTCGGGTTATCGAATCCACAGGGAACAGTTTATGTAATCCAAGTAAAGAAAGTTAAAGAATTAATCAAGAAAAGATTTTTGTTCATGTTTTGACTTATCTGAAATGTAATTAATATTTGAAATGACAAGAAATGCAAATTTGAACGATTGAAATGAGATTTAAAGGATATTCACTATGTATGGATTCATCTAGTTCTAAGTATGGTTATTGAGCACCGGCTAGTTTAATGTTCTAGAAGTCACGGTATTAGATTTCTCTCAATCCCATTTAATAAACTAATTACAACTAATAGGAATTTCTTCTCTCAAAAGCTATAACTAATCACACTTCTATTTGTTGAAATTACCGTCTTGAATTAACTAAGACCTCTAACCTAGAATTTTCATTACGAGGGTTGAACTTCTTGTTTAATCTAACTTATTGGAATCTTGTCTCTAATCCCTATTTCTAGTGAATTACCAACTAGGTCATAATGAAAAGTTGGGGAAGTAATCAATTGAACCAAATGTTGTCAATATCTAGTTTAATCAATTACCAATGATAAAGAAACGAAAACTCATAAATTAAACCAAGAAGAGTAATTAAACTTCAACAATTGTTTTGAACACAAACAAACCCTAAAATTAAACCATACTTAACCCTAGAATCATCCAAACATAGTGAATATAAAGATTACTAGCACATAGACATGCTAGAAATCAACAAACAAGAAATTAAGAGTAGAATTACAACCATAGACTTAATCCAAAAGGTTTGAGAATCAATGATTGCTATAAACTTGACTAATCCCTTGATAAACTGCTTCCAAAATCGTCCTTAACTGCCCAAAAACACACTTCATGAAAAAGATGCCTGAGATTTCCCTTTGATCTAGTATAAAACACGATCAGAGGCGCATAGTTCACGGCGCGAACTATAGTTCGCGTCGTGAACTTCCTGTTTTGATGACATAACGATCGGTAACTCTCGATAATGAACGCGAAGATCATACAGGGACTTTGGTAACTGATCGTGAATAGTTCACGATCAGTTCACGATCGTGAACTATTTTTGCCTTATAATTTTGTATTTTTCTTCATCTTTTGGCCCGTTTTTGGCACCTCTTTCGATATATCACCTGAAATGTAACATAAACACATAATTGAGTAATATCACATGTATTTGCTTCTAAAACGTACTCAAAATTGACGATATTGACGGGTTTGAACGTGTCTAAAAACGTCAATATCAAGAATTATACAACTTTATCATTCACATCAAATAATTTATAGATTCAATGGTAAATTGAGTTATATGTAAGTTCTTGAGTTCCAGAAATTTCTAACTGTACATCAATTAAAAAAAAAACAAATTTACAACTAAATATAAAAGTCGAATGGACTGAATCGTTATAGCAGATTTATGCTAAATACATCACAAAAATTGGTGCTTATTGCTACTAATGCTTCTCATTTGACCATTTTGAATTTTGCTATCGAATCCATGATATGGGACTTTGATCATAGACTTTAGACTTGGGCGTTGACCAAAGTCTTCTTAGAAAGCTTCAAAATCAAGACCAAAACTGAATTTAACATCACAATTGTTTTGATGAGGGAGAGTGTACATTGAAGCAGCGTCCACCATTGAGATCTTTGAAAGCAAAACCTTGACAAATTCCATTTTTATAAAAACATATTTCACTTCCTGCATAACAAAATTAATATGTTAATGTGAATCTAGCTATAACAAGATTAAACTGTCAAGGACAATAAACAAATTCCACATTCAAAATATTTGATAAAATTTAAATAACAAACAAATTTATATAACTAATCTGGAACAACTTTAAGAGGGTCTTCTTTTGCATATGAAGCATATGCATATCTTTGCCCCTTGTACAAAACCATGTGGTTGTTTTGGTGAATGCTCATTCCCATTAGGCAAATTAATATAAACCCAATTTGATGGACTAAAGTACCAGAAAGAGATGCATTTCTCAAATCACTGAAAAAAACATGTCATGAAATTATGCTAAAAATCTCAAGTTATGAAAGATAGCAATGAACAAGATATTACCTAAAATCCTTCTATTTCACATGTCTATCATTTTATACTCATAAAATAGTTATCATAATTTGTTGTTTTTTTTAATCTCATAATTTGTTTCGACGCCCGGTATCACATAACTAGTTTCAAAGCCCGCCCGATTGGGCGGGCATGCTTCGAGATTTAGAATGCATAACAATGAGAATAACATAGGAAGTCATATAGTTAATTATTAGTGAGATGATGAATAAACATTTTGTATACATGAATAATCCATTAAAATAATTTAAAGACGAAATAAAACTTCTTTGCATACGACGTTTGTTGTTAAGTTGGTCTAGTTGCCATCAAGGTCGTAACAAATAACCTTCAAACCCTTCTTGTTCTTAACTCTTGAGACAACGACATATAATTGGCCATGTGAAAATATCGGTTCTTGGAGACACAAACCAACTTGGGACAATGTTTGCCCTTGGCTTTTAGTCATTGCAAAGCATACTTGAACGGGAAATTATCTTTGGTTCAATTTGAAGGGCATCTTGCTGTTTGAAGGACTAATAACTATGCGCGGGATAACGCAAATTGTACCACTTTGCCACCACAAACTGTACATGTGCGCCTATCTTTAACTTCAACTCATGATATGGGACACATGACAATTGTAACGACCCAAAATTTGTAAATAAATAAAATATGTAAAAATATGATAATTATGGATAAATGATTTAAAGAACGTAGGAATTGGTTTCGTGTCATTTGGACATCGTATGAGAAAGTTATGGACGAAACCGGGTTGAAACCTACACCGAAAAGTGCAGCCCTGCTGCAAAGGCAGGCTCGCGGCGCGAGCCTGGCGCGAGCGAAACGCGAGGTTGAGCAGAGGGACCAGAGCTGAAACGCGAGCATCTCGCGTCGACTTCGCGTCGACTTCGCGGCGCGAGCCAAGCCCGAAGTCTGGTAAAAGCGGCGACTAAGGGGCAGATCCGCGTCACTTCGCGACGCGAGCTCGGCGCGAGCTCTTCCGACCAGTGCATTAAATTGGGATTTTTAGCCATAAATGCATTTCCAAAACCCTAGTTCCTTCCATTGGCGATTTTCGAGTGTAAGGGCTGATTTGGGTCGATTTCTCCATCAAAGCTTGATAGATTTCACTCCTAATTGAAGATTAAAGGTATATCTTCAATCCTTTGTAGTTCTAGCTTTAGATCTATGGATTTAGAAGCTTGGGGTTGAAACCCTAGATCTTGGGGTATGAATTATGGTGATATAAATGGTGTATACACTTAATAGATGGTATATTAACAAAGGAAACAAGTGTATGATTATGATTTGTAAGAATCTTAAGGGTTGGTTAAACCTAGGGTTTGGTAAATCACCATATTTGGGGGAAATGGATTGATGGGTGTTATCTAGAGGTAGATGAACACATTATTAGTAGATTGTGATGTTGAATATTGTATGATCTTTGTATTAGGCTTTTGGTGAAGTCTTGGAAAGTTGATTGGATTGAGAAGCAAGAGATTGGGTGTCAAGAACACGGTTGGAGCATTTATTGCTAAGGTGAGTACGTGTGGAATTTACTGAGTACATAGCCCTATTAAATATTTTCATTACTTGTGTTATGGTCTATTTGCTTAATTGTGTAGACTGGTAGTTGATAGTTAGTTATACCGAAGATAGTATTGAACTAACTTGTTGATGATGAAAGTGATAGCCGAGAGCTAGATTTGCATAACCATAGGGTTATGATGAGATTGAGATGATGTGATGATACGGGCTACTCCCGATCATGAGGTGTGGATTGAGGGGCAGTTGGGCGTATTCCCATCGACTCTTCCACGTTAGTCATGAGATGACACGGGCTACTCCCGGTTATGAGGTTGGAGTGAGGGGCAGTTGGGTGAATCCCCATCGACTCTTCCACGTTAGTTATGCGATGTCACGGGCTACTCCCGGTCATGAGGTGTGGTGTGAGGGGCAGTTGGGCGTATTCCCATCGACTCAACCACGATAGTAGTCTTACTCATTGGACGTATTCCGGTGGGTAAGGCAGGTATCGGAAGCGTGGGCGATCCTATTGCCGATACCTTGTTTCTAGCTAGTTCGGGGACGACCCGATAGTTAGACGTGATTGCTAGGTAAGCAAGGTTGTTAGGGTCACACTAAGGTGACTAGACTGGATAGTTGGATATATATATGTATATTGATTGGTTATATGAAACGTGACATTTCATTTTATTATCGGGTCTAAACCCATGTAGCTCACGAGACGTTTTTGTCTCACGTACTCCTTGTTTTGTTTTGCTATGTACTCAGGTTCGGGATCGAAGGCTTAGGTACGCATGGATAGAGATGCGGGACCTAGAATAGAAGAGCACTAGATTGGATTTAGTCTTAGCTTGGTTATGATCTATTTTGTAACACCTACTTTTATACTCTGATTTCATACCAAGGTTTTTGTAAATCCAAATTTGGGGATGTTCTTCTATTTATAAAATGTTTTATTTTGGCCAATATTTGGTGTTAAAAATTGAGGTGTTACAACTTGGTATCAGAGCTATAGTTTAAGTGAATTAGGTTGGATGACCATCCTAGTCTTAGACTGTAGCATTAGGAATATAAGATTCCTTGAGATCATAGGTTGACCTTGAGACTTTATATTAAGTTTAGGGTTGAACCTAGGGGACCGATGAAATTTGATATGATTTTGGATATTGAGTCTTATGAGACTAATGGGTTGTACACAAGGTACTAAATGTTTAATGTCTTTCGTATAGTCTTGATCGAAAGAAATGGTGAACACTCGTAGAAGTGGTAAAGCCCCGGAAAACCGGGAGGAAGAAATACCTAATGTCGAGAGAGTGGTTGAACAAGAAAGTCAATCGTCGATGCATCGTGTTGATGAATCGGAGGTCGGAGCTAATAGAACTCCGGTAACCATGGCGGATCTCCAAACTATTATCGATCAAATCAAGGGAACGGTGGCCGAAGAAGTGCACCGTATTATTGGAGACCGCGAGAGGTCGGGGGGAGACCGCGAATCCGAGGCTAAGTCGGATGAGAAAACGGGAGGTAGTGGCACCGGGGAAGGGAAATCCTCCACGGGTGGCCAAAGTGATGCTAGGGCTAGGCCCGTTGTGAAAGAAGGTTGCTCGTTTAAATCCTTCATGGCTTGTAAGCCAAATGTGTACACGGGTAGTTCGGACCCGAAAGTAACGATGAGGTGGATCCGAGAAACCGAGAGGGTTATCGGTAGTAGCAAGTGTAAGGATACCGATATGGTGACGTATGCGTCACAACTTCTAAAAGAAGATGCCATGGTGTGGTGGGATATTGTGTATGAGACCCTCGGGAAGGAGGTGGTAGAAAAGATGTCGTGGGATGAGTTCACCACAAGGTTGAAAAAGAAGTTTTGTCCCGAGAGGGATTTGGAAAAGATGCACGAAAAGTTTGTGACCCTTAAGAAGGGTGATATGTCAATTTAAGAGTATTCGAGAGAGTTCACGGGACTGCTCCCGTTTGTTGCTAAAACCTACTCGGATGAGAGGTTGAGGGTGGTTCGGTACGCTAGTGGGTTACCGTGGGACTACATGTTGGAAGTGAAGAGGGCGGTTTCACTAGATGAGGCCATTAGTGCCGCCCGGGGTGTAGAAGAGGTGAATGTGGCACGGGTTGCCGAGAGGGCCCATGTAGGCGAGAAGAGAAAAGCCGAGAGTGGCTCGGGTACTTATAAGAAGGGGAAGTTCACATCGAGCTTCTCTAAACAAGGGAGTGTAGGCTCTTGCAAGAAATGCGGGAGAAATCATACCGGCGCGTGCCGAGGAGAGTCGAAATCTTGTTTTAATTGTGGAAGGGCGGGGCACATAGCCCGGGATTGTAGGGCCAAGTCGTTGGCCGATGTTGAGTGTTTCTCGTGTCACGAGAAGGGGCACTATAGCAATGTGTGCCCAAAGAAGGGAATCGAGTCGATGGTGTCCACGGCTCAAAAGAAAGTGGAACCGGCGAAGGTGAAGGGGCGATCCTTCCAACTCACTCGGGAGGAGGCGAAGGAGGCACACGATGTGGTGTCAGGTATTTTATTCATTAACTCCTTGCCAACTCATATTTTGTTTGATTCGGGTTCCAATTATTCGTTTGTGTCTTATGAGTTCGGTTGTAAATTGAATGTACCGTCCGAGATGTTAAATGAGGTTTATGAGATAGAAGTAACCGACGGGAAAACGTCTATTGTTGAATGTGTTTGTAGAAATTGTGAAATAGAAATAGACGGTAGAAAGTTTAAGGTGGATTTGTTGCCCATGGGAATTAAGGCGTTCGATGTGGTTATCGGTATGGATTGGTTGGGTATGCACCAAGCCAAGATTTTGTGTGGGAAGAAAATAGTGTCGATTAGGACACCCGAGAATGAGAAAGTATATGTGTATGGGGAGAAACGACATCACATGCCTAATGTGATTACCGCTATTAAGGCGAGGAAAAGTATATCGAAAGGTTGTGCATCGTTTATTGCATATGTATTAGATGGCCGAAAGGAAAAGAAGTCAATGGATGATGTCAAGATCATTCGGGATTTCCCCGAGGTATTTCCCGATGACTTGCCCGGTTTGCCACCGGAGAGACAAGTCAAATTTAAAATTGATTTAGTGCCGGGGGCGACGCCGATTGCTCGTGCTCCCTATCGTTTAGCTCCCACCGAGATGCGGGAATTGATGACCCAATTGCAAGATTTGTTAGATAAAGGTTTTATTCGTCCGAGTTCGTCACCGTGGGGTGCACCGGTGTTATTTGTTAAAAAGAAAGACGGTTCGATGAGAATGTGTATCGACTACCGAGAGTTGAATAAGGTAACTATTAAGAACCGTTACCCATTGCCGAGAATTGATGACTTATTCGACCAACTGCAAGGTGCTAGTTATTTCTCGAAGATTGATTTGAGGTCGGGTTATCACCAAGTTCGGGTGAAAGAAGGCGACACCGAGAAGACGGCTTTTCGTACACGTTATGGTCATTATGAATTCCTAGTGATGTCGTTTGGTCTTACAAACGCACCGGCTATTTTTATGGATTTGATGAATCGGGTTTGTAAACCGTTCCTTGATAAGTTTTTGATCGTGTTCATTGACGACATTTTGATTTATTCGAAAACCGAAAAAGAACACGAAGGTCATTTGAGGCTTGTTCTAGACGTGTTGAAACGGGAGAAGTTGTATGCTAAATTTTCAAAGTGTGAGTTTTGGTTGCGGGAAGTGCAATTCTTAGGTCACGTGGTGACATGTGATGGTATTAAGGTTGATCCGTCCAAGATTGAAGCGGTGTCAAATTGGGAGCCTCCGAGGACTCCTACCGAGGTTAGAAGTTTTCTTGGATTAGCCGGTTATTACCGAAGGTTTATACAAGACTTATCGAGAATCGCGATTCCACTCACGAAGTTAACGAGAAAAAGTGAGAAGTTTGTGTGGGAGAAGAAGCAAGAAGAGGCGTTTAAGTTGTTAAAAGAAAAGTTATGTAACGCGCCGATCCTTACGTTACCGGATGGTATGGAGGATTTTGTGGTTTATAGTGATGCTTCGAATCAAGGGCTCGGTTGTGTGTTGATGCAAAGAGGAAAGGTAATCGCGTATGCCTCGCGACAATTGAAGAATGCGGAATTAAGGTACACGACACACGACTTGGAATTGGCGGCGATTATATTTGCCTTGAAATTGTGGAGGCATTATTTGTATGGTACTCGGTGTACGTTGTACACGGATCATAAAAGTCTACAATACATGTTTACTCAAAAAGATCTTAATATGCGACAAAGAAGGTGGATCGAGTTGATTGCCGATTATGATTGTGAGATTGTTTATCACGCGGGAAAGGCTAATGTAGTGGCCGACGCCTTGAGCCGAAAAGTGTATGAAAATCCGAACCGGGGAATATTAACACGTATAGAAGTCGTCTCGAGCATCATTGAAAGAATCAATAATGCCCAACGAGAGGTTATGGAAAAAGACGAGTTAAGACAAGAACGGTTAGGTAAGAACCAACATTTCCTCGAAAATGTACAAGGGTTGAAGACCGTAGGCGGTCGTATTTGGGTTCCTAAGTTCGGTGGTATCCGAAAAGAGTTGTTGTATGATGTGCACAAGTCGAAATATTCGATTCACCCGGGAAGTACAAAGACGTACCAAGATATGAAACGGGTTTATTGGTGGCCCGGAATGAAGGCGAGAGTGGCCAAATATATCTCTAAGTGTGCCATGTGTGCACAAGTAAAAGCCGAGCATCAAGTACCGTATGGGGTAGCTCAATCATTGGTTGTACCAGCCGGGAAGTGGGAAGACATAACTATGGATTTCATAGTAGGATTACCGAAGACGAGTAGAGGTCACGATGCCATTTGGGTCATAGTTGACCGGTTGACCAAGAGTGCGTTATTTTTAGCAATTCGGGAAACGTTGCCACTCGAAAAATTGGCTAAGTTGTATGTAGATGAGGTAGTTCGACTCCACGGGGTTCCGTTATCGATTGTGTCCGATAGAGACGCGAGGTTTACCTCGAGATTTTGGCGATCTTTACAAGAAGAGTTGGGTACAAAGTTGCGGTTGAGCACGGCTTATCACCCGCAAACCGACGGTCAAAGTGAAAGAACAATTCAAACGGTTGAAGATATGTTGAGATCGTGTGTGTTAGACTTCGGTGGTAAATGGGATGAACATTTACCGTTAGTCGAGTTCTCGTATAATAATAGCTATCACTCGACTATCAAGATGCCGCCTTATGAGGCTTGGTATGGAAGAAAATGTAGAACTCCATCTTATTGGTTGGAAGCGGGAGAGACGAAACTCACGGGTCCCGAGATCGTGAGAGTGACAAATGAAAAGATCGGTATTATTCAAACCAACATGAAAGTTGCCCAAGATAGACAACGAAGTTATTCGGGTTTGAAGAAAAGGCCATACGACTTGGATGTCGGTGATATGGTCATGTTGAAAGTGTCACCTTGGAAAGGTGTAATGCGGTTTGGTAAGAAAGAGAAGTTAAGTCCAAGGTATGTTGGACCGTTTAAAATATTGAAACGGGTCGGGCTCCAAGCTTTTAAGTTGGAACTTCCACCCGAGCTTCAAGGTGTGCATGCCACCTTTCACGTGAGTTATTTGAAAAAGTTTATCGGGGAAGTTGAGAATATTCCATTACAAGAATTGCGGGTTGACGGCCCGAACCGGTTAATCGAGGAGCCCGAGGCTATATTAGAAACAAAGACAAAGAAGCTTCGGAATAAGGAGATTGATTTGGTGTTGGTCAAGTGGAAGCATTCACTTGGGCCAAATTTGACGTGGGAGGTAAAAGACGAGATTCGGAAGAGGTACCCGGATTTCGTGAACTATGATGAGATTCCGAGGACGGAATCTTCTTAAGGGGTGGATAGTTGTAACGACCCAAAATTTGTAAATAAATAAAATATGTAAAAATATGATAATTATGGATAAATCATTTAAAGAACGTAGGAATTGGTTTCGTGTCATTTGGACATCGTATGAGAAAGTTATGGACGAAACCGGGTTGAAACCTAGACCGAAAAGTGCAGCCCTGCTGCAAAGGCAGGCTCGCGGCGCGAGCCTGGCGCGAGCGAAACGCGAGGTTGAGCAGAGGGACCAGAGCTGAAACGCGAGCATCTAGCGTCGACTTCGCGTCGACTTCGCGGCGCGAGCCAAGCGCGAGCCTGGCGCGAAGTCTGGTAAAAGCGGCGACTAAGGGGCAGATCCGCGTCACTTCGCGACGCGAGCTCGGCGCGAGCTCTTCCGACCAGTGCATTAAATTGGGATTTTTAGCCATAAATGCATTTCCAAAACCCTAGTTCCTTCCATTGGCGATTTTCGAGTGTAAGGGCTGATTTGGGTCGATTTCTCCATCAAAGCTTGATAGATTTCACTCCTAATTGAAGATTAAAGGTATATCTTCAATCCTTTGTAGTTCTAGCTTTAGATCTATGGATTTAGAAGCTTGGGGTTGAAACCCTAGATCTTGGGGTATGAGTTATGGTGATATAAATGGTGTATACACTTAATAGATGGTATATTAACAAAGGAAACAAGTGTATGATTATGATTTGTAAGAATCTTAAGGGTTGGTTAAACCTAGGGTTTGGTAAATCACCATATTTGGGGGAAATGGATTGATGGGTGTTATCTAGAGGTAGATGAACACATTATTAGTAGATTGTGATGTTGAATATTGTATGATCTTTGTATTAGGCTTTTGGTGAAGTCTTGGAAAGTTGATTGGATTGAGAAGCAAGAGATTGGGTGTCAAGAACACGGTTGGAGCATTTATTGCTAAGGTGAGTACGTGTGGAATTTACTGAGTACATAGCCCTATTAAATATTTTCATTACTTGTGTTATGGTCTATTTGCTTAATTGTGTAGACTGGTAGTTGATAGTTAGTTATACCGAAGATAGTATTGAACTAACTTGTTGATGATGAAAGTGATAGCCGAGAGCTAGATTTGCATAACCATAGGGTTATGATGAGATTGAGATGATGTGATGATACGGGCTACTCCCGATCATGAGGTGTGGATTGAGGGGCAGTTGGGCGTATTCCCATCGACTCTTCCACGTTAGTCATGAGATGACACGGGCTACTCCCGGTTATGAGGTGTGGAGTGAGGGGCAGTTGGGTGAATCCCCATCGACTCTTCCACGTTAGTTATGCGATGTCACGGGCTACTCCCGGTCATGAGGTGTGGTGTGAGGGGCAGTTGGGCGTATTCCCATCGACTCAACCACGATAGTAGTCTTACTCATTGGACGTATTCCGGTGGGTAAGGCAGGTATCGGAAGCGTGGGCGATCCTATTGCCGATACCTTGTTTCTAGCTAGTTCGGGGACGACCCGATAGTTAGACGTGATTGCTAGGTAAGCAAGGTTGTTAGGGTCACACTAAGGCGACTAGACTGGATAGTTGGATATATATATGTATATTGATTGGTTATATGAAACGTGACATTTCATTTTATTATCGGGTCTAAACC
This sequence comes from Calendula officinalis, assembly GCA_963853835.1. NCBI lineage: Eukaryota > Viridiplantae > Streptophyta > Magnoliopsida > Asterales > Asteraceae > Calendula > Calendula officinalis. The sequence continues at coordinate 11,323,147 of OY970822.1, read as the reverse complement.
CATGTAGCTCACGAGACGTTTTTGTCTCACGTACTCCTTGTTTTGTTTTGCTATGTACTCAGGTTCGGGATCGAAGGCTTAGGTACGCATGGATAGAGATGCGGGACCTAGAATAGAAGAGCACTAGATTGGATTTAGTCTTAGCTTGGTTATGATCTATTTTGTAACACCTACTTTTATACTCTGATTTCATACCAAGGTTTTTGTAAATCCAAATTTGGGGATGTTCTTCTATTTATAAAATGTTTTATTTTGGCCAATATTTGGTGTTAAAAATTGAGGTGTTACAACAATATTGTTAATAAAAGTCAAATTGCATTGTGAAATTTCTCCATCTTTTGATGATTTAAATTCTCTTAACAAATCTCCAATGTATTTGTTGTCATTTTATCCAATATATGCTGCTGGTGACATTCACAATAAAATAATTATCATCTCCAGGCAAATATAATAAATAAATAAATAAATAAATCTAATAAACGAATACCGTTACCAGGTTCAGGTGATTTAGAAGCAGTAACAACTTTACCATACTCGAATAAAATTAAACTTGAATATGCTGTCAATTTGATTATTCAAGCGAGCTCCTGAATTATGAAAAATTATGCATGATCACAATGAAATAAATCAATAATAATAATGAATAAAATTACCTCAACAGCATTAGCAACAAATGTTGCCATATCATATGCAATTTTCTTCAAAAGGGTAAACATTATGTTACCTATTCAAGGGCTAGAGGCAGAGCGCTTAATATACCAATCAAAATTTTTCATGTAGAACAAAAATCAACCAACTGAACCAATGGTCTAATAAACCATTAATACCTTGAAGCATCAAAAAATAAAAATTAACGAAAATTCATCAGAAATCAATGAAAATACAAAAAAAAAAAGTATGGCCAACTTATACAAATTTACTAACCACAATCTTATGTCCCATACCAGGTCCTGGTTCTGTGTGAAATTTAAAAAAAAAATCAAATCACATAATCTGATAATCACTATTGCCACATCTAAATTATATTATGAGGAATGTAGGATGCCTGAAACAGTTGTACTGAGTCATCTGATTCAAGATATAGAAGAAGCTGCAATAATGAACACCAAATATGAGCAATAAATTACATAAAAACTTAAAAAATAAATAATTAACATACAAAAAACAAATGAATTAAAAGGAACCGTGATGAAACGTGGTTACTACTAAGTGACATTTGATCCATATGGACCAGTTTCCTTTTAATCATATAGTCAATTAGTGATAAAACTTAACTCGGATGGACCCATTTAAAGTAACCGAGTCAAATATGTCACTTCAAATTATAGACAAACAAATATACATACCGTGAGAGGTGCACCATTTATTGCATCTTCAAGCACACTTATTGGACTTTCCGGCAATGTATTACTCCAAAAGCTCATACATTTAAGAATCATCTCCTGCAAAAATCCACATCAAAATTAGTTCACTCTTTTGCAAAATGCACAACTACATAAGCACACTAAATTCATTTAATCATACATTCATACCCAACATCAAATTCTGGGCTCACTAAACTCATGAAAAGGCTCTGGTTTGTTAATTTTTGGTATCCTGATTCATAATGCTCGGGTGAACAGTTGGCAAATCAATTTTTTAGTATTTGATTTACCTGAAAACTGAACGAAGATCAGAAAAGGAGTTTAGAAGTTGATTGATTGACGTTCTTATGAATGAAGCAGATAATTAAAGAATGTCATATGGAAGTAGATTCCGGAACAAATACTAAAACGTAGGAATTGCTACATATTAAATTATAATTCGAGAAATTGTCACTACAAATCACTGTAAACTGAAACCTAATTGACCCATGGACGATTATATATACAAAAAACATAAGAATTGCTATAATTAAATTATTATTCAAGAAGTCGTCATGTTAACTCACCATAAAATTGAAAGTGAGACCCATGGACAATGGCAGGGGTCAATTTGCATGTTGATCAGACGATTTCTCGTGCATCAGAATTAGGGATGGCGGAAAGATACGTGAAACTCTTTGAAAACTCAGGCGGACATGGTTTGGCAAGTTCGATAATAGGCGCTTCAACCTGATTTTTTAAAACCGGTCAACCGATTTCCATTTCAATGAGTTCAACTGACCGGTCCGGTCAGTTTTCAAAGTAATAGTTTATTTGAATTATCAACACATTAAAATTATTTTAAAGAATTTTCTGAAAATTAGCACCAATTCTTAACATTTATATATTATGATTAAACTGTAGAATAATTAAAATTTAGCTTCACCTGATGCTTGGTGAGACGCCTGCGAATGGCTCTGGTTTTATTGGGACGCAAGTCAAGAGGAAGTTACTTCTTGTTCTTGTAAGCTTCCCTAAAGCAAACTTCTGAGTCTGTGAAATCACAGTCAAAACCAGGGCAATTGATGCCCTCAGAACTTTGCTGCAACAAAATATTATAATTTGGATCTATATCAATATTTTATAAGCATAAATGTAATACTAAAGTGGACCAAATTTAATATTTTAATTTGAGGGAAGCAAAATGTAAATCAAAATTACTAAAATTCAGATTAAGGGACCAGAATTCTAATTAACTGTTAAATACAAATGCAATTAAAACCACTAAACGTTTAGGGTATTTTAATAGATTTTTTCTGTGACATTTTCTGCAACTATGTATATAAAATGTCTGAACCAAATACTTACAAGGGGAACATGAGAGCCAATTTTTCTACAAGCTAGTAAAATATAAAACTTATAAATTTATAACTATATAATAAAATTAGTGAAGTGTGTAGATGATAACTTAAATTTTACTAACATCATCCTACAAAACTAATGAAGAACACACAATAGAGAAAGAAAAATCTGCTACATCTTTAAAAATAAAAGTTGAATCTTTATCTTGGATTAATCTAAACCTTAACATAACATGAGAGTGAGAGAAAAAACACATACCAAATGAAGTTAAACGGATAACAAACAACCACAATTTGAATCTTTAAACAAACTCTCATTTCTGAAACAATATTTAATTGATTTATTGATTAAATACATAATTATATCAACCAAACCCCATGAAAAAGATGGCTTTGCTGATGTAAGTTATTTTTAAGATTTCAATCTTAATATGAAGAACTGATAAATCAGATCAGAATATAAAAAATTTTGTAATTGATTAAAGATTTAGGAAATGTCATCAAGGGTTGAAGGGGGTTTTATTTTTATCAGGCGTTAATTTACCTCTGTTCGTCCAATCATCCGTGTTTATCCCAATTATTGTTGGTCTTCGCTTTGGGGAAGCAATTGGCTAGGTCGTCAAGTAGCAGAGACCATGAAGGATCTGGTTTTATGGAGAGAGAAAAAAGTGGCGTTCGATTATCGGAAAGGACTATCCTCAGTGGGATAGAAGGATTTGAGCGTGTCTCCACAAAAATCGCCATTGACGGGGATAGATTTTGTAACACCCTGAAACCCGGCCTATTGTTTTATCACTTTTGATAAGTGACAAATATTATTTATATAATTTATTTGAATTAATTGGTATTTTAATAAGGGGTTAAAATTAGTTGAAATTAAAATAAGTAGGTATTTTAGTAATTTTTATGTCATTAAATTCACTTTTGAACCAAACTTCTAAATATATCCTCGTTATCGAAAATAGAGTTAGATAGGTATTTTAAATTAATTAATTACGAACCTGATATATAAATATTATACTGTATTAAGTGAATTTTTGGTCCATTTGGTGTTGGGCACGTGTTATGTACGTGTAGGGCTAAGAATAAATGGATAAAACAATTAAACTGAAATCTCTTTTTCTCTCTGGTTCGTACCACTCAACACATACACAAACAATTATCACTTTCTTTCACAAATCAAAATTCAAGTTTAAAGTTTTAAGATCTCAAGCCATAATCTCGTTTTTGGTAAAGAAAGCAAGTAAGTATTTCTTTTTTGTCAATTTCATTTAAAGTTCATGTATATTACTTAATTAGGGTTCTTGAGTTTTGAGAATTTCTTATAAACTGATTGAGTAATCATATTTCTATAGATTATAAGAATAGATAACTTATAGTAGTATAATCTATAATCTTTAGTTATATGGAATTGAAAAGGAGAGATTTGATTTTGGCTTATGGTTGTAGACGTTGTATAGACAGAAAGAAAAAGACATTTTGGTTTGGGTTTTGGGCTGTGTGCGTGAACTGCTTCTTATAATAAATAAACAAAGTTCTTTTGTGGATTGCTACTACGAATGACAAACATTCAAAAGAAATGAAAGGGAATTATAGTTTTTAGTTTTGTTGTGGTTAGTGCTGCACATGGAACAAAAAGTAAATAAAGTAAAAAAGAGAAGAAAAAGTAAAATAGTGAATTATGGTTTTTGTTTAATTGTGTCATAACTGATGAGTTGGTCATGAACTGATTTGATGAGTTGGTCATGAACTGATTAACCTTTGGATCAAGAAGTTGAAATGGTAATTAAATTATATGATAGGTATTAAAACAAAATGGTAAGTTTTGACCCGTTTGATCATATTACTTTAAGGAATTGGAATATATACATTTTCGGGTTCAACTTTGACTTTGATTGTGACAATATAGTCAAATAAGCTAAAGTGGTAAATTGTTCATTATATGAAAAACATTGTGCATAAGTTGGTTTTTATAGTTAGTTAACAAGTATGTGGTGTTTGGTTAAAATGAGGATAATTGTTAAAAGTCATTTTTACTAGTTAACTTTGATGAATTCAAAATGGTGATTGTATATTACTAGATGCAAGTATTTTCTGGTTTAGTTAATTGAAATGTTTGATAAAACATGATTACTAATTCGGGTATTGTTTTGATTATCAGGAAAAGGAAAATAGGTTCAGTGATACTCCCTCCGTCCCACAAAAAAGTTCTCATTTCTCCTAAAGCTTTTGTCCCACAAAAAAGTTCTCATTTCTCACATGTGGTGGGCTCCACACAATAAAATACTATTATTATTAAGAACCCCATCAATAATATCCACTAATTATCTTTCTCTCTCCAAACCAACCTTATATTTTAATTAAAATAATACCAATGACCCCACCACTAACTATCACCTAAAATCTTGTGCCAAAGGGAAATGGGAACTTTTTTGTGGGACGGAGGGAGTATTAGACAACTGAGTGGAAAGAGACTTGACAAAGGTGAGTGGATTTATAATCTTTGTATTGTTTAAATTGCTATGGTTTTGGTTGCAATTGGAAGTGTTTAGTGCTGATCCCGTTAATGCTGATCAGTTAGTGCTGACTCATTAGTACTACTTCGTTATTTCAGGACCGGTATTAATGGTATATGATAATTAACTGGTTATGTGTTAATTAATTGAATGATATGTGCACATGGAAAATGATATGTGCACATGGAAATGTATAGAGGTCAGCCTGACTGGGTGGGGCTGGGCTTTCGTTTACTGTTAGATAACGGTATTGTACCTTGGCATATTCGTTGTGTCTTAAGGAAGCTTTACCATTGCTAAAGAGTAAAATGCTATCGGTAAGCTGTTGTTAGGCCCACAACAGTTGTAAGGTTCTGCAAAACCGCCGGACCTCTCGTTATCTGTGAATCTGTATCTGTGAAGGTTGTGAAACGAGATTGTTGTACTTAGACAATATAAAATGTTATATTTTCATTCACTTAGCTTCATGCTAATCTCCCACTATGTTGAATCTTTTACAGGTTGTAGTTGGACGGGTCTTTTGGAGATTAAGTTTAGGAATGATTGACCAAGACTTAAAGAAATGATTTTGATGTCGAGCCGTAATGTTAAGTAACACTGTTTTGGAAAGTTAACTTTTGTAAAATTATATATCTTATGTTTTTTTATAACTTGTGAATAACAAGTTATATACTTCCTCCGATTCAAAATAAGTGCAACATTTGCATTTTCACGGATTTTGAAGTAAAATAGTTTAATGGAGATTATGATAAATTAAAGGGATAATTAGTGAAAAGGGTCCCACCATAATTTTTGTCTTTATTGAAGAAAGAGAAATTAATGATGTTTAATAAAGTTAAGTAGGGATAAAATAGTAATTTTATAGATAAAAATATGCCAAATAAGGAAAGTGTTGCACTTATTTTGAATCACCTCTTTTTGGAAAGTGTTGCACTTATTTTGAATAGGAGGAAGTATATGTAATTTTGAAACGCTTCCACATGTGTTGTAAAAAAAAAAGTTTCAGATTTTGAGGTGTTACAGATTTCGTGAAAGAGCAGAGGGAGGATATGTGTGAAGCAATTGAATTAGGGCAAGTAGATGGGAAACGTATTTTGAAAAGCAGTCGTAACTTAGGAATGGTGGAAGCAATGGATGTTGGCCAATCCTAGAATTACACATGGCATTGCTAGCGAATGAGATAGTTCCAAACTGCCTATAAATCAAATATAGGCTCATCTATATATACATAAAAAAACGAGTTTCAAAATCTAAGTTACAATAAATTCGGTAGTCATCATTACTCCAAAATCGAGTTCCAAAACGAGTTCAAAAGTTTAATGTCATTTAAGTAACGTTCAAAAGTTTAATACAGTAGAAAAAACGCCTTAGCCTTTTAATTATCCAATAAAAAAACGCAGCCCAATAAATTTGGCAGTCATTACTCCAAAAACGTTACACAAAGTGATATCAACCAACATATATTTATTAGGGAAGTTAACCCTCGAATATTAACATTTACTTGATGTGAACATTTAACCCAAAAATAAAACGTCTCGACACCAAAAATAAAGCCATATATATTTATTAGGCAACTTAAACATTTATATTAAAGCCAAAAAAATACCCAAAAAAAACATCTTGATCCGTTTCACTGCTACATTTAACCCACATTAAAAGCCATTTCACATCTATATTTACCCCACATCACCACCAGCCTTTAATCCACCTCTCACATCCCATAGAACATGTCACGGTTGTAACATCTTCTACATTTAAATGCCGCATGCAACCTTTTATCACTGCCCTTACAACCATTTCCAGATCTGCTAGAGGTTCAACAATCATGTATATCTTTCGCCTTTATTCCCGCCCTTACAACCATTTTCAGAATCTGGAAGATTTTCAACAACCATACAAATCATCACCTACAAGCATATAAAAACAGGTCAGCAAAGGTTTCTGCCTTCATCATTTTCTGGATTTTTCAACTTTTTTCTTTCGATTAGAAATGTTGTACTTAAGATGGAATTTGTTTGAGAAAAAAAAGTATGGAGAATGTGATAATATACAACGTGAATATAGTTGAGTTGGTATATACATATTGTAGAGATTTAATAGTGTGTTAGCTGTCATCGACTCGTCGATTATTTGGGATTAATTTGATAACTACCCTAACCTTAATCTTAACCTCCTCAACTTTGGGTACCAACTTCCATCTCCATCAAAGCATAAACTTTTTCAACTTTTTGCTGGATATTTATATGTGTATTGTGGTCTGAAATTAACATCCTTGCTAGTTGTTGTGGCAAGATCTAGGTAAAAAGTATTCCATATTTATGTTGTTCAAAACTAATTTTCAAACTAGAATATTTTATAACTAGAACTAGAATTACAAAACTAAAACTGTAAACATTTAAACGTAGTTATAATCTGAATTAGAAAAGTTATAATTTAAATTTGATACATTCAAGTACTCAACCTCAGCTACGCTCTGATCACATTAACCTACAGCTCAAATCACTAATTAACCAGTGAAAGTAAATTAACCTAAATTTAATTATCATACGGCTAAAATCTACGAAACAAAATTTTACTTATTATAAACCAGAAACCCGTATTGCTATTTCCTCGGTCAATCAAATTAACCTAATCACTTAGTCAATAAATCAAAATAATATGTGATAAATTGATAATTACCGTTAGGAGACGATTGTTACGGGTTATAAGAAGTTCATGATATAATCGTGTGGAATAAGAACGACGCATACATTCAAGTCAGAAACCATCGGTCCGTCGACGGACGTTCATGATGACAGATGACACATCTTTAACCTACAATTGCAAATCACAAACATAATGAGCCCTAATTGAGAACTCGGTTATTGATTTGGGCCATATAGATTATGATGGCATTCTATTTATTAATGGCCCGAATCTCAAATTTTATAATATTTAGTCTTTAACACCGCATTTTTGAAACCATTTTTTTTAAAAGATATCCAATTTAGTATTAAGCTAAGGTTACGGAAGCATTAGTTAAGTTCCTAATTACGTTAGGTCTACAAGTCGTGGTCCCGCAAAATATTACAAACCAAATGTTAGTTAAAAAGACGGTATTACAAAACACGGCTCATTTTACAAAAACACATATTTTATGCATGGTCAAACTTCTCGTCCAAGCCCGACCCGTTCAAGCCTTCCAACCTGAAATGTGTCAATGAGGGAGGGATTAGCACAAAAGCTAAGTGAATGAATTACTAGCACAATCAACTACACTAAACACTTAAACACGGAAGTTAGAAACATCTCCGGTTTGGGTAATCACTTAATTGAGAGGATCGGTGGCTTTGCGGGCCTTAAACCATGGTCGGCCAAAACCACGGTAACCGATAGCCTGTATCCAACACCCCGGGTAAACCCCCCCCCCCCCCCTTAACCGTGCAAGGTATACAGGTAAGGTTGGATACCCTATTAGTCGATACACTATGCTCAGCCGATATCCTTCTGACACTGACCTCATCCCGAATGTGCACATAGTCATGTATGGTATTCCCTAACACTAGGCATACATAACAAGTAGACTAGCTACGAAAAAAACCGCGAAAAACGTCACGAAAGAGTTCCCAGACGCGAACTCTAGTTCGCGTTCGCGAACTAATGTTCGCGTCGGGAACTGATTCGTGAACTACATCGCGACCGATACCCAATTTCTCCGAATCGACTTCCCGATCGTGAAGTGGAGTTCGCGTCGCGAACTCCCTACGTCTGGCAATTTCCTGCATTTCACAAGTATACCAATACGAATGGAAAATACCGAGACCCGAGTTGTAGGTTATATCCACTCACCTTTCAACTTTCGATCCTTAACTCAGTGAGCTAGTATCACTGAGTGTCCTTCCCGGTTCCTGTCAACAATTGTACTGAGTTAGTGATCAATCCACCGAAATGTCAAAATTGACAATTTTAACAAACCGCAACCTAAGGCTCATAAAATACACATTTTATGACAACACCAACTTATATAACAAATACAACTCACCAAGTATTCATTTATAACCATATAAACCGTTCTACCACTAATTCACCCAAACGGGCAAAAACCCGAACATGACTAAATCACTTCCACATTTCCATCAAGTAGCACATAACTTCTAAACTAGCAATTCACAATAATTTAGCAATTCTGTCGAGCTCATAACTATCACAATAACAAGTATCATACTTGCATAATCACTAGTTAACCATTTTGACCCAAACACTAACTAGATCAATTCACACAACCATCTATACTAGGTTTTCACCATCCATAACTTACCAATCATGTTTTCTCAACCTAATAAACAATTCCATCCATCCAAATAACTGGGAATCCAAGATTCATCAAAACCCACCTTCAACATCCACCATTAATGGAGGTTGAAGGTGATTTTCACCAAATCTTGTCTTCCTTCAACAATCTACCATACATAAGATGTAAAAGCTTGCATAAACACATAAAACAACATCCATACCAAGATTCAACCACAAAACACTAGGAATCATAAACCCTAGTTCATACCAAAGCTTAAGAACAATGTGAACAAGTAAGGGAGAAGATGCAACTTACTTCTAAGCTTCTTCTACACAAACTTATGCAAGAATTTCGGACTCTAGCACCAAGAAACCACAAGATTAAGCTCAAGAACAAGTATGGAGTTTTTGAGAGAAAGCAATTGAATAGTGTGTGTGTGTGTGTGTGTGTGTTTGGATAATGTGTTCAAAATAAAGATAAAACAAAGGAAAGATCTCTCTCTCTCTAGATCCGGCCAACACAAGGGATTGGGGCCCCTTATGGCCTTTTTCCACTTTTAGCAGTATACGTATGAAAAGTCCCTTTCGTAGATAATTTATTTAAAATAGCAAACGGACTCTAATTTTAAAAACGAAAGTATTTCCGGAAACGAAATTCAACAAGGAATTTAAAGATATAAAATTCACGTTTTCATTCCAAATATATCACAAGTCGGGAATTTTAACCCCTTGGTTAAAATACCGCAAAGGACGGATGTCTAAACAATTTAACTAAGCAATTAATCAGATAATCATTTAATTAAATACCTTAAGGTCAATAAACTACTAGGCCGGGTTTCGGGATGTTACAACTTTCCCCCGCTTAGGAAGATTCCGTCCACGGAATCCCATCTCGATCAAACAAGGAAGGATAATGTTCCCGCACATCGGCCTCGGTCTCCCATGTCATATCCGCACCCAAACTGTGCTTCCACTTTACCAAAACCATATGAAGTTGTTTCTTTCTCAGTTTTGTCACCTTTCGGTCCAATAACTCCACCGGTTCCTCGACCAACCTTTTCTTCGTATCGACCCGGAACTCTTGCACCGGGAGAATTTGGCTCGGATCTTCAATGTTACACTTTCTCAAATAGCAAATGTTGAAAGTGTTGTGAATTGCCGACAACTCCGGGGGTAACTCGAGTGTTACTGATTGAGAATTCACCACCTTGCTAATACAAAACGTTCAAATAAACCTCGGGGCCAAATTTCCTCGTTTACCAAAACGAATAACACCCTTCCATGGTGATACCTTCAAATAAACCATCTTATTTTCCGAGAACGTAGCGGGTCTACGTCTCGGATCCGCATACATCTTTTGTCGGTCACGGGCGGCTTTCAACGGTTGGTGGGAATCCCACGACCCACCGTACTCTAACACACAAGCCCGCAACATATCTTCAAAAGTTTGTATCGTTCTTTCCGATTGCCCATCGGTTTGGGGATGATACGCGGTACTCAAATTCACCCGCGTCCCCAATTCTCGTTGCAAGCTATTCCAAAAATTTGAAGCAAAACGGGGATCCCTATCGGACACGATAGAAATCGGAATACCATGTCGGAATACCACTTCATCAATGTATAATCTCGCCAATCTACTAAGTGAGGCGGTCTCACTAGTAGCCAAGAAATGAGCACTCTTCGTTAATCGATCAACTATAACCCAAATCATATCGTGACCCCTTTGTGTACGCGGCAATTTGGTCACGAAATCAATAGTAATCCGATCGCACTTCCACTCGGGAATCGGTGGTTGAGTTAAAGTTCCATAGGGCTTTTGGTGTTCGGCCTCCACTTGAGCACAAATATGACATTGGCCCACATAACGGGCAATGTCGGTCTTCATCGATTGGCCACCAAGAAAGTGCTTTTAGATCATTATACATCTTCGTGCTACCCGGGTGAACCGATAACCGAGAATTATGAGCCTCGGCTAAAATCAATTCCCGCAAACCTCCGAGTAATGGTACCCAAACCCGAGATTGATACGTCTTCAAACCCCGTGAATCTTCTTCCAAATCATCCTTCATCTTTATCAAAATCTCGGTCTTCAAATTTTCAACATTCAAGGCATCCATTTGAAAAATCTTCAACTGGGACACCAAATCCGATACAATTTCCACTCGCATAAATTGTACCCGCCCTGAATCCCCCCTTCTACTCAAGGCATCGTGTAACATCCCGAGACCCGACCTATTATTTTATTACTTTTGGTAAATAATATTCTATTATTTAATATTTAATATTTTGTTTAAATTGATTTAATTGTATTTTAACCAAGGGGTTAGAATTAGTGAAAACGAAAATGTTTTATTTAATTAGTGATATTTATATATCTAGATTGCTTTTTTAACCAGAGTTCCAAATATATTTTCGTTGTGTAAATCAGAGTTCGTTTAGGCCTTAAAATTTATCAGTGAATAATTAGATAACAGGTATTTTGTACTGTGTTTAATGAATTGGGCAGCCTCCCTCTTGGCTTGCCACGTTTTAAAGAGGTGTCAAAACACCCTCTTTCTCTTTTCTTTCTCTGCTTGTTCGACACACACATACAACACACAAAATTTGGAAGACAACTTGCATGCTTGAGATTTTAGTTCAATCCTTCTTAATCTTCTCTGTGATTTCGAATTTAAAGCAAGATTAAGGTAAGAAAATGCCTCTTTGTTTCTAGGGTTTATGTTCTTGCAAGTTAGAAAGCTAGGGTTCTTGAGTTGGTGGGTTTTTTCATAATCTTTGCTTAAAGTGTTAAATTGTTTAAATCTTTGCAATCTAAATGAAGTTGGTGACTGATTTCTATGTTTTAAATGTTTAGTTGTTGAGTAGCAACCAAACTTAGAGCTCTTAGCACCAAGCTTCTCCAATGGTGTTTGGGGAAGATGACCTAAAAACCCTAAAATTGAGAAGATGAAGTTTTATGCTTAAAGTAGTTAACTTTTAGTGAAAATAACATGCTAAAATGATTATTGTTGGTAGGAATTAACCATAGAATGAATTGTTGATTGTTGTCTTGAGTAATTGGGTGTTTGGATGAAAATTCGTATAAAAACCCGTAGCTAAAGAAAATGGCAGTTTTTTGCTGAATTTTGGCGGTTTTGTAAAAATCATATAAAATAAACCGTAACTCCGTTTTGGGCGTGCGACCAGTCGTTTCGAAGGTCTATGAGTCTACTTTATTTACTCCCTCCGTCCCTAAATAAAGTTCCCATTTGTGTTGGGCACAACATTTTAGGAGATAGTTAGTGGTGGGGTATTTGGTATTACTTTTGATTAAAATATAAGGTTTGATTGGAGAGAGAAAGTGTTTTAAGAGATAGTTAGTGGTGAAAGTATTGGTAATAATATTATTATATTAAGTGGGCCCCTTATGTTTGAGAAATGGGAACTTTATTTAGGGACAAAACTTGAAGGGCAAATGGGAACTTTATTTAGGGACGGAGGTAGTATATCATAATTTCATAATCCGATATGGTCATAAAACGGTTCAGATTTCTGAGTTAGTACAAGAGGTCGTATGTCTCTTTTTCGGGTCAAATATGTATTGAAAACTTTGGGTGTTTCGATGTATAATATGTAAACATGAGGTTTGTCATAAAATGGTAATTGTATGTTTAAGAAATGTTAATAAAATTATGTATTTGAAGTATTAGAACCTTGTTCTCGGTTTTGACCCGTTTGGGCCTAAATTGTTAAATTATGGTTTTGTTCAATTTAGTGTAGATGTTATTATAAACCTTTGACTATGAAAGTTTTGAGTTGGTTTAGTCACAAGTAGAATTGCAAGTAGTTGGTTTCAAGAATGTGCAATTTGTATTTTGGTCATAACTTATGCTATTGTTATTTTCGGTGGAATGTGGTTACTAATTCGGTATTTATTATTGATTCCAGGAAATGGAGAAGACTCAGTAATATTAGACCACTGAGTGGAGCTTAGAGAGCTCAGGTGAGTGGATTTAGCCTATAACTTGTATGGATTATAATGGTGTAGATGGTATTTCACATTCGGTTCTTGTTTGGGTGTTTGTTAATTAACTAGATATTCCCTACGTTATTTTTATGGATTGTTTATTTGGTATAGTAATTAATGACGATTATTAATTACTCGATTGAATGCGCATTCGGGTGGATAGAGGTCAGTAATGGGTGAATTCTACTGGGCCATCGGTTACAATTGGATAACGGGTTCTTGGACCCTGGATGCATTCGTTGCATTTGAAGGAGGCTTTACCGTGCCAATGTAGTAAAGGGGTCTTTCGGTTGCCGTTGTTGGGCCAACAACGGTTTAGGGTTCGGCCGAACCGCCGTCCTCTGTGTTTGTGGTTACCTATAATTAGTTGTGTGAATCTTATCTGTTGTGTTTATACAATTTGGATGCTTTATTCATTCACTTAGCTTTGTGCTAATCCCCCACCTCGTTGATTCTTTTGCAGGTTTGGTTTGATTGGCGGGTCAAGAGGTGTTCGGTTGGAATGGTTGACCAATGTTTAAATGATAGTATTTTGTAACGAGCCGAAGTGTTAAGTAATACCGTTTAATAAACTATAATGCTTTGAATATAATGTAATGAATTTATATTTTTTTTGAGATTGATTTATTTGGGACGCTTCCGCATAAACTTAAAAAAAAATAGCTTTGAAATTTACGGTGTTACACATCGGCCACTACATTTACCTTTCCGGGATGGTATCGTATTTCACAATCATATTCTTTAATTAATTCTAACCATCTTCGTTGCCGCATATTCAACTCTTTTTGTGTGAACACGTATTGCAAACTTTTATGATCCGTACAAATCACGCACTTAGTACCGTACAAATAATGTCTCCATAATTTTAGTGCAAAAACCACCGCCGCCAACTCCAAATCGTGAGTCGGATAATTCTTTTCGTGATTTTTCAATTGCCTCGAAGCATAAGAAATAACTCGATCTCGTTGCATCAACACGCAACCCAAACCCGCAAGTGAAGCGTCACAATAAACAATAAAATCTTCCGGGCCTTCGGGTAAGGCAAGAATCAGAGCTTGACGTAATAGTTGTTTTAGAGTTTGGAAGGACTTCTCGTGATCATCACCCCACCGAAACGGTACATCCTTACGGGTCAACTTCGTCATTGGGCCCGCTATCTTCGAGAAATCTTTAATAAACCGGCGGTTATAACCCGCCAAACCCAAAAAGCTCTTTATCTCGGTTGGGTTCTTTGGAGCAACCCAATTCATAACCGCTTCGATCTTCGCCGGGTCCACCTTGACCCCATTCAAACAAATCACATGACCCAAAAAGTGAACTTCTCGAAGCCAAAATTCACACTTCGAGAACTTCGCAAACAATTGTTCCCGCTTCAACGTTTCTAACACTTGCCTTAAGTGTTTCTCGTGTTCTTCTTCGGTCGTGGAATAATTTAAAATATCATCGATAAACACAATAACGAATTTGTCGAGATAAGGCCGACAAACCCGGTTCATCAAATCCATAAATATTGCGGGAGCATTCGTCAACCCAAACGGCATAACCAAGAACTCATAATGACCGTAACGAGTTCGAAAAGCCGTTTTCATGAATATCGTTTTCATGAACCGAACTTGATGATAACCCGATCTCAAATCAATCTTTGAGAAATAAGAAGACCCTTGGAGTTGATCAAATAAATCGTCAATACGAGGCAAAGGGTATCGGTTCTTTACCGTTCTCTTATTCAACTCCCGATAATCGATACACATACGAAGTGCACCATCTTTCTTCTTCACGAATAAAACCGGAGCTCCCCAATGTGAGGAACTCGACCGAATAAAACCCTTATCCAATAAATCTTGTATTTGTGTCATCATTTCCCGGATCTCGGATGGTGCCAAACGATACGGTGCTCTAGCCACGGGGTTGGCACCCGGCACCAAATCAATTTTGAATTCTACCTCCCGAACGGGAGGTAACCCAGGAAAGTCTTCGGGTAACACCTCCGGGTATTCCGAAACCACCCGGAGATCACTAACCACTTTCCTTTCCTTTTTCACATCGATCACATAGGCTAAGTACGATTCGCAACCCTTGGTCAAAGACTTACGGACTTTCATCATGGATATAATGGGTATGGTCGGGGTCGCACGGTCTCCCCGGGCCATGACGTGTGACCCGTCGGGCAAAAGAAAGGTAATCAATTTTTGGTGACAATTTATGTTGGCCTTATTAACACTTAACCAATTCATACCTAAGACCACATCAAAGCCGGATATCGGCATAACAAGTAAAAGAATTGAAAATTTCACGCCATCAATATCAATACTAGCCCTGGACACGGATGTCGTGACCGAGACCATCTCACCATCGGCCACCTCTACCTCTAGAGGTGTCGCGATCAAAGAAGTAGGCAATTTCAATTTTTCACAAAAACTCTTTGAGGAAAACGAACAATTTGCACCCGAATCAAATAATACACGAGCGGGTATGGAGTTTATTAGAAACATACCCGTGATGACATCATCGGTAGTGGTGGCATCCTCCACCGTCATCTTGAATGCCCGACCCGTAGGTGGCGGATGACCTTTCCTCTTTTGACCTCCCGACGAAGCCGATCCCCCGCCCGAACCCGAACCTTTCTTCGTTGGACAATGCATGGCCCTATGACCCTCCTTTTGACAATTCCAATAAACACTATTTTCCAACTTGCACTCCGACGACTCATGCCCGTGTTGCCCACACTTGATACACCGTTTAGTTTGTGCCGTACACGGACCGGCATGAGAGCACTTACACGGTAGGCACCACGGGTTCTTTTGGTTAGAACCTTGAAGTATTTGCTTTCTACGGTCATTGTTCGACTTATGATTCCCTTGAGACTTCTTGTAATTGTGAGATCCCGATTGCTCATATTTCCCTTTGTTGAACGAAGTCTTCTCCCGACTTATGGCCTTTTGTGCCAAGAAATCACTCTCGGCTGATTTGGCAAGATCATAGGCTTGCAAGAGAGTTCCCGCAAGCCTCGTTACATTCCGGTATTCGGGCAACAACGCCCCAACAAAGTGTTTGATTTGGGTAGACTCATCGGGCACCCATTGTGTTACAAACCGGAGCTTACCATTGAATTGGAGAATAAGCTCATCCACCATCATTCTATCGTTCATCTTCAACATCATAAACTCATTCCGGATTTTATCCAACTCGAACGGGCTACAATACCTAGCCTCCACTTGATCCCTAAATTGTTTCCATGTGATTGCATCCATCATTTCATTACTAAAATTTGGGTCAACCCGTCCCACCAATCCATAGTCGGTCCCCCCAACATCCGGGACGCATACCGGACCTTCAAATGGTCCTCACAACTACATGCAATAAGTGCCTTTTCGGTAGCCCTAAGCCATGTTAGAGTTTCCGCCGGGTCGGTGCTCCCACGGTACTCGGTTGGCTTGCAATCGAGAAAATTTTTGTAGGTACACGGTTTCTTCTCTACCGGGAAAGGTTGGTAGAAGAATTGTTGGTGTTGGGCATTAGCAATAGGTACGGTGTGGGTGGGAGGCGGTTGTGGTATGCTTGCATTTGGGTATGAGGAGTCATTTCGGGGGAAAACGGGAATGTGAGTAGTTTCGGTTAAATGTGGAGGTGGGTTCGTGTGAGTGGTGGATTGGGGTGCGGTAGGTCGGGCCACGGGTTGCGGCTCGAAGGGTTGGTTTTGGCGAAGAGCCCTAATGGTATCCTCAAGTTCCATGTTTCGTGTTTCCAACAACACAATGTACTCCTCGTTCGGTATCTCATCACCAGCCGAGGTCGTGGCCCCATCGTTCCCAAGGTTCGTATTCGGCGGGGCTCTTTCTAGCAAGTTTCCATCTGTAGCCATCCTGCTACAAACACAACATCTCACCAAGGCTTAGTTAACTTGTTAGTACACAACTACTAACTACTAAACCTAATTCACACTTGCTCTAATCCCCCTTGACCGGAAGGTTTGACCAAACGTGAGCCATGATTCGGGAATGGAACACCCATACGGGTATCCATCGCCAAACCGAAGCTCTGATACCAAGTTGTAACACCGCATTTTTGAAACCATTTTTTTTATAAAAGATATCCAATTTAGTATTAAGCTAAGGTTACGGAAACATTAGTTAAGTTCCTAATTACGTTAGGTCTACAAATCGTTGTCCCGCAAAATATTACAAACCAAATGTTAGTTAAAAAGACGGTATTACAAAACACGACTCATTTTACAAAAACACATATTTTAAGCATGGTCAAACTTCCCGTCCAAGCCCGACCCGTTCAAGCCTTCCAACCTGAAATGTGTCAATGAGGGAGGGATTAGCACAAAAGCTAAGTGAATGAATTACTAGCACTACCAACTACACTAAACACTTAAACACGGAAGTTAGAAACATCTCCGGTTTGGGTAATCACTTAATTGAGAGGATCGGTGGCTTTGCGGGCCTTAAACCATGGTCGGCCAAAACCACGGTAACCGATAGCCTGTATCCAACACCCCGGGTAAACCCCCCCCCCCCCCTAACCGTGCAACGTATACAGGTAAGGTTGGATACCCTATTAGTCGATACACTATGCTCAGCCGATATCCTTCCGACACTGACCTCATCCTGAATGTGCACATTGTCATGTATGGTATTCCCTAACACTAGGCATACATAACAAGTAGACTAGCTACGAAAAACACCGCGAAAAAACGTCACGAAAGAGTTCCCAGACGCGAACTCTAGTTCGCGTTCGCGAACTAATGTTCGCGTCGGGAACCGATTCGTGAACTACATCGCGACCGATACCCAATTTCTCTGAATCGACTTCCCGATCGTGAAGTGGAGTTCGCATCGCGAAATCCCCACGTCTGGCAATTTCCTGCATTTCACAAGTATACCAATACTGAATGGAAAATAGCGAGACCCGAGTTGTAGGTTATATCCACTCACCTTTCAACTTTCGATCCTTAACTCAGTGAGCCAGTATCACTGAGTATCCTTCCCGGTTCCTGTCAACAATTGTACCGAGTTAGTGATCAATCCACCGAAATGTCAAAATTGACAATTTTAACAAACCGCAACCTAAGGCTCATAAAATACACATTTTATGACAACACCAACTTATATAACAAATACAACTCACCAAGTATTCATTTATAACCATATAAACCGTTCTACCACTAATTCACCCAAACGGGCAAAAACCCGAACATGACTAAATCACTTCCACATTTCCCTCAACTAGCATAACTTCTAAACTAGCAATTCACAATAATTTAGCAATTCTATCGAGCTCATAACTATCACAATAACAAGTATCATACTTGCATAATCACTAGTTAACCATTTTGACCCAAACACTAACTAGATCAATTCACACAACCATCTATACTAGGTTTTCACCATCCATAACTTACCAATCATGTTTTCTCAACCTAATAAACAATTCCATCCATCCAAATAACTAGGAATCCAAGATTCATCAAAACCCACCTTCAACATCCACCATTAATGGAGGTTGAAGGTGATTTTCACCAAATCTTGTCTTCCTTCAACAATCTACCATACATAAGATGTAAAAGCTTGCATAAACACATAAAACAACATCCATACCAAGATTCAACCACAAAACACTAGGAATCATAAACCCTAGTTCATACCAAAGCTTAAGAACAATGTGAACAAGTAAGGGAGAAGATGCAACTTACTTCTAAGCTTCTTCTACACAAACTTATGCAAGAATTTCGGACTCTAGCACCAAGAAACCACAAGATTAAGCTCAAGAACAAGTATGGAGTTTTTGAGAGAAAGGAATGGAATAGTGTGTGTGTGTTTGGATAATGTGTTCTGTCACACCCCGCCAAAAACGATTTTATAGTAGTAAATGATTTGCGGAAGAACGGGATGTAACATTTATGAGTAACACAACTATGATTATTGTAAACAATAAATGTTTAAAAACTTCAATTAATATTTCAATTACAGTATATCTCAAAATTTAATGTAATTGAAACGCTTAAAAGTAAAAGTTAACGTTTGGAAATGAAAAGACGTTCGTGGCATCTTGACAATATGCATGCTCATGATCCAATGCTACTAAGACTCATGCTTCAACGAATTACCTGAAAAACATAAGTAAAATGATCAACAAAAATTGTTGAGTGAATCCACAGGTTTAAAGAATGTTTTGAGTTATCTAAAATGTTTGTGAGCCATCAAGACTAAAAATGTTGTGATGATATGATGTTTGAAAGTGATTTGCACAAAGGCAATATTGAAATGATGTTTGACATGTAGAGACATGGAAAGTGATTTAATAAATTGTATAAACTGATATCCTCAAAAAGGTATTAAAAATGTAGTAAACTGATATCCTAGAAAGGATATTAAAAATTAACATGAACTGATATCCCCCAAAGGTTTGCAATGCCCTTGAGTTAAAGTGCCGACCCTAAGCCCATAACCAAACTACAACTCCAAAATTATGTTACTGAATCTAAGATATGCACTCCCATGACGGTTCGGTAGACCGTTAAAACTGATCAAATAAATGTGGGAGGGTGAGTCTCAGTCGATAGTACTATCTGCATATCCAGGGTCTAGTCGCAACTAGCTAATGGTCACAGTATGTAGGCATCTACCAATGTCACTACATCTTGTCTTAGTTCGAGCATAAAGGACTGGACGTCATGTTCTGAGTAATGTATCATCACAATAAAATATGAATAATAAAAGTGATTTTGTATGTTTTTCACCCCTGTTGTAAAATAGTATATAAAAATACAATAAAAAGTGGGACTGTGGACTCACCTGATGCAAAGCTTCCAAAATGTTCAAATAATGAAATAATGGTTCCAACCAAACCATGCTAGCTTCCTATATGCATAGAAAGATAAACTAAATGAGTGATATGTTGGTGACACTTAATTAATTGATATTGATAATTATTTAAGTTTGGTTTGATTTATATATTAATTTGATTTGATTTGATGAATTTATTTATCTGAAGTGTACGATGAGTATTGGTTTCAAATAAAATAATAAAAGGCTATCCCATTTTATAAAATTATTTAAAATAAAGTAAATAATAACAATCTTTAATTTCTAAATCTATGATTAAATAGAAAATGAAAATATCAAATTTAATGTTTAAGAAATATAAATATTTATTAAATTAAATTGATTAACTGATTAAAAATAGAAAGGCTTATTAAAAAGAAAGCAAATGTTAATTAAATATAAAATCATATATTAATATATAACCATCAAAATCTGATTTTTTTAAAGAAAGACTTTACACCTTTGACATGTTGGGCTGGGAATAACGTTGGGCCACAGGAGACTACTGGGCTAAATAGTTGTGGCTGAGTTTAGTTATTTGGTGGGCTCAATTAAACAAAAACAAAAATAACAGTCTCCATTCCAGCCGGTTACGGAAAACAAAACCGTCGGATAACACACACACATAATCACACCCGAGGGTGTCATCTTCGGTGTCCATAATCACCCATCGAATTATAAACATAAATGAATAAGGGTTTGGAGTTCGGGTTCTACCTCCTTCATTCTAGTGGGAGAGAGAGCTAACGGAGAACGCTGCCTGGTCGCCGTGAACTTGCTGGTTTTCTTGCTTCTGCTCCATGTTCACCGGAGTAAGTCAAGGAAGATGGTGGTTTCTAGTTTCTGTCAAAGAGAGATCAAGAAATATGTCTGTTCGGTATTCTTATGGGTGAAAAAGATGGGGAAGATAGTAGGGGGTGGGCGGTTCTTGTTGTGGCTGGCCGGAAGAAAAAAAACCAAGGAGGAAGGTTGGTTTAATTTCTTGTTTGATGATGGTGGAATAAAGCAAGAGAAGATATGGGTTTTAGTCAATCATTTAATATGGTAAATGGTTTTGATTGGTTGGTATTTTTGGGATATTAAATTAATAATTAACTCATATGATAACTTAAGATGGCAAGAATTGAGGATCACGGTTTGACCAAAAACAAAAGGAAAGCGATGTTAATTTAAATTTAAATTGGTCTAAGTTTGTTTGTATTTGCTATACTCAATATTGATACAATTGTATATTAGAATTGTTTTCAACGAGGTTTTACTCGATTTTTAATGGTGACTATTTGGTAATAGAAAAATGTTACTTTGAGTATTCATTTTGTTACTTTAAGTGTTCGGGTAATAACTATATGTTTATTTGCGATTTATAATTGTGAGTAATGTTTAGAATGTTAGTTTTTGTCCCAATTGACTTGCTTAATTTAATGGATCATTATGAACTATAATATTATGATTTTAATTTGATTTGTAATTATGTTGTGTCACCAACTCGCTGAATAACTGACTGATGATTTTATGCAACTAAATGACCACTGCATCAAATGATGATGTGTACTGATGATACATGATTTCTAGGGTTTCACCAAAACTTAAATGCACCCTAGATGTTATCATAAATGCTATTAGGGTTTTTCGCTAGATATAAATGCGAGTAAATGGTTTTATTAATCAGTTTAGGAGTCTTGGACACTATTAGGGTTATAATAAATGTCGTATTAAATACCCAAATTTTAGGGTTGTCACATACGATCACTGTTAAAAAAATTTCGTCCCAAAATTTAAGATCCGGCCAACACAAGGGATTGGGGCCCCTTGTGGCCTTTTTCCACTTTTAGCAGTATACGTATGAAAAGTCCTTTTCGTAGATAATTTATATAAAATAGCAAACGGACTCCAATTTTAAAAACAAAAGTATTTCCGGAAACGAAAGTATTTCCGCAAACGAAAGTATTTAAAACAGCGGTTTAGGGTTATCGACTCTTTGTGTGTTCTTCAAGCTTTTTGGGGTTATTGACTCTTTGTGTGTTCTTCAAGCTTTTTGATTTCTACTGCTGCTGGTGTAGCGAGAGAAACAAAAATGGTGAATCCTCTTTGGATATAAGCATCGGCGGTGAGCTGGAAGGGAGGTTGGTGATTGAACTCTGCAAAGACATATCCTTTGGTCCCCAAATATGAAAATATAATATTTTCATATAATTAGATTATAATTTATTTATACTGTACAAACAGGCTAGCATGGCACTGAATGACATAGATTCGGCAGTTGAAAGTTTCAAGAAAGCACTGGTCTTGGAACCTAATGATGGTTATTTAAATCTAACAATCTTGTTTTGAATACGTCTTACACACAATATCTAAATTAGATTATTTACTTTCTTGGGTTTTATATTGATCGACCTGATGCTAAGAAAATTAAGTTGTGACTTTATTTATTCTTTTGGTTACTCATGTGGTATAAAGAAGTAGCTATCTGCTGCAAAGAAGAAGGTTAGTAGTCTTTACACTTTAAATTAATTTCTTTACTAAAAACCAATATTTAAGGAATGTGGCTAATATATGAAAGCTGATGCAGATTGCTAATAGACGAGACTAAGAAAAGAAAGCATTTGTAAGAATATTCCAATAGATTCAGGTTTGACTGATTTCATTGTCTTCCCCATTCCATTCCATTTATCACAGATTAAAAAATTATCGTTTATTTGCTAGATTATGTAAGCCTCGATTAATAGACAAGAATATGTTCCACTCAAGATACATCAGGTATTGTTAATGTTCACTCTGTTTGCACTTCAATTGTATTCAACTTTTCATCCATCTTTTTCAGGCTTTGTTGGAGACAACAGCAAGAATGTAAAGCCTGTTTAAATTTTGTTCTCAATCTTTTTCTCTTGTATTGACTGTGATGAATATGTGGGAATCTGAACATTGTAATGGATCCTTTGTATATGATGCATTCGGTAATCTGATTTCAACCCTAATTAGTAACACTAATTAGGCGTTGCAAAACAGAATTTACTTGTTGGATAACATCTTCTCATATAAGGCTACTAGCTATTAATTACATAATACACCTGTTTTTCTCTTACCTCAAAACATATACAACATTCTTAGCTACCCTCATTAACAAAACAAAAAAATCAAGATACATACAACTTTTATACATACAAACCATTTAAGTTGATCGGCGACGTTTACGTTCTGCACAAAGCATAGCTGCAAACCGTCTTAAAGCATCAGCATTGGTTCCTTCACCTTTAACCGCTTTAAATCTTCCCGTTTCCAAATCCAATCTCGACACTTGTTTCTCCAACAATTTTTTCCCCACTCCTTCCAACGCCTTCATATTCTCCATTGTTGAGATATCCATCTCCGTTAATTCCCCTGTCAAATTATCTTCCTGCCGCCATACATACGCTTTAAGGTTATTTTAACAAACAAAACAATGTAATTTTATGTTAGGTACCTGAATTCTTAAATAATTTCTTTCGGCTCTTAAGGCCCGGAAGAGAGTTGAAACATGAATATCGACCATATCTGAACTGGCATCGCTGTAGATATGAATGATTGGTGCAGTACCGTTTTTAAAAATCCAACTGAATATACCCCATCTTGCAGCTATTTGTGCGTTATAAATTTCGTTGTTTTTTTGCATACCCGTTCCTAGAGAAAGCACAAGCATTCGTTTCCCATCGATGTTTTCTGGACCCGAGAACCTGTATTTCCCCATCAATGCTTCCTTGGTTATATGAGTCAGAGCTAATTGCGTCTGTCAATAATTCATTTGTCACCCCATCATGTCTTTATATTTAAGTTTTGTGTTAAATTGTTATACTAAGTTTGGACTAATTTATACTCCCTCCCTCTGTCCCACAAAAAAGATCTCATTTTATTTGGGCACAAGTATTTAGGCAATAGTTAGTAGTGGTGTCTTTAGTATTATTTTTGATTAAAATATAAGGTTATCTGGAGAGAGAAATTTTTTTTAAGAGATAATTAGTGGTGGAGTCCATGATAATAATATTGTTTTATAGAAATGAGAACTTTTGTGTGGGACAAGATTTAAGGTGGAAATAGGAACTTTTTTTGTGGGACGGAGGGAGTATTTGCAAATAACATTTTGCCAAACTAGATCCATGAGGTTAAAGTCTAAATAAGAATAGAGATGCAAACGGGTACGGGTAATAGCGGGTATTGCAAAAACCCGTACTCGTACCCGACCCGCTATTTCCATACCCGTACCCACCCCGTGCCCGGTCAAATCCCCCCTCGGGTTCGGGTAGAAAAATCCCCGCCGGGTACGGGTAACCCGACGGGTACCCGTTCAATAGAATATTAAACAAAATAGCTAAAACAATTAATTACTCTTAGTTCGTTCATGCTTATTTCGTTCAATACATAATAGATTAACAGGAGACGGACTAGATTTTAACCATTATTAGATTGAGCTAAACAGAGATTAAGAGTTTGGCTAAGTTTGGGTAGTGACTAGTGGGATAAACATGTATTAAAAAAATTAAAAATTAATATATATATTCGGGTCGGGTATAAACGGTGCGGTTATTATAAAACATGAACCCGACCCGTACCCGCTCTCGGGTATGAAATTTAAACACATCCCCGACCCGTTACCCGTTTAGACGGGTAATACCCGCCCTGTAAACTCGGGTACCCGCGGGTCAAATTTGCATCCCTAGATAAGAACAAACTTGAACCCAATCTTTTATTAATAACCAACTTAACAACCCTTACAGTAGATCGATAACTTGCAACGAAAAGAAAGACGATATTTATAATAAGAGTACGTTTAGTCGTAATTGTTGAAATTAATGTAATTACCGGATTGTTTGCGGCGACTCCACCATCAATTAGGTCAAAAGTGTGCTTATTGCCGTCGGCATCCTTAGTCTCAAAATAATATGGCGGGAAATACGTGGGGGCCGCCGAGGTGCTAATGCATACATCTGCTAGAAGAGCATTTTTCCAAACAACCTCTCTTGCCTAAACGTATGGATCCAAAACAAAATTAATTGCGACAATTAGAATTTCGCTATTTAAACATTTATGATGTGTTCAAATGAAGTATATATAGTTTTTATTTTGATTATTAAACTTAATTTAATTACCTGAGAGGAGGAGAATATGATAGGTTGAAGACGCTTGATATCAAAAGCTGGTATCACTATATCCGTTAACGTTTGTCTAATAGTGAGGTTTCGTAATAATGTCTTTGTTAATGATCGGATATATTTTCCATTATATTTTGGTCCCGTGAACTCACCAAATATGCTTACTAACGGATTTAAGTATCTGTTTCGACTGCAAAATAAAATGATATATGTTACTTGTGATCTTGTGTAAACAACATTAATTTAGTTTGATTTACGTGGTAAGGTGACAAACAATAATATCGTATGTGATACATGTAAAATTAAACTAAAGGGTGTTTGGATGTGCGTTTTGAAACCTGTTATGTGATCATAATCATAATCAAATAATCAACTATCATAAAACATGTTACATGAGATGATGTTTGGATGTGCTTTTATTTTTTTAAAGTTGTGGTACCAAGATGATCAATAGTTTGAGTATTTAACAAATTCCGATCATGTAAACAATTCTAGAAATATCTTATACAGTACACTGTTAAGTATTTTGAAACCAATAATTAATTTTCGTAACACACATCCAAACACCCCCTTTAACACGAATTACGAAAGTTTTTGGAGGAAAATACCCCACATCGCAGTCTTGATTATCAAGTTGAATAGTGTCATTATGAATTGTCTCATCATGTGTACCTCTGTATTTGATTCGAAAAAGAAAATGAAAACGTATGTATTTAATCAAAATCTGGCAAGTTCTCAAAAATCATTAAAGGTTTACCTTAATCTAGGAAAGATCCTAGGCGCATGTTGAAAGTAGAATTCAGGGATATCTTTTGCAGCGTAAAGGGGACGATTATGTTCATTAGGAGCCGAAAGCATTGTGGTCATCAATCCTCCGGTGCTTGTTCCGGCTATTACATCAAAATAATCAGCAATTCGTGCATCCGGTCCATCTATTTCCTACCCCAAAAGAACAATTTAAATGTCAAGTTAAACCGTGAAATATACGTATTTGTGTTTAAAATACAGTTACCTGTAGTTCAGATTCAAGAAATGCAAGAATAGTGGCGGGAATAATGCCGCGAAGACCACCACCATCGATGCTAAGAATAGTGATGAAATTCGCCTTGCCTACATTATTTGGTTTTGCTACGGTCACAATTAAAAGTGAAATGATTACAAGCGAAACTATTACACGATTGGTGTTATTCATTGATTGGATCGAAACACCAATGCATGAATCAAATAACTACAAAGATTGGTGTTACATGCAATGAGTTTCTATAGAATTTTCAAGAAATTTCTCTGTGTTCATTCGATGGTTGACTTTTAAATTTTGACTTTTTGTTGACATTTGGGCAGTCATATTCAATCATTATGGAATTTAGGGGGCATTCTAGACTCTCTATTCTGGGTTTCATTTTAAACCGTGTAAAGAATGTAAAAGCAACAAAATAGAGAAAAATTAGGACGACCATAGACCTCAACTTGGATAAATTCATATTGTTCTTGTATGTAGTTTCCATTAATATATGTATGCTTGTCTAAAATATTTTTCCATTAAAAGTAAATGAAAGGATTATTATGTAAATTATAAAAAGTAAGAGGATTGAAAATGAAACTTCTAAAATTCTCATTAAACATCATTCCACTTCGTATATTTATAAAAACTTACTATACATAGATTTTTTTTGTTTACATTGTTCCGAGTTATTGGACTTTAGCTCAATTAACTTACTCCTTCCCCTCTTCCTAAAATTATCTTTTTTTTAATCTAATTTCTATTAGAACATCGATTTTTCGATCGAGAAATGAATACCAATTCCTATTCCATAATCGTTTCAATGGTTATCACCACCTTAGCCTTACAACTGCTCACCACCAACTGTACCACCATCGGTTTATCCAAAACCAGCATTGTCACTGTTCTTAGCATCGACGGTGGTGGTGTTCGTGGCATCATTCCGTCTACCTTACTTTCATTTCTTGAATCCAAACTTCAGGTACATGTTTTGTTTTTGTTTTTTTTTTAACAAAAAATCACCCATGTTTCACTTTTGTTCTTGTTGAAGTTGAACATAATATTAACACATAATCTTATTATTAATGGCAGGAAATAGATGGACCTGGGGCACGCATTTCGGATTATTTTGATGTGATTGCGGGAACGAGTACGGGAGGATTAATGACGAGCATGCTAGCTGTTGCTGGTGATGATAATCGTCCTCTATACACTGCAAAAGATATAAAGGAATTCTACTTCTATCATGCTCCCAAGATCTTTCCTCAAATAAGGTAACTTACATAATTTAATTTTAGGTTAATTAATTCATTATCGATATGTGTCCCTACAAAAAATCCACATATCACGATGTTGCATTGTTGCGTTTGTATTTGATTAAGAAACAAAATCCAAATAAATGCTGATTTCTATTTTCCTTCACGAATCATGAATGTCACACTTGGGTTTGCAGGTTTTAGTCGAAAGGAATTTCTTCACTACAAGAATGATGTCATAAGTGACACTAAATTTTAAAAATGTTGCTAAAAATCGAAGGAAAGAACCTCTAAAAATATCAAGTGAAAAATAAAACTTTTTACTATACAAAAGTGTTTCATTTACACATTAAAAATGTGATAAAACTTCTATAAGTAAAACTCTATAGTGACGCAAAAAGGTAGTTGTAGTATATTTTAACATTTTGTGATGCAACTTCAAAAAATTGTAAGCAAAACATTACATTTGAACTTGAACATTATAAGAACTTAAGAAGGTTGGGTAAAAAAAAAAAACTATATTTTCAAAAAGAGTCGTAATGTATGCAGGGATATTTTTAATGTATCACTAACACCTCGTCACTAGTCATATAAATTTTCCCCCTAGTCTTGTTGAAAATATTTTAGGCCCTTTTTTCACCGTAAATATTCTTCTCCTTTTGGATAACTTATTTACTACTATATTAATCCGGCTGCAAACAAAAGTAAGGGAAATTAACTAATCATTGTTAGGTAAGAGATGTTTGTTGTCGTTTATCATGGGTCACAAATAATATGAAGATGCGAACTGATTATGATAAACTTAATTATCATTGAGTTGGAATAATATGACAACGCCCGTGAATGCCAATTGTCGCATTAGACTGTAGCTCGATCGCAGTGCATACTGCATTTTTACAATCACGGGTTGTACGTGCACAAGTGTACGGCACTGATATGATATCTTATTATTTTGTGTCTTTATTTAGTTAGGGTCTTTAATTTTCTTTTTCTAAAACATAATTTTACACTTCTTGATGATGAGAGGATAATAAGTTGCAAATGTATGTCCAAGGTGAACATATAACAATGTACAACTAATGAACATAAAATTTTCATTAAAACAAAAAATTTGTTTAATGTATCTTCTAATGTTATAGAACATAGTTCATAAGTTATTCGCTACATATTTAGGAATTTGACTTTGATAGTTTGATTGATTGTGAACTTTTAATTATTAGCCGCCTCAAGTTCATAAATAAAGTAGCAAATTT
Source organism: Calendula officinalis (assembly GCA_963853835.1). Lineage (NCBI taxonomy): Eukaryota > Viridiplantae > Streptophyta > Magnoliopsida > Asterales > Asteraceae > Calendula > Calendula officinalis. The sequence goes on along the minus strand of OY970822.1, from coordinate 11,294,187 downwards.
CTTCGGGGAGGTCGTGGGACCAAAGTACGATGGTAAATATCTCCGATCAATAACCAAGCTGATATTGCAAAACCGAACTATCAAACAGACCTTAACGGACGTTATTATACCAACTTTCGACATCAAACGCCTTCAGCCCATAATCTTCACCACCGATGATGTAATTTCTCGATTAGTTATTGCTCTTTAATTTTAAACCTCAGAATATTTTTATCTTTAATTTTATTTTAAAACTTTCTAATTGTTTTGTTGATTTGTTAAGGCAAAAGAGTTTGTTTGGAAAAATGCTCGTTTATCGGACATATGCTTAGGTACATCTGCAGCTCCAACGTATTTCCCGCCTCACTACTTTGAGACCAAAGACGCCGATGGAACGAAGTACAAATTCAATCTAATTGATGGCGGCCTTGCAGCAAACAATCCGGTAAGGAAACTGTTAATTAACATAACACTTATTTTAATATTATTTTTGTAGATATATAAGTTTGTTGGATAATTTTTTTGTACAAAAAAAACAATAGATTAGTTGTTACTTTAGTTAACCACAACTTAAAGAGTTATAAGTGGCGATGACACAACTTAGTTTGTCCCAAAGTAAGTGTTAATTATATGTGTCATTCACCTTATACTATTTTAGTTTGTTCCAAAATAAGTGTCAATTTCAAATTATAACCAATCATATGAATTATTAGTAGGTAAATATGAAATTTTATTGGTTAACAGTGTAATAATTGCATTTTCATAAAACTATGTGCATTTTGTCTTGTGGACAATAAATTTGGGATGGAGGTAGTATAAAAATCACTCATTCCGTCCTAATTTTAATTAGTCCATGTTTCTTTTTTATTTGTTTCAAAATTATTGTCAACCTGAAAAAATACACTGATAAAAAAAAATAGTTAAGTAGTAAATATAGAATTTTGTTGGTCAGAGTTTGGACAGTGTAATAAATATATTTTTAAGTGTGTGATTTTTGTCTATGGACATTAATTTTGAATGAGAGTTAGTGTATTTTTCTCAAATCGCACTACATATGAAGGAATCGTCTTTTAATGTTAAATCCAGACTCAAGTGGCGATGACACATATAATCAAGGAGATTTTGATCGGAAAACACAAGTTCTCTGATCTGGATTCCATCGATGGCAGAAGGATGCTTGTACTTTCTTTAGGCACCGGCATGCCTAAACGGGCTGAAAAATATGATGCTAGGACTGCTTCACGATGGGGTATTCTTAATTGGGTCTTCGACAATGGTTCATCTCCAATAATTGACATTTATGGCGATGCAAGCTCCGATATGGTTGATATTCATGTCTCCACTCTCTTTCGGTCCCTTAATGCTCAAAAGAATTATCTACGCATTCAGGTAACGCCAATAAAGATACGGTCACACAACAACAATCCATTTAGTTTTAGTGACATTTTCTAATTAGTCACTAACGAAAAATTTCTTATAACGGTGATAAAATGAAGTGGTTATTTTTACACAACAATTTTTAGTCTACACACTATAATAATTGCATTATCTGTTTGTACACTACAGTAACACTTTGTACTGTGTGGTGTATGTACTAAAATGTACGTAAATTAATTCATTAAGAAAACATTATGTGTTATTAACAGGAAGATAATTTGATGGGAGACGCATCATCAATGGATATCGCAACGGATGAGAACATGAAAGCATTGGAGGATGTAGGAAATAAATTGTTGAACGACAAGGTATCAAGAGTGGATATAGAGACTGGGCTATTTCAAGAAGTTGAAGGCGAAGGTACAAATTCTGAAGCTTTGACTCGTTTCGCCCACTTGCTTTGCGACGAGCGAAAGCGTCGTCAAACTAAATGATTTATCGGCTTAATTGTTGAATATGATTAGATTGTATTGAGCTCAAAAGTAGTAGCCAGTGTTGAAGAGTTTACACAATCATGAACGTTTTTTTATTAAGTTTGTAACAGAATAGTACGTAAGTCAATGATCGATAATCAAAGAATTTGAAGAGTTATAAAAATGTATGATTAGATTGTTTCGAGCTAAAAAACGTATAATCAAAGAATGATTGATATGTAGTAATATGATTAGATTGTTACTCTTTATAATGTAGTAAAGTCGTATAGATATCTTTGTTACTCTTTATAATGTAGTAAAGTCGTATAGATATCTTTATAACTCTTATAATTTATAAAAAGCATTAAACCAAAACAATTAGCAAAAAGTTACAGCAAACACAAGGGGTAAAATGTAAAAATAAAAAACCAGGGGCAAAATGTAAAAATAAAAAACAAGGGGCGCATCTGTAAGTTCCAACTTCCAAGCAAGGGCTTGTTCAAGTGTTAACTGTTCACACATACCCAATTCACTTGGAAGGGGAATGAGTATCTGCGATTTCCCTCCCACCATTGATCTCTTTATCAGAGTCCTGTAAAGCTTTTAAACCTTCACGGAGCCAACACGGAGATTGTGACGGCGAAGAACACGATTCTGAAGCTTCTCCGTCGCGCTTCAACCAATTCATCCTCCTCTCACGGCTCTCTTCTCCTCGATGGCCGATACTCATTCCAGGTTAGTGTTTCAATTAGTCAAACGTTTTATGTATACCTGTATGTTTATGATCGACCAATTTCTCCAAGTTCGTATTTCTAGTGGATTGGGACAGTATAATTTCTAGGGCGTTACGATCCGTTAACTCTCAACTTGATGCTAAAATGCATTTAAATTTTGGGACTTATAACCCAGGCTAATTCAGTTCGTGAAACTTTTTTATTGCAGTAGTGAAGCTGATTTAAATTCTGTTGATAGTAATGTTACTGAGATCGTAGTTGTACGTCATGGTGAAACGGAGTGGAATGCTGAAAAAAGATTCCAGGTTCTATTTCAATGCTAACTTTGAATTGTTTGAACTACACGCCACTGTTCCATATAAATGTTATAATTTGACTGGCTTGCAGAGTTATTGATCAATGAACTTAACTGGCTTAAGCAGTTAATTGTTGGTCCCTTTTTGTGTGAGAGATTATGTGTTAAACTGTGGGCTTCCATTCATGTGCCTAATAGCTGTTTAAGATCAAGTTACTAAATGCTAATTTCTGATAATTATATATATGGTTAATACTATTTCATCAAGCGTTGTTTATGTGATATTCGTCTATTCGTTTCATATTAACTTATATAATGAGATTAAATAGCGATAGCATTATGACCAGCATGTATATGTTCTAGTTAATTTACTAAAGAGAAAGTGATGTGACTTCATGTGTATGTTAGCTTCCTTGGAGGTAGACTTTTTTACATTCATAAGGACACAAATAACATACTTGATCATGGATGACAAGGTTTTTTGTAACAGCCATCTTTAAATAGCCAACTTAACTAACAGAAACTATAAAAAGATGGCTGTTAGTTAAATCATAAATGAGTTTTACCTACTAGTTGTTTACATAGTGCATAATAGGAACAAACGACTGCCTGCAGTAAATAGTTTGACTTTGTTCAAATTGCATCTTAGTTGCTTGACATTTTTTCCATCAATTTCATTTCAGTAAAAGATATCTTTTACATGTCAAAAGATTGTTGATTCTTCCTTATAAGCCTTCATATTGCTTCTAAGAATCTTTGTTCCTTTATGCTGACCAGGGACAGTTAGATGTTGACCTAAATGATGTTGGAAGACAGCAGGCAGTTGCAGTAAGTTACATATTATATCTTTGGGAAGAAATACAAAGGAAATTGTACTTTTTCTTTTCTGAATAACCCGAAAATGTATTATCTTATTCTTATTGTAGGTAGCTGAAAGATTATCAAGAGAGCCCAAAATTTCTGCCATATATTCTTCTGACCTGAAAAGAGCTCTTGAAACCGCTCAAACAATAGCAATCAAATGTGGGGGAGTTCAAGTATGAACGAATTAAAATTAAGCAAATTTTTTTAGTTTTTATTAATCATGTTTTTATATTATTAGGTAATTCAAGATCCAAACCTACGAGAGAGACATTGTGGTGATCTTCAAGGTCTTGTATACAATGAAGCGCCCAAAATCAAAACCAAGGCATTTGAAGCTCTTCAATCTCACAGAAATGATGTTGAAATTCCAGTAAGTACCATAAAAATAAAAAAGAATAAAAATATATAATTTATTCACACGTTTATAATTTATACTTTATACAATACAGGGTGGTGGCGAAAGTCTAAATCAACTCTATAAACGTTGCACATCTGCACTACAAAAGATTGCTAGTAAACACCAAGGTACTAAATTATTATTATCATATTCTTGCATTTTATAATACCAAAATTAAATTAAATTAACTATTTACAGGGGAACGGGTTGTGGTGGTGACTCATGGTGGTGTAATCAGCGCCCTTCATGAACGGGCCTCTTTAGGAAAGGCCCACCGGGCTGGAAGAATACTGAATGTTTCAGTGAATGTATTACATTTATCGGGCCCGAATGAATGGGCCATAAAGTCATGGGGAGATGTGAGTCATCTGAATGGGTCAGGGTACTTGGATTCGGGTTTTGGTGGGGACAGAACTTCTGGTTAGTTTCTTTCATACATGTCAATTTGTTGAATTACCAACATGTATGTCTTAATGGGCGGCTTTAAATGATATGAATAATTGAACCCAATTAATATCTAATCGCATTAGTTGGGTGATTGTGATCTGGTTGGAAGAAATTATGTTCCAATAGTTGTATGTTGGTCCACTTTGATATATGGGTGACGTGGATTATCCAGATTTTTAAGGGTAGGATTGTACCTCGGATGTATTATAGATTTGTGTTTTTACATGTCATTAATTTTGCATCCATGTTCTTGAATTATCTGGTGTTTAGAAGTATCTTTAAAAATGATTATTGTGACATTTAATATACTTAATAAGATGATTAGTTGTAACAAATTATTTTTAGGTAATAACAGGTGATCCTACATTTGCCTTTCTAACAAGTTTTGTTGCATTGACTTCATTAATTATCAAACATTTAAATTTTTAATAATTTTTTTAGTGTTTTGATAATGACAGCTATAACATTACTCCTACATTAGAGGAATTCCCCTTCCTTTTTTTTTTTTTTTTTTTAATGAAATTGCAAATCTAATCTACTTCTAATTACCACATATGTCCACGATGGGACTCGAACTTCTGACCTCAAAGTTGAAAGGTAAACATCATACTGCTAGGCCAAAGACCCTTTGATAGGAATTCCCCTTCCATGTTGAAAATAAATGCATGTCTATTTTTACTTTTTTTTATTTTGAATGACAATCATAATCTACTCTTAAATCCGTATATGTTCACTATGTGACTTCTACCCTCAACCTCAAAGTTGAGGGTGAACACCTTTACCACTAGATCATTGACTCCTAATAATACATGTCTATTGAAAATCATAATGCTATTATTATCAAAACTTAAGTTTTTAATTAAAAGATTCATCACCTGAGAATAATAGTAATAAATTATTAAAATTTGGGAAATGAGACATACATGTATCCTACAAGTACGTTCATAGGAATCGTAGCATGATATAAGGAGGACGGTGGATGTAGGAGGGAATCGTGGCATTTGCATCGGGATACGGATTTGGTTGCAGGAGGTAACGAATTTAGGATTTTGATGCTACAGAATCTCGTAATAAAAGAGAAAGATATGATATGTCTTTTTTTAATCTTCTTTTTTTATTCTTCTTATTAAGCTAACAAGGTGGCAAGTCTTTGTTAGTTGTTACTTCACCCATTGCCCATTCCCCATCGGGATCATAAGGTATGGTTCTTATTATAAGTACGCATATTGGTTCTGATATAAAGATTAAAGAGGATACGTTCATGTCCACGTTTTATGACGGGTTTACATAGATACAAATTATATTTATAAACTAATATATTCCTAACACTAAATTTTATTAACAAAAATACTATTAATAAAAAGGTATTATTATAAACAGTTGATAAATAATAAATTTTCTTCTGTGAATTTAGAAGTGCATGGTGCAACCCTTATCCTTTGATAATGAATAAGACCAAATAGTCGATAGTTGTAATCGTTGAATTATACTACATAGTTCTGGAAACAACAAAGCAGCAAAAAAACATTATCTAAACGAGTGAATAGATTGTGCACCACAAATAGTCAATAATGAAAACACCTCGAGATCCATAGAAAGACATCACAACTATTTGTGACACTGAAGTAAAGATATCAAGTTCAAATTAACAAAAACTCTAATGAACCTAATAGCCAAGCATATAACAATTGATTTTTTAGCTCCTGATTTTAATACCCTTTTTATATTTTCACATTATTTTTACATTATTATTTTTATTTTTAAAGTTAATGATATCCTATATGTGAGACGCTAATTTTGTGTTATATTTTAATGAGTGGGTAACTTTTTACATACCTTTCATTAAAAAATAATAACATATTATATTGCATATTTTGCTAATTTCCCTAGTTAGTATGACCACACTATTTGTCAATTAGGGATAGAAAATAAGAATAAGAACCAACTAACATGAAATGTGTTAAATGTCTTAATTATTTTTTTTAACAAACAAAAATTTACCATTCATTTCGAAAAATACATTTAACACATTATATAAGCCAATAAGGTGTGTTTAACAAACTCAAACTTATTATTCACACTGAAAATATCATTTAACACATATAAAAATAATGAACTTCATAATTTATAATAAATTTGTTTTTTCAATATGCAAGAAATTTTTAGGTTTATTAAAAATCCTGGTTAATATAAGAAGCTAGTTATATCAAAAACTCTTAAAATTTATTGTTTTGTGAGAAATTACAAGATAAATCGGTCTGTTTACTCTCAGGGTTGTCTTTGAGAAGGTGCGGGAGGTGCAGTCGCACAGAGTCCATATTTTATAGTGGCCCAATTTTATGTATATCTTATATATATAATTTTAAAATTTAAGCCAACTTTATAATTTAATAGAAAAAAAAATTAAAAGGTCCAAATTTTAATAAAAATTTTATATTCATGGGCTAATTTTTATGTTTTCGCACAGGACACTTATAATCTCGTAGACGCCACTCTTTACTCCCTTAAATTATGGTAGGTAAATGAGAAAGGGAGGTGGGCATGATAATGGCGGTGCAAATGAAATCATTCGGCATTCTTATTGTGGTGGTCCGGTGGACCTTCCACCATTTCTTGTTCCTTTGAGTTTAACTCCATTTCATTATATCTGTCTTATTATTTAATACCATTAAAATAGGTCATGCGTGTAAATTTTTTTAGTGGGCTTTTGCAAAAGAAAACAAAAAATGGGAATTCGAAAATCCAAATGTATGCTAGTGATCAAATGAGAATATATATATTATTTATAAGTGATGTAAGTAGACATAGTTGCCAATCATCGTTATGGATAACGAAGCTTGCACTTTCAATTAGGACTACATAGCTATAGATAGAATGATACAATCTCACATTGGTCAAAACATGAATTGGATGATAGCTCATAAACTTAAATATTCTCTCCTCTTTCAAGCTAGTTTCTGAGAAGAAATTATACATATAGTTTGTGATATAATACGGGTCTAGTACGAGATAGATTCATATAAAAAAAAACTAGATCATATTCGAATGGTATTGTTGAAAAAACAATATGTTTGGTAAACGTAATTGAGCCCATGATTTGTCTCTTTCTTTATCTTTAGCCATTTTTAACTACGCAAGTCGCAATTAGAAGTTTGATGAAAGCGTGAATTACTTAAAAAGGATAAAAAAAATATGTTTGAATTGTAAATCACTTGATCATGGCAAACCATTGGTAATTTCTTGTTGGCTTTTGGTAAGATATGTCTTAGGACGTATCTAAACAGATTTTTAAGGAATTATAATTATAATTTATAGGGTTTTGCTAACAAGTGCCCTTAGGGCAATGGTTAAGGGTATGAATGTACAAGTCTTGAAGCATAACTACCTCGAGATGGTTATAAAATTCAGGGGGCGGTTATTTTTTATGGTTAATTTACAATAACTTAAAGCTTCTTTTTTCCCCTTAACCATTGCCCTAAGGGCACTTGTTAGCATTTCCCTAATTTATAATATTAACAGTTTAATCATGCACTTTTACCTTAGTGCTTGCAAGTGTATCAACTAAATTACACCGTTTTAAAAACACACGTATATTGGTCCAAACCGCTTTTGATTAACATGGCTAACATATGTAAATTCAGAAAGTGCTCATAAACATGGTTCATGCTCGTCTTCCTATTATATATTAATATTATAATATATGTGTTCATCAGGGCCGGCTAAATCATTAATTAGATTTATACTCATGTAAATCATTATGAAGTTAAATATAAATTAAAATTTTATTACTTATAATTTTAGAATTTTTAAGTTTTATGATGTTTTTTGGTAAATTGCACATTACCTTCAAGTCCCCCAAGCAATTCTATTGATTAGTTACCCAGATGTACCAGTTCATATTGCCAAATTAAGTAAGGATTTTTGTGATATCGTCTTATCTAACAATGCTTAAAAAATATAAACTCGCCATTAAATTATAATTAATGGGTACAGATGTACAGCATTGGATTAATTATAGTACGAAGAGATTTAATACCATTGAAAAATGGATTAATACAGGCAATCCACATGGACAATTGGACATCCACCGTACAGCTTGGACCACATAGTCGTGGTTGACCGTCAAACACCTTTAATTACATTTCATTACCTTCACATTAAACCAGCCTATTATTCAAACAAAATACTAATAATCGAAAAGGAATAAACTGTAAGAATAAAAAATCACTTTCCAAGAAATCGAATTCATTAAAACTTCTTTTAAAAGCCTTTTTTTATAATGTATTATTGTATTCTTTTCTTTTCTCAACAACTTTGGAGAAAAACTTGGAGTTGTTGGGGATTACCTACCCAAAGAAACCTTAACATCATTGATATTTGCACTCAACCTATTTTAGTCAACAATAAACACCTTTCTAGGCTTTCCATGGCATAAATCGTTCGTTGGCTCAAATCGCTCTAAATCCTTGGCTCTCAATTTGTCTCAGTGAATTAGTAACCCGGTTTTTCTTGATTTAAAGCATTGAGTGTGCTGACTCAAGCCAAATAGTCATCTTAACGTCACCTCAGTGTCACCTTAACATTTTTCATTTCACCTTCAAACCCACAAATAACCGTTACTCATAACTCAAACCAAAATATTCTTTTGCGGCCCACCAAAATAATCTTTCACTCGCACCACACACAAAAAAATAAAGAAAAAAAATACAATTTTTAGCAATTTCAGTGCAAGACTTTGCCAGTGCAGTTGCTTGAGATCATGGTGCTAATTGTGGCTGTCACCTCACTTTAGCGTGAAGATGGCACCACAGTACGTAAAGCTCTTAACGTAACTCTATTTAGTCATCTTGATTTATAGTTTGGTTTCGTTTTCTTTTGTGGTTGTAAGGCCTTATCTCATAGCCGTTGTACTCTTTTTTCGGTTTTTATAATATTCTTGCTTGATCCAAAAAAATTAAATCTAATGGGTACATTTTGTAATATCTAAAAGATATAGAAATAATTTGCCACAATATAATAACACTAGCTACATAACCCGCCCATCTTCAAAGTTTAGTACGTAAAAAAATACCAACAAAGATTAAAAATTTAATAAATGACATAATAATGCTATCTTTGTAATAATGAATTGGTATAAAAATGGATATATTAATCTTTGTTACATATAATTCACAAACGAAATAAGACTTCTTTGTAAACGACATTTGCTGTTGAATTAGTGTAATTCTCATCTATGTCACAACAAATGACCTTCAATCCGTTCTTTGTCTTAACTCGTGATACATCCACATAAAGCTGACCATGTGAGAATACCGGTTTTTGCAGAAACAACCCAACCTGAGACAACGTCTGGCCTTACTTTTATTAATGGTCATAGCAAAGTATACCTGAACAGGAAATTGCCTGCAATTCAATTTGAAAGGCATCTTGTTGTCTGAAGGGCTAATAACCATTCGAGGGATAGCGCAAATTGTACCCACCTTGCCGCCAAATATGATTTTACCCTCGATTATATTTACCCCATTCGTAATATCTGAAGTCTGGTTCCGTTGCACAATCCAGCTTTCTGATCAATATTCCGCATACACATTACCAGAGAGCCAATCTTTAACTTCAAGATATGCTGCGGGACACCTGACATTTTTATGTTGTTCAAGAAGTCAGTGGTGTAAAGATCAAGGTTAAACATAGTATCATCTTCATCTGCAGCGGAAACCGAGTCCGATGACTCGTACGTCTTTTCTTCTCCCAGAATTAATGACAGCATACGTTCGTTTATGAGGTCAACCATTTCGTGCGTGGGAGCAAGAATGGCTCTATCTTGAAAAAAGTTGGCTTGCCATAAATTATCCAGCAAATGAGGGTATGTTTCTGCAATAATAGCCCCAACGTTATCATCAGACGCTGGAATCAATATGTTGTCCGGGAACTCTACTGACGACTCACCATCATTTTCACCACCTGTTTTTAGATAGTTAGAAAAGAAATTGATATCAGTAAAAAATCTAGTGGAAGGGTTTATAAAAAATTAGAAATAAAATAAATATACACCTATAGTGCCGTTGCCAATATCGAGTATCCAATCTGCAAACTCCTTTATTTCTTTTCTTTCAACCTCAGATGCTCCCGAACCCAGCCTAAGGTTACAGTTAAATTCAAAACAGTGCAGTGGTCCCAAAGCTATGACGCATTGATAGTCGCATGAACCACGTCTTGCCTACAACCGTTTGGAATAACAGGAAGAATCTGTCAAAAATCACCACCAAACAAAACAACTTTTCCACCGAATACAGATTTTGACGGTGTCGAAGGGTCCTGCCTGCATATGTCTCTCAGGGTTCTATCAAACGCCTCAAAACAATATCTGTTAATCATTGGTGCCTCATCCCAGATAATCAGCTTGGCTTTTCGTATCAACTCAGCAAGGTCACCGTCAGCTGACATGTGGCACAACGAATCTTCCACCACATTGATAGGAATTGCAAACCTGGATTGGTATTCAAAATTAGCATTTGATATAAAAAGTATAAAATTCAATATTATAATGTTTTGTTCGAGTATAATAAGTACGTGCAAACCTGGAATGAGCCGTCCTACCACCGTCCAACAAAAGGGCCGCAATACCACTTGATGCAACATTCAATACTATTGACCCTTGGGAACGTAATGCATCAGACATAGTTTTGTACATGTAAGTCTTCCCAGTACCACCGTAACCATACACGAAGAACGTTCCACCCTTTTCATTATTAACGGAGTCCATGACTGTTCTGTAGATACGTTTCTGCTCTGATGTAAGGCTGGCATATAGAGTTTGATGCTGCTCACGGAGTTCATCTCTGTTGTACGATTCCTCGTCGTGTATTAACCGGTTGTAATTTTCCATCGTGTATTCTTCCTCCGGATATGGCATGTTTGAAAAAGACTTCAAACTCTTGTTATTACAAAGCAGCATGTGTTCAATATACGTAAGACATATATTCATCTTTTGTGTGTCGGAAAGTTGTAATTCTGCATTAATAAACGATAAGATTATGAAACACTTTTAGTCAATTATGAAACAAAAAGTAGTGATTAAACTGAGTGAATTGTTTTTCAGTATTACCTGGATCGTTACGCTTCATTCGTTCAACGTTTAACACATCCGCTGCCAAAACATGCCAAGTTTTTTCCCAGACAAACTCGGGACGAGACATACTATCAGTCATGAGTAGCATGACAAAGAAAGAACGCAGATAATCATCCATTCCCCAAAAACTTGCTTCCAACAACCCATCAATGTACTCCTTGTCGTCCTGTAGAAGCCCACGGGCGAAACACGCATCTCTATATGACGGATAAATAACACCGCGCCATTCCCTGAGTTGATCCCAGCTTCTCAGACCTTTTACCTTGTTTAGTAATACACGTAAATAATAAAGTTCACCCCATGAGGGAGTGACATGATGAATACGGCCAAGTGTATTTCCTCTTTGTCTTGACTGCCAAATGCGTTGCTGCTGATTCCAAACGTATAACTGGGGGATCTCAACATACAGGAGTTTACGGGCGTCTAGATCTCTCTCATTTAGTTCCATCCATGCTATAAATTTGGTTTCGTTTACAGATGACTTATCTAACGCGTAATCAATACTTTCCCTTGCATCAAAGATTACAGGTTGTTCATTCTCTAAATGGAAAGGCAACCGTTCTACTGAAGGCGTCCTTTTATGAATATCAAACTGAAATATACGCCAGGTTGCCAAGTTGGCCTTGGGGGATTTTTTGGCTTATATTTTCATTTTTGGACGATTTTATTAGAATGGTACAATCCGAATGAGTTATTCATCTTATTAGTATATATACAATTTGCATCGCGGATGAACAGTGGCTAACATGTAGGTCAGTTTTTTCTTTTCCTTTTATTCTTCCGCCATTGTTATTGACTTTGATTGAAGGTTACCTGTTTTGTTATACTTCCAAAGTTCTAGAGGAATATTATACTTTCATAGGAATGAATTAATTATATAATAAGTATTATATTATAATTATATATATATATATATATATATATATATATATATATATATATATATATATATATATATATATATATATATATATATCATATACATACTTTCTAATTATAATTTAATAATATTAACATACTGAGTGCTTTTTTTTTCTTTAAAATGTTTTACTTTTTTAATATAATTATAATTTTATTTTTTTAATATTATATACATATAAACATGATTCAATAGTATTTTTACCAATGATTATATGACATGCATTTTGTTATATCTTTGAAAATTATGTCATCTATAATGTTTGTAAATAAAATATATTTGAACTTATACTTATTTTTAATATAAAACAATCTTTTTGCTTGCTAATATTGGTAAATAATATTTTGTGTAGAAAATCCCCGCGGCACCGCGCGGGGTAACAAACAAACTTCTTCTCAGTATCACATGAAAATTAGCAAACAAACAAAATTCTGTCAACGATCTTTTTAATGTATTATAAATATTAGTAAACAATATTTTCTGTGTAACATGAAAATCCCCCATAGCAACGCGCGGAGGAAAGCCCACTAGTTACTTATAGGTTATTACTCCGTATCATTTTTAGATAAAAATGATTCCTCCAAACAAATCACCGTGTGCAAGTGGTTCTCATGAGAGTTTGATGTAAGTGATATATTTTTGAAGATTTCCTGATGATGACTCTATATCGTTTATGTGTAAATATTAAAAACATAATCACCCTTAGTGATTAATGATTTTTATGGTCGGTCATTTTTTATAGTTATTGTAAAATCTTTTTAAGCATTATTTTTTTTCTTAAATAATACCTAAAGAGCTATCATTAGCATTTTTCATTTTTAAAAATGATAGTCCGTTAATAGTTCTCGCGAATTGTCTAGTTTATACTCGTGATATAGACGACCTGAATGTTGTTGTGTTTGTTCTCAAACTTTTCCCTAAGCATATGATAAATGTTTATCTAGAGAAAAAAATAAACTCCTGACATTCCAATAAGTTATTCAAAAATTTTTACCACTAAACTACAGATTATTAATTGATGTAAATGATATGTATTTAAAAAAAATAAACAAATAAAACTTTATAGGACATCCGAATTAAAAGCTTTCGGCACTTAGTTTGTATTAAATTGAAGTTGCGGAAACCTCGAATGTGGGTGGATGGACTGATTTAAAAACAAAAATGTTTAGTTAAACAAAGTTGACGACAAAGTTATATTGTGTATGATTATTTTTAACTAAGCAAGATTGTATTGTTTAATGGTATTACTTTCAGATAAATGACATGTGTTTTATATCTCACCTCATTTATTTATGGTTAATTATTATAAGAATGCTATTAACGTGTGACAAAGTCACATTTTTAGTTATTGTTACACCATCGTCACATCAGCTGACATACTAAACTGACATACTCATGTCAATATTATTCTTGTTTTTCAGTTTTTTAGGTCTTACAATTATAAAAAATACAAACATACAATAGTAAATACCTTATTATAAATACACAATAGTACCACCTCGCCAATCATGATGCCAACAAAGATCGAAGGCGACCGAACCCTTAGCCGAAGTGCCCATTTGCACTGACATAATAATAAAAAAGTTATATTTTTAACTCTTATTATTTTTAGGAAAAATATATTTTGGAATAACATATGTCTATTTTCTTAAATTCTATTTAATCTTTACTTCGCTAACAAATTGGTAAAACCGTAAAACCCAACTTATAAGTGAGTTTTAAAGAAAAAACAAAAAATCAAGCTGAAATTAGCTAAAAATTGAGGAATTTGTTAAAAATTGGGCTGGAATTTTGTAGGCTCAAAATTAAAGTGGTTAATAGAACTTAATCAAACTCATAACCGAATTAACCGAACTTATATTTGAAATTATCTGAAACCGATTGGTTGGAGATTTTGATAAGCCAAATTTTCGATTCATTCTCACCCCTAACTACAGTTATTGATAGCTACTTTTAAATCTTAGTTTACTAGCCATCCTTTTGACCCAAATAAAAGAAATACTTTGGTCCTACAAAGCCAATTTGAAGAAGATACTTATGTCAACATACAACACTTAAATAAGAACAAAACTATTAACTAAACAAAGTTGAAAACAAAATTGTATTTTTCCACCTATTTTGTTAAATATAATAACTTTGTTGAAACAAATACTGTTTGTTAAATTTCAAGTTTTTGAATATAAAAAAATTGTTACGTTTGAAAAAGTTGAAGTTGAAGTTTATGTTAAAGAGGGTGAAGACAAATCGTATGTCGACGAAGGATGTCTATTAACTGAAATAACGTTAATTAATAGCTCATGTGATAGTGTGGCAATTTAGCAAGTTAAAAAAGGATACCTTCAAAGGTATAGAGGATGGATCGAATTGTTCACATTAATTAGACTTGGGCCCTTTTAATTGGGCGTCAGTTGACTTCGGTAAACTGACATTTTTGGGGTATTTTATGTGTATTTTTGTTAGGGAAGTGATTTTGGAACCACATAAATTATTTCAAACACCACAACCACTGTTTTACAGCAGTTGTACGATATAACACTAATTTTCATAAAGGGTTTTTCTAACATGTGCCCCTAGGCACATGTTTAGACTCATTAATTATCATTAATTTTCTATTCAAACTAACAAAAACAATTAATACATCTTTTGAAACTATAAAATATAAATTTTATTAATGTGTAATAAGACTTCATAAGGAAACTTAGGCCCCGTTTGTTTTGACGTAATCCTCCGTAATCTTCCGTAATTGTAATTAAATTACATTACGGGGGACGTTTGGATGAACATTTTTTTCGTAATTCGATTACGACGTAATTTCGAATTACGATATTCGTTGTAATTGAATTCCGTCCCAAAACCCTAAGAATTCAATTACGGTCCTTTTGTAAACTAACAAATTTTGAATATTTTATATCCTTCGGATTTTTAAATCGTTTAAAAATATTAAAAAAAATTAAAAAATTTTAAAAAATTGAAAAAATTAAAAAAAAAAATTAAAAAAATTTTAAAAAATTAAAAAAAATTTAAAATTTTAAAAAATTCTAAAAAAATTTAAAAAAATTTAAAAATTTTAAAAAAATTTTAAAAATTTTAAAAAAAAATTTAAAAAAATTTAAAATTTTTTAAAAATTTAAAATTTTTTTTAAAAATTTTAAAAAAATTAAAAAAATTTAAATTTTTTTTAATAAATTAAAAAATTTTAAAATTTTTTAAAAAAATAGAAAAAATAAAAACTATTTAATTTTTTTTTAAATGTAAACAAATAATAAAAAAATTTAAAAAATAAAAGAAATAAAAAAAATAATAAATAATAAAATTTTGAAAAAAATTTTAAAAAAGTTTTTAAAAAAGTCATAACTATTGATTTGAATTACGACTCAAAATTTTGGTAACCAAACGCGTAAGCGTATTCAATTACAACCCAATTCAGTTATAACCGAATTCAAATACAACCGATTTCAATTACATTACGGATGATTACGTTGAGCCAAACACCCCCTTAGAGTGAATTAATGAGTCTAAACATGTGCCTATGAGGCACATGTTAGAAAAACTCTTTCATAAAAATCTGAAATATCAGACAATGTTTTGGAAGCGGTCTTAGAAACATAGGCTATTCATTACAATATTTTTAAAACTTCACACTCAGAAATTATAGTCGAATAAGATCCTTTTAACATCAAAGCCTTTGTTTAACCACACATTATTAGAGTTTTACGCAATTCTTATGTCCTATTGTATTTATCAAAACATTTTAGAAAACCTAATTTTTTTTGCAGTTTAACCAATCAGTTTAACTAGATTTTTATGTCCAACCGGCCAATTGGATCCTTTCGATTATAACCATCCATCTAACCATTTGAGATTTGAGAATCTCCCTTCTTCATGTTTGAGGGATTTGCTCTACATTGTGGAAGTGTGGCCCAGTTTGGCATTCGGCGATGTCTATTTGTTTCAGTTTGAACTTTGGATGTTAGTTGTTCTTAGTTGAAGGCTTGAAGCATTCATAAATCATAGTAATAGTTTTAAGTTGAATAATTTTTTTATCCATTTCAAAAACATTAAAATGGAAACTAAATAAAATTATCATATGATACTCACACACCAATTGCACTTATTATATATAAAACATTAATCACTTCATAGAGACTTGAACCTGTTATGTATCTGGCTATATAAATAATAAAATAGCCAGAAACTATATACGAAGTACTTGATATCATTTATTCATTTGCATTTTTTTATATAAACAATAAAATAGCCAGAAATTATATACTTGGTATCATTTATTCATTTGCATTTGCTGTCTAAAAAACAAAGTACCGTTATGTATTTGGTCTAATTTGATTTTGAAAAAATAAAAAAATCCAACTAAAGTGAGAACACACATACACATAACACACTGTCTTTCTCGCTATCTCTCTCTCCTTTCCTTTTTATCACCATTTACAGATCTCCATCCCCCTCTCGCTTTCTCTCTCCATTCCCCTTCACTTTCTCTCTCTTTATCCAACATTCAAGACAAAAATTGCAGTAAACCCTAGAACAAAATTCAAATATCTATCTCATCCAATCTAAACAGATCAAATCACTCTTAAATTGTTGTAAATCAAACAATGCTTCAACAAACCTAGGTTTTCCCCTTTATTTCTCACTAGAAACTTGTTAATTTTCCTGTTTGGGGGTTAAGATTTGCAGAAGAACCCCTAGATGGGTGGTTGCAGTTCTAAACCCTCGACAGGATCCAAATTTTCCGGTCATTATGACATCGATATTCCTGTTAAAGATAATGATGATAAACAAGTTGAAGAAACGACGTCGTCGAATAACAACACCACCACAACAAAGGATGAAATTGAAGTAGGCAAAAAGTCTCCATTTTTTCCGTTCTACAGTCCGAGTCCAGGTCGGAATTGGTTCTCGAAAAAATCATCTCCGGCGCCGAATACAAGTTCTAATTCAACGCCGAGGAGATTCTTCCGGCGGCCGTTTCCTCCTCCGTCTCCGGCGAAACATATCAAGTCAGTGTTGGCACGACGGCATGGGTCAGTGAAACCGAATGAAGCTGCGATTCCGGAGGGTAATGAGGTGGAAACGGGTTCGGGTTTGGACAAAAGTTTCGGGTTTTCGAAGCATTTTGGGAGCAAATACGAGGTTGGTGAGGAAGTAGGAATAGGGCATTTTGGTTACACTTGTAAAGCTAAGTTTAAAAAAGGGGAACTTAAGGGTCAAGAAGTTGCAGTCAAAGTTATTCCAAAGTCAAAGGTTTGTTCATTCAAATTTCCTTTCAATTGAGTTACTAATTATGTATGATCAAGTGTTGTGATTTGATCTGTATGTTTCTCTGATCAGATCTGAGGTTGATTAAATTCGATCATCATCATATGAACATTAAACTATGGTTTTCTAATTTCAATTGTTGACTTCCGAAATTCTTGATTCAAATGTATCAAATTTAAAATTCAAGTCTTCTGTTTCAAATTATAGCTATATTTAGATGGGCAACTTCCATGGGTACTATGCGAATAGCCCATGAAAATTGCATTATTTAGGGATTCTTGTTGAATATACGAGACAATTAGTTACAAATATTTAACTTAAATTATGTGTCATGGTAAATGTTAAATAATACTGTACAATATAATTTATACATGTTTGCAATATAATAATTTTATTTTATCTTAATATAGATGACAACAGCGATAGCCATTGAAGATGTGAGAAGAGAGGTAAAGATATTGAGAGCTTTAACAGGACATAACAATTTAGTCAAATTTTATGATGCATATGAAGATCATGAAAAAGTCTATGTTGTCATGGAGTAAGTGTTGCAATTATCATAATTGTGATTTTTTTTTGTTAATTTTTATGAAACTTAACTTATGTATATCTAATTGTTTTAGGTTATGTGAAGGAGGGGAGCTCTTAGATAGAATACTTTCAAGGTAACATTTTCATTGCTAATATAGATCAATAATCCAATACCAAATTTATTAAATAAAATTTAATTGGAAGTTTATTTTATCAGAGGTGGGAGATACAGTGAAGATGATGCTAAAGCCGTATTGGTACAAATATTAAACGTTGTTGCTTTTTGTCATCTTCAAGGTGTGGTTCATCGCGACCTAAAACCAGAGGTAACAACTCTTTCTCTACATATACATACACATCTGTGTATCTATATATGTCCTAATTCGTGTCTAATGATTTTTAATTCTTGCTTCAGAATTTCTTGTTCACATCCAAAGATGAAAACTCACCGCTTAAAGCCATCGATTTTGGTTTGTCAGATTTCGTGAAGCCTGGTACTCTTTCTCTCTCTACATAACATACATGTTTTTGTGTATATATATGATTTTGTAATTCTGATTTTATATATTAATGGTTTTCAGATGAAAGACTTAATGATATTGTGGGGAGTGCATATTATGTTGCACCAGAAGTTTTACATAGATCATATAGTACAGAAGCAGATGTATGGAGTATTGGTGTTATATCATATATTCTTTTATGTGGCAGCCGCCCATTTTGGGCCCGATCTGAATCCGGGATATTTCGGGCCGTTTTAAAAGCCGACCCGAGTTTTGATGAAGTACCCTGGCCCACACTTTCCCTCGAAGCTAAAGATTTTGTTAAACGTTTGTTAAATAAGGATCCTAGAAAAAGAATGACTGCTGCTCAAGCCCTCAGTAAGCATCATAGTTTTTTATTTTATTCTTTTTCTATAATATGGTTTTGTTTTTAATATTAAATTGATTATGATTAGGTCATCAGTGGATTAGAGATACTGCTAATGAAGTGAAAGTGCCACTTGATATCTCGATATTGAGATTAATGAAGGGTTATATGCGTTCTTCTGCTCTTCGTAAAGCAGCTTTACGGGTGTGTTTTGTGTGTGTGTTATTTTGTCGAATATTTGGGAATTTTCAATTTGTCTTAACTATTAAATGTAATTATGTTATTTTATTTTTCAATTTGCAGGCTTTATCGAAGACATTAACTGTAGATGAGTTGTTTTATTTAAAGGAGCAATATTCTTTATTAGAACCGAGCAAAAACGGGTCCATAAGCATGGAAAATATCAAAACAGTGAGTAAAATGAAAGCAATTATTACATCTTTTATTATTAGCTTTTTTAAAAAATAACATGTAATTCTTGTAAATGTTGTATTATAAAATTGGGTTTGGTCATGTTCAGGCATTGATGAAACATGCTACGGATGCCATGAAGGAGTCACGAGTCCATGATTTCCTAGCATCGGTACGTTATTTATATAAAATAATAATCATAAATTTGTCATTTTACATGCAATAATTGTTTTTTTTTAATTCATTAATTGCAGCTTAGTGCACTTCAATACAGAAGGATGGATTTTGAGGAATTTTGTGCAGCTGCTATAAACATCTATCAGCTTGAAGCTCTTGACAGATGGGAACAACATGCTCGTTGTGCTTATGAACTTTTTGAAAAAGATGGTAATCGAGCCATTATGATTGAAGAATTAGCTTCCGTAAGTTGATGTCATTATTATTAATTTTATTATTAATTATTACTCTCATTGTATTTTGTTAATCAATACTCTTATTGGGCTTCAGGAACTGGGCCTAAGCCCATCAGTCCCTGTTCATGCGGTCTTACATGATTGGATCAGACACACAGACGGAAAGCTGAGTTTTCTTGGATTTGTGAAATTATTGCATGGTGTTTCGAGTCGAGCATTTGCTAATAAACCTCAATAACAGTTATTGTTCATGGTGTAAAGATGGTCACTTGAATTTGTGTTTGTACTTTCAGTTAAAAATTTATACATCCATTTTCTAACTAGAAAAAAGGAAAACAAAACAAGAACATGTATGCAATTGTTGTTGTATTTGTATTGTATCATAACATGCTTCAGGTTCTGTTCTAATTAACTAATCTCCACTTGCTAATAAATATAGATAACTTCGTTATATAAACATGTGAAACTAAATTAATTATTCCACGAACTGTCGTAATCAAAGTCTTAAAATAATTCTGTACATTATTGATTCGAAGACAGTGAGGATTACGAAAATTGGAATAAAACATGTTTATATTTGATTGTCTAATACTTTGACTTCTAGTTCGGGTAAACCAAATTCAACCCGAATAACCCAAACCATTGTTTTGTCAGGTAACTTGATGACTTCTTAAATCACAAGTAACTCGGCTAACTCTGTCCGAATAACTATGAACTTGAAATTGCGTCGTAATACCGTTTAGAATTTAGATGCTTCTTACTTAATACGTTTAAGGTTTTCTTAATGTATGCCATAGAGAGGCATACATAGAGTGCATGTAATGAAACAGTTATTTATTAAAAGTACATTAATGGATTTTAAATATTTACAATTTAAAAGGATGTAGTATTAGGTATAATTCTTCATTTTTAAGAAATAACTATGAGTAACAGGGGTGTCTTTGAGGAGGTGCAACAGGTGCAGTTGCACAGGGCCCCTATTTCAGAGGGGCCCAATTTTTTATATACATCCTATGTATAATCTTAAAATTTTAAGTCAACTTAATAAGTTAACATGAAAAAGATTAGAAAGTCCAATTTTTTTAATATATCTTGTATTTAGGGGCCCATTTTCTTATATTCGCACAGGGCCTTCGAAATCTCGGAGAAGCCCCTGATGAGTAATGGTATTGACGCCTAATATTTGTGCATACTCATGTACCTACCAATTTAATCATGACAAATGTCAAAATTAAGGGATGAAACGAAAAGAGAATAAAAGAATGACAAATGTCAAATTTAAAAATAGGTAGGCATATAAAAAGACACAAATAAAAGGCACAAATATTATTTCTCAATAACTATTTCAACCATACATTTAAAAAAAAGATCAGAAAGTTCAATAGGTCTGAAAATTGAAAATTCCAATGAAATAGATATCACACTAATTAAAATGGTGAGCATGCAGTAAACGATATCCATTGTTACACATTGTGACGTCATGGTATATTGACCAAAGGGGATGTAGCTCAGATGGTAGAGCGCTCGCTTAGCATGCGAGAGGTACGGGGATCGATACCCCGCATCTCCACTTATTTTTCTTACCACTTAAACTTGTTTTTATTTTCAACCCTGAAGTCTGGGGAAAATACATACAAGGCCCTTCAAGCATTCCAATATCTTTGATTTTAATCCACTCACAAACTATATCCATAAACATATTATGTGAGTGCGGGGCACTGCAAAATAGACAGTTAGACTATGGTAATAGTTTGGTAACTCATAACACATTAGTGTCACGTCAGCTTTTTCTTTTACGACCAAACACATAAAAAATCTCGACCAAACCGTAACAGGCGGCCAAACACATTCCCTTTAAAAACGACATATTTCCCTTTGAAAGTTGGCGACCACAACGGTCGTCCAGGCGACCAAATAGGCTTAGGGACGCTTTGCAGAAGAAGGTGCGTAAGGGGAGGGACACGTCTATGTGTTGGGGACGGAGAGGGACTCATGCATGCGACCATGTCATTCTTACTAGTTGAGTCAATGGTCTTGATCTAATACTGTAATTATTTCTCGGAACCTTATATTATACTAACAGTTTTATCCATTTAAATCATATAATCTTTTAATAATAATATTATGTAGTGAACTACAATAGGCGTTGAACTATAAAAGGTGTAAGAAGTAGACCCAAATCACACAACAGAGCGTTATTATTGTTCTATTTTCTTAAAAAAAATTCGCAGTTTGTTCGAGCAACGATTGTCAAACACAAAGACCAGGCGACGTCAACCTTGGATCTCCTGTGATGATCACAGTGCAAACCCAACAAGCTCTTGGCGAACCTAGGGTGATCGAGGTTGAGTGCGAAGGTGATAGTGAGAGTATGTTATCTCTGTGCTTTAGGCTTTCTTGATCTGTTTCAGTGTGTCTTCGATACTGATCTAGGCCATGTACTTATACGGCCAGGTCTCAGGTATGTGGAACGTTAGCCATCATGACTGCAATAAAGTAGTCATGAAGCGCCATTATGACGATGCCAATGATCGTGTAACGCCTGCAGTAAAGTGTCACCATTATGACGGGCGTCAGCCAATAAGAAACGCCTGACTTGACAGGCGACGGCCCTGATGACTTGACAGGCGGTCATGACTTTGACAGGCGACCGGCCCTGATAACTTGACAGGCGGTCATGACTTTGACAGGCGGTCATGACTTTGGACGTGGGCCATCAGTAGCGGGTCTAATTGTGACGTGGGCTTGTGAACATAAAATCCCATCATCATTTAGGTTTTAGGAATTACCTATATATACATAGGGTAATCCCTACTAACCTTATCATGCCCCCGAGTTAGGATTCACCAAAACAACGGTTTGCGAGTCGTAACTATCATTACTTCGTAAGTTTTTTCCGGCTTTTCTCTTTTTTCTTTTTTGTTTTTTTTTGTTTTTCGAGCGTACCGGTTGCTCAAGGCTTCGGCCGTTTAAGGAAAACCATCGGGTGGAATTGACCGGCTGGCATACGGGCGTCGTGGACCGGCTGTTCAAAAATTGACCGGCGGTTACACAATGTGACCGGCGGCTACAGTGCAGTCGGCAGCCGAGATGAAACCGGCGGTTACAATGTGGTGGCTACAATTGAACCGGTGGGCCGAGACCGGCGGTAAAAGCAAGTGCAGGCAGTCTGGCGCACAGGCTATCGCAGGGGCGAAACAAGACCGGCGGCAGTTTAGATCTGCGGTACAAGCAGCGCAAAGGCGATCGAAGGGCAGCGGCGCAGACCGGCGGCGTTCGTGCAGACCGGCGATCGGGCGAGACCGGCTGTCGCAGTGCATGCAGACCGGCGATCGGGCGAGACCGGCCGGCTGTCGCAGTTCATGATCAGGTGAAACCGGGGTTGAAGGGGGTGCAAGTCGATGGTTCGTCCCTTTTAGTTGCACCGGCGGTCGCAGATCGGCAGAATTCGACCGGCGGTTTAAATGACCGTTCGACCGGCGGTTGTAAGTGGACCGGCGGTCGGTTTATGATTTTAGACCGGCGACTTTTAGGGTTTTACGGGCTTTAGGTTATAAAGGTTGATCGGATCAATGTGGACCGGCGGTTTGATGATTTTCGACCGGCGGCTTTTAGGTGTCCGGCCGGCGGTCGTAAGTTGTTGGCTCGCAAGGGACCGGTCGATATAAAGCAAAGCCGTAAGACTTAGTTGATTAACAACCGACGCTTTAGACGCAATCTGGCGGATTAGGGTTTAGCCTAGGTTGAACTTGTTAGGGACGTTCGGTTTAGGCCGTTGTGGTTTTAGAGTGCCCGGATGACCGGCAGGTTATCGCGTTGACCGGCGGGTTATCGCCTTGACCGACGATTTTAGGGTTTTCAAGCTTTAAACACTTACAGGTACGTACTTGCTTGTCCATTGCTTTGCTTTGAAAAATAATGTTTTATTGGATGATCAAGCCAATAACACATATTTGTTTTTATGGATGTTGTGTCCATGACACCGTCTTGGGTGTGCATGACAGTGTGTATATTTGATTGTTCGTATGGCACTTTCTTGAGAGCCCATGATGCCTTTGTATGCCAATGACCTGGGTAGATCTCTGATGTATGCTTCATATTGTGTCTGTGACACTGTGCCTATGGCACTTTTGTTGGTTAACCTTTACTTTGTTTACTCGCGAGGATTGTCGCTTCCCAGTGAGAAGTGCTTATCTTTTATCAAGTAGATTAAAAGACGAGTATGATTGTATGTTATTTGGCCAGACAAGGTTGTCTTTCTTGGCTTCATACATGTTGTATTGAACTATGTTCTTAGTGGTGTACATGCACATGCGTGTTCAAGTTGTAACATTGTACGTAATGAAAGTGCATGTTTGGCCTTAGACTGAGATGTCTATTGTGGCCTTATGCTTTTTGTATTGAATCCTTACTTCAATATTTATTTGTTTATGCCAAAACCATAGAAAAATGATATTGTGAGATAATATTGGGATACAAGATCAGACCAAATGCTATTATCGCCAGTTTCATGCATGACCATGACATTCCATGTGCTTGGAAACATGTATTGAAAACATAAAGGAAAAAATGACAGTAAAGACTATCGCACCTTGATAGGTCAGTTAATATTGGCTCCCTCATGTATCATGAGGATATGACCATCAGGTGGTCCGGGATGTTCTGTGTCTTCCCCTTTCTTTTGCCAGGCATAACTCTTCTTAAGTGGAGGTTTATTTGCGTGCTGCTTAGCGCCAGGGACAAGGTGTTCTAGTTTGCCTTCTTCCAAAGCCCGCCTGATTTCCCTTTTTAGCTCTCTACAGGCATTCGTGTCGTGTCCATGATCTTCATGGAAATCACAGTATTTATTCATGTTTTTCGTACCCGACCTATGCTCCATCTGGGGTGGAGGTGTGAAGGTAGCGCACACCTGCTCTGTTATCAAGATTTCTTTTGGTGTTTTGCTAAGAGCACGCTCAGACGGATGTTTATCATATGGGCCAAACCTCCGGTTGCTCCTTTCATCTCGTTGATGATCACCAGTTAGAGCATCATGCCTGCGATCTGACGTGTCAGTCCATGACTTGCCGCCTACCTCTCTTGTCAGGGAGACAGTTTCTTTTGACCTTAGATAGTCATATGCCCTGTCCGTGGCTTCTTTGAAAGTAATTGGAGTTCTCTTGATTAACTTTTCTTGCAGTTGTCCTGGAAGCAAGGAGAGGGTAAAACCCGAAATTTGTTGGCTTTCGGGTAAGGCGACAATTTTCTGGCACTCCTGCGTGTAACGCTGAATGAAGTCGCGTAACCCCTCGCCTTCCCTTTGTCGCAGCAAATGTGCTTCTATATGAGTTCTCTGCTGCTTCTTTTGCTGGATAAAGTGAGTCACAAATTTAGCCTTGAGATCTGCAAAGTCGTGAATACTCCTCTCCGGCAAGTCAGCAAACCAATCACGAGCGAAACCCTGCAACGTGCCAGGGAACATGTGACAAGCGACTGGGTCGAGCCATTTCTCTGTCATAATGGCCTGTTCAAAAAGAGCAAGGTGGTCATCAGGATCTCGTGTACCGTCGTAAGTACCTACGATGGACGGAACTTTTTGTTTATCAGGGAGTGGGAATCGGGCCACCCAGTCACAGAACTTCGAACTAACTACCGACAAAGGCATAGTGGCTGCTCGGGGTGGGGCGGCTGCGGCCACGAGTGCTTGCAACACGCGCAACATGTCATTAGACGTGTCCTGTGGTGGATGTGGTGGTGGGGTGTGAATGGGTGGTTGTCTTAACTGCTCCAATAATTGTGACAACGGATCTACTGGTTGAACAACCGTTGGCTGCGGTGCTGGGCGCAACGCCGCCAC
The DNA here is from genome assembly GCA_963853835.1 of Calendula officinalis. Classification (NCBI taxonomy): domain Eukaryota; kingdom Viridiplantae; phylum Streptophyta; class Magnoliopsida; order Asterales; family Asteraceae; genus Calendula; species Calendula officinalis. The sequence goes on along the minus strand of OY970822.1, from coordinate 11,268,238 downwards.
CAACTGAGAGAACATGTCCGATGAAGTAGGTGGTGGGGGAGGTGGTGGCGGCTGAGTACTCTGAGTCAACCTGCGGAGTAACTCCACAATTGGATCCTCCCGAACCCCTGGCGTAGCGGCCTGTGGAAAGTTGGAAGCAGGCTGTCTGACCGGATCCGTGCCATCCTCTTGAGAGCTTGTCCCGTGGGACAAAAGAGGCTGAACTGAAAGGATGGGCGTCACTGGCTGTGGTGAGGTAAACGAACTTGATCCAACGAGCCTTGTGGAGAAAAGTGGACTTGTTAAAGAGGGATACCCTCGTGTCGTCCTGACATCCGACACTGTCCACTCAGAATCGACGTATGGCTCCATGATACGACTAGGCGAGGTTATCACCGCCTCGGGTATAGTGGTAATCACGGTAGTGGTTATTAATGGCGATGAAGAAGTGACCAACGATGGCTGTGTATCCGCCATAGGAACGGTTTGATTATTGAGGAAAAAAGTTTGGAAAAGTGAAACGCCGTTTAAAAACGTGTCCCACGGATGGCGCCAATGTTCGAGCAACGATTGTCAAACACAAAGACCAGGCGACGTCAACCTTGGATCTCCTGTGATGATCACAGTGCAAACCCAACAAGCTCTTGGCGAACCTAGGGTGATCGAGGTTGAGTGCGAAGGTGATAGTGAGAGTATGTTATCTCTGTGCTTTAGGCTTTCTTGATCTGTTTCAGTGTGTCTTCGATACTGATCTAGGCCATGTACTTATACGGCCAGGTCTCAGGTATGTGGAACGTTAGCCATCATGACTGCAATAAAGTAGTCATGAAGCGCCATTATGACGATGCCAATGATCGTGTAACGCCTGCAGTAAAGTGTCACCATTATGACGGGCGTCAGCCAATAAGAAACGCCTGACTTGACAGGCGACGGCCCTGATGACTTGACAGGCGGTCATGACTTTGACAGGCGACCGGCCCTGATAACTTGACAGGCGGTCATGACTTTGACAGGCGGTCATGACTTTGGACGTGGGCCATCAGTAGCGGGTCTAATTGTGACGTGGGCTTGTGAACATAAAATCCCATCATCATTTAGGTTTTAGGAATTACCTATATATACATAGGGTAATCCCTACTAACCTTATCACAGTTGCTTCTTATTTTCATTATTTGCAACAATGATCATTCCAAACCACAAAGTGATGATTTAGTGGTTGAATTTGATCTCCATAAGCATGAAATTCTTAGGGAAAAAAATATCTCCTCGTGACGACAGAGTTTCACGCTACCATAAAGTGGGTGGTCACCATGGGAACAGTGACGAATCCAGAACTAAAGTTAACGAGGGCTTCCACAAAATTTTGAGTAGGGACCATGTACAAATTTTTCACTAATTTTCTTTTATTAAATTTTTTTCTATATGGGAGTTACCCACCAAGCGGGAGTGAGTGGATCCGCCAATGCTTGGGAATATCCGGCTCACATCGAAACTCAAGTTACTACAAAAAAAGACAGTGATAGTTCCACTGAAGTTCGTTAATAAAAAAAATAATATAAACTATCTTTGCTGAATTGTAAACAAAATAATCACAAAAAGCTTAGTTCATTTTACAATTTTACATAGTTGAAACAATCGGGACAGAATGCAACATTTGCAAGAAATCACTAAACACAAAAAAAAAAAAAAGGATTTATTAGTCAATTATCCCAAGAAATCATAATTTTATGGTTTCTTTGATTTAGCCCAAAACACAAATACAAAATAATAGAATCAATTGAATATGATCTACGAATACTATTAAAATTAAATAAAACGGAATTTCTTTATCTCCAAATCACGAGGCTTGTTAGCTTGTATTCAAATTTGATAAAAATATTTTAGGAGTTTGAAAGTACTAAGAATTTGTTTATGTTAAAACACTCTAAAAAAGATTATTTTGATAAATTTCTCAAAGCTTATTTAAGAAAGTCAAATATTTTATACTCCGTAATACTTCCTCCGATTTAAAATAAGTGATACACTTTTCATATTTGGGTGTATCAAAATAAGTGATATACTTTGAAAACTTACCTTATTTGGTAAGAAGTAGTGGGACCCACACCCACTAACTATCTACTTTAATAAAGTGAAATGACATCTTTACCCTTACTTTTACTTTTAAACATCATTAATCTCAATTTATTCAAAAATTGTGGGACCCATTCTCCACTAACTATCCAATTAATCTAATTTAATTATCATTATCATATTTTGTCTCAAAACCCGTGAAACCAACAATGTATCACTTATTTTAAATCGGAGGAAGTATAATTTTACCCTAAACCTAATTTTATCTCCTTTTTTCATCGGAACATATTCTTTTCAATAGTTTTAAAATATTCTTAAGATATTACCTATCAGTAACCCATAATTTATCACAGTTTATATAACTAGTACTTCTTCCGATTTAAAATAAGTGATACATTGTTGGTTTCACGGTTTTTGAGGCAAAATATGATAATGTTAATTAAATTAGATTAATTGGATGGTTAGTGAGAAATTGGTCTCACAAATTTTGAATAAAGTAAGGTTAATGATGTTTAAAAGTAAAAGTAAGGGTAAAGATGTCATTTCACTATATTAAAGTAAATAGTTAGTAGGTATGGGTCCTACTATTTTTTACCAAATAAGGTAAGTATTCAAAGTGTATCACTTATTTTGATACACCCAAATATGGAAAGTGTATCACTTATTTTAAATCGGAGGTAGTATAACTTATTTAAATTAATTAAAACAATTACTCCCTCCGTCCCTAAATAAAGTTCTCATTTCTCTTGGCACAACTTTTTAGGAGATAGTTAGTGGTGGGGTATTTGGTATTACTTTTGATTAAAATATTAGGTTTGATTGGAGAGAGAAAGTGTTTTAAGAGATAGTGGTGAAAGTATAGGTAATAATATTATTATATTAAGTGGGCTCCTTAAGTTTGAGAAATGAGAACTTTATTTAGGGACAAAACTTGAAGGAGAAATGAGAATTTTATTTAGGGACGGAGGGAGTATTTATTTATTTAATATAAAATATTAGTTTAAATAGTACTTCACCCTAACTTTTTTTTTTTTCTTTCTAATAAGCTTTCCCAAATACCCTTATCTTCTGACGGCAGCAACTCCTCTTCAAGTCATCTAATTTGCGTATATCGGCGAATTGTGAACGTCGGTTATGAATCCTCCCGTCGTTTTGATCTCCGACGATAACGTTGACGACAAAAGAAACTTGGATGATGAAGAAGAACTAGCATCTGTCATTATAGTTTCTGACGATGACGACGATGTCGAAATAAATTTGGACGAAAAAGACCTAGAATCCGTCGTTATAATCTCCGACGACGACGGCGAATTTGAAAGAAACCTAGATGAAAAAAAAGAACTAGAATTGGTGCATGAAAGAGGTTATAATGAATCAGATGATCACGAGGAGGAAAAAAATAATGTTGAGAAGTCGGTTGAGGAAGAATGTTTGGATAATTGCGACGAGCACCGTGACAACGATTGTTTTCATCAAGGTTTGGATCTTTTTTTTATTCATTTAACTTGATTGTATATTTGTGATTGGTTTCAGTTTAGTAGCGATTCTTCACTATACGGATCAATTTCCTTCCATCTCCATGGTTAAATTGATTTAGGTCTACATGTAGATTGACTTTAGCACAAATAGTTTTGTGAATTTGTGGAATCAAGCACAATTCTAGCTATTCTCGTTGGTCGATGGTTGACTTAAAAGACTGCTTAGTTTTGTATTCCGTAACTTCCACTTGAAGTAGCATTCTTCGATTGGGCTTTAAACAAGTTTCTCTAAAACTTCTGAAGTGATATGGACCTTAAATTTGTTATAGGCATGAATGAATTCAATTCATTTAGATTACATCTTCATACTTCGTTGTAGTATGGTATAAGGGTACACATTTTAGTTGTTTCAACCATATAAAGCAGTCAATAGGTGATGTGCGTTCTATCTTACAAGAACTAGGTTTGATCTACTTGGTAGGTCTCTCATGTTCCTGTGAAGATATTACAGATTTGAGAACCAATCCCTTCCATTTTTTTCTTGTTTGTTTGAGTTTAAATCCTATCCAACAACAATTCTTCTGAAAAAAGGTGAGAGAAATAGGATAAAATACGGTCGTTAACAGCATTGTAGCTTTTCAGGAAGTGTAGATTTAGAGGAGCTAAGTCTTTATGAGTGTAAGACATACTTGAGGAAGCATGGAATGAGGGTCACTGGGACCAAGGATGAGTGCATACAGAGAATCAAAGAGCACGAGAGGTTAGTTATCAGTTGCAGTTGTTGTACTACCTGTCTTCAAATAGTTAGATATCGTCTAGCCATACAATTAATGTCTATATTATGTACAAGTAAATAACAAACGAACTTTCTAGTTTTCATAGAGTAAAAAAGTTAGACTCATTTAGGGAAAACAACCTTATTAAATTAAGTTTTCAAAATAATTTGTTATTGGTAGAGTTTGTCATCTTTAACACTAGGCAAGCCTTTTTACAATTCTGTCAAATTCCAGGTTAAAAGATAGAAAGGGTGAATCACTTTATCCCAGATCATCATTTTCCATCAACTGTACTGGTAATACTTTTCTTTACTGTACATTACATTCTGTTGAGAAGTTTTGCCAATGAATGATAATGCTTGTTGAAATGCAGGTGATGCATGCAAAGGAGATGTTGTGTTGTTCAAACAAAACATACGCAAGGGAGGAAAATTAGTGGGAAGAAGAAGTGTTGCTGGGAGGATAATTGCAGAAAGTTATGGTGCATCAACCCAACAACATACATTCTCGGTTAGTCACTGGGAAATTATAAATTCTACAAACCCTACTTTTAACTTAATTCATGCTCTCGTTATCTTTTACCTTTCAAGATTGAAGTCTTGTGGAGCAAATGGTCTAAAAAACTCAACCCACTTTCCGTTTTGCTAGTCAAAGGTCGATATCTCTACAAATTTGGGACATTTAGACAGGTGAACCCTTAACTGCTGAAACACTGGCTATGGTTTGTATGAAATTATGGATTTCGTCCATTGTCTTTTTTTTATTACCCGGGTAGGCCCTAATTTTTGAAACATGTAACATTGAAGTCCCCTAACTTTAAAACTTGTTACATCAACAATCCCAAATTTGAACTTGTAACATCAATGGTCCCTAACAACCTTTTTTACTTTAGGGGCCATTGGTATTACAAGTTTCAGAATAAGAAACTAGCCGTGTAACAAAAAAACCACAGGGACGATTTATGTATACTCTTAATTATATGGTCTGTTGACTTTCTGTATGTTGGTTTCAGCCTTGGGAGAATGAAATGGAAAGATTGAAAGTGATTGAAGAGAAACACAGTCGTGGTGCTGCAGCTAGAAATAAACGTAAAATAAAGCAGACAGAATTTGCGTGCAATGGCAATAGAGGTATGATTAACATGTAATACATACACATTTATATATGAATGATCATTTTCTGGCTATCTTTAGTTGCAAAGCGTCACAAGGTATCCCATACTGAAAGCAAACAAGCAACTCAAATAGATAAACAAAAATCTAGAAATTTGCGGGAATCAGTTTATCCAAGATCATCATTTTCCATCGACTGCACTCGTAATTCTTTTTCTTTATAATCAATCTATTGAAAAGGTTAGGTTGCCCATTGTAATGTTTCTTCAAATGCAGGTAATGCATGCAACGGAGATGTTGTGTTGTTCAAACAAAACAAGAAAACAAGTGTTGTTGGGAGGATACTTAAAGCAACTAATGTTGGTAGACGTCATGCATTCGCGGTTAGTCTCATAAACCATAATTAGTTTCTTATTTGATTTATGTATGTTTTACGGTTTCTTTTCATTTTCAATTCAAGATTCAAGTGTTGTGGACCGAACCCTCCAAAAAACTCAAGCCGCTTTCCACTTTGGTAGTGAAAGATCGGAATCTCTACAAATTTGGGACATTCAGACAGGTATTATGGGCTCTAGACTTATACTGCAGTATTGTTTTATTTATATTTATTTTTGTGGTTATAGCCTTGGAAGAATGAAACAGAAAGATCAAAGTCTTTCCTTAGAAAGAAACCCAAGCCAGTGAAAACAGCTTGCCATAAACCTAAATTAAGTCAGACACAGATTGACAATAATGGTATGATACATTTGTTGCTTTAACATTTCCAAGTGCACTTAATTGTATCTTGCAGAATGATAAAACAGTTGAAAAGTCAATGATTAATCTCTAAGCGGAAACACATATTTTCATTTTTTGCCTATCAGGTAGAAAGCTATCACATGGAGGAGCAGCTCCAAGTGAACAACAATCTCAGATAGATGAACAAAAGTCTGCGTGTGCACCCCATATGAAGGACACTACAAAACCTCACGCTTCACAGTCTCACAAGACAAAATTCAAAAGCTCTACACAACTCATCTCTCACCCAAACCCTAACCCTAGCCCTAGCCCTAGCCCTAGCGCAGCACCTGCAAAGGTGATTTCAAGAACTCAAAAGAGGAAGGCTGCATGGTTTCAAAGTTTGAAAAATAAAAGGACAACACAACCTTCCTTTCCTCCAAACCCAAACCCAAACCCAAACCTAAACCTAAAAAACCTAAACCCAAACCCGAACGCAAACCCAAATCCAAACCCATACCCACACCCAAACCCAAACGGTGAAATGTATTATGATCATCACCCGCAACAAGTATATCCGTCCTCATTTCCTAATCTGCCACCCCTTGGATTTTCACATAATCTGCCACCCCAAGGATTTTCACATAATTTGGCGCCCTTTGGGGTTTCAGGTCAATACAATAATGTGGAACCTCAGCCTATGGCCTTTATCGACCAGCTGCTTACTATGACTACTATCATTATAGCTATCAACAATTCCTTCCCTGGTTTTAGTTACTAATATCGTCTCTGCCACTTGTCATTGTATTCTATTTTCTGTTTTGGAACATTGCAAATCATCTTTGGCACTTGTAATGCTGGTTGTTTTTTTTCCTTATAATATTTTAAATTCATTTGATTTTCAAAGTTGCGATTAAAAAACAAAATAAGAATAAGCTTGAGAAAGTGATTAATGAACCTCTAATTTTTCATATCAAAGATACAAAAGTAAGCATCTGTATCATTTAGTAAGGTATAACACGTGTGTCCATTACAATATAAACAGTCGTTAAATCTACACTACTTGTATGTAATAATCTGGGGTGATTTTGAAAAAGTGCAAGTAGTTGCACCGGGGCCATGTGTTAGATCTTCTTTGGGCAAAATTATTTAAATGACTTTTGACCTTATTAACTTAATAAGCTTGAAAATTAAAGTTTATTATCGTTTATGAAGTTAGTAAGCTCAAAACCCCCTTAAATAAACTTCCTCAAACATGGCCTTAGAAGATGCACAATTTTTTATATACGTCGTATATATTTAGGGAGGGTCCGGATCCGGTGAGGACTCTTTTTCTCGCGAGGACTCCAAAAAAAACTTTAAAAATGATCTAAAACAAACTTTTTTCAAAAAATTTCTTTTTTAAACATTAAAATTGCTATGTATAAGATCCAATTTTTTTTTCAAAAATGATCCAAAAAAAAAATGGATCATAATAATGATCCACAAAAAAAAATCTGGATCATTGTTATGATTCGCTAAAAAAAGTGGATCATAATTTTTTTTTTGAATTTTTTTTTGTCAAATGTAGTAATAATCATGGTAGGTAACTAGGTTATATATATATTTTTTGGGAATTTTTTAAAATTTTTATGAGGTATCCTCGCGATTCCTCACCGAAAAAAGAGTCCTCACAGGATCCCACTTCTATTTAGGTAAATGATTTGTATAAGGCATCTTTTTACTTATATAAGGCAAACCATATTTATTTGACATTTATACCCTTACTAATTTTCTACCTTAATCCTTAATCCCACAATTAGGGGGTGTTTGGGAAAGCTTATTTAAGAGGGCTTATGGCTTATTAGCTTATATAAGCCTTAATAAGCCATTTGAAAATGGATTATTAAGGCTTATATAAGCTAATAAGCCATAAGGCATAAGCTCCCTTAAAAAAGCTTTCCCAAACACCCCCTTAGTCTTACTTAGCTAGCCGTCGAACAAAAAAAAAAATACCATTCATCGTCATCTTAAATTTGTATTTGACATATTATTAGTAGTTGACGTCTACAATTGATATTCACGATCATCATCACCATCTTATTGGTAGGAATCTCAATAAAACAACTTAAGATGATTTCGTATGAATAAATCAAATACAGTTCAAATGGATTCATATCAAATACCATTTTATTTGGTTGATATGTCAAATAAAAATTGGGATTCTGATAAAATGGTGATGATGATCGGCAATACTAATTGTAGACGGCAAAGTGGTGATAATAAGTCAAATACAATTAAAGAAGATTACGAGTGGCTATCTCTCTTTTTTTTTGACGGCGGGTAATTAATTGTGGGATTAGGGTTTAATCATAAGGGTAAAAATTTTATAAGGGCATAAATGTTAAATAAATATAATTTGCCTTATATTAGTAAAATATGCCTTATACAAATCAATTCTCATATATTTAATCTTATAGTTTTTCTTAATTGCAGCATAGCGCACTTCGGTACATGAGGATGGATTTTGAGGAATTTTGAGCAGCTGCTATAAGCATCTATGATCTACCAGCTTAAAGAGTTTGTTTACGAGATTATTTAAAATACTTAAAAAAAGCTATTTTGATAAAAAAGTCTCAAAACGACATACTCTCTATAAAATTTACTCCATCTCTATAAATAAGGGACTATTCCCTCTAAACAACGTCCCAACTACACTCATACACTCTATTCTTCTCTTCAAAACCTAATGGGATCCACATTCCACTAACAATTATACTCAAATTGTAAAATAGGATCCACAGATAGAGTTAATATCCTACCACTTAAAATATATAGTGATTTTTAAAAAACTCTTAGGTGATAGAAATGTGTTTGGAGAAAAATTAACCTCAAATGCTAGAATGTGTTAGAATGTGTGATAGAAATCTAAGAAAGTCATATTCTTATTCCTATTTTATACTTCCTCCATATCAAAATAAGTGAATCACTTTTATGTTCCAGTTTTTTAAGGTAAAATAAGGTAATAAAAGATTAGTGAAATTAAATTGGGTAATTAGAATAGATGAGGACCACATTTTTTACTATTTTGTTGCTTTTATAAGAAGATGACAAAAATGGGCGGAACCTCACACCTTTAATGATGTTTAAAAAGGTATAACTAAGGGTAAATGAGTAATTTTAAATATAAAAACTTACAAAATAAGGTAAATTATTAAAGTGATTCACTTATTTTGATACCATCCCAAAAAGGAAAATGATTCACTTATTTTGATATGAAGAAAGTATAATAAGAAGTATAATTTTTTCATGCACCTATATCTCCTTTCTTCGTCGCAGCCTATTTTTTTCATATTCGTTTTCAGTAATTTTAAAATATTATAATATAACTTATATACTTCCTCCGATCCAAAATAAGAGATACATTTTGGGTTTCACGGTATTTAAGGTAAAAAAATATAATAATAGTTAAATTAGATTAATTGGATGGTTAGTAGGAATGAATCCCACTCATTTTGAATAAAGTCAGATTAATGATATTTAAAAATAAAATAATAATAAATAAATATTTTATTTATTAAAGTAGATAGTTAGTAAATGTAAGTTCCACTTTTTTTTGTCACTTATTTTAAACTAGAGGAAGTATACAAATTAATTAAAACAATTTATTTAATTGATGTATAACCCTAACTTTTCTTTTTAAGCGTTCCCAAATACCCTATCTTCTGACGGCAGCAACTCCTCTACAAGTCATCTAAAATTTGCGTATAGCGTTGAACTGTGATCGTCGGTTATGAATCCTCCCGCCGTTTTAATCTCCGACGATAACGTTGATCACAAAAGAAACTTGGATGGCGAAGAAGAACTAGCATCTGTCATTATAATTTCCGACGATGACGACGATGTCGAAATAAACTTGGTTAAAGAAGACCTAGAATTCGTCGTTATAATCTCCGACGACGACGGCGAAGTTGAAAGAAATCTAGATGAAAAAAAAGAACTAGAATTGGAGCATGAAAGAGGTTATAATGAATCAGATGATCACGAGGAGGAAAAAAATAATGTTGAGAAGTCGGCGGAGGAAGAATGTTTGGATAATTGCAACGAGCACCGTGACAACGATTGTTTTCATCAAGGTTTGGATCGTTTTTTTATTCATTTAACTTGATTGTTTATTTGTGATTGGTTTCAGTTTAGTAGCGATTCTTCACTGTACGGATCAATTTCCTTCCATCTCCATGGCTGAATTGATTTAGGTCTACATTTAGATTGACTTTATACTAAAATAGTTTGTGAATTTGTGGAATCAAGCACAATTCTAGCTAGTTAAGCATACCGCGATTCTCGTTGGTCGATGGTTGACTTAAAAGACTGCTTAGTTTTGTACTCCGTAACTTCCACTTGAAGTACCATTCTTTGATTTGGGCTTTAAACAAGTTTCTCTAAAACTTCTGAAGTGATATGGAGCTTAAAATTTTGACCAAAATTAATTGCCAACTGCATTAAAATCTATAACAGGTAGGGTAATGTTATGATCCCACATTGGCCAAATAAAGAACTAAATGGTAGCTTATAAGTTTAGGTGTCCCCTCCTCCTTCAAGCTAGCTTTTGGGAGTGAGTTCTACACTTGGACTTATGAGCATGGTGCGAGCCTAGTATGGGATGGGTTCGTATCAGGTAACTAGGTAGTTTGTTCTTAGCATTGCATATTGAAAGGAGAGGAATGGAGATTGCAATGGAGGTTATTTGCAACAGATGAAGTTTTTTCTTCTAGTTGCTACAATGGTATGGGTTTTGTTGTAACCTAAATTTCTTATAGGCGTGAATGAATTCAATTCATTTAGATTACATCTTCATACCTGGTCATAGTACGGTACAAGGGCACATTTAAGTTGTTTCAACCAAATAAAACAGTCAATAGGTGATGTGCGTTCTATCTTACAAGAACTAGGTTTGATCTACTTGGTAGGCCTCTTGTGTTCCTGTGACGATTAGGAAGAAAAAAGAGAAGTACAACTACAATTGTTAAATCCCTTGCAATATTTCCTTTCCTTCCATTCCCTTCCATTTTTTTCTTGTTTGTTTGAGTTTAAATCCTATCCAACAACCATTCTTCTGAGAAAAGGTGAGTGAAATAGGATAAAATACGGTCGTTAACAGCATTGTAGCTTTTCAGGAAGTGTAGATTTAGAGGAGCTAAGTCTTTATGAGTGTAAGACATACTTGAGGAAGCATGGAATGAGGGTTACTGGGACCAAGGATGAGTGCATACAGAGAATTAAAGAGCACGAGAGGTTAGTTATCAGTTGCAGTTGTCTTCAAATAGTTCTCAGGGTTCTGTATGAAATCATGGTTCTCAATATAACTCTTTTCATATATATATATATATATATATATATATATATATATATATATATATATATATATATATATATATATATATATATATATATATATATATATTGGGGCTATCATATGATACAAGATTCAATACATAATTAGATATCGTCTAGCCGTACAATTAATGTCTATATTATATGTACAAGTAAATAATGAATGAACTCTCTAGTTTTCATAGAGTAAAAAAATGTAGGGAAAACAACCTTATTTTAATTAAATTTTGAACATAATTCGTTATTGGTAGAGTTTGTTGTTAGGCAAGCCTTTTTACAATCCTGTCAAATTCCAGATTGAAAGATGGAAGGGGCGAATCGCTTTATCCCAGATCATCATTTTCCATCAACTGTACTGGTAACACTTTTCTTTACTTTACATTACATTCTGTTGAGAAGTTTTGGCAATGAATGATAATGTTTGTTGAAATGCAGGTGATGCATGCAAAGGAGACGTTGTGTTGTATAAACAAAAACTCAAGGAAAGAAATTTAGTGGGACTAAGAAGTGTCGCTGGGAGGATAATTGCAGACAGTTACGGTGGATCAAACCAACATCATACATTCTCGGTTAGTCACTGGGAAATTATAAATTCTACTTTTAACTCAATTCATGTTTCGTTTTCTTGTATCTTTCAAGATTGAAGTCTTGTGGAGCGATTGGTCTGAACAACTCAACCCACTTTCCATTTTGCTAGTCAAAGGTCTAAATCTCTACAACTACGGGACATTTAGACAGGTATACCATTAACTGTTGGAACTCTGGTTTTTTTACCTAATTTTTTAAACATGTAACAGCAACAGTCCTTAACAACCTTTTTGACTTTTGGGGGGGCAATGGTGTTACAAGTTACATAATTAGGGACTAACTGTGTAACAAAAAAAAGTCGAGGGATGAAACATACAAACCATAGGGACGATTTATGTAATTTACTCTTGATTATATGGTCAACACTATGTTGGTTTCAGCCTTGGGAGAACGAAACGGAAAGATTGAAAGTGCTTGAAGAGAAACACAGCCGTGGTGCTGCAGCTAGAAATAAACGTAAATTAAAAGCTGCAGCTAGAAATAAACGTAAATTAAAGCAGACAAAATTTGCGTGCAATGGCAATAGAGGTATGATTAACATGTAATACACACACACACACATATAGCCTAACAATGGTTTCTGAAACTAGTTCTTCAATATATATATATATATATATATATATATATATATATATATATATATATATATATATATATATATATATATATATATATTGAAGAACTAGTTTCAGAAACCATTGTTAGGCTATATAATCCGCAGAACTCAATCTAAACTATTGAATTTTAAAATGAAATGATCATGGAAGATACATGAAGTGATTTAATGAGGGACCCCCAAATATTGGTTTGCATGTATGTTATTCATGCACGAAAACATATATGTTTTTGTGCATGTACGTTTTCATGTATGTATGCATACGTGTTATTATTGCATTATTTGAACATATATGTTTTTCAGTATTTTTGATATTTTTCTTAAAGTATATGTTAGATCTGGGTTAAATGTTATTGTTTTGCATATTTTTTATAGAATTTTAATATTCTTAGATGGGTTCTGCTTGGTTCTACGCAAAAAATGGGTTCTGCAAATAGCTCGCCCCTATATATATATAGACAAACAGAAATCTAGAAATTTGCGGGATTCAGTTTATCCAAGATCATCATTTTCCATCGACTGCACTGGTAATTATTTTTTCTTTATAATCAATCTATTGAAAAGGTTGGGTAATGTTTGTTCAAATGGCAGGCAATGCATGCGAAGGAGATGTTGTGTCGTTCAGACAATCGAAAACAAGTGTTGTTGGGAGGATACTTAAAGAAACTTGTGTTGGTAAACATCAAGCATTCACGGTTAGTCTCATAAACCATAATTAATTACTTATTTGATTTATGTATGTTTTACGGTTTCTTTTCATCTTCAATGCAAGATTCAAGTGTTGTGGACCAAACCCTATAAAAAACTCCATCCGCCCCTTACTTTGGTAGTGAAAGATCGGAATCTCTACAAATTTGGGGCATTCAGACAGGTAATTATGGGCTTCAGTCTTGTTGTTTCTTCACTGCAGTATCTTATTATAATTTTTATTTTTGTGGTTATAGCCTTGGAAGAATGAAACAGAAAGATCAAAGTTTCTTAGAACGAAACAGAAGCCAGTGAACACAGCTAAACTAAGTCAGACACAGATTGCTTCTAATGACAATAACGGTATGATATATTTGTTGCTTTAACATTTCCAAGTGCACTTTTGTTTTTAATTGTGTATTGCAAAATGATAAAACAGTTGAAAAGTCAATAATTAGTTGGACAATCTCTAATATTTTCATTTTTTTTTTGCGTTATCAGGTAGAAAGCTATCAGATGGAGGAGCAGCTCCAAGTGAAGAACAATCTGAAATAGATGAAGAAAAGTGTGCGGGTGCACCCCATGTGAAGGGCACTCAGTTTCACAAGACAAACCCTCCTGTAAAGAAGATTACAACAACTCAGAAGAAGAAGGCTGCGCAAACTCTCAAGAGGAAGGCTGCGCCGTTTCAAAGCTTGACAAATAAAAGCTCAACACAACCATCCTTTTGTCCGAATCAAAATCCAAATCCAAATCCAAACCCAAACCTAAATCTGAACCCAAACCCAAACGATGAAATGTATTATGATCATCACCTGCAAGAACCATATCCGTCCTCATTTCCTAATCTGCCGCCCCTTGGATTTTCACATAATCACCCACCCCAAGAATTTCAACATAATCATCCACCCCAAGAATTTCAACCTAATCACCCACCCCAAGAATTTTCACTTAATCACCCACCCCAAGGATTTAAACATAATCACCCACCCCAAGGATTTCAACATAATCACCCACCCCAAGGATTTCCACATAATCTTCCACACCAAGGATTTTCACATAATCACCCACCCCAATGATTTCAACATAATCACCCACACCAAGGATTTTCACATAATCACCCACACCAAGGATTTCCACATAATCAACCACACCAAGGATTTCCACATAATCAACCACACCAAGGATTTCCACATAATCACCCACCCCAAGGATTTCAACATAATCACCCACCCCAAGGATTTCCACATAATCACCCACCTCAAGGATTTTCACATAATCACCCACCCCAAGGATTTTCACATAATCACCCACCCCAAGGATTTTCACATAATCACCCACCCCAAGGATTTTCACATAATCACCCACCCCAAGGATTTTCACATAATCACCCACCCCAAGGATTTCAACATAATCACCCACCCCAAGGATTTCAACATAATCACCCACCCCAAGGATTTCCACATAATCTGCCACCCCAAGGATTTCCACATAATCAACCACACCAAGGATTTTCACCTAATCTACCACCCCAAGGATCATTACATAATCACCCACCCCAAGGATTTTCACATAATCTACCACCCCAAGAATTTTCACATAATCACCCACCCCAAAGATTTCCACATAATCTGCCACCCCAAGGATCATCACATAATCCGCCGCCCTTCGGGGGTTTACCTAATTTGCCGCCCTTTGGGGTTTAAGATTACTATGGTCATTTGATAATGTGCAACCTCAGCCTATGACCTTTATCGACCAACTGCTTACTAAGACTACTATCATTATGGCTATCAACAACTCCTTCCATGGTTTTAGTTAGTAGTATCATCTCCGGCACATGTAAAAGTTGTCACTGCTTTCTTTTTTGTGTTTTGGAACATTGGGTGCAGTGCAAAGGATAGGTGCTCTTGACCCATGAAGTAATGGTGGTTGTTTTCTTCCTTGTGACATTTTAAATTAATTTGATTTTCAAAGTTGCAATTAAAAAGCAAAAATAAGAATAAGTTTGAGAAAGTGATTAATGAACCTCTAAATTTGCATATCAAAGATACAAAACTGTAATAACTTAGCATCTCTATCATTTCGTAAGGCATAAAATGAGTGTCCATTTCACTATAAATAGTCGTTAATTCTACACCACTATTATATACCAGTAATATTCAGGAATGTTTTTGCGAAGTGTAGGAAGACTAAACTTTTTATATACATTTTATATATTTAATCTTTTAGTTTTAAGTCTATAATAATCTAATGAAAAAAATATTAAAAGGTTAAAATCATCTTATATTTATTGTTCACTTTTGTCTATTTACACCATGGTGTTTAGAATCTACATGACACATCATGTAATAACGTATGCAACAATTACATCTAAAATGATATACAATCATATGCATCAATATAAATTGGATTTAAAATTAAAATCAATAATGTGATTCATTTATTTCCCGCAATATTTAAAATGAACGAAATAATTTTATTTAATTTTATTCTCTCAGTCTTTCAAATGTCTAACCTCGTTGATTTCTTTCTCTTAATCTTTCAAATGTCTAACCACATTGCTTTCTTTAATCAATTGCTTGCTTTCCAAAACATGTTCCCATCGCAAGCTTCAACTAGTTCGGGTCCACAATCATCCACTCCAATCCAAAACGCACCATTTAGTACACCGTTGCACCAACCCACCGTTTCAACTCCTAAACTAAGAACATTAGCATTCTTGCAAACGCAACAACATATGTTTCAACAACTCACCACCCCCAACGAACAATTTACTTCCTCAAACGAATTTATTCCGGAGACACAATCGGAGGAACCGTCTTCTGCTAGGAGGAAAGCAAAAGGAAAGGGAAAGGCCAAGGCCAAGGCGGTGGAACCAATTAAACGCACACGGTGGACTCAAGACGAAGAATTGATTTTGGCGGAATGTTGGATCGCCAATTTCCGAAGATCCTATTCATGGTCGCAACCTAGATTTGAATACGTTATGGGATAAAGACGTTTCCGATTACAAAGAACATGAAATGGTTCCTCGTATTTATAATTTCCATCAATTTAATGTAGTTCTCGTATTTTTAATGTTAACGTATTATTTAAATATAAAAAAGGAAAAATAAAATAAAAGTTGAGACCCCTTCATGTTATAGTCATATTATAAGCCAAAAAATCTTATAATATATATCTATAGAGAAACGTTCAAGGAGGTCCATTATCTTTAGGAAGTCCCAAGGAACAAATCTCAACCATTGATCAATAGGATCTAATGGTCAAAATTAATCACATATTTTATATATTGAGGAGTATTTTGGTCATTTTTAAAAAAATAAAAATAAAAATATTTTTTTATTTTTTTTATTTTAAATTTTTTTTATTTTTTATTATGAAGGGGTATTTTGGTCATTTGGCACTTAAAAAAATTTTCGATTTTTTTTATTCTTTATTTTAAATTTTTTTATTTTTTTTATTAATTTTTTATATTAAAAAATAATATTTATTTGATAATTACGTGTATAATTTAATCACACGTGATTTTAGGGTAAAATCACATGTGATTTTAGGGTAAAATCACATGTGATTTTAGTGTAAAATCATTTTTTAGTTAAATTACATGTGATTCAGAATGCAATCACATGTGATTCACTATGCAATCACATGTGATTCATTATGCATTAACATTATGTGTTATTAATAAAAAATTAATAATTTTTAAAAAATAATAATATATAAATAATTTCTTTTAAAAAAATAATTTAAAAAAAAAAACCAAAAATTTTAAAATAATAAATAAATAAATAAATAAATAAATAATAATTTTTTCAAAATGACTAAAATACCCCTCAATTAAAAATAAAAAAATAAAAAAATTTCAAAATTTCAAAATTTCAAAATAAAAAATAAAAAATAAAATAAAATAATTTTTTTTAGTGCCAAATGATCAAAATAGGCCTCCATGTATAAAATATGTGATTAATCTTGACCATTAGATCATATTAATCCATGGTTGAGATTTATTCCTTGAAACTTTATAAAAATTATTGACCTCCTTGAACATAATTCTATAGCTATAACATACTTCTCATACCTTGTCCTCTTATATTATTGCCCCTCTTTAAATATTTTTGATGAAATCATTCAAAATTTCAAATACTTGTTTAGGCTCCTGCCTGGCTGCCTTGACTCAGCTATATATATATATATTCGCGTGATGTACACGCCCCCCCTAAATTTGTGTAGAGCGAGCGGTTGATTGTGATTTGTGGACGCCAGTTATGAAACCTACCGTCGTTTTAATATCTTCCGACGACGATGACGAAGAAAACTCGGATGACGAAGACGAACTAGAATCGGAATTGGACGATGACGGAGATTATTCCGAATCGGATGATCGGGAGTATGACGATGATGATGAAGAAAATGGTGTTGAGTCGGATGAGGAAGAATATATCGATCATTGCGACGACAGAGTAGTTCGTCCTAATCAAGGTTTGAATCCAAAATCCGAATCCATTTCTTACCAACTACATCAGATAATGCACATGTTTCGATAACTCGTTGAGTTTATCAGCGTTTTTCCCCCTCCAAAATCCGAATCAATTTCTTACCAACTCCATGGTAAAATTGAATTAGTTATGCATGTAGACTGGCCTTATCTTAGACGGTTTCATCAGATAATGCACATTACTTCAAATGCGGAAGATTGAATTTTCAGAATGAAAACTAACCAGACTTATTTTGTCCGAGACTGCTCAATTTGATATTTGAAGTGTACATTTTGTTTTAGGTTTTAAACAAGTTTCTATACATTTTCGAAAGTGATAAGGACAATAAACTTCGGAGCAAAATCAATTGCCAACTTCTTTAAAATGTATAACATAATAACAAGTAGTTTGTTTTTAGCATTGCATATTGAAAGACCAGTATTGCACATAAACAGTTAAACTCTTATAATATGCGTGGCTTATATGATACTTCAAAGTTCAAACTGCTTGAAATGTTTCATGCAATAGATGAATTATTTTTTTCTGGCTTCTAAATTGACCGTGCTTTGCTGTAACCTAAATATGTTAATCCATGGGGGTGATGTGCAGTCTAAAACTGAATAAAACTAGGTCTAATTCATCTATTAGTAGGCCTCTCACTTTACTGTGATGATTATGATTAGATAATACTCAAAAAGGGAAACTAGGGTTATGATTGTTAAGTTCCTTACATTCTTTCCCTCCCCCCTGGTTTTTGTTTGAGACACCATTTTTAGCTTTTCAGGAAATAATGATTTACCGGAGCTTAGTCTTAACGAGTGTAAAGTATACTTGCGGAAACATGGGTTGAGGTTATCTGGGACCAAGGAGGAGTGTTTACAGAGAATCAAAGAACATGAGAGGTTAGTTATCAATTTGCAGTATTAAGCACCTATCTTTGTGGTAATATATGTGCAGATTAGTATTCTCTGACTGAAGAAATTTTCACTTGTTTGTTCTTGCTGTAAAAAGAGTTGACAGTTATTAAAATGTATGATAATGATGAATTAAAATTTGGATAGCATTCCGGTAATATTACCTATCTAAAAATTCCAAATTCCAGGTTAAAAGATGGAAGGGGCGAATCACTTTATCCCAGATCATCATTTTCCATCAACTGTACCGGTAACACTTGTATATTTTTTCCTTTTTTTAATATTCTCTCGAGATTTTTTCCCATGAACCAGAATGTTTATTTAAATTCAGGCGATGTATGCAAAGGGGATGTTGTATTGTTCAGACAAAAAGTGTACAAAAAGCGAGGAAATATAATAGGGAAAAGAAGTGTTGCTGGAAGGATAGTTAAAGAAAGTTATGGTGCATCAAAACAACAACATACATTCACGGTGTGAATCTATAATTCATTTTGTCTCTTAATTCACGTTATGATTTTTTAAATTAATTTTGTAGGTTGAAGTGTTGTGGAGCAAACCGTACAAAAACCTATCTACACTTTCCAGTTTGCTAGTGAAAGGTCGCAATCTGTACAAATTTGGGACATTTAGACAGGTAATATGATATTATTGATAATTGGTCTCTTTTCTTGACTAATGGTACTTTTTTTTTAATATGGTTTTAGCCTTGGAAAAATGAAGCAGAAAGATCAAAAGTACTTGGAGAGAAACACACACGAGGGGATGCTGCTAGGCATAAACGAAAAATCAGGAACACAGAAACTACTTGCAATAATCATAAAGGTATTTCGTTTTCTATATATAAATACACCAGTTTGAGTAGTTAATAATAATTTGTTTATTCAGGTATAAAGCGTCAAAAGTTATCCCAAAGTAAACAACAAACTCGAACAGATAAACAGAAGTCCACAAAAAGACGAGATACAGCCCCTGTAAAGAAGCCTGTAAGTTCTCAAAATACAGAAATGAGAAGATCAATACAACCGCCCTTTTTTAATCCATACCAAAACCGTCCTGTGTATTCTAATCACCATCATGCACAGCACGCATCATCATCAGCATCTTTTCCCTATGGCACAACTTCATTGCCTAATTTGCCCCCTTTTGGATTTCCTGGTAACCGTTTTTACAACAATCAACAAGCTCAACCTAATCATGTTCTCTATCAACCACCTGCTTATCATCATCATCATTACAACTATGCACCACCTGTGCCTAGGTATCGGTTTGGTTGATTGTTTGAAAACTGATCATTTTAAGATCTTTGATGCAATGTTCTGTTGATTAGACATACATATGGGAATATATTTTGGGCAATGATTGCTTATCGTGTTTTTTACACCATGAACATCAGTAATGACGTTGGTGGTTGTATGCGTAAAAGAAGCAAATATGCTACTGGAAATTGTCATTTGACATAAATCTTAATTATGCTTTTTTTAATTATAATTAAAAGAAAAATTATACTAGTTTTATAAAAATGTTAATCACATTCATATTGGGTTTTTTTTTAATTCTAAAAGCTTTGTATACTATTTATATTGTAGTGTGAATATTGGCTTTGTTAGTAGCTGATCTTACCAAATATGAGTTATACGAGTGCTCAGATGAAGATAATATAATACTACCTCATCATACAAAAAAATTCTCATCTCAGCATAAATTTTGTCACACAAACAAATTCTCATTTTTCAAATTTGAAAGCCCACTTAATAGAATATTATTTGTGGGTACCCTATTATTATCATAGTATCTACCACTAACTATCTCGTAAAAATATTTCTCTCTCCAAATAATCTTATATTTTAGTCAAAAATATTATTAAGGACACCACCACAAACTATATCCTATATACTTATATTCAAGAGAAATGAGAATTTTTGTATGAGGAGAGAAAGTAATAAATATAAGAACTACCTTAGAAGCACCACATGGGTGAAATCCTTGCAGGCCCACTCCAACAATCAATTCGCCCCACCGATTAGTTAGCTTGCAAAGCGATTCGAAATCGGGGTAAAAAAACCAAAAGAAAAAACCCTAATATTATTTTTTTTTTGGCAGGGGAGATATCTCCGGACTTAGTATATTATCAGTAGCTTAAGTTTACTTCAACAAAAAAGAATAGAGAAAAAAATAAACAGGTTAAGTAATATGTCAATAAATTTAATAGTATTCGGATCAGGTTTACACTTCGTTTCCATTTTATATATGTTCATGTATGACTTTACTATTGTAATAATATTTTTTCTTCGCAATCATTTAAGTATATTTAAACCATTTTAATGTATTTCATTTTTGCTACAATTTAAACTTTTCAATTTTAAGATATAAGCCAAATTGATCGTATTGAAAATTCGGGCCCAATAAGTGTTTGCGCTAAATAGATGTTAATCGGGCCGGATTCTTTTGAAAGACAAAAGTGAATAAATTAAACTGGTTGGCCCGTAGTAGTATTTCTCCGTTTAATCACACAGACAACACTTTTTCCGTCATAGTTCATCGTCTGTCTAACAGCCTTCGTCATATGAGCTACCATCCTCCATACTCAGTTTACAGGTAATCAATTTCTTTAAATTCCACGCAATTGTGGACTTAGTCATCGATCTGATTTGAATCGGTAAATTTGGTGTATTCACGTTCGTTTGTTCCTCGTAGAATATTCAAATTCGATTGTGAATTGATTAGATCGTTTGATTTTTCACCTCTAATTTCGTTTCTATCTGTGTAGACTGTTTAATTTGTTTTTGGAGGATCAATAATCGTAAGATCGATGGAGTGGACGACGGTGCAGCATTTGGATCTCCGGCATGTTGGACGCAGTTCGAAACCTTTCCAGCCTCACGCTGCAACATTTCATCCTAGTCAAGCCTTGGTGGCTGTTGCTGCTGGAACCTACATCATAGGTATACTTCAATTTTATAGCCAATTAGAACTTAGAAGTAGCAATCAACTTGTAAGCAAATTAGATCTATGAGAGGACAGTGCCCTTGTTGATTTTACCATGCTAATTTTGAGAACTGATGAAATTTATTGGGGAAATGTTAAATTGGACACTGGATTTAATTAAGAAAGTGGAATTTGAAGTGTTAGGACTTGGGACAATTGTAGTAATGATGGTATTAATAAATGTTTTTATCGATTTGCAGAGTTTGATGCATACACTGGTAGCAAGATATCTTCAATCAACATTGGTGCTCCTGTTGTTCGGATGTCTTATAGTCCCACTAGTGGGCATGCAGTAGTAGCTATACTTGAGGTTAGTTTTCTTCTTTCATTATTCATGATCTTTCATTTAGAGTCTTGCAGTTACTTATGTGTAGATAGCTAGTTGATGCTTGATCATACTTTGGTTGTCTGAAAATTGACAGTTCTAACCTTTGATGTTATATGTATAAATCCATTACTCAATCATTTCTATTCCAGAATTGGCAATCATCTGGTGTTAGGACATCTTTTCAATCCATGTAATATTTGTATCCACTTTTTGCAGGATTGTACAATCAGATCATGTGATTTTGATACTGAACAAACTTGGGTTTTGCATTCGCCTGAAAAGAAGATGGAACGAATATCAATTGACACAGAAGTCCATCTGGCTCTAACCCCTCTCCAGCCAGTAGTCTTTTTTGGATTCCATCGCAGGATGAGTGTAACAGGTCACTAAATGTTTTTTCTGTCACCTGTTTCTTTCTTTGCAAATAAGCTATAGAAAATGATAGAAGAGGAAATAAAGGAAACAATACCAGTTTATTTACTGGCAAATATGATTATAAATCTATTAGTGGTTTAAATAATCTGTAAAAAGTTATAGGCCTATTCACAATATCTTAAGAATTAGGCTCAAATTAGTTCAAAATTGCCTGAATAATATTCCAAATCTCCTTTTCATTTTTCTGCATGAAGTTGTTGGGACTGTTGAAGGGGGAAGAGCTCCAACAAAAATAAAAACAGATCTGAAAAAACCCATAGTCAATATTGCTTGCCATCCTCGCCTTGCTGTGCTCGTAAGTTCCTTGTCCACACACACAATCACACATGTATATATATATGTGTGTGTGTGTGTGTATGTATATATATTCTCTAAACAAGTTGATAGCAACTAAAGTTGTCCATTTCAGTATGTGGGGTATGCAGATGGACTGATCAGAGCTTATAACATCCATACATATGCTGTTCTTTACACCTTACAACGTAAGATTTCATCTAAATAGATTATTTCTTCGTGTATGAACCGAACCTTTATATAGGTTACATATATATTTTATGTGACCATTTTTTGGGTGTAAATGTAGTTGATAATACGATTAAGCTTATTGGTGTTGGTGCATTTGCTTTTCATCCAACTTTGGAGTGGATTTTTGTTGGAGATAGACGTGGTACACTTCTTGCTTGGGATGTTTCAACTGAAAGACCTATCATGATTGGAATGTAAGTTATCTGCATCTTTTTTTTGGTTAATCATTCAATTTAATAAATAAAAATAAAAATATTCTTTTTGTTCTTTTTTAATTTTTAATTTAAATTGCAGTACACAAGTGGGTTCCCAACCAATTATATCAGTTTCTTGGCTCCCGATACTGCGAATACTTGTTACATTATCAAAGGATGGAACTCTTCAAGTTTGGAAGACACGAACCGCCCAAAATTCAAATAGGCCTCTAATGCAAGCTAACTTTTTTGAGCCTGCAGGTTAGTTAAGTTTAAATACAGTTTAAAGATGTAAATGCTTTTTTTTTATTTATATATATATATTGGTAACGCTTTAATGTTTTTAATTTATTATTTTTTTGTAGCAATTGAACAAATTGATATCCCTCGTATTCTATCCCAGCAAGGCGGTGAAACTGTTTATCCTCTGCCAAGAATCAGAAGTCTAGAAGTCCACCCAAAATTAAATTTGTCAGCCGTGATGTTTGCAGTTAAGTCTTGCCATTTTTTTTTATCTGAATAATTCTTGTGATCTGATTGGCTGTTTTCTAGCAGAATATGACAGGTGGCGATAATGCAAGAAATAAAGCTGCATACACTAGAGAAGGAAGGAAGCAACTCTTTGCAGTTCTCCAAGGTGCAAGGGGATCTTCAGGTAATTTTAGTTCTCACCAATCCATGTTGGTTATATTATATCTAGGATAGTAAAATGGTAAAAAGATATAAACACTTTTACCCTTTTTACAGCTTCTGCATTGAAGGAGAAACTACAAGCCCTTGGTTCATCAGGAGTTTTAGCAGATCATCAACTTCAAGCTCAGTTGCAAGAACATCATATGAAAGGGTAAACTTTACTAATTCACTTTTTTTTTTTTACAAATAAAAATTAAAAAAAAAAATATATTATTTTGCTAACATTATGATATTTGCAGGCCTAGTCAGCTTACAATCTCTGATATAGCACGCAAGGCTTTTTTATTCAGTGTAAGTTTACATTCTTCATTTATTAACTCTTCAATGAAAGTTTAAAGGATCTAAACTACTATTTTGGAGATTTAAAGGATCATTTGTGTAACTTGTTTTTAATGTCTGGTTTTGCAGCACTTTATGGAAGGTCATGCAAAAAGTGCTCCAATATCTCGTCTACCTCTCATTACTATCTTAGATACTAAAAATTATCTCAAAGACATTCCAGTTTGTCAGGTAAATTAAAATAAAAAATGTAGTTCCTTATTGGTTTATATTGCTCAAATCTGCAAACATTTCTAATTACAATTAACGACTTTAACAGCCAATTCATTTGGAGCTAAACTTTTTCAGTAAAGAAAACCGAGTTCTTCATTACCCTACTAGGGCTTTCTATATAGAAGGTGTAAACCTAATGGCATATAATCTGTCATCTGGAGCTGAAACTGTCTACAAAAAGCTTTTTGCATCGGTACAATTACTTTCTTTTTTTCTGTGTATGCATCAACTGTTATGCTGAGGTGGCAGTTATTTTCAGATGCCTGGACATGTTGAATTTCATGGGAAATACTTGATCCACAGTAGAAAACAACACTTGTTTCTTGTAGTTTATGAGTTTAATGGTGCTTCTAGTGAAGTTGTCCTTTACTGGGAAAACACCAACTCTCAATCATCAAATAGTAAAGCTAATACAATCAAAGGTAAATTAACAACTTTTAATTTTTTTTTTAAATTTTTTGTTAAATAAAGTTGCGGTTTTTTTGCTAGGTCGAGATGCTGCATTTATTGGGTTAAATGATGGTCAATTTGCGATTCTTGATGAGGATAGAATTGAACTTTCTGTATATACTTTACCTGGAATTCCTTCAAAACCAACTGCTGAAAAGAATATGATAGATGAACCAAAACAATATGAAGATCTTGATGTTTCCTCTATCAAGGGCCCACAACAATTTACCTTTGAAAGTGAAGTTGATCGCATTTTTTCTACTCCAGTAGGTAAGCAATAAGCAACAATTTCTTGTTTATTTTTTTTTTTTAAAAAAAGATTATTATTCTGATGCATATCTACTGAATTGTAGAATCAACTTTGATGTTTGCTTGTTTTGGGGACAAAATTGGGATGGCAAAACTTGTTCATGGATACAGTATTTCTACATCTGATGGTCCTAATATGTCAACAAAAGGTGAAGGGAAAAAATCAATTAAATTGAAAGCAAATGAGATTGTTTTGCAGGTTGGTACTTTGACTTTTTTTATTATTTATAATTTACATTTTATTAATTTAATATTTTTCAGGTTCACTGGCAAGAAACACTTAGAGGATGTGTTGCTGGAATATTAACTACACATAGAGTACTAATTGCGTCTGCTGATTTAGATATTATTGCAAGTACATCTATGAAGTTTGATAAAGGACTTCCTTCTATATCCTCACTTACATCACACTATTTATTGTTATTAACTTCTTATTACTATATAAATTTTTTTAATCAGTTTGAATTTGAGTTCTTAACTTAAGATCACTTTAGATCTCTTCTATGGGTCGGGCCAGCCCTAATGTTTTCCACAACAACTGCCATTAGTGTACTTGGTTGGGATGGGAAAGTAAGAACCATTCTTTCTAGCAGCATGCCTAATGCAGGTCAGATTTTACTTTTTTTTAGATTGAAATTTATATTCATTTTAAACCATTAAAATGACACATCATCATATTATTATTTTCAGTACTTGTTGGAACATTAAATGATCGATTATTGCTTGCAAATCCAACGGAAATAAATCCTAGACAAAAAAAGGGAATGGAGATAAAACACTGTCTTGTAGGGCTTCTAGAACCTCTTCTTATTGGATTTGGTACCATGCAACAAAATTTTGAACAGAAACTTGACCTTTCAGAGATATTATACCAAATAACATCAAGGTTTAATTTCATATTTTCATCAACATTAAATTTAATTTATAATCTTGTTCATATAATAATAATAATACTATCTGATACCATCATAAATATTATTTTTTAAAGGTTTGACAGCTTACGTATTACTCCAAGATCTCTTGATATCCTTGCCACTGGTGCACCAGTTTGTGGTGATCTTGCTGTATCATTATCCCAATCAGGACCTCAGTTTACTCAGGTGAATTATCACTCGTTAATTAATTATAAAATATTAAAATGACACTTTTTTTATAAAATTTAAATTAGGTTTTGCGGGGATCTTATGCTATTAAAGCTCGTCGATTTTCAACTGCTTTATCTGTATTAAAGGACGAGTTTTTGAGATCTAGAGATTATCCACAATGCCCTCCAACTTCTCACCTATTCCATCGGTTTAGACAATTGGGATATGCCTGTATCAAGTATGTGATTTCTAACATACATTTCCTATAGGGTTAATTGTGTTTTAATCCTCAAACTTTCATCGATTTGGCATTTTAACCCTACAAACTTTTTATTGCAAACAAAACATTTGTTCACTTGGTGTTTTAACACTTCTGTTGACCTGTTACGAGTCAAACCAGTCATTTTGTGTTGAGGTGCAACTTTTCTTAAGCTTAAATATGTTTTAATCCTTAAACTTTCACCTATTTGACAGTTTAACCCTCAAACCTTTTCTCATTATTTCATAATCTTGTAACTTAATAACACCGTTATTACTGTTAAACCGGTTAGGGGTCAAAACATTTGTTGCAAGTGTTAACTTGTGATTAACCTCTGATAGCAGGTCATAATGGTTTTTTTAACAAGTTATGGACTAAATCACATGGAATAAATATATCAAGGGGAAAATCGACAAGTTGATAAAAGTTTGAGGATTTAAACATAAAATTACCCTTTTGTATGAATACCCTTGTTTTAACTAACATGCGAGTAATAATATTAAATTTTGCAGATATGGTCAGTTTGACAGTGCAAAAGAGACATTTGAAGTCATATCCGATTACGAAAGCCTACTGGACTTATATATTTGCCACTTAAACCCTAGTGCAATGAGACGCCTTGCACAAAGATTAGAAGAAGAAAATGGTGACTCAGAATTAAGACGTTATTGTGAAAGAATTTTAAGAGTCCGTTCAACCGGTTGGACTCAAGGAATCTTTGCTAATTTTGCTGCTGAAAGTATGGTCCCCAAAGGACCCGAATGGGGCGGTGGAAATTGGGAAATCAAAACACCTTCAAATGTTAAAAATATTCCTCAATGGGAATTAGCTGCTGAAGTTATGCCTTATATGAGAACTGATGATGGTAGTATTCCTTCATTGTCCACTGACCATATTGGGGTTTACCTAGGGTTGATTAAAGGTAGAGGTAATATTGTTGAGGTTAGTGATAATAGTTTGGTTAAGGCGTTCAAATCTGATATCAAGTCAAACACTGGTCAAAGTCAAACATCTGCGATTGCACCATCTGCTAATGCTGGTGATTCGTTGATGAATCTTGAATCGCTTACAAAGGTTGCTGGAGAAACTAGTGCGGTTGACCAACAGTTGAAAGCTGAAGAGGAATTTAAAAAATCAGTTTATGGTACAGCTGGCGATGGTAGCAGTAGCGATGAAGAAGAAGGTGGTATTTCTAAAGCTAAAAAGTTGAGAATTAGAATTAGAGAAAAACCTGCTTCTAGTACTACGGTTGATGTTGATAAAATTAAAGAAGCAACAAAACAGTTTAAACTCAGCGATGCAGCACCTATTCACAGAACTAAATCATTAACCAACCAATTCCAAGAACTTAACTTGAACACAAATACCACTCCTCAACCTGTTGTTGTTCCTGCAAGTACTATCCCGGTTGATCCCTTTGCTGCCAGCTCATTCACACAAACGCCACCTGTCTTCCCAACTGGGCCCATGCCTACTGGAGCTGCAGTTGGGCCCAGGCCCATACCCGAGGATTTTTTTCAAAATACTATACCATCTCTCCAGGTGGCAGCAGCATTACCTCCACCTGGCACTTATTTATCAAGATATGATCAGAGTTCTCAAGTGGTAGAAAATAAGCCACCGAATCAAGGAGCTCCTGTTCCTCAAGTGTCCATGCAGCCGGTTACTACTGAGTCATTTGGACTTCCCGATGGCGGTGTTCCACCACAACCAACTCCAGTTATGCCACATCAGCATGTCCAGTCAGCAAATGTGACTCAGCCACTTGACTTGAGCTCTCTTGAAGGCCCTGGTTCTGTGAATGCAGTAGTAAAACCTTCTGAACCACCTCCACCAACATCTGTGCGTCCAGGACAGGTATGTTTATACAATTTTAATAGTTTTGTTTTTTTTTTCAATAATAAATAATTAAGTTAGTTGTAATTATAATAGGTTCCTCGTGGGGCTGGTGCTTCAGTTTGTTTCAAAACTGGACTTGTTCATCTGGAACAGAATCAGTTACCAGATGCATTATCCTGTTTTGATGAAGCTTTTCTGGCATTAGCAAAAGACAATTCCCGTGGAGCTGATGTAAAAGCACAAGCCACCATTTGTGCTCAATATAAAATTGCAGTCACTCTACTTCAGGTATTCCTCCTTTTTCCAATTAATATTAATAAAAATATATATCTAATTTTGTTAATTAATGAATTAAATATCAGGAAATTGGTCGATTGCAAAAGGTGCAAGGTGCAAGTGCGATAAGTGCAAAAGACGAAATGGCAAGACTATCGCGTCATTTAGGGTCATTACCTCTGCAAGCAAAACACAGAATAAACTGCATACGAACAGCCATCAAAAGAAACATGGATGTACAAAATTACGGATATGCAAAAAACATGCTTCAACTACTTCTATCAAAAGCGCCACCTGCCAAACAAGAGGAATTAAGAAGCTTAATTGATATATGTGTCCAAAGGGGGTTGACCAACAAATCCATTGACCCGTTTGAAGACCCGTCTCACTTCTGTGCTGCAACCCTTAGCCGTCTGTCAACAATCGGTTATGATGTTTGTGATCTTTGTGGGGCCAAGTTTTCAGCTCTTGCTTCACCCGGTTGCATTATTTGTGGCATGGGAAGTATTAAGAGATCTGATGCACTTGCGGGTCCCGCTCCTGTTCCCTCACCTTTCGGTTGACCTCTTTTGACTTTCTGCCTAGAAATATGCTTGCTTTGCTTTGTGTATGATGAATGTATGTTTTGCCTGTTATTTGTGAGTTTAAAAACTGAGATAAATCCACACGGAGTTTGCTTTTGGTTTATGTGTGTACAAACTTAGATATTGGTTCTTCATGAGGTTTGTTGTATAAGAGATAGGTTCAAGCTTGTTTTAAGAGCTGTCGGTTTTTGCCATATATATTATTTTTTTATATATAAAAAACACTCATATTATATGATTTTTGTTACTGTGTGAATGTCTTAAGAAGTAAGAACTAGGTTTAAATATGAATTTGGTTTTTGATACCCTAAACTGAAGCTATAAGGGTCAATTTCAGCTCGGTTAAACAGTTCTTTTTTTTTTGTTGAACGACAAGTTAGTAAGTTAGTAGTTCGAGTCTAGGCAATGACATCTACAAGGGGCAATATGCCTCCCCTTGAACCTTCCACCTTGGTGGCCAATTGATCGGCTCATTAAATACTCATGATTTTTTATTCACATTCCTACAATACTTGTACTGTTGTACATAATTTGGTATATTTCCAAATTATTATTGATTTTGTAAATCAAGTTAATTTGATGACTAAATTTTGGTATAAATAGGAGTCATAGGTTAAGGAATTCCAAAGAGATGACTCGTGAGAGTCGTGTGAAAGAGTCTCCTCCCTTTGTGCGGTGTAATAAGTTAAAAAAATATATAAACAAGAGGCGAAAGTAATTAAGGAATCACTCTTTATCCAAATATAAAGCAAAGCATGGTATTGAATGGTTCTTTGCTTTGCTTCTTGAATCATAAATACCAAATGAAGGTGGTTTAATCAATTATATATATATAAGGAGTCGCGATCACATTTTTAATATGTAATTACAAAGGTATACATACATTTACTCTTTTTCTTCTCGTGTGAACTATTTATATGAAAATATTTTACTTATATTCATCGTTTTGTGTCTTATTTAGGGTGCATGGTACATAAGTAATCAAACATCATTTGTGAAAAAGTGACATAAAATAAATACCATAATGCGCTTCGAGGAGTTACGCCTAGAAGAGATTCAACATGAGCATCCACTCACACTAGTAGATTTACAACTCATGCATCGCGATTATGAAGAAGACGATGATGATTATGATGAAATCGATTTGATTACAACACAAAACTTCAAATGTTTATGTAACATGTGTGGCATAGGTATCGACTGGTACCACCGGTATTACTACAAGTGTAGTATGTCATGTAATTACAAGATCCACGAATTTTGTACAAAAATTCCCACAACTTTACAATTCCAAGCCCACCCTTCTCATACTCTTATCCTTAAAAAAACTTGTTCTTGTTGGAAATGTGTTAGTTGTAGCAAAGATCATAAAGATGGAATTTGTTACCATTGTTCAATATGCGATTATGGAATCGATCTAAGTTGTGCCACATTTTTGTCCGTTAGTATTGACCCTATTTTGAGCAAGTGTTGTGGTTGTAAGAAGAAACATGAAGGCGATTTCTATCATTGTACAACGTGTTTGAACTTTTCAATCCATTCTGATTGTGTCTCCCTTCCAATAAAGTTACTACTTGATAATCATCTTTTTAGCCACCGTCACTTGCTCACCCTTTCCTATTCCTTTCTAGATCAATTATATGATCCCGAATGCAGGATTTGTGGTGTGAAATTAGAAGTGTTAGCTTAATAGTATTATTGGGTTTATTAGTTGGGCCTTATGTCAAGCCCATTAGCTAGTTAGCTTTACTATATATATTGTCTTTCTTTGTCTTGTTCTGTAAGATCACTTTTGCTATTTGGTAATGAAACCCTAGCCTCCTTTTGTAAGTTCACAAGAAGATGAACATTTGATGATTTACAAATGCACTAAATGTTTGTACTACGTCCATCCAGATTGTGCAACACAACGGGTAGAACCCTTACCGGGTACGTAAATAATCCTTAAATGTCACAAAAACTCGTTACTAATTGGTTTTCTTAATGATCCATCTTCCATTTCCTAGAAGGCTTATTAATTATGAGTTTATCATTTTCCTTGTATCGACCAGGCTTAGGAAAAACCAAATTTTTTTTCAAAGATGTTGATTATCCCGAGCTTCTTCACTACCCACTCCCTGAAGAATCACACATCTTATCGCACCAACTTTTTGACGATTTTGGTATGTTTTTCTCGCTCGTTTCAGTATTTCGTTTGCTTTGATTCGTTTGGTTTTGTCTGATTCTGGGGATTTCGTTTGGCTGATTAGTACTGGTATTCTTGTCTGGCGATTTGTATTCGTTAGGGTTTCTGATTTGTTGATTTGGGAAGTCCTGATTTTGGTTAAGCAGTATTAATCGTTTCTGCTGGTTACTGTTTCTACTGGTGTTTGTGCTGAGCAGTAGTAACTGCTGATCTGTTTGTGCTGAGCAGTAGTAAGTCATTACTACTGGTTCGTTTCTGCTGATCAGTACTGTTTATTTCTGCTGATCTTCATTACTGCTGGTTTGTTTCTGCTGATCAGTATTGATCGTTTCTGCTGATCTGTTTCTACTGACCCGTTTCTGCTGGTCCGTTACTGCTGGTGTTGAGCAGTAGTAATTGTTTATGCTGGTTATTATTACTTCTGTCTGGTCATGGCTCGAGACGATTCTCTTCAGTCAATTAGCACTCAACTAGATGGCAAGAATTATGCCTATTGGAGTTATGTTATGAAAAACTTTTTGCGGGGGAAAAATTTGTGGGGTATTATAACAGGTACCAAAAGCAAACCAACAGATGATAAGGCTGCAAATTATGCAACCTTATTAGAAACTTGGGAAACTGAAAATTCCAAGATCATCACTTGGATTAATAATTTTGTTACTCAGTCGATTGGTACTCAGTTAGCAAAGTATGACACAACTAAGGAAGTTTGGGATCACTTGGATAGATTGTATACTCAATCTAATTTTGCAAAACAGTATCAGTTAGAATTTGATATTCGAGCTCTTGAACAGAACAGTTTAATTGTCCAAGAATTTTATGCTGCTATGTCTGACTTGTGGCATCAGCTAGCTCTTACCGAACCTGCTGACTTGAAGGCTTTAAGCCTTATATTGATAAAAGGGAAGAGCAGCGTTTGGTTCAGTTCTTGATGGCTTTACGTTCAGATTTTGAAGGTCTGCGTGGTTCAATCTTGCATCGCACACCACTTCCCTCTGTTGATTCAGTTGTTCACGAGTTGATTGCTGAAGAAACTCGTCTGAAATCTCATGTAGACAAAGGCTCCAAGACAATAATGCCTACTGTTCTTGCTGTTACTCAGCCAAGACAGTCTTCAAACCAGAACCGGAGTAGAGTTGCCTTTGATGAGTGTACCTATTGCAAGCAGAAAAATCATTGGAAGGCTCAGTGCCCCTTGTTGTTGAATAAGGGAAATCAGAAACATAACAAATCTGTTGGACAACCTCATTTTCGTCCTTCTTCCTCAAACTTCAGGCCACCACAGTTTGCGGGTGCTGCACCTTCTGTAGAGGCTGAAACAGACTTTACACCACCATCTGCTCTTGATCCCCAGATTGTTGAGAAGTTTAAACAATTCATTGCTGCCAATCCTGCAGCCATGTCAGCATCCATGTCTCAATCAGGTCCATCTACATCCAGTAATTCAGGTATACCTTCATCCCTTTGGATATTGGATTCTGGAGCATCCCATCATATGTCACCACATTTGTCATCTTTCACTTCGTTAACTCCTCGTTCACCCGTATCTGTTATGTCTGCTAGTGCTACACCTATGTTAGTTGAGGGTGTTGGCTCTATTGCTACTCCATATATATCTCTAACAGATGTTTATCATATTCCTACACTTGCTTTGAATCTTGCTTCGGTCAGTCAATTGTGCAAGTCTGGTTGTTTGGTCTATTTTCTTGATTCGATTTGTTGTGTTCAGGATCGCTCACGGAGGGTGATTGGGATTGGCCGTAGGCTTGGGGATCTCTATGTCTTGGAGCAGCTACATTTTGATGGCGTTACTAATATTGCTGCCTCTAGTGTTGATTTGTCATCTTTTCGTTTGAGTCAGTCATCGTCTGTTTTTTATCTTTGGCATTCTCGTTTGGGACATGTGTCAGCTTCACGTTTACAATTTTTGATTTCCACTGGTGTGTTAGGATCATTAAAAACTGATGATATTTCTGATTGTAAACTTAGAGAATTCTCTGCTTTACCTTTTAATAGAAGTGTGACCTGTTCTGTTGCTCCATTTGACATTATACATTCTGATGTGTGGGGTCCATCCCCGGTTGCCTCTAAATCGGGCTCAAAATATTATGTTTCCTTTATTGATGATTATACTCGTTATACATGGATTTATTTTATGAAGAACAGGTCTGATTTTTTGACTGTTTATAACGAATTCCGAGCTCTTATCAAGACTCAGCATTCGGCTGTTATCAAATGTTTTCGTTGTGATTTAGGAGGTGAATTTACCTCTAATGATTTTAACCAATTATTAGCATCAGATGGCACTGTGCATCAGTCCTCCTGCACTGATACACCTCAGCAAAATGGTGTTGCTGAGAGAAAACATCGACATCTCTTAAAGACTGCTCGATCATTGTTATTATCTGCTCAAGTTCCTAACGTGTTTTGGGGAGAAGCTGTTCTTACAGCTACGTATGTTGTTAATCGTATCCCTATTGCTCACAACTCGGGCAAGTCTCCTTATGAAATGTTGTTTGGGCAAACACCTGATTATGCATCGTTGCGGGTGTTTGGGTGTACTTGTTTTGTTTTGAAGCCTCATGTGGAGAGAAATAAGCTATCCTCGAAGTCAGCTCTTTGTGTTTTTTTGGGATATGGTATTGGTCAGAAGGGTTATCGATGTTATGATCCGACAAATCAAAAGTTATATGTCTCTCGCAATGTTACTTTCTTGGAACATATCCCGTTTTATAGCATTCCTGTTCAAGCTCATGATGTTACCCGAGAGGAACTTCGTACTATTGATCCCTTTGATATTGATGTTACTGCTCCACTTCCGGTTGCTGATCCACCATCG
Source organism: Calendula officinalis (assembly GCA_963853835.1). Taxonomy (NCBI): domain Eukaryota; kingdom Viridiplantae; phylum Streptophyta; class Magnoliopsida; order Asterales; family Asteraceae; genus Calendula; species Calendula officinalis. The sequence continues at coordinate 11,233,909 of OY970822.1, read as the reverse complement.
GTTGCTGATCCACCACCGGTTGCTGATCCACCACCGGTTGCTGATCCACCACCGGGGAGGCCTACTCGTAATCGAAAGTCCACACAACTTCCTGATTTTGTTTACTCTACTTATTCGTCTGGGTTTGCTTCTTTTATGGTCAATGTTCATCGTCTCACTGAGCCGTCATCCTACAAAGAGGCTGTCTCTGATCCTCTTTGGCAGACTGCTATGGCTGAGGAACTTGCGGCTCTTTACCAGACACGTACATGGGATTTGGTTCCGCTTCCGCTTGGAAAACGCAGGATAGGTTGTCGTTGGGTATACAAAATTAAGACAAAATCCGATGGATCAATTGAACGTTATAAAGCCAGACTTGTTGCAAAAGGGTATTCACAACAGTATGGTATGGATTATGAGGAAACATTTGCTCCAGTTGCAAAAATGACGACTGTTCGCACTTTGATTGCAGTTTCCTCAATTCTCCAATGGAAAATCTATCAGATGGATGTCAAGAATGCATTCTTGAATGGTGATCTTCATGAAGAGGTATACATGTCTCCGCCCCCAGGTATTGCTCACAAACCAGGTGAAGTTTGTCGCCTACGAAAGGCCTTGTATGGTCTCAAACAAGCACCGCGTGCTTGGTTTGAGAAGTTCTCTACAGTCATCATGTCACTTGGTTTTCAACCAAGTAATCATGATTTGACTCTTTTTGTTAGATGCACGGATAAAGGTAGAATCCTTCTTTCTTTATATGTTGATGATATGATTATTACTGGCGATGATCATGATGGTATAGAATCTTTGAAACGTGATTTAGCCCACCGTTTTGCTATGAAGGATTTGGGTTTGCTACGCTATTTCTTGGGCATTGAAGTTGCTCAATCCCCAAAAGGTTACATCTTATCTCAGACAAAGTATATTTCAGATTTGTTTGACCGTGCACGTCTCACAGATAACTGGACAGTTGATACCCCGTTAGAAAGTAATGCCAAGTATTCTCCAACTGACGGTGTCCCCTTATCTGATCCGAGTGTCCCCTTATCTGATCGGAGCCTTTATCGTACCATTGTGGGGAGTTTGGTTTATCTCACTGTCACAAGACCTGATATTGCTCATGCAGTTCATGTTGTTAGTTAGTTTGTCACTGCTCCTACTAGTGTTCATTGGGGAGCTGTGATGCGTATTTTGAGATATCTTCGTGGCACACAATTTCGCAGCCTTGTTCTTCCTTCTTCATCCTCACTTGAGTTACGTGCATATAGTGATGCTGATTGGGATAGTGACGTTTATGATCGAAAATCAACTACTGGGTACTGTATTTTCCTTGGAGATTCACTGATTTCGTGGAAAAGTAAGAAACAAGATATTGTCTCTCGGTCTTCTACAGAATCTGAGTATCGTGCCATGGCCCTTGCCACTTTTGAGATTGTTTGGTTACGATGGCTTCTTGCAGATATGGGTGTTAACATTTCGAAGCCTACTCCATTACATTGTGACAATGAAAGTGCAATATTGATTGCCAAAAATTCAGTATTTCATGAGCGTACAAAGCATATTGAAATTGATTGTCACTTCACTTGTCATCATTTGCTTCAGGGGACTATCTCGCTTCCGCATATTCCTTCTACTCTGCAGATTGCTTACATGTTTACAAAGTCTTTGACTGCTCCCCGGTTTCATTTTCTGACTGACAAACTCTCAATGCTTATTAGTGTTGCATTATGAGTTTGAGGGGGGATGTTAGCTTAATAGTATTATTGGGTTTATTAGTTGGGCCTTATGTCAAGCCCATTAGCTAGTTAGCTTTACTATATATATTGTCTTTCTTTGTCTTGTTCTGTAAGATCACTTTTGCTATTTGATAATGAAACCCTAGCCTCCTTTTGTAAGTTCACAAGAAGATGAACATTTGATAATTTACAAATGCACTAAATGTTTGTACTACGTCCATCCAGATTGTGCAACACAACGGGTAGAACCCTTACCGGGTACGTAAATAATCCTTAAATGTCACAAAAACTCGTTACTAATTGGTTTTCTTAATGATCCATCTTCCATTTCCTAGAAGGCTTATTAATTATGAGTTTATCATTTTCCTTGTGTCGACCAGGCTTAGGAAAAACCAAAAAAAATTTCAAAGATGTCGATTATCCCGAGCTTCTTCACTACCCACTCCCTGAAGAATCACACAACATCTTATCGCACCAACTTATTGAAAGGGAGACTTCTCGATGTATTGAGCAAAATGAAGAGTCTGTTCTCGTACATGGCATTCATAAACATCCATTAGTTCTAATTCATTTATAATGGTACAAAATCTATGTCTCTTCACGACCCGATGAAGAGGATTAAACTATTATACAATGGATGTTCGAGACCAATTACAAAAAGTCCATTTTACCAATGCTCAAGAGAATGTGATGATCACTTTGTTCTCCACGATTGGTGCACTCGGCTACACACAAAATTAGAAAACCATATAGGCCACCCGCAACATACACTTAGGCTTAATATAAATTCAAGAAATCTTGTATTTAGATGCCTTATTTGCCAGTTACCTTTTAACGGGTTTGCATACAATTGCAGCAGTTGCGATTACAGCATTGATGTTAATTGTGGATTCATACCTCAAGAAATAACACATGAAGCACACCCAAATCACTTACTTACGCGGGTAGATCATGATCATGATCATGCTTCATCATCCAAACTGGAATGCCGTGCATGTCGTGTGATTATTGGCAGAAGTGAGATTTATTTTAGATGTAGTGATTGCAATTTCTATTTGGATATCCAATGTGCTTTGCTTTTGCCTAGAGCAATTAGGCATAAGTGTGACAAGCACTCGTTGAAGTTGAGTTATTTCCCGATTGAGGACCATAAAGGTCAATACTTTTGTGAGATTTGTGAGGAGGATCTTAATCCTGGCAAGTGGTTCTATCATTGTATCGAGTGTGGTCAATCGATACATTCTGCTTGTGCTCCATTAATACTCCAGCCTGAACAAGGTGTTAATTCTCTCCATGCGGAAGGTGTATATAAGTTTGTTAACTTAAAGTTCGGGGCTGTAAAAGTATTTGGATTTCACCAACATCCCGTGGCACTTGTCGCGGGGACTACACATGATGGTTCCTGTTCAAGGTGTGAAGGCAAATTGCAATCACATATGATCTTCAAGTGCTTAGAGTGTAAATTTGCTCGTCATTACTCTGGATGTATAAATTACCATCATCTATTTTTGGGTCTCTTGTGGCACCTTTAGATATTGTTGGGGGTACTCAAACGTTTAAAAAATATTCGAGATCAAAGTTTTATAGCTCTTTATCCAAGTGAAGTCATGAGACCGGTTACCCGTCATTGGAAGGTTGGTGATGACAATGAGCTACCGCTACAAGAGATTCAAAAACACTCAGTTTGTTACCATTGCTCATTATGCAATTATACTTGAATTTTGGTGGTGGTTAGGTTCGAAGAGTTGAACCAAGTAAATAAGATTGTACGTGTTGTCACTGGCGGATCCAATTGCTTACAAGGGGGTGCATGGACCCCACTTGGTGGGGTCTACAAAAATCTGATTTTTTTATTTATTTTAATAGAAAATTCGCCACACTTATTAATTGGTCAACTATTGTTAGACCAAAACACAGATCAACTTGATACTGATGCTGCAGTTAATACTGATCATACTTAGTACTGATGGGGCAGAACATATTACTACTGATGAGTTGATACTGGTGATACTATAACTTAGTTACTACTGATCATGCAAAGACTGAAGATACTACTGATCTTAGTAGTTACTACTGACGATGGTTTCTGGACTTACTACTGATCACCAAGTTTACTACTGATGTTACATATTTACTACTGATACGTGTTTTTGAAGAATATCAAGTCCGAGATCTTCGTAGAGATAGTTATAGAATGTAAATCAATGTATATTTTTATTATTCGATGTAAATCAAAGTTCTAGAATAACTAGGGTAAATAGTTTAGCTTCAAGGACTATTATAAATAGTTCCTTACGAATTGTAAACGTACGTGTGTATTGTTAACTTGATAATATACATTGAAGCTTTTTGTGAAACTGTGTTCTTAATACTTTCGCATATTATTTACAGTTCATTGTTCTTAATTACATTGATATAGTGTTGATCCGCTGCAACTTCTATATTCAATTAGATCTAAAGGTGTTTATTAACTTCTCTATAGTTAATCGATCCTGACAAGTGGTATCAGAGCTTATTGGTTCTAGATCTACGATTTGTTAAGAACAACAAAAAGTTTTAATCTTTAAAACACACATTATTAATCATGACTGATAATAATGAAAGTACTCAGGCCAACAAAATTCCTATACTCACTCCCAACAACTTTGGGATGTGGAAGAATCGTATTAAGCAATACATGCTTATTACAGATTACTCTATGTGGGAAGTTGTCCTTGAAGGAAACAAAACTGGTCCTGGTCAAGCAAGCAGTTCTGCAACTGAGGCAGACAAACTTAAGTGTGAGAAGGAAAAGAAGGACAAGGGAATCGAACTCAAAACTCTAAGCACTCTCCTACTGGCCATTCCTAACGATTATCAACATCTCTTTGTTGAGTATGATGATGCAAAGATACTATGGGAAGCACTGGAGAAGAGATTCGTTGGAACCAAGAGCACCAAGAGGAACATGAAGTCTGTTCTCAAACAAGACTTTGAAAACTTCAAAGGAAAACCCAATGAAACACTCACTCAAGTGTTTGACAGATTCAACAAGCTAATTGGTGAACTTAACCAGGTTGGGGTTAAGATGGATCAAGAAGATGTCAACATGAAGTTCCTAAGATCTCTTAGTGAAGAATGGGCTATGTATACAGTGGTATATAGACAAAGAGATGCTCTAGAAGAAAAAGAGTTGGATGAACTCTACAATGATCTCAGAGTATTTGAAACTGAGGTAAACCAAAAGAACCCTTCTATTTCTTCTAATAATGCTGCATTTGTCTTTAGTACAGGTCAAGGTCAGGAAACCCTCACAGGAAAGGCTGCAGATTCTGAGGATGCTGCAAGAGAATCTTTCTTCACTAGTCATGTGCATACTGCATTGATTAGTGATGACTTGGAACAATTGAACCCAGATGATCTTGAGGAGATGGATCTTAAATGGCAGATGGCTATGCTGAGCCTAAGGACAAAAAGATTCTTAAAAAGAACTGGTAGGACAAGCCTCAACTACAACAAAGGTGACAAAGCTGGATTTGACAAAACTAAAGTCAAATGTTACAACTGTAACAACCTTGGTCACTTTGCAAAAGAATGTCCTCAGCCAGACAAAAGATCAAAATCAACTGCTCTTGTTTCACAACAAGGACAAGGCTATGACTGGAGCTTCCAAGCAGAAGAGCATACTCAAAATCAAGCTCTCATGGCCTTTACTGATAACAAAACTGAGGTAAAACCTAAACCTTGTACTTCTGAATGTATTAAAATTGTTAAAAATCTAGAAAAAGAAATCACTAAATTAAATGAAGATCTAGCAAAAGCAGTCAGAAGAAATCATGAGTTTGATGGGGTGATTGCTGATCAAGAACATCAAATAAAGGTGTACCAGATGATTGATCAAAGGATAAAGGAAGAATTACTTCAAGCTGTAGATGAAAAAGAGTTTTATGAAATAAAAAAATAAAGAATTAACAAGTAAATTAGAAGAATGTCAACTTGAAATTGAACAAAATAAATTAACAATTAAAAAGTTTGAAAGAAGCACTAAAATTCTTGATGAATTAACTAATAATCAAACTGCAGAAAAAGTTGTTCATGGGGTGGGATATCATGCTGTACCACCTCCATATAAAATCATTCCACCACTTAAAAACAGTTCAGAAAGAATCATTAATGAATTAAAAACTGAAAATCAAACTGAATTACATAATGAAACATCTGAATCAAATGATTCTTCTGAGGATGATCAATCAATTGAATTTACAATTTCTCAAACTGAATCACCAAAATCAATTGATACAAGTTTTCACACGGCTCAAAGTCCAAATAATTCTCCCAAATATGATGCAGAAAATGTACCAAAAATATTAACAAGGGGAAATGAAAGAAATAAAAAACAACTCTTAGATCAAAGAATACCTGAAGGTGCTAAAAATAAGAAATTAAGATGTGTTATATGCAACAAAATGAACCATTTAGCAAAGGATTGTCACTTTAATCCAATAAACTGCAAAGAGTTAAAGGAATTTAAAATTTTAAAAGAAAATGCAAAAACTCAAAAATTAAAAGATACTACTGGTCCTTCAGTAGTAAATAAAATTAAAACTCCAATTGCTGAAACTCCAAGATTTGGAAGAAGTGCACCAAGATTTGTGCAAAACAGAAGAGTTGGAAGCCCAAAGAACAGCAATTACTTCAAGAACAATGGAAAATCCAATCAAAATAAACAATATTTTAAATTTTCCAACACCAGTAAAAACTGTAACAACTTTACTATTGGTGTTAACCCTAATTATAATGCTGTATGGTACCAGTACAATAATACTACTGGTAAAAACCCTAATTACAAAAACACTACTGCTCCCAAAACAACTTTCAAAAATACTACTGGTGTCAACCCTAAAAACACTACTGGTCAATCTAAAAATGGTAAGTACCAAAATACTACTGGTTCATCAGTAGTAAAACATTCAAAAGCTAAAAATCATGGGTATAAACCAAGATCAGTAGGAAATTATCACACCAGTAATACTTTCAAAAGGGCAGTAGTAAAACAAAACACCAGTACTAAACAAGTATGGGTACCAAAAAGGTTTAAAGTTAAATCCCCCAAAGCTTATTTCTCAAAGGATGAACCCAAGACATATAAAGCTTGGGTTCTCAAACTTAACTAATCCTTTACTCACTTGTGCAGAGCATTCAGATCCCAGAAGAAGGAAGAACATGGCATATTGATAGTGGATGCTCAAGGCACATGACTGGAAATCTGCAAATTCTTAAAGATTTCAAGTCATTTGATGGAGGCTATGTGGCTTCTGGTGAAAATCCCCAGGGAGGTAAGATTACAGGTAAAGGTACTGTTACTAATGGCAAAATTACCTTTGATGATGTATTTTATGTAGCTGAACTGAAATACAATCTTGTCAGTGTGTCTCAAGTGTGTGATAAAAAGAATAAAATTCTTTTCACAGACATTGAGTGCATCATTCTTTCTCCTGATTTTATTTTAGATGAAAAATATGTTGTCTTAAGAACTCCAAGGAGAAACAATGTGTATTGCCTAGATATAGGGGGAGAACTCATTTCTACAAATGAGGTCAACTGTTTTATATCCAAGGCAAACACTACTGAATCAGAACTATGGCATAGAAGGATGTGTCCACTAATTTTAAAAACATGAACAATTTAGTAAAAAGAAATCTGGTCATTGGACTACCTCAAAAACAATTCATGTGTGATCATCACTGTGTTGCATGCCTAAAAGGTAAACAACACAAGACTTCTCATAAGTCCAAAACTGTGAACTCTATTTCTGTTCCTTTACAGCTCTTACATATGGACCTTTTTGGACCTACAAATGTAATGAGTATTGGAAAGAAACAATATTGTCTTGTTATTACTGATGACTTTTCCAGATATACATGGGTTTTCTTTCTCAGGACAAAGGATGAAACAAGTGAACTCATAAAGAACTTAATTGTCAAACTGGAAAACACATCTGATCAAAAAGTTAAAGCCATAAGATGTGATAATGGCACAGAATTTAAAAATGCTAATTTAATTAACTTTTGTGATTTTAAAGGTATTGACAGGCAATACAGCTCACCTAGAACTCCACAACAAAATGGTGTAGCTGAAAGAAGAAATATAACCATCATTGAAGCAGCAAGATCAATGCTTGCAGACTCAAAATTACCAATTACTTTTTGGGCAGAAGCTGTTAATACTGCTTGTTATGTTCAAAACAGAGTATTAATAGTGAAGCCACATTTTAAAACACCATATGAACTTTTTAATAAAAGAAAACCTTCCATAAGCTTTCTAAAATCATTTGGTTGTCCTTGTACTATTTTGATTACAAGAGAACAAATTGGTAAGTTTGACTGCAAAGCTGATGATGGAATCTTTGTGGGATACTCCACTCAAAGCAAATCATACAGAGTATTCAACAAAAGACTAAGGATAATTGAAGAAAGTATCAATGTATCCTTTAATGAAAATGTACCTAATGAACAAGGAAATGGTCCAGATTGGCTATTTGACATAGACAATCTAACCAAATCCTTTAATTCTAATATTAATTTCAATGCAGGTAATTCAAATTGTCACAATCAAAAGGAAGGAACATCATCAGTTAATACTGGTCAAGAGGAAATGAGATACATTGTAGTTAATACTGCTCCAAAAGTTAATACTGATGTCAGTAATAACTCAAGTTCTGGAACCAGTAGTAACTCTGAGAATGAGGACAGTAGTAATTCAAATACTACTGATACCAGGAATAGTACTCAAAATACTACTGGTCCCAACATTAACCTAGATTCTCAAGATACTACTGATACCAGTAACAACAACAACACTACTGATCTCAATGAAGAAAATAGCAGTAGTAACTCTGACCAAGATGATGATATCAATGACAATGAAGGATCTCTAGAAGAACAACTACCTGAGACAAATGAGTCCAATCTTGAAAATCAACTAGTGGTTGATAAAGCTACAACTACAAGGACTCAAAAGAACCATCCATTAGACCTTGTTCTAAGTGATGTCAACTCACCACTACAAACAAGAAGCAAATTAAACAAAAGCTTAACTGCAAATATGTGTAATATAAGTTTAATTGCTAACGAATGTATGTTTGAATGCTTTCTGTCTCAGGATGAACCAAAGAAGATCCAACAAGTAATGAAGGACTCAAACTGGATTGAGGCAATGCAAGAAGAACTCCTTCAATTTAAGTTACAAGCTGTTTGGACACTTGTACCTCTACCCAAAGGAAAAAGAGCCATTGGAACAAGATGGATCTTCAGAAACAAGAAAGATGAAAGAGGTATAGTGATCAAGAACAAAGCCAGACTTGTAGCCCAAGGGTACACTCAAGAAGAAGGAATAGACTATGATGAAGTATATGCACCTGTTGCTAGAATTGAAGCCATAAGAATATTTCTAGCATATGCTTCATTCAAGAAGTTCAAAGTCTATCAAATGGATGTGAAGAGTGCATTCCTATATGGGAAGATTGAAGAAGAAGTCTATGTTTGCCAACCTCCAGGGTTTGAAGTAGGGGTGTTCGTTTGGACGGTTTGGTTTTATCCAAACCAAATAGGTGAAACCAAACAAAGTCCGGTTTTCAAAAGTTCAAACCGAACCGTCCAAACTAATAAAAAAACCAAACCGATCCGAACCAAATAACAATTTGGTTGGTTTGGTTTTATCCGTTTGGTTTTTCCTTCAAATTTTCAAAATACTACAAAAGTATATAGCACAAATAATACTAAGTTTGATATGTAAACTTCCAAAATGATAAACTACTCTGTACATAAAAACAAGTCTAATTCATAGTTTGTGATATTTACAATCATATATGCAAAAATCTTGACATAAACTTCATCAAAAACTCCAAAAAGATTGGTAAATCGTCAACTGATACAATATAAAATGGAACAAGTGTTAGTATATAAATCAATTTATATAAGAAATGTAAACAAAGTGAGTATCATAATTGCTTACAATGGAAACCAACAAGTGTTAGTATATAAATCAATTAATATATAATACTATTTGGTTTTTTTGGACAATCCGGTTTTCACAACGGAAACCAAATCCAATCCGAAATCCAAACTATTAATTTGGTTCAAGTCCAAACCGATCCAAAAAACCAAATAACCAATCCAAATAGTCCGATCCAAAATGTCCAATTGGACAATCCGGTTATATCCGAATAGTGAACACCCCTAGTTTGAAGATCCAAAACATGGTGATTATGTGTTCAAATTGGATAAAGCTCTATATGGCCTACATCAGGCACCAAGAGCATGGTATGACACATTATCATCATACCTATTGAAGAACAACTTTAAAAGAGGAGCCATTGACAAAACTTTGTTTACAAAGAAAGTCAAAGATGATATACTACTGGTACAAATATATGTAGATGATATCATCTTTGGCTCAACCAATGATTTACTATGCAAAGAATTTGAAGAACTGATGCAGATTAAATTCAAGATGAGCTCTATGGGTCCAATGAACTTCTTCCTTGGACTCCAAGTCAATCAAAGAACAGATGGTATTTTGATAAATCAATCAAAATATGTCAAAGACATCTTGGAAAAGTTTGATTTGAAAGACAGTAAAAGTGCTAGTACTCCAATGGAAACACACAAACACCTACATCCTGATGTTGAGGGGGAGGATGTAGATGAACACTTATATAGATCAATGATAGGTTCTCTGATGTACTTAACTGCATCAAGACCTGACATTATGTATAGTGTTTGTGTGTGTGCAAGATATCAAGCAAGACCCATAGAACTACACTTGCAGGCTGTTAAAAGAATATTCAGATACTTGAAAGGCAAACCATCACTAGGTCTATGGTATCCACATGATTCACCTTTTGAACTCATAGCCTACACAGATAGTGACTATGGAGGTGAATGTCAAGACAGAAAGTCCACTACTGGTGGATGTCAATTCTTTGGATCAAGACTGGTGTCATGGCAATGTAAGAAGCAAACAAATGTATCAACATCAACTGCTGAAGCAGAATATGTAGCTGCATCTGCTTGTTGTGCTCAAGTACTCTGGATTCAAAACCAGCTTCTATACTTTGGTATCTCTATCCTTAAAACTCCTATTTTTATTGATAATCAAAGTGCTATTAGTATTGTGAACAATCCAGTAAAACACTCAAAAACTAAACACATTGAAATAAGATTTCACTTTATAAGAGATTGTAATGAAAAGAAATTAATCAAAGTAGTTAAAATCCATACTGATGATCAATTAGCAGATCTTCTTACAAAAGCATTTGATGTAGGAAGATTCAACTTCTTGGTTAGCAGTATTGGCATGATTTTGATAACTTAAAATCTCTCTTAAAATTATGTGTAAAGTTTGTTGTAAAAAGTTATTTATTTAAAGTGTTTTACTACTGGTATATCTGTATTACTGGTGTGTAGGCATGTGCACAAAACACTACTGGTAGTTAAATACTACTGGTGTGTATTATGTATACATGAATACTACTGGTGTTCAGTACTACTGGTATTCACATATACTACTGGTCTTGCATGTTAGTGGTTACTACTGATGTCTATAGTTACTACTGATGTCAAAATCTTTAAGTCATTACTGATGTTAGTAGATACTACTGACGTTTTACTACTGATATCTTATTTACTACTGGTCTTTCAGAAACACAATTACCAAACTAACCCCCATGAAAATAACCGTTATGTTATGATTCGAAGGACATTTTAGTAGTTTTGCAGGTTAAATCGAAAGATATAAAAGGCGGCAGTCGATTAGTTTAGCATTATCTTCACTTCGATTTGCTAAATCCTCTCGATAAACCCTAGCTTGCGATCAAAAACCCTTCGTCAATAACAAAATTCACTCCTGTTCTTCACAAAATTCAAACAAAAATGGCAACTCTAAAATCTTTGAATGTTGAAACCGATCTTAAATATTCAGAATTTCACAAAATGTGTGCCTTTTTAAAGAATCCCGACGGCACAAAAGATTTTCGTCCGATCGTCAAGTTCTTGAGAAACTCATATATACAGTTTGCTTTAACTGTAAAACCGAAATCATATCAACAGCACTTGGTGGATTTCTGGACCAATGCTGAGCAAACGGAAGGAACAACCGCATCAATGATCAAATCACAAGTAGATGGAAAGCATATCACAGTAACAGAACAATCAATCAGACACCATCTACAACTTCACGATGATTCAGGTATGTCTACTCTTCCTAAGGAATACATTGCTGAAATTTTACAAAAAATGGGATATGAGGGAAGACTGGACATAGTAACATTTCAAAAGGGTCTTCTCTCCCCACAATGAAAATTCTTAGTTCACACTATTCAGCATTGTATTTCTCCAAAAAGAAGTACTTGGAATGAGTTTAATAAGGCAATAGCATCTGCTGTTGTCTGTTTATCCACAGACCAAGTATTTAATTTTTCTCAAATGATTTTTGAAGGTATGTTGGGAAATCTTAGTTCTTCTAAATTTTTAATGTATCCCAGATTTCTACAGCATATCATCAATTGTGAATTACAAAACTTGTCAACTCCTAAAAACATTTTCATACTACCAGAGTTGAACAAGAAAGTTTTCTCAAATATGAGAAAACCATTTAAATTTTCGGGTAAGGAAACCCCTCTGTTTCCTAACATGATCAAAGATCATCCCCATACTGGAGAAGGTTCAATCATTGTTACAACCCCAGTTGAACCTCAACACACTCCATCACCCCCAAATACAGCCCAAACACCACCCCAACTAGCCACTCAATCACCAGCCCAAATAGAAGTCCTGAAAGTGTCACAGGAACTTGATTTAAATCTGCAGAGTGCTACTCTTCACTCTGTGGAAGACCTACCAGATAAAACCAAAAATATTTCCACACTTTACAAAAGAAAGAAATCTTTAAAGGACACCAGGGGACACATTGAGTCAAACCCCGGGCTCCAAGAGTTGTCCTCCAAGGAGGAGAGAGGACATGAGGCGAGGGCTTTCACTACTTATGCCCCAAAGGTGGGTGCACAGGACAGTGAAAACATAATTGGGACCCAGACCTCGGCAACTTTGAGTGATGACTCATTTGAGGAGTTACTCAAAGGACCCCGGTGCCAAGAAACCATAAGGGGGGGCATCTCTGCTTCTTCTAGGAAGAAGAGGATGTCTAAAAGACCCAATGAATCACCAAGAAGTGATGAGGGCAGACCTATGGATTTGACGGATAGGATGGAAAACCTTCAAACCAATGTACCTGTTAGTGAGCCCGATGATCTTGCTAGATGGAGTGAGGGCAGTATTAAAATCCAACAATTGACGGAAAAAATGGATTCTCTTGAATCCACAGTATAAAATTGTCTTGAATATCTCACAAACCAAGGAAAAACGATGGCTGCAATGAAAAGGCATGTCAACACCATCAACAAAAGAATGAGATTATATGAGCACAGGCTTCATCAACAAACCAAAATCATCAGAAAATTGAAGAAAAAGATTGATGATAGTGAGGCTCCACCAGTTGAGCTCACTAAGGGGGAGAAGGACAACATACAAATTATGATTGATGAATCAATTGCAGCAGCAGCATCTTCTCTCCTAAATTTAAAAGAAACAGAAGTTGATGAAGGCCCACAAATGATGGTTACTGAAGATGAGCCAGTTACTACTGCTACAATGGAAGAACAAGTTGAAAAAGAAATACCAGTAGTAACACCTACTACTGATATTATAGCAGTAGTAAATAAAGAAGAGGAATTGAAAGCACCAAATACTACTGATGCCCTATCAGTAGTAACTCCTGAAGTCACACCAGTAGTAACTACTCTGGTTACTACTGAAGAGGAAGAACTACAATTTCCAGAGCTGATTGAAAGAGAAAGACATATCATCATCTCCAAACCACCAACACCTGATCAACCACTTATCATACCTGACATTGATGATAATGTGAATTGGTTTGAGGTAGATGAATGTACACTTCCTCCACACCCTAAAATCTTACCAGAAGGTCAACTACATCTATTTTATCCAAAACTTCTGATGATGGGTATACCAGATATGAAATACATTCCACCTCCACCATCTGCTCATATTGGAAAAGGAAAAGAGATATATGATGATGATTATCCAAACAGAGCTTTAGGACATCACATGGTAAACAAGATTAATCATGTCAGAGCAGAAAAGCAATCCAGATGGAGAATTAAACACATAAAATTTTTGGAGAAAGTGGAAATGTATCAAGCTTTAGTAGAAAAGAAAAAGAAAGTTCAAAGTGCAACTCCTGTTCAAATACCTGCTCAAATCAAAGATGTTCAGATAGAAGCCCAAGAAGCAGAATTCAAAAGGCTCAGAAAAGTAGAAGAAGAACATCTAAACTGTCTTGAAGATCTGGTAGCAGAATGTAAAAGAACAAAAGGTGATCTACCAGATGATATCTTTGAACAAAAGACACTTATGATAGACTTTCTCAAAACAAAAGGGCACAGTGCAAAATCTTTTGGAAGAATGAAGATGATGACTATAATAGATAAATACTGCACTGCTAAGAAGAAAGACTTGGCTGAACAAGAAGCTGAAGAAACAAAGAAAGCCAAAACTTTAATGAAAGCCAAAACTTTAATCCCAATCAGTCCAAATCTAATCAAAGCTGGTAGTGTTTCAACTATTGGTGATACTTCAACTCCCTGTTAGAGCAAATCACAGATCAACTTAGTACTGATGCTGCAGTTGGTAATAATTATGTTTATTACTGATGGGGCAGAAACATTTACTACTGATGAAGTTGATGCTGGTGTTCTCTATAACTTAGTTACTACTGATCATACAGAGATTGAAGATACTACTGATCATTGTAGTTACTACTGACGTTGGTTTCTGGACTTACTACTGATCACCAAGTTTACTACTGATGTTACTTATTTACTACTGGTGATTGGTTTTACTACTGATACGCGTTTATGGAACATATCAAGTCCGAGATCTTCGCAGAGATAGTTATAGAATGTAAATCAATGTATATCGTTTATAATTAGATGTATATCGTATCCTAGAATAACTAGGGTAAATAGTTTAGCTTCAAGGACTATTATATATAGTTCCTTACGAATTGTAAACGTACGTGTGTATTGTTAACTTAATAATATACATTGAAGCTTTTTGTGAAACTGTGTTCTTAATATTTCTCATATTGTTCATACAGTTCATCGTTCTTAATTATTGATATAGTGTTGATCCGCTGCAACTTCTATCATCAAATAGATCTAAGGTGTTTATTAACTTGTCTATAGTTAATCGATCCTGACAAGTGGTATCAGAGCTTATTGGTTCTAGATCTACTAATTGTTAAGAACAACAAAAAGTTTTAATCTTTAAAACACACACATTATTAATCATGACTGATAATAATGAAAGCACTCAGGCCAACAAAATTCCTATACTCACACCCAATAACTTTGGGATGTGGAAGAATCGTATTAAGCAATACATGCTTATTACAGATTATTCCATGTGGGAAGTCGTTTGTGAAGGAAACAAAACTGGTCAACTTCAAGCAAGTAGCTCTGCAACTGAGGCAGACAAACTTAAATGTGAGAAGGAGAAGAAAGATAAAGGCATTGAACTCAAAACTCTAAGCACTCTCTTACTGGCCATTCCTAATGATTATCAACATCTCTTTGTTGAATATGATGATGCAAAAATACTGTGGGAAGCACTGGAGAAGAGATTCGTTGGGACAAAGAGCACCAAGAGGAATATGAAGTCTGTTCTCAAACAAGACTTTGAAAATTTCAAAGGAAAGCCCAATGAAACACTCACTCAAGTGTTTGACAGATTCAACAAACTAATTGGTGAACTCAACCAAGTTGGTGTAAAGATGGATCAAGAGGATGTCAACATGAAGTTTCTAAGGTCTCTTAGTGAAGAATGGGCCATGTACACAGTGGTGTACAGACAAAGAGATGCTTTAGAAGAAAAGGAGTTAGATGAACTCTATAATGATCTCAGAGTGTTTGAAACTGAGGTAAATCACAAAAACCCTTCTATTTCTTCTAACAATGCTGCTTTTGTGTCTAGTACAGGTCAAGGACAGGAAACCTCCGCAGGAAAGGCTGCAGATTCTGAGGATACTGCAAGAGAATCCTTCTTCACTAGTCATGTGCATACTGCATTGATTAGTGATGACTTGGAACAACTGAATCCAGATGATCTTGAGGAGATGGATCTTAAATGGCAGATGGCTATGCTGAGCCTAAGGACCAAAAGATTCCTAAAAAGAACTGGAAGGACAAGCCTCAATTTCAACAAAGGTGACAAAGCAGGATTTGACAAAACTAAAGTCAAATGTTACAACTGTAACAACCTTGGTCACTTTGCAAAAGAATGTCCTCATCCAGACAAAAGATCAAAATCAACTGCTCTTGTGTCACAACAAGGACAAGGATATGACTGGAGCTTCCAAGCAGAAGAGCATGCTCAAAATCAAGCTCTCATGGCCTTTACTGACAACAAAACTGAGGTAAAATCTAAACCTTGTACTCCTGAATGTGCTAAAATTATTAAAAATCTAGAAAAAGAAAACAATAAATTAAATGAAGATTTAGCAAAAGCAATCAGAAGAAATTATGAGTTTGATGGGGTGATTGCTGATCAAGAACATCAAATAAAGGTGTACAAGATGATTGATCAACGGATCAAGGAAGAATTGCTTCAAGCTGTGGATGAGAAAGAGTTTTATGAAACAAAAAATAATGAACTTACAAGTAAAATAGAAGAATGTCAACTTGAAATTGAACAAAATAAATTAACAATTAAAAAGTTTGAAAGAAGCACTAAAATTCTTGATGAATTAACTAATAATCAAACTACAGAAAAGGTTGTTCATGGGGTGGGATATCATGCTGTACCACCTCCATATAAAATCATTCCACCTCTTAAAAACAGTTCAGAAAGAATCATTAATGAATTAAAAACTGAAAATCAAACTGAATCATCTAATGAAACATCTGAATCAAATAATTCTTCTGATGATGAACAATCAATTGAATTTACTATATCTCAAAGTGAATCACCAAAATCAATTGATACAAGTTTTCACACAGCTCAAAGTCCAAATGAATCTCCCAAATATAATGCAGATAATGTACCAAAAATTTTAACAAGGGGGAATGAAAGAAATAAAACACAACTCTTAGACCAAAGAATACCTGAAGGTGCTAAAAATAAGAAACTAAGATGTGTTATATGCAATAAAATGAACCATTTAGCAAAGGATTGTCACTACAATCCAATAAACTGCAAAGAGTTAAAAGAATTTAAAGTTCTTAAAGAAAATGCTAAAACTCAAAAGTTAAAAGTTACTACTGGTCATTCAGTAGTAAATAAAATTAAAAATCCAATTGTTGAAAATCCAAGATTTGGAAGAAGTAAAACAAGGTTTGTTCAAAACAGAAGAGCTGGAAGCCCAAAGTACAGCAATTACTTCAAGAATAATGGAAAATCCAATCAAAATAAACAATATTTTAAATTTTCCAACACCAGTAGAAACTCTAACAAATTTACTACTGGTGTTAACCCTAATTATAATGCTGTATGGTACCAGTACAAGAATACTACTGGTAATAACCCTAATTTCAAAAATACTACTGCTCCCAAAACAAATTTCAAAAACACTACTGGTGTTAACCCTAAAAACACTACTGGTCATTCTAAACATGATAAGTACCCAAATACTACTGGTCCATCAGTAGTAAAGTATTCAAAAGCTAAAAACAATGGGTATAAACCAAGATCAGTAGGAAATTTTCACACCAGTAATAACTACAAAAGGACAGTAGTAAAACAAAATACCAGTAATAAACAAGTATGGGTACCAAAAGTCTTTAAAGTTAAATCCCCAAAAGCTCATTTCTCAAAGGATGAACCCAAGACATATAAAGCTTGGGTTCCCAAACTTAACTAATCCTTTACTCTCTTGTGCAGAGCATTCAGATCCCAGAAGAAGGTAGAACATGGCATATTGATAGTGGATGCTCAAGGCACATGACTGGAAATCTGCAAATTCTTAAAGATTTCAAGTCCTTTGATGGTGGATTTGTGGCTTTTGGTGAGAACCCAAAAGGAGGTAAGATTACAGGTAAAGGTACTGTTACTAATGGAAAAATTACCTTTGATAATGTATTTTATGTAGCTGAACTAAAATACAATCTTGTCAGTGTGTCTCAAGTTTGTGATAAAAAGAACAAGATTCTGTTCACAGACATTGAGTGCATCATTCTTTCTCCTGAGTTTATTTTAGATGAAAAATATGTTGTTTTAAGAACCCCAAGGAGAAACAATGTGTATTGCCTGGATATAGGGGGAGAACTCATTTCTACAAATGAGGTCAACTGTTTTATATCCAAGGCAAACACCACTGAATCAGAACTTTGGCATAGAAGGATGTGTCACACAAATTTTAAAAACATGAATAATTTAGTAAAAAGAAATCTGGTCATTGGACTTCCTCAAAAACAATTCATGTGTGATCATCACTGTGTTGCATGCCTAAAAGGTAAACAACACAAGACTTCTCATAAGTCCAAAACTGTGAACTCTATTTCTGTTCCTTTACAGCTCTTACATATGGACCTTTTTGGACCTACAAATGTAATGAGTATTGGAAAGAAACAATATTGTCTTGTTATTACTGATGACTTTTCCAGATATACATGGGTTTTCTTTCTCAGGACAAAGGATGAAACAAGTGAACTCATAAAGAACTTAATTGTTAAACTGGAAAACACATCTGATCAAAAAGTGAAAGCCATAAGATGTGATAATGGCACAGAATTTAAAAATACTAACCTAATTAACTTTTGTGATCTTAAAGGTATTGACAGGCAATACAGCTCACCTAGAACTCCACAACAAAATGGTGTAGCTGAAAGAAGGAATAGAACCATCATTGAAGCAGCAAGATCAATGCTAGCAGACTCAAAATTACCAATTACTTTTTGGGCAGAAGCTGTTAATACTGCTTGTTATGTTCAAAACAGAGTATTAATAGTGAAGCCACACTTTAAAACACCATATGAACTTTTCAATAAAAGAAAACCTTCTATAAGTTTCTTAAAATCATTTGGTTGTCCTTGTACTATTTTGATTACAAGAGAACAAATTGGTAAGTTTGACTGCAAAGCTGATGATGGAATCTTTGTGGGATACTCTACTCAAAGCAAATCATACAGAGTATTCAACAAAAGACTAAGGATAATTGAAGAAAGCATCAATGTATCCTTTAATGAAAATGTACCTAATGAACAAGGAAATGGTCCAGATTGGCTATTTGACATAGACAATCTAACCAAATCCTTTAATTTTAATATGAATTTCAATGCAGGTAATTCAAATTGTCTTAATCAAAAGGAAGGAACATCATCTGTTTATACTGGTCAAGAAAAGATGAGATACATAGTTGTTGATACTGCTCCCATAGTTAATACTGATGTCAGTAAGAACTCAAATATTGAAAGCAGTAGTAACTCTGAGAATGAGGTCAGTAGTAATTCCATTACTACTGGTACCAGTAATAGTACTGAAAATACTACTGGTCCCAACTATAACCTAGATTCTCAAGATACTACTGATACCAGTAACAACTTCAATACTTCTGATCTCAATGAAGATGATGGCAGTAGTAACTCTGACCAAGATAATGATGAACCAAATACTAATGACAATGAAGGATCTCAAGAAGAACAACTACCTGAGGCAAATGAGTCCAACCTTGAAAATCAACTAGTGGTTGATAAAACTACAACAACAAGGACTCAAAAGAACCATCCATTAGACCTTGTTCTAAGTGATGTTAACTCACCACTTCAAACAAGAAGCAAATTAAATAAAAGCTTAACTGCAAATATGTGTAACATTAGTTTAATTGCTAATGAATGTATGTATGAATGCTTTCTGTCTCAGGATGAACCAAAGAAGATCCAACAAGCAATGAAGGACTCAAACTGGATTGAGGCAATGCAAGAGGAACTCCTTCAATTTAAATTACAAGCTGTTTGGACACTTGTACCTCTACCCAAAGGAAAAAGAGCCATTGGAACAAGATGGATCTTTAGAAACAAGAAAGATGAAAGAGGGATAGTGATCAAGAATAAAGCCAGACTTGTAGCCCAAGGATACACTCAAGAAGAAGGTATAGACTATGATGAAGTGTATGCTCCTGTTGCCAGAATTGAAGCAATAAGAATATTCCTAGCATATGCTTCATTCAAAAGGTTTAAAGTCTATCAAATGGATGTGAAGAGTGCTTTCCTGTATGGGAAGATTGAAGAAGAAGTTTATGTTTGCCAACCTCCAGGATTTGAAGATCCAAAACATGGTGATTATGTGTTTAAATTGGATAAAGCTCTATATGGTCTACATCAGGCACCAAGAGCATGGTATGACACACTATCATCATACTTATTAAAGAACAATTTCAAAAGAGGAGCCATTGATAAAACATTGTTTACAAAGAAAGTCAAAGATGATATACTACTGGTACAAATCTATGTAGATGATATCATCTTTGGATCAACCAATGATTTATTATGCACAGACCAAGTATTCAATTTTTCTAATATGATTTTTGATGGTATGTTGGGAAATCTTAGTTCTTCTAAATTTTTAATGTATCCCAGATTTCTACAACATATCATAAACTGTGAATTACAAAACTTGTCAACTCCTAAAAACATTTTTGTATTACCTGAGTTGAACAAGAAAGTTTTCTCAAATATGAGAAAACAATTTAAATTTTCAGGGAAGGAAACCCCTTTGTTTCCAAACATGATCAAAGATCAACCCAATATTGGAGAAGGTTCAACCATTGCTACAACCCAAGTTGAACCTCAACCCACTCCATCACCCCCAAATACAGCCCAAACACCACCCCATATAGCCACTCAATCACCAACTCAAACAGAAGTCCTGAATGTGTCCCAGGAACTTGATATAAATCTGCAGAGTGCTACTCTTCACTCTGTAGAAGACCTACCAGACAAAACCAAACATATATCTACAATCTATAAAAGAAAGAAATCTTTAAAGGACACCAGGGGACAAATCGAGTCACACCCCAGGCTCAAAGAGTTGTCCTCCAAGGAGGAGAGAGGACATGAGGGGAGGGCTTTCACTACTGATGCCCCAAAGGTGGGTGCACAGGACAGTGAAAACATCATTAGGACCCAAACCTCGGCAACTTTGAGTGATGACTCATTTGAGGAGTTACTCAAAGGACCCCGGTGCCAAGAAACCACAAGGGGGGGCATCTCTGCTTCTTCTAGGAAGAAGAGAATGTCTAAAAGACCCAATGACTCACCAAGCAGTGATGAGGGCAGATCTGTGAAATTGATGGAAAGGAAGGAAAACCTTAAAACCAATGTACCTGTTAGTAAGCCCGATGATCTTGCTAGATGGAGTGAGGGCAGTATTAAAATCCAACAATTGACGGCTAAAGTGGATTCCTTGGAATCCACTGTACAAGATTGTCTTTATTACCAAACAAATCAAGGAAAAACTATGGCTGCTATGAAAAGAAATGTCAATATCATCAACAAAAGAATGAGACAATATGAACTTAGGCTTCATCAACAATCAAAGCTTATCAGAAAATTGAAAAAGAGGATTGATGATAGTGAGGCTCCTCCAGTTGAGCTCACTAAGGGGGAGAAGGATAACATACAGACAATGATTGATGAATCCATTGCAGCAGCAGCTTCCTCCCTCTTGAATTTAAAAGAAACAGAAGTTGATGAAGGCCCAGAGATGATGATTACAGAAGAAGAGCCAATTACTACTGCTCCTACTAAAGAACAAGCTGAAAAAGACATACCAGTAGTAACTCCTACTACTGATATAACAGCAGTAGTAAATGAAGAAAAGGCAGCAAACACTACTGATGACCTATCAGTAGTAATCTCTGAAGACATACCAGTAGTAACTACCTTAGTTACTACTGATGACATTATTGAGCTGCCACCACTACTAGAGCCTACAGTGATACTTCCACCATCTCCAAAAAGAACAACAACAACACAAATGGTGGTAAAAGATATTGATGATGATATCAACTGGTTAGAAGTTGATGAATGCTCCCTGCCTCCACATCCTAAAATACTTCCCATATCTCAGATACACTACTATGGTCCCAAATTTGTTATTGAATCTGAACCAAATATGAAGAAAGACAATTACATAGGAAAGGGAAAAGAAGTTGCTGATGAAGACCAACCCAACAGAGCACAAGGTCATGAAATTGTCAACAAAATCAATTATGCCAAATCAGCCAAACAGGATAGGTGGAAGGTAAAGAGAGCAAAATATTTAAAGAAGGTTGAAGTCTCTCTAGCAAATGAAAACAAAAGATTAGCAGAAAGGGCTAGAATATTGAGACAACCTTTCACAGAAATCAAATTGGCAGATATAGCAGATATATCAAAACTGCCACAATTTCAACAGAAGATCAAATCTAAACAAGTTGCTGAAACAAGAAAGGAATTACAAAGAAGAGAACTGAAAAAATTTAGGCAACTTGAACATGAAACAATAGAACTTCTTGAAGCACAAGTACAAGAATGCAAAGAGCAAAAGGCTGATATGCCAGAACAATTTGCAGAGAAAAAGAAAGAAATGATCACATTCTTAAAATCAAAAGGGTATAACACAAAGGCATTTGGAAGAATGAAGCTGATCAATTTAATTGAAAAGTACTGTGTAGAGAAGAAGAAGGATCTTACTGAGCAAGATAGTAATGAGAAGTACACCACTAAACTTGAACAGATAGACTCCAAAGAAATGAAAGAAAGAAAAACAATATCTGGAGAATCATCTGGTGTATCCTCTCAAACATCAAAGAAAAGAAAGACAATTGCTTCAGAACTTGATCAACCAAATAAAAAATTACAAATGGTTCAAGTTCATGATCTCCCCATTGCTCCCCTACAAAATAATCCAATCATCAACTGGAGGTACATAGATGATATGATTGAGATTATAAGAGAAGATAAGGTCACTCAAAGATTCAGAGCTTGGAAACCTTTGGTCATGTCCCTAACCAGAAGTGACATTATTAAGATGTTGATCATTGGTAAACCAAGAATGACTAAGAAGAACTGGAAGAATTCAGCTGCAGGTTATCTTACTGAAATGATTGATGCTGCTTTCTATCCAGAAAATTATCCAGAGAAGTACACAGATTCAGAAAATGTTCAAGCTTGGAATGTGCTACCAACTGTCAACATGTACTTCTTTGAATATACAAGTAAGAAATGTGACTTATTCCTTTATGAGAAAGAGTATCCTCATTCTGAGAAGACTCTCTATCAACTATGGTGCATGAATTTTATTAAACCACATGATGCTGTGATGCTCCAAAACAAATTGAATGAATTTGTTAAAAGAATCAGCAAATATATCATTGCACAAAGGAATAAAAGGAACCAACAGACTTTAGAAGGTGATAAGAAAAGAGCAAAGTTGTTGGAAGAAAAGAAAAAGAAGAAGTAAATAAGAAACTTGATTGATTAAAGGATAATCAATAAGTTTAGGGGGAGATTGTTAGAGCAAATCACAGATCAACTTAGTACTGATGCTGCAGTTGGTAATAATTATGTTTATTACTGATGGGGCAGAAACATTTACTACTGATGAAGTTGATGCTGGTGTTCTCTATAACTTAGTTACTACTGATCATACAGAGATTGAAGATACTACTGATCATTGTAGTTACTACTGACGTTGGTTTCTGGACTTACTACTGATCACCAAGTTTACTACTGATGTTACTTATTTACTACTGGTGATTGGTTTTACTACTGATACGCGTTTATGGAACATATCAAGTCCGAGATCTTCGCAGAGATAGTTATAGAATGTAAATCAATGTATATCGTTTATAATTAGATGTATATCGTATCCTAGAATAACTAGGGTAAATAGTTTAGCTTCAAGGACTATTATATATAGTTCCTTACGAATTGTAAACGTACGTGTGTATTGTTAACTTAATAATATACATTGAAGCTTTTTGTGAAACTGTGTTCTTAATATTTCTCATATTGTTCATACAGTTCATCGTTCTTAATTATTGATATAGTGTTGATCCGCTGCAACTTCTATCATCAAATAGATCTAAGGTGTTTATTAACTTGTCTATAGTTAATCGATCCTGACACTCCCCAATCAAAGAAAAGAAAATCTGTTGATCAAGAACAAAGCTCTAAGAAGAAATCAAAACAAATTATACCTCTTCTTGAAATGCCTATTGCTCCATTGCAGAACAATCCAATTATTAACTGGAGAGTGATACAGAACAATGTTATAGAGGTCATAAGGGAAGACAAAGTTGTACAGAGATTCACTGGATGGTTACCATTAATCAGATCATGTTCTAGAAGTGATGTAATCAAGCTTCTGATTATTGGAAAACCTAGAATGACAAAGAAATCATGGAAAGAATCTGGAGCTGGATACCTAACTAGAATGATAGATGCTGCATTTTATCCAGATAATTATCCAGAACAATTTACAGATCCAGGTAATGTGTATGCTTGGAATGTCATTCCTACTGCCAATATGTACTTCTTTGAGAAATCAGGCAAAGTGTGTGAATTGTACTTATATGAAAAAGAATATCCACATTCTGAGAAGACTATGTATCAGATATTCATAAACACTTTGATGAAACCTTATGATGCTGTTATGTTCCAAAACAAACTGAATTACTTTACAAAGAGGAACAGCAGATATATTATTGAACAAAGGCTTCAACAGAATCAAAGAACTCTTGAGAAGAGAATGAGGGAACAAAAGAAACAAAAGAAACTTGATTGATTAAAAGATAATCAATAAGTTTAGGGGGAGATTGTTAGACCAAAACACAGATCAACTTGATACTGATGCTGCAGTTAGTACTGATCATACTTAGTACTGATGGAGCAGAACATATTACTACTGATGAGTTGATACTGGTGATACTATAACTTAGTTACTACTGATCATGCAAAGACTGAAGATACTACTGATCTTAGTAGTTACTACTGACGATGGTTTCTGGACTTACTACTGATCACCAAGTTTACTACTGATGTTACATATTTACTACTGGTGATGAGTTTTACTACTGATACGCGTTTTTGAAGAATATCAAGTCCGAGATCTTCGTAGAGATAGTTATAGAATGTAAATCAATGTATATTTTTATTATTCGATGTAAATCAAAGTCCTAGAATAACTAGGGTAAATAGTTTAGCTTCAAGGACTATTATAAATAGTTCCTTACGAATTGTAAATGTACGTGTGTATTGTTAACTTGATAATATACATTGAAGCTTTTTGTGAAACTGTGTTCTTAATACTTTCGCATATTATTTACAGTTCATTGTTCTTAATTACATTGATATAGTGTTGATCCGCTGCAACTTCTATATTCAATTAGATCTAAAGGTGTTTATTAACTTCTCTATAGTTAATCGATCCTGACAACTATTAATGGACCCCGATTGATTTTGATCCTGGATACGCCACTGCGTGTTGTTTATGTTTTCATTTAGTATTATGTGATCATTTCCGGCCTGTTGTGGTGACCGATCCCAACAAGTACGACTACTATACCAAGTAAATAAGATTCACGAATTTTGTACAAAATTTCCCACAATCTAACAATTCCAACGCCACCCTACTCATACTCGTATCCTTAAAAAACCAACTTCTTATTGGACATGTAAATATGTAATAGTTGTCTCAAAGATCATAAAGATGGCAACCAATGTAAACACCATACCAAAATTTGACCATAAGTTTGCATTATCCCAAATAACTTTTTTCAAAGGAATGGAATACAACGTGGCCTTAAGTTCATAAACTCACAAAGAAAAAACACTTTAAGTACCAAATTATGTAACAAAAGCCAAATAAAGTAAATTACTTTAATACCCCTCCGTCCTATGTACCAACTTTAATAAACCCATTTTTCTCTCTATATCATGCTTATGTACTCTCTACAAAACTATAACATTCTAAATCAATCAACACTTTGCAACACCAAAAACCAAATTGCACAATTTGAACAAATCTTTCTTGACAAAATCTGTTATCTTTGAATGAGATATCTGAACTTGTAATCATATAGGCCGTTACTTGAACTCTTTTAGAGATAGACTCTTTTCCTCTTTTCTCGATCGAGGCACATAACCGCTTGTTTCCCTAATTCAAGTGGTAATTGCAGGCAAACCCAATCCATTAAACCTTCCAGATCTTTAGCAAAATCTAGTAATACCAATCTAATATTTTTGGTATTATTATTTTGTTTGTTTTTGTTATGCCAACTGATGCTTGAAGGTAATCTCTCTTTGCGTCAGTTATGGCTATTGCACCCATTTGACCCATTGCAATTCTATTGACTTATGGATTAACTTGATATCAAATTATGGTTATTTTACTTGTTTTACATCAGATGTCCTTATGTTTTAAATGATATTGATTTATGGTTTAATTTGTTCCCGTATGTATTTTACATTTCTCTGGGATATAAAATGTTATTTAAAAGTTCATGCATGATTATCTGAATTTTCATTTGCACTTTTACTGTGTTCAATAATATGACTTATTTAATTTATATATTGAGTATTAACTGTTAATGTTCATTTGACATGTTTACTCATTTGACGTGCTTCCTCTTTGGTTAAATTTCATTACGTATGCACGTTTGACCCGTTTCAAATCGCGCGTGAACCAAGTAGAACATGAGTTGCTTTGTTGCTTGTTTTTATGTTTTCGTTTAGCATGGGCTATATTATCATGTGATCTCATGTTGTGGTGACCGATCCTAACAAATACGACTACTATAAATTAATGAACAAATAATATAATTTTAAATAGAAATATTCAGGAAAATCATTAAAGAGAAAAATATATTAATTATAGTAAATAAGAGGCAAGGCATCACTCTTTATCCAAATATATATAATGCGAAGCATGGTATATATTGAATGATTCTTTGCTTCTTGAATCCCATAATCCAAATGAAGTTGGTTTAATCAACTATATATATGAGGACTAGCAATCACATTTTAATATATGATCACCAAGAATTACCAAGGTACAAGCTCATTAATTTACTCTCTACATATCTTCTCGTGTGAACTATTTACATGAATTTTTTTACTTAGATTCATCGTTCTTTTTTCTTATTTAGGTTACCCTATTTAAAATGTTTGACTTTGAACCGACATGGGTCAAGGAGCTACGCCTAGAAGAGATTCGACAACGTGTACATGAGCACCCACTCACACTCGTAGATTTACAACTGATGCATCGCGATTATGAAGAAGACGATGATGATTATGATGACAACGATATGATTGCAGCACAAAACTTCAAGTGTTTATGTAACATGTGTGGCAGAGGTATCGACTGGTACCATCGGTATTACTACAAGTGTAGCATGTCATGTGATTACAAGATCCACCAATTTTGTACAAACTTCCCTGCAACCTTGCAATTCCTACCCCACCCTGCTCATACTCTTATCCTTGAAAAAACATTGACTTATTGGTACTGTGATAGTTGTCGCAAAAGTCATAAATGGGGAATGTCGTCGTACCGTTGTTCAATTTGCGATTATAGAATCGATCTAGAGTGCGCCACATTTGTGGAGCACAAGACCATCCATTACCCCTACCACCCACACCCGTTAAAGTCCTTTAGTATTGGCCCCATTTTGAGCAAGTGTAGTGCTTGTAACAATAAACATGAAGGCGATTTCTATCATTGTACAACGTGTTTGAACTTTTCGATCCATTCTGATTGTGTCTCCCTTCCCATAAAGTTACTACTTGATAATCATCTTTTTAGCCACCGTCACTTGCTCACCCTTTCCTATTCCTTTCTAGATCAACTATATGACCGCGAATGCAGGATTTGTGGTGTGGAATTAGAAGATGAAAATGTGATGATTTACAAATGCACTAAATGTTTGTACTATGTTCACCCAGATTGTGCAACACAAAGGGTAGAACCCTTCATGTCCATCCTCTTGCCCGGTACGTAAATATTCCTTAAATGTCACAACAACTATGCGTAAGGGGTGACTAAACTCGAGTTTGGTCACCTTTGTCACCCCAGCATCACATCAGTTTTTTCACTTCCGACTAAACACGTGACAAATCCCGACCAAACCCACAACTAAATCTTAAAATTGATTTTAGTAGTACATGTACTACACTACCACTTACCAAGCACATAGTACAAATAACCATTGCATGTTGGTGTAAGGGGGAGGCGTGTCATTGGCCGACGACGTAGGGGAGCGACCCCCTCTGCTAAGCATAGTCTTACTTTTACGAGCTTTCATACATGTCAGATACTTTCTTCGTTTCAAAATAAGTGATACATTTTTCAGTTTTTGCAGTTTCAAAATAAGTGATCATAAACTTTGATAATTTACTTTATTTGGTAAAAGGTAATTAGTTGGGCTCACTCACACTAAATATTTCATTTAATATAGTGAAATGTCAGTTTTACCATTATTTTTACTTT
Source organism: Calendula officinalis (assembly GCA_963853835.1). NCBI lineage: Eukaryota > Viridiplantae > Streptophyta > Magnoliopsida > Asterales > Asteraceae > Calendula > Calendula officinalis. Next base: position 11,205,609 of record OY970822.1, on the reverse strand, counting down.
TAAACATAATTAATATCACTTTATTCTAAAGATGCGAGACTCATCCACCACTAACTGTATATCCAATTTAATTTATTTTAACCCTCGTTATAATCTTTTCCATGTCAAATAACAATGTATCACTTAATTGAATAAGAGATAGTATTTGTTGTGACTCTTAATGATCCATCTTCCGTCTCCCAGAAATACAAAAGCATTTTCCTTGTATCTGCAGGCTTAGGGAAAACTGAAAAAAATTACAAAGATGCCGATTATCCCGAGCTTCGTCACTACCCGCTCCCTGAAGAATCATGCAACATGTTACCGCACCAACTTATCGACGGGGAGAGTAGTTGTGAATGTATTGAGCAAATTGAAAATGAAGAGGATTTCCTCATACATGACATTCATAAACATTCACTAGTCCCAATACATGACAAAATCAATACCAAATCTATGTCTCTTCACGACCCGATGAAGAGGATTAAACTATTATGCAATGGATGTATACGACCAATTACAACGATACCATTTTACAAATGCTCGAGAGAAGGTTGCGACTTTGTTCTCCATGATTGGTGCACTCGGCTACGCACGGAATTAGAAAGCCATGAAGGCAGTCCGTGGCATAAACTTCGGCTTATTCAAACTTCAAAAAAGCTAGCATTTACATGCTATATTTGCCAGTTACCTTGTAACGGGTTTTCATACCATTGCAGCGATTGCAATTACCGCATTGATGTTAATTGTGGATTCACACCTCGAGAAATAACACATGAAGCACACCCGAATCATTTGCTTACGCGGGTAGATTATGCTTCATCAAGCAGGCTATCTAACGTGGACTGCCGTGCATGTCGTGTGAGAATTGGAAAAAATGATATCCATTTTAGATGTAGTGATTGCGATTTCTATTTGCATATCCGATGTGCTCTGCGTTTGCCTAGAACAATTAGGCACAGGTGTGATAAGCACGCCTTGAAGTTGAGTTATGGCCCCATTGAGGACCATAAAAGTCGATATTTTTGTGAAGTTTGCGAGGAGGGTCTTAACCCCGGCAAGTGGTTCTATCATTGTATCGAGTGTGGTCAATCGATACATTCTGCTTGTGCTCCGTTAATACTCCAGTCTGAGCAAACTGTTAATTCTCCCTATGTGACCGGTGTATATAAGTTTGTGAACATCAAGTTTGGGGCTGTAAAAGTAGTATCTAAATGTCACCCGCACCCCATGTCGCTTGTCGCGGGGACTAAACACGATGGTTTGTGCGCAAGTTGCCCAGGCAAATTGCAATCATATATGATATTCAAGTGCTTAGAGTGTAAGTTTGGTCGTCATTACTCTGGATGTATGGATTATATGTCTCTTGTTATACCATTAGATCTTTTTGGGGGATACAAACATAACCGAGATCAATATCCAAGATATATAGCTCCTCCTCCAACGGAAGTGATCGTCAGACCGGTTACCCGTCATTGGAAGGTTGGTGGTCACAAGGAGCTACCGCTACAAGAGATTCAAAAGGTTGACCAGTTTGTTACCGATATGCAATGAGAAATGATATTTATTTTTATATTTGTTCCTATTCATATTCCTACCCACTTCATAACATGACATGTGTAATTTAATAATTCTCTATCCTAATATTATCTTTTGATTTTGACACATGTCTTCATCTACTAATGAGTAGGAAGATAAGTATGAATAAATGGTAGAAAGCAATAGGAATAAATCGATCTACGTAAGTTTTTCAATATTGTTGGGAGTTGATATATACTTGTAACTAAATATTGTTGTTCAATTATAGTTGATTTTTGGTGGTTTGAAGAGCTCAAGTAAATCGTGTGTTGTTTATGTTTCCATTTACAGTATAAGCGAAAGCTAATAAAGAAGCTAAGAAAAATAATACCGTCTAAATCTAAAATTTGAAACCATGTTAGGTATATTTGGAAGTTGAAAACCAAATATATTATTTTTATTGTTGAAAATTTAAATTTATCGATGGTTTACTAATTTGTTGAAAACCAAATATATTATTTTTCCTTCATAATGAATAAATGCATTTTTCATTAATGAATTCTATTTTTTGCATGAATTAAATATATTTCTAAGTACAAATGGTAAGTTTGAGTTCATTAAACATGTTTATCGCATGCCCTTAGGGCATGAGTTAGCCAAACCCTTTAATAAATCTTTTAAACGGTAGAAATTAGAGTTTATTAATGTTATTGCTGAGTTTAGAATAACTCTATATAAATCGATCTTTACACTCAAGAATAGTTAGTTCTTAATCTGGAATAAGCATATACAAATCATAATATTGCGGAATTAGATAAACATATTTGTATAGCTAAACAAGGTTTCATCATCATCTTCATATACAATGATTACTAAAAGCCCCAATTCTACATATAAATATGTAGAACGGTTTTTGTTAACAGGATCAAACGACCTTGAGGCTTAGAGTACACACACAAACACGTTAAAATGTGGGTTTCAAGAACGACTAATTCTATACATCTAGGTTTCTTTATATACTAGAAAACCTAGAGATTTACAAGGAAAAGATAATACTAAATCTTTTTAAATCAATAAAGATATACTATATCTTTTACAATAGTGATTATCTCCTAAATCTTTATTTGAATTTGAACTTCCATATCTTCAATTTAGGTCCTTGTACTTTATAAGTTTTGATATATCAAATCTTTAATGAATATTATAGAAATATTCCTAACAATCTTCCCCTATTTGATTTGACAAAACTTATAACTTGTAGAATTAGCTAGGAATCTTCAAGTCTCTTCCCCTTTTTGACATAATCAAATAAATCCGAGAAACTTGAACTTCCCCTTGAATGATCAACACTTTTTCTTCCCCTAAAAGTGTGCTATCATTCTTGTGTTCTTTAAGACTATATCAATCACATTGAAAACCAACTATTTTCTATTTGAAGTTGAAGTAGAAACTCAAACTATGCATCACATTCCGTCTATCTATAGTAATCAACAACGTCATAATCTTGTATGAAGGACATCTTGGTCTTCAACAGATATTTTCGTTAAGATTCTGTTGAATTGCAGTTACATCTTTACATAACATCTTATGTAGTAAGACTTTCAACTTCTTCTTCAAATAAAATATAATCACTCTTCTTCTATAATCAACTGATGAAGATCAAATATGTAACAAATAAAATCATCTTCTTTTATCTTCATCAAGCCTTCAACCTGTGTGTGTGAATAATGTGATTCGTTTCACATTGATATCACAAGTTATTTTTATTCTCTTTTTATCAAGAATAAAAAATTAACAAGTGATTAACCAAATACAATCAATAAACCGTAATATGGAATGAACATGGTGTGTGTCATGTTTTCCAAGATTTGATGTATCGGTTGTAAGGAAGAAATCAGTATCAAATTTTTCTTCGTTTAGTACTGATTAGTAACAAAATCTTCTTCGGTTAATACTGATCAGTAGTATCCATATGTGTTACTGATCAGTAGTGATACTGATCAGTAGTAACAATGATTAGTAGCAAAAGTTTTGGTACTGATGTTGCTTTTCACGTTTTAGTACTGATGTTGCTTTGCACGTTTTAGTAGATCAGTAGTAAACTTGGTATGGATAGCAGCAGTAGTAAATTAACAATTGCCACCTACCATATGGATCAGACTTGAATCAAATTGAAATCCACCAACTCTTCATGTAATTTGTTAACGTGGCAACCATGCATGAATAATAACATCATACCACAGCTTATAATTTAATCTTCATGCAAATTGATCAATAGTAAATAGCGAATAGTATTGACAGTAGTAAGTAATATCGAACAAATATCAGTAATGTTTTGATATACTACTGATCAGTAGCATTTAGATCTGAATTAATTTCCATCATCATTCTCAGCTTTATTCCACCGTTCGAACCTAATAAACCAAGGGTTTGATGCCAAATCGGAAGGAACAACCACTTCTTGTTTCAACACCCATTATTCAATTAAACAAAATTAACAAAATTTAACAAAACCTTTTGGCGTCAAAGTGCAGAAAGTTTCAAGTGTTGGTCTATCCAAATACGTACGAGATGCAGAATTTCTACCAAAAATTAAGCAAATTGATGATGGTAAGCTTCATGATTCTTCTTGCGATCATTGATAGATCCTTGTTTGATTCCAGATCTGAGCCACCGTGCTCTGATACCAATTGCTGAGTTTAGAATAACTCTATATAAATCGATCTTTAGACTCAAGAATAGTTAGTTCTTAATCTGGAATAAGCATATACAAATCATAATATTGCGGAATTAGATAAACATATTTGTATAGCTAAACAAGGTTTCATCATCATCTTCATATACAATGATTACTAAAAGCCCCAATTCTACATATAAATATGTAGAACGGTTTTGGTTAACAGGATCAAACGACCTTGAGGCTTAGAGTACACACACAAACACGTTAAAACGTGGGTTTCAAGAACGACTAATTCTATACCTCTAGGTTTCTTTATATACCAGAAAACCTAGAGATTTACAAGGAAAAGATAATACTAAATCTTTTTAAATCAATAAAGATATACTATATCTTTTACAATAGTGATTATCTCCTAAATCTTTATTTGAATTTGAACTTCCATATCTTCAATTTAGGTCTTTGTACTTTATAAGTTTTGACACATCAAATCTTTAATGAATATTATAGAAATATTCCTAACAGTTATTCAAACATAATTTAATAAATAAGTGTTTCACTAAATACATCTTAATGTATTCCCCAAGTACATAAGTTAGAAAAAACTCATTTATCAAAACCTGTCATATAAAAAAAGAAAGACAACATCTAAAACAAGTATTAAAGTAAACAAGAGGTAAAAGTACTCAAGGCATCACTCTTTATCCAAATATAAAGCAAAGCGTAGTATTGAATGATTCTTTGCTTTGCTTCTAGAATCAGTTGGTTTAATCAACTATCAACTATGTAATCACATTTTTAATATGCAATCACCAAGAATTACCAAGGTACACGCTTATTTACACTTTACCTTCTCGTGTGAACTATTTATATGAAATGTTTTTATTTGAATGACCTTTTCTTTTTCCTTATTTAGGTTGCATGTATTGCTATCAAATCATTCTATCGTTTCGTGTTTCTGGTAACACGACACGAATTCGTTCAACACGAAAACAACACGACACGAACTCGTATTTAATTTTGTTAACACGAACACGACACAATTAAAAAACGATAAACACGACAAACACGACAACACGAGATAAATAACAAATAATTAAATTTCTTACTTAGTACATGCTAAAAACACGACAAACAAGACAAAAATATAACATAAATTTCTAAATATTCCCAAAATTATAACTATCGTGCCAATTTTGTGTTAATCTCTGAACACGGACACGACACGATTTCGTGTTTGTTTTACACGACACGATTTCGTGTTTGTTTTACACGACACGAACACGTTCAAATTTTGATTTCATTCCAATTTCGTTTCGTTTCTTGTATTTTTGCCGTGTCGTGCCAGATTTTGACAACCCTAGTTGCATGGTACATAAGTAATCAAACATCATATGTGAAAAGGTGACACAAAATAAATACCATAATACACGTCGATGAGCTACGCCTATAAGAGACTCAACATGAGCATCCGCAAATGTAGCATATCATGTGACTACACCATCCACAAATTTTGTACAAAATTTCCATGAAGAAACAATTGTTGTGCAATTGTTGACCCTATTTTGAGCAATTGTTGTGCTTGTAAGAAGAAACATGAAGGCGATTTCTATCATTGTACCACGTCAACGTGCTTACAAAATTAAGGAGACATTTGGTTCCAAATAACATTATTCAAAGAAATGACATCAATCCACAAACAAAAAAAACCACTTTAAGTAGCAAAGTTATGTAACAAAAGCCAAATAAGGTAAATTACTTTAATACCCCTCCGTCCTACGTACCAACTTTAATAAACCCATTTTTTTTCTCTATATTATGCTTATGTACTCTGTACAAAACTATAACACTCTAAATCAATCAACACTTTGCAACAACAAAAACCAAATTGAACAAATTAATATTTCTTGGCGAAACCTGTTATCTTTGTATGAGATATCTGAACTTGTAATCATAAGCCATCACTTGAAGTCTTTTTGAGATAGGTTCTTTTCCTCTTTTCTCAAGGCATGTAACCACCTGTTGCCTAAATTCAAGGGGTAATTGAAGGCAAACCCAATCTATTAAAGCTTCCAAATCTTTAGCAAAATCTAGTAAATACCAATCTAATATTTTTGGTATTATTATTTTGTTTGCTTTTGTTATGCCAACTGATGCTTGAAGGTAATCTCTCTTTGCTGTCACTAGATCGTTCTCTACTTGTGTTGCAGTGTACACTCTTACCTAAATACACAAAAAATTTAGTCCAGATATCTTGGTTGGTTCAAACACAATGTGACCTAATATTAATGCAAAAATCAAATGTATATTTTTTTTTGAAAATAGTCATTTTCAGGTGGGTTGGGTATCAAGTAAAAATAATAGTCATTTTGGTACCTGCCCATAACACATGTGTTTTTTTCTACCGAACATCTGAAAAACCTCTTAACTCTGATTTAGAGTATTTGCTTGTTTTTAGATTCAAAAGTTTTCATGTGTATACACAACAAACTTGGTTTTTTTTTTTGTTATTAAATGTGAGAGAAAGAGAAATACGAGTAAATAAAATAATATTTCCATTCTTAATCTGAGCATTAAAGTTGGGTATTAAATGAGATGAAAAATTTAAAAGTTTTCATATAAAATTCGCTCGTAATTGATAACAAAAGTAAAATCAAGTCTTTTGTGTTTTTTAGATGAAATAAGAGGTAGTAAACCTCTGAATCAATCTGAGGTTTTAAGAGGTTTTTCAGATATTTTCTAGAAAAAAAAACAAATGCTTAGAATCTGAAAACCTCTCTGAATCAGAGTTAAGAGGTTTCCAATAATCATCTAATTAAATAAAATGATTTAGAAGATTTTATGCGTTAAAAATGAAGGCAAAAGGTGAACTTACTGCAGGGGAAGACCAGCTACCACTACATAATGCAAATATGACCAATGGTTCAGACCATTCTAACCCAAACTTGTCACGAATTTCATTCTCATTCTTTTCTGGAGATTTTGAGGTTAACTGGAAAAAAGATGGAGTTTTTATGATCAAATCTTTGAACGAAAACAGAATATTTTAAGAAATTGAAATTGCAAGTTACATGTTTTATCCGATGAGGAAGCCTTAAAATAAGATGCTCAATTGTGACTGCATTTAGCAAATGACCGCCAGCATTTATCGTTGCCTGATAAATTGCAAATAATTTTATATGAGTTATTGTTAAATTACAGTAATAACCTTTAAGAGAAGATATGGTGAAATTTGGTTAGTTACCTTGTGCATTAGTGTTTGCAGCATTTCAGGACTCTCAGGTATTCCATGCTCTAAATATGCCTGTTATTATATTACCTAAACATTATAATGACTGAAAACTAAAATACATATGAGATGAAGAAAATAAGAAATACTTACATTCATCATGCAAATATTGTAACTGTTTATCCAAAATGCAAGCTTTTGCTGATGTGTCAAACCCTCTAACTTGACACAACCCAATTTCTCAAGGAGCAGCCTAAGTAGCACATAATACAAATTTGCATTTATTACATAATAATCAAGAAAATTGCATCAATATATAGAGTAAACTACAGAAATCGTCGCTATGGTTCGTATGAAATTATGGATTTTGTCCCTCGACTTTTTTAATTACACGAATAGTCCCTAATTTGTAAATTTTATAACATCAACAGTCCCTAACTTTGAAACTTCTAACATCACATGTCCCTAACTTTGAAACTTCTACCATAAACATTCCCTACAAAACTTAACCTTCTTTTTTTGCTTTTGTTAGTGCTACAAGCTTCAAAATTAAGTACTACCCTTGTAATAAGAAAAAACACAAGTCGAGGGACGAAATCCATAATTTCATACAAACCACACGAACAATTTACATAATATAGTCCAATAAATATGATGAAAAACTTACTTGAGCCTACGAATCAAGAGTGATGCATTAGTTTTCTTCTTAAAATCAATCGATCCAGATTCAATTGCAAAAAGATGTTTATAAGGACCAATGTCTCTCTTTTTTGATTTTAAACAAACACCGTAAGGATCTCTAAAACCCGATCTTTGATCACCATTTGTTAAATCAACTGACATTAAATTGGAAAAAGCCTCTGCATCCATGGTTTTTGCTTTTAATTTGCTTAATCTTAAAAATATCCCAATTAAGCATTTTAACACGTTTTCGGATATTTTGTTGCATTCATTTTCAGCTTCTAAAATTCTATCTCCTGAAGATGAACTGGAACAGCTTTCTTGTGCTCTTTCTTGGTCAACTAACTTATTCTGTAAAAGGTGGTTAAACAACATTTAGTTTCATAAAGTTGACTTTCAGGTCAAACAGAATGATTTATGGCTCAAAATTCAAAATTTTGAGGTCAAACTGAATGATTTATAAATGATCAAAATTAGGTTAAAATAAGAGGCAATTAAATAATCTAATTTAGATAGAACCCAACTCAAAATCCGATCATGAAAATCATAAATTGTTAATTCAAACATTAAAAAACTGATTAGTTCACAAAAGTCAAAATGCAAACTCGGGAACGAATTATAAACCGTACCTGAGAGTTAGGAGGAATGCGTTTTTCTGCAGTTTCAAACTTAATTACAGGTCTTTTAACTGAATTTTGCACTTCGTTACCTATCTTTTCAGGAGAATTCTTAATCTTGGTATTCGAATCAGAAGATAATCGGTTTTCTTTACCTAAAACGCCACCAGATTCAGTCGATTCACCCGGTTTCTTATCAACCGGCCTATTAAAAGAATCAGTCCCAATTCGATGAGAATAAGATAATCGAGTCGAACCAGTTCTCGCAATTGAATTCAACGGTTTTTGTTTTGATGGTTCTGATTGAATTTCAACAGGGGATTTTAATCCATCATGATTGGATGTCGTAATTTTTGGAAATGAGTTATTATCTGAATCCACAATTTTGATTTCTGATGGTAAACAAACAGCTTCTTGACATAAACCTTGTCGAAAGGTTACAACTTCTTCTTCTAAACGTACAACTTCTTCTTCAAGAACAGCTACTTGAGCTAGTAGCTCCAAAGTCTGCCACAATTTATGATGAATTTTAGAGGAGATTGAGGGGTAATTAATGAAAAAAGTGGAACCTGGGGAGGAAGATAAGGGGGAAGATGAGGTAAAGTTCCTAAACGTCTACTGAAAGCCCTCTCTAATGCTCTGTGAACATTTTCTTCTTGTTTTAATTTCTTCTTCAGTTTATCCACCTGATTATAATAATAATTAATCCCAAAAAAGTAAATTACCTTTTTAATTAAGAAATAATTAGCTTGCGACATACATCTTCAAGTAGGGCAAGTTTTCTTTCTCTTCTAGAAAGCCCAAGAATGGTGGATTTTGGTTTGCATTCCATCTTCTTGAAATCAAATCTTTTGAAAGGTCAAAATTTGATCTGTCAACACATATTTTCATCTCAAATCAATTAATTAAAGCCACACCCATGTGAGATTTGAATCAAGACTATGTGCAACAACCACATTGATGATTGATCGATACAAGATTTTCCAATAACATAAATCGAAATCTAGCAAGAGGATATAGTAGTAGAAGATGGATCATATTTCTCATTTCTTGATAAGGAAAACAGGGATTGATGAAATACAACTTACAGTGCTAAAAAGATGATGATAGGAATGAAGAGTAGATGGCAAGTATCAAAACTGAAAAAAGGGGAGAAAGATGAAGGAGCGGGAAAAGGTGATAGAAATTGCGAAAAAACATGGTGCATATAATAATGTCTGGTCTGGACTGGACTGGAGTAAAAAAGCAACAAACAGGCAACTGTCGTTTGTAGGCCACCGCCATAGGCAGACTGAGGACAACCCTCTATTTAACCACTATAAAACACTACTATTAGAGCAAATCCTACATTAATTAGGTCAATGATCGTTATATATACGCAAATCCTATTAATCTGTTTATTATAATATATTTTGTAAGCAATTAATTTGTAGTGTAATAGATAAAAGTAGATTAATGATTACTCCGTATTTAGTATTATTGTAATAAGATTATATTATTTGAGGGTTAGAGTGCTGCATACGTTGTCACTATAATTAAATGTTTTAATCATATGCGAGTGTAAATGCAAGATTGATTTATCAATACTATTATATCTATAATATTTGTTAATAATAATAACTATTAAGAAGGAAAAATTATTCAAGATTTAGTAAAAGTAGAAAAATTTAAGGTTAGGTTATGAGTTCAAATACTGTCGTACAATATATGCGCCGTTCAAAAATAATATTTCTCTGATTGACAATATAACTTCATGATAGATATTTAGAAGGGTAGTATAATTAATAAGAAAATATAAGAAGTATGTTTTACTTAAAAGTTATAGTCTAGTTTTTTATATAAAAAAACAAGTATTATTGTATTACATATAAAAATCAGTATAACCTTTTTGGGGTGGATCATGGATGTACGAAAAGGAAGACACATGAGTGTGCAGAGGGAGTCCACAGACTCAAATCATCAACAACCAACGTGCTCTCTTTATTCTAATTTCTAAAAGTTATGTATCATTTCTTATTAAAACTTTTATATTTCTAATCATTTAATTAATATAAGAATGTAAATTAAAAATAAAATTAATAAATCATACATTCTAATTATTTTATATGTAAAAGGATGAAATAAAAAGACTTTATATAAGTTGTTATAATTTTTCTTTCTAAAAATTATCATTAAATAATTACAACTTTTGCTCTATGAATAACAGTGACACAATTAGTGATGTTAGTTTTTCTAAATCAATATTATGTCAGCTCATATTACAACTGACATTCAATGGACATACTCATGTTAACAATACTTCTCATCTTCAGTTTTTTAGGCTCTACTATTATAAAACATACACACACAAAAAATATTAAATACCCTATTAAAGTATATTTGGCCCCTCCAAAACTCGTCTCTTCTGTTCCTTGAACCACAAAATCCAGACGACCTCTAGAAACCGACGAGCCGTGCTAACGGGGCGACGACATTGGTTTGTGAATTGGTAATGGCGACAACACCCGTTGGCACATGCCTTACATTTTTGTTATGAAAATACGTTGAAAACAACACTAATGTTTTCTGGGTAATAAACAAGACTAATACTGTAATCCAGTATTTAATTATACTAGGAGTGAGCATTTAGGCCAAAAAACCGAAACGAACCGAAAACCGAACGAAACCGAACTGAATCAAAACTAATAACAAGTTATCGGTTTTCAAAATTCATTGTTTTCGGTTTCGATTCTATCGGTTTTAATTCGGTTCGGTCTTCTGAGAAGGATGAACATTTAGCCTAAAAAAATCGAATCGAAACCGAACCGGACCGGACTGAAACCAATAATATGTTATCGGCTCGATTTCGGTTTTGAAAATTCATCGCTTTCGGTTTTGGTTCTATCAGTTTCGGTTCGGTTCGATTTTTTGACCGAGCTCACTCTTAGTTTACAGGCAAACTGCATAAACAATTATTTAATCAATAAAATTTTGCATTTTTATTTATTTGTCAATCAAAAGCATCTCTTCCGGATTAAAACAAAGATTATTTTTACTATTTTTCAAAAAGCTTTGTTCATTTTGGTTAACATCATCCAATTTTTGTTGGAATGAAATTTAATATCTTTTACTTTTCAAAAGTCAAACAAATTAGAAAATAAATTAACTATCAAAAAATAAATAAAATCAATGATATTATTACCACTCATATGGAGGCCACTCCATTCAATTTCCATGTGAGCATCTCTTTTTAGCACAGAAATGGATGTCGTTTAAAATTTGGAAATTTATACAAAGTTTGAATGTGTATTCTCTTAAACAAACCAATTAGTTTAGCTCAATTACCCATCAAGGATTGCCTTGAAGAATTTGTCTTCAAAAAGTCTTGGATTCAATATTTGTTGGGGCATTTCTCGGGAGATTAAAAAGGAAGTGGGGTTTACTCCCTGAAAGGAGATATGCCCATATGCTCGAGGAATGCATACTGTCCACTTAGAAGTCACTACATATGTCAAATCACTAATTTACTAACTTATTGTTAAAAAAGATATATATTCTCTGAAACTTGGATATTGTTTCTGAAATTATAGAACATAGTTTTTATTAGTTGAATAGATTAAAAATATTATATATCAACTAGAATAAAACTGATTTAAAATGGATATATTTTCTTATTTTTAACTTAATTTGAAAGATCATTTTTTAATTACATATGGATGACTCTTCAACCAGTAGTATTTGCTTTTCTTTTCTTTTATATATTTGTATAACTTATGATTTTTGTTTTTTAATATATATAGATTTGAGAGGCAGGGGTGTGGGCAACAAATCACCCAACACTCTTTGTACTTTTGTAGCATTCTAATCGTCCATGGTCTTGGGAAATGTAACTATAACGAGCGTAATGAAGGCCGCGCTTCGCTGCGGGTCAATTACAACAAATGCAGTTGGAAGGGAATATTAAATCACGTAAAATTATATTTTACTTTAAAAAAAACTTTAAAGGGAATATGTTGAAATATTACTAAAAGGAAAAGAGAAAAAATAAAGGAAATGTTACTAAAATAAATGAAAAAAGTGAAAGTATGTTGAAATATTACTAAAAGGAAAAGAGAGAAAATAAATGAAATGTTACTAAAATAAATGAAAAAAGTGAAAGTAGTATGCACCAGCCAAGAATCGAAATCAGGACCTTGCCCTCAACAACAAATGTGTTAACCACCAAGACACTATAAGTTTTTTGCTTCCCTATAGAATTGTACCTATATATTTGATATTGTCAGAATAAAATAAAATAAACTTATGAACAGTAAATGTGTATGCTTATTGTATATAGGTATAATTTACTATTAATTTGTAGATAAAAAATATAATTTTTCCGTTTCAAAATAAGTGATACATTTATAAGTGTATGGTTTTTCAGATAAAAATAAAGTAATGAAGGTTAATGACATTAATTTAGATGGTTAGTAGATGATGGGTCCCACATATTTTGATTAAAGTTGATGTAATGATGTTTAAAGTAAAAGTAAGTGTAAATATGTCATTTTTTTATTAAATGATGTAGTTAGTGAGTGTAGGTCTCATTACTTTTTGCCAAATAAAAAAAGTTTTCAAAATATATCACTTATTTTTAAACACCCTAAAATAGAAAGTATATCAGTTATTTTGAAACGGATGAAGTACAAGATTACTGTACAACTTGATTCCATAAGTTTGTTTATTACACTAAACAATTTTAGTGTATGTAGTTTGTTATATTGGTGGTGCGTATTACCATTAAAATATTTTGAATAACCAAAATAACATTTTGGCTTTTGTAATAAAACAAGGATAAATCATTGCGCATATAATAAGTGGTAAATCATAGCGACCATCCGTAAAATTTACTCAATTAATTGATTTTTTCTTCTTTTCTTTCACTTTTATATTGCTCACCTTTTTTTTTAACGGCAACAAGGACCAACGGGAGAGAGCTTCGGCAATGCCATCACCCCCTCCGAAGGACCCAAAAACTAAAATATATTAAAAAACGCTAGCAAGGAACTAGCAATGATACAAAGCATGAAAACAAGAGAAATTAAACAGCTAATACACCAAAAAACACCTAGACACCACCAAAAACAACTACAGAATTACAAAATCTTATTAAACATCTCGTTAGGATCAGTGATCCATTCTCCATAAATTGCAGCCGAAATAGAACCCTTCGATCTTGCCTTCAACCAAAAGAAAGATTGAGCCTGCATGTTAGCAATATCTAGCTTGAAGCAATTCCTATCAGTTGGTCACCTCATCAACACTCTTTTCCTGTCACCACCCCCGGTCACACACTTGCTCAACCCATTATTCTATTAATTGATTTTTTTTCTTTTACTTTCATTTATCTTTTTATTCATATCCTTTCACCACCTTCAACTTAATTACCTACCACCCACATCTACCTGCATTTGAAATTGATTTTCAGTTTAGGTTTTAAAAAATTTAGGGTCTTCCAATAGATTTGAGAGGTTTGGGGTTTTATAAATCAAAGGTTTCGCAACTTTCAGAGTCAGAATCCTCTGTTGCAACCTACAACGAATGATTTTATAGATTTGTAAATTTTATGACGATTTTTGTTAGTTGAATTATGAAATGAGCTTTTATTACTGAGATCGTTAATTGTATTCTTTTATTTAAATTGGTTTTCAAAATTAGATGATTTTCGTGATTTACCACTTATTACATGCAGTCATTTCACTTCGTTTTATTACAAAAACTTAAAATGGTAGCTTGGCCATTCAAAAAATTCAATGTAACAATTTACTTATTTACATATATATATATATGAGATGTCTAGTATGATAAATATACTTATAGGGTTGAGGTTGTAATAAAAAACAAACTACCTACACCTTTCATCCTTTCATGTAACTTACTTTATCTCCATATAAAATAACTTTCTTCCCCTATCAAAAATCAGAATCATATAATATTTGTTTGATTCCGCTCCCATTAATATGTCCGAGATCAAGAGTCTAAATCTATCGTTTTCATACTACATGTATACAAAAACATATATATTAATTAATATTTTTATATTTTTTTTTATGAATAGCATTTTAATTTTAACAAAAAACAAATATAGAAATTGGACATTTTGATCAATTGTCTCGAAGAGAACAAAGGCATGAAAATATCCTTGAAGGAGAATACACATACGTAAAGTAGTTGTTAGTAAATGATAAACCAATAAGGTTGAGTCATGAGTGAGTACTGAGTAATTGACTAAAACATAATCATAAAACAAATAATCACTACAAGAGGTAGGTTGGGTATGCATAACACCGGTCACACCATAATTTTATCACATCATATGCACCTAAGTAATCATATAACACTATTTTACAGGAAATATCCATTACACCGGAGAATATTTCTTGACAAAGGGCAATTAACGAATAGATGGTCTTCGAGGACAAATGCAATTTTATGAGCAATTTTACAAGCGTCAATACAGATCTTGAGAGGCGCTTGATTTATTCATGCAAAATCATACAATACAGCCTTCTTGAGAGAAAAAATCATTATAAAGCATGTCTCAATGAGGTGATAGAAAAAAATACCCTCCAAGTTTTGAGCCCAAAAGTCCTGTCACTATGTAAAACCGAAGATGTATCAACCTGGAATCAACTTTTCAAAAAATCTTGTTACTATTTTCTTTCGGTTTTGATTAACTAAAGTGTTAGGTACAATTACAAAAACTATTATTCGTATTACAAACACAATCTATCATATGACATAACAATGCAATAACAATCTAATCATGATATTTTATTTATAACAAAACGACAATATAATGATCAAAAACAAACTTACTTAAATACTTTAAATAAAAAAGGAAGTAGTTCAAAAGCATATATGTAAAATAGGGTCGGTCCCTACACCCAAGGGATTAATATTAAATTCTAATTTGATGTATAAAAACTCAGAGAAAAACCATTTGCCTAATAAAAAATATAAATGTTAATGCTTTACAATTTGTGATTATTTTATTTTGTTACTCACCATAAAATAATATATGTAATTTATTACTTCGATTTAACACAAATTATAGGTAATAATAATATCTCTCTGAAAAATGATATGTAAAAACAGTAAAATAGGGTGGATCCCTATTTAAATCCTTTTTGTCATATTAGACTTATATAATTTGTTGAAGTCCATGATCACTACGTTGTCTATGTGCAATATAGTTGTTGAAAGTCTCAAAATTCATTTAAACCAAAAAATAGTTTATAAATATAAACATTATAAGAGTTATATGATTAATCACACAATTGATGTAGGTACTCTTGTATATTTATATAACGATTACAACAGTTGCGGTACCAGGAAAATTTTCATAGGTGGGCGAAATTTTAGAGTCGAAGTCAGGTTCTTGAGTGATATTTTTAGGTTAAATCATAAACAAAATCAGATGATCAATTTTAGTTTGAAAAAAATCTGATTATAAATTAAATCAGTCAATATCAAAATTCGCTTGTTAGTTAAAATACATATGTAATCAAATACATTGCAAACATAATATTCTTAAACTGAAGGTGAGAAATTAGCCAAAAGAAAAGAAAATTTTAATGAAAAATACAGCAAAAGAAACATTAAAAAAGAAATAAAGAAAAGATAAATTAAAAAAAAATATGCATATGAAAGGGACTTGAACTTAATGTTATATTTTAAGATATATAAGTTAGCCACTAAGCTAATATACGACGTGAACTATTTATCGCTCATACATTATAAGCACAAGCTAAAAATGAGTTGATGCATAAAAAAATTTATACTAATCGGAAAACTTTTAGGGTGGGCAAATGCCCACCCTGCCCACCCTCTAGAACCGCCCCTGGATTACAAGATCGATCGTTTAATTAAGGATAGAGAATAGTAACAAACTTTACAAGATATACATGATATTATCTAAATGTATTCAATATTTAAAAATAGAGATGATCCTCTACGTGATCATCCAACATCCCCCCTCAAGCGAATCGATGGTGGACCGATGCGAAGCATGGCACGAAAATGTTCAAGTTGAGTGCGTGGAAGACTCTTTGTGAATATGTCCGCCACTTGAAGCTTGGTCGTTATAAACTTTGTGTAAAGTTTGCCAGAAGCAACCAATTCTCGAACAAAGTGATAATCCAGATCGATGTGTTTAGCTCGTTTGTGAGAGACTGGATTCTGGGTCATAAACAAAGCACTCTTGTTGTCACAAAGTAGTGTCGGACGAACAGATGGTAAGGCATGCAATTCCTTTAAGATATGCGTGACCCAAACAATTTCAGCAGCAGTGTTCGCCATTGCTCTATATTCTTATTCACAACTAGAGCGAGAGACAGTCGGTTGCTTTTTAGCGCTCCAAGAGACCAAGTTTCCACCAAAAAAGATGGAGTAGCCATAAGTAGATCGTCGAGTTTCAAGACATCTAGCCCAATCAGCATCAGAGTAGCCCAAAATAGATTGGGTCTGCGGTTGGCGGAAAGTAAGACCCAGAGTAAGAGTACCTTTGACATAGCGTAAATTACGTTTCACTGATTGGAAATGATCATCTGTAGGAGCATGAAGATGCTGACTCGCCTGATTAACAGCATAAGAAATATCTGGTCTCGTGATCGTAAGATATTGTAGGGCACCGACTAAGGATCGATATAGGGTGGCATCATGAAACAAAGATCCATCACTAGTAAATGTTTCATGAGTACCTAATGGGGTGGACATGGGTTTTGAATCAAGAAGATTTGCGCGTGTAAGAATGTCCGTAGCGTATTTGGTTTGAGCAAGAAATAACCCATCGGTAGTATAGGTGACTTCCAAACCAAGAAAATAATTTAAGTCTCCAGGATCCTTAATTGCAAATTCTTGATTGAGCCGAGCAGTAAAAGCCTTGATAACAGATTCTTGATTTCCGGTAAATATAAGATCATCTACATAAAAAAGTAGATACATAATGCAAGAATCACGAGCAAAAATGAAGAGCGATGTATCAGCACGGCTACACACAAAACCATTTGAAAGTTAGAATGTGCTTAAACGATGAAACCAAGCACGTGGAGCTTGTTTTAAACAGTATAGGGCTTTAGATAGTTTGCACACATGATTTGGAAGAGCGGGATCAATAAATCCCGGTGGTTGCTCCATAAATACCGTCTCATTTAGATGACCATGTAAAAATGCATTTTTGACATCCAATTGATGCAAACGCCACTTATTTGTTACTGCAAGAGAGAGTACAATGCGGATAGTGGATGCTTTTACTACCGGACTAAACGTAAGTGAATAGTCAAGACTGGGTATTTGAGTAAAACCTTGAGCGACAAGACGAGCTTTGTAGCGTTCAACCGAACCGTCCGAGTGATATTTTGTACGGTATACCCATTTTGATCCAACAACATTGGAATTTTGTGGTCTAGGTACTAGGGTCCAAGTATTATTTTTCCGAATTGCCTCAATTTCATCATGCATGGCTGCCATCCAATTTGAATGTTTGGCAGCTGATTTGTAGCCTTTTGGTTGAGTAGTTGAAAAAAGAGCTTGGTGAAGATTTGTTACCGATAAGGTAGCTAGATTAACCCGATGAAGAGGTTTAAAAATGCCTGCCTTTGAACGAGTTGTCATGGGATGTGTTGGAGCAGCATTGGGTTGAACAATAGGTGGATTTTGGACCGGTTCGGGATTGTCTTCAACTACTGGATCAAGGGCAGCCTGCGGTTGGGCTGCTGCAGCCGGTTGGGCAGCGTGCGGTTGGGCTGCTGCAGTCGGTTGGGCTTCGGGCTCGTCTTGGGCCTCTGCTTTAGCGTGAACAAGAGGATCCGGTATTAGTGGTTCATGAGCTTGTGGGCCAGATGTGGGCATGTATCGTGAAGCAGAAGTTTTGCACATTCCACAAGGCTTTTGAGTCTGATCGGAGTTGTTGGCATTGGGTATATTTGAGACTTCCACCGGAGCAAGAGATCCTGGACCATCATCTAAAAAAGTGCATAATTCCAGTTTTGATAGATCAGTTTAATTAGTGGAATTAGTAAAATGAAATACGACCTCATTGAATCGCGCATGGCGTGTAATGTACATGCGGGATGTGACCGGATCATAGCACTTGTAGCCTTTGTATTGAGAATTTTACCCAAGAAAAATACATGGAATGCTTCTTGGAGCAAGCTTATGAGCCGAATAATCACGTAAGTATGGATAGACTTGGCATCCAAACACCCGAAAGTTATCATAAATTGGTTGTCTTGCATAAAGAAGCTCGAATGGGGAGCAATTATCGGGAACTTTTGAAGGTACTCGATTAATAATAAAAGTGGCCGAGCTAAAAGCATCTACCCAAAATGAGGACGGTACATGAGCATGAAAAAGCATAGCTAACCCCGTTTCAACAATGTGTCTATGCTTACGTTCAGCACACCCATTTTGTTGAGGCGTGTAAGGGCACGATATTTGATGAAATGTGCCATTGTCTTCAAAGATACGCCGAACCGTGTGATTGAGAAATTCAGTGCCCCCATCGCTTTGAAAAACCTTTATTTTTCTTGAAATTTGTGTTTGCACAAATTTAATAAAGGTAGATAAAACATCATGAAATCCCGATTTTGTTTTTAATGGATAAAACCATGTAAAAGGTGAGTGGTCATCAATAAAAATCACATAGTAAGAGTAACCATGTGAAGACATTGGTGCGGGTCCCCAAAGATCACAATGTATCAAATCTAAAGGGTTAGAGGCACGCTTGGGATTTAATTCAAAAGGTAATTCTTGGCGTTTAGACAGTTGACACGGTTCACAAACAATAGGTTTAGGCAAAACAGAAGTAACATTTAAAATACCTAATTTGTTCAATACATAAATAACATCAAATGAAACGTGTCCTAAACGATTGTGCCATAATTCAAAAGATGCTCTTCATGATGGATTAACGACCGCAACTAAAGCATTGTGATCATCACGAAGGACATACAAACCATCTTCACATCGGCCTTGTGCTATCACTTGCTTGCTTGCCCTGTCCTGAATATGAAAAAGTGGTTGAGAAAAAAGCACATCAACGGGATGGTCTGTGGTTAGCTTACTAATAGAAAGTAAGTTCTTTGTTAAATTTGAAATAACAAGAATATCATTTAGAGACAATTTATTTGATATCATTGTGTTACCGATGTGAGAGATGGGGAGTTTAGAACCGTTACCGAATGCAACACGCAAGTATAAGGTGTAGAGTCGGTTGTAGCGGATGTAGATGATGTCATATGAGCGGTGGCACCAGAATCAACATACCAATCAGGTCGATCTTGAGTAACATTACACTGAGAGTGGAATGCTTGAGCCAAGTTTGCATCATTAGATGGACTGCCATGTTGAGATGCATACGTGCGCAAATCAGGGCAAGTCGAAGCATAGTGCCCGTTGGTGCGGCACAATTGACAGTGAGGATGACGGCGACCACGACCTCTACCACCATTATAGCCACCACGACTGTTACCATTACCACTGTAACGACCCGAATTTGTAAATAAATAAATTGTATAAAAATATGATAAATAACGATAAATCGTTTAAGGACCGTAGGAATTGGTTTCGTGTCATTTGGACACCGTACGAGAAAGTTATGGTCGAAACCGGGTCGAGCCAAGGATCAAAAAGTGCAGCCCTAGCTGCCCAAGGAAGTTCACGCCGTGAACTTGAGTTCACGGATCGCGAAGTGGTATCAGCAATTTAGACAATCAGGCGTGAACTACTTCCCGACCAGGTCCCGATCGCGAACTATGCGTGCGTGAAGGAGTTCACGACACGAACTCTGGGTAACGATCGCGAACTTTGGCGAAACCAGCATTTAATTCGGGAAAATCTCATTTATTACACACATAAACCCTAGTTTTCTCCTCTCATCTTGTGTGTGCGATTTTTGAGTGTAAAGTGGCGATTGGAGCTTAATCTTCATCAAACCTTGGAGATTCTTGCTCATAGTGGAAGATCAAAGGTAAATCTTCATCCCTCTTGTGTTATAAGCCTTAGATTCAAGTAGGGAAGCTTGAATCATAAACCCTAGTTATGGGTTTGTATATAAATGGTTAAATGGAAGTAATATAACTTAGATCTATGGTATTTTAACAAGGAAAATGTATTCATAAGATGAATCTATGAAAAGATGGTGATTTATGGAATTAGGGTTTTGATAACTAGGGGAAATTGATGCTAGTAGTTGAGTAGCCATGGATTATGTAGTTAGTATTGGTAATTGATGCAAACCATTGTATTGGTTTTGATAATAGGATTACCGATTGGAGGATTTGAGGCATTCAAATCTTGAGAAGTGATATTGGTGTTCAAGGAACACGTCATTGGATAAGCTTGGCTAAGGTGATTACATGTGAACTTTCAAAACTGAGTACATAGTTAGTAAATGCTTTATAATTAAATGTTTTCATCGAGTCTTTAAGTAATTTAGTTATTTATGTGATTTATGATGAATTGCTTATATGATGATGAAACGATTAATTGATGGAGAAATGATGGAGCTATAGGCTCATAGTGATAAAAGATAAGTGATGATGATGATGCTGATGTCCCTAGGGCCGTACTAGATTAGAGGCATTCCGGTTATTACGGTACCTTAAGGTTAGTGGTAGATTGGAGGCATTCCGATTACCCAATACCTATGAGCCCCGGTAGATTGGAGGCATTCCGGTTACCGTGGATATGATGGTCTTGATAGATTAGAGGCATTCCGATTATCTTGACATTGGTCAAATGATGAAAGTAATGAAGTGACACAAACGAACCTAGTAATATTATTTTAAGTTTAAATGATATTATTTGACTAGTTGTTTATCGGGTCTAAAATCCATGTATCTCTCGAGGCAATTTTGTCTCACGTACTATGTTTGTGTTTTTCTATGTACTCAGGTTCAGGATCGAAGATCTAGGAGGCCCGTTTAGAAGAGTTCTTGTTGAGATTAGCTCGGTGTTGATGATTAGAGTCCTTATCCTATGGTTAAGATATAATTTGTAACACCGTTTTTGTAAACTCTGATAATCTCGAACAAGAAACCTTTTCGTTTTTGTAAAACCGGTATTTGACACCGATACAATATCATGTATTTTGGATTAAATGTTATTTAAATGTTGTTTTGAAAATTGAGGTGTTACAACTTGGTATCAGAGCTATAGTTTAAGTGAACTAGGTTGAGTTGACCATCCTAGACTTAAACTGAGCTGGTAGGACCATAGGTTCCATAGGATACTTATGAATTGGGTATTGAGACCTTAAGTGTAGGTTAAATAGGGTTGACCTTGAAGGAATAGGTCACGTTTGGTTTTAGTACGGTCAACGTTACCGTTACTTTGATGAATTGACTTCTAAATGATTGATGTCTTATTATAGCAAAATGGTGAGAACTAGAAGTGCAAGAGGCCCACTTGATCAAGGGCGAGATTCGAATAACATCGTTGTCGAACCGGTGTTTGGCCCTCAACCTCATGAAGGGGAGGAAAATTCGGGTGTTGAAAGGAACACTCACACCCCGGTTACCGTAGAACACCTCCAAACTATGTTCAATCAAATGAGGGACATAGTGAACGAGGATGTGAACCAAATCCTCAATGAGTATAAGGCACGTGAAAGGCGGGAGGAATCTCCACCCCGCACAAAAAGCAAGTCAAGTAGTGTTGCTCAAACCGAGAGATCGTCGACGGAAGAAGAGGAGAGTGACCCCGATCCGAGGGAAATGAAGGGGTGCACGTACAAGAACTTTGTGTCTTTTAAGCCCGATAACTACTATGGTAGCTCCGAACCGAAAGTCACGATCCGTTGGATCCGTGAAACCGAGCAAGTCCTTGAAGCTAGTAAATGCAAGGAAGGTGATATGGTGATCTATGCTTCCCGGTTATTGAAAGATGAAGCCCTCGTGTGGTGGGATACCATGTATGAAACTTTGGGGAAGAGAGCGGTGTACAAGATGACTTGGGATGAGTTTGTGAAACGGTTGAAGACAAAGTTTTGCCCTGAGAGAAATTTGGAGAAGCTTCAAGAAGAGTTTGTCCACTTGAAGAAGGAAGGAATGAGTGTCGATGAGTACACTAAAAAGTTCACGGGATTGATCCCGTTTGTGATCAAATTGTATCCGGATGAGAGGTCCCGGATTGTTAGGTATGCTAATGGACTCCCGTGGGAGTATGAGTTGGAAGTAAAAAGGGCCGCCACACTCGATGAGGCTATCGGTGCGGCGAGGAATGTTGAGGAGGTTGGCCAACGAAAGATCAATGAGAGGCCAAAGTTTGAAAAGAGAAAGTTTGAAGGAAGTTGGGATCGGTAAAGAAGGGAAAGTTCATCCCGACCTATTCCTGGAATTTTTGAGGAGGTTGGCCAACATGATATAATTGTTATCATGACTATTTCTAGAATTTTTTTTGATCATCTGGTAAATATTTAGTCATTGAGAAATCAAACTTGTAACCTGTCGGTATTCAAATAGTAGCCAACTAAGGCAATAGCCGGATATATAAATACTAGCTTCATAGCCCGCCCGACTGGGCGGGCATGCTTCGAGATTTATATTATAGAAAAATACCAACAAAGATTAATAATTTTAAAAATGACATAATAATCGATAGCTGTAATGATGATTTTGTACAAAATTCGATACATGAACAAATGTTACATACAAATTATAGACGAAATAAGACTTCTTTGTAAACGACATTTGCTGTTGAAGTTGGTTAAATATTTTTGATAAAGAATTCAATTGCAAACAATATAATCTAAACTATTAATAAATGGAGTAATTAAATAAAAAACTTACGTGTGTTGGACGAAGAGCACAAACCATCTACCGTGTTTTCTGGTTGATTCACCTTGTTTTCTACCATTTTTTTTCTTTTTCCTCCTTTTTTTTCTTTATTATCTACCATTTCTTTATTAGTGGTGGAATTAGACATCTCCATATAATCTATCGCTATATAATATCTGTAGATAAATTAAATTAAAACTTTAGTTTTGAAAAAAAATATGACAATAACAAAATAATAATATATTTTACACAATCAAATGACAATAACTTATTTTAGTAGTTAAGTGGGTAATTATTTATGGTCTAACATATATAATCGTTATTATCATTTGCTAGTTTTTATGTCAAGTAATGACAACTTATTGGGCCCTGAAATGAAGGTGTAGACAAGCCCATTTGGCCCTGAAAGGGAGTCGGCCCAAAATGCGTTTAAGGTTTGTCTCTTGATCTGTCAAACAAAAGACAGTAACTCAAAATTAGAACACATCGTTCAATCGGCAATCGAGAAAGACGACGTATTCATCCGAAGATTACACAACAACCAATTACGATGGTGCCGATGAACTTGGACACAGTTGTTGTTGTCGGATATGGTGGTGGTCGCACGAAGGGTGAGTAGTTTGGTGGAGGGACCATGGTAATTATACCATTTCAACACCTGCATAGGTAAATGCTTCTGCCCTAATTTCCGTATATCACGATTTGTGGGCGATTCAACAATAAAACCCACCAGGCGGACGTTTTTGATCACCGATTGATTACATATTGTTCAGTAAGCGGTATAGCTAATGAGACGGTTCAGATTTATAAAAAATGGATTAACAAAAATATGCAAAAACAGGCTAACAATTCGGAAAGCAAATTCAGAATACCTCTGGAACGCGGATGTCTTTCTTCTCCAATCTGTAAGTCTTCAATACCTTCCGAGTATGTAAATAGTCCTTGTGATTTTGAAATAGATTGATTCCTGTCGACAAAAATATAAAAGATTGATATATCACTGTAAAGGAGAACTGTTATTCAAACTATCCAAATTAGTCAATCTCCATAAAAAAAAAATAAGAGTTACTGGTTGTGAATAAAGTAGTATACTATTAGGGTTTATAAAGCAAATTAGTGTTTGACTAAACTGGTTAGCTGCTCGGATAATATTTAAGGTTTGATTATGCAAAATATGGTTTGACTAAGTCGGTTTGAATAAGATTTGTTCAGCCCTGAATATACTATTTTGACAATTACTCAATTTGATAAAGGTTGTTTCTGAGTGAATATACTGTTTTGCAAATTATTGTTTGACCTAAAATGTTGGACAATTTGCCTATTAAAGTCAAACTGTTTTAAATTTCAAACCGTGTTAACCATTATTATTATTATTATTATCTAATAGTTTGGTTTTTTTTATCATTATCTAAAAAAAGATTAAGCAGATTATATGTGGTTAACGATTACCTAACAGTTTGGTTTTAATTTTCTAACCGTGTTTGACTTTAATAGTCAAACTATCCAGGTACATGATTATCAATTTTAATTGATAAAAATAGAAAAAAACAAATAATAAATGTATTTAAACCAAACACTAAAAACAATATTAAAATAGAAAAATTGTCGTGATAAAATTTTTTTAAAAAATTTAATTGATAAAAAATAGTAAAAAAAATAATTTTTTATTAAAAGAATAACATGTTGGACAGTTTGACTTTAAAAGTCAAACTATTTTTTAATTGAAACCGTGTTAACCATTATGGTTATCAGTATCTAACAGTTTGGTTTTTTGTCATTATCTAAAGAAAGATTAAGCAGATTATACGTGGTTAACCATTCTCTAACAATTTGGTTTTAAATTTCTAACCGTGTTTGACTTTAATAGTCTACCACTTTACATGTTATACCCGAAATCAAAAAATTATTGAAATAAAAAATAGGCAAGCAAACTTTTTAAAAAAAAAAATTTCTCATTGTTCTTATTGCAAAGCTGTAAATCTATAGAAACTGGTAGACATAATATTACAATAATAAATGATAAAACAATGTTGAATGCAGGCCAGAACTTCGGTAGAATTGCTATTAAGCAACTTTGAATTAAAGGATTGAAGTGATTTGTGTTACCTGATGTTGTTGCAGCTTTGATGCAGGGAATCCGATTTGGCTTTTCCTTTGTAAGTTTTTTGTTTATTCGTTCAATCCGGTATTATATAAGGTGAATGGTTAACCAAAATTCAAATATGGTAAATATAATCACAAAATCACGGGATTTTACAGATTTGTATAACCTTACCGTATATAATACCGGATTTTAGAACATTAAAAAATTAAATTATAAAAAAAAGAAACACATATTGGACAGTCATTAAGAAATCAAACTTGTAACATGTAGGAATTCAAATAGTAGCCGACTAAGGCAATAGCCGGATATATAAATATTATTCTTAAGCTAGCATGTTTATTAGTTAACTGCTACTCCGTACTAAATAGGAGTAACATTGATTATAATAAGATTTTTTATTGATATTTATTTTACAAAAATGAATTTCTTACTTAAAAGTGAAAGGTTAAAGTACAAAAGAGGATAGTGTAAGGACCAAACGTACGTAGTTTTATTCTCGAGTAAATTACACATAAGGTCCCTGTGGTTTGCCACTTATTACATCCATAATCCCTGAAATTCGTTTATTACACTGGAGGTCCCTGGTGTATACAATTTGTTACACCCATGGTCCCTACTGCCCTTAACCTTTTCTAAATGACGAAAATACCCTTTTGGTCTTTTGTAATAAAGCGAAGATAATGGACTTTGAATGTAATAGGTGATAAACCGCAAGGACCATCCGTGAAATTTACGCTATTAATTGAATTTTTTTTCTTCTCTCTCTTTAATTCTTGTTTTTCCGCCACATTTAGACTCACCACCCACCTCTATCTCCTTAAATTCAAACATCAATCAATAACCATTATCGCCGGGCCACCAAACCCCCTGAAAATTCGATCCATCACTAACCTCTGCCTCCGGTTTCCTTCTCCAGTTGTTCCGAGCCGATGACGTTCTATCGACCAGAATTGAATCAGACAATTGATGCACGTCACCAGAGGATTTGATGGTTTGCACACGCGGTGATTTAAACAATTGATGCACGTCGTCAGGGGAGTTGGTGTTTTGCACACTCAGGTCCATAGAACGTCATTGGCGGCGGAACAACTTGAGAAGTTAACCGAAGGCAGTTGTTGATTACGCGACGCTAATGGTTATTGATTGAGGTTTGAATTCAAAGAGATAGAGGTGAGTGGTGAGTCTGAATGTGGCAGAAAAACATGAATTAAAGAGAGAGATGGAAAAAAATCAATTAATAGTGTAAATTTCACGGATGGTCCCTGTGGTTTATCACCTATTACATTCACAATCCTTTATGTTCTCTTTATTACAAAAGACCAAAAGGGTATTTTCGTCATTTAGAAAAAGTTAAGGGCAGTAGGGACCATGGGTGTAACAAATTGTATACATCATGGACCTTCAGTGTAATAAATGAAATTCAAGGACTGTGGGTGTAATAAGTGGCAAACTACAGGGACCTTCCATGTAATTTACTCTTTATTCTCCTTTCACTTTGAGATGATAAATGAGCTGTTGTGGGATTCTGACACTGATGCCTTTCTCATGCGCCCTCATCTCATCTCCACACCTTCTAATAAAATCATTGTCCTCACCTTCTTCCCAACTTTGCTTAGTTTTCAAGGCTTTTTCTTACTAAAATATCATTGTAATTTTTAATTGTATTTTTATTTATATATATAGGAGTTATGATACGACTTTATTTATTATTTTGGGTCATTTTTAGTACAAAAAATTATATCTATATATACTTCATCCGATTCAAAATAAGTAATACACTTTCCTTTTTAATGTAATTCAAAATAAGTTATACATTTTAAAAAATTATTTTATTTGAAAAAAAAAGTGGGACCCACACTCACTAACTGTCTACTTTAACAAAGTGAAATGACCCCCTTACCCTTACTTTACATTTAAACATCATTAACTTCACTTTATTCAAAAGTTGTAGGACTCATTCCCCACTAACCATCAAATTAATCTAATTTATAATCTTTTGCCTAAAATTTCATGAAACTTAAAGTTTATCACTTATAGTGAATCGGAGGAAGTATAATATTACCTTTGTTGATTATAATATTTGTATTAGTCTGTGTTCAAATAAATTACTCAAATGTTATATAGTAAATCTATCTTTAGTTATTCATATGTAGAAAAGAATACAATGACAAAAATCCAAAAAATTACAATGATAACAACGAGACAAACGTAAAAATTACGTAAGTATTTACTGATTAAAAAAAATGCTCATCGATCTTCAATTATCAAAATCGTTTATTTTTGATTATTTTGGGAGAAAATTCTCCAATGATAACGTGACACAATGTCAACATTTTTGTCATTGTAGCTAAAATTGTTCAAAAGGACTACAATTTTGACGAAGACCATATAAGAAGAGGTCATGGTATTTTATGGGTCGGGTCGGTGTGTTTCTGAACCTGGACTAAGTCCTGGGCTTAAAGACGTTGAAGAAGGCATGAGGGGTCCCCTGCAATGAGGAAGAAATGCCCATTTATCAATGATAAGTCACACTCTTCAATGGCTCTGTTTTTTTTCTTATGGCCCCAATCCCATAATGAAGTGCAAAGCAAAAATCAGCAAATTCTGACCAAAGTACAACTTCAACTACACAATGTACACACTTTTAACTCGAGGCTTGAATATAAAAACCTTTGTGAGGCTCAAACAACATTATGAAAACCATAGGACCACTAACTAAGGGGTGATTATATTGCTTATTCAAAAAATAAGTTATGCATATTGAAAATAAATAATTAAGAGAACTGGTATTGCTTTCTACTATTTAGTCCTATTTATAATCATATTCATTAGATTAAGAGAAATGTTAATTCAAGGGATGATATGAGGAAAGTGAATTAGTGGATTACACATATTAAGTTTAGAAATGAGTAGAACTATAGGTAGGACTAAAAGGTGGGAACAAATATAATTTCTTAAAATTAAATAATCAATGTTTACAAAATCTGATTTTAAAAACTAAAGTTTATTTTTATTTTTTTAGGTTGTTCGAAAAATCTGATTATTTATTTAATTAATAATTAAAATGTAAATAATCAATTTTTAAAGCGCAATAAGTACCTCATCACTAATAATTGATTTTTTATTCTTTTTGTCAAATACCATTTTAAATTAATTGCGTTTTAAAAGCGCATTAAAGAGAAACAATTTCAAATTATTGTGGATGTCACTGTCTAGGCTCGAACCACTAACTTATTAACTAACCGTTAAAAAAAATAAAAATATTCCAAACACCCTAAACATAAGTCATAACCAAACAATACATGTCCAAGTCACACCCTTGCAATGTACAACTACCAATGCACAGGGTACAAACAAGAACATATGACCAAATTCTTACAAAAACTAAGCACAAGTCATGAATGATGACCATTAACCAGATACATGATGCCGATCCAGTGTACAACTTTCAACGCATATGATACAGTCGTTTTCACTCATCATCCCTCGGCTTGTACAACGATTCCAAACGAATCAGACAACGTGATTCAAGTAATAATTGATCGGTGAAAGTGGTTGGTTCAGTTGGGTCATTTTCAAGAATATGAAATTTGGCATTTCAAGCTTTTGTGTGGGGTAACAGAATAAAAATGCAAATAAAATATGTAGGCATCTTTGCTACTAAATTATCAAGATTCTATAGGAAATCCATGATCGACACCGTTTTCACCGATTAGAAGTCGACCTTATCTTGTTATGTTATCTCATTTTCGTGTGCAAATCAAGATGACACGTTGCAGGTGTAGCATTAATTAAGACATGAAAGCTACATAAAATCTACCAAGTTTTGTAGCGCCATTTTCGCAATTAAACAGTTGAAAAAAACATGATCCCTTTAATGCAACGACTAGTTGTATGTGATACAATGGCACATGACGCACCCCCATATGCTAGGTAATTGTAGGAGGGTGTTTTAGCGGCCTGAAAAACAAACATTTATATGCTTAATAAATAAACCAAATGTCTTGTTTTTGTGTAGTTTCTTTCATGTAGTAATGGATGTGGTTGTGTAGATAGGTAGGCGTAATTAAGGCAATTAGTCTTGCATCTCATTTTCGGCAAAGCTTATATAAGTTTTCAGATTGTCTATACTAGACAAATTTGACATAAAAATTTAGAACAAAAGAACGTAGTTTAATGAAGAGACGAGACATAGAGACCTTCTATCCTAATAGCAAATACTCCCTCCGTCCCTAAACCCTAAATAAAGTTCTCATTTCTCTTGGGTACAACTTTTTAGGAGATAATTAGTGGTGAGGTATTTGGTATTACTTTTGATTAAAATATAAGGTTTGATTGGAGAGAGAAAGTGTTTTAGGAGATTGTTAGTGATGAAAGTATTGACAATAATATTATTATATTAAGTGAGCCCCTTAAGTTTGAGAAATGTGAACTAGGGACAAAACTTGAAGGAGAAGTGATCGAGAACTTTATTTATGGACGGAGGAAGTAGTTCGTAATTACAAATTACCAAGAAAAATAAGTCACGTATGAGCTAAAAAGTCAAGAAAGTTTGTAGGTTTTTCGTTTCCCTCACTAGAAATTCTGTAATCTCTAATCATAGTTTTCATAGTCAAACCGGTTTCAAAACCGCTAAAAAAACCGAATTGGTTACACCCAAGACTATAAAAAACCAGTCCAGAACCAAACCCATTTTAGTGCTTGCATAGCAAAAACGAACTGGTTTTTGAAAATTGGCTTTTCCACCTCTAGGGAAGTAGGGTGTAAACATCACATGCTTGTCAGGGGCTAGCTGGAGGGATTAGTCGATCAAGGGATACTTTTCTGTGTATTTTTTTGGACTGTTTGAGTTCAAAAACACTATTTTTGAAAGAAAAAAAAAAATCATTTGTGAAAATTTAAGAAAAAATAGAAACATTTTAAAAAAATATTCCATCTTAACTACACTACGAGATACACATTTAAAGAGCACCATGTGGAACACACATATGTGTATTTAGAACTACCAAAGTGTTAATTTAGATTATGTGTAATGGGTGACAAAACCCAGTTTAGTTACCCCTGTCACCTCTGCGCCACATCAGCTTTTTCTTTCCTGACCAAACACACGGCCAAACTGCGACCAAACCTACGTAAGGGCGACCGAACCGTTTCTTAAAATTTTAATTAATAATTAAAAACATTAAATTAATAATTAAAAAAACATTACATTAATATAAATAAAATATCAATATAAAGTCAAATTTGAAGGATTTAGGTAATGCATTAAATGACTTTTGTGATTTTTTTGAAAGATTAAAGTTCATTAATGCACACTAACATGTACCCATAATATATTACACATTTAAATATATAAAATAATGACCCTTTACTCATATACCCATTTAAATATAGTTCAAATTAAAGGGAGTTAGCCCATACATATATTCATATTCATTAAACCCAAATGGCCCATTGAGTATATGTTCCATGCCCTATTTGTGTAGAAGAGAGAATAGAGATAGAAAGAATGGAGAGAAAGAAACGAGAAAAGAGGAAGAAGAAAGAAGAAAGAGCGAGGAAGCCACGACCCTCAATGGTCGTGCAACATTACGCATAGTCTTACCCTTTTGTGCATCATGTGTAGCTGTTTGTAATCTCTCTTTATTTAAATTAGTTATTAGTAAGACCATTTTCAAGCTAATTAAATTTTAAAGAAAAACACTGATAACATATAATTAACTAGGTAACTTTTTCATTAATCTTCTTCTTTAGAACTTACATGAGTTTGTAGTTTATATGGTCCAAAAAGGTCTTGCGGGCTCATGTTAAAGAAACTACTAAAGTTATTCTCTCCAGGCATAACCGGGCCTATGGAACCCCTGCCCCGTGGTTGAAGATGGTGATCCCACATATTATACTCTATCCAATCATCATTTTCCTCACGAATTTCTTCAACCTCAGGTGCCCGTTCATCATCGAGAGTTTCTTCAACTTCCCGAGCCCGTTCAACGTCAGGAATTTCTTGAATTGGTTCAACAACTTCCCTTTTAACTTCAGGAGCCCGTTGAACCTCAGGAGCCCGTTCATCATCAGGAATTTCTTGAATTGGTTCAGCAACTTCCCGTACAACCTCAGGAGCCCGTTGAACCTCAGGAGCCCGTTCATCATCAGGAATTTCTTGAATTGGTTCAGCAACTTCCCTTACAACCTCAGGAGCCCGTTCGTCATCAGGAATTTCTTGAATTGGTTCAACAACATCCCTTTTAACCTCAGGAGCCCGTTCATCATCAGGAATTTCTTGAATTGGGTCTACAACTTCCCTTTTAACATCAGGAGCCCGTTCATCACCAGGATTTTCTTGAATTGGTTCAACTTCCCTTTCAACCTCGGGAGCCCGTTCATCATCAGCAATTACTTGAATTGGTTCAACAACGTCCCTTTCAACCTCGGGAGCCCGTTCATCATCAGCAACTACTTGAATTGGTTCAACAACGTCTCCTTCAACCTCGGGAACCCGTGCAGACGGGCTTGCGGTTTTGGGCAGTGTAGACGGTCTTTCCTCTTTCTCTTCGGGTGGAAGAACCGCACTAGTGCCGCCATGATTAACCGCCCGAACATTTTGACAAGGAGATGAAGGCATTGAAACCGAAGGTGTCGAGTTGCTACTATGGCTACTCGATGCCTCATTTAGGCCCGTTGAGCCCAAACCCGAATTCCTTTTCTTCCTCCTACGTCTTGCTCTCGTATTAACCCTAAGATTCTCTGGTTTTGATTCCTCAACCGCCAATGATGCTGATGTCGTCACTTCCTCCACACTTTCTGGAACAGAATCCGGAATCTCTGTTACTGAGCCAACAACCGAAGAATTTCCACCTTTGATTATGAACGAATATGTACCAAAACACACCATGAAAATTACAAGGATCAAAACAGCAACAGCAAATTTCTTGAATCTTGTCCAGAAAAGCGATCGTTTGCATACTTTGCGTGTTTCAACAGGAAGACTGACTTCCATAGGTATGACTAAAACGCCACCTGTCATACCCAATTCAAGATCCCGACGAACCGTTTCCGCACAATACTCCGAAAAATACGATATTATTATCTTTTGTGATCCACCTGGCTGCAAATCAAAACCTTTGCAACTACCAACAACAAACCCATTTAATTCACATTTCGTGCCCGATACCGAAATTTTCTCCACTTTTATGGGCAAATCTCCGGTGTTTTTTGCATACAAAACTCTCATAAACAGTTGACCATAATTGCGCTTGAGTTCTATTCTATGCACGGGGTTTGACCGGTCAAGTAAAGTCAACAAAACCGAACCACCGGACCCACGTAATGATAACCACTCGACGCCCGAAAGATTGTTCCTTACAAGAACCGAACTTTTCCACGAGCATCGGTCTGACGGGTGAAAAACAATCGGGCCCAAAACGGTATTTCCATGAGGATGAACATAAGCTTCAGTTAATGCGTTTTCTGGTATCGAGAACCCGTATCTTGAAGGCGTTTTCTGATTACCAAGAACCAAATTATAAGATGAATACGGGTTCAAAATTTCGTCCCATTCTCGGCACTCTGTGATAATTTCTCCCGAATTTAAAACCAACTGCACGATTACGGGCTGATTACTCGGGTTTATGATGTTGACCCATTTTGATTGATATTGACCGATTTGAACCATGGGGAATATAAGCTCGTTATCATCAAGAACCGAGAACCCGTTTTGTGTCTTGTGAGATCTCCAGTTTCCTAGCACCGATTCATCAGCTTTTGTCATTTCTGTTGCCTTCAAAAAGTAAATATCATGATTCATAAAACAAAAAAAAAGAACATGAAAAAAAATAAAAATTATAATCTTGAACAATGTTACAATACCTTGATTTCAGACGATGGTTGTGCATGAACAACGTTACTCGATCTTATTTCAGCATTTTCATAATTTAAATTTTCCCGTGAACACAACCTAGCAATTTCACTGCAAGAAATCTCGAGTTCATGATCTTTCGATTTATTTGTCTGTACAACTAATTTGCAGTTTAAGTTTAAATGTGAATTTGGACTATAAGTAACTGTAGCTATTTGTGTCACACTATGAGGAAACAATATTAACCCTTTGACATATTTAGTCTGTAAAGACGCTTCATTTTCACCAAGTTGACCAATGTTGACCACGGTCAAAAGGTCAGGACTGTCATTTTCCACCAAGAGGGAAACAATTGTAGTCCCATTACCATCACAAGCCATTAAAACATCGAGTGAAATCAAAAGAATATCTTTGACCAATTTCCCGCCAAATTCTGCTTCAAAAACGAGTGTATCGAACTTATCTCGTGAATCGGTTTTTAATAATTGGACACAAAACAGCCCGTGTATATTTTCATGAGAATGAAATGGGAACTCTAAATCTAAAATCGGCTCCTTGCGGTTCGGGCCAACGGTCCAAGTTTTCTGTGGCCTTATCATCATTACCTGTTGACCAACTTGCCCGATTTTGACTTCTAACTGCTTATTAAATTTATAATCAGAAGAACCTGTTTGATTCATCACATTGCAAACACCACTAACCGAATACGAAGCATTCCCGGAAGAAAACGATATCCAAGCATTTACTTCTTTTACAAGCAACTCTTTATCAGAAGGATTAAATACCGAAACTACCCTTGGGCCCGAACCCGAACCAACTGATGACTGTATCATATAAGGAGGCTCGACTGCAAACCCTTGGGCTCGAACCAAAAACCCACCTGAGCTCGTTTGCAATATTAACTGACCCGAAGATGACCCTAACCATTTTGGAAGAAATACGAAACATATAGAAGCATTTTGAGCAGGCCCGATATTAATTTCACTGTTATTGCAGGGGTAAAATTGTCTATTCGTACTGTATGGCTCGAAGACTTGTAGAATACTATTTTTATGTCTGTTTTCCACAGTGAGATAAGCTAACGAAGGAATATGTAAATACTTTTGTCCCCAATCAAGTAACGGGTGGCTAATTTGTACATTTGGTAACAAAAAATCATTCACGCGATTAGATTTAATCCTTACGAATGGTGTGTCATTTTCATTACTTTTATCTTGAATATTTTCTTTTAATTCAAGTGAGCAAGAAACGGTATTACCGTTTAATAATTGAAAGTTACCATGGTTTGTTGACCTGAGTTCATTTGCTACAACTACTGTTTCGTCTAATTTAACCCCAGAAAAACCCGAATTGTTTGCTTCTGTGATATAAAAATCAGATAAGAAATCTGATAATGTTGAAGGAAAACAGAACAAATCCGAACGTTTACAGATGTTTTCGATATTTAGTTTTGGCGGCTGAATTTGCTTCCTGGTGTCACCAATTAACACATTTTCTGAACCCGTATTCAAGTCAATGTAGCCCGTTGGATTGTGGGTCCCAGTCATGGTACATGGCCCGAATGTTGAAACGCAAAAAATGGCACATAATACAATGACCTTAAAATGCAATGCTTCAACATCATGGGAAAAACCCCTGAAAAAATCATGCCTTAAGTAATTAGAATAGAAAACTTATAATTTAAATAATTTTTTTTACCCAAACAGGTGAAACAGATTATTGCAATTTGCAACTTCAATTTAATCGCACAACCAAACACCCCCACAAAAAGTCTACGAATAGAAAGAGAATTGATAGATGGTGATTGAACAGTTAACAATCAATAACGACGAACAAATAGGGAAATCAAGAAATTGCTATCTTTCGTGACAGTTTCTTACAAAATCTCCATTTAAAGTCTGCAAAAACCCCAAATTTGATTGTTTTAAATAAAGTAAAAAAGAGTATAACCGTTGATGATCGTTATATAAAGATAATAATAGATTGACAGCAGAAACTTGAGTTCAACTAACTCTGCTACTTTAAGAATTGTAAAAAACGATATCGCAACATATAAAACGAATTCAAATACTAAGAATGAAAGGATGGAGTTACCGATGGTAGAACATGGCGGCAAGCTCTGTGTTGTTTGAGCTGATGACGGTGAAGAAATTGTTGGGATTTCAAAAGATTAATCTTTGATAGAGTAAACGAAACATTTGATAAAGTTTTCTAGGGTTTGTGAGGGGGTTTCAAGTTCTTTTCTCGTTAAAAATACGCTTAGAAAAGAAGCGCAGTTCAAGAACACGCAGTTACACCTTTTTACACACACTGATATACAGCCAATGGATGGCCTCGAAGAACGAACTGAGAAAAATTTGGAAAATTGAAAGTTAGTACCCTTGCGAAATGCTTTAGGGGTTAATGACGCCGTAATAGGTACTTCCTCCGTATCAAAATAAGTGACACACTTTCCATTTTGGGGTGTAACAAAATAAGTGACACACTTTGAAAACTTTCCTTATTTGGTAAAATATGTGGGACTCATACCCACTAACTATCCACATTAATAAAGTGAAATTACTCTTATACCCTTACTTTTACTTTTAAAACTAATTAATATCACTTTATTCAAGAAAAGTGGGACTCATTCTCCACTAACTATGTACTTTAATCTATTTTAACCCCTACTTTAATCTTTTACCTCAAAAAATGTGTAAGTTAATTTGTGTCACTTATTTTGATACGAAGGAAGTATGTTTGTTTGAAATTAATATTCCAGTATTCAATTAGGACAGGTTGACGTGAGAAGAGGTGGGGGTAAATTAGGTATTGTAGTATGTATGAAGGGTGGGGTGAAAATGAAATTATTGGTTTATAACTTTATATAATTGATAATTGATAATTAAATGGCTTAAGGCAAAGTTATTTATAAGATAATTGCAAATTTTATACTTGAAGTATTAAATTGTTGGATTTATAAGATATAACAAAACTTATATAACATGTAAGCGAGTTCATTGATAAGTTGATATCACCTAACCCAAATATGACTCGTTTAGCTAATTAAATTGGTGAGCTAGTTTCATCTAACCCGAACACGACTATCTAAATTGATCAAACATGTTAGCAAATTTAAGTGGATTGTAAATGGATAGGATGAGTTAAACATGTTGGTTATTAGTTAAACACGTTAGGCAAGTCAACCCAAACCGGTGACTTATATAATATGTTAGCCTAATATCTTGCGATCACAAGCAACAACCATAGTGTTAGATATTAGTAGCAATACGACTTTTTACTTGTAAATTGTAATTGTAATGTGTTAATATTTCCTTTTACTCTATCAGCATGTGACAAGTTGTTATGAAATTTTTACAGTTAAACATCTGAAGCCCGGTCATGCCTAATAATATTTAGATCACAACTTTAAGTACTATGGTTGAAGATATTAGTAGTATAACGTGTTCATATTTCTTTTCTTTTATCTATGTAAGACGGATAATTACAGTAAATTCAATGTCATTGCCTAGTAAAAAAGTCATTCAACTTATTTGCGAACACTGTTGACAGCCAACGCAGACAAAAATCACCTTTTATTGGTCACATTCTACCTTTGACCAATCGTTAGTAGTTAACTACGTACATATAAGGCTATAATCATATTAGGTACATTGTGAAGTTAAATATGCATATCATAAACTATAGTGAGAATCGTCACCCAAAATGCGCCAAATTGAAAATTTCTAGTCACTTCCACGTTTATCTGTTGGGTTTTCATGACATTACACTTATAATCATAGTTGAGGAAGCAATAATAAAGTTTAGTTAACTCATGCGAAATATCCAAAACTATATCCTCTTGTATTTTATTTTATTGCAAATTTTACCAATATAATTGTATTGTCACATGCACAAGCGATATCCCTCTTGACCACATCGTAAAAATGTTAGAACTTAGAATGATGATTCCTTTAAAACCACAAGAATTAATTAAGAAAATCTTGAATAATAATATTTTATATATTGTACATATATATGTTGAGAATATTCATTAAAATTTAAAAATCTATATAAAAATAAATAGAATCTTTATGCTAATTGGACATCCAAAAGTCAATTATAGAGTGCACGACGTTATATCTTAAGAATCTTGATGCCATTGTCAACATCTATCATCTATCACCAAATAATCTCTAATTTAATAATCAAATATACATTATAAGTATCGAAACAACTTAGTTTTTATTAATTGGCAAGCATCTCACATTGTATTTAATTAATAATACAAATCATTTCGCATTATTAATCATACTTCCTCCGATTCAAAATAAGTGTTACACTTTCCTTTTTGGGGTGATTCAAAATAAGTGATACACTCTGAAAAGTTTCCTTATTTGACAAAAAAAATGGGACACACACCTACTAACTATCTACTTTAACAAAATGAAATGACTCTTTTACCCTTACTTTTTATTTTTAAACATCATTAACCTTACTTTATTCAAAAGGTGTGGGACCCATTACCCACTAACCATCCAATTAATCTAATTTAACCATCATTATAATCTTTTGCCTCAAAATCCGTAAAACCCCAAGTGTATCACTTATTTTGAATCGGAGGAAGTATAATATATGTAATTAGTAGTATTTATACATATTTGTTCATAAACTTTATATTTCCTGTATTGTTAATAAAAAAGTAGACAACATTTCAGTTACGAATAGCATGTCCCGCCCCCGGACTATGACCCGGAGTAGTAGGTCTAAAATCCTCAATAGCTGCAAACTTTCTCATTCCTTTTTCCGTAAATGGTATCTTCCCGCCACTCTTCGTCCGTTCTGCTTTCACCAAACACCTTTTGCATCGTTTGCAATTCAAACATCTCCCGTGAACACAACCGAATTCACACCCGAGCAGCAAAAAAACACATAATATCGCACAATAATTCGACATTGTAAATATAATTGTATGGATTTTGTGGTTGGTTGGAGTTTGAAGAAGAATCTGTTGTATATATAGCGGAGTAACAATTGAGAAGTAACATAAACATGTGAATTTGTCCATATTAGTGGGAGGATTCCATAATATTGTCGGAGGGTGTTGTCAGATAAATCTATAAATGTAAAGGTGAAAAGTGGAAATGGATGGTTTAGTTTAAGGGTTCCTTTTTAAAAAATCTCAATATTCTGCTTTGCATTTTATTCTATTGTCCTGTATAGTGTACACTAGTTTCTGATTTTTTTTTTAAGTTTTATTCGACCCGTCATAAGCTCTTCATCCGCTGCTGACGCGCGTAACTATTGGCACCGACCCGTCACAAGCCGGCATTGGTAGCAACCCGTCGGGGTGGCACGTGAGGGTACAATCCGTCAGCAAGCATGTGAGGTGATGGGGGTGGGGTTGAGTAATATTTTAATATTTTTTTAGAATGGTGATCGGTTAGTGTTGTGTTGCTGTTGGCACGACCACGTTAGTAACTCGTCGGTAAGGATGTATTTAATGATGTGTTTAGTGACGTGTCAATGCTGGGAAAGGTCTTCCGATTTACTTTGCGAGTCGACTAACCCAAGTTGACTATCTTCTTTGCAGGTAATTTGGGTTCAACACGGGTGAACCCCTCGAACTACGAGAAGTTACTTTTTACTTGGATTGAAGTTGTTAACTTTTTAAAATGTCACTTTACATATATGTAGAGCAAATCAAACAATTAAGTCATCACTTTTATGTTTTTCCTCTTCTAAATACTATGCTTTCTAGAATTAAGGACTCTCCTGATGCTGGTCGGGAGCATCTCGGCGAGGGCTCTTCAAACTCGTCGGTAGCCGACACCATTGGCACTATCTTTTCGGTAGCTCACTTTGGTAGCAGCTTGTCGCCCGTACGACGTGTTGCATGGTCTCGTCGGCAGCTTTGTGAGAGAGGGGGGGGGGGGGGATATTTTAATTTCTTAATATTTTTTAAGTGGAGATGAGTTTAATGATGTGTTGCTGTTGGTACAACCTCGTCGGTAGAAATGTATTTAGTGACACATCACTCAATGTTGGGAGAGGCATAATGGGGCCTTTTTGACGTGATATATAAAATCACAAAATTGTAATAATCAGTTTTATAGTGGTGCTATGAATTTTATTTTCATATTTTTGAACTTAAATAGTTAAATTTTGAAAGTCGATTAGTAGTTGTAACAAACTTGATTTCTAAGGATAAGTGTAATATTAACTACAAGTAATTATATATTCGATTATTAATCGGATTTTGATTTTTGAATGTCACAATATTACCTTAAAGTACAACAATTTTAACATAAAAGTAGGGCCTTAAGTTCAAAATGGACTTAGGGGGTGTTTGGGAAAGCTTAATAAGAGGTGCTTATTAGCTTATTAGCTTAATAAGCCCAAAAAAGCACTAAATTTTGAGCTTATTAAGCTAATAAGCTAATAAGCTCCCTTAATAAGCTCTCCCAAACATGCCCTTAATGCTTTATATCCGGAGAATAACGTCTTATTTTGCATAGAGAAGGTTTAATGGATTGACATAATTTACTTTTGTGTAATTAAATATAAGTATGTGTAAGACTATGCGTCATGATGACCAAATCCCATCGTTATATTATTTTTCTTATTTCTAACAAAACATATGGGAAACCGCAACCAACCCACATGGTGGTAGCTAAACCCGCAACCGAGCCTTTTTTTAATAAAAAAACTAAAATTTTATTAATAAATATATTAATATTTATAATATATAATATTATATTAATATGTAATAATTAAAACTTTATTAAAAAAATATTCCAAATAATGAACAATTACTTTTATATCCTTGTAAAACTTATAAATTAATTTGATATCATTCTCAAACTTATAAATAATCTCTATGTTCTGCTAAATTTTTTAATTAGCTTCATATCCTTTCAAACCTTAAAAACTCTTTTTTATGTCCAAAAAACTATTTTATTATTTATATTATGATAATATCAATAATACATTTGCATAAACATGATTTCTAATACATAATCAATAGATTTATTGCATACTTATTTTATAATTATTGATATTATAATGATTTAATAAATATTAAAACTTTGTTTTTGGATATGAAAGAGAGTTGTAAAGATTTAAAAGTACATAGAGGCAATTACAAAGTTTAAAAGAATATATATACATAATTTATGAATTTTAGAAAAATATAGATAACCAGTAAAGAGTACCCGCGCGATGCTGTAGGGATTTTCATATGAATTTTAAAAGATGGTTCATACCAGTAGAAATGAGATCCAGTGAGGACTCAAAAAACGGTGAGGACACCTCAAAAAATTTCAAAAAATTCCAAAAAATATATATATAACTTCACGTGATTATTACTACATTTGACCAAGAAGAAATTAAAAAAAAAAAGTTATGATCCACTTTTTTTTGTGGATCATAATAATGATCCATATTTTTTTTGTGGATCAAAATTATGATCCATATTTTTTTTTGATCATTTTTGAATTTTTTTTGTTGAATCTTATAGGCTGCGATTTTTATGTTTAAAAAAGAAATTTTTTGAAAAAGGTTTGTTTTAGATCATTTTTAGAGTTTTTTTAGTCATCGCAGTCCTCACCAGTTTTTGAGTCCTCACCGGATCCGGACCCATTACTAGTAAACGTATTAGTTGTACAACACCTAACTATATGTGCCATATGTGTATTTTGTTGATTGTATACAAATTCTCTTTATCCTTGTTGTTATTATGTAGATTCATATACTTTAGTTTGATGTTACGTAGGAGAGTGTGATACTCATATCAACTAAAACGTTATGATAAAAAGAAAATAATATAATTTGGAAATTTAGGTGCGTGGAAACCACATTTGTATAAGAAATGAATAATAATGATACTAATAATATGAGTAAATAAATAAATTTTTTGTTATGTGTTACTTTCAATGTTAATATGAATAAATAATGATACTATTAATATGAATAAATAAATTAAATTTATGTTAGGGACTGGAAATTTAGGCCACAATGAAACAATAATTGTATTGGAAATGAATAATTTTAATACTAATAATATGAATAGATAAAAAAGCTTTTTATTTTGTGTTACTTTTGTTTGTTAGTTAACCTTAAGGACACGCGTGAAGTTATTGTCTAACATTAAAATTTCTAATGATAAAATAATTTTCTGAAAGTTAAGGGGGTGTATGTAAAATAATAAAAATGCAGAGCTCCCTAATGTTATTTTGATGGCTTGCGGCTGGCTTACAACAACAAACAAAACACATGTGAAAGTTTAATTGAAAAGACACTGTTCATCCACTTCGAGAATGTATAGGTATATAATTTAAAGAGTTAACTACAAGAATGGTCCCTGTATAGCTGGTAGCTCTGCTTATGCTAGTTCTCTTCTTTCTTATGAGAGAGATTCGCAATAAGGGCATTTCTCTGTAAGAAGAAGGCATGTTGCAGCTATCAGATATAGAGGATTTACTTCACCTTGAATAACTATCGAAAAATGGCTTTCTTTTCAGCCGCTTCCATATTTCATTAAGGTAGTTTGCTTACTTAGTGCTTTCACTAAGGTGACGACTTGAATGAAACTTGAATTGCTGATCAGAGGAAAGGGAAGACCTCGATAAGGAAGAAGAACAAGAGCTACATCGGCAGGACTCTCTGTAAGTGGAAGGTCGCATAGGGGCTCTCGGGAAGCTCTTTCCTTTATACCAGAAGGAAGATGGTCGAGGAGATCAGTAGCTAGAAAGCTCCCAAAGGTTTGGCCAAATTGCATGGTTGGTCCCTGTGTTTCATTAAGTGCAGGCGCAGTACCTATGGTTTGCATTTGTTATGCACTCATGGTCCCTCCGCCCTAACTTCGTTAAAAATGTCCGTTAGTTGAGGGTAAATTTGTCATTTGGCACAACTTTGACCCCACCCACTCCAACCATTCACCCTTTGTCTCTGTGTATCATCTTCTTCAACCAAAAAACCCTAATTCAACTAAAATAAACCCCAATTTACAAACATCAAAATGACCAGTGAAGTTAAAAATAACCTAACGAATTGATTGCTTGAAGCTAAAACTGATATTAAAAAAGCCCTAAACTTTATAAGTGTTGCTTTGTTAATACGATTTAAAAAGGGATTTACTATTATGAAAAAACACCTCATAAAGCTTTTATCCGTACAGGATGCTGGCATGCTTCTCTAGTCCGCCTCTGCAAATCCTTCCTAGTGACACTTCCCTAAATCATCATCTTCTTTCTTCCCCCAAATCTACACCAGCCCGGCTCACCATTTTTCTCCGGAGAAGAAAAGGATTTCAATTCCCGACCACTTTGTTGCAGGTGGATTCCCCAGAGAAGAAATTGATTTATTACCTGCGATTTGTTAACTCAAACAAAGAACACAGTACAACGATTTGTTACAACGATTTCTGCAACAAATCGTAAGCTTCGAATCTGATTCAGAAGGTGAATGTAACGACCCGAAATTTGTAAATAAATAAATTGTATAAAAATATGATAAACAAGGATAAATCGTTTAAAGAACGTAGGAATTGGTTTCGTGTCGTTTGGAGACCGTATGAGAAAGTTATGGACGAAACTGGGTCGAGACCTAGACCGAAAAATGCAGCCCTACTGCACAAGGGAAGTTCACGGCGTGAACTTTGGTTCACGATCGTGAACTCCCTACAGGGATTGGTGTTTCTGGCGATCGAAGTTCACGTTCAGGTAGCGATCGGGAAGTGGTCACGAAGTGCAAAGTTCACGCCGTGAACTTAGTTCACGCCGTGAACTTGGGTCGGGTTTAAGCTCATTTAATGCAATAGTAAACCCTAGTTTTCATCTTTGGCGATTTTTGAGCTCAAGTGCATATTGAAGGCGATCTCTTCACAAATCCTGGGTAGATTTCACTCCTAAGTGAAGATTAGAGGTATATCTTCACTCCTTGATCTTTGTAGCTTTAGATCTATGTATTTTGATGGATGGGTTTGAAACCCTAATTATTGGGGGTTATGGGTTATGGTGAATAAATGATGTATACACATAGATGGTATATTAACAAAGGGAACAAGTGTATGATTTCGATTTGTAAGAATCTTAAGGGTTGGTTAAACCTAGGGTTTGATAAATCACCACAATTGGGGGAAAATGTTAGTTGATGGTATCTAGTGATAAATGGATACAATATTGGTAGTATGTGATGTTGAACATCTTATGATTATTGTATTAGGCTCTTGGTGAAGTCTTGGAAGGTTGACCGAATTTTGGAAGCAAGAGTTTTGGTGTCAAGAACACGGTTGGAGCATTATTTGCTAAGGTGAGTACGTGTGGACTTTATCGAGTACATAGCCTTTGAAATGCATTTTTATACTTGTGTTACGGTCTAATTGCTTAATTGAGTAGACTTATAGTTGTTTAGTTAGTTATGTATTATTGTTAATATTTAACTAACTGGTTTGATGATGAATGTGATAGCTGAGAGCTAGATTGACATAAAACGAGATGATGTGATGCTAGTTAGTTCAGGGGCAACCCGATAACTACACATGGTGATGTTTCTAGCTAGTTCGGGGGCAACCCGATAGTTAGATAGGATAGTGTTTCTAGCTAGTTTGGGGGCAACCCGATAGTTGGATATATTGGTGCTTCTAGCTAGTTCGGGGGCAACCCGATAGTTAGGAACGATAGCGTTGCTAGTTAGTTCGGGGCAACCCGATAACTAGATATGTGTTGCTAGGGGAGCAAGGTTTGGAGTCACCATAGGGTGACTAGATAGATGGACGAAAATACTTGTTTGTTGATTACTTGAATAAACGATTATTATTATTATTAACAGGTCTAAACCCATGTAGCTCACGAGACGTTTTTGTCTCATGTAATCCTTGTTTGTTTTGCTATGTACTCAGGTTCGGAATCGAAGGTTTAGGTAGGCATGGATAGAGATGCGGGGCCTAGAGTAGAAGAACATTAGTTTGGATTTATGCTTAGCTTTGGTTTTGATCTATTTTGTAACACCAAACTTTATACTCAGATTTTTCATACCAAAGGTTTTTGTAAATCCATATTTTGGAATAGTTCTTCTGTTTATGAAAAATGATATATTTTGTGCAAATGTTTTGTATTAAAATTTGAGGTGTTACAACTTGGTATCAGAGCTACTGTTTAAGTGTATTAGGTTGGATGACCATCCTAGTCTTAGACTGTAGCATTATGAATATAAGATTCCTTAAGATCATAGGTTGACCGTGAGACTTTATATTAAGTTTAGGGTTGAACCTAGGGGACCGATG
Source organism: Calendula officinalis (assembly GCA_963853835.1). Classification (NCBI taxonomy): domain Eukaryota; kingdom Viridiplantae; phylum Streptophyta; class Magnoliopsida; order Asterales; family Asteraceae; genus Calendula; species Calendula officinalis. The sequence continues at coordinate 11,160,888 of OY970822.1, read as the reverse complement.
AAAATTGTTATGATTATGGATGTTGATTCTTATGCGACTAATGGGTTGTACACAAGGTACTAAATGTTTAATGTCTTTCGTATAGTCTTGATTGAAAGAGATGGTGACCACTCGTAGAAGTGGTAAAGCCCCGGAGGGCCGGGAGGAAGAAATACCTTATGTCGAGGTAGTGGTTGAACAAGGAAGTCAACCATCGATGCATCGGGATGATGAATCGGAAGTCAGAGCTAATAGAACTCCGGTAACCATGGCGGATCTCCAAACTTTTCTTGATCAAATCAAGGGAACGGTGGCCGATGAAGTGCACCGTATTATTGGGGACCGAGAAAGGTCGGCTGGAGACCGTGAATCCGAAGCTAAATCGGATGAGAGAACCGAGGGTAGCGGCACCGGTGAAGGGAAATCCTCCACGGGTGGCCCAAGTGATGCTAGGGCAAGGCCCGATGAAAAAGAAGGTTGCTCGTTTAAATCCTTCATGGCTTGTAAGCCGAATGTGTACAAGGGTAGTTCGGACCCGAAGGTAACTATGAGGTGGATCCGAGAGACCGAGCGGGTCATCGGTAGTAGTAAGTGTAAGAAAGCCGATATGGTGACCTATGCGTCGCAACTTTTGAAAGAAGATGCCATGATTTGGTGGGATATTGTGAATGAGACCATCGGAAGGGAGGTGATGGAGAAGATGTCGTGGGATGAGTTTACCGCGAGGTTGAGAAAGAAGTTTTGTCCTGAGAGGGATTTGGAAAAGATGCACGAGAAGTTCGTGACCCTAAAGAAGGGTGATATGTCGGTTGAAGAATACTCGAGAGAGTTCACGGGATTGCTCCCGTTTGTTGCAAAAACTTACTCGGAGGAGAGAATGAGGGTAGTCCGGTACACTTGTGGGTTACCGTGGGACTACCAATTGGAGGTTAAGAGGGCGGTCACACTTGATGAGGCCATTAGTTCCGCCCGGGGTGTTGAGGAGGTTAATAAGGCAAGGGTTGCCGAGAGGGCCCATGTGGGCGAGAAGAGGAAAGCCGAGAGCGGCTCTAGTTCGTTCAAGAAAGGGAAGTTCACATCGAGCTTCTCTAAACAAGGAAGTGTTGCCTCGTGCAAAAAGTGCGGGAAGAATCATATCGGCAAGTGCCGAAGTGGGTCCAAGTCTTGCTTTAGTTGTGGTAGGCCGGGGCACGTAGCCCGGGATTGTAAGGTCAAGTCGTTGGCTGATGTGGAATGTTTCTCGTGTCACGAGAAGGGACACTATAGCAATGTGTGCCCAAAGAAGGGAATCAAGTCGATGGTGTCCACGGCTCAAAAGAAAGTGGAGCCGGCAAAGGTGAAGGGGCAATCCTTCCAACTCACTCGGGAGGAGGCAAGGGAGGCACACGATGTGGTGTCAGGTACTTTATTCATTAACTCCTTGCCAACTCATATTTTGTTTGATTCGGGTTCCAATTATTCGTTTGTGTCTTACGAGTTCGGTTGTAAGTTGAATGTGCCGTCCGAGATGTTAGATGAGGTTTATGAGATAGAGGTGGCCGACGGGAAAACTTCTATGGTTGGAAGTATTTATAGAAATTGTGAAATAGAAATAGACGGTAGAAAGTTTAAGGTAGATTTGTTGCCCATGGGAATAAAAGCGTTTGATGTGGTTATCGGTATGGATTGGTTGGGTATGCACCAAGCCAAGATTTTGTGTGGAAAGAAAATAGTGTCGATTAAGACACCCGAGAACGAAAAGGTGTATGTGTATGGGGAGAAACGACATCACATGCCTAATGTGATTACCACCATTAAGGCGAGGAAAAGTATATCGAAAGGTTGTGCATCGTTTATTGCATACGTGTTAGATGGCCGAAAAGAAAAGAAGTCAATGGATAATGTCAAAATTATTCGGGATTTCCCCGAGGTATTTCCCGATGACTTGCCCGGTTTGCCACCGGAGAGACAAGTCGAGTTTAAGATTGATTTAATTCCGGGGGCGACGCCGATTGCTCGTGCTCCGTATCGTTTAGCTCCCACCGAGATGCGGGAATTGATGACTCAATTACAAAATTTGTTAGACAAAGGTTTTATTCGTCCAAGTTCGTCACCGTGGGGTGCACCGGTGTTATTTGTTAAGAAGAAAGACGGTTCGATGAGAATGTGTATCGACTACCGAGAGTTGAATAAGGTAACTATTAAGAACCGTTACCCGTTGCCGAGAATTGACGACTTATTCGACCAATTGCAAGGTGCTAGTTATTTCTCGAAGATTGATTTGAGGTCGGGTTATCACCAAGTTCGGGTGAAGGAAGGCGACACCGAGAAGACGGCTTTTCGTACGCGTTATGGTCATTATGAATTCCTAGTGATGCCGTTTGGCCTTACAAACGTGCCGGCTATTTTTATGGATTTAATGAATCGGGTTTGTAAACCGTTTCTTGATAAGTTTTTGATCGCGTTCATTGATGATATTTTGATTTATTCGAAAACCGAGGAAGAACACGAGGGTCATTTGAGGCTTGTGTTAGATGTGTTGAAACGGGAGAAGTTGTATGCTAAATTCTCGAAGTGTGAATTTTGGTTGCGGGAGGTACAATTCTTAGGTCACGTGGTGACATGTGACAGCATTAAAGTTGATCCTTCAAAGTTTGAAGCGGTGTCAAATTGGGAGCCTCCGAGGACTCCTACCGAGGTTAGAAGTTTTCTTGGATTAGCCGGTTATTACCGAAGATTTATACAAGACTTCTCGAGAATCGCGATTCCACTCACGAAGTTAACGAGGAAAAGTGAGAAGTTTGTGTGGGAGAAGAAACAAGAAGAGGCGTTTAAATTGTTGAAGGAAAAGTTATGTAACGCGCCGATTCTTACGTTACCGGATGGTATGGAAGATTTTGTGGTTTATAGTGACGCTTCGAATCAAGGGCTCGGTTGTGTGTTGATGCAACGAGGTAAAGTGATCGCGTATGCTTCGCGACAATTGAAAAATGCGGAATTGAGGTACACGACACACGACTGGGAGTTGGCGGCGATTATATTTACCTTAAAGTTGTGGAGGCATTATTTGTATGGTACTCGGTGTACGTTGTACACGGATCATAAAAGTTTACAATACGTGTTCACTCAAAAGGATCTTAATATGCGACAAAGAAGGTGGATCGAGTTGATCGCCGACTATGATTGTGAGATTGTGTATCATGCGGGAAAGGCTAATGTAGTAGCCGACGCCTTGAGCCGAAAGGTTTATGAGAACCCGAACCGAGGAATTTTAACACGTATAGAAGTCATCTCGAGTATTATCGAAATAATCAAGAATGCCCAACGAGAAGTTATGGGAAAAGACGAGTTAAGACAAGAACGGTTAGGTAAGAACCAACATTTTCTCGAAAATGCACAAGGGTTGAAGACCGTAGGCGGTCGTATTTGGGTTCCTAAGTTCGGTGGTATCCGAAAAGCGTTGTTGAATGATGTGCACAAATCGAAATATTCGATTCACCCGGGAAGTACAAAGACGTACCAAGATATGAAACGGGTTTATTGGTGGCCCAGAATGAAGGCGGGGGTGGCCACGTACATCTCGAAGTGTGCCACGTGTGCACAAGTAAAAGCCGAGCATCAAGTGCCGTATGGGGTGAAGGATTTATGTGCACAGATAAGTACACGTGTCACCGTGTCCAATGTTATAAGACACTAAAGGGTCACACCACTACACACCCAATAATGGACAACCGAATAAAGTAAGTTGTGTGGAATAATTAACTAGTTAAGTTAATTATAAAGAAGAGAATAAATAATAGTAAGTTAATTATTATTTGTGAGGATGGTTAAATACTAGGTTAAGTATTTAACGGACAGTTAATTAATAGTTAATTAATTAACTAGTAAAAGTCCAAAGGTCTAAAGTGTTAATAGGAAGTTTAATTATGAGATTAATCATAATTAAACTCCAAGGACTTAACTGTAACTTAAGTCCTTATAAATAAGGACTTAAGGTTAAGGCTTAGGGGTTGATTCACTTGCTTAGAGAAACCCTAAACACTCTCTCCCTCTCCCTCTCCTTTTGCCGTTCGTACGAACCAAAACCCCAAGGGGTTTTGGCTTTGAGCATTCGACGCAACACACACACATACACAAGTCTTTGTGTATTGCTTTGTTGGTACAACGCGGTCTTGCAGCGTGTCCAGGTGGTACAGTAGAGGTGGATCACTTCTTTAGCTATCTAAAGGTAATGTTCATCATCTTCTCTTTCTCGTGATCTCATTGACTAGTAGAGATCCAGTAATGTGGTATTCAAGTTCCGCCATGTGAATACTACAAGGTTTTCCTACATGGGGTAGCTCAATCATTGTTAGTACCGGGCGGAAAGTGGGAAGACATAACTATGGATTTCATAGTAGGGTTACCGAAGACGAGTAAGGGTTACGATGCCATTTGGGTCATAGTTGACCGATTGACCAAGAGTGCATTATTTTTAGCCATTCGGGAAATGTTGCCACTTGAGAAGTTGGCTAAGTTGTATGTTGATGAGGTGGTTCGACTCCATGGGGTTCCGTTATCGATTGTATCCGATAGAGACACGAGGTTTACCTCGAGATTTTGGCGGTCATTACAGGAAGAGTTGGGTACAAAGTTGTGGTTGAGCACGGCTTACCACCCGCAAACCGACGGTCAAAGTGAAAGAACGATTCAAACGGTTGAAGATATATTGAGATCGCGTGTGTTAGATTTCGGTGGTAAATGGGATGAACATTTACCGTTAGTCGAGTTCTCGTATAATAATAGTTATCACTCGACTATTAAGATGCCGCCTTATGAGGCGTTGTATGGGAGAAAGTGTAGAACTCCATCTTGTTGGCTAGAAGCGGGAGAGACGAAACTCACGGGTCCCGAGATTGTAAAACTGACAAATGAAATGATTGGTGTTATCCAAGCCAACATGAAATTCGCCCAAGACAGACAAAGAAGTTATTCGGGTTTAAAGAAAAGACCATACGACTTGGATGTCGGTGATATGGTAATGTTGAAAGTGTCACCTTGGAAAGGTGTAATGCGGTTTGGTAAGAAAGGAAAGCTAAATCCGAGGTATGTTGGACCGTTTAAGATATTGAAACGGGTCGGGCTTCAAGCATTTAAGTTGGAACTTCCACCCGAGCTTCAAGGGGTGCATGACACCTTTCACGTAAGTTATTTGAAAAAGTTTATCGGGGAAGTTGAAAATATTATTCCATTACAAGAGTTGCGGGTTGATGCCCCGAACCGGTTGATTGAGGAGCCCGAGGCGATATTAGAAACGAAAACGAAAAGCTTCGGAATAAAGAGATCGAGTTGGAGTTGGTCAAGTGGAAGCATTCACTTGGGCCGAATTTGACTTGGGAAGTCAAAGACGAGATTCGGAAGAGGTACCCGGATTTCGTGAACTATGATGAGATTCCGAGGACGGAATCTTCTTAAGGGGTAGATAGTTGTAACGACCCGAAATTTATAAATAAATAAATTTTATTAAAATATGATAAATAAGGATAAATCGTTTAAAGAACGTAGGAATTGGTTTCGTGTCGTTTGGAGAGCGTATGAGAAAGTTATGGACGAAACCGGGTCGAGACCTAGACCGAAAAATGCAGCCCTGCTGCACAAGGGAAGTTCATGGCGTGAACTTTGGTTCACGATCGTGAACTCCCTACAGGGATTGGTGTTTCTGGCGATCGAAGTTCACGTTCAGGTAGCGATCGAGAAGTGGTCACGAAGCTCAAAGTTCACGCCGTGAACTTAGTTCACGCCGTGAACTTGGGTCGTCTGCAATAAATTCGGGTTTAAGCTCATTTAATGCAATAGAACCCTAGTTTTCATCTTTGGCGATTTTTGAGCTCAAGTGCAGATTGAAGGCGATCTCTTCACAAATCTTGGGTAGATTTCACTCCTAAGTGAAGATTGAAGGTATATCTTCACTCCTAGATCTTTGTAGCTTTAGATCTATGTATTTTGATGGATGTGTTTGAAACCCTAGTTATTGGGGGTAATGGGTTATGGTGAATAAATGATGTATACACTTAATAGATGGTATATTAACAAAGGGAACAAGTGTATGATTTCGATTTGTAAGAATCTTAAGGGTTGGTTAAACCTGGGGTTTGATAAATCACCACAATTGGGGGGAAAATGTTAGTTGATGGTATCTAGTGATAAATGGATACAATATTGGTAGTATGTGATGTTGAACATCTTATGATTATTGTATTAGGCTCTTGGTGAAGTCTTGGAAGGTTGACTGAATTTTGGAAGCAAGAGTTTTGGTGTCAAGAATACGGTTGGAGCATTATTTGCTAAGGTGAGTACGTGTGGACTTTACCTGAGTACATAGCCTTTGAAATACATTTTTATACTTGTGTTACGGTCTAATTGCTTAATTGAGTAGACTTATAGTTGTTTAGTTAGTTATGTATTATTGTTAATATTTAACTAACTGGTTTGATGATGAATGTGATAGCTGAGAGCTAGATTGACATAGAACGAGATGATGTGATGCTAGTTAGTTCTGGGGCAACCCGATAACTAGACATGGTGATGTTTCTAGCTAGTTCGGGGGCAACTCGATAGTTAGATAGGATAGTGTTTCTAGCTAGTTCGGGGGCAACCCAATAGTTGGATATATTGGTGCGTCTAGCTAGTTCGGGGGCAACCCGATAGTTAGGCACGATAGCGTTGCTAGTTAGTCGGGGGCAACCCGATAACTAGATATGTGTTGCTAGGGGAGCAAGGTTTGGAGTCACCATAGGGTGACTAGATAGATGGACGGAAATACTTGTTTGTTGATTACTTGAATAAACGATTATTATTATTAACGGGTCTAAACCCATGTAGCTCACGAGACGTTTTTGTCTCACGTACTCCTTGTTTGTTTTGCTATGTACTCAGATTCGGGATCGAAGGTTTAGGTACGCATGGATAGAGATGCGTGGCCTAGAGTAGAAGAACATTAGTTTGGATTTATGCTTAGCTTTGGTTTTGATCTATTTTGTAACACCAAACTTTATACTCTGATTTTTCATACCAAAGGTTTTTGTAAATCCATATTTTGGAATAGTTCTTCTATTTATGAAAAATGATATATTTTGGGCAAATATTTTGTATTAAAATTTGAGGTGTTACAACTTGGTACTAGAGCTACTGTTTAAGTGAATTAGGTTAGATGACCATCCTAGTCTTAGACTGTAGCATTAGGAATATAAGATTCCTTGAGTTTATAGGTTGACCTTGAGACTTTTGTTAAGTTTAGGGTTGAACCTAGGGGACCTATGAAAGTTGATACAAATTTGGGTATTGACTCTTATGCTACTAATGGTTTGTACATAAGGTACTAAATGTTTAATGTCTTTCGTATAGTCTTGATTGAAAGAAATGGTGACCACACGTACAAGTGGTAAAGCCCCGGAGGGCCGGGAGGAAGAGATACCTGATGTTGAGGTGGTGGTTGAACAAGGAAGTCAACCGTCGATGCATCGGGATGATGAATCGGAAGTTGGAGCTAATAAGACTCCGGTAACCATGGCGGATCTCCAAACTTTTCTTGATCAAATCAAGGGAACGGTGGCCAATGAAGTGCAACGTATTATTGGGGACCGGGAGAGGTCGGGTGGAGACCGTAAATCTGAGGCTAAACGGACGGGAGAACCGGGGGTAGTGGCACCGGTGAAGGAAAATCCTCCACGGTGGCCCAAGTGATGCTAGGGCAAGGCCCGATGAAAAAGAAGGTTGTTCGTTTAAATCCTTCATGGCTTGTAAGCCGAACGTGTACAAGGGTAGTTCGGACCCGAAAGTAACCATGAGGTGGTTCCGAGAGACCGAGCGGGTCATCGGTAGTAGTAAGTGCAAGAAGGCTGATATGGTGACGTATGCGTCACCATTGTTAAAAGAAGATGTTATGTTTTGGTGGGATATCGTGTATGAAACCCTCGGGAGGGAGATGATCGAGGTGATGTCGTGGGATGAGTTTACCACGAGGTTGAAAAAGAAGTTTTGTCCCGAAAGGGATTTGGAAAAGATGCACGAGAAGTTTGTGACCCTTAAGAAGGGTGATATGTCAGTTGAAGAGTACTCGAGAGAGTTCACGGGATTGCTCCCGTTTGTTGCTAAAACCTACTCGGATGAGAGGTTGAGGGTGGTCCGGTATGCTAGTGGGTTACCGTGGGACTACCAATTGGAGGTTAAGAGGGCGGTTACACTTGATGAGGCCATTAGTGCCGCCCGGGGTGTCGAGGAAGTGAATGAGGCACGTGTTGCCGAGATGGCCCATGTGGGCGAGAAAAGGAAAGCCGAGAGCGGCTCTAGTTCGTTCAAGAAAGGGAAGTTCACTTCGAGCTTCTCTAAACAAGGAAGTGTTGCTTCGTGCAAGAAGTGCGGGAAGAATCATACCGGCGTATGCCGAGGGGAGTCAAAAGCTTGCTATAGTTGTGGCAAGATGGGGCATCTAGCCCGGGATTGTAAGGCCAAGTTGTCGGCCGATGTGGAGTGCTACTCATGCCACGAAAAAGGGCATTATAGCAATATGTACCCAAAGAAGGGGACCGAGTCAATGGTATCCACGGCTCAAAAGAAAGTGGAGTCGGCTAAGGTGAAGGGGCGATCCTTCCAACTCACTCGGGAGGAGGCGAAAGAGGCCCACGATGTGGTGTCAGGTACTCTATTCATTAACTCCTTGCCAACTCATATTTTGTTTGATTCGGGTTCAAATTATTCGTTTGTATCTTATGAGTTCGGTTATAAGTTGAATGTGTCGTCCGAGATGTTAGATGAGGTTTATGAGATAGAGGTAGCCGATGGGAAAACTTCTATGGTTGAAAGTATTTATAGGAATTGTGAAATAGAAATAGATGGTAGAAAGTTTAAGGTTGATTTGTTGCCCATGGGAATAAAGACGTTTGATGTGGTTATCGGTATGGATTGGTTGGGTATGCACCAAGCCAAGATTTTGTGTGTAAAGAAAATAGTGTCGATTAAGACACCCGAGAACGAGAAGGTGTATGTGTATGGGGAGAAGCGACATCACATGCCTAATGTGATTACCGCCATTAAGGCGAGGAAAAGTATATCGAAAGGTTGTGCATCGTTTATTGCGTATGTATTAGATGGCCGAAAAGAAAAGAAGTCGATGGATAACGTCAAGATTTTTCGGGATTTCCCCGAGGTTTTTCCCGATGACTTGCCCGGTTTGCCACCGGAGAGACAAGTCGAGTTTAAGATTGATTTAGTTCCGGGGGCGACGCCGATTGCTCGTGTTCCCTATCGTTTAGCTCCCACCGAGATGCGGGAATTGATGACTCAATTGCAAGATTTTTTAGATAAGGGTTTTATTCGTCCGAGTTCGTCACCGTGTGGTGCACCGGTATTATTTGTCAAGAAGAAAGACGGTTCGATGAGGATGTGTATCGACTACCGAGAGTTGAATAAAGTAACTATTAAGAATCGTTACCCGTTTCCGAGAATTGACGACTTATTCGACAAATTGCAAGGTGCTAGTTATTTCTCAAAGATTGATTTGAGGTCGGGTTATCACCAAGTTCGGGTGAAAGAAGACGACACCGAGAAGACGGCTTTTCGTACGCTATATGGTCGTTATGAGTTTCTAGTGATGCCGTTTGGTCTTACAAACGCGCCGGCTATTTTTATGGATTTGATGAATCGGGTTTGCAAACCGTTCCTTGATAAGTTCTTGATAGTGTTCATTGATGATATTTTGATTTATTCGAAAACCAAGGAAGAACACGAAGGTCATTTGAGGCTCGTGTTAGATGTGTTGAAACGGGAAAAGTTGTATGCTAAATTCTCGAAATGTGAATTTTGGTTGCGGGAAGTGCAATTCTTAGGTCACGTGGTGACGTGTGATGGTATTAAAGTTGATCCTTCCAAGATTGAAGCGGTGTCAAATTGGGAGCCCCCGAGGACTCCTACCGAGGTAAGAAGTTTCCTTGGATTAGCCGGTTATTACCGAAGATTTATACAAGACTTCTCGAGAATCGCGATTCCACTCACAAAGTTAACGAGAAAAAGTGAGAAGTTTGTGTGGGAGAAGAAGCAAGAAGAGGCGTTTAATTTGTTGAAGGAAAAGTTGTGTAACACGCCGATTCTCACGTTACCGGATGGTATGGAAGACTTTGTGGCTTATAGTGATGCTTCGAATCAAGGGCTCGGTTGTATGTTGATGCAAAGAGGTAAAGTGATCGCGTATGCCTCGCGACAATTAAAAAATGCGGAATTGAGGTACACGACACACGACTTGGAGTTGGCGGCGATTATATTTGCCCTAAAGTTGTGGAGGCATTATTTATATGGTACTCGGTGTACCTTGTACACGGATCATAAAAGTTTACAATACGTGTTTACTCAAAAGGATCTTAATATGCGACAAAGAAGATGGATCGAGTTGATCGCCGACTATGATTGTGAGATTGTGTGTCATGCGGGAAAGGCTAATGTAGTAGCCGACACCTTGAGTTGAAAGTTTATGAGAAACCGAACCGAGGAATTTTAACACGTATAAAAGTCGTCTCGAGTATTATCGAAAGAATCAAGAATGCCCAACGAGAGGTTATGGGAAAAGACGAGTTAAGACAAGAACGGTTAGGTAAGAACCACCATTTTCTCGAAAATGCACAAGGGTTGAAGACCGTAGGCGGTCGTATTTGGGTTCCTAAGTTCGGTGGTATCCGAAAAGAATTGTTGAATGATGTGCACAAATCAAAGTATTCTATTCACCCGGGAAGTACAAAGACGTACCAAGATATGAAACGGGTTTATTGGTGGCCCGGAATGAAGGCGAGAGTGGCCAAGTACATCTCGAAGTGTGCCACGTGTGCACGAGTAAAAGCCGAGCATCAAGTACCGTATGGGGTAGCTCAATCATTATTAGTACCGGCCGGGAAGTGGGAAGATATAACTATGGATTTCATAGTAGGTTTACCGAAGACGAGTAAGGGTCACGATGCCATTTGGGTTGTAGTCGACCGGTTGACCAAGAGTGCGTTACTTTTAGCCATTCGGGGGAAACGTTGCCACTCGATAAATTGGCTAAGCTATATGTTGATGAGTGGTTCGACTCCACGAGGTTCCATTGTCCATTGTATCCGATAGAGACGCGAGGTTTACCTCGAGATTTTGGAGATCGTTACAAGAAGAGTTGGGTACAAAGTTGCGGTTGAGCACGGCTTATCACCCGCAAACCGACGGTCAAAGTGAAAGAACAATTCGAACGGTTGAAGATATGTTGAGATCGTGTGTGTTGGATTTCGGGGGTAAATGGGATGAACATTTACCGTTAGTCGAGTTCTCGTATAATAATAGTTATCACTCGACTATTAAGATGCCGCCTTATGAGGCGTTGTATGGGAGAAAGTGTAGAACCCTATCGTGTTGGCTAGAGGCGGGAGAGACGAAACTCACGGGTCCCGAGATCGTGAAAGTAACGAATGAAAAGGTCGGTATAATACAAGCCAACATGAAAACCGCCCAAGATAGACAACGAAGTTATTCGGGTTTAAGGAAAAGGCCATACGACTTGGATGTCGGTGATATGGTAATGTTGAAAGTGTCACCTTGGAAAGGTGTGATGCGGTTTGGGAAAAAGGGAAAGTTAAGCCCAAGATACGTTGGACCGTTTAAGATATTGAAACTGGTCGGGCTTCAAGCATTTAAGTTGGAACTTCCACCCGAGCTTCAAGGTGTGCATGACACCTTCCACGTAAGTTACTTGAAGAAGTTCATCGGAGAAGTTGAGAATATTATTCCGTTACAAGAGTTGCGGGTTGATGCCCCGAAACGGTTGATTGAGGAGCCCGAGGCTATATTAGAAATGAAAACGAAGAAGGTTCGAAATAAAGAGATCGAGTTGGTGTTGGTCAAGTGGAAGCATTCACTTGGGCCAAATTTGAATTGGGAAGTCAAAGACGAGATTCGGAAGAGTTACCCGGATTTCGTGAACTATGATGAGATTCCGAGGACGGAATCTTCTTAAGGGGTAGATAGTTGTAACGACCCGAAATTTGTACATAAATAAATTGTACAAAAATATGATAAATAAGGATAAATCGTTTAAAGAACGTTGGAATTGGTTTCGTGTCATTTGGACACCGTATGAGAAAGTTATGGACGAAACCGGGTCGAGACAACAACCGAAAAATGCAGCCCTGCGGCATAAGGGAAGTTCACTCCGTGAACTTGAGGTTCCCTATCGGGAACTCCATTCAGGGATTGGTGGTTTCTGGCAAACGAAGTTCACGCCTTGCTAGCGATCGGGAAGAGTTCACGTTTCGCATAGTTAGCGACGCGAACTAGGTTCGCGCCGTGAACTTGGGTCGACAGCATTAAAGTCGGGTTTTGGCTCATTAAATGCCATATCAAAACCCTAGTTTTCTCCTTGGCGATTTTCGAGCATAAAGGCTGATTGGTGGTGATTTCTTCTCAAAAGCTTGGTAGATTTCACTCCTAAGTGAAGATTAAAGGTATACCTTTACTCCTTGATCTTTGTAGCCTAAGATCTATGTTTTTTGATGCTTGGGTTTGAAACCCTAGTTCTTGGGGTTATGGGTTATGGTGATATAAATGATGTATACACTTAATAGATAGTATATTAACAAAGGAAACAAGTGTATGATGATGATTTGTAAGAATCTTAAGGATTGGTTAAACCTAGGGTTTGGTAAATCACCATAATTGGGGGAATGTGTTAGTTAATGGTATCTAGAGGTTAATGGATACATTATTAGTAGAATGTGATGTTGAACATCTTGTGATTGTTATATTAGGCTTTTGGTGAAGTCTTGGAAGGTTGACCGAATTGTGGAAGCAAGAGTTTTGGTGTCAAGAACACGGTTGGAGCATTATTTGCTAAGGTGAGTACATGTGGAAATTTACTGAGTACATAGCCTATGAAATACATTTTTATTACTTGTGTTATGGTCTATTTGCTTAATTGTGTATACTAGTAGTTGATAGTTAGTTATACCGATGATGGTATTGAACTAACTTGTTTGATGATAGACGTGATAGCCGAGAGCTAGATTGACATAACCATTGAGTTATGATACGTTGAGATGATGTGATGATGTGGCGGACCCCCGGTCATGAGGTGTGGTGTGAGGGGCAGTTGGGTGGATTCCCATCGACTCAACCACGGTAGTAGTCTTGCTAACTGGAGGTAGTCCGGCGAGTAAGGCAGGTATCGATAGATTGGGCGAATCCCTCTTGCCGGTATCTTGAGGCTTATTAATGGCGATGGATTTCGGTTAATAAGTCAATGTGGTTCTAGTTAGTTCGGGGGCAACCCGATAACTAGATATGATTGCTAGGAAAACAAGGTATTAGAGTCACAATAGGGTGACTAGATAGATGGACGATTTACTCTTTGTTTACATGTCTCACGATTATTATTATTATTATTGGTTCTAAACCCATGTAGCTCACGAGACGTTTTTGTCTCACGTACTCTTTGTTTGTTTTGCTATGTACTCGGGTTCGGGATCGAAGATTTAGGTACGCATGGATAGAGATGCGGGGCCTAGAGTAGAAGAACATTAGATTGAATTTATGCTTAGCTTTGGTTTTGATCTATTTTGTAACACCAAACTTTATACTCTGATTTTCATACCAAAGGTTTTTGTAAATCCATATTTTGGAACAGTTCTAATATTTATGAAAATGATATATTTTGGGCAAATATTTTGTATTAAAATTTGAGGTGTTACAATCCCTGACGCGTCGCCCCCGTTACGAGCGCCCATGCCCGACTCGTCATCGACCTCCAACGGTCGTATACTCGACCGTTCAAAATCGACCTCCAACGGCTCAAATACTTACCCGCCCCTTCCCCCAACGGCTCTTTTAATTAAACCAAACCCTTTTCCAATTTAATTTTTACCCTTTTTTTTACCCTATAAATATCCAACTCTTTTACCAAATAACTCACAATTCTCTTTTCTTCCTAACATACTCAAACACACACTCTACTCTCTCAATCACCCTCTCCAAAAATGTCTTCCTCCAAGAACAAAGGCAAAGCTTCAAAATCTAGACGCCAAGCAAACAATCCCACACCCTCTCAATCACCCTCTATCAACTTTCAAAAACCAACTTTCGTACACCAAACTACTCAATCAATCCCACAAGGTTATCAAAATAATCCATTTGCTCCCCCTACTACCAACAACCATACCGACCATACCCTCCACAACAACAACAACCACAACCACCACAATATCAACAAGGTTATCAAAATTATTTTGGTATGGACATTTTTGATCCTTTCGTTGGGCTCGACCAATACGACTACCAACCACGAACACAAACTGGTTCCCCCGCCACTCCCGCCGCTCCCCTCGACGTCGAGTCTTCCGAGTCTTCCGACTCCCCCGTTGAAGCGCCAACCCAAAAGAAGGTACCAAAAAGGCGTCAACCACCGACAAAGGGGGTGACCGGCGGAAGCGCGACATGGACGAGGCCCGAAGAGATAGCCTTATGCAAAGCTTGGATCGACACTTCCGAAAATGTCGTTAAGGCGAACTACATGGTGCGTTGTGGATTTTGGCAGGATGTGTTAGTTTACTTTACGAAAGAAGTGGGTGGGACGAAACTAACATACGACTCACTAAATTGCAAGTGGAAGAATAGGCTCCGGCCTAAAATTGCAAACTTTTGTGCGATTTATGACAACCTCGTACAAAGAAACCCAAGTAGGGCGAACGACCAAATTTTGTACGAGCGGGCTTGTGGTGAATTTAATGTTGAACATGCAGGGGAGTTCACAAAGGTGGAGTGCTGGAGATTGTTGAAGGACCATCCAAAGTGGAAGGAGCAATAATACCCAAAACAGTTGGCGATTTTCGCGAGGGCCAGAGGAAAGAAATCAAGGACGTCGTCATCATCAGCTGCTCAAGGTTCAGGGGTCGGTGAGGATCAGTATGTTGAAGAAGCGGAAGTTGCACCCCCTCGACCAATGGGGCGGGACAAGGCGAAGAAGAAAGCAGCGGCATCGTCATCAGCTGCTCAAAGTACAAATTTCGCTGCCCCCCCCCCCCCCCCCCCCGCCATCATCGGCTCAGGAATTAGTCGGGTATTTGAAAGAGGCCACGGACGACTTTTTTGACCTGCGCAAAGCGTCCATTACTGATTTCATGGAGATTCAAAAAGATAACCAAGAGCTCAAGCACATGAAATTCTACAATGAACCGCATGACCACTTCACCGGCAAAAAGCTTGAGTGAGTTTTGGCGAGGAAAGCGCAAATCAAGGCCAAATATAATTTGGATTTTTAGTTTGTTTTTTTAGTATTTTTAATTTATTTATGTAATGTTTTTTTTATTATTAATGTAATGTTTTTTTATTTTTTAATGTATTGTTTTTTTATTATTAATGTATTTTTTTAATTTAAATTAAAATTAAAAAAAAATTCGATCGGTCACCCATTACGGCCTATTGGTAGCTGTCTGGTCATGTGTTTGATCAAGAAAGAGAAAGCTTTTGGTCACTCATTACGCATAGTCTAATTAAGGAGAATGAACTCAGTAAGAGTTAAATATGGAAAATTAAACCAGTTACAGCTAATTATGAAGAATTAAACCATTTCCTTGATTCTCTGTGCATTTTGATTCTATTTTCATTTGCCAGAAATTTTGATCTTATTTTCTATGATGCCATTATTTCATTCCTTTGCCATTAATAACCAGATTCTTGGTAGTTATCTTCTCTCATCACATCACATCGCCATCTCCATTCTTCGATGCTACGGTAAGTCGATCCCCATAATTGCCATACTTTTTTGATATTTGATTCATTGCTGTTATTTTCATCGCAGGAACATAAATTGAAGAATATAAATGGGTTTGAAACAGATCGATCACATATTACGTTTCATTAGGTTTTTCAAATCAACTGAGTATATGATGTTTTTTATATTTTGATTTAGATATGTTTTTCCCTTTGAATGTGTAAATCCCAAAGTTTGTTGTATTAGGTTTTTGAGTTCTTATTGGTTTTAAAAATCTATATTTTAGGGTTTTTATTATATTTGAATCCAGATCTGTTTTTTAATTTGATGATTTGAATAAGTCTCAAATATATGTAACTTGCTTCGTTTTCATTTGTAACCTGTAATAGCAATCTGTTTTAACCTGTAATTGCAATTATTTCTAATGGTGTATGTACATATGTATCTTGGTTCGTTCTCAAGCAAACCCAATGGTAACCTTTTTGACCCTTTTGTGTATAATAGATGGATTTGGGTCATGTTTTATCTTGAATTTTTAACCTGTAATTGCAATCTCTTTTTTTTTATGGTTTAATTGATCGATTTGTAACCATGATTCTCTCATTAACATGTGGATCTTTCTTTTTAACTGTTTTTAGGTAAGCAAATGCAATTTGCAATCACATCACCTGATTTTATAATACGTATATTCTGGTAGAGAACGGGGTAAATTAAGACGTGTTTATGATGTGTCACTTGAGGTAATTTTACTCTTTGCAGTCAATTTCATGTACGGGTGGCAGTTACGTCCGTTTGGTCTACGTCAATCTCAAATGGGTCAAATAATATTTCTAGATGAATCCTCCACATTAGCAAGGATATTATCAACTAGATCCTTTATATTAGCAAGGAAATAACGTTTTTTTCTTCCATATATCAAAGCCAGAGTCTCCTTTGTTATTTGTCAATTCGTACATTTGCATCCAGGTAACTATCAGAGTTCTTAAACCTTATTTTTAATTTTTATACTTTGAATATTAACTTCATTTTTTTATTTTTTATATTGACTATAAAAGTCAACCATTTCAAACTGTTTATGATTTACAATTTGTTATAGATTGGCAGTTTTGACTTTATTCATGGTCAAAATTGTTTATACATTGAAGTTACATCGACAGTTTCATACAAATTTTCTATACATTGATAATTTTGACATTAATAATGGTTAAAAGTGTTTATGATTTTGCAATTTTTATATACATGACAATTTTGACTTTAATCATTGTCAAGATTCTTTATGACTGTAATTACGCTCGATTTTCAATCGCTTTTGAATACCGGAGAAGGAAAAATTAATGGACCCAACGATGAAAATGCAATTATTGATATTCATCAATGTGTAGTAATTTCTAAGTCATCTGATCCTTTAAGTTTGTTGATTGATTTTGTTTATTCTTCGTTGCATGAAAACACAAGTATTTATGAGAAAAAGCAATACTAACACTTAAAAACGAAGTTGTTAGGGATATTAATTATTGGTTTTTAGCAATTTTCCCGGGAGAAAGACAATGAATATTTAAGCTTATATAGCATTTATCCTGAAGAGTTTTAATCTGAATTGCCAAAACATTAGTTTGAAAAGTTAGTGTTCATGTTATGTTACTAAGAAACATTGACCTGAAAAATGGTTTATGCAATCAGTTTATAATGTTGGACATCCTAATTTTATATTTAGATTATCTTTGACACTTTCTGATCACAATATTTCCTTTAAGTTTAAAAAAGACAATTCCACTATATCTTTGGTTTGCTATGACAATTAATAAGAGTGAAGGACAATGATTGCGAAAGGTTGGTCCGTATTTGAGAGAGCTAGTTTTTTCACATGGACAATTCTATCTAGCCTTATCTAGAGTAAACATTGTTTAAACGTTGAATTCAGGAAAGTGTTTAGAAATTTATGTTAAAGACTCTGATTTTGGTATTAAACACTTGCTAGTAATGTTTTATTTGATAGTTATTTTATTTTAGTTATTATATTTCTAGATTTTTCTTATTAAACACTTTTCTTTTATAGTCTTATATCATATTTTTATGTTTTTTCATGTTTATATAATGTGTACACTCAGTTTTTAAAATTTACTATATGTCTTCTTATCTTATACGTTTTAACATACACTTGACAATTCATTTTTGTATTTCTACGATACTTACTTTCAGCAAAATTACGACACCCGTGATTTTTCACGGGTCATAACCTAGGTATAATTATATAATAGGGTTTTGCTAATGTGTGCCCATGACTCAATGAGCATACGGTAACGAACGTTTAATAAAACAAAATTTCCTTCATTAGCGTAAAACGATATCTACGAGTCAATAATACTTTTGTGTTACACCGATTTTATCCTAACCATAATTGAAAATGAGGTTTTAAAAAAATTAAATGCAGGGACATAAATATATTTAATATTACTAGGATGTGCTTATGAGACACATATTATAATTCCCTATATAATATAGTATTAATATATACTATACTAGTTTCATAGTCCGCCAGTACAAGTTTTACTTCACACCGTATACGTTTTACACCTAACTATATAATTATACTAAACAAGAATTATGATAGATGTACTAAAATTACTAGCAGGGTACCCGCGCAATGCGGCGGAGGGTACCCTGCATTGCGCGGGTACCCTGTAACAGTATTTTGCGTTGGTGATAGAGATGTTGGTTATGACAATAGTGATGATGGTGTGTAGTGGTGGTGGTGGTTGGCAGAGGTTAGGCGTATGTTGGATTAATTGAAAACGTGAAGATTTAGTGTGTGTTTAAGATTTAGGGGAGTTGATATTGAACCAATAATCTCTCCTAGGTCAGTGGTGCATCGTTTGGAGCATTGGGCGAGAGGTTGCGGGTTCGATTCCCGGATGTTGCATTTTAATATTTTGGGTTCTTAAGTGTTTAAGACATTTTCCAAAGAAGCAAGGGGAAAATTAAGACCTTCCATATAAGCATCTTCAATGGGAGGTTGAAGAAGATGTTGATACTATTTGAATAACCTCTAAAATAACTTTTTACCATTGGAATGAATGATTTTTTTAAGATGTCACTCCAACCACTTGATCTTTCCCAACCACTTGAACATCTTTCAATGTTTGATTTTTTTAGTCCCTATATTTAACAATTCTACATTTTAAACCCATGTATATATTTATATGTGAATCATTTATTATTTCTATAAGTATAAATTGTAACTTTATCATATTTCAATAATTTCTATAACTATAAATTATAATAGTTTTGTAAAAGACATTAAAAAAATGTTAAGTTTTGTAATACTATAAGAATTGTTAAATTAAATAAGTGAGGGGTATTTATAAAACATTTGATATAGTTAAAGGTAAATTGGTAATTTATAAGAAAAAGTCTTTGGAAAGGTTAACCATTGGAGAGGTTTATAACTAATAGGTTATTAGATGATGTGGCAAAAGTAATAAGTCATTGGATGACTTATAAGAGCATCTCCAATGGTAGCTTTTTTAAAAGCTTATTATTATTACACTAAGTCTTTGGATGACTTTTTACCATTGGGATAATCAGCTTTTTTGAAAACTTATTGCAAAAACTTTATTTCTACTAACCTTTTAATGAACTTTAAATATTTGTCTTTTTTAGCCTCCATCTTTAACCTCAAAAAGTTTTCAAAAACACATCATATCTTATTTTTCATTTTGTTTTCTACGCTTACTTAATTTAAAGATATGTAAAATATAAAATAAAATGTTTTAATTTATAATATCGTAATCATTAATTAAAATATATCCCGGTTAAAATATCCCGTCCTCGCATTTTTTAGCTGGTTTGTATATAAAATGTTACCGTTTCTTTTATGCAAAAAAGTGAAAGTTCCTTGCCGGCTTGCCGTATTGCAGAAAATTTTTGTAGTTGTTTGTTCAAAATATGAACTAACGTGTACTTAGTAACTATTTTATGCAATTAACTTTTCAATATTAATCGTCCTCGAATTTCAACCTTACCCTATAGAGAACTTTTTTTGTCAATATAATAGATAAATAAAAAACAAAAAGTGAACATATATAGTGCTACATACAAGGACATATCTACAGTGTAGCAACTAGCAAGGAGTAGTTAATGTAACATCTCAGAAGTTTCTGTATAATGTTACGATGGTGTTAAAAATAATAATTTTTTAATGTTGGTGAATCCCCCTAAAACTTCCCTTAAAAAATGTACGTCCAAACAATGATACCTCATTTTTTCCTGTGTCCTGAGTGCCATAATAGTCTTTCAAACTAAAGGGAACACGTTTATCATGTTTAGGTGAAGGGAAATTTTGCAAGACTTCAAAAAAGACTTCCCTGAGACCTCAGGGCCATAATTGTCTTTCAAACTAAAAAAAACATGATTGCTTGTTAAGTACGGCACCTGCATGGGGGCCCCTCAGCTTCAAGTGCTTAAAAACATGCATGTCGAATTTCTTATACTTCCTCCGATTAATTCAAATAAGTGATACATTTTGAATTTCATAATTTTTGAGGTAAAAGTTTATAATGATGATTAAATTAAATTAATTGGATAATTAGTCATGAATGAATGGGTCCCTCACCTTTTGAATAAAGTGGAGTTAATGATGTTTAAAAGTAAAAAGTAAAGGGTAAAAGAGTCATTTCACTTTGTTAAAGTAGATAGTTAGTGCAAGAGAGTAATTTTTTTAATATATTTTTTGACTGGGAATGAGTTAGTAATGAGTTGATGACTAGTTAGAAAATACATCACAGTTGAGAGAGGTCTAAGAAAATCCAACATCGTTTCGTAAAATGTTAAAGTTTAAGCATCACATGATTGCTTGTTAAGTACGGCATCTGCAAGGGGCCCCCTTAGCTTCAAGTGCTTACAAACATATGCATGCATGTCGAATTTTTGTTGCTTTTAGCTTCCCAATATACGTGCATTCTTAAAAGAGACTTCCACCAATTTACTGCTTTGTACCGTCGTACAAGCTTACCAGGGGACAAGTCCTATCCCAACTCACTAACTGATCCGACTCAGATTCAATTATGTTAAAGGACGATCGAGACGATCTTTGTGTTTGTGTAAATTAAATTTTGTGAAGCATAAACCATTAACTATTATAGCACAATTTTTTGGTCAAAATTTTTTGCGTTTGTGCAGATTCAATTGGGTTCCTGCTTATTCGATTACGCCTGCTTTGTGTTTTTTGGTCCATTTCTTCCTGGTCGGTATGGGTCTGACACTCTAGGGGATATGGTGGCTGATTTATTGGTTCCTCTAGTGTTGGTGAGTTTTTTTTATAGGAGTTTTGGGTGCCTTTGTATGTATATCTTTGTGTGTGTAATTTCCTGTGGTGTTGTATTTCGGTAATTTGTTTCTTTGTACATTTTGCTCTTTCTATAGGCACTACAAAAAAAAACACTTTTTGCGGCGACAAAAAACGTCGCAAAAAGTCGAAAAATCGCCCCAAAAGAGTTTTTGCGGCGACAGATCGCAGCAAAAAGATCGTCGCAACAGTTTCGCAGTTATAGACCTTTTGCGGCGAGGTTTTTGAGCTTTTGCGGCGAGGTTTTTTGCGGCGAACATTTTGCGGCGAGCATTTTGCGACCAGGATTTGACCTTTTGCGGCGAACCTTTTGCGGCGAGATTTCACTGTATTTTTTTATTTTTTTTATTCTGCTTTATTTGGCAATAATTTCTAAAAACATGTTTTATCTAAAAAACCCAACAAACATTAACACAATCAAATATTTCAAATATAACAATTTCATACAAAAACCTCACAAAAAGTTAACAAAACAAACATGTTTGAAAGTTAACAACATAAACATTTGACGTAAAAAATATTACAAACTAGTTATCATCATTACTTGCAAATCTGCTCCATATACGATTCGGTGATCTGCAGTACCGTTTACCTGAAAATAGTTTGCATAATACAGTTACTGTTAATATAAAAAAATTTAATTTAAATGCTAAATCTTTTATTAAGATGATGATTAGAGGTGGCCAAACGGGCAAATCAAGCGGGTCATAAAAAAGTAACTTTTATACAGGTTGATATGGGCCGGGTCGGGTTGTCCGAAGCACTTTTTTGTCCATGAATTTTGAATTTTTATAAATAAATTATTAGTTTGTCCAATATGATTACAAAAAAAATTCATTTTCAATAATAATCTAATTTTATGAATAAAATTGATTAAGAGGGGTTTATCTTTATGCATTGAAAATAAACTTCTGGCGATTTTCGACCCGTTTGGGCCCATTTTCTACCTAAACTGTTCTTTTTTCCATCTCATCTAAGATTATAGTTCAAATCATTTTAGAGATCATTGCAATAAAGTTAATATAATTCAAGATGTGAAAAACTCACTGTCATTTGACTTTTCACACTGAAATATCCATCCTTTATCAGCAACAGCTTTAGGCTTTGAAGCTCCAACAGCCATAATAGCCCCCTATAACAAAACAAACAGACATTTTTGTAAGAAAAAAATCAACCTTGAACAAATTATATAATCATACAAAATTATAACACATACCTGTCCAGGAGGAAGAATAGCATCAAAGCGATCCACTCCAAACATGCCTAAGCTTGACAGAGTAAAAGTCCCTGCAACCAAAAGCCACATCACTCAATACCATTTTGTAAGAATAAAAATAAAAAAAAAAAAAAAATAATAATAATAATAATAATAATAATAAAAATCCAAATTGGTAGTTACCTGAGTTGTACTCATGATGCTAATCCTTGATTGATTAGATTATCTACTTCTGATGATTTTCTACTCTGATGATTTTAACCTTAAAATACTAAGAAAATAATAACAACTTCACTCAAATATAAAAACTGATTATTGAGACTTCAAATTGCAATGATCAGTTTAAAGTTTAAACACATATCCACACGTGTGTGTGCATGCAAATAGACATTCACATTCAAATAATCTGAAGAAACAATCAAAGGTACATACATTATTTGCCACTGCATTTGAGCACAGAGACAAAGGCATGTTCTGGATCAATTTTTCATATAGATTACTAATCTAGGGTTTGTAACATCAATAAAAAAATGATAAAGGCATCGATCGATGATCAAATGAAGTTCTATGACTAATTTAAAGTCTAATTTGAAGTTAATTTTAATAAATCGAATATTAAACGAATAAACATTGAAGTAAAATTGTTAAAATTAATACCTGAATCGGAATACAGTTTCGTTGGAGGTGGTGACTGGTCGGAGGTGGTGAGGCGTGAAGAATGACGCTCGGTCGGCGATCCGTGTCTCTGCTCAATCTATTTCTCTGCTCAATGGTCGCCTGAAACGATTTGTTCGCAGGAGGTGGTGGTTCGTCGATCGGAGGTCTTATGCGTTAGCTAGGTCTGTGTTCGATTTGCCGGTTTCGGTGGTGGTGGCGGCGATTCGGTGGTGGTGGTCGGAATGCGACGGAGGAAACATTGAAATCACTTGATCGCTCGTTCTCTGCATTCGTATCGCTCGTTCTCTGCGTCTGCCTCCAAATGAAAGAAGGAAAAGGAAATATAAAACCCTACATAGCGTTTAAGCTTCTGCGGCGAAGGGCAATTAAATATTAGGGGGAATTTTTCTGTTGAAAGTCAAACACGAGACGCGTTGTTGTTTTTGTCTTTTTCTGGCTTTTTGAGGCGAGAAGGGGTCGCCGCAAAAACCCTCCATCGCAAAAAATGTTTTTTCTTGTAGTGAGGTTCCTCTTTGCTGTTAAAAAAAAATTAGTAACACAAAATTCAAGAACACACTTAAATGATAAAATCATACGACATAAAGGAATACTCAGGCACATATTTGTGCAAGTTTCCATTTAATTCAAAACAAAAAAGTTTCAAGAAAGGCAATTAGTAATCTAATTAATGGCCAGCGCCAGGGCTATGACCAGGTGTGGTGGGTCGAAAAGCCTCTAAACGATCTTTCGTGGTTTTAACTGACACTTGGTTTGGGCTTTTTGCATCTCCATCAGTCGTGTTCTTTGCACATTTTGAGGTTCTTCTTCGAGGAGTTTGGAATGCTTCATTTGTAAGACATAATAAGACGAGTAACAAATAACATAAACATGTTTTAGTCAATCGCACCATTTGAAATGTAAGGGGAGAAAAGGGGGGGAATGAACCCTTGGTGAAGAAAGAAAGACACTTTATATGGTCATGAGCTTGATGGAATTTATAGAGGAAGAAAATTCAGAAAAGGTTCAAGTGGTGGCCGGTTCGGGTCCAAATTTTGGGATTTATGATATAAACGGTTATTAGTGATGATAATTTTACGAGAGCTAAAAGGGTCGACGTTACATTGTTGATTGAGAATTAGCTTTTTAACCGGTATCAGCTTTCTAACATGCATGTTTGGTCACATCTCTAAGATATGGATACATTAGAGTGAACATTTAGGCCGAAAAAACATAACCGAATTTTTGGTTTCAGTCTTTTATCGGTTTCGGTCTAGTTAGTTGGAAAATGTTACATGTGCCTAACTAAGATGTCCAAAATTTGGATTAAGAAATAGTCAAATAGATTGATACAAGTGATAAAACCAAACGTATATAACGAGAAACGGAAAAGAAAACATATGAGACATATATAAAAAATTGAATGAATTAGATATATTATTAAGCACAGAATACTTCCTCCTTTTGTTTTTCTTTCAACGTGACATGTTCAATATATGTATCGTACAACATCTATACTTGATAATTATCCCAAATATCGTGGGAACATGAAAAGAAACAAATGTAAGTTGGTGGTCGACAAAAGTGTCCTGATAAAAGGCGCTGCTCAACTCCATATAACCAAACACACAAACAAAACACTTGTTTAGTTCAGTTTATCCAAACATATGCATCAAGTCGTGTCTCAGTGCGACTTTGCTTCTTTTTTTTTTTTTTTTTTTGTCTTTGTCTCCATTGATTTGAAAATTTTCATTTCATCAATAATTAGAGGGTGGGTGTGTTAAAAAATTATACTGTTTTGAATGCTTGGAAAATTCTGAAGTTGTGAATCACTATTAGATTATAGCATTTCGATGGTACAATCCAAACCTCAAATCGGATAAAATCAGAATCGTTTCTAAAGAACAGAGAATGTGTGTGTGTTTTGATTTCGTGTGCCAGAGATTATGACCAAAATGAGTGATATCAATCACTCCACGAAAATGGCGAAAAACTACCAGGAACTGCCTTTTAGCAGTTTCAAAACCGTCCAAAACTACCAAAATTAACCGGGTCAAATCCGGGCCTGATTTTCGAGGTCAAAAACCGGGGTTTTATTTCGGATTTCGATAAATATAAGTGATATTATCAAAACCCATAAAAATAAGTGATAAGCAGATAGAGAGAGACTTTGCATTAAGATAAAGTAATTATGATTATGACAAAGCTTAGTATCTCATCAAGATTACAAGTCAAAACAACCCTTTAGGTTTAACAATCTCCCATTTTTGACTTCATGCGTATCTTTAGCTTTACTTGATATATCGTCTCTTTTAAATCTACCCGGCTATAAGATTTGTGGTTTTTCTTTATTTTTTTAAATCATGGAATAAATTGCAAGAATTCCCATGATTTGCATTTTTGTAATTTGTTGGTCCCAAAGATGCAAAGAAAAATCGGTTTTAAAACAGAATCGATTTTAAAACCGGTCTTTTTTTTAATTTAATAACACCTAATTTATTCCTATATGTATGGGACTTGAACATATTTTAAATATAGGTTACAAGCCTTGAGGAAATATTTACAATCTTTTTCCCGATTTATTAGCTTAATAGACTTAAAATAAATTATTAATCTATGATAATTATTGAAAATTCGATTATTAAAGTCTTCACGAAGTGGTCGCTCGATTTAACGAACAGTCAAAGTTTACGATTTTTCTGGCAACACCTACCGTTCTTCCTCCGTTACGATTTACTTCCGGCAACACCCTTTCCCTGTGACGACGGTACAAGCACCGTGACCATCATCTTCCCCAGTCAACCATGCACTACCCGTGATTATCCATGATTCGAACTGATTGAATGAACCCCTTTGCTTTAGGGTTTGGGTTTTGTAGCCTTTGATTCCCAAAACCCTTGAAGTATTCCCTAATTTATATTTAAAAAAGTAATATTTATTCAAACCCCACCTCCTCCGATGTGCTTGATGTAAACTGGGGGATGATCTTGACCCGACCCAGTCACCTACCTTCTCAAACAGACCTGAATCATCACCGGTTGCGGGAGCTTCTTCTCCACCGGAGAGTATGGTTTCAGGTTGCCGGCAAAAACATAGGTGTAGCTCTTCTTGATGGGTTTAGGGTTATGGGGATTATGAGAAAGACAAGTGAAGAAGAAGAAGACATGTGGGCCCTATGCAATTATGCATTGCATAAATATTCCTCATGGTTTGTTAATATACGAAATGACTATAATGCTCTCCAACTAACGGATATCATTAAGATGGGGTGAGGGACCAAAAGTGTGAACCATGGAAATTGAGCCTGCATTTTTTTTACCATAGGTACTATTCTTGCAATTTACTCTAAATTCTATTTATTTTGTGCATTGTGAATAGTTTGATATTAAGATGCCTATAACATTTGCTATAGGCAATGTTATTTTGTGCAATATATTTGGTGTTTTGTTATAGACCAAAAACACCATATAACATTACTATAACACAACACAGTCTCTATACCAAACACTCTTGTTGTTTGATGTTTGAGTTGAGAAGTAACATTTCCATTAGAGGATATGTTAAGCCTATGATTTATTGCAGATAAATAATAGCCACCTTTACAATGATCACAATAACACCTAGTCTATCTAAGTAATATCAAAACTAGGAACTCTGAAAATAAGCGAGAGCTGGGTGGATCTTCAGCCCTAAGGAATTGGTAACAAACAAACTTTTTAATTTGATTTGTGGAAATGGATGGGACGTGGGGTAACTTGGTCTTGGTTAGAATGACCGCCACCAGGGCTGTGTCCGGGTCCTGTTGGAGTAGCCTGAGGAAACACTGATTGAGTATCAACTCCATGCTCCTTCTTGGAATGCCCTGCTCCTGGACTGTTACCTGGTGTCGTAGGCCGGAAGTCAGCCTTTGACCTTCCCTCTCCTTCACTTTGACTTTGACTTTGACCCGCTACCTGTGGTGGGGATGTTGCTTTCTTTTCTGCTACAGGCGAGTCTTGAAAAGTGTCTGCGGTGTTTCTTTCTGGTTTCTTCATTAGCCTTCCTTCAATTACTTGATTGACAATTAGTAAAACAACGAGCAATGAGTATATGTTGAAGTAGTTCATGTTTTGTCGGTATTGTTTGTTGTTAGAGTTTGAGAAGGTTCTCACTGCAGTGTGCTAAAGAGTTAGTGAGAAGAGGCACGATGGATATATGCTACAACTCTTCGCCACCTTCTGTATTTATAGTATTCAGATCATATATATGCACCTGCAACTTTATAATATCAGGCCCAACCGTGTCATAATCATAATTAAGTGGTCCACTACCTGTCCATTTTGTTTGCTTTTCTACTTATTTAATTAATCATTAGTTTTAGTATTTCTTCTCAAAAGCCTCCACAAAATTCTTACAATTAATGACCATATATATAGATGTAATTAAGTAGATTGCTGAACCACTTATGACACTTTCCTTTGCTTATCTTTGTTTCAATTATCACTACTCTGTAAAATAATCTGTGTGAAATTTCCTACCTGTGGTTTGGTGACGGATTCAAAAATCAAGTCATGGCCGGAATTAATATACTATATTGCGCATCTGTGGTAAGCTTTAATTATCTAGAAAATTATATTATGACATAATATATAATAATGTCACCAAAGAGCTTGTAGCCTAGCGGTATAAGGTGTTTCCCTTTGGCATGTGGTCAAGGGTTTGAGTCCCGTTGTGGACAATGGTGTAGAATTATGAGTAGTATAAAGAGTGTGTGTGTTTGCTAGCTGTTCAAAATAATAATAATAATAATGTCAGGGTGTTATGATAATAAATTCGGGCTGCCAACATGGCTGTAAACAAACGGAAAATTAACATGAATGAGGCTCGTTGATGTGAACATAAATACTTAAAACTAATGGATCTTTGGGTTCATGTTGGTTTCCTCAAGAAGATTAATTTGTTAGTGTTCATTTATCTTTGTTCATTATAGACGGTTTGAAAACGGATGATTAATGTACACAAACAAATACATATAATGATCATTTTTATAGGAACTATATATCAGTTTTCTTGTATGTTTGTTTGAGTTTATTATATTTGGTAATATATAATTTATTAAAAATACTTCAACATATATTAATTAAACGTATATATCTACAAACAGAATGTAATCTGAACGTTCATGAACATAGATGATTATTTTCGTGTCTGTTGGTTTAACTAAATATTAAAAAATCTTGCTCGTTCGTTAATAGATAAACTATCTTCCAGCCGAACAATTCATGAGCAAATTGCGTTCTTTTACATAGCTACCGTGAAAATTCTTGTATTTGTAGTCTGTGGTGGTCCTTCGCTGCTTACTGACCTTCCAATTTGGTCCAGTACTGTTACTTTATTAAGCTAATCATTGCACAGGTGATGATTATATGATCAAATATTTATCAACATATCACAAGAAACCGCATACACATATATACTGATTAATTTATGTTTATATATATTAAATCAGCTAGCTTTACCTCCACCATTAAAGAGATTCTTCTTTTTCTTCCCACTGAGCTATGTTTAATTGTTTATTAGTTTTGTATGGATGGTTCATATAAAATATCTGGTCTCTTCAGGTTTGAGGCAAGGAAATCTGTGTTGTAGATTTCATTTGATTAGTTTACCACCACCATTATGCGGTTTTACAAATGCGTTATGGTTATATCTGGTTCTTATTGGGCTCATCTTTTTTCCGGGTACAAATCTCTCTTTTTCTGAGGTGTTGTTTGGTAGCATCTGAATGATTCATATCTGAATGATGCAGAGGTCTGAATGATTCAGACTTCCTCTGATATCTGTCCGATTAAGAGGCAAGACATGTTTGACATGTTGAATTTTTGATTCATAGGCTGATTAAGATGTCTTACCACACGCTTTGAATCTGTCCGATTAAGAGGCTTACCTCTTAACTGAATCATTAAGAGGCTTACCAAACAACACCTGAATAAACTATAGTTGGACATGATAGTATATATTAAATAAATATTATGATAAAAAGTAAAAGAGGTAACGTGCACTTTGAGGGGGTAGGATCTGCTAATGATAGCTACCACTAATGGAAGGAAGTGATTTTTAATGGATGGTTTGCAATTACATGTAGAGCCGCAATTGACTAATATTAATTAAACTAATTAAGATGACAATGTGCTTATTTGCTTTTTATATTAAAATGTCTGGGTCCCAATTGCATTTGTTGGCCCTTCAGGTTTTGTATTTGAAAAACATTATAACTGGCCATTAATGGAGATATTTGTCGTATGCTATTTGGAGGAAGTATTCTTTGAGCCTTTTGTGTATCTTGGATTCACTTGAGCTTTTGTTTTGTTTGTGCAGTTGCTCAGATGTATTCTTGCTAAAATGCAACGAAAACCAATGTAACAGCCATACACATAATCGCAGGGAAATTAAAGTGATCCTTAAAGTTAGTTGTTTATTTTTAAACTGAGTTTTGATCTGCTATGCGAGTTGACTAATCTCATGATTAGAAATAGATCTTGTGAATATGCTGCCACTTCAATAGTCAATATACGATCTTTGACTAGGAGTCGACAAAAACTGTAAAGTAGACCACTAAGCTTCTATTTATTTGAGTTTTTTGGTACATCACTAGTAGTGCCTGAATTTTATATTTGAGTGTAGAAAAGTTTCATGGTCAATGGAAAAGCACAAGCAACTTGACTTTTTCAAAATCATCAAGCCCTACCACTCTTTTTTGTTTCTGAAATCAATTTGTGAATAGTTTATATGTTCAGTGGAGTTTGACTTTTGGTTGACGGCTTGATCTGATTGGTTCCCTGAGCTTTGGAAGCCCCTCTCCAGCCGCCTTCTACCACTACACTAGTAAAAGGGGTTATTATTAGTTTAATACTCCATGTGACAAAGTGTATTTGATTCTCTATTGTGCTAAGCTGTAATTCATTAAAGAGTGTGAGGTTGGTTGTATAATGCTTATGATGTTGACTACATGCCTAGACCGTTGGATGATAGTGATTTTTTTTTCTTCCTGAACGACAAGTTAGTGAGTTAGTGGTTCGAGCCTAAACAGTAACATCCACGAGGGGCAGTATGCCTCCCCTCGAATCCTCCACATATGGGGAATAAACCCCATCATCTTTTAATCTTCAAATTTTACCTCCAACAAGGTTTGAACCCAAGACCTCTTGAAGGAAAACCCTAAGACTACCCTTGGTGGCCAATTGATCTAGACCAATTGGTTGGATGATAGTGACTTTAGTGGGACAACTAAAGATCTTCCTCGTGCATCTCAAATCAGTGCTACTGTATAGTTTTTTTTTTTTTAACGGCACCTAATACTCCTCGTGACCGGACTTGAATTATGATCTATTGCTGATGAGCAACAACTTAATTTTACACATTTACTGCAAGCCTTGGGTGACTGTATAGTACTATAGTATTATTTCATGGAACAGCCGAAAATTGTAAAATTACTTGCACGAATTTTGAGCACTTGAAAACTTAAATCGTTGATTCTGATTTGCTTGAGTTTGAATGAATAGTCAAATTTCAAGAACAAATTCTGAATTTCTTAAAATTTGATGGAATTTGTTAAATTTTGGTTTAATTGAGCACGAATCAAGTGCAGAAACATATCTTAACTAAAATACTGGTTCAATTTCAGATCAAAGTGTGTAAGTTCAAGAAAAAACCTCAAGAACGCATTGAACTCATAAGTTTTATTATAAATCCGATTTTGATGAAATTTATACTGAATTTCGAGAAATTGGGTGAAGATTATTGATTCTCTATGCTAGATTACAAACTATATGAAGTGTCAGACCGTGAATCAAACAAAAACGAGTTCATATTGAAGAAAAAGCCGATGAACAACGCTCCGTAAGAAAACAATAATTGAAATCATTTTTCAATCAGAATTGATAAAATCTAACTAGAATCAGCTGATAAAATTGATAAAGCAAAATGATTTTAACCTCTTATGATTTAATTTGAAATCAAACCTCTTATGATTTTAACGAGGAAAAATCGAAATCATAACAAGAATTTTTCGAAATAAATATATGATACGAGAAAGATGAAGAACACGAACAAACCAAAACCAATTCTAAAAAAAAAAAGAATAAACTATTGCGATGGATACGCTTTTGATGAGTATATTGCAAATAAATCTGACCAAGGTGGTATCACAAACAAGATTAATGTTCATGATATATGTACCACAAAAATTTAATCACACTCCTAACTTATATTTTGGAACATTTGTATAGTCGGCTATAATAGCAGTACGCTATAGTGAGGAAAATAGTTTTTATGGTAACTCCCGGTATAGCTCTAATCATATTTTAAAACTAGTCATTTTAAACTTGGGATTTAAAATCCATGTCTCCCTTCACAGTATTGGGTATGGTAGCGAGCCACCCCTTACCATCCTCTGTGGAATGCTCAAATGGTGTTGTAACCACACCGTGCGTGTGGGTGATGTTGTGCGAGTTCGCTGGCGGAGGGAAAAGAAGAGAGAATGAATGAATTATAAAGTATTTTGTGAGTGAGTAGTATTTTATTGGGCTCTAAATTAGTGTTTTGGGTTAAGTTATGAGTGAAAGAGTATTTGGAGTAAGAATGTGAAATAAGGAATACTGAGGTACCACTGATGTGGTGCTAAGGTGTTGGTTACTTGGTTTGGTCTGGCTTGAGCCACCACACCCGGTGCTCTAAGACTACTTAACATTGGAGGCCAACCACACTATGGAAGGTTGATGTAGAGGCCAACTACACTATGGAAGGCAAAATAATATGCCATCCCCTCTCACACGGGGCGGGGGGGGGGGGGGGGGGGTGAGAGCAGGGTGGCCACGACCATGAAGCTTCACGGGCGGGGTTGTGAGAGAGAGCAAGGTTTGATTTGGTGGGGGCAGCCCTTTAAATTGGGTGGGTGTGATGATGTAGTTGGTATTTCCTCTAAATTGATATGGTGTAGTTGATTAGGTGACGTTGATGTGCCAAAATTTTGATATGATCGGTGATATTGATACCCACCAACTTAAGTGCATGATTGACACGTATTGTCTACCGAAGGTAAATAAAGTGTACTTTGAACTCTGGATTAAGTTTAACCCGAGTAGGAAATGAATTAACTTTGAACCTGGGATTTGAGAAGCCAACTTTAACCAAAATTAATTCCGGGATTTCGGAAGCCTGTTTCAATAGTTTCCACATCTTTTTGCACTTTTACATCAATTCTGATAATGTAAGATAAGAATACTGAAATGAGATTACACGGGAATAACTTACGCAATAAATATGTGTTTTATTTGACGACAAAGATATATATTAACTAGCAAGGAGCTAGAAAAAACAGAAATTACAAGTGGCGTGAATCGGGGGAATGTGGGTTACATAACCACTCAACCCGATTAAAAATTACATAAGTACACCTAATAGAAAGCCATAAAAAGGATAAAATTTTACATTGTCACCCAAATTAGCCTTTCCTAGGTTTTTTAATAGTGAAGCTGATATCTTTAACCTGAAACAAATACTTTGTGGGTGACTATCTCAAAAGACATGTATAGAAACATTACAATAAATGTTGCATGGTTAATGCCATGCATACTAGCTCGTTAATTGTGAACAGAATGTCCGGCTCCAGGGCTATGGCCTGGTGCAGTCGGCCTGAAGTCTTCAACGCTATGTGGTGGTGGTGGTTGAGACCCGATTAAAGTATCCGTTGGTGCAACAGGTTTTGTAACTACAGCTTCACTTGCAAATGCTGTATCATGTTTCATAATACTTTCTTTCACAAGGGTATTTTTGACATTATGTTGTTTCAAATGCCTTCCCTCAATACACTCAATTTGAAGGTATATTGTAAGAGTACTGAGGATCAAAATAGTCAGGATTGACTTTGTTAGATCCATGGGTTATGTGTAAGTGTATATGTGTGAGAGAATTTATGGGTGGGGAGATTAGAAGCAGGATGCAATGCATAAGATTATTGGTGTGCCTTGGTATTTATAGAGGTACACACCAAACCTCACGAGTGGGAAATGCATTAAAAAACTAAAATCTGATAATGTATTCGATATGTACGAGAGGAATAAGAAAGTAAGGTTGATCTAGCCGAGACCGTACTGAAATTGAAATTTGAGAATATAAGAATCAAACACCAATTGATATAGTAGCGGTTTTGTTCCAAATTAATTAACCAGATTTAAACTTTGGCTAGTGATTAATTAAGGCTCAAATTTTCAATTAAGTAACGTTGTTGATTAAAGTAAAAGAGAGGAAAAAAATTTGAAACCTGTATCAAAGCAGAGTTCCACGCACCCTAAACGCGCTGATGTATGTGGAACCATTTTTTCCCTATAATTGCAATCGTGTACCATACCAACTATACCAGTTTGATTCGGTATATATTCTGGTTCTAGATTACTCTTTTTAATTTCAAGTAGTGCACACTCATTGGAGCCAGCATAGTTTTAAAAACTGGGTTGAATTGACAGGTTGAACCGGGAATCGGGAAGATAGCTAGCTGGTCTAAAAGGAGCCGATCAGATTAGTGGTTATAACTTGGTTGGATATGAAAACCAATTTGAACCAGTGACGTCCCGGAGATCCGGAACTGGAAAAACCTAGGTATTTTAAATAATATTAGATAAATAAAATAAACATAAGATTTTTTTATAGATTTTAAAACACAAAAATGATAAATTTAATTGAAAAATGGGTTTTGGTATTTTTATGACGTTTATTTTGTATCTTCTAAGTTTTTCTAACATTAATACACTATATACATAATAATAATCAAGTGTATTATCATTCGCTTCAGCCTGTTAATTCACCCGATCCCCAACTGATTCGATTGTATTGAGTTATTAACAGAATGCATGTGCTAATTACTCAAGTTGTATGCAAACATTTGCTGGAAAGAGGGGCCCACTTTATTCCCATTCGCACTTTTTGAAGGATTCATAGGACAGTGACCACTAATTCAGTCAAACCTATAAACTTTCCACTTCGAGACCCTTGTGGTTTTGGTGTATATACTACTTTCTATTTTAGATTAATGAAACTTTTGTTCTTTCGTAAAGATTCCACCCAAATTACCAATTTGCCGATTAGCAATCATTAGAAACAATATTTGTAAAATTGATTGTGGTCCATACAACAATTTATATTATTTGATTGTCGCTTTTAAAGGCTGTTGATAACCACTTGTTAGTCCCTTAATGTAAACGTATAGATTTGACGTAAACAAATTACACTAGGTATAGTGAGTTCTCAGCAGATCATAATGTAATGATCTCAGCTAATGTAAGTGATGTAGACTAAAAATGATAGTGTAGATTAGAATCCGTTGATTAAACCGAATTAATCTAAACCCAAACCACGTTGATTTGAGAAAATACCGTGGTAAAGGCCTTCAAAAATTGTTCATACATGAAGAACACTTTTGGAGAGAAAACTCAAGTTTTGCAAAATCATAAACTGATTATTTCATTAGACAAAATATACTTTAAATATGGTCTAGAATTTCGAATGGGCCTAAAACGACAAACGGGCCTAAAACGACAAACGGGCCAAAAACAGGGCCTAAACAAAGTTCGGAGATTTAAAGAAAAAACACAAAAACCAAAACTGTGTGTCCAAAAACAAGATTTTTGGGCCGGGAAGTTGGGTAATCATGTCGTAGCCCTCGTCACAAGCTTCGGTTCGCCAATTAGCACGCCTGAAACGGACACCCGAGCTAAAAGTTATGGCCTTTTTACTAAAGTCAATTTCCTAACACGTCGTGAACTTCCATAAACAAAAGGGTTCGTTCCTCTATTGGTTTATCAGCTGAAGTATCAGAAGATGTTCATTATCTGATAAACAAGAATAAGATATTCATATGAAAATCGAAGGTCGAAGAATGAAGAAAGACTAACGGATAACTATTCCTAAAGAAAAAAAAAAAAACAAAGGTAACAGATTGTGATTTGTTAAAAACAATTTCTACTATCAACGATCTCAAAATGCTAATGAATGACTCTCCATTGTTATCAAAAAACCTTTTATTAAACTACACTTGAAATTATATATCTGTATTTTGACCGACAGAGATAGCATATTTTATTTGTTGGTGTGATTATGGTTTGATTTGTTTGTTAGCTAACACCATGTTAATCCACTAAAACTAACTTTACAAAAGTTACTTTAAGTTTAGACCAGCCCACCAGCCAGCCTAAACATATACGTACGTACCCTTAATTAATATCAAGTTGCTCCTTCATGCCAAATACAAGTTTGTTACGAACTAAAACTTTAACATCGTATATCAAACCAAATTTCCCATTTGCTTACTTAAATTAAGCTACTTTAACATCATATATCAACTTGCTAATGAATGGGCGTGGTTCTAGCTTTGGCAAACCACATGGCCCCCTAGACCTTGACCCTTACTGGTAAAGAAGGTCATGTAATTGAACAACATCATAATTAGAAATTTTCATCAGCAATAATATTTTTGCAGGATAAAAAAGGCGGGGATCAAGGGGGTTGCAGGGTCCAAGAGGTTACGCCCCAAAACAAAACGAATTTAACATAAGAAAATCTATTGCAGAAACATCATGCTTGAGTAAATACATCAACAAGTCTCCAAAAACTAATCTATAAACCTACAAGACAACTAATAAATGTCTCTCTCCTGCCTGGTCATGTATTTTATTTTTCTCAACTTTCATTTGGGTTTTTGAAATTGGTTGGCAACCACTATACACAACACACACCACACTTTAAGGTATTTTTAATTTGGTTTAGATTTTGGGTTGACTTTGAGTTTGGACTATTGACTAATACTTGAGTTTTTTTAAGATTATTTTTGGTTATTGGTTAGATTTTCTAATCATGTAGTAGCATTGTAGCACCAAAAGAAAATTACATTTACAAAAATATTGAAGTAGCTATACGAGTCACTGCATGCCCTATAACAAGTCCGCCCGTGTATTCTAATCATGTTTAATTATTTTCTAATTTGGTTCTAGTCACTATATTATGTTTTGCGTTCTATTTTCTTTCTGTAAGTATAAATTCTTAGTCCTCATTAGCTCAAATATTATTAAAAATTTGTACATTAATTATGTTGATGAAGGGCCATAACTCTGCACATAATTCTAACCAAAACCGAATGGGCAATCAAATCAGATTACCAGATCGAAAACTAGCTCTCCCTTCTTCACCATAGTTTCATGAGGACCTAGGAATTGAAACAGATATTAAATCTTTTTTAAAGGGGAATTCATTTCTACACCATAGTTTTTTACTCATACATCACATAGTACAAGTTTTACAACTAACTGTACAAGCATATTAAGCAATTGTTGTGATAGATGCAATAAAAGTTGTGGTGTAAAAATCACCAT
This sequence comes from Calendula officinalis, assembly GCA_963853835.1. Classification (NCBI taxonomy): domain Eukaryota; kingdom Viridiplantae; phylum Streptophyta; class Magnoliopsida; order Asterales; family Asteraceae; genus Calendula; species Calendula officinalis. The sequence continues at coordinate 11,124,562 of OY970822.1, read as the reverse complement.
TTTTTTAAGGAATTGTCTCAAAGATTACTTTTTCTGCTTCCATTTAGTTTTCAGTTCTTCTCTTCTATTTCTGCTTACTGTTCTATGTTTAGTTTTGTTTCTGCAAGTGCTATACAAGTTGGTAAATGCATAACTTTTGACTACATTTACTTTGATAAAACCTTGACATTACTCTTTTTTCCCCACGTATTTGTAATCAGATACACGACACAAAATGATAATCTAATAAATAAAGGAAAATGGCAAACCAAAGGGTTTCATCTTTTTAATTCAATCACTAGGGAAATTACAAATAAACAATGAAATCAAGGAACAGAAAAGACTTTTTGATTAGTAGCTTATTTGCACTTGCAACAAATGTCCTAACTCCTAAGCTAGATACTAACCAATTAGAATACCTAAACTACAGAAAACATACTTCACATAACCTACAACGTCCACAAAAACTAACCATCTTTGTTTTTTCCTTTCTTGATAATTTCGTGGAAAAATTAGCTAAATCAACACTTATTTAAACATCCCACTAATCAATAATCAGCTTGAAGAAACTTCTCATAAGTTGTTCCATAAAGAGTCTTATTAACATCATCCCAGTTCTTTACATGTTCAGACAACAATCCTTTATGTATCTTGACTTGCCGGCTGGTCAACTCCATACGCGGAACCTTCAAAAAATCTTGGACTTCTTCAAGTTTCTACAACCACCAGTCAAACGCAACAATGAACAACAATTCTTTAATCTGTGCTTTGCGCAATATTAGTTGTACTTACAGATGGATTCTTGATAAGATCCTCATAGTAAAGGATCATGTGTCTAGTACTGTTGAAGTAGTTAAGTGCTTTCATGGCTGTTTCTTCCATTTCTCTCAAATCCAGAGCGAGTGATGCGATGTTGATTGTAGGCTTGTATTCAGAAAGCGTTGCAGCCTGTACATAACCATTATATATTTATATAATCTTTTGTGCATTTTTTTATTGCAACTATAAATAAATACCTCTTGGTGCGAGTGTACATGAGATGCATGAACGCCGTTTAACACTTTGGCATCTTTATCATAAGAATTTGCAAGCAAAGAAACTAATCTACGAAGCATATTTTTTCTTAATAAAAATATTACAGACACACCGTTATCGTTGAAATATTTCACAATTTCTTTAGGGTGTTCCATCAAACCCTGCATTCATATGAAAAAATTAACATACAATTTTCATATGAAATTAATACTTAATTATGGTAATGTGCATAATCAAATTTGGAGAAGCATGTAATAAGTTGTCATTAAAGCACTTATTATTGAGATAAAGGTAAGACTAACTATGATCAACAAATTATTATATTTGTGGCACCTTTTAACAATTTAAAAAAGAAAACTCGTAAATACCTGATTAAGCATCCATTTGAAGCCAACTGCAGCAGAACACTCATTCTTGGAAGAACTAGTAAAGAAATCCAAATTATAAACTCTATCAAGCGTTTTAATAATCGATGAAACGTTATTCCTTCTCATTTTTGGACCAAATATTTCACCATTTGAGCTAACATTTATATGACTATTTAATAAAGTCTCAAACCACCCACTGCCTGATCTTTGCATTGACAAAACCGCAAATAAACGAACAGGATTTCTAGAACATTCCAACCTGCCAAAATAATCTAACACAATATATAAAAATACACTAAAAATCACCAAAATGTAACAAAAATAAGTTTTTTTTTTTACCTATAGAAAGTTTTGGGAATTGGGTAATGCAAGAAAGGGATTCGTGATCGATCAACGAAGGTGTTGTAACAAGGCTTTTCGATTACTCTAATGTCGAGAAACGGGTTGTTGGTTTGGATGTATATTTGTTTAAAACAAATAGAACATATGTAAACACCAAACGCCATTGAAAATATAAACACAATTAGTCTTAACACTACTGAGGACTTCTTTGGAGGTTTGATTATGAGAGTATCCTGTAAATCATGAGAATTTATCTAAATTAGTGAAAATAAAGGGTTTAAATGATGTATCAAGAACAGAGATTAAAGAATCTATCAGGAATATATCAAATGGCATCAATTAATCAAAACATAAAAGTAGAATTTAGACACATATGACATTATTGCAAAATTATAATTTAAAGCAATTAATATATTTATGCAAAATAAAACAATTAAAATAATAGAAATTTAGGAATTTAAGAGTTGTACATCAATCGGTGTAAATTCAAAAGCAGCTGATTTTAACATAATTATTTCATGAAAAATTAACTATCTAATTTCATTGAAGACTTAAAACTAACACATTCAATAATACCGTTAAGTTCCGATATTAGGCAAACTATGCTCACAGACGAAATATTTATGCATAAAAGTCAAACAATTTATATTTTTATTCAAATGCTCAAGCTTTCCAGTTCAATTACAAAGTAGTTCACGAATTATATTACGAGAATCTAAGAATCAAAACCCAAAATATAACAAAAAATTACCTTATTGAAGAATAGAATACTTTCCGCCATTAAAGTGATTTCACAAAATCTTGTGTTCTTCACTTCTTCGTCTTCTTTGTGACATTAAATCACGATTTTGCGAGCATACATAAATGAGCTGAGATCTTGGGAAGACCAACGGAAAATAGCGATTTAACAAATAGTAGGTGTGCGCAGTGTGCCCCTTTTCTAGAAAAAAAATCTTAATTATTTTAACTATAATTTTCGTACTGGTTTTCGTATGAATACGGCAAAATCTGATGATTTGCACAATTGCGCGTGTAATTCGGAAGATTTTGAATAGATTGACTTTTATTTGGGGGAGTTTTCCGTGAAGACCGAATACCGTGTTTTAATGCTAATGTTGATATGTTCATTACAAAATAAAATTGAGTTTCTGACAGTCCCCTTGAGGTTTCACAATTTTAACCGTTTACATCCCTCTTCTTTTACTAGTTTAAAAGGTATCCTAATACTCTTCGTTCAATTTCTTGGAATTTGCAAATAGTAGTTGGTCAAGATTTTAAGCTGAAGGGGATTTGCACTTATAATTGTTTACTTAAAGGTAAACATGAAAACCTATTGTTAGAAACTAGCATGTGTTTACATGCGTTGTCGCCGTAAATTTTCATATGATATTTAAAGGGTAAATACCATAAATTGTCTATGTGGTTTTGGGTTTTGTGATTTTTTATCCCTAAACTTTTTTTTTTCAAATTTTTCGTCCATGAACTATTTTAAAATCGGGTTTATCGTCCTTCCGTCGAAATTTAACTGTTAACTAACAGAATATGTCAAAAGAGTGAGGGTATTTTTGTCTTTTTTTCCTCCTTCATAGCATTCATCCTCCTTCTTCTATGTTCTTCATTCATAAACCCTAACCCCCAATTACGACATATATGCTATCGTCTTTCTATATCTCGATCTCTCTCTCCATCTCTAGTGTTTCTCCGGCGATCTCTTTCTCTCTCACCATCTCTACCATGACTTCTGTGACGCTCACGGTCACCGTTCTCTTCATCTCCTCTGCTTTTCTTACTTTTTCGGTCCTCATCTACGATTCGTTCATCTTCGCCATCATCTTCTCGTTTCTCCCTCCTCCGGTAACCTTTCTCGTTCTTCTCGGCGCCGGCATCTTTGGTTTTGGAAGAGGGACTGTTTCCGTATGCAGGGTTGTCGACAGTGACGGTGTTCTCCAAGTAATCGTACTCGTCGAAGTTGTCCATGAGTCCAAATTAGGGTTTCAAGTTTAGGTGTATGACTGTATTCTTCGACAGAGATGATGGAGCGTGAAATTAGGGTTTCAAGTTTAGGTGTATGACTGATTTCAGGAGGTTTTCTGGTCCGATTTGAACGCCTGGTCATACTAGATCGATGGTAAAGATGATTCCGAGTTCAATGAGACAGCTTTCAGCCCTAACCTCCGGCCAGATTGACCGGAATCTGGAAAATGGCGCCGGAGTGCGTGAAATCGCACCTTTTGTGCGTGTTTCTGCATGGTGAAGAAGAAGGGTCAACATAAAAGTTCAAGTTAAACTGCATAGTGTACAAGTACTTTGGGTAAAATGACCAAAATACCCTCACATGTTTAGCATGTGAGGTTACTTAACAGTCAAATTTGGATGGAAGGACAATAAACCAGAATTTTAAAGTGTACAGGGACAAACAATTTGAAAAAAAAAAGTTTAGGGACAAAAAGCCAGAAAACCAAGACCACAGGGACAATATATGGTATTTACCCATATTTAAAATAAGTTTGTTGATATTCGTACAATTATAAATTCATATTCTCAATAATTTGAATATTATAAATAATTTGAGCTTTAAAAATTAGTCAGTTACGTAATATTAATAATATTCGTACATATTATAAACTTTGGATAAAATATAACATATTAAAACAAATTAGGGGTTAAAATGAAAGTATTTAAAACCTAAATGTCAAATATATTAAAGCCTGTGATTAAAATAAAAAGAAAAAGTCAAATATGACGGCTTAAGTTAATAATAAAAAAAAATGAATAGTCTATATGGCACTATTTACCAAGATTTAAATGAAAATATAACATATTAAAACAAATTGGGTTAAAATGTAAATATTCAAAATCTAAATGTTAAAAATGTTAAAGCTCCAGACAAAAGAAAATATAGGTTCTAAAATATTTTTTACCAATTAACTTTTGATAATATAACTCTCAAATATATAGGAATTTTATATTAACATTATTTTATATTTAAAAATAAAGGTTTTAAGATATTTTTTACTTTTTAAGAACAAAAAAAATCTTTTCAAGACAACCGAAGTTCACCCTCTTTCCATAAAGCAAGTAATTACCCTAGAATTAATCAACGTCTTTGTTATATATTTAGCTTGAAAACTAATACTTCACATAAACATGATGAAGGAAAAAAAAATAACTCCTAAACTTTTAGTCAATAAAAAGCGGCAGAAGTATTAGCCTATTGAAGTTAAAGAAAAGGCATTAAAAAAATAGAATACTGTTTACGTAGTTCGAAAATGTATAATAGGTAATATGAAATAATTTTAAATGAAAGGAAATATTATGAAAGGTTAAAATGAAAAATTGGTAAAATAATAAATTAAATTGAATTGAATTAAGAAAAAATCACATGTAGAAGATGACATGTATAGTATACGTTAATTGATGAGCAAGTGTCAAATATCCAAATTGAATTTAATGCTTTGTTAGCAAGTAGTATACAAGTATAGATAATTAGATATATAAATAGATACACATAGATAGATTGTTAGGTGCTGTTTGTTTTTTTTAGAGCAAAAAGATCTGATGTCTGTGGACCACATCTGTCAATTGTTGCAGCTTTTGGGTGGATCAAAGGTCTGCAGTCTGTAAGAAAGCTGTTGTTTGTTTTTTAACATCTGTAGACTTGTTTAAATTAATAGAAATTTAATATATCTCATGTCTAACAACATTAAAATAATCCTTACAACAATATAGTATGTTGTTTGGATGATGTGTTTTTTTTTTAAGTTAGGAAGACCCAAGAAGTTAATGCTCAAAGTTTCTTGGAGAGGACCTTCTGCAGACATAAAAAAATCAGCGAGTTTCCAAAAAATAAACATCTGCGGGGGCTTTTTCTGCGCAACGTCTACTCCGCGAAGACAAAAGACCCCAAGAATATCTTTTGTCAAAAAGACAAACAGCACCTTAGCCTGTTAGATGAAATGATGAATCTACTCCTAGAAATGAATAAACAAAACATGGAAGAAGACAACGTGACCCGCACGGGAATTTGTTAATTCATGTATAAAACACAATGTTCAAAAAGTGCCGTTATAAAACTTACAATGTAAGTAGTTTTATTATAATAAGTGTAAATTAACTTATACTAAATGTTATATATCTATATTTGTCATATATGTATTCTTTTAGAACTGGGCGAAATATACATAAATTAATGCTACAAAGTTTTTAAAGATTTAATGGCTAAAGACATTAACATTACAAATATTTTCAAAAAGAGAATTAGCAACGAAGAAGATACAAAATTTTGGCATGATATTTGAATGGCTAGAATGTGTCTAAAAGAAGAATTTAGATGCCTCTAATCAATCTTGTACGATCAAAGAACGGTTGAATCCCCTTGGCATCTCCAATAATTAAATTTACAGTAGTTTATGATTTTTATCAAATTAACTTTCCACTGAGGAAAAATCTATTCATAAAAAAACTATTCATAAAAAAGGCTCTTTAATACTTCATCTGTATTAAAATAAGTGACACACTTTTCATTTTGGGGTCTATCAAAATAAGTAACACACTTTGAAAATTTTCCTTATTTGGTAAAGATAGTGAGACTCATACCCACTAACTATCCACTTTAAAAAAGTGAAATTACCCTTATACCCTTACTTTTATTTTTAAAACTCATTAATATCACTCTATTCAAGAAAAGTGGGACCTATTCTCCAGTAATTATGTACTTTAATCTATTTTAACCTCTATTTTAATCTTTTACCTCAAAAAACGTGTAAGCTAATTTGTGTCACTTATTTTGATACGGAGGAAGTAAATATCATTTTCCAAATCTTTTTTTTATTATTCATAAAAACTCTGTTCAATGATTAATAAAGGGTTAATGTTAAGTTTTATTCAATAGTGACAAAAAAAACTTTGAATTCTAAGGATAAAAAAATTATTACTTCTGCTTCGGCCTGATCTTAATTCTCTAATGTCATGTTAATGCTCTAGATGATAAAGTTGGGCCTGATCTTAATTCTGCTTCGGCCCAAAATTATGCAATCTTAGCTGGCCAAGTCACGCAGTCTTTATTGGGCCGAAACCTCCATGTGCAGGGCTACATATCCAGTTTAGCCCAGATTGAAACGTGCCCCATCCCCCTTGAGCCTGGCGTAGAGAGCCACGTACATCTTAAAAAAACTTGAATCTCTTGCGCTTTTCAATAGCATGTTTAGTCAAATGCCACTTTTATTTCTTTTCAAATAATCAAGATACATGGATTTGTACAACCGGTTTTAGGATGGGTCTAAATTCAAGCAACAATTCCTCAATCATTTGCAGAAGCTCTCAATCTTACTGATTCTCTTAAATTAACGACCCGGAACAAGAACCACTTCATAATTGTTAACACTCTACATATTTTGGACGTTATGATGTTTTAGAAACAAAATGACATTTAAACTTAAAAAAACTTAGGAAATGTACTTTAGGTAATGATGTCAAGTTGTTCTTTTCTTTGGATATCAAATAAGGAAAAAAAATGTTCATATGATTTTAATTAAGGGTTTTTCATTTATCTTTATTTACCATGGATAATCTTCTTGCTAGGTTTCTTATACCAGTTTTCTCATTAATCTTTATTTGCCATGGATAATATTTTTTCTATTTAGCTGATTTAGGGCCCATTTGTTGACATAGTTTTTTGGTTTTGTGAACTTACTTCCTTGTTCTAGTTATGTAGTTAAATCATAATTGTATAATTTTCGAACCTTTGGTGCATTACTTTATCATTTTATTGATTGTCAGTAAATCTGAAGTTTAAATTTTTTATTAAATTAGGCAACATGCCACTATGATGCACGTGCTACGTTATTTTCCATTTTTATTAATATTTAAATTTAATATATTTACATGATAGAGTTGCGTTCAAGGAGGTCCATTAGTTTTAGGAAATCCCGAGGAACAAATCTCAACCATTGATCAATAAGATCTAATAGTCAAGATTAATCACATATTTTATATATAGAGAGGTATTTTGATCATTTTTTAGAAAATAAAAATATTTTTTAATTTTTTTTTCTTTTTTCTTTTTTCTTTTTTATTTCTTATTTTTTATTTTTTATTTTTTAATTTAGAATTTTTTATTTTAGAATTTTTTATTTTTTTTATTTTTTTATTATGAAGGGGTATTTTGGTCATTTGGCACTTAAAAAAATTTTCAATTTTTTTATTTTTTTATTTTTAATTTTTTAACTTTTTTATTAATTTTTTAATTAAAAAATAATATATATTTGATAATTACGTGTATAACTTAATCACATGTAATTTTACTGTAAAATTACATCACATGATATTTAATCACATTTGATGTTTTAGTTCAATCACATGTGATTCAGAATGCAATCACATGTGATTCACTATGCAATCACATTATTTGTTATTAATGAAAAAATAATAATTTTTTTAAATATAATAATAAAAAAAATAAAAAAAATTTAAAATAAAAATTTTAAAATAAAGAATAAAAAATAAAAATAATTTTTTTTTCAAAATGACCAAAATACCCCTCAATTAAAAAATAAAAAATAACAAAAATTTAAAAAAAAAATTAAGTGTCAAATGACCAAAATACCCCTTTATGTATAAAATATGTGATTAATTTTGACCATTAGATCTTATTGATCAATGGTTGGTTGAGATTTGTTCCTCGAGACTTGATAAAAATGATAGATCTCCTTGAACGTTTCTCTTACATGATAAGGTAGTTAAGTAAGAAGTTGATCAATAGTGAATCGTAAATAAAAAGAAGTCAACTGTATATTTGGATGTCATATAAAAGTACATACTTTGTATTGTTTGTATCACTCCAAGAGTTGTCTTGCTTTGTGGCCAACAATATATGCTAACTTAAAATGCATATATAATTCAATAAACAGTAATAAAGAAAAACAAATGAAATGTTCAACCAAAAAAAAATAAAAAAAATGCATGCATTAAAATATTACAAAAATAAAAAATATATACTCACCACAAAAAAATATGTATAATCACTAATAATCTATACTTATATCATCTATTGATTTTAACATTTGTCTTTATCCAGTAAATAGACACATAAGTAAGCACAAACAGTAGACATAAATACTATTTCTCAATAAATAAATAAAACATTTGCCTTATTAAATATCTAATTTTATCTTACGGAGAAATACGTGCGTCTTTAGTTAACTTAATTAACTTTAGTTTGTATGTTTAAAGCTTGCACGTCTAATTAAGAGATATTGGAAATATCATCATATATACCAACTCATATGTAAAATTGTTATTATTATCATTATTAAAATTATTATTATTGTTAAAAAAATGTAAGGGATTGTACATCACATTCTTTTAAGCATTTATTTAGTGTGGATTAGAAAAGGAAGAAAACATATCCCTTTTTATTTAGAACTTAATTTGAAACATTCTTCGATTAAAATAAGAGCTTTCGTCATTTAGCATCTTATGTAGAACAGGAAGTTTAGATAATCTTATAAAAAAGTTGAGTATTTTATCAGGAATGATATCACGATTTTCAAATAAACACAGTCACACACGTTATATGTTTTTGTTGATATGTATCCTAGCTAGTACCTTAGAGCATCAAGTATATGGTCACGTAATTTACGCTATTTATGTGTCACATCATTATTTCACATTTCATATTCAAAACATCCAAATACCGCATCTACCATCACTTAACCATTTGGGCCCACCTTTTTTTTCTTTTTCCTTTTTTCAAAACAACTTAATATTTTATTAAAATAAAAATTACAAACTACAAATAAAAAATTACAAATACTGAAAAATAAAATAAAAAAAAAACAAAAAATTAAAAAAATTTACCGAAATGTTTTAAAAAAATACTGAAAATTACTTTGTTGTATGAAAAGGTTTAGGTTGAGAAATGTTGTGTGAAAATTTGTATAAAATGATGTGGTATTTATAAAGGTTTAAGGTTTATTAAAAAACAAAAAAAATCAAATTTACACGTGTCAGCGCCCCATTGGCGCGCTGGCTACGTCGAAGGGCTGGCGAAGGTAGGGATTTGGCGTGGCGGGCGGTATGGTGGCGGGGAACGGATGGCGAGGCGACGTCCGACTTGAGGTGGGGTTGGGTGACTATACCCCTTGGTTCTTATACATGTTCTTGTTGATGTGTATATCGCTTTTTTCATATTTTTAGAGACGTAAATTTTATTGTAAAAACTAATGAGAAGCTATAAGTTAAATTGTGCATCAAGAAACCCAATATAACAAGAATAATGGTATTTAGTTTATATCATTTGGTCATACTCATTAAGTTCAACTTATTAGATGAAAACATATATGTGTCAAAATCAAGAGATAAATATTAAGAGAGAAAATTAGTAGATTACACATGTTTATCTATGAAATGAGGTAGAACTATAAGTAGGACTAAATGATAAGACTAAATATCATTTCTCAAATAACAAACCTCGTCCCTGAATTAGAAATTAAACCGCAGAATGAACACGAACCCCTAAATCTAACAAAACCACCTTCGATCATTCTACATATACAAAATCCGAACCCCTGCATGTACACGAAACCTCCCCCACACCACTTAGATATTTGAAGTCGTAGGTGCAAGTTTTTTTGTTTTGTTTTTGATAATCGTTTGATTGGTGAAGGGTTTTTTAGTATTTTATACTAGCTAAACAAGTACTTGTTTAGTTAGTCAACATTTCTAAACTTCTTAATTAAGATAGTTAACATTGACTCTGTTCCTAACATTTAGTACTGTTTAAGTTATAAAATAGGTTTTAAAACATACTTTGTCTCAAATCTTGAGTGACGAAACAAATTTAAGCGAGCCAAGATGTGGAATGAAACGAGCACGAATTATTTCATGCTAGCAGTGAATAGAAATTATGAAGAGAATTTGTGAATGACATGCTTTTGACAAAGTTATATTTGATTAGACGAAAAGTAATTTCTTGTTTTGTAATGTTAGTAACGTTGATTTCCTAAATATCATCATTTGCGGATATTTAGAAATAAGATATGTTAATTTGCCACGTACGTTATCCATAATTTATTTAACCATAAGTGTGCACTGCCACGATCAATTAAATTAACAGGCCAGCTTATAAAAAGTCAAACGTCTTCATCGAGCCTCTATCTTTTACAATTAGGTCTTTATTTAATGCTTAGAGCATGCGGTGCGGTGGCGGATGCCACCTCCGCCAGAATCATTTATGCCTATTAGGCATGTTTGGCGAGCTCCAAGCCCTTCGCCACCACACCCCTCGTGATTTCAGTGATGCATTTCGCTGGATGACTGGCTTGGCCGGCGAGGAGAGAGAGAGATATTCTTTTATTTTTAAAGGGGTATTTTGTAAGTTAGAGGTATTTTGGTGGGTCCCAAAAGAGTATTATTGGTTAGTGATGGTAGAGGGGGTATTTGGGGGGTTTTGAATGTGAAATGTGAAATGATGATGTGACACATATGTGGCGCGGAGGTGGCATTCCGACTTGTGTTACCACACCTAATACTCTTAGTTTTATTCATTCGAAACTTTTTATTGTATTTAATAACTAAGCAAAACTTAAGAATATATATTTATATAATCTCTTCGATCAAAAATTGAAGGATCGATTGAAACAGAATATGTTCACATCTGAATTGTATATTACATATAAATTAAATATGAATGGATTTAAGATTTTACGGTCAAGATATGAATCAAAACATGTTCACATAAATAAATAAAAAATCTTAAGTTTTTTTGAGTTCTCAAACGAAGTCACACTTTTGGTTAGATTGTTTTTAACAACTCGAGTTTTTGTGTAAATATGTCAATAGTATATACTGTAAGTTTATATGCAAAACACTTATGACCATGTCCTATTTGAGTATTATATAACACATTAGAAAATGAAGTACAAATAAATGTTAACCAACCCTCCTAAGCTGAACTCCTTGCTTCAAAAACATATCGATCATTCAAGAGCTCCTATTAACATTTGAAGATGACAAGCAAAGTCGCAGTCCCAAGATCAAACACCCGCCCACCCAACACCTAATAACCATTCTTAGTATCGATGGGGGAGGCATCAGAGGCATCATCCCTGTCAGGATCGATTAACTATAAACAAGTTAATAAACACCTTAGATCTATTTGATGATAGAAGTTGCAGCGGATCAACACTATATCAATAATTAAGAACGATGAACTGTATGAACAATATGAGAAATATTAAGAACACAGTTTCACAAAAAGCTTCAATGTATATTATTAAGTTAACAATACACACGTACGTTTACAATTCGTAAGGAACTATATATAATAGTCCTTGAAGCTAAACTATTTACCCTAGTTATTCTAGGATACGATTTACATCTAATTATAAACGATATACATTGATTTACATTCTATAACTATCTCTGCGAAGATCTCGGACTTGATATGTTCCATAAACGCGTATCAGTAGTAAAACCAATCACCAGTAGTAAATAAGTAACATCAGTAGTAAACTTGGTGATCAGTAGTAAGTCCAGAAACCAACGTCAGTAGTAACTACAATGATCAGTAGTATCTTCAATCTTTGTATGATCAGTAGTAACTAAGTTATAGAGAACACCAGCATCAACTTCATCAGTAGTAAATGTTTCTGCCCCATCAGTAATAAACATAATTATTACCAACTGCAGCATCAGTACTAAGTTGATCTGTGATTTGCTCTAACAATCTCCCCCTAAACTTATTGATTATCCTTTAATCAATCAAGTTTCTTATTTACTTCTTCTTTTTCTTTTCTTCCAACAACTTTGCTCTTTTCTTATCACCTTCTAAAGTCTGTTGGTTCCTTTTATTCCTTTGTGCAATGATATATTTGCTGATTCTTTTAACAAATTCATTCAATTTGTTTTGGAGCATCACAGCATCATGTGGTTTAATAAAATTCATGCACCATAGTTGATAGAGAGTCTTCTCAGAATGAGGATACTCTTTCTCATAAAGGAATAAGTCACATTTCTTACTTGTATATTCAAAGAAGTACATGTTGACAGTTGGTAGCACATTCCAAGCTTGAACATTTTCTGAATCTGTGTACTTCTCTGGATAATTTTCTGGATAGAAAGCAGCATCAATCATTTCAGTAAGATAACCTGCAGCTGAATTCTTCCAGTTCTTCTTAGTCATTCTTGGTTTACCAATGATCAACATCTTAATAATGTCACTTCTGGTTAGGGACATGACCAAAGGTTTCCAAGCTCTGAATCTTTGAGTGACCTTATCTTCTCTTATAATCTCAATCATATCATCTATGTACCTCCAGTTGATGATTGGATTATTTTGTAGGGGAGCAATGGGGAGATCATGAACTTGAACCATTTGTAATTTTTTATTTGGTTGATCAAGTTCTGAAGCAATTGTCTTTCTTTTCTTTGATGTTTGAGAGGATACACCAGATGATTCTCCAGATATTGTTTTTCTTTCTTTCATTTCTTTGGAGTCTATCTGTTCAAGTTTAGTGGTGTACTTCTCATTACTATCTTGCTCAGTAAGATCCTTCTTCTTCTCTACACAGTACTTTTCAATTAAATTGATCAGCTTCATTCTTCCAAATGCCTTTGTGTTATACCCTTTTGATTTTAAGAATGTGATCATTTCTTTCTTTTTCTCTGCAAATTGTTCTGGCATATCAGCCTTTTGCTCTTTGCATTCTTGTACTTGTGCTTCAAGAAGTTCTATTGTTTCATGTTCAAGTTGCCTAAATTTTTTCAGTTCTCTTCTTTGTAATTCCTTTCTTGTTTCAGCAACTTGTTTAGATTTGATCTTCTGTTGAAATTGTGGCAGTTTTGATATATCTGCTATATCTGCCAATTTGATTTCTGTGAAAGGTTGTCTCAATATTCTAACCCTTTCTGCTAATCTTTTGTTTTCATTTGCTAGAGAGACTTCAACCTTCTTTAAATATTTTGCTCTCTTTACCTTCCACCTATCCTGTTTGGCTGATTTGGCATAATTGATTTTGTTGACAATTTCATGACCTTGTGCTCTGTTGGGTTGGTCTTCATCAGCAACTTCTTTTCCCTTTCCTATGTAATTGTCTTTCTTCATATTTGGTTCAGATTCAATAACAAATTTGGGACCATAGTAGTGTATCTGAGATATGGGAAGTATTTTAGGATGTGGAGGCAGGGAGCATTCATCAACTTCTAACCAGTTGATATCATCATCAATATCTTTTACCACCATTTGTGTTGTTGTTGTTCTTTTTGGAGATGGTGGAAGTATCATTGTAGGCTCTAGTAGTGGTGGCAGCTCAATAATGTCATCAGTAGTAACTAAGGTAGTTACTACTGGTATGTCTTCAGAGATTACTACTGATAGGTCATCAGTAGTGTTTGCTGCCTTTTCTTCATTTACTACTGCTGTTATATCAGTAGTAGGAGTTACTACTGGTATGTCTTTTTCAGCTTGTTCTTTAGTAGGAGCAGTAGTAATTGGCTCTTCTTCTGTAATCATCATCTCTGGGCCTTCATCAACTTCTGTTTCTTTTAAATTCAAGAGGGAGGAAGCTGCTGCTGCAATTGATTCATCAATCATTGTCTGTATGTTATCCTTCTCCCCCTTAGTGAGCTCAACTGGAGGAGCCTCACTATCATCAATCCTCTTTTTCAATTTTCTGATAAGCTTTGATTGTTGATGAAGCCTAAGTTCATATTGTCTCATTCTTTTGTTGATGATATTGACATTTCTTTTCATAGCAGCCATAGTTTTTCCTTGATTTGTTTGATAATAAAGACAATCTTGTACAGTGGATTCCAAGGAATCCACTTTAGCCGTCAATTGTTGGATTTTAATACTGCCCTCACTCCATCTAGCAAGATCATCGGGCTTACTAACAGGTACATTGGTTTTAAGGTTTTCCTTCCTTTCCATCAATTCCACAGATCTGCCCTCATCACTGCTTGGTGATTCATTGGGTCTTTTAGACATTCTCTTCTTCCAAGAAGAAGCAGAGATGCCCCCCCTTGTGGTTTCTTGGCACCGGGGTCCTTTGAGTAACTCCTCAAATGAGTCATCACTCAAAGTTGCCGAGGTTTGGGTCCTAATGATGTTTTCACTGTCCTGTGCACCCACCTTTGGGGCATCAGTAGTGAAAGCCCTCCCCTCATGTCCTCTCTCCTCCTTGGAGGACAACTCTTTGAGCCTGGGGTGTGACTCGATTTGTCCCCTGGTGTCCTTTAAAGATTTCTTTCTTTTATAGATTGTAGATATATGTTTGGTTTTGTCTGGTAGGTCTTCTACAGAGTGAAGAGTAGCACTCTGCAGATTTATATCAAGTTCCTGGGACACATTCAGGACTTCTGTTTGAGTTGGTGATTGAGTGGCTATATGGGGTGGTGTTTGGGCTGTATTTGGGGGTGATGGAGTGGGTTGAGGTTCAACTTGGGTTGTAGCAATGGTTGAACCTTCTCCAATATTGGGTTGATCTTTGATCATGTTTGGAAACAAAGGGGTTTCCTTCCCTGAAAATTTAAATTGTTTTCTCATATTTGAGAAAACTTTCTTGTTCAACTCAGGTAATACAAAAATGTTTTTAGGAGTTGACAAGTTTTGTAATTCACAGTTTATGATATGTTGTAGAAATCTGGGATACATTAAAAATTTAGAAGAGCTAAGATTTCCCAACATACCATCAAAAATCATATTAGAAAAATTGAATACTTGGTCTGTGCATAAACATACAACAGCAGATGCTATTGCCTTGTTAAACTCATTCCAAGTACTTCTTTTAGGAGAAATACAATGCTGAATGGTATGAACCAGAAATTTCCATTGTGGGGATAGAAGGCCTTTTTGAAAAGTTACAATATTAAGTCTGCCTTCATACCCCATTTTATTTAAAGTATCAGCAATGTATTCCTTAGGAAGAGTAGACATACCTGAATCATCATGAAGTTGTAGATGATGTCTGATTGATTGTTCAGTTACAGTGATGTACTTTCCATCTACTTTCGATTTTATCATTGATGATGTGGTTCCTTCTGTTCGCTCAGCATTGGTCCAGAAATCCACCAAGTGCTGTTGATATGCCTTCGGCTTTACAGTTAAGGCAAACTGTATATACGAATTTCTCAAGAATTTTACGATTGGACGGAAATCTTTTGTTCCGTCGGGATTTTTTAAAAATGCAACCATGTTGTGAAATTCTGAGTATTTGAGATCGGTTTGCACATCGAGAGCTTGTAAAGTTGCCATTGTTGTTGAGATTTTGCAAGAATTTTGTTAAAGATGAAGGGTTTTTGATCGTAAACTAGGGTTTATCGAAAGGTGTTTAGAGAATCGAAGTGAAGATAATGCTAAATTAATCATCTGCCGCCTTTTATATCTTTCGATTAAACCTGCAAAACTACGAAAATAGCCTTCGAATCATAACATAACGGTTATTTTCATGGGGGTTAGTTTGGTAATTGTGTTTATGAAAGACCAGTAGTAAATAAGATATCAGTAGTAAAACGTCAGTAGTATCTACTAACATCAGTAATGACTAAGGATTTTGACATCAGTAGTAATTATAGACATCAGTAGTAACCATTACCACACAAGACCAGTAGTATATGTGAATACCAGTAGTACTGACTTACCAGTAGTATCCATGTAAACCTAAAATGCACCAGTAGTAATGAACTATCAGTAGTATTTTGTGCATACACTTTCACACCAGTAGTACAGCAATACTAGTAGTAAAACACTTAAGAAAATAATATTTTACAACACTAACTTTACACATAATTTTAAGTGAGATTTTAAGTTATTAAAATCATTCCAATACTACTGACCAAGAAGTTGAATCTTCCTACATCAAATGCTTTTGTAAAAAGATCTGCTAATTGATCATCAGTATGGATTTTAACTACTTTGATTAATTTCTTTTCATTACAATCTCTTATAAAGTGAAATCTTATTTCAATGTGTTTAGTTTTTGAATGTTTTACTGGATTATTCACAATACTAATAGCACTTTGATTATCAATAAAAATAGGAGTTTTAAGGATAGAGATACCAAAGTCTAGAAGTTGATTTTGAATCCATAGTACTTGAGCACAGCAAGCAGATGCAGCTACATATTCTGCTTCAGCAGTAGATGTTGATACATTTGTTTGCTTCTTACATTGCCATGACACTAGTCTTGATCCAAAGAATTGACATCCACCAGTAGTGGACTTTCTATCTTGACATTCACCTCCATAGTCACTATCTGTATAGGCTATTAGTTCAAAGGGTGAGTCATGTGGATACCATAGACCTAGTGATGGTTTGCCTTTCAAGTATCTGAATATTCTTTTAACTGCTTGTAAGTGTAGTTCTTTGGGTCTTGCTTGATATCTTGCACACACACAAACACTATACATAATGTCAGGTCTTGATGCAGTTAAGTACATCAAAGAGCCTATCATTGATCTATATAAGTGTTCATCTACATCCTCCCCCTCAACATCAGGATGTAGGTGTTTGTGTGTTTCCATTGGTGTACTAGCACTTTTACTGTCTTTCAAATCAAACTTTTCCAAGATGTCTTTGACATATTTTGATTGATTTATCAAAATACCATCAGTTCTTTGACTGACTTGGAGTCCAAGGAAGAAGTTCATTGGACCCATGGAGCTCATCTTGAATTTAATTTGCATCAGTTCTTCAAATTCTTTGCATAATAAATCATTGGTTGAGCCAAAGATGATATCATCTACATAGATTTGTACCAGTAGGATATCATTTTTAACTTTCTTTGTGAATAGAGTTTTATCAATGGCTCCTCTTTTGAAATTGTTCTTTAATAAGTATGATGATAGTGTGTCATACCATGCTCTTGGTGCCTGATGTAGGCCATATAGAGCTTTATCCAATTTAAACACATAATCACCATGTTTTGGATCTTCAAATCCTGGAGGTTGGCAAACATAAACTTCTTCTTCAATCTTCCCATACAGGAAAGCACTCTTCACATCCATTTGATAGACTTTAAACCTTTTGAATGAAGCATATGCTAGGAATATTCTTATTGCTTCAATTCTGGCAACAGGAGCATATACTTCATCATAGTCTATACCTTCTTCTTGAGTGTATCCTTGGGCTACAAGTCTGGCTTTATTCTTGATCACTATACCTCTTTCATCTTTCTTGTTTCTAAAGATCCATCTTGTTCCAATGGCTCTTTTTCCTTTGGGTAGAGGTACAAGTGTCCAAACAGCTTGTAATTTAAATTGAAGGAGTTCCTCTTGCATTGCCTCAATCCAGTTTGAGTCCTTCATTGCTTGTTGGATCTTCTTTGGTTCATCCTGAGACAGAAAGCATTCATACATACATTCATTAGCAATTAAGCTTATATTACACATATTTGCAGTTAAACTTTTGTTTAATTTGCTTCTTGTTTGAAGTGGTGAGTTAACATCACTTAGAACAAGGTCTAAAGGATGGTTCTTTTGAGTCCTTGTTGTTGTAGCTTTATCCACCACTAGTTGATTTTCAAGGTTGGACTCTTTTGCCTCAGGTAGTTGTTCTTCTTGAGATCCTTCATTGTCATTAGTATTTGGTTCATCATTATCTTGGTCAGAGTTACTACTGCTATCATCTTCATTGAGATCAGTAGTATTGAAGTTGTTACTGGTATCAGTAGTATCTTGAGAATCTAGGTTATAGTTGGGACCAGTAGTATTTTCAGTACTATTACTGGTACCAGTAGTAATGGAATTACTACTGACCTCATTCTCAGAGTTACTACTGCTTTCAATATTTGAGTTCTTAATGACATCAGTATTAACTATGGGAGCAGTATCAACAACTATGTATCTCATCTTTTCTTGACCAGTATAAACAGATGATGTTCCTTCCTTTTGATTAAGACAATTTGAATTACCTGCATTGAAATTTATATTAAAATTAAAGGATTTGGTTAGATTGTCTATGTCAAATAGCCAATCTGGACCATTTCCTTGTTCATTAGGTATATTTTCATTAAAGGATACATTGATGCTTTCTTCAATTATCCTTAGTCTTTTGTTGAATACTCTGTATGATTTACTTTGAGTAGAGTATCCCACAAATATTCCATCATCAGCTTTGCAGTCAAACTTACCAATTTGTTCTCTTGTAATCAGAATAGTACAAGGACAACCAAATGATTTTAAGAAACTTATAGAAGGTTTTCTTTTGTTAAAAAGTTCATATGGTGTTTTAAAATGTGGCTTCACTATTAATACTCTGTTCTGAACATAACAAGCAGTATTAACAGCTTCTGCCCAAAAAGTGATTGGTAATTTTGAGTCTGCTAGCATTGATCTTGCTGCTTCAATGATGGTTCTATTCCTTCTTTCAGCTACACCATTTTGTTGTGGAGTTCTAGGTGAGCTGTATTGCCTGTCAATACCTTTAAGATCACAAAAGTTAATTAGGTTAGCATTCTTAAATTCTGTGCCATTATCACATCTTATGGCTTTCACTTTTTGATCAGATGTGTTTTCCAGTTTGACAATTAAGTTCTTTATGAGTTCACTTGTTTCATCCTTTGTCCTGAGAAAGAAAACCCATGTATATCTGGAAAAGTCATCAGTAATAACAAGACAATATTGTTTCTTTCCAATACTCATTACATTTGTAGGTCCAAAAAGGTCCATATGTAAGAGCTGTAAAGGAACAGAAATAGAGTTCACAGTTTTGGACTTATGAGAAGTCTTGTGTTGTTTACCTTTTAGGCATGCAACACAGTGATGATCACACATGAATTGTTTTTGAGGTAGTCCATTGACCAGATTTCTTTTTACTAAATTGTTCATGTTTTTAAAATTTGTGTGACACATCCTTCTATGCCAAAGTTCTGATTCAGTGGTGTTTGCCTTGGATATAAAGCAGTTGACCTCATTTGAAGAAATGAGTTCTCCCCCTATATCTAGGCAATACACATTGTTTCTCCTTGGGGTTCTTAAAACAACATATTTTTCATCTAATATAAAATCAGGAGAAAGAATGATGCACTCAATGTCTGTGAAAAGAATATTGTTCTTTTTATCACAAACTTGAGACACACTGACAAGATTGTATTTTAGTTCAGCTACATAAAATACATTATCAAAGGTAATTTTTCCATTAGTAACAGTACCTTTACCTGTGATCTTACCTCCTTTTGGGTTCTCACCAAAAGCCACAAATCCACCATCAAAGGACTTGAAATCTTTAAGAATTTGCAGATTTCCAGTCATGTGCCTTGAGCATCCACTATCAATATGCCATGTTCTACCTTCTTCTGGGATCTGAATGCTCTGCACAAGAGAGTAAAGGATTAGTTAAGTTTGGGAACCCAAGCTTTATATGTCTTGGGTTCATCCTTTGAGAAATGAGCTTTTGGGGATTTAACTTTAAAGACTTTTGGTACCCATACTTGTTTATTACTGGTATTTTGTTTTACTACTGTCCTTTTGTAGTTATTACTGGTGTGAAAATTTCCTACTGATCTTGGTTTATACCCATTGTTTTTAGCTTTTGAATACTTTACTACTGATGGACCAGTAGTATTTGGGTACTTATCATGTTTAGAATGACCAGTAGTGTTTTTAGGGTTAACACCAGTAGTGTTTTTGAAATTTGTTTTGGGAGCAGTAGTATTTTTGAAATTAGGGTTATTACCAGTAGTATTCTTGTACTGGTACCATACAGCATTATAATTAGGGTTAACACCAGTAGTAAATTTGTTAGAGTTTCTACTGGTGTTGGAAAATTTAAAATATTGTTTATTTTGATTGGATTTTCCATTATTCTTGAAGTAATTGCTGTACTTTGGGCTTCCAGCTCTTCTGTTTTGAACAAACCTTGTTTTACTTCTTCCAAATCTTGGATTTTCAACAATTGGATTTTTAATTTTATTTACTACTGAATGACCAGTAGTAACTTTTAACTTTTGAGTTTTAGCATTTTCTTTAAGAACTTTAAATTCTTTTAACTCTTTGCAGTTTATTGGATTGTAGTGACAATCCTTTGCTAAATGGTTCATTTTATTGCATATAACACATCTTAGTTTCTTATTTTTAGCACCTTCAGGTATTCTTTGGTCTAAGAGTTGTGTTTTATTTCTTTCATTCCCCCTTGTTAAAATTTTTGGTACATTATCTGCATTATATTTGGGAGATTCATTTGGACTTTGAGCTGTGTGAAAACTTGTATCAATTGATTTTGGTGATTCACTTTGAGATATAGTAAATTCAATTGATTGTTCATCATCAGAAGAATTATTTGATTCAGATGTTTCATTAGATGATTCAGTTTGATTTTCAGTTTTTAATTCATTAATGATTCTTTCTGAACTGTTTTTAAGAGGTGGAATGATTTTATATGGAGGTGGTACAGCATGATATCCCACCCCATGAACAACCTTTTCTGTAGTTTGATTATTAGTTAATTCATCAAGAATTTTAGTGCTTCTTTCAAACTTTTTAATTGTTAATTTATTTTGTTCAATTTCAAGTTGACATTCTTCTATTTTACTTGTAAGTTCATTATTTTTTGTTTCATAAAACTCTTTCTCATCCACAGCTTGAAGCAATTCTTCCTTGATCCGTTGATCAATCATCTTGTACACCTTTATTTGATGTTCTTGATCAGCAATCACCCCATCAAACTCATAATTTCTTCTGATTGCTTTTGCTAAATCTTCATTTAATTTATTGTTTTCTTTTTCTAGATTTTTAATAATTTTAGCACATTCAGGAGTACAAGGTTTAGATTTTACCTCAGTTTTGTTGTCAGTAAAGGCCATGAGAGCTTGATTTTGAGCATGCTCTTCTGCTTGGAAGCTCCAGTCATATCCTTGTCCTTGTTGTGACACAAGAGCAGTTGATTTTGATCTTTTGTCTGGATGAGGACATTCTTTTGCAAAGTGACCAAGGTTGTTACAGTTGTAACATTTGACTTTAGTTTTGTCAAATCCTGCTTTGTCACCTTTGTTGAAATTGAGGCTTGTCCTTCCAGTTCTTTTTAGGAATCTTTTGGTCCTTAGGCTCAGCATAGCCATCTGCCATTTAAGATCCATCTCCTCAAGATCATCTGGATTCAGTTGTTCCAAGTCATCACTAATCAATGCAGTATGCACATGACTAGTGAAGAAGGATTCTCTTGCAGTATCCTCAGAATCTGCAGCCTTTCCTGCGGAGGTTTCCTGTCCTTGACCTGTACTAGACACAAAAGCAGCATTGTTAGAAGAAATAGAAGGGTTTTTGTGATTTACCTCAGTTTCAAACACTCTGAGATCATTATAGAGTTCATCTAACTCCTTTTCTTCTAAAGCATCTCTTTGTCTGTACACCACTGTGTACATGGCCCATTCTTCACTAAGAGACCTTAGAAACTTCATGTTGACATCCTCTTGATCCATCTTTACACCAACTTGGTTGAGTTCACCAATTAGTTTGTTGAATCTGTCAAACACTTGAGTGAGTGTTTCATTGGGCTTTCCTTTGAAATTTTCAAAGTCTTGTTTGAGAACAGACTTCATATTCCTCTTGGTGCTCTTTGTCCCAACGAATCTCTTCTCCAGTGCTTCCCACAGTATTTTTGCATCATCATATTCAACAAAGAGATGTTGATAATCATTAGGAATGGCCAGTAAGAGAGTGCTTAGAGTTTTGAGTTCAATGCCTTTATCTTTCTTCTCCTTCTCACATTTAAGTTTGTCTGCCTCAGTTGCAGAGCTACTTGCTTGAAGTTGACCAGTTTTGTTTCCTTCACAAACGACTTCCCACATGGAATAATCTGTAATAAGCATGTATTGCTTAATACGATTCTTCCACATCCCAAAGTTATTGGGTGTGAGTATAGGAATTTTGTTGGCCTGAGTGCTTTCATTATTATCAGTCATGATTAATAATGTGTGTGTTTTAAAGATTAAAACTTTTTGTTGTTCTTAACAATTAGTAGATCTAGAACCAATAAGCTCTGATACCACTTGTCAGGATCGATTAACTATAAACAAGTTAATAAACACCTTAGATCTATTTGATGATAGAAGTTGCAGCGGATCAACACTATATCAATAATTAAGAACGATGAACTGTATGAACAATATGAGAAATATTAAGAACACAGTTTCACAAAAAGCTTCAATGTATATTATTAAGTTAACAATACACACGTACGTTTACAATTCGTAAGGAACTATATATAATAGTCCTTGAAGCTAAACTATTTACCCTAGTTATTCTAGGATACGATTTACATCTAATTATAAACGATATACATTGATTTACATTCTATAACTATCTCTGCGAAGATCTCGGACTTGATATGTTCCATAAACGCGTATCAGTAGTAAAACCAATCACCAGTAGTAAATAAGTAACATCAGTAGTAAACTTGGTGATCAGTAGTAAGTCCAGAAACCAACGTCAGTAGTAACTACAATGATCAGTAGTATCTTCAATCTTTGTATGATCAGTAGTAACTAAGTTATAGAGAACACCAGCATCAACTTCATCAGTAGTAAATGTTTCTGCCCCATCAGTAATAAACATAATTATTACCAACTGCAGCATCAGTACTAAGTTGATCTGTGATTTGCTCTAACAATCCCCGGTGTCATTCTTCAGTACCTCGAGTCACAACTTCAGGTACGTACGTACATACAATTCATCAATTCCCACATATATACATGCATGCATATAAACCTACCCGATCTAATGAAAATGACTTTCCCCATAATTAATGTTGAAAGTACAAATTCAATATCCAAAAACAGTTTTTTCTTACCTAGATATGAAATCAACTTAATTAATTGTATTTGTCATTACTGGTTCTTAATTGTTAGCTAACTTGTTGGGTCTGTAATTCTGTATAATATTGATATGCGCACGCAGGCATTAGATGGCGAAGATGTAAGACTAGCGGACTACTTTGACGTGATCGCTGGAACAAGTACAGGGGGTCTGGTGACAATCATGCTAACGGCCCCAGACAAAAACAACAGACCTTTGTATGCTGCTAAAGATATTGTTCCATTTTATCTTCAAAACACTCCGCAGATATTCCCGCAAATACGGTAATTAAGATCATGAATAACGAATGTAAAAGATAATCTTTATTGTAATTTCACAGTTCTTCCGAAAACACGATACCAAAAATTTGAACTTAGAGAATTGGTATTTGATGCCTACTATTTGTGGTTACTTTCATACTGTAACTCACTTGAATAGGAAATATATACTCTGATCTTACTATCGTAACTAAATACATGATATGTGTAATGTTTTCTTTAATTTGGTGCAAATTTAGGGGGCCATTTGCCGGAATTATAAAGTTGTTCAAGGCAATGATAGGGCCAAAATATAACGGGAAGTATCTTAAAAAACTGGTAACCGGCATACTAGGAACCACAAAACTGAATCAGACGTTGACGAACGTTGTTGTCCCTACTTTTGATATAAAAAATATGCAGCCTGTCATCTTTAGCTCCTTTCAGGTACGTGTTCACTAATTTATTAAGATGAATGGTTAGTAAAATATTGAAACAATTGTTTGGACGAAAAGGTACTGATTACTATACATGTTGAAGTAATTCATTCATGATTATTAACAATTAATGGTGATATGAATCAGATGGGAAGAGAGCCTAGCACGGATGCGTTACTATCGGACATTTGCATCGGTACATCGGCGGCACCTACATACCTCCCCGCCCATTATTTTGTGAATGGTGATCGGGAGTTCAACCTTATTGATGGTGGTGTCGCGGCAAATAACCCGGTAATTAATTAACCATGAACAAAATTATAAAGCATTAACTGCAATTCATATCTCAGTGTGTGTTATGTACAAATTTTATAATTAGTAGTATATACTCCCTCCGTCCCACAAAAAACTTCCCACTTGGGTTTTGCACAAATTTTTAGGTGATAGTTAGTGGTGGGGTCATTGAGAATACTTTTGATTAAAATATAAGGTTGGATTGGAGAGAGAAATATAGTTAGTGGATATTAGTGGTGGGTTTTAGTAATAATAGTTTTTTTATTGTGTGGAGCCCATCAAATATGGGAAATGAAAAGTTTTTTGTGGGACAAAAATATAGAGTTAAATGGGAAGTTTTTTGTGGGACGGAGGGAGTATCTTTTAGTGTTCAAGACTTAGAAAAAGATTACTTCCTCTGTTTTTCATTATTATTGTCTAGTGTCGTATAAAATAACGTATGAAACTATAACATTTTGCTAATATTACTTCTCTACATGAGAGAAGGATATGCTTAATTATTCATCAAATATATAGCTTTGTCATGCATGAAATATACATATATATAGCACGAAGTACAACTATTGATGAACAATGTACACTATTAATAACGTGGCGTGCAACCTTTTTTGTGTTGGTTGGCAGACGTTGGTTGCAATAGGAGAAGTGACAAGGCAAGTTATGAAAGAAGATCCAAACTTTATCCCGATTACACCTTTGGATTACGGGCGATATCTTGTCATATCATTAGGGACGGGCACAAAGAAGCAACAACCTCAGTATGATGCAAAAATGGCTGCCAAATGGGGGGTACTTGGGTGGTTATTCAGTAACAGTTCGGCCCCTTTGCTAGAAGCTTTCACGCAAGCTAGTGCTGATTTGGTTCATTTTCATAATGATGTTGTCTTTGAAGCCCTCAATTCCGTTGATAGTTATCTTCGCATTCAGGTACGATATATTGTCTCATCTTGCACATGATACGATTTGATGTTTGTACATGCATACACATATTTCAGTCACGTGCCTATTAATTTGCTCTATTCTAACTCGGGTTATTAGTGGTTTATTTGAAAATAATACAAATTCGACTCAAAATAAACAAGTTAGGATTGACGTCAAAAATGTTAGCTAGGGTTATAAACATGTTCGTAGAGCTAACTAGTATAATAGACGAGTTAGGTTCAGGTTGAACTACATTGTGTGTGGTCATGTGATAAAATTAAGTGTATGGTTTCGGGCTTTTTGTTACATTTTCCGAAATGTTGACATAAATTAAAACCCAAATATATATGGTGAACCTTTTATTATATGTTGCTAAAAAAACAATTTTCTTGTAGTGATATACATGTATCATGTATGTGACGTCCATTTAAGTTTAAAAAGAGAGTTTTACGTAAAGTATTTGGTTTTTAAGATAATATTGTTATAAAAAAATAATAGTAGTATTTATAAAATTAGGTTGTAGGTAATTTGTGATCAATCCTTTTCGTGATTCGTTTTATTCAAGTAGCGACCAAACAAGATTTTCAATTTGATCCAAATTTTTGTTTCTTCTTATTCCAACTCCTATGGTTGTTATAAACTTTCAAGATATAATGTTCCATGTAGTAGGTAAAAATTAATTTCTAGCTTTATACAAACAATTACCGGTAATTAAGAGGTTTTGTGTAAATTGATAGGATGACACGTTGACCGGAGACTTGGCTTCAGTGGATGTAGCAACTACAGAGAATTTGGATGGGCTGGCGAAAGTTGGTGAAGGGTTACTAGATAACCCCGTCTCCCGTGTTAATTCTGATACAGGGGTTGTTGAACCGGTGCTGAATGGGGGTTCAAACCGTGAAGCATTGAAAAGGTACAACTCAACTGTCACATTTGCACTAGATTATATATAATTAACCCTTGTTAGAAACCGGGTAGTAAGGTAAAATAACAAAAGTGTCATAAGTGATATAATCAATGGCATATATGAAGAAATGGAAAATGACTAAGACGTGTGTTTGATTTTGAATGGACATGTTGATATTTGGGTTGACGAGTAAGTCTATCTATCATTAATCATAATTTATTATCACAAGTTTTTTAAAATGTAGGTTTGCCAAACTGCTCTCGGATGAAAGGAAATTGAGGGAGTTAAATTGCAAAGATAGTGGAGTGGCCCCGTGAATTCTCTTCTTAATATTTATGATATTATTCGAATTTCAAATGTTGTATTATATATTTATTTACTTTACGTTTTTACTACGTAGTAAAACTTAAAAAGTTTGTCTAAGTTTCAAATAATTAGCCTATCTATATCATCACTTCTTCCATTCTTCATTTTATAAGTTCTTATTTAGTTATCTAATTTTAGAATTTTCAGTGTATCTACTTCTTATTTTATCCAACTATATTTTTATCCCTTTTTACATTATTTTTTTTTACGATTTGATTACAGGTTTTGAAAATTGAAAAGTTAAACCCTTGTGTGGATCCGAATTATTCAAATGCATAATACGATTATGTTGAGATAGTTAACCCACCTACGTACATAAGGCTAAATGTTTTTACTATAATTCAATTACGACATAAGGGTTGATAATATTGGCTTAGTATGTCTAGCACCTAACTAATAATTAATGATCCAATTGAACGTAGGGGCTGATATAATTTATATTCTCATGAATCCGGCGGGGTTTATTATAGGGTTAAGTGCCCAATGTCGTAATCTATGTTGTTATTCTGAAGCCGTCGCTTATTCTGTCGCTATGCCGAAAAACATCCCGGTCCTTTTACGTTGCTATTCTTTGTTGCACTGCTAGTTACATTGGTCTGTAATCTGTATCACGTCAATTGCATTGTTATTTATGCGTAGGTAATTTGATATTTAAAATTATTTAACTTTTTTAACAAGGATAACTATATCCATGACAATTGATTTTTGAACCTATGAAAATATTAAGCATACATGAGAAGTCAAAGTTACAATTTTTATTCTAAAGAAACTAAAATGAAACAGAAATTATGCATATATGGTTGTAGGTTGCCGTCATATATGTTGATGAAAATGTTGCTATTTTTGTCGCAATTGTGCGACGGGAACTTCGATGTCACTAAAATGTTTCAAAATGACTTTTTTTTAGGGTAGTAATTTTAGGACCACACAAATTACTTCATCTATCATAATGTACAACATTTAAAATATATTGTATAAATACTGTAAAATATTGATTGTGGTAGGTGAAGTAATTTGTGTTTTCCCAAAATTACTACTTTTTTTAGTGCCTATACTTTTTGTCAATAGTTAATCAATCATGTTATATAGCGAAATTGCATGTAATTAAATACAAAAAAGTTATGTTTTGGTTAGAAAATGTTATAGTTCAGATAAACTCAACAATAGCGTGCTGGTAGTATGGTAACATGAACTCTTTTTCTTTTTTGAACCGCGTATTCATGTATTTATATATAATAAAAGTTATCAATAAGCTAGAAGTTACAAATAACAAGGCACAATTAGCCCTTATTATAAACGAAGAGGACAACTGATTTTAAAGTTGACTTTGAATGTATCCAAAGTCAAATGTGCTATTTCATAGTTTATTTACATATAAATGTCTGTAAGTACACGGTTTGTATTTAATAACGTTAAACATATTCCGCAATCCGCATGTATCATACTTCTCTTATACTTTACAAACTCTTGTTTCTCCTCTGCCGAGGAAGCAAATAGTTTACATATAAAGTATGATGAAGATAATAACAAAATTATATAATATTATTAAACATATTCCTAATGATTATATCATACTCGGTACTCCCTTTATTTTTTAGTAATTCTTGCATTTCTTCCCATGCTGGCATTCTCCCAAGAATCGGCAGCTCAGGTAGGAGAATAATATACAATAATAACTTAATAAGTGACACAACACCATGTCTTATTAATCTTTTAGAAAAGATTAATTTTATTGATGTCATACATTTTCTGTCTACTATTTATCTACTTTTGATCGATACATGTATCAAAATTAAGAAATAATATTATGAGAGAGAATCTTTAGATTACACTTATTATCTTATCAAGCAGATAAACATATAAGTATGTATAGAAAGTAGGTTTCAATATCATTTTTGATTAAAAAATTGGGACAATTGATAGTGTACATATCATAAACACCTTCGCATAAAATACCTAACTCAAAGTCTTCCGACTTATAAAAACTTATCTAAAATATCAGCAAAAATCATCCTAATTAAGAGTTTGTGTCTGTTGCGATTCCAAGATGACAAGCGAAATGACCGGAATTAACCGAACCGGACTCCGCCCTCCACGAAACGGAAATCTCATAACAATCCTTAATATTGATGGAGGTGGCATACGAGGTATCATTCCGGGTGTCATTCTTCAGTACCTTGAATCAGAACTTCAGGTAAACATAAACATAAACATGCTTGTTTTTGTTGATTAAATTCAAGTGGAAAACATAAAAATGTCGAATTTGTAGTAAATAATGACTGATTAATGCAGGCGTTAGACGGTGAGGAGGTAAGGCTAGCAGATTACTTTGACGTGGTTTCCGGAACCAGCACTGGGGGTTTAATTACGGTCATGCTAACGGCTCCTAACGAAAATAACCGACCTTTATATGCTGCTAAAGACATCGTTCAATTTTACATTGATAATAGTCCCAAGATTTTCCCACAAATTGGGTAATTAAGATGAAATACAAATTAAATTGCTTTTTATTTGTTCTTTTCAAATAGCATATATAGATGTATATATTGACCTTTAATTTGTGTCTATTAATGCTTTTATTGGTGCAAAATTAATTAGGGGACCATTTGCTGGGATTATAAAGCTGTTGAAGACACTATTTGGACCGAAATACAACGGGAAGTATCTTAAAAACCTTGTAACAGGCATACTAGGAAGCACAAAGCTGAGTCAGACATTGACTAACGTTGTCATCCCCACTTTTGACATTAAGAATATGCAGCCTGTCATCTTTAGCTCATATCAGGTATATATGTGTTTTTTTTGCTGGGGTTTAGAAAATATGTTGAAGTTAATATAAGTTGAATACATTAATAATGGTGGTTAATTTGAAGGTGGCAAGGGAGGCAAGCTTGGACGCTCAATTATCAGACATCTGTATAGGTACATCGGCTGCACCTACGTACCTGCCCGCCCATTATTTTCTCAACGATGAGCGCGAGTTTAATCTTATTGATGGTGGCATAGCGGCTAATAACCCGGTATATATTTTTTTTTAACGCCAAGTTAATAAGTTAGTAGTCCGAGTCATGCAGAGACTTTTAAGCGGGCAATGTACATTCCTCGAACATATCTCCTTTCTGGGGAATAAACCCACCACCAATTTTAATCTCCTAAAGAATGCCCTCAGCAGGTCTTGAACCCAAGAATTTTTAAAGGCAAATCTCCCAAGACAACCCCTAGTAGCCAATTGAATACACATATTTCGTACTACTCTTCATGAATGAATACACATATTGTTACAATAATGACACACCCGGTTTTATTTTGTTTTTAATCTCTTTTCTTATAATAACTTAATAAAATATAAATAATTTATAAAAGATGTAAAATAAATAAAAAAAGTATATTAAAACAATTTAGGTATATTTGATTTAGCAAGTCGATAAAATTATTGGAAAATAAATAGTAAGATGAAATTAAGGGGAAGTGATCATGCACCATATTACTAAAGAACAATGTACAACTATTAATTAACGAGCAATTTTTACTGTGTCTCGACTGGCAGTCTTTGGTAGCAATAGGGGAAGTGACAAGGCAAGTTATGAAAGCGGACCCAAATTTCGCTGAAATTACACCCCTTGATTACGCACGATATCTCTTGATATCAATAGGGACAGGTACGCAGAAGCAGCAACCTCGATTTGACGCCAAAATGGCTGCAAAATGGGGAGTTATCGGGTGGTTGACTAATCAAGGCTCGACCCCATTGATAGATGCTTTCACTCAAGCCAGTGCTGATTTGGTTGTTATGCATAACAACGTCGTCTTTGAAGCCCTCAACTCCGTTAATAATTACCTCCGTATTCAGGTAATTACAATATTTGACACCATTACAATATTTCGTTTCGCGAAAATTGAGGTAGATTAACCGTTAATTGTCCGTGTACTCCCGTCTCAAAAATAGGACGATACCTTGACTGGCGACTTGGCGTCGGTGGATGTGTCAACAAAGCAAAACATGGACGATTTAGTGAAAGTGGGTGAAAGGTTACTAGATAACCAGGTTACCCAAGTAAATACCGATACCGGAGTGGTTGAACAGGTCCTAGGAGGTGGTACGAATCGCGAGGCATTGAAAAGGTGGAACTCTATTAATTTGAGCATTTTCTAATTACGCTACAACTTATTTATGCAATAATGCAAGTGTTCAAATGCAGGTTTGCTAAACAACTCTCGGATGAACGGAAACTAAGGGAGTCAAAGTATACGGATGGGGGACTGCTTCCGTGAACCGTTTTTATTCAGTTATGTGGGAATATTCAAGTTTCGAATGGTTGTGATAAACATTCATATATGTGAAAATTGTGTGTATATGTAATTAATTAATTGGTATAATTTGTCATTATATTTGTATATGTACTAAAACTTAATATTGATGTAACGAAGTTTCAATTTGTTAATTAACATTTGATGTAGAACGTACTAACCTGAAACTATATTTTGTTGTGTGTTCGCCTCGTGGATTTGTCTTAAATCATAATTTATTTTATTTCTACTTGATTTTTTACACTAGTTACTTTTATAAGAGCACCGTACAATGAGATGTTATGAACATATAATATACATCGACTCCGTCATGAACAAATACTCCATCGTTTTGCTTTGTCATGGACAATGAATGAGACTTCCGTCCATGGGGAAGGAGATCCGTGAAAATAAGCTGGGCCCCACTATATTAAATTTAAGTTTTACTGTACACCGCTGATCTATCACAAATGTTAGTCAAACTTTTGACTTTTTTCCTTCCCCTAAATCCCTCATAGAATCGTAGCAAAAAATGCAAAATTGCGACGGGTTTTTGGCTGTCGCAATTGCCCCTTAATTTCTTAGTAGCAGTGAAACACCCCTAAATTGTCAACCATAATGTTTAGCTTACTAGTTTATCAACTTTCAGCTAGCTGTAATTGAATAGTTTTAACAAAAATATTCTTAAATAATTCCCAGATTGAAGATAGTTATATATTATTAAGTACAATTAATTATGAAGTTAACTTTGCATTATCTAAGTCAAATGTGCCTTTTGATAGTTTATTTTCCATGACCCGTTACATACGCACATACACATCTGTTGGTTCACGGATCTTCCGGAGGGTCGGACGGACACGTCCTGCTTGAAGATTCCTACAAACAACCAAAGAAACTCTCAGTCAGATGCTTCCCGGGAGGTTTCCCGTGAGAACACTCAGGCGATCAAGTTAGAAAACGATTTATATGACGTGAGGTCGTGATCGGTAATGATCGTATTGAATATGAGCAATAAATGACAAGTGTAATAAATGTACCGGAAGCTCTCTGGCGTTGTTGGTAGCGAGACGGATATATTTATAGCCCTCCTCCTTTAGGCGGGAAAAGAAGGTGCTACTCTTCGGACCGGTCCCTCCTGAGCTTAGAGGATAATAGGTCGCCTCAGGAGGCTTTGGACCGGAGAATAATAAACTTGCTTTACGCCAAGGCCGCCCTAGGGACTTGATCGCATTTAATGCACTTGTACCTGAGAGTTGTCTTTCCGTGATTTTCGCGTTTCGCTTGGATCATGATCCTCGGGATCATCGATCCTTCCGCATCCATTTTCCTTCCTTCGGTTAGGAAGGTTGCTTTTGGTCAGGAAGGTATATCAGATATACCTTATTAAGTCCCCTAAGTTCAAAAGGGGTTATCCGTGAAAACGTTGTTTGAACTTGTTATCCGGTTATTGGGCGCCTGTCACTTCGAGAAAATGACCGTTACTCTTTTCCAGCCGTTGGGTTTTTAAACGCTACCCAATCACAGAAAAACCGTCCCTTTATATTCTCCTCCTATATATATATTCCTTATTCGTTCTTTGATTCCCATTTTCCTTCTCCCACAGATCTCTAAACCGACTTCCACCCTCTTTTTCCACAAAACTCTTTCTTTCCATTTTCCTTCTTGATCATGAGGAAAGATAAGGCTCCTAAGGAGAAATCTGAGAAATCCGTTCAAAGAACTGCCGCTAATACACATACCAACCTCACCCCCCTGATCTGAACGCGGTCTATGATGATTATCGCATCGATCGTTGTTATCGTCTTCTTCTTCCCGGTCCTTCCGACACCATTCGTTCTGCTCCGGAAGGGTTCGAACCGGTATATCTTCAGTTTCTTTTAGGGGGGTTGAGGTTCCCTGTTGATGACTTCATCCTCGTTCTACTCCAGGACCTTGGTCTTCATTTGGCACAACTTGCCCCAAATTCTTTCAGGAATATTATCGGCTTTATAATATCCAGTCGTGCCCTCGGTATTCCTCTTTCTACCAAGTTGTTCCGCATTCTGTATGTTGTTACTGGTCGAGGTGACTGGCTGTATTCACCCATCGACCTGGTAGGAGCGAGCGGATTTCTGGGCTAAAAGATTCCATCCGTGATTGGAAATACGGATTATTTTATGTTGATCGCTTGGCCTTCAATGATATTTCTCTTTCCTGGGGACCCATCACCGGACGGTCTTCTGAGGCTGCTCCTGAACTGACTGACGTTGAAAACCAACAGGTTGAGAGTTTACTGGGGTTGGAGATGGAATGGGAAGACCCTGCCGAGTATTTCGATGGCTGATCTAAGCCCTTTTTTCTTCGTTCGTCGAGTTCGACCGGTTTGGCAGGTGGACGGGAAGGATATTTCTCTGCTTCAACGATTGAAGATGCAGAAGCCCTCCAGAGAATCCGTAACGGTGACCGAAGAAGATATAACTCCCTTCCTTCCCCCTTCAGAAGTTGCTCTTAGTTCTGAAGGCACCCCGGACGCGTTGGAGCATGAAGCTGAGGGTACTTCAGATATCTCTACACTTGTTGCCGAATCGTTAGGTTTTAGGATGGAAGATACCATGATTCCAGACTCGCAATCGGAGCTTTCTAAACCCGTCAAATTTCGGTCTGTTCGAACCCTTTCAAAGAGGTCACGTGATACATCCACCTCTTCCCGTTCCAAACGAAAGAGGAATGAAGGTATGATTTACCTTCTGTATGCTCGCCTCTTCTTTATTTACATTTTTATCCTTTTTTGCAGGAGAGAAAACTGGTTTCACTCGTCCACCTGTCAGTGTCCCGATTATAGTTTCCTTAGCACCTGCGACTTTGGTTATGCCCACCGTGACGTCTTTCGGGCCCATTCTGTCTTCTTCTGAACTACCAAAGAAACCACCGGTGTCATCTGCAGTGTCTCTGTTTGAAAGTTTATTGTTTAGCTCGAATTTGCAGTCGTCTTCTATTGAAAAAGTTCCACCCGTTGTTCGTCCTCCGAAGCCCCAATCTTCGTTGCCGAACTTCCCGTTTCTTCGTAAGGCTTCCCCTTTCTCATATATATATATATATATATATATATATATATATATATATATATATATATATATATATATATATATATATATATATATATATATATATATATATATATATATATATAGTGTCCAATTCAGCGCAGAACCCTTTTAAGCGACAGAACCACATAACCAATTTTAGACCTTTAGATTTTAGAATTAACGGTCAAGATCAATCCTCCTATTTTTGTTAATTAAACCCTTTATATTTTAAATAAAATATAAATAAAAGGGTAAATAAGGAATTTTACAACAAAAAAAAAACACCTCTTAGAAAAACCGTCCCCCACCTCCTACTTTCTCTCATCCTTCTTCTCTCTCCAAAACCCTAACCCCACTTCCCATTCTTCATTCTCTCTATTTCTTGATACGTAGATGCAGTATCGGCCGAAAAAATGTGCAGGGTAGAAGGTGAATCACATGGTTCAACTCAGAAACATGTAAAGTACATGGATCCATCGAGGAATTCGCGAAATAGTGTAGATTTGAAGGCTGATTTTGGGTTCAACGGAAGCTGTTGCGTGGCTGGGTGTACAGTCACCGGAAAACGTGATGGTGGTGTGCGTCGGTAACTCCAGAATTAGGTACGGTCCTTGATTTAGGGTTCTTCATTAACGTTAATTGGTTAATTGATTTTTAAATCAGTGAAACTTGTTATTAGTCGTGTCGAAACAGGCTCAATCGTGTTTTTTCACTTTTTTTTTCTTCTAGTTATACTTGATAGATCTGTATGTTCATCATGATTTTCGATTCAGTTAGTGTATATCGATTTATTGTGTTTCGATGGTAGCTAGGTCTCGAGAAATAGTTGCATAGTCGTTAGTAAATTGCAATACATTGAATGCTATGCCGTTTTTTGCATCCTGGTTTGGCAGCTTCAGATTTTTAGTGAAAATAAGATTTAATCTATGTGCTCGATGTATCATATCAGTAGAATAAAGCAGTTTGGATAAAGGATTGATGGAATTAATCTGAAAATTTGATCTACGGTTAGATACAACAATATGTAATCATATATTTAAGTAATGATTGGTTGATTAAAAGCTGTATAACAATATGGTGTTTGATCCACATTTTGTGTTGAATTGCATAAGTTAACCTTATAACTGTTTGCAGAAGAGAGTACTTGATGTTTTATTGTTTTCAATTGTATAGGCCTAAACCGGTTGTCATAGTCGGTGTGTTGGTTTGATTTATTATTGTATGTATTTAATCTAATGTATGTTATTTGTTCAGATTTAGATGATGAAGAAAAGGATCGACTTGATCATAAACGGAAAGGGAACGCAAGGTTGGTGAATCATCTAACCGAGATGAAGCTAATGTTATTCGTGCAGCAATATCGTGTTGAATCTTAAAAATTCTTAATCAATAGCGTGTCATACATTTGATGTTTTTGATATTACATTTGATGTTTCTGTCATTACTGCATTTGATGTTTTGTCATTATTAATTTGATATTAAAGTGTTTTCGTATAAACATTGTATGTATTGAAAGCGTTAACATTGTATGTACTTGGGCCAACATCATATAATGATTATTTTACGTAACACATTTCGTACAATACTCATTGCCTAATAGCAAAAACATCTTATGTTCCATAGATTACAGGCCGAAACATCCAATGTATTTCGTTAAATATTACAGGCCGCAAACATCCAATGTATTTTCCTCTGCTAACCGATTTGTGCAATTTGACTTAAATACACTTTTCGTTTAATATTAACAAAAACATATTAATTATTAAATGCTGCGATTTGATTGGCTGGAAGAGGGTTCTGTGGTTCTGTCGCTAAAAATGGTTCTGCGCTGAATCGCTATATATATATATATATATATATATATATATATATATATATATATATATATATATATATATATATATATATATATATAGTGTAGAATTAAAATCAGAACCAATTAAGCCTACAGAACCGGAAGAACTCAATATATATCATTAGATTTTAAAGTGAACGGTCCAGATTCATTGTGGCATTTTCGTAAATATATCATAATATAGTTTTTTACAATAAATTAATGAAAAGGGTAGAAAAGTAATTATTGAAAGAAAAAAAATAGGAAACTGCCGCCTCTCTCTAGAAAACCGTAACTACTACTCCTAAATTTCGGATCTCATCTTTATCAATTTCAATTTCCTCTTTTTCAAACCCATTGTTCTAGTCATACGTATCAAATTCACCCTGCTTTAAGAATCGTTAAGGCGGAAAGTTCGATTATCCATATTAGAGTATCGGAATTCGAGTCAGCTTTAGTTAATTTTGGAGTTTTAGGGTTTATCTAGATTTGTTCGGTGGGGAATTATGGAGAGGGTTTTCAGTGAAGTTGGGAATTAATGAGGATTTCTACAGCGTTACGCTCTTCGGTGGTGTTATTACTCTAGTTTCTTCACTATGTTCCTACTTTGCTTCTCACAACTCGGTAAAGTTTCTAAATTTTTTATCGTTACACCGTGCTTTTACTTTACAAGCGTTTTGATTTGACCAATTGTTTATAGTTGTAGCATGAAAAATGAAATTTCTTTTTCTGTACTTTTTTGTTCGATTTTTATATTTGTATCAATAATCTGAATATGTGAATTTATAAGTGACTCAATTTTTGTTTTGTTAAGTCTGAAGAACTTCATTTTCTTTTCATCAACTTAGATAACTTAAAAGAATTAAAGAATTGCTTGTAGTAAACTCCATCTGGTTCTAAACAAGTGAAAATTATAAAATATTGATGATGGATCCATAAGCTAGTTAGATTAAGAAAGAAGGAAGTGAGCAAATTATGTAGTAAGTTTGCTATTTCTAGATGGTTTTAGTTTGAGAATTTCTTGCCACTTCAGATTGTGCTTGTGTTTTGTAGTTTTATAATGGGGTGTTCGTGATTTAAAGAAAATACGGGAGTAAGGAAGTATTGTAGACAAACAATAATATATAATACTACGTATCTTTAACAATCTTTGTTATTGAAGTATTCTTGATTCATAATAGTATCATGCGTCTTTGATATGTTGTAAACCAGGCATATGCATGCTTAAAACAACTTAAATTGATCATAAATAAGAAAAATGGAACGCTTTATGTAGAGTAACATCGATGTATATAGATACGGTACATCGATGTAACGGTATCTATATACATCGATGTTACTCTACATACACACATGTATATTTAAAAATTATGTTTGACATGTGGTTATATCGTGTTTTCCAGCTTGTAGAGTGCTTGGTAAAGATTGTTAAAGATTGTTATGACTATAAAGCTGATAAAGATTGTTAAAACTCTACAAAAATGAAGATTGGTAATTTCATTGTTGAATTTGACTTCAGTTATTTTATTTTTCTTAGCTGTGATTGATTTGGTGATGATGTGGAAAGCAAGATTCAGTATGTTTGTACATAGGTGAAGATGAAGACCGTAAATATTATCAAAACTCTACAAGATGAAGAGAAAAATTTAGAAAGAAGCACTTATATTTGTACATAGATGTTATTTAATTTTATTATTTTTTTTTTTCGTAAATAGATGTAGAATGTGGAAGTGTGTTATTCAATATTTTAAGATACATAAGTGTTATGTGTAAATATATGTTATCCACCCTTTTTATTGTTATAATAAAGTCTTTGTTTGAGTTGGTCCAAATAATCATAAAATAACATAATTGTTGTTTTTGATACATTAGAGCAAGGGGTGTGGTGGCTAAGCCTCTGCGCCACCTATGCGC
This sequence comes from Calendula officinalis, assembly GCA_963853835.1. Lineage (NCBI taxonomy): Eukaryota > Viridiplantae > Streptophyta > Magnoliopsida > Asterales > Asteraceae > Calendula > Calendula officinalis. The sequence goes on along the minus strand of OY970822.1, from coordinate 11,086,770 downwards.
CACATCACCATTTCACATTTCACATTCAAAACCCCCAAATACCCCCTCTACCATCACTTAAGCCATTTGGGCCCCACCACCCTTTTTTTCTTTTTTCTTTTTTTAAAAACATAATACTTCATTAAAATAAATATTACAAAATACAAAATAAAAATACCTAAAAAATAAAAAAAATTACCGAAAATAAAAAAAAAATACCGAAAAAATTAAAAAAAATACCGAAAATTAAGAAAAAAATACCGAAAATTAAACAAAAAAAAAAAAACTACTCGTCGTCCACGTCAAAGTCATCTTCGTCGACCGAAAATTAAACAAAAAAAAATACCCAAGGTCCGGCGGTGCGGCACTTCCGGCGGTGTTAGCGCCAGATGAACTTTCCGACCTACTTTTCTTTGCCTTACGAGACCTTCCCGCCGGACGTGGTCTCGTATCTTCCCCGAAAAGTTCTTCGTTATTTGAGAGCGAAATGGGTTCGGGGGCGTCCCATTTCGGGCAATGGCGCAAAACTTCCCACGCACCTTCATTGTTAAATTGTTTTTTTGCCGCCGACTCGTCACGGTACGCTTGTCGGACACGGGCCATAAAGTCGACCTCATTTTCACCGCTTCGGCTTGTACGTTGTAGACGTTTGTAGATACCGTTGAATTTTTGACAATTACCATTTAAGGTCGACCACTTCCCCGTCAACATGTCTTTGGTACGCGGCGTACCAACATCCTTGTTGAACTCAACAAGGATTTTGTTCCAAAAACATTCATCCGATTGGTCGGCGCCCTTTTCGCGGTCCTCGGAAACGCAAACCCAACACTCCGCCAATAAAACTTCTTCGGCGGCGTCCCAACGCATGACCTTCCGACTTAAGTTGACGGCAACTTTTTTCCCCTTTCGTCTCGCCTTTTCAACGGTGTCGGTGTCTTGAGGGGGTTGGTTTTGTTGAGATTGTTGTGGTTGAAAAGATTGTGGTTGTGACCATTGGTGTTGTGACCACATTTGAGGAGGGGGTTGAAATTGTTGTGGTTGTTGTTGAAGGTTTTGAAATTGTTGTTGAAGCATAAAGTGGTTGTATTGCTCTTGAGAAAATGTCGGGATCACGGTATTTTGGGTGGACGATACCGATTGTTGGGACGAAGGTGTTGACGGGTTGGACGGCGATGAGCCGGAACCTCCCCATCCGAAAATACCGTTCATCCAATCGGGGTGTGGTGGTTGAGACATTTTGGAGAGGTTTTGAGAGTGAAAGGGTAAGAGATTGTAGAGAGTTAGAGAGTGAAAGTTTAAGAGATGGTGTGAAAAAATGTAAAGGTTAATGGGTTATTTATAATAGGTTTATTTAAATAAAAAAAAAATTAAATTTTTCTGGAAAATAGCCGTTGCAACGGCTAGTGCCACGTGTCGATCGGTGATTGGGTCGTTGGAATCGTCGGTCGTCCGGCGCAAGGGGCCGCTCGCGTAGCGGGCGGTGTCGTGGCGGAGCCGGCGAGCCCGCGTGGCGTCCGGCGGACCCCCCCTCTCGCCACTACACCCGAAGCTCTTAGCGTTATTTTCTTCATATACATCAATGTAGGTCCGTAATATAACACCACTATATTTTTAATACATCGATGTATACACTAGAATTATCATTGTATAGAATTTGAAACAGAATCTCCACATTTTTAGGAAGTGCATTCTATTTGGACGGTTTTCAAATTTACAGCATCAATTTAATGACTAAAATGCCCCTACGAAATTAGTATATAATAAATTAATGAAAATTATTTTGCTGCTTTCTGATTGGCTGTTTAATAGTTCTACGGTTCTGCATCTTAACTTGGTTCTACATTTAATCCGCCCATATATATATATATATATATATATATATATATATATATATATATATATATATATATATATATATATATATATATATATGTGTGTGTGTGTGTGTGTGTGTGTGTGTGTTTCATATTGGTTAATGCTATGTCTAATACCTTTGTTGCTTGCAGCTCGCACAGTTCGCACCACCGTTGCTGAATCTACCCGAGAGCTATCTGTTAGCAGCCTACCGGACCCTTCCAAACTTGCCAAGAAACAACAAATGAAAGAACCCATCCTGCAAGCCACTCTCACTTCCACTCCTCCTATCGTTCATGTTGTTGTGGATCCTATTGCCGTTGTTTCTTCTTACGAAGAGTATTCTGACGAGGGCTTGTTTCTTCGGGTTAGGTCTGGTCTGTTTGATGCCGTTGAACTTCTCGCGGAATTACAATCACGAAGCGTTCACAACCGTCAATCAGCTCTTGGTCTTCACGATGAGTTTGCTCAGATGAATGAGCTAATGAAGAAAACCAAATTCTTGCACCAGGCCGACGTTGAGGAGAAAAATCGTCTTGCTGCCCTATCCGAACATCTTTCCGAGGAAACAAAGATTTGTCCGCTGCATTAGAAGACATGCAGCGTTCGTTATCCGCCAAAGACGCCTGAATTGTTGAACTGAATGCGGAGCATAGTTCTACAGCTGCTCGTATTGCAGAACTAGAGCTGGCCCTCGTTGAAAAAGGTGCCCATGTGGATGATGTTACTCGTTCTCATATAGAGCTGGATGCCCTTAACGATAAACTGAAAGAAGAATTCGCCGTCTAATTTCATCAATTGGGTACCCTTCGTGAGGACATGGATTAGCTGGTTCAGAAGGGAATCTCTGGGCTATGTGAAGTTCTTTTGAATTCAACTGAGTTTGTAGGCAGGAATTTGTCCCTTCAAATGGAAAGCGTAAGATTTCGTCAGTACCGAGGGTGTCTGGACACTCACCGGGAATATGCCGATCTTCTAAAGGATGCCAAGCTTGTACATGAGTATCCGGATGCTCAGGCCAACATTATGAATTTGTTTGGTGCACTGGTGACTCCAGATTATTTGTTGCTTCAATCGATTGAGTCTGGTGCGATTTCTTTAGAAGAGTTGAAGAAAGTTGTGAAGAAAGTGACTCCCGGGTTAGAGGATACTGGTGAAAGCTCCAATCATGGAGGAGTGCCTCCTGCATAGCAGGATGTTTGTGTCCGTATGTTATCGAATTGTTACTTTGGTTAATTTGTACGCTTGTTGTTTTGTCGAATCGATGTGGGATTAACTTTGCCATTTAGTTAATTGTATTTTGGTTAATCGATGTGACTTTATTTCGCTATGTTCGTTCGTTCGAATAGGTCTACTTCCTGATGAGGCGTCCCCCACAGGTTTTCAAGGTAGGGGGTGACCCCCTTCCGACCTAAATACGTCCGCTCGCTTTCGTCGACTTAGCTATTTAACTTATGACCTTTTACTTGGCCTGAGTAAATTAGGTGTTCGTTTTTAGCAAGACATTCGTTCGATGGCCCTTCCGTTGTATGTTCGTTAAATACAACAAAAGATTTTAAGGGAAAAAAGACCTTGCACGGAAGGTACTGCCATAGTCATTCGTGACTTCCTATTACATTAGTAGTGGAACAACCAAACTACCAACTTAAACGATAATGGTGCCAAAAGGTCACTAAACGACTAAAAAGAAAAAACTTAAACATAAAACTTTCGCAGATTCCGCATGTTCCATGTTCGTGGAACAAACGAACCCTCCATTGTTTCCAGGATATACGAGCCGTTCCTTCTGGCTTCTTTGACCATGTATGGACCTTCCCAATTGGGGCACAGCTTGCCTGGTTTGTGTTGGAGACTTGCCTCGTTCTTCCGTAAGACGAGGTTTCCTACCTTACATGCCGCCCCTCGAACCCTTTTGTTATAATATCCTTCTGGCAATGACTTGTATGCCGCTTGCCTTAAGGCTGCATTCTCTCGCCGCTCGTCTATTATATCGAGGTTATGCCTCAAGGCTTCCTCATTTTCACCCAAATGGAAATTTTCCACTCGCGAAGATGGGATGAGGACTTCCAATGGTATTACAGCTTCCGATCCATACAGCAAGCTGTATGGAGTTTCCTGCGTGCCTCTTCTAGCAGTCGTTCGGTAAGACCATAGGACACTCTGCAGTTCATCCGCCTAGTTACCCCCCGCTCTATTCAGACGAGTTTTGATTCCTTTTACTATGGTTCTATTTGTGACTTCTGTCTGCCCATTGACTTGTAGGTGAGCTACGGACGTGAAGTTTTGGTGTATGCTCAACCCTGCGCACCATTTCCTGAACGGGTTACTAGCGAACTGTTTTCCGTTATCGCTCACGATGGTATGTGGGAGTCCAAAACGGCATACGAATCTTCCGGAGGGTCGGACGGACACGTCCTGCTTGAAGATTCCTACAAACAACCAAAGAAACTCTCAGTCAGATGCTCCCCGGGAGGTTTCCCGTGAGAAAACGCTGACGATCAAGTTAGAAAACGATTTATATGACGTGAGGTCGTGATCGGTAAGGATCGTATTGAATATGAGCAATAAATGTCAAGTGTAATAAATGTACCGGAAGCTCTCTGGTGTTGTTGGTTGCGAGACGGATATATTTATAGCCCTCCTCCTCTAGGCGGGAAAAGAAGGTGCTACTCTTCGGACCGGTCCCTCCTGAGCTTAGAGGATAATAGGTCGCCTCAGGAGGCTTTGGACCGGAGAATAATAAACTTGCTTTACGCCAAGGCCGCCCTAGGGACTTGATCGCATTTAATGCACTTGTACCTGAGAGTTGTCTTCCCGTGATTTCCGCGTTTCGCTTGGATCATGATCCTCGGGATCATCGATCCTTCCGCATCCGTTTTCCTTCCTTCGGTTAGGAAGGTCGCTTTCGGTCAGGAAGGTATAGTACAATTAATTATGAAGTTAACTTTGCATTATCTTAATCAAATGTGCCTTTTGATAGTTTATTTACCATGACCCGTTACATACGCACATACACATCCATGTGCACTCGCTTCTTTTATTATACGACATTGACCATAAAATTTTCATAAAAACAAAACTTAAGTTTACTTTTAATCTTTAACAATTTATTTTGTTATAAAAGTATTAATACATTTAATAAAAATAATTTCCGTTACTAATGGCCTTAAATTTAAACTATGAGTACTCTCTTAACTAGATTGCGGGAGCTGCCCACTTGATCCCGAAAGGATTGTTGCCCCTTAACCCCCGCAAGGGCAGTACCCTCGTAATGTCACTATTTGTCGGGTCCGGATTCATTAGAAATGTGTAAAATGTATGCATCTATATATCATGTGTGGTATAGTCTTTGCCTTTAAAATAAATTAATTATACGCAATAATTGATAAGTACATTACATGGTGTCCCTATTGGAATACTAAAAAAGGGAGATTAGATGGGTATAAAAAGATGTTATCTATTGCATAAAACTTACTCAAAGTCCTCCCAGAAAAAGCATACACACGTTTATATTTCTTAAGGTTTCAAGATGGCAAGTGAAATCCCAACCACAAATCATGTCAGACTCCAGCCCCCGAGTACTGGAAATCTCATCACCATCCTTAGTATTGACGGTGGAGGCATCAGAGGTATCATTCCGGGAGTCATTCTCCGATACCTTGAGTCACAACTTCAGGTATTATTTCTCGTACATATATATCTAAAGCAAATATCACTATGACCATAAATAAATTATACTTGCAACGTAACAAATGTTTAAAATATGAATTGCATGTGCCACCAAAAAACCGTTAATGGTTGTTAGGGTAATTAATCATATTCGTTAACTTGGCCGATATGCAGGAGTTAGATGGTGAGGAGGCAAGGGTTGCGGACTACTTTGATGTCATTGCCGGAACAAGCACCGGAGGTCTAGTGACAGTCATGTTAACGGCTCCAGACCAGACAAACAGACCACTACATGCCGCTCAAGATATCGTTCCCTTTTATCTTGAACATTGTCCCAAAATTTTCCCACAAATTGGGTACGTAAGGCATAATACGAGTTTATTAACAATTTCCCTTTTTTTTCATTTTTAATTCATCGAGACATCCTGGCCTTAGTTTAGCAAAATACACTATGGTTAATTAGCTTTTTTTTTTTTTGGGTTATTAATTTGTTGCAAATTTAGAGGGCCGTTTGCTAAGATAATAAAGGAGTCAAAGGCATTGATAGGGCCTCAATACGATGGGGAGTATCTTAAAGAGCTTGTAACGAGTTTATTAGGAAGCACGAGGCTAAATCAGACATTGACCAACGTTGTCATCCCTGCTTTTGACATAAAGACCATGCAACCTGTCATCTTTAGCTCATATCAGGTGTGTGCTGTCTCTTGCAAATTTTAATTTCATCGTGAGACAACCGCTATAGCCACCACACATTTCTAGCCTATGTTCTGACGACAAGTCGTCGCCATAGTTCGTTGCTATAGCTTAAAATTTTCGTCGCTATAGGTGTCGTCACCATATAATACAACTATATATATAGCGACGACAACTCTTCTGCAAATGTTTCATGGAACAAATTCTCCACACACAAAAAAAAAAGTTTTATTTGCCATAGGGCAAAACCAAAACATTTTAGGTCAACAATGATTCTCCTTTTTTTTTCCGCCAACAATAATAAAAGAAAATTTAAAATATTTTTTTATTTAATCTATCCCGACGACATGTATTTCCCGCCAACATGTTTCAGAAGCCCGGGTAATTAATTTGATTTCCCGGCGACCCGGGGCCGAGGACATGTCATCGCCATAATGCTTGAAAAACGTGAATCTAGATCAACCCTGTAGCGATGTTGTTCGTCGGAATAGATGAAATAAAAAATATTTTTGATTTTCTTTTTTATTGTTTCCATAAAAGAAAAGAAAATTCTTGTAGTGATCACTAACATGATATAAATGATAGATTAATTATTTTCGTTGGTTTGGTTTGTAGGTGCCAAGCCAGCCTAGCATAGATGCGCAATTGTCGGACATTTGCATCGGTACATCGGCAGCTCCTACCTGCTCATTATTTTCAGAATGGTGATCGAGAATTTAACCTTATTGATGGTGGCATTGCTGCTAATAACCCGGTATATATGGAAAACTATTTTTCTTTACGGAAGCAGGATAACAATTTATGCCTAACATGCATGAAATATCACCGTATAATTTTTAGTACATAACGTACAACCTTTTGTGCAGTGTTTGGTTGCGATGGGGGAAGTGACAAGGCAGATTATCAAAGAAAACCCGGATTTCTTCCAAATTCCGCCTCTGGATTACAACCGATATCTGGTTATATCATTAGGCACGGGCACGCAGAAGCAAGAACCACGATACGATGCAATAATGGCTGCAAAATGGGGAGTACTCGGGTGGTTAGTCAATAACGGTTCTGCCCCGTTGATAGAATCTTTCACTCAAGCAAGTGCCGATTTGGTTGTTTTTCATAACAACGTTGTCTTTCAAGCCCTCAGTTCCATTGATAATTATCTTCGCATTCAGGTAAGTTATTGATTTTTAACTTGCTTTATTCTAAAATGCTCAAGATCTATGTGAATTTCGTGCAATAAAATTTATACCAAATTAAAATTTTATTTTTTTTGTGATCCTATGTCAAAACTAGGATGAAACATTGACCGGAGACTTGGATTCAGTTGACATAGCAACAACAGATAATTTGAACAACCTGGTTAATGTTGGTGAAATTTTACTCGATAAATCGGTTACCCGGGTGAATTCGGATACCGGGGTAGTTGAACCGGTCCCAAATGGTGGTACAAATCGTGAAGCTCTGAAAAGGTACAACTCTTATCCCTTCCAAGATTACACTTTCTATCACTTGGTGAAAACGTGGTCTAGTAATACCTTATTAATGCATGTTGTTTCTATAGGTTTGCAAAACAACTCTCGGATGAAAAGAAACTCAGGGAGTCAAACTCAGGGAGTGCTTGACTGAAATTTCTATATTTGTAATGGACTCAGTTCAACTTTTACAAGATTGTAATAAAAATTTAACTGTATTATTAACAATTATTTTCATTTAAACAGGCCATTATATGTAATGCATCTTATAAAATTTATAGTAATTAAATTTTTTTAGTGTTATTCAGTACACATTAAATTTTAGCAACATCCCTTTAAATAGAGTAAATTTTTTAGTTGTTTTATTTGTATGCCCTATAGGAAAAACTCATTAAAGTTGTCTATTTAACATTTTAGCAACATCCCTTTAAATAGAGTAAATAACACAAATAGTCCCTATGATTTGGCCCTCATTATATGTTTAGTTCCTAAGTATCCGAAGTCACACCAAGAGTCATATTTTTCAAATAATGCAGGGTACCATTACACATGAACCAATCACAGTATTTTTCTACAACAAAAGTTGACACCAAGGGTTGGCTAAAGTACATATATCCACAGGTTTAGTATAAACATTTGTACTACACAAATGAATAAAATAATATACGCAAAATACACAAAGTTTAAACAAATAGGTCAGCAATTTATAATATACATGCATACATACATACTAGGCAAATATCTGCTGAATCACAGTCTCTGCATTCCCATTGTACTGTGCTAGAAGATGTATAGCATCCGCCCTAGGCAAAGCAAGAAACTCCTGCACCAATATATTAAAAAAAAACATTATTATTATTATTATTAATTTATATTGCAAGTGATTATGACTTACCATAACTTTAAGTATTGCAGTTTCATCAGATGCAACATCACCAGTGGATGAAACTTGAGCAGGACTGCTGCCATCTTCTTGCATTCGGCTGCTGGAAGTTGCAGTGTTTTGTGAAGAATTGCTTATGTCAGCATTTGACTTTGTAAAAGTGTCGGTTAGTAGACAAGAGTTGACTTCTTTTAAAAGATCAATTTTTAGGAGACTTTCGAAACGATCTTTACACATTTGAAGCTTGAACCACTCGTTGTGTGTGTGCAGGGTGGTTCTCATTATCTTCATTAGTTGAGGTTCTTCAATGCCCAATTTCCTACCTACTGCAACCTACTCACATCCCACTTAAATTATAATTACTAAAGAAACCGATAACAAAAAAATAAAAAAGATAATAATTACCTGGAGTGAAGTTGAAAGAGCATGAAAGGGCAAGCTTTCTCCAACAAACTTCTCATTTGGTGTCAGCAAAGCCAACAAGGTCTCTTTCAAGGGCTTTAAGAGAGCTGAATCTTTAGTCGCTAAAGGTCCCAAATGTGAACAAGCAACGTTTAGTGCACGAGAATGGTCACCCGAGTTGACCAGTTTCAAAAACTCAATCTGGATTCAACACAAGGATATTATTATGTTTTTTTTAATGGATTTAAGTAAATAATAATACAAGTTACCCTTTTTAGTTGGAAGAGAAGAACATGATTTTGTGTGAAAAAAGTGGGGTCCATTTCGTTTATTTCTTCCACAACCTCTGCAGCCATTCCTTTGCTAGTCAACTCCTTTATTGCTAGCATGATTTCATATTTCTCATCTTTACTGTCTACATCTACTGCACATGATATTTCAGAACCCTAAGCCACAAAAGGTTAGTTTAGTAATTATCCCTAAATATAAATATCTTAAATCATAGCAGGCTATACCTGTTGTTCTTCTGACATATTTGCATCTTCATGTCTTCCCTTCCACCTTTTACGTTTATTCCTTTCCTCAATTCCTCGACTTTTGTTTCTTTCCAATATTTTTGAAGCTTTATGTCGATACATTTCACTTGTACTACAATCTTCATGGCTGCTTATAGTATCACCACAAGAATATCTTTCTTCACTTACCCTATCTTGAATGCTGACATCACCATCCATGTCAGCAGCATCAGCAACCTTACTGGGCCCACTTCTAACTTCAAGAGAAAAATCTGCAGATAATGTGGATTCTGATTCTGTTTGGTTTGAAACTGATGGTTCATGTAGTAGCTGCACTCCTTGAGCTGCAAGCAATCGTGAGCCATAAATTATAAATAATTAATATAATAAAATGAATGATATAAAAAGGTGAGAGAAAAAGTTTATAACTTACGAGAGATTGCACCACCAGAGTTGACTATGCCTCTATAGACACAGTATTCGCGAATGAGTTCATCCAGCATGTTTACATCCATTCTCATTCGGCAAACTTCATTCTATAATTAATATTATTAAATAAAAAAATTATTAAATATATACACAAATGTATGATGTATTGATATGAAATGATATTTATTGTTTTGTTTAATTACCTGGAATGCTTGAAATAGATCGCCTTTTGCAAATTTTAAGCTATCAACCGCACCTTGTCTTGTAAGTTCTACAGCATGTGCAAGGGCTTGTATATCCACCTGATTTTTAGATATATAAATGATGATTTTTAATTATATAAATTCCACATTTTAAATACAAATATTACCTCATCAAATGGTGGTGCTTCAAATAATCCCTCTTGTGGAATTGCAGGGAGATCACGTTCCTCAAGCAACAGTCTTTCAGTTAGATCTGTTATTGGTGAAGAAATTCCTTGTCGAAAACAAAATCCCTTGTGAATGCTGCAAGATTAGTGGGACCCATCAATCCGTAAGAGAGAGAATTGTTGATAAAAATAAAGAAATATAGATGATTATGAGACCTGATTAGGTATCTAATGGCCATTGAGAAAATAGGATCATATGCATGTAAGTGAGCTCTTAATACAGATGTCATCAATCCAGCAAGTTCAAACAGCCTCCTTTCAGACCACTGAGTAATCGTTATATATACTTTATTACTCACTAAGGTTTTTTAATATAATGATGATAAATGCAGGTAGAGAATACTTACCTCATTCACTACAGGTGAAGTTTGATCATCTTTATCGAATATAAAGGCGAGCATCACATGCTTGAATTCTTCATATGCTTCCTTAGAATCAAGAACAGAGTAATGTCACAATCAAATTAACAACCATAAATGAATGTTAATTTAATGAAATCAACCCTTAAAGAATCACACTTTGCTGATGATTAGTGAAGTTTCCAATCGTTTAGATCTGTTCTAAATAATGTACTACCTCTAATTACCAAACTAACTCAAGATCTGACTTTGAATAGTCAAACAATGCAAAATGAACATTCAGGATTAACAGATAGTTACAGCAAAAAGAAAAGGAAAGAAAACAGGGACATACAGGATAGGCGTCAAGAGCGCTGGGAGCGAGTGCAGTCCGGACACAATTAATTGCAGATTGACGATCCTTCTCGGTTCCTTTTCTCAATAGCTCGATAAATTTCTTCACCGATCAAAATACAAACAAATTCTCAGCATGATACCAAATAAATTACTTTCATTTTTCTAAATCGAATTCAAATCGATCGTTTACCTGCTTCTGTAAGCGGAAAAGGAGATGGTGATCCTCCAGAACGGAAGGAGCATGGAGACGTAAGAGATCAATGGCGGAATCGATACTACCGAATTGCAATAATCGTCTGATTTGAAGAATCAGCAACCGGTACTGGTAAGAAGAAGAGGAATATGAAGATGGAGATGAAGAAGAAGGAGAAGCAGGAGGAGATGAGTCTTCGATTAAGTTTTCCGATTTGGCAAATTCGATGACCAGAGCATCTAGGGCTTCCCAATTTACCGGCGATGGTGACGGTGGGGATGATGATGAATCCATAGGAGGAATAAAAATGGGAAAATTATAGGGTTGTATATGGAGTGAGATGAATTTGGGAGTAACCAAGATAAACTGATGGTGGGGTTGGGGATGGGGTTTGGTTGATCGGAAAGTTTTTTCTTTTTTAAGGATGGCGGCCACCGATGTCAGGTCCAAAATATCCTCCCTTCATCCCAAAATTGCATAATCTTGTTTCTTGTATAGAAAAATTAAAGAGATTGCTTATTTGAGTGCTTTTCTTAGAGAATAAAAAAAAGATGTTATTATATTAATGATGTTTAGTTATTAGGAGTACATTTTTATTACATATTTTAAATCTGTAAAAATAACAGTTTCTCTACTTTTAAATTAAAGTATTATTATTTACATCATATCTTGACTTAGATATGATTGAATATTGTTTGATTGTAATATAACATAATGTTTAGTTTAGCCATGAAAAATTGTTTTTAACATAATAATTATTGTATAAAGATCATCAAGTTTATAAAAAGTCTAAGGGTGCGCTTGGTTCATACCGAGTAATGGGAAAGGGAATACTAAGGAATGCAATGGGCAATTGGGCATTCTTTAGTATTCCTTAACTAAGTAACATTGTTTGGTTCAAATAAATGATATTATTTATCATTCCTTATATGTGTATGTGTACGTATGTGTACGTATGTGTGTGTATGAATTTGTGTGTGTATGTGTATGTGTATGTGTGTGTTTGTGTAATACATGTGTAATGAAATTTCATTACCCCCAATTTGTTGGGGAATGCTTCATTACCCACTACTAGGTAATCATTAATAGTATTATGGGAAATCAAACAACATTTTTAATTACCTTTACTATTCCCCACCTCTTAATACCCCCTAGGGGTGTTAACGAGTCCAGCTTTTAACGAGCTACTCGAGCTCGTTTATATCGAGCTCGAGTCTATACTAATTCGATCTCGAGTCGAGCTCGAACATAAAACAAGACTCGGTTAATTTCACGAGCCGAACCTAATAATTTAATACTCGACTCGTCTCGTTCGATAGCTCGTTTAATCTCGAGCCGAACGAGCCAAACGATCTTCACGAGTCGATCCTAACGAGCCGAACAAGTATTTTGTACAATAAGTACAAGTGTTGATACAATAAGTACAAGAATATACATATATTAATATGGGTGTTAACGAGTCAAGTAATTAACGAGCTTTTCGAGTTTGTAAATTAGTTATTTTCAAAAAATATGGAATCATAAACGAGTATCGAGCTCGAGCTCGAACACTATATAAACATCCGAGCTCGATCTCGAGCCCAGTTTTAAAAACTTATTCTAGCTCGAGTCGAGCTCGAGCCGAGTAATTACTAAACGAGTCGAGCCCAAATTTTCTGATATTTGACTCGACTCGAATTATTAACACCCCTAATATTACCCCAACCAAGCACCCCTAAATTTATATATAAAAAGGGTAACTTTGTACATAAGTGATAAATATTACATAAAAAATATTAAATTGGGTGCTTGCTTTTAAATCACATCAGAAAATTAGGTGTGTGTGTCATACAAAACACGTAATCACTTTGTAGAGTTGTGTTTTAGGTAGTTTAAAGGTTTTGTATAATTCCAAGTGGTAAATCTAAGTCATTGAATTAAAATGGTTAAGATCAAATCACAGGGTTTCAAACACATGTATTTCAAGTCACGACCACCACCATCGACCACCGTTGGCCGCCACCTCTGGCCGCCGTTCGCCGCCGGTGGCCGGCGGCGGCGGCCGGCATCGGTGGTGGTGGCTGACAGTGAAGGTGCTGGTGGTACTAGGGTGGTGGTGGTATTGATGTATTGAAACACATGTAATTCACTAAAACACAGGTGTTCCAAAATACAAACGAGCATATTATTTCGAAGCACATTGATGAGTTTAGAACAACTCTAATAAATCAATCTTTAAGCTCCATAATAGTTAGTTCTTGATCTTGGAATAAGCATATACAAATCATAGACAATGTTGAATTAAACGAACAGATTTGTATTGCTAAACAAGGTTTTCATCATCATCAATTAATACACAATGATTACTAAAAGCCCCAATTCTACATAAAATATGTAGAACGGTTTTACTCTTTTAACATGATCATAATTATGACCTTGGGGCTTAGAGCACACACACAAACACGTTTTTTTTGAATAAACGTGGGTTTCAAGAACGACTAATTCTATGTCTCTAGGTTTCTTTATATACTAGAAACCTAGGGTTTACAAGGATAGACACAAAATAGTAACTAAATCTTTTTGATTCTACAAAGATATACATGACTTAGTAAATTAAATCTTTTTATACTTTTATCAATATCTTCTAAATCTTCGTTCAAATTTTGAATTCCATATCGTTGATTTAGGTCCTTTTACTTTTATTATTTCCAAGTTTTGACTCATCAAATCAATAAATCTTTAATACCCAACACACATGTGTTTCAAGTCACGAAACACATGTGTTTCACTAAAAACATGAGTTTATAAAACACAAAGGAGCATATGAACTACGAAGCACATGTGTTTCAAAAAGTGAAACACATGTGTTTCAAGTCACGAAACACATGTGTTTCAATAAAAACATGAGTTTCTAGAACACAGGGGAGCATACGAACTACGAAGCACATGTGTTTCAAATCAGGACCACCGCCGGCGGCCACCTCCGGCCGCCCGCCGATCGCCATCGTCTCTGGCCGCCGGAGGTGGGTGGGGTATTGATGTATTGAAGCACATGTGTTTGGATCGCCGGCGGCGGCCGGAGGTGGCCACCGGTGGTGGGTGGGGTATTGATGTATTGAAGCACATGTGTCTGTATGGTTTGAATTTTGATCTTAACCTTTGACTTTTTTTAATCAAATGTCTCTATTAATTGTCCCTTATAACTAGATAAAATCCTTGAACTACATTCAACATTTCTCTCACTTCATAATCAATATTCCTAAACACGTCTTTATTTAGGATGCAACAACAAGCTAGCAATCGTTTCAAAAAAAACAAGAAGCTAGCAATATTTGCAATTTATATTTAGTTGATGAAGTCCTGCAACCTCTAACCTAAAAGTTCACAATCTAGCAGCCAATTTTTACGATTTTATTAATTCTTAAATCTCCTCAAAAGCTTGCTTTTAACTTCTTCGCTTTTTGCCTAAATATTTTCACGACAAATCATTTGTTGATTGGTTGTGTGTCTACCATGAAGATATAATCGAGTTTGGAAGGTACTTAACACAATTAAACTATCAATCTTTCAACTTACATTTTATCAGTAATTTTTTTAAGACGAATAGCTGCTAGAGTAGTAAAACACAATCGCACTAAGTATTGAGCATTTCGACTATCACATCGATATTAGTTGCAACATATATTTTTTTTCTTCCATGAGAGAGGTCCTTTCACTGATTTAATCTTCTAGAACTTGGATTACTTCTCTTCGAGACTATACACTGACTACATATTCATGAAAGTGATGATGAATTGATGCCAATAAGTGATATATTTTCCACTTTTAACAATTTCAAAATAAGTGATATGCTTTAAATTTTGTCTTATTTGGTAAAAGAAGTAAGATACATCTTCCACTAACTATACACTTTAATATGCTGAAATTGTATTTTTATCTATACTTTTACTTTTAAACATTATTAACATAAATTTATTAGAAAATAGTAGGATCATCATCAACTAACTATTCACTTTAATCAATATTAACCTTTATTGTGAAATTCACCAAAAACTGTGAAATTCACAATGTATCACTTATTGTGATAGGGAGGTAATATTACAATATTTCTAATTAGAGCCTTAAGTATTGTGGCATGTGATCCTATTTGGCATGGCAATTTGGCACCACTGCCATCCGCCACACACCCCACGCCAATTTCGTCAAGGGCTACACCACTTCGGTGGCGGAGGAGAGAGGCCGGGATGGTTTTTAGGTATTTTGTGAGTGAGTGTTGTTTTAATGGATCTCAACATATGTGTTTTGGGTTGAGTTACGAGTGAATTAGTATTTAAGATATATATGTGTAATAAAAAAAAAATCCTAATATGACACTGAGGTGATGATTTAGCTTAACCTACCAAACTTATGCTATTAGTTAGCCACATTGAGCTTGTTCAAACTGTTCACAACATCCAACGGCTGACACATAATTCCTGACACCCACGACCCAACCCATTACCAAGCCCACACCCTCCTCTCCAAAAGTTGGGCTATCCGCACCCACCTCATCATCATCACCAGCGGAGCCCATCAATCCCCCTCTCCCTTGCAAATCAGCGAGACCGTTGCTCCTTAACATAATCCGGTCCACTCATCAACAATTAACTGCCGCGTCAACCTTATCTACTGCTTCTTATCTGGAGAGAGAATAATTTTGAAATGCACGAGATACACATGCTCTAACTTGGGTAGAGATAAATCTTTAAACTTTTTTTAATTAATAAAATTAGTCATTACCAACTTTTTGTCTAAAAGAATTCACGTGATCGTCACGTCAAAATCAAGTGGGGCAACATCATTGTGTGGGAATTGTTACCCACTTCTCATGAAACGTACACAACTCCATCCATTGCTACAATCAGCGATATTATATCGTGGTCCGTTCGTAACCATGTAAAATGGCCATCCTAGTAGTACAGTGATATTTCTTTTGTCTTTTTTGTACAAGTAATTGAGGATGGCCATTTAAGGAGCTAGGACCGAGCGATTAAACTTGTAAAAATTAAAATATTTCAAACCAGTAGTTTGTGCATATGGCCACCACCGACGAGTTGACTGTCATTGAAGAGTGTCGAATCTCAGCACCACCCCACACCGTAGGAGAAAGGACACTGGCTTTAACTTTCTTCGACCTTGCATACTTACTCAGAGAACCTGTTCAAAAGTTTTTCGCTTACGACTTCCCACATTCAAAAACACACTTCACTCAAACAGTTATTCCCAATCTCAAACACTCTTTATCCATCACTCTTCAACACTTCTTCCCATTTGCTGGTAACTTGATTGTTTTCCCCTTTCCAAAAGAATCTAGCTACACCTACAAAACCGGAAATTCGTCATGTAGAGGGCGACTTACGTTTGCCGAATGTCATCATCTTGATTTCAAAGGAAATCACCCTCGAGAGTGCCATAAGTTTTATGGCTTGTTACCCGAGTTGGGAAGTGGCGAAAAAGTAGATGAAAATCCCTCTTTTTTGGGTCCAAGTGACACTTTTCCCAAACACAGGCGGCATCACAATTGGGATCACCAATCATCATGTTCTTTGTGATGCAAGCACAATGTTTGATTTCTTGAGGGCGTGGACCACAATAGCAAAAAGTGGTACGGATGAGGTATTCTTAGCTACCGGAATTTTGCCATTTTACGACAGATCAGTGATCGAATATCCAAATGATCTGGATCAATTCTATTTGAATCAGCCAGGGATAGAATCGCTTGCAATAGAATACCACTATCCTAAGCCTAAGGTTCTTTCGGATAAGGTTCGGTGTTGACCCAGGCACAAATCAGCCAGTTAAAGAGATGGGTGTCGACCAAACTGCCAACTTTGGAATATATCTCGTCGCTATCGGTCACATGTGTGGAGTTGCATAGCCAAATCACGTGCGCGCCATGGGTTAGAGATGTTTGTATTTGCAGTGGACTGCCGGAGGCGTTTAAACCCACCGATTCCTCAATCTTATTTCGGTAATTGCATCGGGCCAGGTGTCGCAAAAGCAGAAAGCGCGTCACTTTCAGCGACCAGCGGGTTTGTTGTGGCTGTTGAATTACTTGGAAAAGCTCTAAGTGAGGCTGTGAAGAACAATGGTGGGGTGATAAAAGATGCGGGAACATGGTCTGGGGAATTCGGGCAAGGTGTGCCTATGATTGCAGTGGCGGGAACACCGAAGCTGAAAGTGTACGACTTGGATTTCGGGTGGGGGAAACTAGAAAAGTATGCCATAGATAATTTCATTAGTGCGATATCTGTGAGCTCAACTAAAGAATCACCCCAAGATATCGAGATTGGTCTCTCCCTTCCTACTAAACAAATGGAGGCTTTTCTTGCCATATCTAAAAACGAATTACAGAGAATGGATGTGACCACCAATCTAATGAATTAAGAATACTTATTTTCTTTATTTTAAGTAAAATCAATTGCATCTTTACGTTTTAATTTTCATATAAATGAAAATATTTCAACTTCTTCTCAAGTCTTGCAACAAACTACTTAATTATGAACTTTTCATTTAAATACTGCATCCATGTAAGTTACGTACCCAGCATTCATATCCTCGGCTCTTTATTAGAAAGTATTAACTTAGATTATAATTAGTTAGTTAATTAATTAATTAATTAGTATGACATTTAAGTGGGTGAATCATTATGATGGTTCATGAAACAGCATGTCGGTTATACCCAACCGCTGTTTCTATTGTCTATAAATAAGTCAAATGTATAATGTGTATGTACGATCATATTTTTATCAATAAAAGTTTGTTATTTGATCTTTATCTTCATTTAACCCTTATCTTTCTCCCAACAAATTGGTATCAGAGCCGGAACTTTTGAATCAAAACAATTATCTGGTTTATGTTTTTCCACATATGGCGATGAATAACAATCCTTATCAAACCCACTTGCCACGATTGAATAGCAAAAATTACCATCATTGGAGTATCCAGATGAGGGTTCTTTATGAATCGCTTGATCTATGGAGTATTGTGGAAGAAGGCATCCCTCAACCAGAAAATCCCAATCCCACTGCACAGCAAGCACTAGAGATAAAAGAACTAAAGAAAAAAGATAAGAAGGCGCTGTTCTTTATCTACCAAGCGGTTGAGGATCCGATTTTCGAAAGGATATCCGGTACGAAATCTTCTAAAGAGGCCTGGGATACATTCTATAACTGTTATAGGGGAGAAGATAGAGTAAAGGCGGTGCGTTTGCAAACCCTGCGTTGTGAATTTGATGGCCTGAGAATGAAGGAATCAGAAACCATTGAAGAGTATTACAACCAAGTGATTGCCTTGACTAATCAAATAAGATTAAATGGAGAAGATATCGAGGATCAGAGGGTTGTTCAAAAGATACTAAGGAGTCTCCCGCGTAAATTCGAATATGTGGTCGTTGCAGTGGAAGAATCAAAGGATTTGTCTACTTTGTCAATTGAAACCTCTTGGGAATACTTCAATCCCATGAATTTAGAATGAGGAACTTTGATGACAACACTACAGAACAAGCTTTTCACTCACGAGTCTCTACAAAAGCAAATGGCAAGGAACATGTTAAACCGTTATCCGAAACTCAATGCTTCTACTGTCATAAATACGGACATACAATGAAGTATTGCAAGAAAAGAAAAGAGGACGAGAGTGAAGATGAAAAATTCGTTTCTGAAACAGAAGATACAGTGTTTATGGCAATGGAGGAACTCGAAAATTTGGTTGATGTTGTATGGAATAAAGATGATGATGATGTCCTTGTGAAAACCAGCAAGGTGATGGATGATGATGTTTCAAAGGTGATGCACTGATGCATGATGGATGATGCTTGAAGAATAATGCTTCAAGATGTTAAATATCTACGTAGGTAATCTAAGTTTAAGGGGGTGTATTAGAAAGTATTAACTTAGATTATAATTAGTTAATTAATTAATTAATTAGTATGACAGTTAAGTGGGTGAATCATTATGATGGTTCATGAAACGGCATGTCGGTTATACCCAACCGCTGTTTCTAGTGTCTATAAGGCGGCACGGTATGGGACAACGGGAGGGGCCGGCGTGGTGTCCACCTCACACCCCCACGGCGTGCTTATAACCGGAACCCCCCCCCCCCCCCCCCCCCCCGGCGTTGGGGGTCGGCGTGGAGGAAGGAGGCCACGGGAAGAAACGGTGTGGAGCGGTCGAGTTTTGGCCAAATATAGCCGTTGGCAACGGCTATATAGCCATTGGGATTTAAAAAAAAACTTTTTTTTTTAATTATTTACCTATATATATTACATACTTTCACTCATTTTACAAACACAATTAACCCAATTTACTCTCTACAAACTCCTATCTTCATACCTCTCTACTTACAATGGATCCACACAACAACTCTCCACAAACACCCAACCAACCTTCACAACAAAATATACCACCGAACCTTGGATTTGGTAGCTACGAGTCGTATGTCAACATCCTAAATTCCGGTGTTGTCCCACCTCAATTTTATCCACAAACCGCACCTCAATATCAACCTCAATTTCAACAACCCCAATATTCACAAAATGTATCTCAATTTGCACACACCGGCCAATATTTTCAACAACAAGCAATTCATCAACAAACCCAAACACAAGAACCATAAGCGGGGGGGGGGGGGGGGGGGGGGGGGGAGCAAGCGAAAGGGGAAAGGGAAAGGGAAAAGGAAAGAAAAAGAGGTTGTTGAAGAAGTTGGGGAAGAAGATGTGGAAGAAGACACACAACTTCATGGACGGAAAAGGAGGAACTTGTGTTGTGCCGAGCTTGTTGTGGCACTTCTAAAAACGAGAAGGACGGGAATGGCATGAGAATTAAAAGCTATTGGGAAGCCATTCTTTCTAAATTTAGCTTCATGGGAGTCCCGCCATACCGAAAAGACAATAGTCTTAGTAGCACATGGCGTGACATAAACAACAAGGTTACAAAATTTAATGGTATATACAACAAACTCTCATCGGAAAGAAGTAGCGGAATGGCCGAGTTTGATGTTTTGGAGGCCGTCAAGAAACAATACAAAGTTGAAAAAAAAAGGGCCATAATTTTGAGCTAGATCGACATTGGTTGATTTTAAAAGAGGATCCAAAATGGATCGGCACAATTACTAATGTAACGACCGTAATTTTACGTTTTTCATTTCGTGTATTTATTCGGGATTTATGTGAATTTTCGTTATTTATGTTAGTTTACATTTCGGTTTGTGTTTTATCGAATGATTGAATGTTTGGGACTTGGTATAACCAAGTATGGGTCAAAACTTGGATGGAAACAAGTTTAAAGGCCAAGAATCTGGCTGAAGCAGCCCTCGCGGCGCGAGGCAGGCGCGAGCCAGACGCGAGATCGAACAGTAGGTTCAGAACTCAGACGCGAGAGACTCGCGCCGAGCTCGTGTTGAGCTACGCGTCGAGCTCGCGGCGCGAGCTAGGCGCGAGCGGGGCGCGAGGTAGGCGTTCCTGCGGCGACCAAGAAGACAACCCAAGTCACCTCGCGTCGCGAGGCAAACGCGAGCGGGGCGCGAGGTCTGTCTGGACTATATAAAGCTGAGTAGAAGATAGGGCTCATAACACCTACGAACCCTAGACTTAGTGCAGCCGTTTTTGAGAGCATTTGGACGGTTTTTTGAGTCTTGGAGCTCAAATCTTCATCTTCTTGAAGGATTCAAGCATCAAGGGTAAGAATTATTGCATATCTTACTTAGTTACCTTCATTTTGAGCTTAGTATGGTTAACAATGGTGGTTTTGGGAACCCACCATATCATCTTTGGAGAAGATGAAGTTTCATGGGTGTAAAACACTCCTTGTAGACTTGTAATCAATGTGTACAAGTTAGATTTGGGATTGATGATGGAAAATCTTGAACTAGGGTTTGAGATTCCACCAAGTTGTATGAACTTGGTGGTTGGGAATGTTTAGATGGATTAATTAGTAGCTAGTTATGGATTATAACTAGATTTTTGTAATGATATTGATGTTAGGTCAAGAAGGCCTTGAGATTGGAAGTACTTCCTCAATTTGGAAGTAAGGATTGTGTTGTTGAACACAATTATTGGATAGCATTGCTAAGGTGAGTACATGTGATCTTGATCTTTCTGAGTACATAGTAAACCATGTTATGAATTGAAATGATTTTAGAGTCTTTATTAGATAAATAATTTTAATAAAAAAAGATTAAATTAGTAGAGTATGAATTTAAAAGAGTTGAATTGAATTGAATTGTAAATTGATGTGTTTAGTTACCACTAGTATGATTGAGCTGTGATAGGGGCTTTGACCCAAGTTGATGATTTGTTATGTGGTAGCTAGTCAATTGGATCCTAGATAACCCACACAAGTTGGGGGAGTTAGTGACACCTACTTAGGGCGGTACCACCCTGCGCAAGGGTAGGGTGTCGAGAAATAGATAACCCGGAAATCGGGGGAGCAACTAGATAACCCGGAAATCGGGGGAGCAAATAGATAACCTGGAAACGGGGGAGTTTACCTAGTTAACCCATATCGGGGGAGTTGTTTCGGGGAGGCCCGTTACGTATGTGTTTGGCTTATGGCAAGCCTTAGAGTTTGATTGACTATGTGCAATTTGATAATTATTTAATTATTATTTTATTGCAAATTATTTCTAACCGGGTCTAAAACTCATGTTTCTCACGAGACAATATTTGTCTCACGTACTACGTTTACTTTGACTATGTACTCAGGTTCGGGAGCTAAAGATTAGGCGGCCCGTAGTTAGCATTTGGAAGGATTAGCTCGGTGTACTAATTTAATTCCCTAGACTATAGTTTTGATATATTTGTAACACCGGTTTTGATACTTTCTAATTATTCCAAATGTTTTAGTTAAACCATATTTTAGATGTTCGGTTTGTAAAGACTTAAATCGTTATTTTAAAAGTTTTAATTAATTTGGGTTGAAAATCGGTATGTTACAACTAAAGATCAACAACAATCGAAGCGCTCAAAAAGTTCACAATCGGTTGACGTTTCTGATTGTCGTTCTCGTGTCGACCTTAATGCAGGGGACGATGAATTTTCAGATAACCTGTTCGACGACATTGATGAAACCCCAACTCCTCTTCAACGACCAATTGGAAGAGACAAGGCTAAACGAGCGGGTAGGCATGCGGCGGAAAAGGAAGCGAAGAGCAAGCATAGGGAAGATATTCAAAAACGATTAAACGACCACGTTGAGGCAACGAAAGAGCGCGTAGAGATGCGTTGTCTACAAGTTCAAATGGAGAAGGAGAAAGATGAAAGAGATAGGGCGCTTGCAACCGAACAAAGAATGATCAATAATTTGAATATTTTGAGTATGCAACCACCGCCAGGCTTGCCGCAAGAAGATCTTCATCATTTCCTAGCCGCGAAGGAAAGAGCCCGAAAAGCGATGAGCGATTTAAGATTGTAGTTTTTTTATTTTAAATATTTTTAATTTTAAGTATTGTTATTTTTAATTTTAAGTATTTGTATTTGTATTTTTAATTTTAAGTATTTGTATTTTTAATTTAATGTATTGTTATTTTAATTTTAATGGAAGTTTAATATTATGTTTAAAAAATAAATGGAAAAGAAATGATGAGAAGGAAAATAAAATGGTGTGGTGTGGTACTGTGGTGTGGTGGGTATTTCCACCAAATGATGTGGTGTGGTGGTGGTGTGGTTGCTTAGGTGGCGGTGATGTGGCAAAAAATATAGATACCACATGTGGTACCCATACCTAGTAGCCTAAATAAGTCAAATGTATAATGTGTATGTACAATCATATTTTTATCAATAAAAGTTTGTTATTTGATCTTTATCTTCATTTAACCCTTATCTTTCTCCCAACATTGATATCTTTAGGGTTTGACCACAATCTAATGAATTAAGAATACTTATTTTTTTTATTTAAAGTAAAATGTAGCTTAATTGCATCTTTACGTTTTAATTTTCATATAAATGAAAATATTTCAACTTCTTCTCAAGTCTTGCAACAAACTACTTCATTATGAACTTTTCATTTAAATACTGCATCCATGTAAGTTACGTACCCAGCATTCATATCCTCGGCTCTTTAAATGATTCTTTCATATTGGTCATGTAGACTCAATAAAGGACAACACAGATTAGTTTCTTTCATTCTTAGAATAAATAATCAGGACAATTTAACTCAAAATCACGTTGATTCAAATAATACCATGGATTCGATCTTCAAACCTTGTTCAACACAAGAACACAAATTTTGGGGAAAAACTCAATTTTCGGAAAATCATCAATTTAACATTCTAATATGTCAAACAAACAACCTTAAATAAGACCTAGATTGTCAAATGGGCCAGAAACCGGGCCTAAAACAAAGTTCAACAATTAAACAAAAAACTTAAAAATGCAAATAACTCCCAAAAAAAGGTTTTGAGCACCATAGTTCCATAAAGCGCCTTTGGTGGTTTTCCAGACCGCAGTCCTCGTCGCTAGCTTTAATTTGATTGGTCAAACACCTGAAAAAGAACAAAACAACATGGTTCTCCATGTTTGGGTATGCATCAATTGGTAAGTTCATCATCATGGTTACAAGTTTGTGGTATTGTTTGCTTGGTGAGTTGAAAACATGCGACAAAAATCCTGGGAAAGAAAGGCTACATCAATGTACCATACCTTAACTTTTTGATATCTAGGGTTGTTGTACCATACCTTAACTTTTTGTTTTAGAGGTTTATAAATATTACATTTCATATTGGAAGTAGTAATTCAACAACAATTAAGATTGCCATTTCAAACCTTAATACAAGTATGGTCACTTTGAGTAAACATAATGCAAAAAAGTGTTTCTAAATAATAACAAAAGTACACGATTCTGCAACAAAAAAAAGAGTGTTGGTTTTCCAGAATCTAACACTGTGTTAGTATCTCAGCACCATTTTCAGTAATCAAAAGAGTGTGCTCAAACTGTGCTGACAAACTGCCATCTTCTGTCACAGCTGTCCAATCATCATCCCATATTATCGGGTGTATACTACCCATCGTCAACATCGGTTCTGCAATAAAACTTTATTATAATACCATGCAAATATGATAATTAATTGCTATTCTAGAAAAAAAAAAATAATAAAGCTAACCGATGGTAAATGTCTGGTTCAACACCATGCGTCCACGTTCCTTGTTCCCTAAATATTTTTGTCCGCAAAAATCATACAATACATAAATCATACAAGACATAATAATATAAATATAATAGATAGTTTAATAAAAGGGTTAAAAGAATTACTGTAGTGTAGAATGACTGGATCACTGTGAAAAACGCGTCCTACACCATGCCCAGTAAACGATTGCACAACACCATAACCATGTTTATCTGCATGTGCACTTCATTTCAAACAAACAAAAAATTACTTTTTATTCTTAAGTAAAATTAAATAATCAGTTTTAGAAGCGAAAAACATTTTTTAGTCTTACTTTATAATTTTGCCAATTGCATTAAACTCCACTCCAGGCTTGCATACTGATATTGCTTTATGTAAGCTTTCTTTAGTTACCTAATATACCATAATATAATAAAATTCATTAAAATTAAATAGTAGATTAAAAATATTCTTTGTAAATTTACCTGCACAAGATTTTTGGCCTTATCATCGACATCGCCACAAAAGTATGTTGCTGATGTGTCACCATGGTAACCCTGTTTCAGTAATAAACAGTACAAATGAAATGTAGAGACTATTTATACAAGGTACGCAAATAAAAACAATGAGTAAATTACATAAATCACCCTTATGGTTTGTATAAAATTATGAATTTCGTTCCTTGACTTTTTTTTACTACATAGATTGTCCCTAATTTTGGAACTTGAAACCTCAATAGTCCCTAAAAACTAAACAGCCGTTTTTTGCTTTAGGGACAGTTTGTGTTACAAGTTTCAAAAATCAAAACTAGGGACAATTCGTGTAAAAGAAAAAGTCGAGGGAAAAAATCTATAATTTCATACAAACCACATTAATAATTTATGTAATTTACCCAAAAACAATAACTTACGTTAAGATAAACGGTAACATCTATATTGATTATATCACCATCCTGTAAAGTCAAACATATATCAGCAATAATAAAATGCTAAATAATAATTTAATTTAACAGTTTAAATACACCTCAAGTTCACGTGAATCGGGAATTCCATGACAAATTACTTCATTTAGTGAAGTACAAACACTTTTAGGAAATCCACCATAACCAAGAGGTGAAGGATAAGCTCCATTTTCAATAATCATTTTATGAACTTCTTTATCAATTTCATCTGTTGTAACACCTGGCTGCCAGATATTAATAACCAAATTCAATTTCATAAACTTAAATTAAACATAATAAAGATATTTAAATATCATATTACCTTGACTAATGTCCCTGCATACTGAAGAACTTGTGCAGCAAGTTTCCCAGATGCTCTCATACATTCTATACCTTTTTCATCGTGTATTTCGGGCCCACTTGCAATACCAGGTGGCTTTTTTGATAAAATGTAAGGTGGTTTTAATATGTGATCTGGTACAGGAAGACGTGGAGATAATTTCCCTGGTTTTAAACGTTTACGTGTGCCCTTTTGTAGTTCGTCTACATTTCTGCTAGTTAAATAACAAAAGTTGGATAAATAATTTTGTGTTATTGATATGGGATTGAAAATGGTAACATGTACCTTTTGTTGAATAGAAGATTTGTTATATATGGTCTTGATGGTTGCATTAAAAGTTGTTTTCGACCTGATGTTAGCTCATAGACATAAATAGTATATTAACATATCATAATATTATGCTAAATGTATATTCAAAATGGATATAAGTATAATTGTACTACTACAGTTCATTGAAAGTGATAACAGGACAATATAATATCACATAGATGAATCACAGAAGTCCTTATATAGTCATTCATATTTGCATGATTCCTGGCAAAATTTGACTAAGAATCGTGAAATAACCAACTTGTTGCACAAGCTTGTTAACTATGGTAGTAGATGCACCGTTAGAATAATTAAATTTTATGTGTAACCAATTTAAGATCAAATACTATGTCCTTCTAGGAACATTTTTGAAATGATTTTATTCGTATTCTTACTTGCAGAAACTCGGAAATAAATGGACGGAAAAATCCATATCAATGTTATACAGATACTCTCCAATTCTGTAGAACCTTTATCGTTTCCAAATCTTATGCATTAGTATACAAAATTAGGGTTCAAATTCTGGTGGTGTGATGTTGATTTCCCGTTTGATCGTAACAAATCAAAATTTAGGGAGTGTTTCCGTGTTTGAATTGGAGGTTTGATATAAAAAATCAAATCTCGATTCTATAGGAGCAAGGGGAGCACTAGTCTCATTTTTATTGGTCAACAGTTTTTGAATTGAACCAAATTTGATTCCGAAATCAATCAGCAACCCATTGCCTAACAGAGGGAGAAAATTAACCGCACATATAATTAACAAGTCATGCCAATTTACCAAAAGGTAGCAGAAATTTACATTAAAATTCAATTGCACCCCGATAAAAGTGAGAATAAAGTATAAACCCTATTAACTACTTTGGACAACAAAATAGGGATTTATTCCAGTATAACGTAATTCGTTAATATAGCAATAAAGAAACGAGATTAACAGTGTCAAACATTAATAATTGATAAATAAATCAGATCATCTGGCAATCACAAACACTCGCAACACAAGCACAAACACGAAGCTTGTAGACTGTGAACGAACCTGTGTTATATCGAAAGAATCGATGAAGCGCTTGTGTTGACTGTGTATAGCAGCAGTTTCCGGAAACAGGGGAGAGAATACGAGGTCGGAGTGTCACAGCCGCCGCCATTTTCTCGGTTTTATTCAGGCTACTTCTCTCCCGCCAACGCCTCTTATCTGCTGAAGAACACTGCCTGAATGATTTACCTTGAAATTATGTTTCTTCAATTTGCCATCTTTTGCCAAAATTTAAGGTATTATCATTTCGACCCCTTAAACCGTCAGGAAAATAAAGATGATGTTCCAATCTTCGAGTTATATGATTGGTTTTTTTTTGTTTGGGCCATTTACCTACTGCTTTTCAAAATTTAACTGGGCTTAAATTTATTCAAATGGGCTTAGATATATGTGTATATAGGCCATCTAAGGATACCCGCACAATACGACAACGGGTAACTTATAACTATATTTTGTGACAGCCACTTGGTGGATGGTGTATAGTTGGTTGTGGTGGATGGTGGTGACGGTGGGTGATGTTGATGGTCAGGGGCGTCTCCGAGATTTTGAAGGCCCCGTGCAAAAACACGAAAATGGCCCCCTGAATATAAGATTTTTTAAAAAAATGGATTTTCTAAATTTTTTTCTATTAAATTATTAAGTTGGCTTAAATTTTAATATTATATATATAAGACATATACTTCCTCCGTATCAAAATAAGTGACACACTTTCCATTTTGGGGTGTATCAAAATAAGTGACACACTTTGAAAACTTTCCTTTTATGGTAAAAATAGTGGGACCCATACCCACTAACTATCCACTTTAATAAAGTAAAATTACCCTTATACCCTTACTTTTACTTTTAAAACTCATTAATATCACTTTATTAAAGAAAAATGAGACACATTATCCACTAAAAATGTACTTTAATATATTTTAACCTCTACTTTAATCTTTTACCTCAAAAACTGTGTAAGCCAATTTGTGTCACTTATTTTGATAGGGAGGAAGTATAAAAATTGGGCCCCTATAAAATATGAGTCATGTGCGACTGTACCTCCTTCACCTCCTTAAAGACACCCTTGTTGATGGTGGGTGGTGATTACAGGTGGTGGGCCGGTGGCGGTGTATGTTTATAGTTTTGGGTGGTGGTGAGTGAAGGTTGTAATTTCAGTTTTTTAAAATTTAAGAAATTAATAATGATAAATTTAGTTAGGTAATGAATATATGAATTGTTAGCTCAATTTGTTAGAGTGTTGTGCTAATAACATATAATTCACATGTTCAAGTTTTGTATGATATATCTTTTTATTAAACACAAATATATCCTTAAAAATAAGTGTGTTGACTAAAAATTAAGTATTATTAATTTGAGAAGGTTCTAAATGCATTATATATAGTATAGAAATGTATATAGTATAGAAATTAGACTGGTTTTTTGAAAATAGATACCTAAATTTTATGAGCCTTAGACAGCTGCTCTGGTGACCCATGCCCAGACCATGTAATTATATAAAACGTGTAAATGGGTATACAATGATTTTTTGTTCTTTTTTGAACGGCAATTAAAACACTTATGCTCGCCAAACGAATGGTATTGGGGCTTTGCGAGCTTTCATGATACAGTGTTAAAAGGTTTGGCGGTCAGTAAAGGCATTTGACAAGCCTTTTAACAAACCCCATATTGAAAGCTCCAATGAAATTGAAACATAGCATTTTACAAATACAACTACAAAGTAACACTATCGTCATAAGAAAAACATGTAACACAAAGATAACTTTTTATACATACAATCAGTATATAGTTTGTTACAAGATTAAATATAGATGCTTGGTAATAAATTTATAAAAATAGTTTAGTCGGTATAAAATTAAAAATAAATAGACAGAAAAACTCAATACATACTGAGCAGATACCAATAACAACAACACAACAAGCCTTAATTAGGAAGCTAGCAACAAACTCGATGGAACAATACTTAATTAACTGTTACTATATGTAATTATGAGTTAAAACTTAAAGGTTATTACTTTTTACGCCAAATTAATGAGAAAAAGAAAACCAAAAAAAAAAAAAACAAGACAAAGAGATGATAGCTATAAGTTGATAAAAACACAAGGCTTGTGGTCTAGTAGTTTTGGTGTGAGATATAAGGTGTTATCCATAACTTATATGTCCTATGTTCGAGTTTCGTCATGAACAAATATGAATAGATTAGGTGATGTTAAAAGAAAATGATGCAAGGGCACAGTTAACATAGATATAATGTTTCAATAATTAATATATGGGAAAAGTGAGTGTGTAGCTGTCACATACCTAAGCTTAGGTGTGGAACCATCTAAAACTACATAATTTAGGTTGGAAAAACTTATAACTCACTACATAAACTCATTAGTATATCAAATCCCGTCTAAAACTCATCAATTATCTTAAATATTATTCATGATTTTGTTGAATTGGTGAGTCAACTTTCATTTTCTTGAAATGGTGTTTATATTGAACACATATCATATTCTTGTAATGGTGTTGAGTTGATGTTTTTATATTATCTAAATGTTCTAATATGGTGGGAAAATGACAAGATATTGTAAAAAAATACCGTTTTGAATATTTTTTTTAACCAAAACTATGTAGTTATAGGTGGTTCCACACCTAACCTTAGGTGTGTGACAGCCACACACTCACTATCCCCTTAATATATTATTGCAGTTTTCTATAAGTCTGATTACAACTAAATCTGATTCTGCTTGTCTATTTCACATGCTGAGCATAACTTATCTTTAGAAGAAGTAATTGTGGACAACTCTCTCACAAACTTCTTGATATTAATCTCATTTATGTTTCTAAAGTTGATGTGAGAGAGTTTATTGTGTCACATCTAGTTCAGTTATGAATTGACTTTCGAAAGCAGACACATAGGTCATTGGTCATAGTTAGTGGTTATAATGGTTCACGAGACATTCGTATAGTTTATGGAAAGCGATTCTCTTTGAATCAAAGGTTTATAACTCAAATAACATAATTGCAATCATAAATCAATTTCAAATTCTCTATAATGCATATTTCTTTACTGCACATAAAGTTTGTTATACTTGTTCTTCAAATTCTCAATATGATCTTTGTTACTTTTCAAAAAGAGAAATCTTTTCGCGATCTTTGTGCTTTCAAGGATTCTTTATAAGTCATTGTTCTACCATACACGATATTTATACCCATACAAACATGTTGTCTTTTTGAGCATATATATATATGTCTATAATTTTAAAACGTAGACTTTCTATTTACCTTTCAATTCATGCAAACTGCAAAAACGTAAATTATATAACTTATTAAAACATTATTGTTCTGGTGTGAAAGTATTCAGAGAAGTGCAGAAAAATATGGACCCTTGACAAAAATATAATAAAGTGATATTAAAGACAAAATAATAAATAATTGAGAATTGATGAAAATCCAGAAGGCCCACTAGCTGACACAGTAACAGAAGAATCGGCCCAACCCACGTTAGATTGTCGTTTTCTAGTGGTGTCAAAGGAGGAAGTACGAACTTTGATTTCCGTAGTGGTGTTTGGACCTACGGTCTATACTGTTAGGCCCATATGGCCCACTCATTTTCACGTTTTCTTTTCTGTAGCCCCTCTATTCTGATATGGGTCAATAACTTGGTGAGAATAAATAAATATACATGATATAAACCGGTCGGGTTTGCTAAACATAATGGTGAAATACGTAAGTAAAAAAGTTTAGCTGAAAATTTGTTTTCTATATTAATTGCATACTTGAAACAAATTCTTAATTATTCTTCTTAATTTTTAAATTTAATCAATAACTCAATTTGCATACGGTTAGCATACCAAATTGGTTCTAGTCGACCAATTTCATATTTTTTTTTTGTGGTCCAATTCCGATGCGATCAGTTCAAACCAATTAACAACCTTGTCTACACTCTACAACCAAATTTTGGTACCATTTTCCATAACATTTATAACATTTGCATTCTTTGATGTTAATGAGATCCTACCTAATTGGCATACACATTGATAGCTTTTAGTTGAATGTTTTGGATAGAATTATTAAGGGCACAATTCAATTATTATCAGTATACCTTATGTCACTACAAATCATTCAAATCAAATTGAATAAAATGTACCCTCAAAACAAAAGCAAAACCCTAAGTTTCCTTTCCAAAGTAAAAGTCATCAGTTCAAACACAATAAGACATTTGGGGACCCCTCACACACACACACACCCACACACATGATTTCAAGTCTTTTGTCACGCAAACTTTTTAAATATACTTACAAAACTAATTAAAGGGTATTTATTTATTTTTGAAAACACTTTTGTATGAAATTGTTTCCTTTCACTACTATACTAGAGGTGCACACCCGGATTCAAAAAACCGAATTGGATTCAAGACCAGACTAGATTCGGTCAAAGCTGGTCTAAACGGAATCGAATCGGAAATTATGGTAGTGTTCAACAAACTTAAGTCAAGATTGCTGATGTTGTGATGCTTAATGAGTTAATAAATCCATTCTCCATTGAATGCCATTGCTGATTGATTAAATCATAATCATCAACTGATAACTACCCATATATGTGAAACCCGGTGGTTAGAAGTATGAAATTAATATAATCTTGTAAATTATGATGGATAATAATGAAGAGTATTTCAGAGATTCAGAGAGTGAAAAATGGCAATATACTTATAAATGAATTATAGTTTTTAGCATCCATCTATACATCTATATCATAATCTGTATCCAAACTAATCATGTTGAATTTATAATTACTGAAATGCAAAAAAAGAGGTAGCACACAATTATCGGCAATTATTCACAATAAAACTATATATACCTCGGTTATAATTGAATGCCTTAACTTGTGTTTTTATTTTAATAAAAATAGGTTTAAAAAGGACAGATTCTATAATGAGATAAGAATTAGGAAGTCTAGGTCAGTTGATATGAGTGGCAAAAAGCAAAGCAAAAGATATCATTTTGATCATGGCCACATGTGTTTGCCTTTAGTGTAACTAACCATCTTTTACAAAACTGAATGACAATACCTTTATAGAGGTCACATTTATAAATCTTTTTCTTAAAGGGTTTTATATTAATTTTAAATAAAGAGTTTTACTACTCTTATTACATGAATTATTAAAATTGTATTATTAATAATATAAAGGTAATTTTTAAAATGTATGAGATATTCATTAGTAAATTTACCAGTAAGATCCTAATAGGATTTGATAAATTTGAAAATGAATCCATCTAGTAGAAGATTTTTCCCCACCACAACCACACCGCCTCTTTGATTTCTTCCGTTCTTCATAAGAAAAAGAGATTTCTAGGGAATGGCCTTCCTATCTAAGAGAATTTTAAAAATATTTGACTAGAAAGATTGGGTTTAATTAACAATGCCTTTCACCATGAACTTATCTTTATAGAAGTCAAAGACATGTTTCAATTTTTTGAGTTTGTTCTTGAAGCTAATAGCCGGGTGTGAGTGATTTCGATGGAGGTATGTATCACAATTGCAAGAAGAGGTTGGTTACCAATGAGTTGAGATTCCGTTAGAAAGCTACAATTTTTTTAGTTGATTCTTTACTTTTGTTTTAACTAAATGAATTCAACTTATATACGAAGTAGTATATACTTCCTCCGATTCAAAATAAGTGCTACACTTTCCATAAATGAGTGATTCAAAATAAGTGTTACACTTTCCATAAATGACAAAAAATAGTATGACCCACACCCACTAATTATCTACTTTAACAAAGTGAAATGACTCATTTACCCTTACTTTTTACTTTTAAACATCATTAACCTCACTTTATTCAAAAGGTGTGGGACCCATTATCCACAAATCATTCAATTAATCTAATTTTACCATAATTACACTATTTTGCTTCAAAAACCGTGAAAGTAGAAGTGTATCACTTATTTTGAATCAGAGGAAGTATGTGTTAACAAGAGTGACAATATTCATAAATAATAATCATTTTAATAAACTAAGAATAGTTATGTGATTCTATATTGAGAAATGATATTTAGTCCTATCATTTAGACCTACTCATGATAGGCCTACCCACTTGATAGGATGATATATGTATTCCACTAATTCTCTCTCCTAATATTATCATTTGATTTTTACACGTATTTTTATCTAATGAGTAGGCATGTGAGTATGTCTAAATAATATGCCTAAATACCATTACTCTTCTATATTTAATGTTATTATGGTTCTTCTTTAAAAAAATTCTTTGTTTTTGGGACATCGATACTTCTATCCTAAACTTTTTTTGAGATAATCAAAATAAAGTTTTTCAAACGCTACGGAACTAAATATTCAAACTTTAGATTGTGTTAAACATAATATACACTTGCATTAGAGATTTAAATTAAGAATTAGTTAACCATTTAACTTAGAAGTTTGGGCAATATGAAAATTTGTATACCGTAATTTACAGGTTATAAACTAATAATTAATTAATGGGTGCTAGTGAATTTTAAGGTATATCTTTTTATTAGTTAATTTATAATTAATTGAAGTAAAAAAAATTAATAAGACAATATTTAGTATTTTCTATTTATAATTTTATATTATATAATTGTGTACAAAGAAAAAAAACACTTCGTTACTGTTAAGGGTAATGTAGTAATTTGAAGTGAAATGTACACGGGAAATTTGCTAATGACCAAATCCACACCAAACTTGCAGCAAGGAGAACAATAAACGTGTTACTGTAACCACACCATCGAGTTGCCATTTCATATAGTCTTTCACCGGCTATTACCGGTAAAACCGGTAGCACCAGTGAAAATATAAAAGACGGCGTACAACAAGCCAGCCGATCAAAGGTATAATTGTAGATCTGTTATAACGGTTCCGTTAACAGCGAAAGTTAGAGAGAGAAAGTGTGTTCGTATGTGAGTGTGTGAGAGTGCGTGAACGGCAGGACCACCACACACACTTGATGATAAGAAGCTTTCAAACGGAATCCCTGCCATCATCAGCCTCATCATCGCCATCATCGCATCCACCTTCTCTCTCTCATCTCTGAAACTAACAAAACAGAAAAATCACAGAAGAAGATATTATTCTCCACTTGAATTCCGAATTGATTAAGGTACGTACCACCTGATTGACGTCATGGATGTGTATGTCTAAAATGTGGAAGTACACAAGGAAGTGTAGCAACGGTTGTAGTGGAGCTATTGAGGTAGTTGTAATGGAGGTTGCACCAGTCGCTGAAAATTCTGGATCAACCAAGAGGAGGAAGGTCGGTAGTGGAGAATTGAGGTTGTCTTCGTCAAAGTCTGAACGAATTACAAGTCGTAACAGTGACGATGTCATTGCTACATTGAAGAATTTCTCTGACTCGGTAGATGAGGAGGATTTTAGCGATCAAAGCGCTGACGTCACGAGCTTTATCTCCGGTGAAGTTCCGGCATCGTGTTGTTTGAGTAATGGATCAGTTACGGATAAACTGGAATGTGCAGATCTGGAGGTTTGTGTAACTGAACAATCATTATTCTTATTTATTTCTCTCTGATGGTTTATCCATTAATTTTTTTGAATTAAATTGAAATTTTGAATTTTGAAATTTGCTTGCAACAGAAGCCTAAATTTGAAACTACCGCCAGACACAATTTGGACAGGACAGAAAGGTTTTCACTGAGACTATTTAAATTCACTAGTTAACGTACATTTTTTTCTATTTGTGATCTACAACGGCATCCGTTATTATATCATTATTCCGTTATAATTCAGTTCGTTCATTCTAACTCCCTCTCTCTCTCTCTCCAATACTGATGGCTGATTCTTTCAGCACACCGGCGAGCAAGTTCACCGAGGAAAAAGGCGAAGTGCAGTCGTCGCCTACAGGAAAACGGCCGGTGCTAAATGATCATCGCCGTACAATTCCGGCAGAGAAAATGCCACCTGCAGCTGAGCTTGAAGAATTCTTTGCTGCTGCGGAAAAAGACCTCCATAAACGTTTCAAAGACAAGTAAGCTACTTAAATTAGCTATACATCTGTTTTACCGCTTAACTATATGATAAAAAGTCAATCTACTGAACACAAATCGGTTGAATATGTAAAATATAATAATTAATATGGTGATCGACTAATTTGCAGGTATAATTTCGACATTGTAAAGGACTCACCATTGGAAGGTCGTTTTGAATGGGTTGAACTAAAGCCATGAAAGAAGAAGAAGATGATGATGATTGATTTAGAAGTTAACACGGCCATTAATGTAAAAATTGTTTCTAAAATGTAGAAGCAAAGGTACAGTACTTTTAGTGAATTTTTAATTTCTTTTCTTTTTCACTTAACTTGAATTGATGTTCTCCACTAGCTAGTTACCAAATTACCAGATGTTAAGTTTCATGAACAACCACTTGCATTTTCATCATTCAATACAGTAGTATTAATTTCAGTCCTTTTTAAGTACAAGAGGTAGGTACATTCTCTCTTTACTGGATGCCGTCTTGTAAGTGAGTATAGTCCATGAGTGGTTAAAATGTCAAGCTAGCAGAGATCGAACCCAAAAATGAGGGAATTGAACAGTTGGAAAAATGGTGTGAATTCGTGTGGCGTACTTCCTTAATTCCCTTCCCCCACACATTTCGTTTCTGTTGATCTCTGCAAATTTTTCAGATCATAAAAACGTACAACTAGTGATGTTCTCATAACTAATTATCCTTACCGTTTTATTCCTCTTTTGAAATTATTTTCCATTTTTTTAACATTAGTTCACTGTATGCATTCCGTTTAGCTATTTTCTGAGTACAAAATTACATTTTCTAAGCCCATTTAACACCAACTTCAAGTTATATTTCTCGTACTACTTGGACTTGAACTGAAAAAATGATTTGGCCGGACCGAGGACCGAACCGGCGACATTGGAACGGACCCTGAACCGGTGACATTTGGCCTGGACCGTGAACCAGTGATATTTGGACCGGACTATGAACCGGCTGGAACCGAACCAAACTGAAAAAGTGTCTTCAACTTTTTTCGGGGTTTTTATTTTTCATCTTTAGCCTAACTGAAACGAGAACGGATTTCGCATGAAAATTAAAACCTATAGTCAAACTGATATAGCCCAATTCAATTCAATTTGGTGGTTGTTGATGGTTCTCAAATCTATGTTGCACGGTCCTATTCCCTTGCACGTATATTGGGCACTTTATTTCAATCCCACTTTTGTATGCCAAAGGGTTTTTTTTCCTTTCCAGATATAAGTTCTTAAGCTAATAAATAAATTTTGTTAAAGTGATTTTGATCAAGTGTTTTTATACATAGAGGAAATTAAGGGGGGAAGTAAAAATAAATAGATTATAATTGGACAAAATTTTATGGGATGCAAAAGTTGTGTGTGGGAGGGGATACAAACATGAGTGACGCCTTGCCGTGTAAGGTACGGACACGTGTAATGATAAAACAGACTCCCATGTGGATGCATTGGTGGCGTGATATGTATATATCTTTCCGTGCGGGTATTAACATTATTTTTATTTATTTATTTATTTATTTTGTTCCCTCTTGATCCATAGCAACATGCATCACTAAAAGTAGAGCATGCTACCAGCCTCCGGTACTACCCCTAAAAGGGTTAGACTAGTTCAGAAAGTTTACAACTACGTATTAATAAAGTTCAACATATGGTTTCTACGTTACAATGGAGAAAATTTTATAATACTAGTTTTGATGATAATTAAATTTAGAATTTTAATAATGATAGTCTTATAGTACTGTCATTATCAAACTCTTAAATTAAAGTTATATGATTACTCATTGTAATCATATTGATTGGGATTTGTTTTAGATAAATGTGTTTACTTTGTAACCAAGAAGACCAATTTAAGGCATTTGATGTGTTACTTAGTGAGCGTTTGTTTTGATGTAATCCTTCGTAAATTTTCGTAATTGTAATTCAATTATATTACGGAGGACGTTTAGATGAATTTTTTTTTCGTAATTCAATTACGACGTAATTTCGAATGACGATATTCGTTGTAATTGAATTCCGTCCCAACACCATATGAATTCAATTACGGTCATTTAGTAAACTAACAAATTTGAATATTTTTACATGGTTCAGATTTTAAAATCGTTTAAAAATATTAAAAGAAATAAAGAATTTTAAAAAAATTAAAAATTAAAAAAATTAATTTTTTTTTTTAAAAAACTAAAGAAAAAAATTTAAAAAATATAATAATAATAATAAAAATAATAAATAATAAAATTTTAAAAAAACTTAAAATGGTTTTTTAAAAAATGCATAAATATTGATATGAATTACAACTCAAAATTTTAGTAACCAAACGCGTAATCGTATTCAATTACAACCGATTTCAATTACATTACGGAGGATTACGTCGAGCCAAACGCCCCTAAGAATTTAATTAAATATGTGTGTTACTGAATATTAAAATCTTCAAACTGATTCGAACCCCTAATTTCACTCCATAATCCTATGAGCTGAAGGTCCAACATTATTAAACACTTTGTGAATATATGTCCTAGGAATTGTTAGTGTTATTGTTATATACTTCCTCCGTATCACAATAAGTGATACACTTTTTTTAGAGGTGTTTCACAATAAGTGATACACTTTAAAATTTACCTTATTAAGTAAAAAAAGTCGGATCCATCTCCCATTAACTCTCCACTTTAATATAGTGAAATTACCCTTTTACCCTTACTTTTACTTTTAAATATTATTAATATCACTTTATTCAAAAAAGTGGGATCCATCATCCACTAACTATCAACTTTAATATATTTTAACCTTACTTTAATCTTTTGCCTCAAAATACGTGAAACTCCAAATGTATCACTTATTGTGATACGGAGGAAGTATATAACTAGGATTAAGAATCGTGTGATACACGAAAAGTACTTCCTCCGTATCAAAATAAGTGACACACTTTTCATTTTGAGGTGTATCAAAATAAGTGACACACTTTGAAAATTTTCATAATTTGGTAAAAATAGTGGGACCCATACCATCAACTATCCACTTTAATAAAGTGAAATTACTCTTATGCACTTACTTTTACCTTTAAAACTCATTAATATCACTTTATTTAAAAAAAGTGAGACTCATTCTCCACTAACTATGTACTTTAATTTATTTCAATCTCTGCTTTATTCTTTTACTTAAAAAACGTGTAAGTCAATCTGTGTCACTTATTTGATACGGAGGAGCGGTATAAATTTTATTTTTCTTTGCTATATTCTTGAATCACAAATTTAACTACATAGTTACATAGTTTATATGTGAATCAAAATTAACTGTCATTGTCGGTTTCTTATCATCAGATATTATGACAAATGATTTAATTTACTGATAAACATACTTATTTAGTCACGAACATATAAATATATAATGATAAATGACAATATTAACTTAATACTTACTACCCTAGTGAAAAAAAATTGTAGGAAGAATTACAAAGAAAGACAACAAACAATGTGTCAAAATTCAGTCAGAGTAAATTTTCTAATTTTGCTCACTAAAATGTAACAATGTTGTGAAAGTGACGAGGTGTGTGTGTATTGTGTGCGTAGATGAACGTGGAGGGCACATGGGGCTAATGATTCTTGTAAGCTTAAGCGGATATAAAAATGCAAATGTAACGTTGAGAGGCACATGCCTACGATGTGATCCCACCCACATTCTTTGGTATTAATGCACCATACCAGTTAATGCTTTGAAAATGTAATATTTAATTATGCGTGAATATTATATGTATCTTGAAGCTTTTTTATTTTTATGTTATTGAATCTAATCTAGAAAACGAGAATAGAAGTGCCGATTGTTACCATTTACCAATAAATAAATACTTCTTTCTTAAAATCTTATTGGTTGCAAATCTTAACTAATTAGTAACAAGTAGTTTTGTTAAACATTGACGAAAGCCCCTAAAATTATAGTCATATAAAAATGGAAAAAGAAGCAAATGAAATATTCTTTCATCAATTTTTTTAGCTTGAATTTCAGTCCTTTTTGCAAAACCAACTAACTAGTAGACCAACTACTTTGCAAATTGTCCAGAGTCATGTTAGATATCTGATGATCTGATCCTCTGTAGCAAAAAAAGGTACTGTATTTTTTTTTTGTTACTCCCGGGTTTCAAACTTGTGGCCTCCAAACATTTTCTCAATAGAGACCAAGTTATTACCACTAAGATACACTCTTACAGTTTTCTCTAATCACTTTTCGCGAGTGCAAGTTTTTACTCGTTTATAAGCGACGAGAGCAACTTTGTGGATGTTTCTTAACACTTCCATGGGTACTGCCAAGATTTTGTCACTAGCAAGGTGGTTTGGACCTAATATTTCTTGTAAACAAGTCATGGTACTTATCACTAGCCTATGTTGATGACATTTTAAATTATAATTATATAAGAACCACACAAATTGTTTTGGAATTAATATTAGAAATGTATCAATAGGTCCGTTAACAAAAAGTTAAGAAATTCTTGTTTTCTTTTCTTTAAAATCCAATCCCCTCATGTTACAACGCTACAAAACAAATAAGCAACTGGAGGGAAATTATTTACGATAAGAATTTTAATAGTCGAATTACATGGAAATAAAATAAATCGGTCGCCAAGAAAAAATGATGATTACAAAAAAACTAAAACCGGAAACGTTAAAATGGCCAGAGCTTGCATTACACGCAATTCTCTTAAATCAATTTACGAGCATGCTTTCTAGATAAGACGGCATAAAACAACTTATTGCCAGAGTTCTTGACTTTTTCTGAAATCGCAAAGGATGGTTGTGTGTTGTTTCGATTGTTTGTCTATAAATCCAAAATGGTTGTGATGTTGGTCTTTATTCAGCAACTATTAATCGAAATTGAAGAGATACAATATAAACAATTAATTGGTAACGTTTAAACAAAATAATCCAAGTGATAAACGAAGGCTCTTCTCCTAACCAAGTGAGTCGAAAAGACATCGGGTTTGGGTCTGAACACAAGGGTCATGGGTCAACCCAAATGAAACATATTTGCTTAAGTACCAATGTCAATTTAACAAGGCGATTTTGAAGAAAAATGTTTCCCAAAGGTGTTCGGAATTTATTGTATATTGTTTTTAGATGTTTGGAGTATTTGGGAGTCTTTGTTTTCTATTTAAGTAAATGTTTAGCATAAATGTAATAGGCGTAATATGTATAGCTTGGTGTATGGAAAAAATATATTGATAATTGAGGTTGATAGGGATGGGTGATGGTAATGCCGAAGCTCATTTTTGATTAATCTTTTCTTTTACTGTTAAAAAAAACGTTATCGTATAAGATATTACACGTAAATACCATTCGTACACATATTTATTGAGCCCACATTTATAATCTAGTTTTACGAAATCCTCAACCACAATCAGAATAAAAAATCCAAAAAATATACTACCTCCGTATCAAAATAAGTGATACATTTGGGAAATTGCGGTTTTTGAGGCAAAAGATTGGAAAGTGATTTAAAATAGTATAAAGTGGATAATTAGTGGATAATGGGACCCACTTCTTTTGGATGTAGTGAAATTAATGATGTTTAAAAGTAAAAGTAAGGGTAAAAGAGTAATTTTACTTTATTAAAGTAGATAGTTAGTGGAGAAGGGGTCCCACTTTTTTGTCAAATAAGGAAAGATTTTGAAGTGTATCACTTATTTTGTTCCATCCCTTTTAGGAAAGTGTATCACTTATTTTGATACGGAGGTAGTATAAGATTTTTTTTTTAAAGAAAGAAGTCAATATTTTTGCATTCAGTGTAGAGGGTGGAGTTAAGAACGGTGTTGTTAAAAAAGTCAGCCCATGCAATACCGAAAACTTTGGTTCGAAGATATTTCTGATCTTATTTGGTTAAGAAGGATTGATTTTGGTTATGCGTT
Source organism: Calendula officinalis (assembly GCA_963853835.1). Lineage (NCBI taxonomy): Eukaryota > Viridiplantae > Streptophyta > Magnoliopsida > Asterales > Asteraceae > Calendula > Calendula officinalis. The sequence continues at coordinate 11,045,922 of OY970822.1, read as the reverse complement.
TCAAGTTTTTATTTTATTTTTTGCGGTAAGAATAATGAAAAAAAAATCCATCTTTTATGGGTTAAAATAAATAATGGAATCAAAATATAACTTTTGAAATGAACTTAAAAAGATAATTTTGCAATAAAAAATAAAGTGTCGGGTATAGCATGAGTTGGTGCAAGAGCATTCCTCTTGGATCTGGTGACCCTGCAAAGTATATTTTATTACTAGGATCAGAAAGAACCTTGGAAACCTTCCCATACTCTTTCGACCACCTCTTGCGCACATGCGTCTCACTTCAAATGTATACACGTATGAAAAGGGAAAGTCACTTGTAAATAGAAAAATTACTTTACCTTTATACAATAGAAAATCGGTGTTTATCCATGCTAAGTGTGACTACGGATGTTAATGAGGTTGTTGGGTTGGGTAAGGAATCTTATCAGATCAGACCTATTGGGTTTGAAGAAAAAATTTTAGCCCAAAACCCGACATGTAAGGATTTAGGTTGGTCAGCTTCGGGTTAGTCAGGTTTCGGATCTTTTAGGTTAATCCAATTATATTGGTCGGGCAAGAAGTGCGAGAAGATGGTGGGAACCACTTCATTTGGGGAACCATTTTCGTATCAAAAAATCTATTGTTTGTTTTCATTAGTCGGAAAAAATGGAAAAGTGCCAGAAGATGGTGGGAATCATTGCAAGTAATTTGGGGAAGGGATGACAAAGTGATGTGGCAAAATAGATTGGATCATCTTTTAACTCCAAATGTTCTCATAACATTTTTATGCTACAAGTTGATTTAATTTAAAAACTGTAACTAAAATATAGAACATTGACTTTTAATACTGCATACTAGATATATTGAAATATAAGAATTTATACAAAACCCGATGCCACCAACCGGGACCACCAAGCCCAAAACAAGCCCATTATCGACATGAAGGAAGACGGATCGTGTTCTAAACGGCTCATGAGCCTTCGTTAGAATTGGACTTGAAAATCTGACTAGGCCCGCCTTGGATCAAGATTTGTGTGCATATAAAAATAATTTATGCCCTGTTTGATTTGCAAAACAATTTATGCCTAATTAGTTGGTAATAGTATTATGGAAGGAGTTGGATTTCAAATTTCATTCTAATGGGTGTTTGCTTGGCAAAAAAAGATGTTGGAATCCCTTGAGTATGTCAAATAAATAAAAAATGCTTACTTGGATTTCGTATTCTATTTGGTTCATTAGAAATGGAATTGGAACCCACGAAAAATGACAAAATTTTCCTTTTTGGCTTAATTTTACCTTTTAATAACTTATATGATGGTGGTGGTTTGACCAAAAATTTCATATTCCAAAACTAATCACCAAACCATACAACAGTCCATTGGACAGTTATACCGGAAAAACAAAGAGCTAAATAGTAAACAGGCTCAAAGGGAGGAAGATCAAGAATTCAGTAATTATGAATCTATGCTAAACAAGCCCTCAAAATGATATTACCAAATTATGGCTGTTAAAGCAAGTTACATGTAAATCAGCCCTAAAGGCTAAATCTATTCAACTTTTGTACAACCGAAACAAGTATCATCAACAACAAACCAAAAAATAATAATATGAACAACACTTGTATTCACTTCAAAACTTTTACACACTCGCTACTGATCTCATAGACATTGACCGTGTTGACCCGTCCTTAGGCATACAATACATGATCAAGTTCTTGATCACTTGTCGATACTTTCTTCTATAAGTTGGTAGCTTTGATGCACTACGCGTTAGCCCAATCATCCTGCCAAAAAAAATTCATAAAAATCATCACTAAACAAACCCAGTATATAAAATATAACAAAAATACGGTTTTTACCTTCTACTAATACCCTGAATTTGAGCCAATCTAAGAGCATCTTCGGGTACAATACTACCATTATCCCAAGATTGCATACGTTGAGAATCACTTCCAAAAAGAATTATTTTCTCTAAGTACCTTATTTCACCTTCACTCAACTGGATCACCCTAATTTGTTCTTTGATAACCAAAATAGGGTGAAAAAACCAGTCCAATAATCTGTCTTGGGGACGATTTAAATGAGTTATTTCAAGGCCATCATGAAGCATAAGACCCTCTGAACCAACTTTGATTGAACGAAGCAGATTTTGTAAGAACGAGTAACAAGGTAGCCCGAGACCAATAATTGCTGACTCGTTTCCTTTTTTCGGGTTCAACCAATCGTATAGTTCACCGGGAAATATGACGTTTGCATCAAGTAGTTCTTTTCCCACCATTTCAGAAGATTGCATTAGGTTTCCCCAAACCTGTATAACAACACATTATAGATCATGTTTTTCTAGAAAGTGAAAAAAAAAATCTTATAATAAATTATTTAGTTTATGAATTGGTAGATAATTTCTACACCATAAAAATTAAGATGGTGATTTTTACATCACATGTTTTAATTTATCTACCACAACAATTACATTATTTAATTGTATAGGTGGTAGAATTATTTGTACAATGTGTATATCAAAAAGTGTGGTAGGCAAATTGATACCTTAAAAATTACTTCATGCACCAAACTATATAATATTTAAAATAAACTATACAATCACTGATTGTAGTGTAGATAATAATTTTTATAGTGTAGAAATCAGCTCCAATTACCTGAACCATTTTAACTTCCCTAATGACCTCTCTAACTGATCTTGATGATGATAAGCTTGGCATCACCATTACACCGGGAGCCTGCATTGGAAAACCGCCGTGTTTGCCGTCTGACGACCGACTACCAACAACCGAAATCTCCGATAAATGAGGAACTCCTTTCTTTCGGTATTTTGGCCTACATATATGGTTCAAGTTAGTACTAGAAGATTATAAATCTCACTTTATTATCAAGACAATAGAAATGTTTTAATTACTTGGGGAAAATAGAACCCTCTCGAAGATACAACCAATCGTTTGTGTACTCATCAAACTCGGCAACCATTGCAATCACATAAGCCACGCCCCGTTTGAAAGATCTTTCCTACAATTTCAACCCAAGTTCTAAGTTTTTATTTGTTTTTTGTATATTTGACTCGAGAATAGAAATGAGATTGTTCGGGATTGAGTTGAAACCTGATATACAATAGCCGAACCATACAATCCGATGAAAATGCTTGAAACAATTGCCATTATAACACTCCCGATAACAACAATGGGCCACACGAGAATTGTTAAACCCGCAATGGGTATACACGCTGTTTCAAGAAACGGGCCTTCCCGACTAATTAGGTCATGGATGAATCTTTGCCAACCCTTGAACAACATGTACGGACTCTTTACTAGTGCTATTGCAGTGTAAAGAGGAACATCAACAATTAGTCCTAGTAATCCCACAATTATGCACGCTGGTACATGAATCAACCTGTAACATATGTCGCAGTTAATTAAGGTCAAATGAAACGATACTTAAGTTAAAATACCTATAAAAACAAAAACAATACCTAAGAGTTCGAAGCTCATTATTAGAGGGGGTTTCTCGGAGTTCTTTTAAGTAAAGGGGGTAAGAATGATAACAAATGTCAGCAAAATCTCGAACAACCGTACAACTTCCCTTAATGGTTCCCCATGTTCCATCCACAATGGAATGGAAGAACTTGTGGGATTCATCTTGTTGTCTAAAAGCTTCAAAAGATGAAATCCATGGAGCAAAGAAGCCATAACCAATTCCAACAAGAACACTGCCGCCAATGCTTAGACTCAACCAAAGACCAAATAAAGCGGGCAAACCAAACAAGAATGCTACTTTTAATGGTGCATCGAACCTATGAGTCCTGTCATTATAATCATATTTTAGTCAAAACATTTTCTTATGTATTAAAACATTCATCTATCAAACTAAATTGTTTTCCAACTTGAAAAAATAATATACACAAATTAGTAAGACTACTTAATGCACTAGCTATAATTTTTTTTAACGGAAATATGAATTTCTTTCACCTTAAACTAACCATATGAATTTCTTATCACTAGATGTTTAACGAACAAGAACATATCATTTGGAAGGAAAAAAACCTAATGATTTTAAAAATAAGGGAAATGTAAATGTAAAGAGAACCCAATATCGATTCCTGAAACCCCAATGATTTTACACAGAATACGGGAAAAACATATTATTTGTCAAAACTAGCTCGTTCTTTTTTATGTACTTCACAAAGAAACGGATTAAAAATTTAAAACTTGTGAATCTTTAGACCAAAAGGTTGACTTTTATAGTTTCAAAAAAAAATATCAGGGTACTAAAAATATCATAATTACCATTCCTCCGAACCGAAAAATAAAAATGATCACAGAAATAATAATAAGAAATTAACTTACTTGAGAAGGGTGTAAACAGTCCACACAACATGATTAGGAAAGAGAGCTAAAATCACTCCAACATTTCCTGTAATCAGAATCAGAGCAGCAACTGGACCCACCAATAAACCTGAATCATTTTTCATACATATTCAACAGTTAATATCACCATGCAAATTGATATCAAACACAACAAAACAACAATTTTTGGTGAGTCAAAGAAAAAGACAGAGTCAAAGTTAACGAACTTTTAAGAGCGCCGAAGAACAGAGCAGAACAGAAGGCAAAAACAACGTAGATGATTTTCAACCAATCTGGTAACAGGTTTAGCATATTTGTTGTAATAATCAAAAACCAAAATTCCAATAAAATTTCAAGTCAAAGACTGGATTTTGGTCAAGAATCAAGAAAATTGGACCGAAAGGGTGATAGGAGAAAAAGAAGGAATCAATACAGACGACAGAGGATATATGAAGTGGGATTGCAGTGGTTCCCAGGATTCATGGGAATCGATTTTTGGACTTTTTTCGTTTGGATTATTATGAGTTTATGACTTGTAAATTTGTTTCATGATTATTTTTGGTATTTGTATAAACATGTCACTTTAGCTTTTCAACTGCTATTTGTATTACTTTTCTTTCTTAATAAAGACAATATTTTATTCTTTCTATTTTATTTTATTTATTTCATTTTCTTATTATTATTTGTATTCCCACGACGTTTTCCATGAGGTATTAGATTATAAAAAGGGATATCTAGATTACTACAATTCCCTCTTTGTTTTAACATATCGACTTTGCAAAATGACTAATCTCAAGATGACAATTTGCAAATGTGAGCCTGTTTTTTTTTTTTATATTTTATGAATTGAACATGAAATCTACTGGAAATTTAACTATAGTTTCCTTTCCATGTGACTTAAGAACTAAATATAAAGAATAAATTATTTGTTGGATATTTGACATATTCTTTATGCAATTAGTTGTTCTTGACAATCTAATTTACTATGGGATGGAATTACAAAGTATTATAACATGAATGTTTCCAAGAAGATTATAATAACATATATGGAGTCGAACATAGATATCTCGTCAACATACATTTTTATCAAGCTAACGTAGAACTTAATATACAAGTTTATGATATTTATTCATGAAAGAATCTCAAACAAGTGCCTAAAAATGTACTCCATAATACTTCTGTAGTAAAAAATAATATGTAGTAACTGATAAACTGATTAATACAAGTATAAAACTAAGATACACTGCAAGATTAAAATAGCATTTTTGGTCTAACTATTAATTATGATAAGAGACCATCTAATTGATAATATTCATTATTTGTTAAAAATAAATGATTTCTATGCCAACAAGAAATTTTTTCAAGAATAATGTCATTTTTTTTTTTTAAATTTTCACAAATAATGTTTTTTTTTGTCTTTCACAAACATGGTTTATATACTCTTAGAGTCCGAATTGATGCTTAAGTGAGAGTCCCTGAGTCCGGATTGACACTTTACCCTGTATACTTTTCTGTCGTGTGCTTTTCTGCCACTGTATTTACTTTTCTGTCACTTTACTTGTTGTACCATTCCGGACTCCGGGAGTACAATTTAAGCATCAATCCAGACTCTATGAGTCCATAAACCTTATTTGTGAAAGACAAAAAAAAAACAACATTATTTGTGAAACACACAAAAAAAAAACATTATTTGTGAATTTTTTTTTTTAAAATAGCATTATTCTTGAAAAAAGTTCCAAAAACTATCATGTACACTACAATATTGCTTTATAATATTTATATAGTTTACTTTATATGTTGTATAGTGTGCTACACTAAGTACTTTTCATGGTGTATAAATCAACTCTCTATGTTTTTTTGGTATACTGGATTCTGGTTCGCAAAAGCCGTCTAATCCCAGAGCGACCACCCGTCTCTCTATGTTAAATACAGGAAATTCCTAGCATCTATTTTTTGGCATATTTTTTTAGTTAAGACTTAAGAGTTAATCTTTATTTTGTAATAACTGGCACGTTTGAAAAATGTAGCAAAAGTTATTCCTTGGTTGAAAATTTTGATGGAACAAGGGAGATGAACTTGCAAGTCAAATTCCTTTATTAATGTAGTATATAGGATTGTAGTAAGCGAAAAAAAATAGTTGATGTCATTGTTGTTGATAGATAGTTTTTAGGAAATTAAAATATGAATTGCTATTTTGCATTTTTCAAGTTTGTAATATAAGTCATGTTTTGAGGTATAATAATCATCATAAACAGCGTTGAAATAGATAAACAGTCACGTTTTGTAGTCAACTATTTGGCTTTACCCATGCAATTTTTAGGTCCTAAAAACTTTAAGTAAAAAACTTGTGGCGAGAAAAAAATTGTTTTGACATGTTTATAACCGAATTAATCATTTAAACTAATTCAGTTTAATCAATTTAGTTTTTAATATTTAATAAATCGAATTTTCGGTTCATTTACGATTACTGCAAAAAAAAACCAAACCGCACCCACACTCTCCCTCTTGGTAGGCTTAAAAATTTCAACATGAGTAATTATAAAAGGTAGGGGCCTTATTCAATTAAAAAGTCTATTATTTTTTCCTTTTTTTTTTTTAGTTTAAAGCCTCGATGTGAAACTTTATATGTTGATTTGACATATTTATAATAACATTATGTTATATGACTATCTATATGTAATCAACCGTTCATAGCCTTACTATAAACGGAGTACTTTTTAGAACTAAACATTTAAAGAAATGCAAAGACACAAATTAACATTTAAGATCTAACTTCTAGTTTCATAATATTTGACCATAGATTTCAAGGAAAAATGTATTTGACTATTTGAATATAGGATAAACTTGTTGGTCGAGTCCTATATTGTCGTGAACTATATCAGGTGCATCATTATATTATTCTAAAGAGATTGGGTGTAGTGTCGCCCCACCCAGCCCATCCTCTGTGTCTTGCCATTTTGGCGCTGTCATCATCCAGCACGACATGGGAGTCATCATGGGGGGAATCCTGCGTGAGGCCATTTCTATTTTTGAGGAGTATTGTTAGTGAAACAGTATTTTGATGGGTACAAAATGAGTATAATGATTTGAGTGGTGCGTGAAGGGATACATGGCTCTAGCCATCTCACTCAACGCTCTAAACTCAGGCAAACCAAACACTACGAATAGGTAGATACAAGCAAATTAATGTTCATGTGTTGCTGGCCTGCCTGGCCATGTGTCTCCTAATCACTACATTAATTCGGTCAAAATAGTCCTTCGCAGGAATGAATTGACTTAACCAAACTCCTACGCCACTTTTTTTTTTTTTTTTTTTTCCGTATTCTTCTAGATACATCTAATTTGGAACGAATGTCATTTCTTTAAATTGTCATATTATATGGAGTATAATTTATTCAAGTATAATGCTGTTTGTTAATACTTAATATCTTAAGACGCGCATATGTTTAGTGATATTGTCATGCTTTCCAAGATGAATAGACCTAATTAATTTGTTCCAAATTAAAATATGTTAATTTGAAATGATACTTTAAAGGGTTTACACTTTACACATTGGCAAAATGAGTATATTATATTACATTTCGTCGCACATTTTTGTCGCAACTTCACGACTGAAAATTGTCATAAAATAGCATTATACTTCGGGATTTGTCTTATTTATGTAATATTACAAGTATTTTAACGATATAATTATTGAAAACTTTTTAAAGGGTTATTTTGGTAATTAGTTGATACGTCACTACCCTTTGTTGCTTGTTTGGCATTTCCAGTAATGATATATCTTATTATATGGACAATTTAGTTGCATTATGTGTGTCACGTAGAAGTCCAAGTTTTGCGCTTCATTTCCACTCAAAATCTTATCTAAAAACGCTATAAATATATTTAGATATCATTTAACGCTGACCCATTATACAATTAAATTTTAAATGCAACAAGTTATGTCATCGAATCAACAAAGCTAGTGACATGTCAACTAGATTATTTACATAAGTTTTAACCATAATCATTGACAACTTATAAAATATTATTTACATCTTAACTATGATTAATAACTTGTTACATAAACGTAGGTATCTTAGTTATTTATTTTTCTAGCATTTATAAACGGCCTTGGATTATGGTCTTGTTTAAAAGACATAAATCTTATCATATGTTGAACAATATAGAAAAACATGAAAGGTCAAATCATGTATCTTGACCAAAGATGGCGGCAAAACGATGAATTTAGTCTTAAGCCGCTTTTGTCGACTCCCACCAATTTTATGAATATAATCGAAGCTTCCAAAGGAGCTAACCTTTTTGCCTTCTTTTCTCTTGGTACACGTACAATTGCCATTGACATCTTTGGTACACGTACTCCCTCATTACAAAAAAAAAAATATTCATTTTTGTTGTGCACAAGTTTTAAATAGATAGCTAGTGGTGTAGTTTTTATTAATAATTTTTGATTAAAATATAAAGTTAGATTGGAAAGAGAAAGATAGTTATTGGATAGTTAGAACATCCATAATGGTTAACCTCTCTCCAATGACTTATTACTAATTTTGTCACATCATCTATTAACCTGTGAGTTAAAACCTCTCTAATGGTTAACCTTTCCAAAAACTTTTTTTATAAATTACTAATTTATCTTTAACTATATCAAATGTTATATATATCCGTCACTTATTTAATTTAACAATTCTTATAGCATTACAAAACTTAACATTTTTTTAAAAATGTCTTTTACAAAACTATTATAATGCTAGACCTTAAAAATGATTGAAATATGGTAAAGTTATAATTTATAGTTATAGTAATAATAAATGATTCACATATAAATATATACATGAGTTTAAAATATAAAATTATTAAATATAGGGACTAAAAGAATCAAACATTGAAAGATGTTCAAGTGGTTGGGGAATATCAAGTGGTTGAAGTGACCTCTTAAAAAAGTCATCCATTCCAATGGTAAAAAGTCATTTTAGAGGTTATTCAAATAGTATCAACATCTTATTCAACCTTCCATTAGAGCATCCCCAATGGTTAACCTTAATAATAGCTTTCTTAGTTTTGTCACATCAACAATATACTAACCAAAAACCTCTACATAAATAGCATCTCTAATGGTTAACTTTTTCAAAAGTTTTTTCTTTAACAATATTTCCAATTTACCTTTATCTATCTTAAATGTTTTATATATACCCCTTATATGTAACGACCGTAATTTTACAATTTGTAATGTCGTATATTTAATTCGGAATTTATATGAATTTTAGTATTTATGTTAATTTATGTCTTGAGTTGTGCTTTATCGAGTGTTGAAATGATCGGGACTTAGTATAACCGGGAACGGGTCAAAACTTGGATGGAAACAAGTTTAAAGGCCAAAAAGCTGGCCTGAACAGCCCTCGCGGCGCGAGCCTGGCGCGAGGCAAAACGCGAGTCCCGACAGTAGGGTTCAGAAGCGAACGCGAGCATCTTTGCGTCGACCTCGCGTTGAGGTCGCGACGCGAGCCTGGCGCGAGCCTGGCGCGAAACCTGGTAAAATGCGGCGACCAAATGGGAAACCCGCGCGACCTCGCGGCGCGAGCGAGGCGCGAGCCAAACGCGAGGTGCGTCTGGACTATAAAAACAAGAGTGTAAGTTAGGGCTCCATAAACCTACGAACCCTACAACCCTAGCAACCGAAATTGAAGCATATTGGTCGGTTTTTGAGCTAAAGAGCTCAAATCTTCATCACCTTGAAGGATTCAAGCATCAAGGGTAAGGATTCTTGCTTGTTTTACTTAGTTATCTTGATTTTGAGCTTGATAAGGATAAAAATGGTGGTTTGGGGAACCAACCATATCATCTTTGGGGAAGATGAACTATTATGGGTGTAAAACACTCCTTGTAGGCTTGTAATCATTGTGTACAAGTCAGATTTGGGTTATATGATGGAAAATCTTGAACTAGGGTTTGAGATTTCACCAAGTTGTATGAACTTGGTGGTTGGGAATGTTCTTATGGATTAATTAATGGTTAGTATGGATTATAACTAGGTTGTTATGGTGATATTGATGTTAGGTCAAGAAGACCTCGTGATTGGAAGTACTTCCTTGATTGGGAAGTAAAGATTGTGTGGTTGAACACGAGAATTGGATAGCTTGGCTAAGGTGAGTACATGTGAACTTTCAAAACTGGGTACATAGCTAGGAATTGTTTTATGTTAAAATGCTTTCACCGAGTCTATAAGTAATTTAGTTGATTATGTGATTTTTAACGAATTGCTTATGTGATGATGAAATGACTAATTGATTAAGTAATGATGGAGCTACAAGCTCATAATGATAAGTGATAAACGATGATGATGATGATGATGTCCCTAGGGCCGTAGTAGATTGGAGGCATTCCGGTTATTACGGTACCTTAAGGTTAGAGGTAGATTGGAGGCATTCCGATTACCCAATACCTATGAGTCCCGATAGATTAGAGGCATTCTGGTTACCGTGGATATGATGGTCATGATAGATTGGAGGCATTCCGATTATCTTGACATTGGCCAATGATGAAAGTAATGAAATGACCCAAACGAACTTAGTAATAATATTTTAAGTATAAATGATATTGTTTGACTAATTGTTTATCGGGTCTAAAACCCATGTATCTCACGAGGCAATTTTGTCTCACGTACTATGTTTGTGTTTTTGCTATGTACTCAGGATCGGGATCGAAGATATAGGAGGCCCGTTTAGAGAGGAAGCCTTGTTGAGATTAATTTGGTGTTCATAGTTAGAGCTCTTATCCTATGGCTTAGATATATTTTGTAACATCGTTTTTGTAAACTCTGATAATCTCAAATAAGAAACCTACCGTTGTATATTTTTTGGTTATTTGGAAATGATGAAATGTTATGTATTCGGTTGGAAAATGTTTAAATATTATTTTTAAAATTTGAGGTGTTACAACTTGGTATCAGAGCTATAGTTTAAGTGAACTAGGTTGAGCTGACCATCCTAGACTTAAACTGAGCTAGTAGGACCATAGGTTCCATAGGATATCTAAGAGTTGACTATTGAGACCTTAAGTGTAGGATCAATAGGGTTGACCTTAAAGGAATAAGTCATACTTGAAATTGGAACGGTCAATGTTCCCAATGTTTGATAAATTGACTTCTAAATGGTTCATGTATTGTTATAGCAATATGGTGCACACTAGAAGCGGAAGAGGCCCACTTGATCAAGGGCAAGATTCGAATAACATTGCTCATCCGGTGTTTGGCCCTCCACCTCGGGAAGAAGTGGAGAACTCGGGTGTCGAAAGGAACACTCACACCCCGATCACCGTAGAACACCTCCAAACTATGTTCAACCAAATGAGGGACATCGTGAATGACGACGTGAACCGAATCCTCAATGAACATTGGGCTCGAGAAAGGCAGGAAGAGTCTCCACCCCGCTCAAAGAGCAAGTCAAGTAGTGATGCTCAAACCCAAAGGTCTTCGACGGAAGAAGAGGAAAGTGACCCCGAACCAAGGGAAATGAGAGGGTGCACATTCAAGAACTTTATGGCTTTTAAGCCCGATAACTACTACGGTAGCTCCGAACCGAAGGCCACGATCCGTTGGATTCGTGAAACCGAACAAGTCCTTGAAGCTAGTAAGTGTAAGGAGGGGGATATGGTGATATATGCCTCTCGATTGTTGAAAGATAAAGCCCTCGTGTGGTGGGACACCATGTATGAATCTTTGGGGAAGAGGGCGGTGTACAAGATGAATTGGGAAGGGTTTGTGAAACGGTTGAAGGCAAAATTTTGCCCCGAAAGAAACTTGGAGAAACTTCAAGAAGAATTTGTCCACTTGAAGAAATAAAGCATGAGTGTAGATGAATACACAAAGAAGTTCACGGGATTGATCCCGTTTGTGATCAAGTTGTACCCGGATGAGAGGTCCCGGATAGTTCGTTATGCTAATAGACTCCCGTGGGAGTATGAATTGGAAGTGAAAAGAGCCGCCACACTAGATGAAGCTATTGGTGCGGAGAGGAATGTTGAGGAGGTTGGCCAAAGAAGGATCAATGAAAGGCCAAGTTTTGAGAAAAGGATCAATGAACGGGTTGAACCAGCCGGGTCAACCCGAATTTTAAAACATTGATTTTATTACGTAATGCACAAATTATTTAGTTATACAGGATTATTAATTGTCTTGTACTATTTATGTATGTATGTATGTATAAAACTAGTTTGGCTCGCAACTGATGCACCGGGTAATAACATTTTTAAGTTATATTGGTTGTTCAAAGGGTAAATTACAGTATTTGTCCCTGACCTATGGTCGATTCGGGGTTTTTGTCCCTAATGTTTTTTTGTCCGTTTTTTTGTCCTTTAAGTTTTTAAAATTCTGGAAATTTGTCCTTCCGTCTATTTTTAGCCGTTAAGTGATTAAAAATGCAAAAAGAATAAGGGTATTTTCGTCTTTTTTCCTCATTCTTCATGTTTTTCAAGAAACCACCATTTCCCCCAAATCCACCACCACAACCACCGCCTCTCTCCTTCACTTTCAGATCTGCCCAAATCCACCACCACAACCACCGCCTCTCTCCGTCACTGTACACCACCTACGACACCACCATCACCGCCACTATAAGCTCTCTCGTCGTCTTCTCCAGCCGCTCACCAGACCTTCTCCGCTTCTGAATCTGTAAATAAAACAACGATTGCAATAACAATATCGGAAGCAATCACGAGAGTAACCGGTGGTGGCCGGCGGGGGAGGCGGAGAGAGAGAGAACGGGAAGAACGGGCGGTCGTCACGGGAATGAAGCAGATGGAGTCGCCGGCGGGGAAGGTGGCGGTGATGGAAAATCCGGGAAGAACGGGCAGTCGTCATATGGAGATGTGAGGGTTTGTCCGGCGGTTGTGGACTACGGTGGTTGTGGACTCCGGTGGAGATGGGGGGGGGGGGGGTTGTCTCTGCTTACAAGATGAAAACGAAGAAGAAGAATGGGGGTTTCATCGGTGGGAGAAGAAGAATGAGTGTTTTATGTGTTCTTGTGTTCTTGAATGGGGGTTTCATCGGTGAGTGTTTTATGTGTTCTTGATAACCACCATGAATGTGTGTTTAAAATCCAGATCTGCGACCTTCCCGATTATGTGTTCTTGTTCTTTGGATTTTGTGTTTGCAAGTTCCGATTTAGGGTTTGCAAGTTTCGATTTGCAAGTTCTTATTCATAAAAACGATTTGCAAGTTTCGATTTAGTGTTTATGTTTGCAGAAATTGCACGAAAAAGGGGTTTGGTTTGTTGGTAATGAAGGTGTTCTTGAAGAAGATGGTTGATAATGAAGGTGTTCTTGATGTTGTTGAAGGAGAGAGGAAGATGAACATAAAGTACAATTATTGAAGCATAAGGTACAAGTAGTTTGCTTAAAAAGAGTTAAAATAGGGGTAATTTGGGGAATTAACAAAAAAAATCGTCACTTAACGGTCAAAATTGGACGGAATGACAAATTTCCAGAATTTGAAAAACTTAAGGGACAAAAAAAACGACAAAAAAACATTAGGGACAAAACCCCGAATCGGCCATAGGTCAGGGACAAAAACTGTAATTTACCCTTGCTAAAAAAATATTGAAAAGACAAAATATTTGCGATATAAACATTTTAAAAAATTAAATAAAAGTAGATGAACTTGATTTATCAAATACTTGCAAATTAAACTTTATTATTACTTTATAAAAACATAGTTTACAAAATCTATAGTTCTTTTTGTCATAAGCAAAAATTAAAATAAAGAAATTATTGGTAAATGTTTAAAATACTGTATAAAATTTTGGAAGCACTTGGTGAATCTGTAAAAGTGATGAAATTATAAAGTTTGAACATGGACAAGTTTTAAACTTTTAATGGGCATAAAATTTAGTAGGGGTGAGCATAAAAACCGAAAAACCGAACCGAAACCGAAAAACCTGAAAAAACCGCCCCGAAAAAATCGAACCATTTGAAAACCGATGTCAACGGTTTTGATTATTGGAAAACCCGAATGTTTGGGGCGGTTTTCGGGGGCATATGAAAAACCCGACCAAAAACCCCGCCCCGCCCCGCCATTATATATCTTTCAAAATTTTAAAAAATATTCTTATATTTATAAAAGATTTGACATTTAATTATCTTTAAAATAAAATATATGATTGAATTTATAGGTGATTTATTCTTGTATTTTCTAAGTTTCAAGTTATGTTAGTTGAATTTATCATTTCTTTATATTAAACTAACTAGTTGTTTTTTATTTATAACGAATTGTGTTAAGGTTTGGAAGTTTGAATCATAATATTATTTTTTAAGGTAACAAATTGGTAAATTTAAGGAAAACAAAAAACCGAAAAAACCCCCGAAACCGAACCGAAAAACCCGAAAAACCGAAACCGAAAAACCGAAACCGAACGGGGTGTAATTCTTAAAACCCGAACCTTTGGGCAGGGTTCGGTTTTTGTTAAAAACCGCCACAAACCGCCCCAAACCGCCCCATGCTCACCCTAAAATTTAGGAGTTCCTATGGAAAGAGACAATAAGTCATCAAAAATTAAACAATTAAAAATCCGAAGAATCGATCACGATTCACAGGTGGGTCGTGTAGAATACATGGGCCGACATCATATTGGGCCAACAAACCAATTTGCTAACTTCATGAGGCAACACGTATATAAATCGTTAGCTATATACAAACCAACGTAATAGTTGCCCAAAACGGCACCGGGCACTTGCATACAGGGGCGGATGTAGTATGTAGTACACGGTGACACGTGTTACTACTCAAAAAATTTCGGTATGGTAAATTTTCAGAACTTTTTTTTGTTATTGTATTTTGAATACATTAATATATATCCGAAAAGCCATAATAATACATGTATGTTGGCTAGCACAGATATTTCAACTTTTTTCTTTTTAACCCTATATATATCAAAAAAAATTCTTTATATCACCACAAGGGTGCTACCACTGGTGGAATTTTCTAGTTCCGCCCCTGCTTGCATATGTATATTTTGATAATTATTTCTATCTCTAATCTTTAAATATCTATTAAATATAATAAAAGAAGCTTTAGAGTGCCACATGACACCTTTTTAGTATGTCACCTTGCCATGTGGCAGTCTTCTATTGGCCAGCTGTGTAATTTTCCCGCCCATTGGAATTGTAGTTTCTATCACGGTCTTACATGTACTGCATAAAGAACTTATAAGTTCAACCGAATTATTATTAACTTCCAAAAATAGATATCACTAATTTAAACAACTACAATTAATACCCATTTAGGGTCATTTCTAAATACACGATTCTGATTTGATCATACCTATCATTAGCCAGATTTTGTATTTTGTATTTTCCTGCCCATTCAAAAATTAGTTTCTAACCAGGTCTAAATTTGGATGTATTAAGAACTGATTGTACCGCCTTCCTAAAATATATATTTGCAATTTAATAACAGTAATTTTGTAACGCCCTAAAAATTATCGTAGTTGAATTATTTAGTTTTTATTTAATAAATTATGTGATGTTTATTTATTCGAGATTTATATGTGTTATGTGATTTTATGTGTATTTAATTCGAGTAATATAAGTACGCAGTGTTCTATTAATGACAAGGGTGTCATTTAATCGGCGTTTAATTAATCACGTGGATTAATTATTAATAACCAGAGGGTTATTTGTTTCGAGCTATTTGATTGTGTCAATTAATAAGAATAACTAGAAAGTTATTCATTTAGTATTAATTAATCTAGAGGATTAATTGGCATATCTAAGTGTTTAAAATGAACCCGAGGCTGATCGATTAGGCCAAGGACTTTTCTATGCTGTTCTGTTTCATAGTCGATTCCGCCTACTATTCCTTAGCCCGATCCTTGTTCCGTTGTGACGTTGGGCCAGCAGCAATCTCTACTCCTTGGGTCCAAATTTGCATTGCGTCCGGACAAATATGTGAAGTCCATCTCGGTTTCTATTTGATCAATCTAGCATGCGTCCGACTTTGTGTAGAAGGCCTGATCGAGATTGGGTTGGGTTCTGAGCCCAAGAGCAGAAGATTCCCCATCCCAATTCAGCTTGACTTTGAGTAAGAACTTGATTAAATTATGATTTGATCTTCCTCGGTAATTATCAAACTCCTTTCTTTCTTTTCTTTTCTTTTTCTCCTCCTAGCCGAGCAGGTTTTTTTTAACCTCATATGTTTTGTGTTCGGTGGTTTTGGATCGAGCAGTAGAACCACCAAGCCGCCACCTCTATACTGGTGGTGCGATCGAACAAGAAGAGAAGGTCTTGCGTTCTTGAATCCTTGTCGATTCCCGTAACTTCCACCGCCTCTTCTCTGTTCGACTTTTGTTTGTTTTTCCCGTTTCTTATACTCATATTGATGATGGTGTGGTGACCGAACAGCAGCAGCCATCAAACAAGCGTGGAGATTTGGTATCGAGGAAGTTGTGATCAGAACTCTTCCTAGCCGATCATCATACTACTTTCGGTAGTCTATATTTTTCCTTGGTTTTGATTCCTTCGTTCTTTGCAATTCCATGACCACGTAGAATTTGACAGGGGAAGTACCGAGCAGTGGAGGGCTCGGGTTTAGATTCATCGTGTGCTTAAATCAATGATTCGTTTCTAAATTTTTATAACCTTTGTTGTTCTTGTCTTCCAAATTGTTAATCGAGACTAGGGTTAATTGTTCTGTCCAGATTATCGGATGTCGAGATTCTGGTCACTGATTTATAAGTATCGGGTTGGGTTAAAACCATTGTCGTTTTGCCTAAACGTTTTGATAACCGAAAAACCGGAAACCGAACCCGTAGGGTTCTTGGTTTCCTAAGACGAATATTTTATTGAACAAACGAACTTGATTTTTGTAAAGATAAGCTCCGGTGATAAAAAGTGATTTTGGGGCTGTCGGGGTCTCGGGAATAAGCGGGTTGTTGTCGGGACTCAAAACGGGTATAAAACTGCATGCTTATATTTGGTCAGATTCTGTTGGTCAACTTTGAGTCCGTTTTTACAACACTTAAAATACGTTTCTGGATTTTTGGCCCATGTAGGTCTCTTGTTTTCTGAGTCCTCTTTCCGTTTCCGCCGACGGCTCGTTAATCCGATTTGTCGTTTAGAAGATATCCCTGTTTTAGTAAAACCATCGCAGAATAGTTTTCGGTTCAGCTATTCTGTCTTGTAAGCCTGATTTGAACCTTTTCTGTTTGGATTCAGTTTCTGAGGTCTTCTGTAAAATTGTAGTTCTCTGAGTCATTTAGCTACTATAAAAATTTAAATAAAATCTAGTGAGCGGCTTGAGAGTTATAGCCGTTCCCGCGAAAGTGCTGAGTGCTGTTTAGTTTCTGGTGAAACAACCTTTGAGCCAAACCCTAACCCGAGCTTCCTTGTATTTTGTAGGCCCTTCTAGAACCTGTTAGAGACGCTCTACTGTACCGAGGATATTTTGGAGCATACGTCTATTCGAGGTGGGTAATCTCACTATAAACTTGTACTTACTTTCGATTCATGATTATGTGCTATGTGTTGTGAATTGTCTTGTTGATTGAGCTTGAGAATTGATTGTGTGATTTATTTGAGTTATCTGTGATCTGAGTTATCTGGAGACTGAGTTATCTGAGTTCTTGAGTTAAAACATTAAACATAATATACTTGACTTCACACCGAAGAGCACTGGTGTCAGATGTTTGTCTTGGCACCGAAGAGTACTGGTGCCAGACGTTTTGACTCAACACCGAAGAGTACAGGTGTTGAGCCTTGAGTTGTGTGAGGCGGGTCGAGGTTGATCTCTCGTCCCAAGTCATACAAACACGCTATATAAATTTAAAATCTGAAAAATAAATTTGAGTAATTGAGAATTGAGTAGAGTCTTTAGGGATCACTTATGTGACTTGAGTTGTTTGTACTTACTTGTTTATCCTGATGTTATTCACTCAGCGGTGGCTGACCCCAAATGTAACGACCCGAAATTGTAAATAAATAAAATATGTAAAAATATGATAATTATGGATAAATCATATAAAACACGTGGAAATTGGTTTCGTGTCGTTTGGACACCGTACGAGAAAGTTATGGGCGAAACCGGGTCGTGGCAAAGATGGAAAAATGCAGCCCTGGTTGCATTGGAAGTTCGCGACGCGAACTTTGGTCGCGATCGGGAAATCGGGCCAGGTAGTTTGGCTATGAGGCGCGAAGTAGTTCGCGTTTGGATGGCGATCGCTAAGTCTGCGAGCGAAATGCAAAGTTAGCGACGCGAACTTAGTTCGCGCCGTGAAGTCTGGTCGTGCAGCATTAAAGTCGGGTTTGAGCTCATTTAATGCATTTCAAAACCCTAGTTTTTCTCTCTTCAAGTGTGTGAACGATTTTGAGTGTAAAGCATCATTTGGAGCAGATTTCTTGGTCAAATCTTGTGATTCTTCACTCCTAGTTGAAGATTAAAGGTATATCTTCACTCTATCATCTTTGTAGCTCAAGATCTATGGATCTTGAAGCTAGGGTTTGAAACCCTAGTTCTTGGGTTGGTGATTTATGGTGAAATATATGTTGTATACACTTAATAGATGGTATATTAACAAAGGAAACAAGTGTATGATTATGATTTGTAAGAATCTTAAGGGTTAGTTAAAACTAGGGTTTGGGAAATCATCATATTTGGGGAAATGGATTGATGGGTGTTATCTAGAGGTAGATGAACACACTAGTAGTAGTTTGTGATGGTAACCTTGTTGTGATAATTGTTTTAGACATTCAGTGAAGTGTTGAAGTGGACGAATTGTGAGCAAGGAACCGGCGGAAGGAATACGGTTAAAGCATCTTTATTGCTAAGGTGAGTACGTGTGGAAATTTACTGAGTACATAGCCTATGAAATATATTTTATTACTTGTGTTATGGTCTATTTGCTTAATTGTGTAGACTAGTAGCTAGTAGTTAGTTATACCGATAGTTGTATTGAACTAACTTGTTTGATGATAGACGTGATAGCCGAGAGCTAGATTGACATAACCATCGAGTTATGATATGGTGAGATGATGTGATGATTCGGGGGATCCCCGGTCATGAGGTATGGAATGGGGAGCATTTGGGCGGATCCCCATCGGCCCATTCCATGATAGTAGTCTTGCTAACTGGAAGTAGTCCGGCGAGTAAGGCAGGTATAGGTAGATTGGGCGATTCCCTCTTGCCTTTACCTTGAAGCTTGTTAATGCGGGGGATCCCCGGTTAATAAGTTAATGTGGTTCTAGTTGGTTGGGGATGTCCCGACAACTAGATATGATTGTTAGGAAAGCAAGGTATTAGAGTCACAATAGGGTGACTAGATAGATGGGTAATTGCTTACATGTTTGTTTGTTTGTCATTCGATTATTATTAACTTTGGGGTCTAAACCCATGTAGCTCACGAGACGTTTTTGTCTCACGTACTCCTTGTTTTGTTTTGCTATGTACTCAGGTTCGGGATCGAAGGCTTAGGTACGCATGGATAGAGATGCGGGACCTAGATTAGAAGAACACTAGATTGGATTTAGTCTTAGCTTGGTTATGATCTATTTTGTAACACCTACTTTTATACTCTGATTTCATACCAAGGTTTTTGTAAATCCAAATTTGAGGATGTTCTTCTATTTATAAAATGTTTTATTTTGGCCAATATTTTGTATTAAAATTTGAGGTGTTACACCAAACACTCCCCCCCCCCCCCCCAATTTTTGCAGGTACTAGCAATGGAAAAGAGAAGGTCAATGGTTGATGAGCTGCGTTTCTATTTTTATGGATTTGGATTAAAACAGTTATTTCGAGTCAAACATGTTTTGTTTTAAAACTTTTAACTATTCCGCATTTAAACCACGAGACGGTTTTATATTTTTATTTATGAGTTGAGACCTTTGAGTTACTTGTACTTTTGGGGGAAAATATTTTATTTTAAATATTAAATTTTTTTTTATTTACCCTGATTTTTGGGATGTTACAAATTTGACCATGTTGATTTTTACTAATAGCCGATTCTAATTGAACATCTCTTAATATACAACTGCAGTTTAGGAACAAGAATTTGATTTCTTTAAATATATCATTAACTTTCAAAATTTAGGAAAACCAAAATTTGAAAAGATTTCTTGATTTGAATTTGTACCCGATTCAAATTTAAATGTCCTAATATTAGCAGTAATTTAAATAAATGTCCTAATTCGAAACCTATTTGCAGTTTGCAGCAACCTTCACATTAGCTGCCGGGAGCAACCTGTTTGTAAAAATGAAAAATCAGTATGTAACTTGCTGCTCATATTCATTTATTTTGTTTATAATGTGAAGCTGTTATTTTGTGTTAGAACAAAACACAGATCAACTTGATACTGATGCTGCAGTTAGTACTGATCATACTTAGTACTGATGGGGCAGAACATGTTACTACTGAAGAAGTTGATACTGGTGTATAGTATAACTAAAGTTACTACTGATCATGCACAGATTGAAGATACTACTGATCAATAGTAGTTACTACTGACGATGGTTTCTGGACTTACTACTGATCACCAGATTTACTACTGATGTTACACATTTACTACTGGTGATGAGTTTTACTACTGATACGCGTTTTTGAAGAATATCAAGTCCGAGATCTTCGTATAGATAATTATAGAATGTAAATCAATGTATATTTTTATTATTCGATGTAAATCAAGTCCTAGAATAACTAGGGTAAATAGTTTAGCTTCAAGGACTATTATAAATAGTTCCTTACGAATTGTAAACGTACGTGTGTATTGTTAAATCAATAATATACATTGAAGCTTTTTGTGAAACTGTGTTCTTAATACTTTCACATATTATTTACAGTTCATTGTTCTTAATTACATTGATATAGTGTTGATCCGCTGCAACTTCTATATTCAATTAGATCTAAAGGTGTTTATTAACTTCTCTATAGTTAATCGATCCTGACAAGTGGTATCAGAGCGTATTGGTTCTAGATCTACTATTTTTTAAGAACAACAAAAAGTTTTAATCTTTAAAACACACACATTGTTAATCATGTCGGATAACAATGAAAGCACTCAGGCCAACAAAATCCCCATTCTCACTCCCAATAACTTTGGGATGTGGAAGAATCGTATTAAGCAATACATGCTTATTACAGATTATTCTATGTGGGAAGTTGTCCTTGAAGGAAACAAAACTGGTCCTGGTCAAGCAAGCAGCTCTGCAACTGAAGCAGACAAACTTAAGTGTGAGAAGGAAAAGAAGGACAAGGGCATCGAACTCAAAACTCTAAGCACTCTACTACTGGCCATTCCTAACGATTATCAACATCTCTTTGTTGAGTATGATGATGCAAAGATGCTATGGGAAGCACTGGAGAAGAGATTTGTTGGGACTAAGAGCAATAAGAGGAACATGAAGTCTGTTCTTAAACAAGACTTTGAAAATTTCAAAGGAAAACCCAATGAAACACTCACTCAAGTGTTTGACAGATTCAACAAGCTAATTGGTGAACTTAACCAGGTTGGGGTTAAGATGGATCAAGAAGATGTCAACATGAAGTTCCTAAGATCTCTTAGTGAAGAATGGGCCATGTATACAGTGGTATATAGACAAAGAGATGCTCTAGAAGAAAAAGAATTGGATGAACTATACAATGATCTCAGAGTATTTGAAACTGAGGTAAACCAAAAGAACCCTTCTATTTCTTCTAATAATGCTGCATTTGTCTCTAGTACAGGTCAAGGTCAGGAAACATTCACAGGAAAGGCTACAGATTCTGAGGATGCTGCAAGAGAATCCTTCTTCACTAGTCATGTGCATACTGCATTGATTAGTGATGACTTGGAACAATTGAACCCAGATGATCTTGAGGAGATGGATCTTAAATGGCAGATGGCTATGCTGAGCCTAAGGACAAAAAGATTCTTAAAGAGGACAGGTAGGACAAGCCTCAACTTCAACAAAGGTGACAAAGCAGGATTTGACAAAGCTAAAGTCAAATGTTACAACTGTAACAACCTTGGTCACTTTGCAAAAGAATGTCCTCAGCCAGACAAAAGATCAAAATCAACTGCTCTTGTTTCACAACAAGGACAAGGCTATGACTGGAGCTTCCAAGCAGAAGAGCATGCTCAAAATCAAGCTCTCATGGCCTTTACTGACAACAAAACTGAGGTAAAACCTAAACCTTGTACTTCTGAATGTGCTAAAATTGTTAAAAACTTAGAAAAAGAAAACAATAAATTAAATGAAGATTTAGCGAAAGCAGTGAGAAGAAATCATGAATTTGATGGTGTGATTACTGATCAAGAACATCAAATAAAGGTGTACCAGATGATTGATCAAAGGATAAAAGAAGAATTGCTTCAGGCTGTGGATGAGAAAGAATTTTATGAAATAAAAAATAAAGAACTAACAAGTAAATTAGAAGAATGTCAACTTGAAATTGAACAAAATAAATTAACAATTAAAAAGTTTGAAAGAAGCACTAAAATTCTTGATGAATTAACTAATAATCAAAATACAGAAAAAGTTGTTCATGGGATGGGATATCATGCTGTACCACCTCCATATAAAATCATTCCACCACTTAAAAACAGTTCAGAAAGAATCATTAATGAATTAAAAACTGAAAATCAAACTGAATCACCTAATGAAACATCTGACTCAAATAAATCTTCTGATGATGATCAATCAATTGAATTTACAATCTCCCAAACTGAATCACCAAAATCAATTGATACAAGTTTTCACACAGCTCAAAGTCCAAATGATTCTCCTAAATATGATGCAGAAAATATACCCAAAATTCAAAAAAGGGGAAACCAAAGAAATAGGAACCAACTCTTAGAACAAAGAAAAATAATAAAGGCTCAAGAAAATAAATTAAAATGTGTTATTTGCAACAAAGTGAATCATTTAGCAAAGGATTGTCACTTCAATCCAATAAACTGCAAGGAGTTAAAGGAATTTAAAGTTTTTAAAGAAAATGAAAAAACTCAAAAGTTAAAAGATACTACTGGTCCTTCAGTAGTAAATACAATCAAAACTCCAAGTGCTGAAACCCCAAGATTTGGAAGAAGTGCACCAAGATTTGTGCAAAACAGAAGAGTTGGAAGCCCAAAGAACAACAATTACTTCAAGAACAATGGAAAATCCAATCAAAATAAACAATATTTTAAATTTTCCAACACCAGTAGAAACTTTAACAATTTTACTACTGGTGTTAACCCTCATTATAATGCTGTATGGTACAAGTACAAGAATACTACTGGTAAAAACCCTAATTTCAAAAATACTACTGCTCCCAAAACAACTTTCAAAAATACTACTGGTGTTAACCCTAAAAACACTACTGGTCATTCTAAACATGGTAAGTACCCAAATACTACTGGTCCATCAGTAGTAAAGTATTCAAAAGCTAAAAATAATGGGTATAAACCAAGATCAGTAGGAAATTCTCACACCAGTAATAACTCCAAAAGGGCAGTAGTAAAACAACACACCAGTACTAAACAAGTATGGGTACCAAAAGTATTTAAAGTTAAATCCCCAAAAGCTTATTTCTCAAAGGATGAACCCAAGACATATAAAGTTTGGGTTCCCAAACTTAACTAATCCTTTACTCACTTGTGCAGAGCATTCAGATCCCAGAAGAAGGAAGAACATGGCATATTGATAGTGGATGCTCAAGGCACATGACTGGAAATCTGCAAATTCTTAAAGATTTCAAGTCATTTGATGGAGGATATGTGGCATTTGGTGAGAATCCCCAAGGAGGTAAGATTACAGGTAAAGGTACTGTTACTAATGGAAAAATTACCTTTGATGATGTATTTTATGTAGCTGAACTAAAATACAATCTTGTCAGTGTGTCTCAAGTTTGTGATAAAAAGAACAAAATTCTTTTCACAGACATTGAGTGCATCATTCTTTCTCCTGATTTTATTTTAGATGAAAAATATGTTGTTTTAAGAACTCCAAGGAGAAACAATGTGTATTGCCTAGATATAGGGGGAGAACTCATTTCTACAAATGAGGTCAACTGTTTTATATCCAAGGCAAACACCACTGAATCAGAACTATGGCACAGAAGGATGTGTCACACAAATTTTAAAAACATGAATAATTTAGTAAAAAGAAATCTGGTCATTGGACTACCTCAAAAACAATTCATGTGTGATCATCACTGTGTTGCATGCCTAAAAGGTAAACAACACAAGACTTCTCATAAGTCCAAAACTGTGAACTCTATTTCTGTTCCTTTACAGCTCTTACATATGGACCTTTTTGGACCTACAAATGTAATGAGTATTGGAAAGAAACAATATTGTCTTGTTATTACTGATGACTTTTCCAGATATACATGGGTTTTCTTTCTCAGGACAAAGGATGAAACAAGTGAACTCATAAAGAACTTAATTGTCAAACTGGAAAACACATCTGATCAAAAAGTGAAAGCCATAAGATGTGATAATGGCACAGAATTTAAAAATGCTAACTTAATTAACTTTTGTGATCTTAAAGGTATTACAGGCAATACAGCTCACCTAGAACTCCACAACAAAATGGTGTAGCTGAAAGAAGAAATAGAACCATCATTGAAGCAACAAGATCAATGCTTGCAGACTCAAAATTACCAATTACTTTTTGGGCAGAAGCTGTTAATACTGCTTGTTATGTTCAGAACAGAGTATTAATAGTGAAGCCACATTTTAAAACACCATATGAACTTTTCAATAAAAGAAAACCTTCTATAAGTTTCTTAAAATCATTTGGTTGTCCTTGTACTATTTTAATTACAAGAGAACAAATTGGTAAATTTGACTGCAAAGCTGATGATGGAATCTTTGTGGGATATTCTACTCAAAGCAAATCATATAGAGTATTCAACAAAAGACTAAGGATAATTGAAGAAAGCATCAATGTATCCTTTAATGAAAATGTACCTAATGAACAAGGAAATGGTCCAGATTGGCTATTTGACATAGACAATCTAACCAAATCCTTTAAATCTAATATGAATTTCAATGTAGGTAATTCAAATTGTCACAATCAAAAGGAAGGAACATCATCAGTTAATACTGGTCAAGAGGAAATGAGATACATTGTAGTTAATACTGATGTCAGTAATAACTCAAGTTCTGGAACCAGTAATAACTCTGAGAATAAGGACAGTAGTAATTCAAATACTACTGATACCAGTAATAGTACTCAAAATACTACTGGTCCCAACATTAACCTAGATTCTCAAGATACTACTGATACCAGTAACAACAACAACTCTACTGATCTCAATGAAGATAATAGCAGTAGTAACTCTGACCAAGAAGATGATGAACCAAATATCAATTACAATGAAGGATCTCTAGAAGAACAACTACCTGAGACAAATGAGTCCAATCTTGAAAATCAACTAGTGGTTGATAAAGCTACAACTACAAGGACTCAAAAGAACCATCCATTAGACCTTGTTCTAAGTGATGTCAACTCACCACTACAAACAAGAAGCAAATTAAACAAAAGCTTAACTGCAAATATGTGTAATATAAGTTTAATTGCTAATGAATGTATGTTTGAATGCTTTCTATCTCAGGATGAACCAAAGAAGATCCAACAAGCAATGAAGGACTCAAACTGGATTGAGGCAATGCAAGAGGAACTCCTTCAATTTAAATTACAAGCTGTTTGGACACTTGTACCTCTACCCAAAGGAAAAAGAGCCATTGGAACAAGATGGATCTTCAGAAACAAGAAAGATGAAAGAGGTATAGTGATCAAGAACAAAGCCAGACTTGTAGCCCAAGGATACACTCAAGAAGAAGGAATAGACTATGATGAAGTATATGCTCCTGTTGCTAGAATTGAAGCCATAAGAATATTTCTAGCATATGCTTCATTCAAGAAATTCAAAGTCTATCAAATGGATGTTAAGAGTGCATTCTTATATGGGAAGATTGAAGAAGAGGTCTATGTATGCCAACCTCCAGGTTTTGAAGATCCAAAACATGGTGATTATGTGTTCAAATTGGATAAAGCTCTGTATGGCCTACATCAGGCACCAAGAGCATGGTATGACACATTATCATCATACCTATTGAAGAACAACTTTAAAAGAGGAGCCATTGACAAAACTTTGTTTACAAAGAAAGTCAAAGATGATATACTACTGGTACAAATTTATGTAGATGATATCATCTTTGGCTCAACCAATGATTTATTATGCAAAGAATTTGAAGAACTGATGCAAATTAAATTCAAGATGAGCTCCATGGGTCCAATGAACTTCTTCCTTGGACTCCAAGTCAATCAAAGAACTGATGGTATTTTGATAAATCAATCAAAATATGTCAAAGACATCTTGGAAAAGTTTGATTTGAAAGACAGTAAAAGTGCTAGTACACCAATGGAAACACACAAACACCTACATCCTGATGTTGAGGGGGAGGATGTAGATGAACACTTATATAGATCAATGATAGGCTCTTTGATGTACTTAACTGCATCAAGACCTGACATTATGTATAGTGTTTGTGTGTGTGCAAGATATCAAGCAAGACCCAAAGAACTACACTTGCAGGCTGTTAAAAGAATATTCAGATACTTGAAAGGCAAACCATCACTAGGTCTATGGTATCCACATGATTCACCATTTGAACTCATAGCCTACACATATAGTGACTATGGAGGTGAATGTCAAGATAGAAAGTCCACTACTGGTGGATGTCAATTCTTTGGATCAAGACTGGTGTCATGGCAATGTAAGAAGCAAACAAATGTATCAACATCTACTGCTGAAGCAGAATATGTAGCTGCATCTGCTTGCTGTGCTCAAGTACTATGGATTCAAAACCAGCTTCTAGACTTTGGTATCTCTATCCTTAAAACTCCTATTTTTATTGATAATCAAAGTGCTATTAGTATTGTGAATAATCCAGTAAAACACTCAAAAACTAAACACATTGAAATAAGATTTCATTTTATAAGAGATTGCAATGAAAAGAAATTAATCAAAGTTGTTAAAATTCATACTGATGATCAATTAGCAGATCTTTTTACAAAAGCATTTGATGTAGGAAGATTCAACTTCTTGGTCAGCAGCATTGGAATGATTTTAATAAATTAAAATCTCTTAAAATCATGTGTAAAGTTTTGTTGTAAAAAGTTTTTTTAAGTATTTTACTACTGGTAGGTCTGCATTACTGGTATGAAAGTGTATGCACAAAATACTACTGGTAGTTCATTACTACTGGTGTATATTAGGTTTACACAAATACTACTGGTAAGTCAGTACTACTGGTATTCACATATACTACTGGTCTTATGTGTTAATAGTTACTACTGATGTCTATAGTTACTACTGATGTCAAAATCCTTAGTCACTACTGATGTTAGTAGATACTACTGACGTTTTACTACTGATATCTTATTTACTACTGGTCTTTCAGAAACACAATTACCAAACTAACCCCCAGGAAAATAACCGTTATGTTATGATTCGAAGGATATTTTAGTAGTTTTGCAGGTTAAATCGAAAGATATAAAAGGCGGCAGTCGATTAGTTTAGCATTATACTCACTTCGATTTGCTAAATCTTCTCGATAAACCCTAACTTACGATCAAAAACCCTTCGTCAATAACAAAATTCACTTCTGTTCTTCACAAAATTCCACAAAATGGCAACTCTACAATCTCTCAATGTTCCAACCGGTCTCAAATACTCAGAGTTCCACAACATGTGTGCCTTTCTACGCAATCCAGATGGAACAAAGGATTTCCGACCAATCGTGAACTTTTTGAAAAATTCTTACATACGGTTCGCATTAACGGTGAAACCGAAGGCATACCAACATCACTTGGTGGATTTCTGGACCAATGCTGAAAGAACGGAGGGTGCAACTGTACCAATGATAAAATCAACTGTGGATGGAAAAACGATCACCATCACAGAACAATCTATTCGACAACATCTACAACTACACGATGATTCAGGTATGACTACTCTTCCTAAGGAATTCATTGCTGAAATTTTAAACAAAATGGGATATGAGGGAAGACTAAACATAGTAACTTTTCAAAAAGGTCTTCTCTCCCCACAATGGAAATTTCTTGTCCATACTATTCAGCATTGTATTTCTCCGAAAAGAAGTACTTGGAATGAGTTTAACAAGGCAATAGCATCTGCTGTTGTCTGTCTATGCACAGACCAAGTATTCAATTTTTCTAACATGATCTTTGAAGGTATGTTGGGAAATCTTAACTCTTCAAAATTTTTAATGTATCCCAGATTTCTCCAACATATCATAAACATTGAATTACAAAACTTGTCAACTCCCAAAAATATTTTTATAATTCCAGAGTTGAACAAGAAAGTTTTCTCAAATATGAGAAAACAATTTAAATTTTCGGGCAAGGAAACCCCTCTGTTTCCTAATATGATCAAAGATCACACACCACTTGGAGAGGGTTCAATCAAAGATATAACCCAAATTGAACCTCAACCCACTCCATCACCCCCAAATACAGCCCAAACACCACCCCATATAGCCACTCAATCACCCACTAACTTAGAAGTCCTGAATGTGTCCCAGGAACTTGAATTAAATCTGCAGAGTGCTACTCTTCACTCTGTGGAAGACCTACCAGACAAAACCCAAAACATCTCCACAATTTATAAAAGAAAGAAATTATCTTTAAAGGACACCAGGGGACAAATCGAGTCACACCCCAGGCTCAAAGAGTTGTCCTCCAAGGAGGAGAGAGGACATGAGGAGAGGGCTTTCACTACTGATGCCCCAAAGGTGGGTGCACAGGATAGTGAAAACATCACTAAGACCCAAACCTCGGCAACTTTAAGTGATGACTCTTTTGAGGAATTACTTAAAGGACCCCGGTGCCAAGAAACCACAAGGGGGGACATCTCTGCTTCTTCTAGGAAGAAGAGAATGTCTAAAAGACCCAATGAATCACCAAGCAGTGATGAGGGCAGATCTGTGGAATTGATGGAAAGGAGGGAAAACCTTAAAACCAATGTACCTGTTAGTGAGCCCGATGATCTTGCTAGATGGAGTGAGGGCAGTATTAAAATCAACCAATTGACGGAAAAAGTGGACTCTCTTGAATCGACAGTACAAAATTGTCTTGAATATCTAACAAATCAAGGAAAAACGATGGCTGCAATGAAAAGGCATGTCAATACCATCAACAAAAGAATGAGATTCTATGAGCACAGGCTTCATCAACAAACCAAAATCATCAGAAAATTGAAGAAGAAAATTGATGATAGTGAGGCTCCACCAGTTGAGCTCACTAAGGGGGAGAAGGATAATATCCAATCAATGATTGATGAATCAATTGCAGCAGCAGCATCTTCTCTCCTAAACTTAAAGGAATCAAATGTTGATAAAGGCCCAGAGATGATGGTTACAGAAGAAGAGCCTGTTACTACTGCTACAATGGAAGAACAAGTTGAAAAGGAAATACCAGTAGTAACTCCTACTACTGATATAATAGCAGTAGTAAATCAAGAAGAGGAAGTAAAAGCCGCAAACACTACTGATGCCCTATCAGTAGTAATATCTGAAGATATACCAGCAGTAACTACCTTAGTTACTACTGATGATATTATTGAGCTACCACCTCTATTAGAACCAAAAGTGATACTTCCACCATCTCCAAAAAGGTCAACAACACAAATGGTGGTGAAAGATATTGATGATGATGTAAATTGGTTAGAAGTTGATGAATGCTCACTACCTCCACATCCTAAAATACTTCCTATATCACAGATACACTACTATGGTCCCAAATTTGTTATTGAATCTGAACCAAATATGAAGAAAGACAATTACATAGGAAAGGGAAAGGAAGTTGCTGATGAAGACCATCCTAACAGAGCACAAGGTCATGAAATGGTCAACAAAATCAACTATGCCAAATCAGCCAAACAGGATAGGTGGAAGGTTAAAAGAGCAAAATACTTAAAGAAGGTTGAAGTATCTCTAGCAAATGAAAACAGAAGATTAGCAGAAAGGGCTAGAATACTAAGACAACCATTCACAGAAATCAAATTGGAAGATATAGCAGATATATCAAAACTGCCACAATTTAAACAAAAGGTCAAAACTAAACAAGTTGCTGAAACAAGAAAAGAACTACAAAGAAAAGAACTAGAAAAATTCAGGCAACTTGAATATGAAACATTAGAACTTCTGGAAGCACAAGTACAAGAATGCAAAGAGCAGAAGGCTGATATGCCAGAACAGTTTGCAGAGAAAAAGAAAGAAATGATCACATTCTTGAAATCAAGAGGTCACCACACAAAGGCCTTTGGAAGAATGAAGTTGATTAACTTAATTGAAAAGTACTGTGTAGAGAAGAAGAAGGATCTTACTGAGCAAGATATTAATGAGAAGTACACTACTAAACTTAAACAGATAGACTCCAAAGAAATGAAAGAAAGAAAAACAATAACTGGAGAATCATCTGGTGTATCTTCTCAAACATCAAAGAAAAGGAAGACAATTTCTACTGAACTTGAACAATCAAAGAAGAAATTACAAATGGTTCAAGTTTATGATCTTCCTGTTGCTCCCCTACAAAATAATCCAATCATCAACTGGAGATATATAGATGATATGATTGAGATTATCAGAGAAGATAAGGTCATACAAAGATTCAGAGCTTGGAAACCTTTGGTCATGTCTCTAACCAGAAGTGACATTATAAAGATGTTGATCATTGGTAAACCAAGAATGACTAAGAAGAACTGGAAGAATTCAGCTGCAGGCTATCTTACTGAAATGATTGATGCTGCTTTCTATCCAGAAAATTATTCAGAGAAGTTTACAAATCCAGAGAATGTTCAAGCCTGGAATGTGCTGCCAACTGTCAATATGTACTTCTTTGAATATACAAGTAAGAAATGTGATCTATTCCTTTATGAGAAAGAGTATCCTCATTCTGAGAAAACTCTTTATCAACTTTGGTGCATGAACTTTATTAAACCACATGATGCTGTGATGCTCCAAAACAAATTGAATGAATTTGTTAAAAGAATCAGTAAATATATTATTGCACAAAGAAATAAAAGGAACCAACAGACTTTAGAAGGTGATCAGAAAAGAGCAAAGCTGTTGGAAGATCAGAAAAAGAATAAGTAAAAAGAAACTTGATTGATTAAAAGATAATCAATAAGTTTAGGGGGAGATTGTTAGAACAAAACACAGATCAACTTGATACTGATGCTGTAGTTAGTACTGATCATACTTAGTACTGATGGGGCAGAACATGTTAATACTGAAGAAGTTGATACTGGTGTATAGTATAACTAAAGTTACTACTGATCATGCACAGATTGAAGATACTACTGATCAATAGTAGTTACTACTGACGATGGTTTCTGGACTTACTACTGATCACCAGATTTACTACTGATGTTACACATTTACTACTGGTGATGAGTTTTACTACTGATACGCGTTTTTGAAGAATATCAAGTCCGAGATCTTCGTATAGATAATTATAGAATGTAAATCAATGTATATTTTTATTATTCGATGTAAATCAAGTCCTAGAATAACTAGGGTAAATAGTTTAGCTTCAAGGACTATTATAAATAGTTCCTTACGAATTGTAAACGTACGTGTGTATTGTTAAATCAATAATATACATTGAAGCTTTTTGTGAAACTGTGTTCTTAATACTTTCACATATTAT
Organism: Calendula officinalis; assembly: GCA_963853835.1. NCBI lineage: Eukaryota > Viridiplantae > Streptophyta > Magnoliopsida > Asterales > Asteraceae > Calendula > Calendula officinalis. The sequence continues at coordinate 11,013,910 of OY970822.1, read as the reverse complement.
TTACAGTTCATTGTTCTTAATTACATTGATATAGTGTTGATCCGCTGCAACTTCTATATTCAATTAGATCTAAAGGTGTTTATTAACTTCTCTATAGTTAATCGATCCTGACATTTTGTTTATAAAAAAACTACTTAACTTTATACACATCACTAACTTTATACTCTAACATGTTTGTTACATTAGCAGTCGTGAGTAGGGGTGCTTATCGGGCCAAAACCGAACCGAACCGAACCGAAAGAACCGATAACAGATAACGATGAATTTTCAAAACCGAAACCGAACCGATAACATGTTATCGGTTTCGGTTCGGTTCGGTGTCGGTTCGGTCCGGTTTCGGTTCGGTTATTCTAGGCCAAATGTTCATCCTTTTCCGAAAACCGAACTGAACCGAACCGATAGAACCGATAACCGATAACGATGAATTTTCAAAACCGAAACCGAACCGATAACATGTTATCGGTTTCGGTTTGATTGGGTTTCGGTCGGTTATCGGTTCGGTTCGGTTTTTCGGTCAAAATGCTCACCCCTAGTTGTGAGCAATCTGTGTGCAATTTGCAGCAACCGTCAACATAAGTCAGATTACGGTTTGACTCTGTTTTATTTTTTAATTCAATTTAATGCATTAATTGGTTTTTAAATTTTTAAGATTTTTAATGTTTTTAACATGTTTGTTATATTAGCAGCTGTGAGCAACCTTTCTGCAGTTTGCAGTTACCTTCAACATAAGTCAGATTACGATTTGACTATTTTTTAATTTTTACTTTAAGGGCTTTTATTTTTTTTTAATTATTTTTGCCGTTTCCAAAAAAAAAAAATTATTTTTTACTGCATTTTCAATCAAATTATATATTGTTGACTATTAAAGTCAACACACATATTACATATTAGGGTTTTAGTGTTTCGAATTTGTTTAAATTAAGTATGTTGGCTATTTTATATAACAATTACATATGTTCGATTATTTAACTAAAATACAACAAACCATTTTTATCACATACTTAGTTGAGCAGCCATGTAGCAAACTTTATGTTGAGCATAACCATATACAAACATTTTGATGTTCTACTTTAACTATAAAAGTCAACATAAGGAATTTGTGTAGCTTTTTTTTCTGCTAAGTATGACTATTGGCGTGAATCAACTGGGTGGCATTATCTAGGTGGTAGAGGCAAATGGGTTGATTTGGATTTTGTTTTGTATGGTCAGATAGGTTAAAAGTCCCTCAAAGTGTTTATCTAATGCATAAAGCATCCTAAATCATAGTATTAAAATTTTAGTTTGGCACACGAATTAGGTACAAAATGTATCTGTTTTTTATTTATTTAATAGGGTTTAGAGTTTAGGAGATATGGCTTAGGATTTGATTAGTTTAATTATAATTTTGGAATTTTAATACTATAGATTAGTTTAATTAGAATTTTAATTACTTGACAATTATTTCCATTTTACAATATCTTGTTCTTGCATGTACCATTTGGGTACCACTAGATTAGAAATTGCAAAGTGGAAAATATATTTTGCCTACGCATCTAGATCTTTCACACTCTTTTCAGCAAGAGTGTAATAAAGAAAGTTGAAAAAAAAATACAATTATGTTGGTAAACATTTCCCTATATGATGGATCTGTATCACCAACAATTGCATGAGGAACTCCCACGAAACAAGAAAATGTTAAAAATAAATCGATCCAGTAGCAACCTGCATACCATCTGATTAAAATGTTGTTTTTGTCAATGTGTTAGAATCATTATATATTTTTTCATGTTTATATAATTTTTAAGCGCTTTTTCCGTAATTTGCGTTTAAAAGTATTATATATTTTCTTATCATATATGTAATGAACATGCAATTAACGATAAATTTTTGTATTCTACAGAAGTTACGTTCAGTAAAATTATTGACAACCCGTAATTTTTCACGGGTAATATCCTAGTTAATAAATAAATAAAAAAATCATATCACCTAATGTTATCTTTTCCACGTTACAAATTATCTGTCAAGTTAAAGATTAATTGTAATTTGAAATCATCATAATCCTAATTTTATAGTAACCATCATAATCTTAATTTTATTAGGGATTCATATATATTTTATGAAAAATGATTTTTAGTCCTACCATTTAGACTTATTCATAGGTCTACCCACTTAATAGGTTGACATGTGTATTCCACTAAGTCTCTCTCCTAATATTATCCCTTGATTTTGACACGTGTCTTCATCTAATGAGTAGACATATGAGTAAGTCTAATTGATAGGCCTAAATACCACTACTCATATTTTATTTATATTTATATTCGAAAATTTTGTGAGTTACCTATCATCTGTCCAATTCATATTTATTTATTTATTTAAAATTAAATAATCTGTGATTTATTTTTAAACATAATTGCCGAAATATTCATATTTAGGGTCTTAGAAACCTAATTGCGTAAACATATCAAAACTTTATTTTTTTTAAACTCAGTAAGTGCTTGAATGTTTTTCATTTATTTTTTCAATTTTCTAAGAAAAATCAAATAAATAAAAATAAGAGTAAATTACATGAATGGTCTATGTGGTTTACATAATGTTTTGGATTTGGTCCCTACGTCTCAGTAATTACACCCGTGGTCACTGTGGTTTACACTTCGTATTGGTTTTGGTCCCTAATACTAACAGCCGTTAAAATTTGTTGTTAACTTTTTTTAATTGACAATTTTACCCTCATCATCTCCTTCCTCTTTCCTCTTTCCTTCATCTCTACATACAAAAACACACCCAAATTAAAACCCTAGAAAAAGTTGGAAGAAAGATCGATAACTTGAAGCGATAACGACTCGCCAATACTCGTCGGAATCTCACCGGTGAAATTATTACAAGAAGCGTCCAGAACAGTCAAATTAACAAACGCCGATTCAAATTCCGGTAACTTACCAACGAACAAATTGCTGGAGAGATTTAAAAACGTAATATGAGAACAGAGAGAGAAAGAAGCGGGGATATAGTTCCATTGAAGTAGTTATTAGCTAAGCTAAATCGCCAGAGAGTTGAAACCCAGCAAAAATTGACAATTTAAGCACGAGCCTTTTCTTTGTTTTGGATTAGTAGTTTATCGGACGAATAAGGATCAAGAAAGAAGCATCTTTATTTGAAGAAGTTGAAGAAGCAATGCATTTTCGTAAAATATACATATATGTATACATATACACACATATATGTGTATATACATATATATATTCATACCATAGATATACATACGTTCATATTTATACCGTATATACGTATATATATACACACATATATATATATATACGGTATGTATATGTATTTTCGTAAATATATTTAAACAAATGTATTCACAACCCCCCATACATCTTTCAAGCTAATATATTGTTGTTTATATCCATTCGGGGACCGACGTATAGTTTATGGAAGCGGTGTTTGGGAGGGTTTATATATACGAAGCTTATTTAAGTTTAATAAGCATTACCAAGTATCTGATATAGCTTGCAAGCTTATTTAAAAGGTTTCGAATAAATTGTTTTTAAGGATTAAAAGTTTATACGTAGTATAAGTTTTCTAATTACCTTCTTATTCTCTGATTTAATTTTCTTTTATATAAGTTTATTAAACACTTTATCAATAAATCTCTTTTTTATATAAGTTCAACTAAAGCAAACACTTGAGTTTATTAACTTATAAAAAAAGATAGTAATTTTACAAAAAGTTCATATAAGTCATTCCAAAAACTTTATTTAACAAGCGATTATTAACTTAAGTAAGATCAATAGCTTATAAATTACAAAAAAATGCTATTTTAAATAAACTTTCTCAAACATTGTCTGAGTATCTCAACAATTTATTACTTCATTTCCTATGTAACTGATATTAAATTTTACAAACAAAAAAGGTAAAGTAATATATGCGTGTATCACGCTAATAGTTTGACTAGTACTTTTTATATTTAAAATTGTTGTATTCGATGGAAAAAAAATTAATTTTTTAAAACATAATAACTTTTGTAACGGACGACAGATAATGCAAAATTTTGTGCAATACACAGAAATGATCCTTGTGGGTTGTATTAGATTACCAATTTCGTTCTAACATTTCAAAATTATAAAAATAGTCTCAATTCCAAAACGTTTAACACAGACAATCCTTAACTTGGTCGACCATTAACTTGATTCGTTAATAATGACACGTGACATGCACGTGAGGGTAAAACCATATTTTCAGCAATTACATTTTCTTTTTATATCTACACGTTTCATTCCTTGTTTAAGATATATTCACTAGTCAAAGACTATGGTCAATCACCTCGATCTACCACCACAATCAATTATTATCTTTTACCAAAATCATAAATCACCACCAACAACATCACCATCGATATTATCCAACACCACCATTGTACCATATATCTAAACCTAAATTTGTTACATTAAACTTATAACAATTTCAAATATCTATTAAAACCTAAAAAACAAAAAAAATAAACCAACTACATTGAACTAATTAAAAGTGTTTTAGATTTGTTGTGACATTTTAGGATAATTTCTAAAAGATTGTAAATCAATGATTTCAGGTGTGGTTGTTTAAAAAAGAGGGTATCTGTAAATTTAGATAGTGAATTTTAGTATTTGAAAATCAAATTATCCAAATATTTTTGGTTATTTTTTGGACATTTAGGATAATATCCGAAAACATAAAAAATACAACTAAAGAACGGATATTTTTTATATCCGAAAATTTAGGAATCACCGCTTGAAATTCAGATATCAGATAGTTTTTTGAAGTACATAATTTTCATATACTTCTGAACAACCCTAGTTTTAGTGCAAGTCAATGGTTTTACCCCACCACTTCTACCTAAATGGAGATAAACCCCTAAAAATGTGTAAATAAGTGGTTTGAACTTTGAAACACCCTTTAAAGCTTTAACCACAATTTTTTCGATAAATCAAGACAAACACTTAAAAAGTGTAAATTAATGGTATTAACCACCATTTTTTTCTAGGCGGACGCTCTACAATTTATGCCACCTCGAATCTTCCCACCTTCGCCTCTCACAACCATTTCGTAGGTCTGATCTGCACCAACATTTTTTCCGTCTGGTAGATCTTGAACTTCGCTACCACATTTTTTACCATCTCCACCTCCGACCAAATACAACTACATCTACCTAGACTTGTTTCCATCTCCTTCCTCAAATTGTCTTTCAACCTCCGCCGTAAAATCCAAGATGGCGGCCAACGAGTGTGATTGGAACAAATAGAAAGAGCTTTGATAGAAAAAGAGAGAGTGCAAGGTGGAGGGATGGTGGGGTTAGGTTATTTAACGGACGTTTTTAACAGAGTTACAAGTTAGTGATTGTTTGTATAATAACTTTCAGAATTAGGTACTAGTATTGTTATTTTGCAAAAGCTAGGACGAAATCTATAATTTTTGGGAGCTTCGTTTACCGAGAAGTTAACACGTGGAAATGAGCCGTTGCTTGACAATTTTCGAGCTCTATTAATCTCTTCCCCGTCCCAATTCTATCACCTCTTCCCAATATTCTGTTTTCACTTCAATCTCTCCCTCCAATTATGGCAGCTCCGATCACCGGAGAATTCAACTTAACCTTAGGTCGTTCCGATCTTCCTCTCACCGAAAACCACTCGGAAACCCCTAATTCTGCTGGAGACAACTTGAATTCCGGCCAATCGGCGAAAAGCTCAAATTCAAAGCCTCATGCTACCTATGCCCCTTCATTGGTATCTCTCATCGCTTCTAGTTGCATGCTGTTTATCAAATTTTCAATGTATTTGCTAGAATTTAGTTAGTTAACAGTGGATCTGGTGTTGAATTTGACAGAGTAAACGGAAGAAATCGAAGCCAAAGAGGTTTGACGTTTCTCGATCTGATGTGCAGAAGGAAAATCCGCCACTGGAGATTAACATCGTAAGATTTTGCTTCAGTTTTACGATCTAGAATCTAGATAAATAGATACACTTGATATCTCAATTGCAAATGACTGATGTTTTCGCTAATAAAGAAACAATTTTTTTTGCAATAGTTGTTGTTATGAAGTTAAATCTAGCTGTGATTTACTCGAGAAGCTTTTAGAATCCCTATCAATTGAGTTATTAAACGTGGCTAGTTAGATTCGAGAGTCATTTGGGGAAAAATGAAAATCTGTAAATAATTTGCCACTTTGTAGCTGTTACAGTTAAATTTCCTTCACTTTCTTTATTGTTGAACACAAATTCCTTATTTGCTTATTTAATTAGCTATGAATGCATGACTTCACAGGGTTTAGGGTTTATGATTTAGGGTTCTGTGTATGTAAAACGAAACCTAACTAATACCTAGGTCATTCTAGCAGTGTAAATATAAAATGCATGTTCAGTTGTTCATATCAAAGGGGCTATATTGGCCTAAACCACAATCTCCTTCATCTGCAAGTCTGACATAGTTTTAAGCTGCTTTTGAATGAATGTAGCTCTTGTCTAGCTTATAATTCCTACTGCATAACATAAATCTCAAAGTTTCATGGTCTATGATAGATTGATTTCTTGAACAGGTACCAAACAGTCCTTCAAGTCCAGATTTGAGGTCAGTCTTACTTTATAATTATCACATCTTTCTAAAAAATATGGCATGAATTGATTTACATATGTGATAAATACAGTTTGGTGAAAGTTACATCTCCAATTAAAACCATCAAAATTCCAGTTCCAAATTCACCTGCTATGATTCGAGCACAAGAGGTTCAATCAAGACTCGGGAACGAGTTTCCTATCTGTGTTAAAATGATGGTTAGATCACAAGTCACTTCTGGTTTTTGGCTGGTAATGCCTCTTTTTCCATCTTTTCACTGCTTTTTTTTAATTAAAAATACAAATATCATAAAATAATTTAACCCCCCCACCCCCCCCCCCCCCCCCACAAACTACTGTAGGGCCTACCTCTTCAATTTTGCAAGACACATCTACCTAAAGATGATGTTCCATTTTTGCTTGAAGATGAAAACGGCGAGCAATTTGAAGTGAAATATATTGCATACAAGTTTGGGCTTAGTGCAGGGTGGAAAAACTTTGCAGTTAGACATGAGTTGGCTGAAGGAGATGTTTTGGTTTTCCATTTAGTTCAAACTACAAAATTTAAGGTGATTATATGATATAACTTTATAGAGTTGCGTTCAAGGAGGTCCATCATTTTTACGAAGTCCCGAGGAACATATCTCAACCATTGATCAATAAGATCTAATGGTCAAGATTAATCACATATTTTATACATGAAGGGGTATTTTGGTTATTCTTTTTAAAAAAAATATATTTATTTATTTATGTTTTTACTTTTTATTTTAGAATTTTTATTTTTTTAAATTTTTTTAATTTTTTTTTAAAAAAATTATTATTTTTCATTAATAACACATAATGTGACTCCATACCGAATCACATGTGATTGTGTACTGAATCACATGTGATTGAACTAAACATCAAATGTGATTAAATATACAATAACATGTGATTTTACACTACAATCACATATGATTAAAACTACACGTAATTATCAAATACTCCCTCCGTCCCACAAATAAGTTCCCATTTCCATCTTAAATTTTGTCCCACAAAAAAGTTCCCATTTCTATAAAATAATATTATTATCATGGACCCCACCATCTAACTATCTCTTATAAACACTTTCTCTCTCCAAATAACCTTATATATTAATAAAAAATAATACAAAAGACTCCACTACTAACTATTGCCTAAATACTTGTGCCCAAATGAAATGTGAACTTTTTTGAGGGACGGAGGGAGTAAATATTATTTTTAATGAAAAAAATAAAAAAAAATAAAAAAAAATAAAAACAAATTAACTAAAATAAAAATCGAATTTTTTTTAAGTGCCAGATGACCAAAATACCCCTTCATGTATAAAATATGTGATTAATCTTGACCATTAGATCTTATTGATCAATGGTTGAGATTTGTTCCTCGGGACTTTGTAAAAATGATGGACCTCCTTGAAGGTTTCTCTAACTTTATACTTCCTCCGTTTCAAAATAAGTGATACAAATTAGCTTTCACGTTTTTTGAGGCAAAAGATTGCAATGAAAGTTAAATTAGAATTTTGGATAGTTAGTGAGTGATGGGTCCCACATATTCTGATTATAGTGAGTTTAATGATGTTTAAAAGTAAAAGTAAGGGTAAATGAAATATTTCACTTTATTAAAGGACATAGTTAGTAGGTATGGGTCCCACTATTTTTTAACAAATAAGGAAAGTTTCTAAGTGTATCACTTATTTTGAAACACCCTAAAATATAAAGTGTATCACTTATTTTGAAACGGAGGAAGTATATAAATATGTAATTATGCTTTTTATAACAATTCTTAAGAGATTAAAACCATCAACATTTATTACATTTGTAGATTTACATACTTAAGGCCAATGATTCGAGTGAAGTAGATGGTGCTCTAAGCTTTCCAAATTTGGAAGCACGTGCAGAAGAAATTAATCCAGGTAATTTTTATTAATTTTTTTATTTTAAGTTACTCAATTTTGGTCATTATCCATTATTTAAGTACATCTGAAAATAAAATATTACGGATAAGAAACAGTTACACCATCTCCTAGAAGAAAGAAAAACAAGGTACCAGATCATCTTTCATTATCTGTGGTCAACAAAAAGCCAAAAAAGTCACCCCCTTCTCTACTCAGTGGACCCCGCATCGAACAACAATCAGAAAACGATAATGAAGAAGTCGGCTCAGAAGTTCTAGAAGATTCTAGACCATACCTTTCATTTCAAGAAATGAAAACCTTTGAAGACTTCCACATTGTGGTCAAAGGTGTCTGCGTTGACCATGAGCTACCCGATGATATCAGAATCAGTTACTACAAACTATGCTCTTATAATAAACAATTTCTTCACGATGGTCTTCAGGAAAACTTGTACTACCAGCTAGTTGCAGGAATGATTGGTCAAACAGTGAATATTGCTAATGAAATAAAAAACTGTAAACTCACCACAACGAAAGAAGAATTTAAAAGCTGGGATAATTCGTTGAAATCTGTAGAAATTATGGGCATGAAAGTTGACTTTTTACGTGAGCGAATATGTGCACTTGAAAAGGTTATGTTTAATTCGAAAGGTGCAAAAGAATATGTGGATGCAAAAAAAGAACAAAAACGAGTTGAAGATGAAAGGAATAAAGTTGCAAAAAAACTTGAGGAGTTGAAAGTAAATGGGGAGAAATTAGAGGCGAATTTGGCTTCTTTGAAACGAAAAACTGACAAGTTTGAAAACAAGGTTAAGAGGGAGATGGATGTACCATGGTAGACTGTGAAACTGTTTATTTAGGTATGTTTCTGTTTTTTAAAAACTGTTTATGGTCGATGAAACTATAATTGGGAAACTAGTAATGTTTGTTTTGGATGTTTGGAGTTCATTGTTGTTGGTTTTTGGAGTTTTATGCTTTAGGAAAGAGTTTATTTCATATATGGTCATTTATATGACCACGTATTGCACTTTTATGCTTTTAACTATCAGATTATTTACGAAAGAGTTAATTTTATAAATGGTCATTTAAATAACCACATATTGTATCTTTGGTATAAAAAGAAAATTCAAAGTTCCAAATTCGTTACTTTATGTATCATTTTATTACATGGAATCATTTGAAACATTATTTGTGAAGTAAAATGTTCTTTTAACTAACCATATGTACTTTGGAAAGGGTCCATTCAATAAAATTATACATAAAATACAGATTTTGGAATGTTGAAAAAAATAATATCAAAATTACAATGTATAGTTAGTTAAATAATTATTTATGAAATTAACTCTTTATGGAATTTTGTCTAAACTTTTATCTTTGTTTTTCTAGAAAGTGGGAGCTGTTTTTTTTTATCTCTGAAATAAGTTGAAATAAGAAAATTGCGTTTCTTGAAAGTAGAACATAATTTTTTTTTAAATGTAATCTTAATCTAGTCCTAAATCTATATATATTTACTATGAGACTTGAATTTTCAACCTCAATATTAGGGACAAACACCTTTACCGCTAGGACATTGAAATGGTAACAAGTGATTTTTCAGAAATTTATGGAAATCTGTGTCTGTTCTGTATATTAAAAGAAGTATCGAACATTTAAAAAACTAGAAACAAATTCTTTTTTCTTTCATATGTTTTTGAGCAAATTAGCTCTAAATGAAATTAGAGAACACTTTGGTTACTCATAAAGTTAAATCAATAGTTGGTTGATAATATATATATATATATATATATATATATATATATATATATATATATATATATATATATATATATATATATATATATATATATATATATTGAAGAATTAAAATCAGAACCAATTTTCGCTTTAGAACTGTAAGAACTAAGTTCAACCAATCAGGAAAAAAAGGAAAACGTTTTTTTTCTTAAATTCCGGAAGGGTATATTAGGCATTCTACCAAACCCATCATTGTTAAGGTAACTGATTTATTTAAAGTATATCCCTAATTTTTTGTAAAGTTGGTTTCCATAATTGAAAGTAAGAAATCGTCCAAACCCTAATCCCAATACCTTCTTATTATTCTCCTCTCACACACACAATCACCTTCTCTCTCGTCAAGGACCAACTGCTTTTTTGTGGGTGTTTTATGATTACCGGCGACCAAGCTTGGGTTCTGGTTTATCACACCGACCAGATTCCACCACAATCGGTTCAAAAACCACAAGATGGTGAGTGCGGCGGAACGAGTTCATCACACCTTTTTGGCGAACAAGTTGTGACTTTTTCTATATCTCGATCAAAGCAGGTTGCTCATCACCATTCTTGTTTTTTTCTTGACAATAGTAAGTGCTCTCCACATTCTTGTTTGTTCGTAAAGTCAACATTTGTGGGTTTTATGATTTAATTTGATTAATAACCCTAATCAATTTTGAATGTGATTTTTAACATCACGTTGCTGATGGACGAGAGGGTTAATAATCAGTTAATAATTTTGGGTTGTTTATTCAGATCCAGTTCTCCTAATTACTCTGTTGTTTTAAAAGAATCCATTATTTTGGGTCAAACAAACATATGCTGATATATATATATATATTTGAATAATTGCAGTGCTTCTATAGTGTAAACAACCTTGAATACGCAGGAATGTCAGTTGATGTTACAAAGTATATTACAAAGCAAATTAGGGATATTCAATGATGTTAACATTGATGTGAATCTTCTCCTAAAGCAAGTGATGAAGATAAAGGTGTTGATGATCAAACAGTTAAAGTGTTGTTGATGTTAATATTGATGTTCATAATTAGTGTTTACAAGTTTGCATATGTGTTGTTGGTGGTAACATATGTGTTATTGTTTGTATACATAAATGTTATTTATGCACGTGTGTTATTGTTTGTATACAGTGTTTGGTAGAATACATGTATGTATTTTGGATACATAGATGTTATTGTGTAGAATACATGTATGTTATTTGGATTCATATAACATTTGAATTCATTGTTTTATGAATATTTTGGAAGCATAAGACAATTTAGAAAGATGAAGAGGACAATTTAGAAAGAAAGACTTATGTTTGTACATAAGTGTTATTTTTTTTTTATTTTTTTTTGTACATATACGTAGAATGTGTATGTGTATTATTTAATATTTTAAGATACATAAGTGTTATTTTGTACATATATGTTATTCATTTTTTTAATTGTGATAATAAGTTTGTTTCGGTTTGTGAAAATAACTGTAAAATAACATAATAGTCTATAATGGTACATCAGTGTTATTATGTACAAATACATTCATGTACATCTGTAAATATAACATCATGTACAAATACATTTTTGTCCACGTACTCAGAGGACGGATTACACTTTCACTACACTTACATTAATGTATTATACTTTAATGCCATCTTAATACATAGTAAATATGTATAAAAAAAGCATCCATTTAAAAATCAAATAGCTGCTGGTTTGACCTCAAAAAAGGCACCTAAAATCATAATAATAACTAGGAAACAAAAATAATTTTGCAACAACCTATTTAAAATTAATATCATAACGAACACCATTTGAATAATTCCAAAATCCACAAACAAACACATCAAAAGATTAAATTGTTATCATAAGAAAAACGTAACTTTCTACAAAGTAGCAAAAATAAACTACTGGAGCAACATGAGTGTTTTTCAGCCTTTGAATGTCGCAAGTTTTCCTCTTATTGTTGCCAATTAGGGTTGGTTCTTTATTCTTCTTTCTCGGACTCTCTCAGTAATCTACATACTTTGTCATCCTTCGTCCACTTCTTCTTACGCCTTTCAATTAAAAAACCAAAAACAAATTTAGTTTATGCAGTCCACACAATTGCAAGTACTCACTATAAAGATTTGTGAAAACATACATGTATCTTGAAAATACAGACAATTACATGAATGTTTAGGTTTGCATCAATAAATATTCAACTTTACATCAATAAATATTCAACTTTACATCCATGTATACAACACACCGATTATACATTGTTCATATCTTATCTCAACAAAAAAACATACACATTCTAAACTTTGTTAAAACCCTAACCAACAAAATAACCCCAATTTCTTAACTTCAGATATCCTATGTTAACCTATCTTTAAAAAAACATGAATGTTTTTCACTAAACAAAACCCCATCCCGCTTCATAAACCCATACCAAACCTTCATCCTTTGATTTTTCCGGTTATTAACAACAACCCATTCAGATTCATAAAACCATATCTTTATACCTTTGTTTGGTTAAAAAACATTGATGTTTTTTCAGTCAATAAACCCTTTACCTCAACATAAACCTTTTTCATTTATAAAAATCCCTTTTCACAATTCAAAAAATCACAAGATCAAACACACATCAACTACTTTAATAATCAAATAAGTCACCGATTGTGCCCAAAAAATCAACATGCAACCATATATGTTTCAACTTCAACTAAAATTAACCTGAAAACATACCTGTCAATTCAATTTTTGTAGCCGGTGGTTGCTGGGTTTTTTTCCTTTCAATAGTCGATACCGAAATTGAAGACGAATTCCAGAATATGCTGCTAATTTATGAGAGATTTCACACGTTAAACCCTAGAAAATCTCCCAAATTTTTAGAAGATTACGATATCGTCGAATCGTTTGGTGATGAGAGACGTATAATGTTGGTGATGAGAGAGAAGGAGATATTTTCTAATCGTGATGATTCTAGTATCCTAAAAAAACGCCTCAATATTGGTGATGAGAGAGAAGGAGATCTTTCAACATCGTGATGGAAAAACGCAAAAATCCAAAAATAACCTTTTCCCATTAAAATATTGTTTAAACAGGACCCCACTAATCTCAGCACTCAATCTTTTCTTTCAACGGACCAGATTTGATTTGGATGGTTCTGCTGGTTTTGTACCTTAGACTGGTTCTGTATATAATCCACCCCTATATATATATATATATATATATATATATACTGTTTGTGGTATTTTGATATTTTCACTGCTAGGATCGAGCAATATATATATATATATATATATATATATATATATATATATATATATATATATATATATATATACTGTTTGTGGTATTTTGATATTTTCACTGCTAGGATCGAGCACAGTTTTGGACTGGACTGGTAGGAGCCGAAATGGATCGAGAATCGAGAAATGGTTTTGGTCGGACGGATGACCGAACCGATAATATCTTGGATCGGACCTTGAACTGATTTTTTTCCTGGTTTTTATCGTGTTCTTTTTACTTTTTCGGTCTTCCCGGTTTGGACCAGACCGGTAATCGGTATTGCATGAAATTGCAAATGAAAAATCGGAAAAGTATAGCTTGGTTCGGTTCAATTCTGATTCCGTTCGAGTTGCCGATTTCAGTCGTTCTTGGTCTAATTTGCAGATGTCTATCCACTGCTTTAAAAAGTAAAGATAAATGTTGTCAAAATTAAAATATTATATGACCTTCAAACTTTCAAAATATGTAAACCTATTCTGTAGAAAGCAACATACATACATACATAATCACTTATTTTTTCCATTTCTCAAAAATGAGTATCCACTATTAAAATGACACAATATTAAAAGGTTTATAATTATTGCACTATTTGTCAATTGAATATCATATTTACTGATTCAGAAAGTAACCAAAATGATCTCACAGCTTCCAAAGAATAAGATCACATTAAAAATCATATTGAAACACTTTTTATCCGGACATAATGTTTTTAAAACTAAAAAAGTTAATAAACATAACACACAAGCCTCAATGTGGTATGCATAACGCAAGTAATCAATGTTTTTTAGTTAAAAGATATGAGAAATGGTATTGGTTTTCTAATATTTGTTTCTGTTTATGTGATCATTAAAACAAATGTTAAAATTAAAGGGATAATACTAGAAAATATAATTAGTGGATTACATATATCATCTAATGGTGAGTAACAACATAAAATATGCATAAATAGAGGACATTAATACTATTTCTAAAAAGATATTTCAATTGTAAGAGTTAGAGGCTTTTTGTTATGAACAAAATGATTAAGCGTTGAATGATTCAATGATCTGAATGATTAAGAATTTAAGATGCATGTATAAAACTTGTTTTGAATGTGAGAAACTTTTTCGATAAGGGTTTTGATAATGACAGGGCTGTCATAAGACATGCATAAAAATATTGTACATCCATCTATAACCGACTCCTGAATTTTCGGAATTACTCAATTGTACCATTTCTAATGCATTTAAAGACAGCCTTTAGGGCTGTCATTGTCAAAATCTTTTCGATAATTATTATGACTACTTAATGATTCAACATATGTTTTAAGATAGAATGGTTCAACTGTTTTTTATTGTCTCATTCAGCATAATCTTCATTCAGATGCGCTAAACAAACGCACTGAATGTTAAATGATTCAGTATTTAACTTTGAATAGTTTTATTAAGCTGCAAATAAATACACACTGATCTAAAGTTATCACCTTATACTTGTGATGTATGTGATCTATTTATTATTGTGGTGTTTTTCGAATATTATTTGGTAAACGTTTACTAGAAAAATATCGAAATCTTTAAGTTATTCCTCGAGATACTATCGAATGGTTGTAGAAAGTAGTCAATGTGATGTCTGTATCGAATTGAAAGTTTTTTATTATGGACAGAGTTAGCCCGTTTCGCTGAAAACCGTAACTGCTTCAAGTGTGTGTTCGTCACCCACAAGCTGTGAATCCTTCCCCTTTATCCTCTCCGTTGAGCGATGACGTCAGATCCGATGATCGGTGAACCAAGTTCGCATCTTCAACTCGCTAAATGTGAACCTGAAACCCCCAAATCTCTACAAGCCGATGTGACGATCGAGGATTTCTCAACCTCACCTGCCGCTCCTTTTACACCTTTACCTTCCTTACCGGTCTCGATCTCTTTCTCTCTGTACAGATCCTCACTTTGTTCTGCAAAACTTGTTCTTTAATTGCTTGATCTGGTGTGTTTCAGGGTAAACGGAAAAGGTTAAAGCCGGTTAGACTTATTATTCCGTCAACTAAGGCCGAGAAGAAACATTCAACTTCTAAATATAAGGTTATCCAATTCCGAATTTTGTTCCTTAGTTTTCTAATTGACCTATATGTGGTTTACCTGTTCCGCCTTTGTACGAAATTCACCCCAAAAAATAAGTGCTAGTATAAAAAATATTGGCAAAGTTTGTCATGCTAAGAATTTGTTGTTATCAGTGTGTTGCAGAAACATTTTTTTCACTAAAATTTTCAAGCTTTTATTTAAAATGAATAAATAAATAAAAAATATGTTTTTTCTACACAGGCTGTCCGCGATCCTTCAACAACTAGTTTGAGGTCAGTCGGTATTTGAATTTTTTTCGTCTCCATATTTGATTAATTATTTTAAATCCATGATTATAATTCACAAACTTTTTAAAGTGCAGATTCAGAAACAAAAAAATCCTTACTCCAGAGGAAATGACACCAACTATGATTCGAGCAAAAGAGTTTCAATCAACCCTAGGAAATGAATCTCCTAGTTTTATGAAAACAATGGTCAGATCGCACGTTACTAGTTGTTTCTGGATGGTAATTAACTAATTTCATTTTTTTTAATTTGTGACAAATTTCTGGTACCAAAATGTTACAATCTACACCCCTGGTTGGTTACAGGGTCTTCCAATGCCTTTTGCCAAATCCTATTTACCAAACATTGACTGTTCGATGATAGCTGAAGATGAAAATGGAGAAAAATGTATAATTAAATACATCGCGTATAGGTTCGGTTTTAGTGGAGGATGGAAAGCGTTTGCAGTTGCACATAAACTGCATGAAGGGGATGTTTTGGTCTTTCAGTTAGTTGAATCCTGCAAATTTAAGGTCATAATTATGTTCTTTTACTTGTGTGTGTTTTTTTTATCATTACATTGTGTGTGGTTTTGTTTAAAAACAAACTGCATAAAAAGATATTGTGCAGTTTACCCTTTTGTTTATGATGAACAGTTGAAGCACTCTATATCTATATATGTATCTATAATTTTGGTTTTCAATTTGCAGGTATATATATTAAGGGTAAATGATTCAAAAGAAGTTGATGGTGCACTTAACCTTACAACCCAGAATTTCCATGAGGATCAGTTAACTCCAGGTTTGTTAATAATCATCAACACAACTTACATATGAATGGGTCGATTTGGGTTCAAAAGAGTTTTATTAAAAAAAACAAACATTAGTTTTTGATGAAACGGGTCAAATAGGTTGAATAGATTACAGCTTTTTTCTTCTCTTTTTTTTGGGAAAAAAATTAGATTATTATTTCACACCACCTACTGCACGTATCATTTTCCCAATATTTAGATATAAAGTGAAGAATGTCTTGACAAAAAGTGTTTTGGGTCAATCCAACACAACTAAACCCATAACATAAAGTTAACTAATCAGCTCAGTTGCCTATCTCTAGATGCAACTTATCTATTATTCAATGGTCAATTTTGATAATTATAACTTTTTTATGATTCGTTTTGGTAATTTGAAGTTTTTTGCCGGGCTATTTTGGTAATTTAAGTTCTTTTTCGTCCCTATTTGGTAATTTAAAGAAATTCTTTTGCCCTATTTGTTTTTTTTATAACATTGTTAACACTAGGGGTGTGTATAAAAACCGAAAAACCGGAACCGAACCGGGACCGAACCGGAACCGGCACCGAACCGAACCGGAACCGGCTTAACCGGTCCGGTTCCCGGTTCTTAGATTTGATAAAAATTAACAAACCGGGTTTACCGGTCCCGGTCCCGGTTCGGTTCCGGTTTTTTCGGGTTTGGAACCGGTATTTAAATAGGTATATAGACTTACGAGTTTTCATATATATATGTCGAAATAATAGGTATATAGGCTTTTAATAGAAACATATTTTACTTGAAACAGCACGTGAACCCCCGCAAACATCATACTTTTATTAAAAGTACGCTAAAATATTTAAGTTATATATTTTAAGATGAAAATATGCACCGAAAATGTAAAATCGGATGACAAACACAAAAACCGGGTTTACCGGTTCTAAACCCGCTTGAAGACCGAACCGACCCGGAACCGGACCGGGCCCGGAACCGGTTTAACCGGTCCGGTTCTCGGTCCTTGAAATTTCCTTTTTTCGGTAACCGGGTTTACCGGTTCCGGTCCGGTTCGGTCCGGTTCCGGAACCGAACACATCCCTAGTTAACACTATAATTACCAAAAGTCCAAAGTAGACCATCTAAAAACTTATAAGTACCAAAACGGACCTTAAAAGGTTATATTTACCAAAACGGTCGATTAGCTACATTATATTGCTATTTCATGACATTTTTATTAATACACTTGTGGCCCACATAGCATTCCTCAAGGCATATTCTAAATCAAAGGGAAGAAAGCCTTCACTTGCAAGTTCTCTTCCCTTAAAAAAGGTCCAAAAGAAACGCAAACAGTCCGAACCACCGATCCAACTCAGCAGCCACCCGGTTGAAAATTCCCCGGTCAACTCAGAAGTCCAAGGACCAAATCTGTCGATACAAAAAGACAAAACCTTCAAAGACTTTCACATCATGGTCAACAACCAATGCATTGACTCGGAGCTTTCAGAAGAAATCCGAACGGATTACCACAATCTTTGCACGTTGAAAAACGAAATCCTTCATGATAGTATTCAAGATGGTCTTTATTTCAAATTGGTAGCGGGTATGATTGGTGAAACCGTAAGTATTGCAAATGCGATAAAAAACTGCAAGATCACCACAACTAAGGAGGAATTTGATGTATGGGATAGTTCCCTTAAATACTTTGAACTCAAAGGTATGAAAGTTGGTTTTTTGCGGGATAGAATAAGTTTACTTGCTAAGTTTGCGTGTGAATATGGAGATGCAAAAAAGTATGTGGAGGCTAAAGAGGAACAAAACCGCAATGAAAAAGAAATTAGGGTTTTAGAGCGGAAGTTGGTGGAATTATATGAAAATGATAGAAAGATCAATGTGGTTTTGGAAGGTTTGAAAGAGAAGGCTGAAAGTTATGAAATTGAGTTTCGGAAAAAGGTTGATGCACCATTGTAGCAATTTGGTAGTAAGCTTTTAACTTGAAGGTATGGTGATTTTAGTGTTGACCGTTGACCATGTTGACTTGTAGGCATTTATGGCTTGAGGCTTGTATTTAGATCATGTATGTCTTCACTTGTAGAAGTGATGATGGTCCCTTGATCCCTTTTGTTAGATTGTTATTTTGTGAATTAAGTTTATGGGGTTTGAATGTTATGCTGTGTACGTTTGAATTAGACAATAGATTGTAGCTATAATTGGGTCTGGTAACATTTAACAAAACATTTGCAACTTATCTTATAATCCTATATTCATATTTAAATCAATAGTACAACATTTAGATCTAAAATATAAGGGAAATTTCTAAGACACTACTAAAGATTGTCGATGTAGTGTTAGACTGGTGCCAACGTTATTAGTTTTTGTCAAATTAATATCATGTCATGTCAAATTCTAGTTGACATACTCATGTTATAAATTCATCTTTTTTTTCAGTTTTTAAGTCATACTATTATAACCAAATGGTCAACGGCTTAGCGGTAAGGTGTTTGCCCTCCACCCTATAGTGGTCGAGAGTTCGAGTCTCATAGTGGACATATGTGGTTATTTAGGAGTAGATTAGATCTGCCGTTCAAAAAAAAAAAAAGTCATACTATTATAAAACATACACACACAAATTATCAAATACTTTATGGTCTTAGGACACTCAACAATAGTTGTACTCCATCCGTCCCACAAAAAAGTTCTCATTTCTATCATAAATTTTGTCCCACAAAAAAGTTCCCATTTCTATTAAATAATATTATTATTATGGGCCCCACCACCAACTATCTCTTAAAAACACCTCCTCTCTCCAATTAACCTTATATTTTAATCAAAAATAGTACCAAAGACCCCACTATCAACTATCTCCTAAATACTTGTGCCCAAAGGAAATGGGAACTTTTTTATGGGACGGAGGGAGTATATTATTCTCTTTGTCTCAAAATTATCATCCATCATATAAAAGTACACAGTTTAAAAAAACTATTTTAATTACACTTTGTTACAAATCAAATTTTTTTTCCTACTTCAGTTCTTTTTAATCGGTTGAAATTTAGATGTAGACAATTAATTTGGGACATACCAAATAGAAATATGGACAATAAAATTAGAACAGATTGGGTAATTAATAATTATATTTTTTTTAGAAATTTTTGTTCTAAGCCATATTGACCATGGTTATAAGACGTTCAAAACTCAAAAATCATATTAGGAGATGATAGAATGCTACTGACATGTGCACCAAGTAAAGTAATGGTTGGATATCTCTTTGAGTACCATATTGTAATTGTCGGATATCTCTTTGAATCTTGTTGTGGAAATTTACTTTCGCAAATAATAATCTGACATTTATTGCAAAGTATCACGAATTTCGTTCTAGGATAAGACACATAGGGGGCGTTTGGCTCAACGTAATCCTCCGTAATGTAATTGAAATCGGTTGTATTTGAATTCGGTTGTAATTGAATTGGGTTGTAATCGAATACGCTTACGCGTTTGGTTACCAAAATTTTGAGTTGTAATTCAAATCAATACTTATGACTTTTTTTAAAAACATTTTTAAAATTTTTTTCAATTTTTTTTTATTTATTATTTTTTTATTTTTTTATTTTTTCTTATTTATTTACATTTTAAAAAAAATAAATAGTTTTTATTTTTTTTAATTTTTTTCTAATTTTTTTAAAATTTTTAAAATTTTTTAATTTATTAAAAAAAATTTAAATTTTTTTAAATTTTTTTTTAAAATTTTATAAAATTTTTAAAATTTTTTTAAAATTTTTAAATTTTTTTTATAATTTTTAAAATTTTTTTAAAACTTTTAAAATTTTTAAAATTTTTTAAAATTTTTTTAGAATTTTTTAAAATTTTAAAATTTTTTTAATTTTTTTTAATTTTTTTTTAATTTTTTCAATGTTTTTAAAATTTTTTAATTTTTTTTAATATTTTTAAATGATTTTAAAATCTGAAGCATATAAGATATTCAAATTTGTTAGTTTACTAAAGGATCGTAATTGAATTCGTAGGGTGTTGGGACGGATTTCAATTACAACGAATATCGTAATTCGGAATTACGTCGTAATTGAATTACGAAAAAAATGGGTAATCCAAACGTCCTCCGTAATGTAATTGAATTACAATTACGGAAGATTACGGAGGATTACGTCAAAACAAACGGGGCCATAGTGTTATCGTATTTGACGATCAAGAGCAAGAAAACTTCAGTATTTATGTTTGTATGTCTTATTTATAGATTTTCGAAAGTCTGGAAGTTGTTCAGTTACAGCTTACAACTATGCAAACACGGTTTTAGAAGTTACAAATGGTCAAGTTTTTGTGGGATGCTAAATGAGTTCACTCGATGAATATAGTCACAAGCTAACTATGTTCTTATTCTGAAACTTGCAACACAATGAACATGCACAAGCTATATTTTTATCAAAAGTTAAACGTTAGAAGGTGGATTTCTGAACAACGTAACAATCTATAATTAATATGCCGAATGTTATACAAACTGAAACATAAACATGTGTACACGTAACAAAATTTGATGTGGTTTCGAAGAGCTGTTCATTTGACCTACTTGTTAAGTTACTGACTAATCTACAAGAGCACAAGGTATGGTAACTTTGTTAAAGCTATGTTAAAGATTTTTTGCCCTTTAACATGCTTTAACACACATCTCAAAATTACCCTATCCACTTTAACATCATATAACATCTTTTAAGATTCACAAAAAATATTTCAAACCAATCACAATTTATAAAATCTAGAGAAAACAAAAAGAAAAAACCATGGCGAACCATTGTAGTGATCATGTGGAAATGCCCATTAGCGGTGGGCATCCACCATGTAGGAATTCTGTTTTAACGGGGTTAAAGAAGTGTTTGGCGGTAGGGGTGGCAATTCAGGTCGGGTTCGGGTTGACGGGTTCGGGTTCGCGGGTTGGCGGATCATAAAAGTTCAACCCGAAACCGACCTGTTTATATAAACGGGTCAGATATCTCAACCCTAACCTGTTTAACTTCAACCCAAACCTAACCCATATAACCCATTTAATAAAATGAGTTAAACAGGTTATCAGGTCAAACAAGTTAAACGGGTTAAACAAGTCAAAATGTTGTTATTATTACACAAATTCAAAACAAAATATTAAACATCAAATTACTAAGTAACATTTTTAATTTTTATCTAACTATTAATTACGTTTTAACTAGTAAACTATAAATTAAGTATAAATATATATATTTTAAAATATATTTTAATAATTAAACGGGTTGGCAGGTCGACCCATTTAAATTATCATTGACCCGAACCTAACCTGTTTAATAAACGGGTCAGCTGACTCAACCCGAGACTGACCCATTTATATTTTACCCCAACCCAAACCTGTTTATTTTCGTATCGGTTTCAGGTCGGGTTTCGTGTCGGGTCAGAAATTGCACCCCTATTTGGCGGGCCTATAACTTTGATATTTGTAAACATAGGGGCATGTCAATGCATAAGGTAATCAATTTAGTTGGAAAAATTATATTGTTATCTATTGATTCTTCGTACTTTATCCTCCTCCTACTAGTTCTTTTTTCTAACTTTATTCTTTAATTTACATATTTATATTGGTTAAATAAATATAAAAAAATTAATACTTCCTTCGTTTCAAAATAAGTGATGTACTTTGCCTTTCACATTTTTTGAAGCAAATTATGCTAATGAAGATTAATTAGATTAAAGTTGATAGTTAGTGAGAAATGAGTCCCACACATTTTGATTTAAATGAAGTTAATGATGTTTAAAAGTAAAAGTAAGAGTAAATATGTCATTTCACTATATTAAATGAGATAGTTAGTGGGTGTGGACCCTACTACTTTTTATCAAATATAGTAAGTTTTTAAAATATATCACTTATTTTGAAACATCTTAATATAGAAATTGTATCACTTATTTTGAAACGGAGGAAGTAGTAAGCAATACTATCCCTCATTTAGTTTTGTTTATAAAAAGTGGAATAAAAATATGAGTAATGGTATTTAGTATTTGTTCCTATTAATAGTTCTACTCATTAGATGAAGATATGTGATAAAATCAAAAAAAGATATTAAGAGTGACAATTAGTGGATTATACATGTTATACTATCAAATAGATAAAATTATACGAAATAAATAGAATTAAATACTATGACTAAATATTATATAAGAATATAGTAGTAACTCATCAAGGATTCCCAACGTGTTAGTTGGGACAGGGGTGAGGATAAAAGCCTTGAGGCAGAAGCATGGTTAAAGATAGTTGTACCACAGGCATTGAGAGTAGTACGGTACAGAGCATCTTGAGAGGGGTAGGACAGGTGTCCCACAATTAACGGTTACGGGAGTACTTGAAGGTTGAATGTTGGGTGTCAGACTAAAGATGAAGTACTTGTTTGTACTTTGTGCTTTCATTGTTTTTCACACCCCAGCTGTTCCTTAGCTGTTCCTCCTTTGACTTCAGTCAACGGTCAACATTTACTTACCCAATCTCAAATCAATTTATGTTTTCTGACTCTAATAAATTCATTTCTAATTTAAAACTAAAGTTTTTAAACTTAGAAAGTGCAATTTGATAGAGATAAATAGAGCAAATTAGTAAGAGAAATGATATTTAAAACTAGATGATTTATTATGAAGATATAAAGGAAACTTGTACTTTTCTACAAAAGTTTCTGATGGTTGTTAAATATTTAAAGTAAATTTATAAAATAGTTTTTTTTAACTTATGCCCTAAGAGTATCAGATTTAAAATATTTTTTAAATTTAAAATTTCTCCTAATAATGAAAACATACATTTATTACATATTAATTATATCTATAATTTGCATGTATTAAATATTTTTTAACTAATAATAGTGATACTGCGTTCATTCAATACTTTAATATCATGTCCTTAGAACAATGTACCAACAAATTCAAGATTAATGATTCTTTGTAAAGAGCTGATTATTCATACAGATCAAATTTTATCCATACAAATTTTTTTTATCCTAAAAGACAATTCTGTCTTTTATTTCTTTTTACCACATTTTTCATTTCATCCCTTTCACTAAAGATTTAATTGTCTTTTGATATAAAATATCTCTTTATAGATAAAAATTGATCTGTACAAATCAACTCACTTCTTTGTATTCGAAATAGAATCAACATACAAGAATCAAATATTTATTAATTTTGAAAATCATGATTATTTTAAGAATACAACGATCTAATATATTTTAATGATAGAATCGTATTCAAATATATCCTTTATTTTCTTTAAGTTTCAAAAAATAAATCTCAACATTAATCAATAATAATTAATTGTAACACCACAATCTTAGAGCCATTTTTTTTTTAAATATGCATACGGAAGCGATTTTAGAAAACTATAAACCCTATTTATTACATATTATAAAGGCCATTTACATATTAACCAAAATATATAAAACATTTATGGTGTTACTGAAAATCAGGCTCGACTTGGTTTACAAAATCAGAGTACGGTCAGACTTCCAAAACCCGACTCTAGTCAAGCTAAATCCACAACCTGAAAAGAGTCAACAAATGAGGGATTAGCACAAAGCTAAGTGAATAGAAATAAACGTCAATTTGTATAACCACAACAAACTAGAAATCAAGAGAAATCGATAGGGAGAAACCGTCCAAACTTCCACAAGCAATTGGACGTTAAGAGAGGATCGGCGGTCGGGCGAGGACCTTCGACTGTTGTCGGCCAACAACAGTCAACCGATGGCTTCTTTACTAGAGGCACGGTGATCCCTCCTTACGTAACGAATTCGAAGGAGTCCGATCGCCCCCACCAAGAGTAACGAAGCGTAGCCGAAAACCACCATAGCTAACCTCTAAAAAACATGTGCACATACTACCATTAACAATCCCACAATTAATGGTACCACTGGAAAATCAATGAAAACCAAGAAAAATGAATTTTCCCAAATCAACCAAGAAATCTGCTCATGACCAAGTTCGCGTCGTGAACTCAGAGTTCGCGTCGCGAACTAGGAGTTCGCGATCCGCGAACTTCTTCACGACCAAGACCCCATTTCTCTGACCCGAGTTCACGATCGCGAACACGAGTTCGCGACGCGAACTCCCCCAGATACCAAATCCTGCACTTTTTCTCAAAACTCTACAATTCCCTAATTTTGTACATCACACAAGAAAGAAGGTTAAGTCCACTCACCTTAGCTTCCCTTGTGAAGAACTCAGTAGTCTTATATCACTGAGTTTCTTTTCCTTTTCCTGTAACAAAACGAATACCGAATTAGTTACCCGAAATCATTAACTTTGCAACAAGTACAAATTACAAGTCAAACCATTATATGTGTACAACCAATTGACAACTTAACACTTGCATTTCAAAACATATTAATTGACAATGTCTAGAATTTCATTAAGTCACTTCCAAGCAATTCATCATGCATTTTTATCCAAGTTGCACATAATCGGCCCAAACGGGTCGGGACACTTAATCAAGTCAAACTTGCAATTTACTAATACCACATTTTCAAGTTATCCATTTATCACTAATTTAAGTTATTGACATACTACTTGCATCCATATACAAGCTTAACCAACTTTGACTTTATTTAAGTCAAATTGCACAATTTAACAACCAAACGGGTCAAGACCCGAAACTACCTCAAACATACTTCCAATTAATCAAGTAACACATTTATGACATGAAATTGGTAGTCCCAAGTTTACAAGTCATCCAAGACTAAAGTCAACTTCCAGGTTTGACCAAAGTGAACAATTCATGAATTTAACTAGCAATTCTAGAAAACGGGTCAAAACCACAAACTACCAATTAAAACATGTTAATATACTTTATAAAACTCTTATATGATCAATTTATTGAACTACAACAATGGCTAACAATTTCCAAGTTAAAGTCATATATTACCAATTTGACTAGTTCATGTCTTTTACCTAAATATCATCCACACACTATCATGTAATGATCAATTCATCAATTAATACTTTCATAAACATACTAATGCTATTTTACTTCCAACTAAACATTCAAAGTATAAGTCCAATGTTAAAAATATGCATTTAGTCAAGTTTCATCATATAAGGCCCAAACGGGTCAAAATCATTTTATTAACTTCCAATGTTTACAAACCCTTAATTATCATTTCATCAAGTATACAATTACCATATATTAACCAACTTCATGTTAATTAGTTATACTTTGAAACACCCAAAATAATCAATACAAGTTTAACCTAAAAAGATGCATTTAACCACCTGCTATTAACTCAGAATTCTGACTACTGTTCTGACCTTATCAGTTCATGAAATTATGATATTAATAAAGTAGACTCATAGACCTTCGAATCGACTGGTCGCACGCCCAAAACGGAGTTACGGTTGATTTTATATGATTTTTGCAAAATGGTCAAAATCTGTCATTTTCTTTTTGTTACGGGATTTTTACAAATTTCACCCAAACACTACTTTTAATCTTTCAAAAACAACCAATTCATGTTATAATCAAACCTACACAACAATTATCACTTCTAACATGTTAGTTATACCTAAATTAACAAAATTTAACATTAAAACATCACTTTCAAGAATTTGGGTAAAACCCATCTTCTTCCTCAAGAACACAACAATGGTGATTTCTTACAAACATCATCAATTCAATTTCTAACAAAATATTAGCATGATATAATCACTAGAAATCATTTAGAAGCAAAAGGATTCATCAATTTCACATTTCTTAACAAAAATTCATACAACACAACCCTAGTTCAACTTTTTCACCAAAAACTAAGAACCCTAGAATAGATGGGGATTTCCTTACCTAAAACTTGCTTCAATTCGAGATTCACAGCTGAAATATGAAAGATTACTAAGCTTGCATGCAAGATTGACAAGAACATAAAGTGAAAATGGGTGTTTGGGTGTTTTGGCGTGAGAAAGAGTGAGAGAGGAAGAGAAATCAGATTTCTTTTGGTGCCACCAACATACACACGTGCACACACACACCACACTTGGCAATTTCATTTAATATGCAGTATAAAATACAGGATATTTGGTTTGCAGATAATTAATTTAGACTTAACTAACTCCAATTTTAACAACGAAGATATTTTTAGAACCCCAGTTCAGAAGTGAACCCAAATATGTAAAAATCATTTTAATATTTAAATATCTCAGTTTTACTAATTTTAACCCCATGGTTAAAATACAATTAAATATAATTAAATCAAAATAAATTATATCAATCAATAAACAAATATATTTACTTACCGACAGTACTTCAAAATTCTAGGCCGGGTCTCAGGATGTTACAATTCTACCCCCCTTAAAAGATTTCGTCCTCGAAATCTCATTGATTACACATAAAAGAAATAAAACAAGTTTACAAATATCATTATATCTTTGTCTCATATTTACATGTCAAAATAATCATCCTTATTGTTCCTCCATATTACTACCATTATCGAAATTATAATTAATTAAATCTCAGTTTCTATTCTTTGTAGTCTCAGACTTGGTGTCTCATCTGACAAATTCTCTAGTTACATTGTTTTTAATTTATCCACTTAACGAGAAGTCATATCTATTTAAGTAATTCGCATATTAATCATGATTTCTTCAGATAATCACACACTGTAAACTCTTTCGGTATGTACAAATTGCACGTTTTATATTTAAAAGTTGATAATTACGCAATGTCATTTATCACAATTTCCAAGTCATGGTCCGCATAACTCTACTTAAACGATTAAAACCATTGCAAAGCATAGACAATCTATTTTTTATTTAATGTAATTTAACATTTTAAGTGACTTAGATACTCAAATATCCTCTTCTGATTATTATTTCAACGAAATTTTGCACTCTTAAGCAGTTAAAATCTCATAATTTTAGAATTATTATTAATAAATCCAGTCATAATTCACTAATTCTCAAAATTACACATTTCGAATTCTAAATTCTAATCAATCTTCACATATAACGGCATTAATTCTCATTGTTTCAAAATGTATCTTTAATAAATTTCACAATATTATTAAATTTTATATTCACTCTGAAATTTATCCATCAATAATCAGAAATCAATTCAATATGGTCAATAAATTTGATTCTTATGTCGATTTTCATTTACACATTGAACATAAAAGGCCCCCCCCCCCTTTTTTTTTAGAAAAACCCACCTATAACAATTTGAGTCATAGAAAAAATTCATTCAGATATATTTCATTAACTTTCTTTCTCATTTAACATCTATAACACATGAAAGAACCAATTAACACTTTTATAAGCATACAACGATGTATTTCAACTAAGTGGCCAAGCAAAATAAAAGTCAACATGTCTGTCTTCACTCTTCAAACCACTACTATCTTCATTTGTTAGCAATTCAGTATATCATTTAACAATATAATCATAATTCAATATACAATGGTCAATAAATTCGGCTAACACTTATCGAGTCACTTCATGTGACTTGATAGGTCACGGCAATTAATTAAATTTTCTTAAATCAAGTAGCAATCCTACATAGGACTACTTAGTCAATGCCTAAGATTACACTAATCTAACTATAGGCATCACATTAACGGACGAGTACAACAATCATTTACCAAAACAAATTGAACCTCAAACAAATAGATGAAGACTTAAATCCATATATCACTAACTATCTTTATTCCTAATGGAGTAAACACACACGTAAACAATTTTCAGTTCATCATATAATTCATAATCACAATTAAGCAATTTACTTCAATTCAATTAACATACATATAAATATATAGATTGTCAAAGACATACCTGCGATATCAACATCAGTGGAGGTGGTATCTTGGACAATCATCTGAAATGACTTACCCTCGGGTGGAGTAGAGACTGATTGATAGGTCACCAACCTGCAAGACCAAGAATTTGAAGAAAGATCTCGTGATTCTTCCTCTTCTGGCCCGTTGAAGATAACGATCCACTCATCGACCCCGACCCTGAACCCCATTTCCTCTCTGAAGGACAATCACCGGCCCTGTGACCCTCTTTCTGACAATTCCAACATACATTTCGTGGGAACCTACAATCATTCCACTCGTGCCCGAACTGACCACACTTAACACATCGCATAGTCTGAGTTGTACAACCACCCGTGTGAGAAGATCTGCACCTAGTACACCATTGTGCCTTCTGACCCGAACTACCTCCTGACTGTATATGATTCGAGTTTTCATGCTTTTGATTTCCCTGCCCTTTCTTATTTTGTTTGGAATCCGACTACCCAGACTTAAACTTTTGATACTCTGACCTATCCCTGATCACCCAATCTCGAGTATTCAAATCACCTTCTGCTGCCTTTGCGAAATCAAAGGCCTGCGATAAGTTGGTTGCAAGTCTAGCCACCGATCGGTATTCAGGCCGTAAAGCTTGAATAACATGTTTTATTCTCGAAGGCTCATCGGGCACCCACTGTTGTACAAACCTCAACTTCTCATTAAACTGCTCGATCAAATCATCCACCGACATCCCTTCCGTCATCCGCAAATTTAAGAACTCCGATCGAATTCTATCCATCGCAAATGAATTACAATAACGCTTACATACCTGCTCTCTAAATTGATCCCACGTTATACTATTTTTAATTTCCTTGGGTAAATGTTCAATCAGGGTGTCCCACCAATTCATTGCACCACCTATTAATTTTCGTGTAGCATACATCACCCGATATTTATCATCACAACCGCAAGCATCTAAAGTTCTTTGACAGTCACATAATTTATTTATGGAAATTCAAGAAAAGATATTTTAGTTATTTGACAGTCACATAATTTATTTATGGAAATTCAAGAAAAGTAGAAACATTAAGAAAATTAGTTTGCAACAAATCTCTTTGAAGTCAATATAGTAAAACAATGTTGTATAATATTATTGACAAATTTTGAAGCTTATTCAAAAAAATACTTTTGACCAAAGCTTCCAGAGAAGTTTTTAAGGTATATAGGATAAAACTTATCTTAATTTTAACAAGATTTATTGGTCTTGATTTTTTTTCTTCCTCTTCAATTAATATGACCTATGGAAGTTTAAACATTAGGTCTTTATCCAAAAGGGCATCAAAGTTTTTTTTTAAAAACATTAACATGAAACCCTTTACATAGTATTTCCCATTTTAAAGATGCTAAATACAATAAAGGAAAATAAATAACTTGGTGGGTGCAAAAATGGAATTTATTTATTTTTAAAATAAGAGCATTAATGTTGGTAGTTAGGACTAGGGGTGACAATTCAGGTCGGGTTCGGGTTGACGGGTTCGGGTTCGCGGGTTGGCGGATCATAAAAGTTCAACCCGAAACCGACCTGTTTATATAAACGGGTCAGATATCTCAACCCTAACCTGTTTAACTTCAACCCAAACCTAACCCATATAACTCATTTAATAAAACGGGTTAAACAGGTTATCAGGTCAAACAAGTTAAACGGGTTAAACAAGTCAAAATGTTGTTATTATTACACAAATTCAAAACAAAATATTAAACATCAAATTACTAAGTAACATTTTTAATTTTTATCTAACTATTAATTACGTTTTAACTAGTAAACTATAAATTAAGTATAAATATATATATTTTAAAATATATTTTAATAATTAAACGGGTTGGCAGGTCGACCCATTTAAATTATCATTGACCCGAACCTAACCTGTTTAATAAACGGGTCAGCTGACTCAACCCGAGACTGACCCATTTATATTTTACCCCAACCCAAACCTGTTTATTTTCGTGTCGGTTTCAGGTCGGGTTTCGTGTCGGGTCAGAAATTGCCACCCCTAGTTAGGACTATGCAAGCGGTACTAACACCGGAAAGGTTAGTGGTGGTTCTTGGTGGTTGTTTCCACGTTGATCGTGAGCGAGAGAAATATGACAAAAAAATGTTCTTTTTTCAATTAAAAAACCGGAAATTTTTGTTATTACTTCCTCCGATTCAAAATAAGTGATACACTTGGGGTTTCACGGTTTTTGAGGCAAAAGATTATAATGATGGTTAAATTAGATTAATTGGATGGTTAGTGGGGAATGAGTCCCACACCTTTTGAATAAAGTAAGGTTAATGATGTTTAAAAGTAAAAAGTAAGGGTAAAGGGGTCATTTCACTTTGTTAAAGTAGATAGTTAGTGGGTGTGGGTCCCATTTTTTTTGCCAAATAAGAAAATTTTTCAAAGTGTATCACTTATTTTGAATTACCTCAAAAATAAAAGTGTATCACTTATTTTGAATCGGAGGAAGTATAAATAATTAATGATATTAAATAAAAATCTGATTTGGTAGTAATGTGATCTTTTGATGCAGGGGTAGGCTTCACATGCTCTATAAGGAGGGGTCTGTGAATTGTTTGATACCCAAAAGACAACAACATAAAAAGGAGAATCTTGTGAAAGAGATTGAAGTCAAGTCAAATTGACTGTTAGAGATCCATTTATCCGTCTACCAAAATTACAATTTTACCCTCCACCAATTAAAAGCTAACTTCTATCACTCTCATTTGACACCCAAAAATCCAAAATATCTAAATAGCCCTCAAACGTACAACAAAAAAATCACCCCCACCTTTACAACATTCATACTCATTGCATTTTAAAATCTAAATTCCATCTCCCTGCAATTACTTGATCCTCCTCCTTGATTCATCATTTCCTGTAACCAAATAGTGAAGAAAATATACAAGTTTAACTCACAAAAATAGTAACTAATTATTCAATTTTGCATGGTTATTTTAGTCATTAATAAGGTCACAACTACAATCTTTGACTAAAAAGATTCAAAGAGCATCTTGGAGCGTTTATTACTTTGAAAATATGTGCCTAATAATAACACAACAACCTGAATTTTAGGAATATTAATTTTTTAATCAATGTATAAGCTTTTTATGAGCTGTCATTAACAAAACCATTATTTATAAGGATTTTGCTAATTAATACTCTTAACGCATCTCCAACCATAAACTCTATAAAATTCAATGTATCTCTATAATTGATGAGTCCATTCACTCTAAATATAAACTCAACTCCAACCATAAACTTTATCAATCCTTATAAAACTAGTGGAACTCATATAAATTATATTTTTAATGAAATTTATTTTACATTACAAAAGAAAACTAGAGTGAAGGATATGTGACTTTCATGGATGAAGACATAGATAGAAGGGATACCCTCTCACTTTAAATATAGATGAACGTTTTCTCTATATTTAGAGTGAGAGATAGAGATCGGTTGAAGAAGATAAAATTTCAAATATAGAGATAGAGGAATAGATAAAGTATGATAGGGATGCTCTTACGGCATTAGTTAAAAAAAATTTAATGTACTTTATCATAAAAAACCACCACCCCTAAATAACTAGCAAAAATTAATACTCCCTCCGTCCCTAAATAAAGTTCCCATTTGTGTTGGGCACAACATTTTAGGAGATAGTTAGTGCTGGGGTATTTGGTATTACTTTTGATTAAAATATAAGGTTTGATTGGAGAGAGAAAGTGTTTTAAGAGATAGTTAGTGGTGAAAGTATTGGTAATAATATTATTATATTAAGTGGGCCCCTTATGTTTGAGAAATGAGAACTTTATTTAGGGACAAAACTTGAAGGGCAACTGAGAACTTTATTTAGGGACGGAGGGAGTATTAAATTGTCTTTAAATACTTTTAAAAAATCACTTCAAAAAAAATTCAAGAAAAAAATTAACAGAAAAAATTACTTCAATAACAAAATAAGGAATCTTAGAAAATTTAAACTAGAAGTTATAAACTCAAGATAAATATTAACAGAAAAACCTGTGATGTCTTGGAGGAATGAACGTCATCTTGACCCGACCCTGAAATGGACCTGGACCCATCACCCTTATCGGATCTTTTTGACCCAATATGAGATTTCCGGAGACCCAAAAAGCCTTTCCACCGTGTACTCGAAGATTTAGGCGGCCGGAACGAAATGCCGGCACTTGCGTCATCATCTTCTCCGGCAAGAAGCTCATCACGGAGAGTTGTTTTCTGTCCGATGACAGATCCGGCGGCCGCATCCTTGAACGGCAGCAAGCGACCCTTGAAGAAAAGCTCGTCGGCAGTCATCATGGAGTTGCCGGAAACGGAGAACTCAAAGTCGGAGGAGACCGGCGCGTTGTAATCTCTGGTGGATTTGAGGATTTGGGGACGAGAATGGAGGGATTCGGCGAAATCATTGGAGAATGAAATACGGGGGCTGATGGGCGGATTGAAGGAGGATTTAGGGTGGTCGGAGTTTTGATTATTATACATGTTGATGAGGTGGTTGTTGTTTAGACATGCCATGAACATGAATGAAGCGGCGGCATAAATGTAGGAGAATTGAAGATGGTGAAGAAGAAGACAAAAGAGAGTCTGAATCACTGTTACAGAGAAGATGAGGTTGTATTTATATATGTGGGGATGATGGATTTCTGGGGGGAAACTTTATCAACCTCAAATTTGAATCAATCTAAATATTTATTCAACTACCTTGTATTACTATTATTATTGAAAATGATGGTGGCTGTGAATAATTAAAAATTTGTACATAATAAATAATCACTCCCGTATTTCGGGAATTAACTATCATTACTAAATATACAAATGTTTTATACCTACAACTACTTTTAAAGACAACAATATCATTAATATGCATATAAAGTTTATATATGTTAGAATTTGTAATGATTTCGTATAATTGGAAACTGTGAAGTCGTGAAATACTTTCAGATCAAAGTATTTCTTCGGTACTACGAAATCTTCGATTGGATAAAATCACAATTCAAGAACAGAGAATTTTTGAGTTTGCTGTGAGAATTTTCGTACCAGAGTATGATTATGACAAAAATCATCCTTAATCCACATTATGTGGAAAACCGAATAGAACTGCTAATGGTAGTTTGGAAGCCGTCTAAAACTGGCCAAAGCCGCCCAAGACCGGGTCGGAATTGGGTCAAATCGAACGGGTTGAAAAACCGGATTTTTATTTTTTAATTCGGATTTTCGACACAAATTTTATAAAGGAATATTAACCTAAATAAAAAATTTCCATGCTGACCTGGTCCGGCCAGGGGCGCTGCCCCTTGGACCCCGTTCCCAGGGGCGCTGCCCCCGGACCCCCGTTCAATCGGTATATTTTAATCAGAATAAATTCAAATAAGCGTACAATCCGCATCATCCTTACTTATTTAATATTTATTAAGATTACATTTGGTCAACAAGTGTATCCCATTACACTTAAATAATATTAGTGATACAAATCACCAACAATATATTGATAAACTATTAATCCTAAAAATTTAGAGGCTAGTTTATCATTAGTTTTAACTTATTAATAATAACTCTTAAAGCTGTTATTATTATTTTTCATAATAATATAGGGCTTTAATTGTATAAAACTGGTTAGTGATATCGATAAGTAAAAAGTGTGAAATATGGTATAATATAGTCCGTACGAATATTGGTATGCATGCATGTATGGACACTAGTATATTTTATGAATACCAAGTTATTATAATTTATTAGTCATCAAGTATGCTATACTATATATTATAAGAGCATAATATGGTAGAGCTCAATCGATACACTATGTAGTGTACATTATTTTTCCATCTCCACCATATTCCTACTAAAATTTATGTTTTTTTAACTGCACATGGAGAGGAAATGGAGTAAACAAATACCGAGACGCTAGAAAAATACTAAGATTTATATGTTATGATTTATTTATGGAGAGTCGTGACCCATTATATTCTTTGTGATTATTTATTGAAAATAGATTATTCATTTTGAAAATGAATAATCTAATAATTAGCGCGGTTACAAAATGTGATTATGAAAAATAATGTTTGGAATTGATTATCTGGTTTGAAAGAGCAATAATCAAATAATAAGTTTTTTAGTGTTTTACAACTTTATTATTTGTCTAGTTAATAGGTAAAATGAAATAATCCGTTTTCAAAACGTAATAAGCACCCCCTAGCCTGCTTTTTCAAAACTCCATTTTGGAGGCCCAAAACGCAAATAATTGACTATTTCAAACTTTTTACCAAACATTCATTTTAGATAAACATAATTACTTCTTCGTTGCACCTAAACTTAAGTACAGACCTTTTAGTTAGACTTACTCTTCTATTTGTATATCTTTAGACTGCTCCCAATGGTGGCCATCACTGATACCGTCAGTTGTTGCCAAATCAGCGCCACGTCAACAGATACACTAACTAACATTAAACCGACGTACTCATGCCAACAATATCACTTCCCTTTAATTTTTTGGGTACTACCATTAGAAAACCCACACACACAAAATACCCCTTTGAGTCCACCCATCCAAACTAACGCTTCCTTCTCCTCTGTCTCCAAAGTGGCGTGTGTAAATCGACGGGACCACTGGCGGACCCGTGTCAATTGTGTCCCCAAACTGGCGGAAAAGTGGCGATAAACTAACGTTATTGTTGGCACCCGTCTTAACTATCGTACAAAGTTGTTCTAGTTATTAAAATAACACTTGTATATTCCATTTTGTAATTAAAAGATGCCTTTTACAAAAAATATATTTTTAAAAACGAGCATATTTATAAAAAAAAGTTAATGATAAATTTTATATAAAAGTAAATGAAGGTTGAAAGGTATAATGACACAAATAGAAAACAAACTAATATTTTAATACTACAACACATAATTTTGTATATGAATAAAAAATAACAACCAGTTAGAAAAAAATTTAGACAAACAACTCTTTACATACAGTAGAATAGTGAAGTCGGATAGAAGAGTCGGATCAACTTGTCGAAAGCTAACAATGTCGAATGTACCAAGGCTAAAAGTTGACCAAGTCTACAATCACTGGAAGCTAAGCGGGATATTATTATACTCGTACGAGCTAATTAAGTAGAAACCAATATATTATTTTAGAAACCCAATACATTGTTATGAAGATTTATTAGAGAGAATCCATATTAATAATATTTGGTTACAATAGACCAATTAAATATATAGTTAATTGTGTCTAAATTATGTCGAAAAAATCCACTAATAAATAGCAAAAAGTATTTGGTATCAGTATTGTTAAAATTTGAAACTACACGTAAGTAAACTTGTAATTGATATCGTAATGTTTTTGCAATTAACAGAAATAAAACGAGAATGGGATTGATATGAAAAACATGTGAAGGTAAAAACAACGGAGGGAGCATGTCCCACGGCATAACATCAGCTTATCATGTCATGATGGGATAGTTTTGTCACTACTTATTTGTTGGTCGCTAATGTTAATTCTATGAAAATCTGTATTTTATTCTATAATTTACACTTTATTATTTTATTTATAATTTAATTTATAAATATTCATTATAAAACAATACCGTATCTCTAATGCTATATATGTATATATATCACATATTGCTTACTTTAAAATAATATGCATCTTATCTAATAGTTTAATAAAACATCTAAAATAAATTATTATTTTTGAACAGCAAAATTAAGTTGAATATTTATTGCGGAATCTATCTCAAACTTATTAAAAATAAAGTGACGTTAATGATATTTAGGTTATGCGGTATGATCTTGGTGTGGTGTGTTGTGATGATGATGTGGTACCTCTTCACGGTGAAAAAAGAGCACCATCCCCTTCACGGCGTGGTCCCTTTTTGTGGTCATCCGTGGCCACAACACAGTTTGTCATGACTTGTTGCACAGGGAGGAATGAGGGTATTTGGTGGGGCTATGACATTGACGAATCTCTCTTCCATTATCATTTGTTTCCATTAAAAAAATTCATATAAAGGTGTTTTTGACGCAACAATTAACATTTGGTAAAAATTGTGTTCATTTGGAATTTGTATGGAAAAGATGTTTTCACGTGTGATTTAATACCTAAATTTTCTATTATTTTTTCATTTTAATCGTATTGATATAATCTTGTTATTTTCTAATATTTAATAATTATCTACGTAACAAACATGGATTTATGTAAAAGTTACTTGGAAACATTGCTTATATTAAAGGTAAAAATGGGAAAGTAACAGCATAGTCAGTTTTGGAGGTCACAGCATCACAGTTTCCATTATTGTGAAAGAAAGCTACTGTGAAGCTGTTTCTGAAACCAGGTTTTTAACATTTTATCTGTTTTTATGTTAATTACATAAATTGTCCTTGTACTGCTCAATATTTGCACAATCCATCCTTTAATGATGTAATGTACATTGTACAACGCCCAAAACGACAATCAACAACCTGGACCACTGACTTTAAAATAATATAAACTATGACAAAATTTAGCGTACCAAAAGGTATTTGGTTTATGAATGACCTATCAAGAGGTTGCTCCGTTGCTGTTTTAACTATTATTTGAGGCATGTGTAATATTCAAAAGATTTACTTCTTTCATTTCAAAATAAATGGTAAATTATCTATCTCGTAATACTATCAAACTCACCTCAATCACACTAGCTAGGACTTTCCACTCCCCGTTTCATGATTGCTCATAAAAAACCAGGCGTGCACATAACGGGGTTCAGTGTTTCGATTTTCAGCAACATGATAATAAGGTGTTAGAAATTTAGTATTGATTTCGTTTGCTTGGAACTCTCTAAAGTGTATCACTATCAGATCAAAGTATTTCGTTGATACTAACAATATCTTTAATAAGATAAAATCAGAGATCACAAAAACAAAGAATGTTTTGATTGCTATATGAAAACGTACCAGGAAGATTATGACCAAAAAAATAGAGATATCCCGTCTCTTGAAAACTGAAGAAAAAATCACTTTAAACAGCCATAAGGCAGTTTAAACCGCTCCAAACCGCCAAAAAATGGGTCGAATTCGGGTCGGATTCTTCGGGTAAAAACCCCGGTTTTAAATTTTGAATTCGAATTTTTTATTCATTTTTAACAAATGAATACTTCCTCCGATTCAAAATAAGTGCAACACTTTTACTTTCACGCTTTTTGATGCAAAATATTATAATAGATATTATAATAGATTAAAGGGGATAATTAGTGAGGAAATGGTCCCGCATTATAGTTGGGAAGGGCAAATTAATGATGTTTAATAAAGTTAAGTAAGGATAAAATTGTAATTTTATATACAAAAATTTACCAAATAAGGAAAGTGTTGGACTTATTTTGAATCACCCATATAAGGAAAGTGTAGCACTTGTTTTGAATCGGAGGAAGTATTACCTAGAATAAACCTGGTTTTTGACCCTTGGAACCCGCTAGGAGAGCTGCCCCTTGGATTGGCCAGTGTATCACTTTGAAAGTGTATTAGAAAGATAATAAGTTGTGTACCCGTGATTTTTTTAACGATACTTAATATAAATTATGAACAACATCTTACATCAATTTTCAATAACACTAGGCTACAAGCCGTGGATTATCACCCGTGATAATTATGGTGTCTTTTAAAGAGTGCAAATGTAATCAAACAAAAATAGTTAAGCAGTGAACTATTTTGATAATGATGGTTTTTTAATATTCGTATTGCTAATTAGAATTTCCAAGTTAGATTATTCAGTTATTAAAATGTTAAAAACGTCAAATATATATTAAAAAAATATTCATAGGTCAGTCAGTATGTGCTGAAAGCCTGAAAATATAGTAAGTGTCGCAAATTAAAACTTAAAAGTTATCCATGTGTAATCCAAATAACACTGAACAATATCTTTTCTATTTTCTTAACATGTGATCGTGCTAGTTTGGTAGTTAAAATTATAAAAAAGCATAGTATAAGTTAAATATGTGAATCAGTAGAATTTTACTTTAAAATATATGGATTTTGATGGATTTTGATAATGACAGCTGTCTTTAAAGCATAAAGAGTTGTACATCAATTCAAATGGTGTGGTAATTTCTAAAATCCGAGAGTTAGTTAAGGATTTAA
This sequence comes from Calendula officinalis, assembly GCA_963853835.1. NCBI lineage: Eukaryota > Viridiplantae > Streptophyta > Magnoliopsida > Asterales > Asteraceae > Calendula > Calendula officinalis. Next base: position 10,975,375 of record OY970822.1, on the reverse strand, counting down.
GTAGAAAATTTTGATGAATTTCTATTAAAAACCCTTAGGACTATCATTATCAAAACCATAAAAATATATTAAGATTTATTTAAAAAAAAGTGCAAATATCAAACACTTATATAACGGAATATATCTTATGTTGATAAACACAAGTTAGCGTTGGGGTAGTTTGGTGCAAATTTTATAGATCTGTGAAGTGTGATTAGATCTTTTTAAAAGAATGTTTTAGAATTATTATAAATAATATTTAAACTTTATTTCTAAATGTCAATGAATTAATTTAGTACATTACAAGAAGTGTCAATATGTTCATATATCTTTCTAATACAGGGAGTAATAAAATAAAGAATATATGAGAATATGGTCCTAAAGGAGAAGGTGTATCGGTACATATTGGTGTGGGTCTTTTGCCTGCTGCACAACACTTAACGACATAACTTGCGACACTTTAACATTGGCACTTAGAATAAGGCTCCTGTTAACGGCACTTTGGTTGGGGGAGCCCATTAACATGCTCACTTTTGTCCTTCAGTCTAACCCAAGTGTAAAGACAAGAGATTTGTAGGCGGTATTGGTAATTTGTGTATGTATGGTATTACCAGGATCTTCCATCAAACCAATTATTACAAATTACATTACAAACAGTAACAGATTCATCATCAGATTACACTAATATCTCGAATTCCTCATTACCTTATCAAATAGCCTTCTTCAAAACATTTCAAAAATCTGTTCAACAGAAACTCAAATTCAGATTATGATCAATAAGAAATCTCATATAAGTCTTACATTTATGGGCATTTCTGCAATCACAAGATTACTGGTTTCCTCTATGCTTTTAAGAGTTACCACTTCACCTCCAACAACCATGTTAATTACAATCCCGTCTAACATATCTAAATTAAAGATTTTATGATACAATTAAAATATATATGAAGTTGTACAACAAACCTGCAGCCAAACAAGTTGCCATTCTCCTCGTGTATGTTTCCTGAAGTGATGAGATTTAGAGAAGAAAACATGCAAAATTTCATAAAATGTGGTGTACCTTTTTCGTTGGTAATTCATAGTTTATTAAAACACTAGAAGAAATAGGTGATTCTCCTGAAGCAAGAAGTGGAAGACAAGCATCAGTTGCAACAATCATATGAGACTTTTCTTCTTCTTTCTCACTTTCTTCATTTCCAGCAACAGTATTTTGCTTCCAATTAATTGTCGCATGGCGAAATTTATCTAAAATTAGGGCACGTTCTGCTTCAGCAAGGTCACTGTACTGAGACACGTATCCATAAAACACTTGTATATTGGGTGCTAACAAACCTTGAAATAATGCTAATTGCTAATATAATTTGATTACTAACCAAAGGTGTTACAGAAATGTAGGAAATGTTGGAAACAGCAGAGCAAACAGCATCAAGTTCATCACGTGTGCTGCAACAAACCACCATTGGCAGCCATGGCCGACGCCCTGCCATTCCTAATAGATCCACCAAAGTTTCCTGCCAAAATTTCAGGTGTTCCTCAATTCTTAATTTCATCCGCTCGAATGTTTAACAACTTCAAATTTGGGTTGAGATTGCCAATTTTGATATTTTAATTTACGGAGTTATTCTTATTGTTTCGTTGTTAAGTTTAATTTCATTCTTAGATTCAATAATGTGAATTATATAACTATCAATTGCAGGGAAACCTAAATTAACATGAAATTACATATTAGTCTATATCTTTGCTTGGATGAATTACAATAATAGTATAAACTAATTTCTGATAAGAAATGAAATTCGTTGAGTGAAAGTTGAATAGAGTTAAAGAGATGTACCATCTTAAATTGAATTCTGTCGACGGCGAGATAGAAATGGCGTTGTGGACTGCAACAAACACAACACGATTAATTAAATTAGTTTCTGAATCCACTCTTGAGGCCGCTGTAATTAACAATTTTTTGCAATTAACAGTTAACATATGAGAGAAAAAAAACCCAATTAACATGCCTAGTAGCAGCGGCATGTGAAGGTACTTCCACTGCATCCATCTCCGGAGAAATAATCCTGCGTAATGCAAATCTATCGATCGTTGTGTTGGCAAATTACGTCGTTTTGAACTGCGTTGTAGTTATCATCTGATTAACAATTTCTTCCTAAAAACGGCGACTCAAGTTTCCGTCGAGTAGTCGTGAGTTATTTGGTAGATAGTAATTTACGAAACTAGCTCAAACGCTTAATTGTTTTCCAAATTAGTCCCTTCATTTTTTGTATGGTACTTCAACTTTTTAAACTTATTTTAAGATTTTAATGAATTTAAATTAAATGACTTTTTAAACATTACCATACATTATGATATATTTCTATTAAAACTTTTTACTTATTTTAGTCAATTCAAATATCTAAATTAAATATTAAAAATAAAATTAACAGATTTTACACATGAAAAGATTAAATATTAAAAAATAAATTTAATGAATTTCACAAATTAAAAAGATAAAGAAGTTTTAATTAAAAAGATAAGAAGTTATACCATTTTTCTAGTTGGAGACAATTGGTTTCAATTTGCTACAATCTTATTGGGCAAATTTGGACCAATTTCTAAGCCCAACAAGATGGTCCGTAAAAAAACTGTTAAAAAAAATCTATATATTATTCCTATTAAAAGAAAAGAATTTGAATCCACTTTTTTTTGTTAATGCCACATTAGATGCTGATATGTAATGACATGTCATTCTTTTGCTACCACCTGGTACTTCCATCAGCATGTACCCCAATTTTTCCCAACTTTTTTAAGCAATTTGCCTTTCCACGTTCATTCTACACATTCATTTTTCCCAATTTTTGCCAACTCTTTAGTGCGACAGTTACCCACGTTCATTCTACACATTCATTTTTTTTTTAAAAGGCTGTGTAATCTATCTATCTTTATATATATATATATATAATAAACGAAAAGATTTTAAACATATAATGACTCAATGATGACTCATTAATGAAGTGTTCACATGTGTGTAATCTGCCACATCTTCACGTCAAATCCCATGCTTCCTCCCTTCCATGATTTTTTTTTGGAACCAATTATGCAATCCTCAATCTCTTTGTAAATCTCCATTTTCAGATCGCATGATTTCAGTTCTGAAACAGTTCCCATGATTTCAGTTTGCAGGTATGATGATTCAACAATGGTCCTCTTAATTTCTTATTTTAGGGTTTAAAATTTTCACGCTGATAGGATTCAATTGCGTGTGTTTAAATTTTTCACTGATTCTCTTCCTCTGATTTATATCAATCGACGTCTTAATGGTCCCTCAAATTGAAACCCTAATACGGGATTTTAGACTAGCTATTTCCTACACAATTCCATTTTGTAGTTCATAGTTGGAGCCTTTTTATTATATTTCTTTTTGTTTTTAATTTTGTTCTGGATTTGAAGTGTTGTTCTGGATCTGGTGTTTCATCATCATACTAACGGAGAATTGTGGTTCAACTTCAAATCGAACTTAGAAACTTCGAGTGCATCAGCAACTATTGCTCTGAATCGTAAGTCTCGAATCCCTTTAGCCATATACTTGGTAGTTTACAATGTAACTTGTGAAGAGTATGGTTGAATATCAATTGTATACTCTTATATGCATATTAAGTGTCCGACAATATGTCTCAAAGAAAATTTGGAATTCAGCGTTTACCTGTAGTTAAATTTTCTTGTCTGACGTTATTGTTAGTCAATTGACATTATGGTTCTTAACGTAAAAGGACATCTAGACATTCTTACAAACCATGTATCATTTGATTTTTTTGCCGTGGAGAGACGACGGATTTACGATATTGTCAATGTTTCCGAAAGCCTTTGTGTATGCTTTTCTCCTTCTTTGATTAATTTGAGTTTCAGTGGCTTATTTTGAGAAAATTGTAAGATCTGAGGTGATGTTTTGAATTGAGCAAGTTCTTTTAAGGAAGGCGAAAAATACGTATTAGGGGAGAGGAATCTGGGCAATTCCTATAACTTTGGAGCAGCTAAAGGTGATTGCTTAATTTTTTTAAACTGTTACATTTCTTAAATTTTGCCTAATGGTGTAATAGAAAGAAGGTTTCAGGAATAATGATGAACTCATTGATGCTAAATCTGGAAAGGTATTTTCATCATGAACTGCAGATATGCAGGTAATTAAACTCTATCATAATGCATTCATTTTTTTAAATCTTTATTTATGGTTGGTCCATGAAGTTGATTTCTTCCGTTTAATATTCTTTTCCCCGACATAAGTGTTCTACCTAGAATTTTACAAGGTGTATAAATCAGATTCACTTATGTACGGGTCTGTTGGCAATGGCAAAACGATTTGCTGGAATCAAGATTTTCATAACAAGGTACCCATAAATTTCAGTTTTCCTAATTATCCATTAATGCCCTTCGTTGTTTTTACTTCCACTGTATGTAATTTGACCAAAGAAACATTCTTTTTATCTAAATGCATTCAACCTGTTTCGGGTAATATTTAATTTTTAATCTAAAATCAGGTTTTGGAAGCTTCAAAATGCCTACGGGTGAAGGAAAAGACCGTTCTTGATGGATCAGGAAATATATTCCAAATAGCTGCACATGTTGAATGCAAATGATTGTTGGAAGTATTTTGGTGCCATTTTTTCGCCATACAAATTAAATATATGGAAAGTGGTGGTTGCAAGCAAGGCGCCTCTTCCCAGTTACAGGCCAGCTCTTGATGATAAACGGCCCCAAAGGGAGGTAAAAATCATTTGCAATTTTTTCCCCTTAATTTAATTTCTCACATAGGTGTTTTTAGATTGCATTTTTTGTGAATATTGAATAATCAGATTCTTAAAAGCATGTCATAACTATTTTCCAAAGTTCACTTTAATTGAATTTCTTTCAATTTCTCACAGGGAAGTTGTATGTTTTCCTGATTTGGACTGAATTTAGTTGTATGATTATATGATTTAGGCATCAGAAAGTCAACGAGTTGTATGATTATATGATTTAGGCATCAGAAAGTCAACGAATTGTAAGTGCTGTATTGTTTACTTGATGAATAATTGACTAGATCTTTTCTAGATTGTAGTGTTATTAAGTTAGTAAAAAGTTGCATGTTTTCAAGGAAGCTTACTCGAGTTGTTGTATTGAGTCAAAGTCAACGTCAAAATTTAAATATGTAAAGTCAATTGATGAGATCACATTTTCCAGTTGGGCAATTGGTATAGATTCAGACTGGTTTATTCATGCTCTTGAAGCTCCTCAAATTGAACGGCATATTAAAGAATTAGAAGAGGTTTTCAGGAAGAAATGTCTTAACCATTTGACTTTTTGTTGTTTTGAACATGTGACTTTAGGTGTTGACTGTTTCGATATGATCAAAGGGATTCTCGCAATTAATAGTTTGTTACTTCTTTTTTGTTGATGTATGTAACACCACTATACAAGTATTCAACATTAACGAATATAGTTCCGTTTATTTATTTGTCATCTAACGCAACCTTTTGTTTTAATGTTATGGTTTTTTATGCATGTCATTTTTTATAATTATTGTAAAATGTTTTACTTATAGTTTGACAAATTATATGTTTCTTTAATTAATTGAATTTTGTGTTTAAAAGTTTCTACAAGTCGCCCGTGATTTATCACGGGTTATAGGCTAGTATTCCTGTTAAAATAAAAGAATTTGAATCTAATTTTTTGTTAATGCCACATTAGATGTTGACATGTAATGACATGTCACTCTTTTGCTGCCACCTGTTACTTCCATCAGCATGTACCCCAATTTTTCCCAACTTTTTAAAGCAATTTGCCTTTCCACCTATGCAATTTTTGCCAACTCTTTAGTGCGACTGTTAATCACGTTCATTCTACACATTCATTTTTTTTAAAAAAAGCTGTGTAAATATGCATATACGGTTACCCCTCTGTGCCGTCATGGTCGTTTCATACCGAAAACTCCCCCATCGTGCTTCAGTTCCACCGCCGATGTGCTCCGCCGTCTGATTCGCCGTCGATTTGTACCGCTGTGGCTTACCGGTCGTATTTTTAGTTCGAACTTCTGTCAGCGTGGTCTCCACCTCAATTGCTAATTCATGAATCGTACACATAATCCATGGCTGATTATATGCAGCAACCGTTTCAATTCCTTTAAGCATCTACAATAACATTTACGAACTAAAACGTGGTAAGAGGATCAGAACAACTAAACAATTGAAGCATCCATCTCATATGTGAATCAGAGAACAATTGAACTAAATCGACGAATCAGAGAAGATTTTTAGTTAGTTTTCCTCTTCATGTCTCCCTTTTCTTTTATAATCCCTCTCTCCGTTCCAATTCCAAATCCACGAGTATGCCCCCTTCTCTCCTTTTTTGAAACCTCTCTCGATTCCAATTCCAAATCCACGAGAATGCCCCCTTCTCTATGGTTTTTCGAGTAGGGTTGAAGATAGGGTTCGTGAAGGTGGATTAGGGATTGTGAGTTTGTAGTGAAGAATGATATTCTGATAATTTATGATTAAACTGTTGACATCTGATAAATAATTTTCTATAACCTTTTTCTCATCTGAACTTTTTATGTTTCCGTTTATTCAATCATAAGTTCGTATCTATGTTTAAAATTTTAATGTAGTTGCCTTAATGTATTTTTTTTGCAATCAGAGAACACTAAAAGCTGGTACATTAAACTGTTTCTGCAATATGTCCTACAATCTCTTTAATTCTGATTTCAATGGTATTTGATGAAGATGATAAATAAGAGGGGCAAAATCATGTGATGTATAACTTTAGAGAACTGATGATGTTACTGATGATGAAAATTTTTAAAATCAGGAGTAGCGAGTCCACTTAGGGTGTGTTTGGTACAGAGATTTGGAGGCAGAGAAAGGGAAATGAAGGTAAAGTCTCTTGTTTGGTTACATTGAGAAAAGAAGATGGAGAAAAAAAACTTTTCCTTTTCTCTAATTTTAATTCTCTACTAAACAAGGGGAAAATGAGAGAATCATATAATGAGAATTAAAAAAGGATTGTGTCTTGTTAATTCTAGTCATTTTTGTTGTTTAATATAGAAGTAAACTTGCTGAATTGTTACAAAGTTATTGAAAGTAAACATCTGGGTTTTCATAAATTTGAGTTTAATCATCTGAGTTCCTATAAGATTATGATTTTTAGTTGCTTTACTTGAGTATTTTTAGATGTTATCATTGTTTTTATTAATGAATTTTTATTATTAATTTATCTATATTTTTGTATATTTTGTGTTTAAATAATGATTATTGTGGAAAAAAATATGTGCAGAAGTTGGTAAATGATTCTCTGTTACATTTCTCTATTGAAGTCTCTGTGCTACCAAACAGAAGAGTCAATTCTCATTCTCCAGACGAATTCTCTTTCTCTGCAATTCCATTCTCTACACCCATTTCTCTGCAATTTCATTTTATGTACCAAACGTACCCTAAGGGTTTCGCCTGAAGGAAATGAATCATATCTAAGTGGAACAAGGTACATTACTTGAACTTTGTATGATATTAAATTTATGTGATTTGATATTTAATTTTGAGTAAATGCATTTGAAGTTTTCACAGGTTTGATCAGAACTAATTCCAACATTACCAATGTTATAAAGCATAGACATTTATAATTGAAGATATTTAATATTTTTTATATAATTTTATGTCTGTGTTGAACAATAGTAAGGTGTTAAAGTAAATATTGCTGGTATTCGTAACTCATAAATATTGCTGGTATTCGTAACTCATAATTACAGTTGCTAACGCAATCAGGGCTGGTGTCAAAATGAAATTGCCAAAGATGTGCTTTATTAAAATATGTGGTAATTTTCTAATCATCAAAAGATTTGTAATATTAAAATCATTATTTGTTATTTTACTTTAATTTGTATCGTCATTTCTATCTCTAACAGGCCAAAAAGGTAAAAAGGAAAATCAAAGGTAAAAGGAAACAGGTAAAATGGGATTTACAGACACAAATATAAGCATTAACTTTTTTTTTTTAAGTTTTATAATTTCAATATTATTACTTGGATTTTGCTAACCATTTTCCTGAGGGCAATGATTAAGGATAGTTTAAGTGGTAATGTACAATTAAATAAGCATTACTACTTAACGACGGTTAATAAAATTCACACGGTGGTTTTTATTAGTTAATTTGCAACTTCTTTAAACCTAAAATATTTTTTTAAACCATTACCCTTAGGGCAATGTCTACCATTTTTCTTATTAATTTTACCTCAAATGTAGATATAGAATACAGATTGCTCACTTAAGTAGAACATACTCCCCCCGTCCCACAAAAAACTTCCAATTTCACCCTAAATTTTTTCCCACAAAAAACTTCCCATTTGCTACACATGATGGGCTCCACATAATAAAATACTATTATTACTAAAGACCCCACCACTTATTATCCACAAATATATTTCTCTTTCCAAATCAATCTTATATTTTAATCAAATATATTACTAATGACCCCACCACTAACTATTACCTTAAGACATGTGCAAATGTGAAATGGAAAGTTTTTTGTGGGACAGAGGGAATACATTTTATAAAAAAAAATATCCAAACTACGTTAGACCTTATACCGAGTTCTTCAAATAAAAAGTGTTGTAGTATAATTCAAATATGTATCTTTGATATGGAAACATTTAATTTGACCTAAAAAGTCAAATTATATGACACCCAAAAAATGCTTCTGCTGGTGAATATGTATACAGTTGTTTCTCTTTTTTGAATTGGAGTGGGTGGCATACAAGAATCTAGATGCTCATGTGCTAATACACTTGAAAAGGGTTAGATATGTATGTAGTTAAGTGATAGATCGTAATACACTGAGATCAAGATAATCCATGAAGATTCAAGTGAGATTGAAGAATAAAGTGTGTGTGTTCTTGGTGTTTCACTATGTGTAATTTGAGAGAGAAAGATGGAGGGAGTTAGTAGCTTTCAAATGATAATCTCTGTTAATGAACGGAAAGCTTACAAATTAAGTCTACATGATAGGTATTTATACCTCTTTCTAAACATGCTAAATTAACTACTAACTAAGCCTAATTACATTGTTTTAGGCTTATGACTAGTTTATCAATTAGACAATGTCATACAACTAGTCCCTATACTATTTGATACAATATATTTAATCCTAACAGTCTCCCCCTTTGTATCAATAGTTTGGATAGCATGTTCTTGAAGTCTTCTTTTTGAGCAAAATCTGAAACTAGAATATCCGTTGAGTAGTTTTAATGAAGAATTAGCTTCAGATTTTGGTAATCAGATAAAATAAAACTTTTAATCGGCTTTTCAACCAATATAAAGTATCTCAGAAGATTTCATGAAGTCTTGACTTAATCTGTCTTTATCATTATCCAATCTCCCTCTTTTGAAGCTTTAGAACTACATCCCTGTCTTCCTTCAAACGAGTATATTTAAAAATTTGAAAATTCTGGAAATGAAACATCTGTTTGGCAAGGATTTGACTGAGATTTAGAAATGTTGGAGATTTAATTTTGGATAGAGGTTTGTTAGGATGGGATAATGATGGTTTGTATTATGAAAAGAATGATTTGAAAGTTAAAGATTTTGGATGTGTGTGTGTATGAATGTTTGTATATAGGAAAGAATGATATATACATTTAAGATTTGAATGAATGTGGATAATTTGTATTTTGTATGATACAAAAGATTTGAACAGTTTTGCTTTTGTATGGATATGATTGTTATAGAATTTGGAAAGAATGATTTATACGATTAGATTTTGGATGGATATGAATGTGAATTTGTGGTTTGGATAGAATGATTTGTCAGTTTAAGATTTGTAATGGAAATGTTGAGAATTTGTGAGAAATTTCTGAAGATGAGTCGGTTTCTTTTTCTTCACAAATTATTTCATGTAAATTGACGAAAATGTAGACCCATAAATAGATAGAGTTATTTGTAACGGAAGTCTTTTCTCGAAGTTGTGGCTTGTCGATTTATGATCATTGATAATTGTTGTTGAGAGAAAAATGTGGATAAGATTTGCGCTCCCCCTCAAACAAACAATTATTCTTTAACAAATCTTCTTCGGTTTCTTGTTTACTCCCCCTTAATCGGTGCATATGTCTTTTTGATGTGGAGTAAACTGGGCTAATATATTCTCTTAAGTCTTGTAAGCATTTTTCTTCATAAACTCAACTTCTTAGTAAATTTTCTCCCCCTCATGATGATTAAGATGTATCGGAGCATGAAAAATGGGAAGACCGTCGAGGTGAAATGAAGAAAATCTTCGAAGCCCATGGATACAAAATGTGAAGAAGAATGATATATTCATATTTTGAATGAATCAATATTCATCACATTGTATCATCGAAAACCGAACATGTGTTATGATGCAGATATCCGATCAAATCGTTTGGCAGTTAATCGTAATGATCGAATCAAGTAGGGCAAACCGGGATCACATAGATTACCCGTTAACACAACAGTTACACAAACTCTGTGACCTACGTTCAGTGTTGGAATAGATGTTAGCACTGGTAGGATTTCCATTCAATCATCGTGGAGTACCAAGAATGTTGGTATCACTATGAATTTTCCGGCATTATCACTAAGATAAGCTTGGTATTATGCCTTGTGTCCTAAAAGTGTATATGTCGGTTCTAGACTCAATTAGTGGACAAACAAAGGCGAGGACTGGAGAGGTTTGTCCTCTATTTCAATATCAACAATCTCCAAGTGAGATGTCGATAGCATATGAGATAGTCTCCGTGGAAATGAAACAAGTACTTATTAAGAAATACTTGAGTGGCTGGGGGGGATTGTGCAATGCATCACTGGGTCCATGATGTCTATTTCAATATCAGAGAGCAACACATGCAATCTGATAGAGACGTGGCAACCCGGCTTTTTATCAGTTTGGTAAGGGTTTTTCGTTTTATTTAACCTTGTCACACCCTCCTCACTCAAGCTTACTTTTTCATTTTTCGACTACTCCCTCATTTCATTTTACCATGTTTAGCTGAATTGCACCCCATACGACATTCCCCCTCTCAAATTTTATCTCAGCGCACCCCAATCAAGATCCCGTGATACTTGATTCTGCTCACCTAGACCTATGTACCCTTACATATTGCCCTATATTGTAGGTGGCTCCTGGGGAAGATCATGCCGGTTATAGAAGAGCATAGGAGTAATTTGAGAGTGAACTATAACGCTCATGTGCAAATTATCAGCATATATGATGTTACTTTGTAAGAAAAACATGGATTTTTCATCGGAAATGTATGTGTTCCCGGCATAAGTTGTTGCCTTTAAGATATCAAATTTAGGCACATCAACTTGAACAATTAAGGAAATACCGGACTCACATAGAGTATCCGTTAACACACGGTATGAATCGAAAGTCGTTTGCACAACCGTTAATTCAAATGTGTGACCTGCGTGTAGAGTTGGCGCGATTTTAGCTCTAGCAGGATTTCGCTCAATCCTCGTGAAGCACCAGATTGTGATGCCACTATGAGTGTTCCGATGAATACACGGAGATTCATTTTCAATAGTGTTTGTGTCCTAAATTGGAAATATTTATCGGTGAGATTTAGACACATTGTGCATTCAATTGAAGACGTAACCCGGGGCAGAAGGTTAATTATTTCATTACCAACATACTCCGAATGAGCAGTCGATAGATAATGTGCTACGTCCCCTGATGAATTGAAACAAATTCCTACTGAGAGGAATCTTAGTGGTTGGTGGTGTAGTGCAAATGCTTGACTGGGCCAGTTAAGTCTGGTGAAACATTCAACACATGAATGAACACAAATTTGTGAGGTTGCCCGGTTTATTGACGGTTTCGAAGCACTCAAAGGTGTGTTTTCTTGATATTATCATGTTTTCACATCACCTTGCACTCACCTAAATCTATACCCTAGACTTATACCCTCTCATTTACCAATTTTGGCTAAAAAGTATTTCCTTGGAAGGTAAGGCCGGTTCTGGCAAACCATAGGAAGGTATTGTCGTTTGATAAAAAATGTTCGATAAAAATAATTCAAACGCGTATAAAAGTATTGATATAAGAAAGTTTCTCCCCCTGGAAATACTAATTCTCCCCCTAGAATTAATATTTCCCCCCCTTCGACAAAATAAAGGTAATGAAAAATATACAGTTTAAGAGGGGTGGGAAAGAGTTTTTACATTTATGTGTAAAACTAGTTAAGAGCGGCTTTCAAGCTGATGTAGAATATGCAATATGGGGGTCAAAACTAGCGATTTCAGCATTATCAACGACAAAATGCAAGAAAGAACTAATGCTTACGCCCTGCTCTCGCTACTCTTATGTTAGCAAAAGCAATGTCTCCTTGCATAATATGGAAGTACTGATACTGAGTTCCAATACTGATCACTCAGTATCAGACCTAAACTTAGCTATATTATTCTACATATTAATCAAAGCTAGTCTAGGTTGTTTTGTTATCTTAAGATCTAAAGGGGCAAGGCTTTTTGCCTTAACAACTAATCCCAAATATTGCAAGAAGTTCTCTGCTCTTATGGTTAAACGTTTTGAGATGAGCATGATGGGTGAAATGAATTTCTTTCTTGGTCTTCAAGTTCTCCAATTACCTACCGGGATCTTCATCAATCAATCCAAGTATATCACTGATTTATTGAAGAAATATCTTATGGATGATTGTAAACCAATTCCGACGTCGATGTCGCCTGGTTCTAAATTGCATGCTGATCCGGATGGCAAACTTGTTGATATTACCCATTATCGGGGGATGATCGGATCCTTGTTATATCTGACTTCGAGTCGACCAGACATTATGTTCTCTACTTGCATATGTGCTCGGTATCAGGCAACTCCTAAAGAATCCCATCTTCAAGCGGTCAAACGAATATTTCGTTATCTGAAGGGCACTCGAGATCTTAGTCTCTGGTATCCTAAAGAAACTTCTTTTGACTTGACTGCATTTTCTGATGCTGATCATGCTGGATGCATGTTGGATCGAAAGAGTACGTCTGGGAGTGTTCAATTCCTGGGAGATAAATTAGTGAGCTGGTCTTCAAGGAAGCAAAATTGCGTGTCTCTTTCAACTGCAGAGGCAGAATATGTTGCTGCTGCAAGCTGCTTATCCCAGGTAATTTGGATGCAATCACAATTAAAAGATTACGGCTTTTCATACAGTCGTATTCCTTTATATTGTGATTCTCGAAGTACAATTGCAATTTCATGCAATCTTGTTCAACATTACAAAACTAAACATATTGATCTTCGATATCATTTTATAAAAGATCATGTTGAACATGGTAATGTGGAATTGTACTTTGTTTCCACTGATTATCAATTAGCTGATTTGTTTACCAAGGCATTAGACGAAAAACGTTTTAACTTTCTTGTGTCTAAACTTGGTATGCTAAATCAAAAAGCTTAAACCGTTTTATTTTTCACAAAACAATGACTTATACATAATTCAGTGTATAACTCGTTTTTCAACAAATTATAATAAGTAATATATTATAATAAGTAATATATTATAATATTACTTATTCAACAAATTAGATTGATTTATACGAGTTGACTTTCTGTTACGATAAATTGATGAAACAATAGCGAGTCCAATAGCGGCTTCAGCAGCTGCAACAGCTATAACAAAAATGGAGAAAATGGCTCCTTTTAATTGACGACTATCAAAAAAATCAGAAAATGTTACAAAATTTAGATTAACCGCGTTTAATATAAGTTCAAGACACATAAGAGCCCTAACCATATTTCGACTTGTAATCAATCCATATAGACCAACAGAAAATAAATAGGCACTCAAAACAAGTACATGTTCGAGCATCATTAACCAACTCCTTATCAGTAGAAGGACTGAGTGATACTCAGTATAGTAACGGACTAAGATCAAATCCCTTGATCTTAGTCATTTTCCTTACTTAGTCCTTCGGTTACTCCTTTGCTCATTATGTAAGATCTCTATAACATTATAAATAGAGATCATCTTGCAAAGGAGTACTTACCAATTTACTTTACACATTCACATCTTTTGTAATTGATCAGTGGTCTTGTTATTCCGCAACAAGCCACACTTAGTGGATTTATACATTGACTATATTCTTGTGTTATCACTCTAATATTTCTCTAAGTATAATAATCTATCAATTAACATTATAAACCAGGGTTGTTGTGACCTAACAACTGGTATCAGAGCAGGCTAAATAATCTCTTATTTAGTCGATCTATAACCCTGGCAGCCATTTCCTACATCTATCCCTCCAACACTCAAAAATCCAAAATGTCTACAATTATTGCACCAGTTATGTCTGGAAAGGGAGTACCCATCTTTGATGGAAAAGACTTCCATCAATGGAAGCTCAAAGCTCAGTGGTATCTTGAATCTATTCATCATGAGATGCTCACTGTGCTAAATGATGGTCCCATCATTCCACAAACTGTGGAACCTGTTGCTGCTACTGATGATGCTCCTGAGGGCATAAGATCTGTACCTAAACTAAAGCACAACTGGACTGATACTGTCCGTCAGTTGTATGCTTTAGACTCCAGAGCTAAAGGGGTGATTGGTAATGCTGTTATCAAAGAGATACTTAATGCAATTATGAAATTGCCAACAGCAAAGGCTATGTGGGATAGCCTATCAGTCACCTATGAAGGTACAGCAAAGGTGAAGTTGCAAAGAAAAAGCAACATGAGAAGGAAATATGAAAATTTCTTTTCAAATCCAAATGAAGACATCACCACTCTCTATAACAGGTTCAATACTGTTATCCATGATTTAATCAGTGTAGGCATTGTGAAAGAGGAAGGAGAGCTTGTTCAAAAGTTTCTGGATAGCCTTCCTCAACAATTTCTTGACATGACAAACTCTGTCAATGCTGCTAACAACATTGAGTCATACACTCTTCAAACTTTGTATGGTTTAATGCTGAATCATGAGGAGAATAATGCTGCAAGACTGATCAACTGGAAGAAAACTGACAAGTCTTCCACTGGTATGGCTCTAGTTGTGCAACAGGCTTATACTGTGACTGAGCCAGATGAACCAGAAGTTGATCTTGCTGATGCTGAGGCAGAAGAGCTTGAAACTCAAATGGCTCTCATGTCTATGAAGCTGGATCAGTTGAAGAAGAAGAGGCTTGGTGTTAGCTCTTCTAATACTGACCCTAGATCAGGTCTGTGCTATAGGTGTGGAAAGCCTGGACATATTGCTGCAAATTGTCATACTAAATCTTCTGAGACTGACCAAAATGACAAGATTGCATACCGAGCAAAAAGATATAGAGACAAATATGTCAACCTGAAGAATTGGAGCAAGGGAAAGAGGGCAGAAGGAAATGGAGCACCTCATCAAGCACTTTACTCAGAAGCATGGATGGATGAAGAGTTAAGTGATGATGAAGAATAGATTGAGAATAAAGCCTTTATGGCTTTCACTGAAGATGATTTGAAGAGTTCCTTTGAAAAGGATATCAAAGAGGCTGAGAGGATGAGTGTTCATACTGATTGGGATTCCACTCAGTTGTACAAGGTAAGTTCCTTTCAAACTTATTCAGTGAATGAAAAAACCAAGATTTTTGAGTATATGCTTGTTGATCTTAAAACTTCTGTACAAAAAGAAAAAGCTTTAAAATTAACAATTAAAGAACTTGAAAGGGTAAATAATGAAAACTTGGATAAATTAGCAAAATATAAAGATTTAGAACTAAACTTTTCAGATTTAAAAGACATTAACCAAAGATTAGCTGATAAAGCTCATTTACACAAACTTGAAAAAGAGAAATTTGAAAAACAGTGTAAATCTTGGGGAAATGCTTCAATAAAATTAAATAAATGTTTAAATGAACAATTTCCAGAAAATGTGAGGGCTGCACTTGGTGTTGATCCTCAATTTAAAAACAGGAACAATTTTGCTGATTTATTTGAAGAGTTTTCTACTATGAACCCTATTAATTTTGTAAAAGCTAAAACTTTATGTGAAGTTGGATGTCAAACTGAGTCAGATGATGAAGAAAATGAAATTTTAGAAAAACCTATTGGTCCTTCCATCTGCTCAAAGTGCTATACTGAGCTACAAGAACTCAGTATTGAATTTCAAATAACAGAAATTTCTGATACCGAGCTACCAATAGTTCAGTATGACACTTCTGCTGTTCCACCTTTTGAATTATTATTTAATACAACAACTTTTGAATTATATAATGATAATAAGACAACTTCTATCTCACATGTTTCATCAAATACAGAAGTCGCAGGAACAGAAACATTATACACTGAGACATCTAAAGAACCTGCTAAAGTTGTTCCTTTAAAACATGATAAACAAAAGACAACTTCAACTAGGTCTTTGGTTGGTAAAGACAAGAAGTCTACCACTAATAATATTAGAAAGACTTCTCTGTCAAATAAAAATAAGCAACCAGATCCTCCATCTCCTAAACCAGTTAAAAACAATGTTAATACATCTATTATAAATAACAAAATTAACATTTTAAAAACACTTGGTGATCAGGTCAAATCTTTAAGTAAACAATTTGCAAAACTCGTTAATACTGACCTACCAAAAGTGAAACATTTTTCTAAAATACCATATGAAAATATGTTTAGAAATAGACCTAGAAAATGTTATAGATGTCATCATACTGGTCATAAGGGAGATGAATGCTGGACTGATCTCTCAAGCCCTAGGTACTCAGTACCAAAGAAAAGGAGAGAAACTAAGTCAGTATCACCAAAGAAAACTTCTAAAGTTACCCCTGAAGTGATACCGACCTCTCCACATAAAGGGATCAAGTCAAATTGTGTTTATCCCACCAAAGGTCCCATTCAAAAATGGGTTCCTAAAAAGAACTAACTCTTATTTTGTGTCTTGTGCAGGGTGACAGAAAGTGGTACTTAGATAGTGGCTGCTCAAGACACATGACAGGCAGTATGGAATACCTTCTTAATTATACTCCAGAGAAGGGTCCTTCTGTCAAGTTTGGAGATGACTCGGTGGGAAAGACAAGAGGTTATGGTGTGATCAAGGCAGGCAACATAACTTTTAAAAGAGTTGCCTATGTAGAGGGTCTAAAACACAATCTGCTCAGTATCAGCCAGATGTGTGATGATGACAATGAAGCTCGATTCCGAAAGGTTGCAGGAATCATTTACAATGATAAAGGGTAGCCTGTACTCATTGCTAGAAGAGAAAATGACGTATATGTGGTCAACCTATCTGAAATAGACCCAACTATTCGAGTATGCCTGCTTTCTAAAGTCAAGCCAGAATTACATTGGCTATGGCACAAGAAACTCTCTCACATCAATTTTAGAAATATCAATGAGCTCAGTTTGAAGAAACTGGTGAGAGGTTTGCCCACAATTACTTATTCAAAAGATAAGTTATGCTCAGCATGTGAAATGGGCAAGCAGAAGAAGAGTTCATTCAAATCTAAAGTCAATCATTCCATCAATGAACCTCTTACTATGATACATATGGATCTTTTTGGCCCCATCAGCACACCATCTTTGGCCAAAAAGATCTATACTCTAGTCTTAGTTGATGAATTTTCAAGATATACTTGGGTCATCTTCCTCAAGACTAAGTCAGATGCAACAACAAAAATCATTGCCTTTATAAATAGAGAGGAACTTCAAAAAGGCAACAAGGTCAAGCAACTTAGAAGTGACCATGGTACTGAGTTTAAGAACTCAGTATTAGCAGATTTCTGTGAAGATAAAGGAATCATTCAAAACTTCTCTGCAGCCTACACACCACAACAAAATGGTGTTGTAGAAAGAAAGAACAGAACACTGATTGAAGCTGCAAGAACTTTATTATGCCATGCTGGACTGGCACTGAGTTTCTGGGCTGAAGCTGTAAACTGTGCAAACTTCACTCAGAATAGAGCCACTATAGTCCAAAGACATCTGAAGACTCCATATGAGTTATACAATGGCAAGATTCCTAATGTGGAATATTTCCACATCTTTGGGAGTAAATGTTTTGTACTCAGTACAAAACAAAATCTCAATAAATTTGCTCCCAAAGCAAATGAAGGTGTGTTCATGGGCTACTCTCCACACTCTAAAGCTTTCAGAGTGTATATCATCTCAACTAAGATGATTGTAGAATCCATTCATGTCACATTCGATGAAGATCAGAATGAGCATTCTACCTCAGCAAGTGAAGACATAAGTGGCATAGATATTCTATGCAATCCAGAACACTCCATTGCTGAACAGCCTAAGTTTCATCCACACTTTATTCCTAATAAATTTAATGAAACTGATCAAGTTCAAACTCAGTATCACTCAAATGAGACTAATACTGAGGTTCCCATAACAGAGGACCTCCATACTGAGTTTCCAACTAATGATCTGAACCACTCTATTTATGAAGAAGGTGAAACATCCAACACTTCACAAGAATCCACATCAACTCTGCAAAATGAAGATGAACAGCAACCTGCACTGTCTAATACTAATCAGAATTCCACTCAGTATCAGACAGACAACACACCAAATCAACAAGATATTGTTGATCCTATTTCAAATGCTCCCTTAGGAAACAATTTAAGGGAACACAGAGACCATCCACATTCAAACATTATTGGTCATATTCAAGAAGGTGTCCAAACAAGAAGAAAATTAGAATTTCCAACCCAAGCAACTGCAAACTTTTGTTTCTTCTCAAGTTTTCTATCTACCATTGAACCAAAGAAAGCTGATGAAGCTTTATTAGATGAAGATTGGGTAGAGGCTATGCAAGAAGAGCTCACAGAGTTTGAAAGAAACAAAGTTTGGAACTTAGTACCACCTCCTTCTGGCAAAACTATTATTGGTACTAAGTGGGTGTTCAGAAACAAGATGGACAAGGATGGTGTTGTCATCAGAAACAAAGCAAGGTTAGTTGCTCAAGGTTACAGGCAAGAAGAAGGCATTGACTATGATGAAACTTTTGCACCAGTTGCAAGAATTAAAGCTATTAGGTTGTATCTTGCATATGCAGCCTTTAAGAACTTCAAAGTTTATCAGATGGATGTCAAAAGTGCTTTTCTAAATGGAAAACTACAAGAAGAAGTTTATGTTAAACAACCTCCAGGTTTTGTTGATCCCAAATTTCCTCATTATGTTTTCAAGCTTGATAAAGCTCTATATGGGCTCAAACAAGCTCCAAGAGCCTGGTATGACACCTTATCTGAGTATCTTATTGAAAATAAGTTTACAAGAGGTAAAATTGATAAAACATTATTTTCAAAAAGGAAAGGGTCTAACATCTTACTCATTCAGATATATGTTGATGATATTATCTTTGGTTCCACTGACAAGTCAATGTGTGACTGGTTTGCTAAGATAATGTCAACTCAGTATCAGATGAGTATGATGGGAGAACTTACTTACTTTCTTGGTTTACAAGTTGAACAAAAGCCTGATGGCACTTTTATAAATCAAAGTAAGTATGTGCATGACATGTTAAAGAAATACAAATTTGAAAATTTATCTTCCATGCACACTCCTATGGGTACTCAGGATAAGATAAGTAAGGATGAAACTGGTAAACCAGTATGTCAATCCACATACCGAGGTATGATTGGTTCCTTACTTTACCTAACTGCTAGTAGGCCTGATATCATGTTTGCCACATGTTTGTGTGCTCGGTATCAGGCTGATCCTAAAGAATCACACATGAAAGCAGTTAAGCGCATCTTTAGATATCTTACAGGTACTCCTAACCTGGGTCTTTGGTATCCCAAAGACTCAAACTTTGACCTTGAAGGGTACACAGATGCAGATTTTGCAGGTTGTAGATTGGACAGAAAGAGCACAAGTGGAGGATGTCAATTCCTAGGTGGAAGACTAGTTGGCTGGTCATCCAAGAAACAAAATTCGGTAGCAACTTCCACAGCAGAAGCAGAATATGTTGCTGCAGGAAGTTGTTGTGCTCAATTATTATGGATGCAGTATCAACTCTTAGACTATGGGTTCAACTTTCATAAGACTCCTATTCATTGTGATAACAAGAGTGCTATTGCTATCACAGAGAACCCAGTCTATCACTCCAAAACCAAGCACATTGATATCAGACACCACTTTATTCGAGATAATGTGGAAAAAGGTAAGGTTGAAGTAGATTATGTACCCACAAATGAACAATTGGCTGATGTATTTACTAAACCTCTTCCTGAGGAAAGGTTTATGTATCTACTAGGGCAATTAGGTATGTTGAATCCTTAATCTTTATTAAATTTCTTTAAAACTGAGCACTCAGTATCACTTCTGTTGATACTGGCCACTCAGTATCACTTGTCTGTTATCATCAAAATTTAAAATTTTTTATTTTTTATTAATTTCAAGAGTAAATTAATTGTTTTTATATTTTTTCAAATTTTTTTTTAAATTAATTTTTTTTTCTCACTCGGTATTGGGGTATGACGGCTCTTACACCGAGCTTAATCCTCATACTGCTCAAACGGTAATCTTTCTTAATAAGAAAGTTACCGTTGGCAGAAGATAAGGCAGTCAAATCAGCCGTTTTTACTTCCCAATACCTTAATAATCTTTCAAATCTCCTATAAATAACCGTTTATTTTTACTTCAATTTTTTTTTAACTGTTATTTCTTTATTTCATTTTCAATCCTCTCTGCGATTAACGATTTCACTTTCTCTTAGCAAGCAAATTCTTTCAAATCAAAATCACAGATGGCGAATTACACTTTTGTTGCTCCAGAAGTTCAATCGGAAATCCAATTCTGAAATAATGAAGTACCCAGGTTTGCGAGGAACAACATCACAGCAAATTTCAATATTCCTCAAGCCTGGGCATGCCAAGAGTTCACAAACATTGTGACTTTTCTGAAAAATTGCCCAATTGCTCGTGCACTGACATTATCTCCTCGAGCAATCTACCCAGAAATGTTATGCGAGTTTTGGTACTCTGCTACACTCGATTCTCCAGATATGATTGCTGGGTGGGTAATTAGAGATCAAAGAAGGGCATTTGTTTCTACTGCAATCATTCGTGAAGCACTGAGACTTCCCGCCCAAGCTCAGTATGACCCATTTGTTGATAGATCAGAGGCACGCTCTGTACTGCCTTTTCTGGGTCGAAGAGGAACAACGGGTACAATCAAAAGAAATGAATTTGGTCCTATGTGGGGTATTCTCATCACAACAATAATTCGATGTATGACCCACAAGACGGGAGCTTTGGACCAAATAAACGAATTTGGGATGCAAATAGTACATGCTCTGTACTATGGAAGAAACATTGATTTTGCTCGCCTAATCTTCAATGAATTAGCTACTCTGGTCCGAGCAAACACAAGGGAATGCAATGTCCCTTTCTGCAGATTTCTATCACTCATATTTCAACACTCAATGCCCACACACATTTATGATGAATTTCACAGCCCAAGAGTTGATCTTCCTCCACTCAGTGAGAAGATTTTCTTTTACAGACCAAGAGAAGGAGAACCTCTTCTAAGTCCTCCTATGTGGGCCATTGTTCAAGAACACATTGATGATGTAGAACACATGTCTGATACTGAGTCAGACAATGATGATGATGATGATAATGATGATGATAGTGGTAATGGAGCACAGGCTGGTCCAGATATTGAGATGCAGGATGTTCCACAAGTTCAAGAACCGACTCAACAACATATCTCTCCACCTGCACATGATCTTGCTGCTCCTCTTTTTGAAAACATTCTTGAAACTGAGTCCTCAGAAGACACACCACTGGTCCTTCAAAGAAGAAGAAGGAATGTTTCTCCTATCATTATGGGAAACTTATCATCTGAGGAGGTGCAGCCTGCAAATGTTCCATCATTAACTGCATCTATTCAAGCCCAAAGCTTTATTGCAGCCACCGCTGACCTTCCAGGTCCAGAAAAAGCTCCACCTGCTCAACCAATTGAGGAACCTCATGTTCCTCTTGATGTGGAGATTCAATATGCACAAACTGCACTGGAAGGTGCTCTGCATGACAGAGGGGTCGGTATTGAAGATGTTGGTGCTGCACATCAACAAACACATGATCCTGCACCGACCTCTGCAGATGCTCGAAGGGAATCTGACAGAGTCTCAGGTATGAATTTCTAAAAAGCCTTTAAACTTATATATATATATATATATATATATTTCATTCCCAAATAGAGACTAAGTATTGGCCAGTACCAACTCAATACTGACCAAAGTCTCAAACGATCTTTCAAATATATATCCCCTTATGGCCAACATAGCTAGCCCTCTGCTGCTATGCAAAATTCATATACTGAGCACACTAAATTGATCATTGTCAGTCTACAGTTGTCTCAACATTTAAAGAGACAATGGTGGTTGATGTCATACTGACACCCACTGGTGCTGCTTGAATAATGTCCAACTTATTTTTGAGTTGGGTAGCATCATTCAAGAAATGATCCCAAACCCTTAAGCCACAAAATCCAAAAATATCCCATGGGGTTTAGCCACATTTCTGTTATCACTCTCATACCGAGTGATAAACATTAAAAATAACAAGAAGCACATCCCAGGCTTCGAATTCCCACACCCAAACCTTTTAGTAAATGTGACTTATCCTATACTGAGCTACTTAAATTTTCACACTCTCCTTTACTAAAATCTTCTTACACATGCTATGCACAAGTCCACAATATTTCATCCTATACCAGATGAAATACAGACTTCACAAACTCTGTTTATATGATTGTAGAATTAAACAACACCACAATTCTATTTGATAAACCTTTCTTTCTAACCAGTTTTATATTTTTGTTTCTTTAGCACCATCTGTGCAGGGCATTCAGGCATCTCAGGCTGCAGCAGACCAAGTGACTCTGCAAGCAATCATGCAGCACATTCTAGCCATCCAACAAACTCAGAATGTAATACTAGCCAGAATGGACAAGATGAGTGGTGATATTGACTTCATAAAACATTCAGTATCACTCCTTCAGCAACCACAGCAGCCTCCACAAACTCCACCAGGTTCACATGGTGACCACAATGAAGAAGGAGAAGGAGGTGCTGGTGATACTGATGCTGCAACTGAGCCCATGCCCTCCCCTACTCTTGAACAACCTGAAGGGGACATGGGTGGTGATACTGATCCTCTTCCTTCCTCATCAAATGATAACAAAAAGGGGGAGAAGAGACAAAGAGATACTGAGGTTGATCAAACTGAGCCTTCTGCTCAGGGGGAGAAAAGAAGAAGATTGAATGAAGATCAACCTCCACAACAACAACATCAGCAAAGCCCTCATACTGAGCCATTTCGCATTCAGTATGAGAGAAGAAGACAAAGAACAAGGTCAGAATTACAAGTTCAAGACCCACTTGAGCCATCTGCTCAGGGGGAGACTCATACTGACCAACCACAGCAAACTTTTGAAGAGAATAATTTACAAATTGTGGTCTATAGGCCTTTCATCTGGCCTATTGCTGATGATGAAGATGAAGAACCAGATTTAGTAAACTATGCACTAAATCTGGTAGAACAAGAAAGTTCTTCATCATCATCCTCGGATGATGAAGAACCAGAAAATCTGGTGATTAGAAGAAGGAGTTCCTTATCAAGAAGACCTATCAATGCTGTTCTCACTTCTTCTGAATCAAGTGAGGAATCTGCTCCTCTGGTAACAAGACAAAGAAGACCTGTTCTTACAAGGGACAGTGATACCGAGCAGGCTCCAAGACTGACTCCTCAACAACTCTGGGCAGAACAAGAAAGATTTTTATATGAGCAAGAGTTGGGAGTCAAAACTGAACCAGAATCTGACCCAGATACTGATACTCCTGGTCCTTCACATAGAATCTCAAGAAAGGGTCCAGACCATATTCAACATTATTGGAATATGGTTGCTGCTAGGACTCAGTATAAGGAACAAAGAAAGGAGTTCTTGAGGACCAAAACATTTCAAAATGTAAGGGGGATACATTGGTTAAATCTGGATGTTAATAAAGTAAAAGTGAAGCTCAAAGAAGGAAGAATTACTATCACTTGTACTGGCTTAACCAGTCCCCCCATGAAGATATTTATTCATGACATTCAAAGAATTGGTCTTCAAGACTGGGTGAAGATCACAAGACTGATCAAAGAGCTTCCAAAGAAATCAACCTATGATCAAATAGTCTTGGATGAGATCTGTGCTGTAGCTGCAGTATGTTATGAGAAGGACTTACTTCATGAAATAGAGTACAGAACACTCAGTGTGATGACTGAGGCTTACTCAAACAACAGACCAGAATGCCTCCATACATACAAGTATCTTAGAAAGTACCCTCTTCCTCCTAACCTTGTATTTCAGGATCAAAAGAGTGTCATATATCCAACTTCTGGATATATGTATACTGACTCAGAGGATAGAGAGTGCTTCATTTCTGAAGAAGATCTACCAAGAGCTCAAATCAGTCACCTTGTTGGACTGAAATGGATGATCACCAAGAAAGAAGACTCTTGGTTCAGAAAGAAGATTGTTGCAGTACTGAATAGCAGAAGGGATGAACTCAAAAGCAGAGAAGAGTTTGTCCACATCAAACAAGAAGTCTTCTATGAGAATGAAGCCATCAACAGCAAATGAAGAAGAAGATATTGTTACCTATGCTGTTGTAATTTTTGTTTATCTCTTTGTAAATTGTTTTGTTATCATTAGATAGGGGGAGATTGTTAAGGCAAAAAGCCTTGCCCCTTTAGATCTTAAGATAACAAAACAACCTAGACTAGCTTTGATTAATATGTAGAATAATATAGCTAAGTTTAGGTCTGATACTGAGTGATCAGTATTGGAACTCAGTATCAGTACTCAGTATCAGATAGTGATACTGAGTAGAAGGACTGAGTGATACTCAGTATAGTAACGGACTAAGATCAAATCCCTTGATCTTAGTCATTTTCCTTACTTAGTCCTTCGGTTACTCCTTTGCTCATTATGTAAGATCTCTATAACATTATAAATAGAGATCATCTTGCAAAGGAGTACTTACCAATTTACTTTACACATTCACATCTTTTGTAATTGATCAGTGGTCTTGTTATTCCGCAACAAGCCACACTTAGTGGATTTATACATTGACTATATTCTTGTGTTATCACTCTAATATTTCTCTAAGTATAATAATCTATCAATTAACATTATAAACCAGGGTTGTTGTGACCTAACATTAGTAGAACCAAAAATGATATCATCGACATAAATTTAAATAAGAACGATGTCTTCCCCTTGACGTTTGATGAAGAGAGTTGTGTCGATTTTTCCTTTTGAAAAACCAGACTCAACTAAGAATTTGGATAATACATCATACCACGCCCTAGGAGCTTGTTTTAAGCCATACAAAGCTTTGTCGAGAATATAAACATGATTAGGCATGTGTGGATCTACAAAACCTTCGGGTTGATGAACGAACACTTCTTCTTTGAGAATGCCATTTAAAAATGCAGTTTTTACATCCATTTGATAGATAGTAAAATTCTTATGTGCTGCATATGCCAAGAATATTCGATTGGCTTCTATTCGTGCAACAGGAGCAAAAGTTTCTTCAAAATCAATGCCTTCCTGCTGAGCATACCCTTTTGCAACTAGACGTGCTTTGTTACGAATTACAATTCCATTTTCATCCTTCTTGTTTTTGAAAATCCACTTTGTACCAATAACAGATTTGCCAGGAGGTTTTGGAACAAGACGCCAAACTTTTAATCTTTCAAATTGATTTATTTCTTCTTGCATAGCAAGAATCCAGTCTGGGTCGGAGAGAGCTTCACTGACCTTCTTTGGTTCATTCGAGCTTAAGAATGCAGTAAACTGACATTCATCAGCAGTAGCTCGACGGGTTTGAACAGAAGATTCAGGATCACCGATTATCTGATGTAAAGGATGCTTTCTTGTCCATTTAAGAGAATGAGGAAGTGGAAGTTGACCTGGATTGATATTTGAGGTATCAGTGAATTCAGGATGAGGAATTATTGCAGTTTGAACAAGTGATGTAGACGGTGGAGGATCAACACATTTAACGTTGAATTTGGAGAAATCAATCACCAAAGGCGGAGGTTGTGCTGGAACTAAAGATAAATCTAAAGAAGTAGCAGCTTGACCAGAAGGTGATGATTGATTATTCGTGGGTGGGGAATTGTCCGGAGATGATTGATGTGGCAAAAGTGAGGAATTTTCCGGAGATGATGTGGTTTCATTTTGTGGAACAGAAGGTGAAGGAGAAAAATCGTTATTTGGAGTAGCAGAAGTAAGTGAAGGAGAATCCGATGAACTTGAATTTTGAATATCAGGTACAGAAATAGATTGAACTTCAGCTACTATTGGAAATGGAATGCCAGCCTCCTCAAGTATAGTATGTCGAATATTATGATAATCATCATAAAAATGTCGAAATAAGATATCTAAGTCATTTTCAGATGTAGAAGGCGACGACGAAGGTGAAGGAATTTCAACAGTTGAAGTTAACGAATCGATAGGAAAGGTTTCATCAAAATTACGTTAACACTTTCTCTAATCGTCCGTTTTGACCGATTATATACTCTATAAGAAGTGGATTCTCTTGAATATCCCACAAAGATTCCTTCATCAACTTTTTCATCAAATTTATTCAATTTATCTTTATCATTCAAGATGAAACACCGACTCCCAAAAACATGTAAAAATTTAACATTTGGAATGCGATTATTGATTAGTTCATAGGGGGTTTTGTTGTATGCTTTGTTGATGATTGAACGACTTTGAGTGAAACACGTTGTACTTATGGCTTTTGCCCAAAGAGATAATGGGAGTTTAGAATATGAAAGCATGGTACGAGCAGCTTCAACTAGAGTACGATTTCTTCAAGTGGTTCAAGCTTGAACGCTCATGGGTCCACATAAGTCCATATGAAGTAATTCAAGCGGTTTTGAAGTACTTTGAACTGGTTTAGACTTATGAGGCTTCTTAGTCATTTTTCCCATCTCGCACGAAGAACATAGATGATCTTTTTCAAATTTAACATCTGGAAGACCAGATACATGTCCACCTTTCACCAACTTATTGATGGTTTTGAAGTTAAGATGAGAGAGGCGACGGTGCCATAACCAAGATTCATCTGATGATGCTGTTGACATTAAGCAAACTTCTTCAAGTGGAACTACGTCATTTAGATTGATAGTAAACAGATTTGTCTCTCGAGTTCCAGTAAGAAGTTTTTCACCATCATAGGTACGGACAACACATTTCTTTGTACGAAAATTAACTTCTAATGTTTTATCACAAAATTGACCGATACTAAAAAGATTATGAGCAAGATCTTCAACATAGGTCACATTTCGGATGATTAAATTGTGTCGAATGATATCTCCAATACCCATAATAGCAGCTAAATGGTCATTACCAAACCTAACAGTACCCAAATATTTGTCTCTAAAATTTGTTAATAAATTCTTGTTTCCGGTCATGTTTCTTGAACAACCAGAATCAAGATACCATAAATTCTACATAAAACAATTAAAACAAAAAGGTACCCAATCAGATATGGGTCCTATACGATTAGTAAAACATGTTTTATGAAGAATTAGTCGATATGAGTTGAATATAGAGATTTGGAGAACTGCAAGGAGGCAGTTCTGAATGTGTTAATTTGATAGACCATTTAAAAGATTTGTCTGGAGAATTTATAATCCAGTTTGAATGTTCATTTTTGATCCATGTATATTTAACAAATTTGGATTGCTTTTGAGAGGAAGTCGAAGAACCGGATTTTGATGATTTAGTTGGAGTCACAAGACGATAAAATGATTTGTTGATTTAGGTGTAGAAACCACACGATATACTGATTTTGTCGATTTGGGTGTATAAACGGATTGTGGTTTAGATGTGGATGTTGAAGAGTTTGGTGAAGAAACTACATGATTAACTGAGTTTGGAGATTTATTTGTAGTAACTACACGAGAAACAGATTTTGAAGGATTAGGAGAAGAACGTGTAGGTGAAGATGTGTTAGATCGAGCGAGCATTGTTTTGCAAGGTTCTGGATAACAAGTGGTACATGAATGAATGATTGAACCATTTTTATGAAGAACATCATGTCGTCGACCACAAGGAGCATCTTTTCTAACAAAATATCGTGTATCATATTGAGAAATTGGTGTATTAGTTTTTCTATCAAAATAAACCTTCCAGTTTTATCTGTTTTAACAATCAAATTAACACCATTCACAGCGTAATTAACAGGACGATAAATTGCTGAATCATAGACAATTCCATAACGTGTAGCAGGAGAAATAAATGTTGTTGCGTTATTACATTTATTAGAATTTGAAAAGGAAGAAGCTAAAAACGAGGAAGATCTAGACTTCTTAAGCTCAATTGACTTAAGCATACTAGACTTAGACGACTTAGACTTCGGAGACTGCTCAACTTCTTTCATCCTGTCTTGCATTGGCGTCTTAAGCTTGGAATTTAAATTTTTATCTGAAAAATTTAAAACAGTGGAATTAGCATTTCTTTTTGAAATAGTGGAATTAGCATTTCTTTTTAAAATAGTTGGAGTTTTAGGAGTAGAAAATTTTTCATTGACAGATGTTGGCTTTGGAGAAGCACTTAGATTGGAAACTGATTTGATTCCACAATTTTATCTTCTAAATTATGAATTTTTTATTGTAAGGCAGATTTTTCATTGTCAAATGCCTTATGAGTTTCATCTATTTCAGTTTCCAGCTGGCAGATTTTCTTTTCAAGAATAAGAGAGGGTATATAAATCTTGCGTGTTACTTTTTGTTGAAGCACGGCATTACCCTTTATCTCAAATTCTTCTTGTGTAATAATTGGAAAATAATCATCATTTTTAAAATTTGCCTTTTTAGATTCATATGTTTTATTTAATTCATTATAATTGAAACTAATTTGTGCATTCTCCGTTTTAGCTCTGTTAAACGCTTCAATTTCTTCTTCCTCATCTGTCATGCGAAGGAAACTCTGCTAAACATCAACATGTATGTATTTGGAATCATACAGTGTTGGAAGCACATTACAAGCCATCTTCAGATATTCAGGATTGTTAGTGTAACGACCCGAAATTTGTAAATAAATAAATTGTACAAAAATATGATAATTAAGGATAAATCGTTTAAAGAACGTAGGAATTGGTTTCGTGTCGTTTGGAAACCGTATGAAGAAGTTATTGGCGAAACCGGGTCGAGACAAAGTTGAAAAAGTGCAGCCTGGCTGCATGAGAAGTTCACGACGCGAAGTAGTTCGCGTCGTGAAGTCGGGCCAGAGATTTTGATTTAAAACGTGAAGTAGTTCGCGATGAGTTAGCGATCGCTAAGTATGCGTACGACATGCAGAGTTAGCGACACGAACTAGTTCGCGTCGTGAAGTCCTGTCGTCTGCAATAAATTCGGGTTTTGGCTCATTTAATGAAATAGAAAACCCTAGTTTTTCCCTTTGGCGATTTTGGAGCTCAAGTGCAGATTTTGGTTGATTTCTTCTCAAATCCTTGGTAGATTTCATTCCTAAGTGAAGATTAAAGGTATATCTTCACTCCTTGATCTTTGTAGCTTTAGATCTATGTATTTTGATGGTTGGGTTTGAAACCCTAGTTATTGGGGGTTATGGATTATGGTGAATAAATGATGTATACACTTAATAGATGGTATATTAACAAAGGAAACAAGTGTATGATTTCGATTGGTAAGAATCTTAAGGGTTGGTTAAACCTAGGGTTTGGTAAATCACCATAATTGGGGAAAAAGTTAGTTATTGGTAATTAGAGGTTAATGGATACAGTATTGGTAGTATGAGATGTTGAACATCTTGTGATCATTGTATTAGGCTTTCGGTGACATCTTGGAAAGTCGGTGAATTTGTGAAGCAATAGATTCGGTGGCAAGAATTCGGTTGGAGCATCTTATTGCTAAGGTGAGTACGTGTGGACTTTATTGAGTACATAGCCATGAAAATACTTGTTATTATATATGTCGAGTCTATTTGATAATCGTGTAGAATTTAGCAAATATAGTTAGTTGCATATTGTTGAATATAGGTAACTAACTTGTAGATGATTGGTGTGATTGCCAAAGGATTTGATTGATATAACCGTCGAGTTATAGTAAGGTTGAGACGATGTGATGACGCGGGGGATCCCCGGTCATGAGGTATGGAATGGGGAGCATTTGGGCGGATCCCCATCGGCCCATTCCATGATAGTAGTCTTGCTAACTGGAAGTAGTCCGGCGAGTAAGGCATGTATAGGTAGATTGGACGATTCCCTCTTGCCTTTACCTTGAAGCTTGTTAATGCGGGGGATCCCCGGTTAATGAGTTAATGTGGTTCTAGTTGGTTGGGGAAGTCCCGACAACTAGATATGATTGCTAGGAAAGCAAAGTGTTAGAGTCACAATAGGGTGACTAGTTAGATGGATGACTCACTTATATGTTGTTTATATGTCATACGATTATATTTATTATCGGGTCTAAACCCATGTAGCTCATGAGACGTTTTTGTCTCACGTACTCCTTGTTTGTTTTGCTATGTACTCAGGTTCGGGATCGAAGGTTTAGGTACGCATGGATATAGATGCGGGGCCTAGAGTAGAAGAACTTTAGATTGAATTTATGCTTAGCTTTGGTTTTGATCTATTTTGTAACACCAAACTTTATACTCTGATTTTCATACCAAAGGTTTTTGTAAATCCATATTTTGGAATAGTTCTTCTATTTATGAAAAATGATTTATTTTGGGCAAATGTTTTGTATTAAAATTTGAGGTGTTACAGTTAGCCCCCAGACCTTCTTGTGAATTGAAATATTTGAAATCTTTAGGCTTGTTCAAGTGAATAGTTTGATCAGTTTGTCCTCGTTTAGCAATATTTCGTCAAGATTTTTGACGTGGGAAGAAAGTTGAATTTTATCATTTTGAAGTTGATGTATGACATTTTGCTTGCTATTTAATTCTCGTGATGTTTGAATGTCATTTTCATGAAGGGTTTTTGATAATTCTTATATTTGTGTGTTTAAAGATTTAAATTGATTCTCATTATCATCAAATTCTTTTTGTTTACGTTCCAACCAGGTTTTAGTGATTTGATATTCATTCCATATTTCAATGTATAACTTGTAATATTTAGCATTGTCTGCTTTAGATGTGGAACTTTGTGTGCTTTTAAGATTGGTTATTTCAATATCTTTTTCAGAAATAGTATGAGACAAATGTTGAATATCAGTCTCATATTTAACAATCAATTCTGAAATTTGATTTTGTAACGTCAGATTCTTTTTCTCAAAAATTTTATTTTGTTTAATAATATGAACAAGTTGTGTATTATGATCAACAATTTGTTCATTTTCGTTTTCTAAATCAACTAAACTTTCTTGGAGTATAGTATTTAATTCTTTTTCATTCAAAAGGTTCTGTTTTAAAGAATCAATTTCAAAAATCTGGTTCGTTGCAAAACAATTTTCAGAATCAATTAAATGTGAAGAATGAGACAAGAAAGAATTAATTACCTCTATTTCTTTGTTGGCATCTTCAGTTAAACCTTCAGAAATCTCAGCATTTTCACGTGCCATAAAGCATAGATTTGCTGAATGTTCTTCATCCTCAGGCTCTGAGTCTTCCATCCATTGAAGATCTTCTGCTAATAATACCTTGCCTGACTCAATCTGCTTGGCCGTTAACATCTTGCGTTTAAAGTATTCAGAATCCCGAACTTTAGGTTTCTTACAGTCTCGGAAGAAATGACCAGGAAGTCCACAGTTATAACATTTCTTTGTAGGATCCAAAGGTGTGATTGTGGGTTTGTCAGATGTGTTTGAAGCAGATGGTGCAGACTTGAAAGTGGATGAAGATCTCTGATTGTTGTTTGTTGGAGTTGAGTAATACTTTTTCTCATATCCTGAGATGAAAGACATAGCTTGCAACAGTTGTTCTAATTCGTTCTCCATTTCTTCTTTTGTATCTTTTACAGGTTCTTCTGATTTTTCTTTCAGTTTACCAGATGAATTAGACTGGTATTGTCTTGTAAGAAGAGCAAGAGTATCAAGAGTGTTTGCATTTTCTTGTTTAGTTTTGACTATGTCTTTCACCATTGGAGCATTTTGAAGTAAATACTCATATAGTTCATGCACATCAATTGAGCTCGGATCTTTATGTTGCATGGCACTGTTTCCAAATGTGGCCCACTCTGGAAGAAGACTATTGATGAACTTTATGTTGATCTCAAGATTTTCCTTCTTCAAATTATTCCTTCGAAGTTCATTCAATAAATTGCAATACCGATGATATGTGCTCTCTAATTCTTCCCCGGTGGAAGCTTTAAATGATTGGTATGCATTCAAAGTGGTCACCATTTTGGCTTTATTTCCTAAAACTGTGCCTTCCATTTGTTTTCTAATTTCATCCCATATCTCTTTACCGGTTTCTAAACTGTCCAAGCTGTTATAAACCTCATTTGGTAAACTCTGAAGTACGAATGAAAAAGATTGTAGATCTGCTTTAGCTCGTTGTTTTTGTTGAGCATTATATCGAGCTTGAGGAAGCGGAGTTCGACCGCCAAGAACTGGTGGTGTTGCATTTGGTGCAGCTATTACATCTTCGTAAAATACCGCGACACCATTTTCTAGTGAGTCAAGAATATCAGTTGCTAGTTATTGATTTTTGATAAAGTGGAGGAATCGTTTCTTCCACTGTGCGTATTCACCTCGGTATAAAACCGGAGGTTTGAGATCGGTTCCGATAGACAGAGCATCTCTTGACGTCATTTTAAATTTGTACAAATATTGTTTGAGTTCTTCGGTTTAGGGTTTTAACGAAATTGTAACAAGATTTGGACTTAAAATAAATTGATGTATAATCCTTGAATTGAATATAAAATTTGGGCTTAAAATGAATTAAAATGGTGATTTGGTTTTGGGCTTTAAAACAAAATCTGATTGGGCTTAGTCGAACAACATGGTTTTGGGCTTTAAAGTAACATAGGCTGAATACTTCTTGAACGCAGGAAGTCGGAGACGGTGAAATCAAATGCAGACCGAATGGTGAAATCAAATATCGGTATATTGCTACTCAGGTTTGGATCAATTAAAGTTATTAATCTGAAACCTTTAAGTCTGAATCAAGAATCAAGAGACGAAGAACAGTGTTGAAGTCGAATCTTCAGAGCCGAACAGTGATATAAACTTAAAGCCGAACAATTGATCGATTTGTTTGATTTTCCCATTATCGAATCAAGATTTGTTTGATTTTCCCATTGTCGACAGATTTGTTTGATTGAATCGGATTGTTTTAGATTGTTTGATCGAATCAATTTCTGAAGAACTCGTTGTTTGTTGAAGCTGAAGCCGAGAACTTGTTTGTGTAGAACTGTAGCCGAACATCAAAATTCTCTCAATTGAAATCAGATTTCGAATTGAAATTGATTATAATCAATTCTGATTACGAAATTGATTAGAATCAATTTGTTAGAATCAATTAGTCGGGATTGAGCCGAAGATGTTGAATTGAGCCCTGTGCTTGAGGAGCCGAACTTAATTGGGATCGAACACTTGATATGGGCCGAAGTTATTGAAGATGTTGTACTTGGGCCGAAGTTAATAGAAGTTCGATATGGGCCGAGGACTTCGGGCCGAACTTCTGGGCCGAAGTTATAAGATAGTTCGGGCCGAACTTGTTGGGCCGAACTTCAAGTGAGCAAAAACTGATACTTCGGGCCGAACTACAAGTGGGCCGAGGATTAGTAATTCGGGCCGAGATTCAAGTGGGCCGAAGTACTTACAAGACGAAGTTCGGGCCGAACTTGTTCTTGGTCTTGAAGCCGAAGTATACAACGACGAACACAAACGTCTTCTACTTCACTTTTCTGATTCGATTTCGCTCAAAACTTGACCGATTTCATTGATTCATTTTGCTAAATGCTCGAAATCAATTTGCTAACACTTTGATCCGATCACTTTCTTCAATCCATAACACAATAGCTTCAATTCTTCGGTTTTCAGTAAGATTTTGAACTTTTTTCACTTTTTCACAAAAATCACCAAATTGAAGTGATTTATTGACGGAATGGATCGAAACTTGATTCTATTTTGATTAGAATCGAAGGAGAAACATGATTCTTCAATAAAATCTTCAATTCCAACAAAAAATTTACAACATTAAATTTCAAGTGACGAACGAACTTTTTCTTCAATTTTCTCAGATCTTGATCATTGTAGCTCGAAATTGGATCTTCTCAAAGAGAGATTTCGCTTTGATACCACTTGATAGATCGTAATACACTGAGATCAAGCTAATCCATGAAGATTCAAGTGAGATTGAAGAATAAAGTGTGTGTGTTCTTGGTGTTTCACTATGTGTAAATTGAGAGAGAAAGATGGAGGGAGTTAGTAGCTTTCAAATGATAATCTCTGTTAATGAAAGGAAAGCTTACAAATTAAGTCTACATGATAGGTATTTATACCTCCCTTCTAAACATGCTTAATTAACTACTAACTAAGCCTAATTACATTATTTTAGGCTTATGACTAGTTTATCAATTAGACAATGTTACACAACTAGTCCCTATACTATTTGATACAATATATTTAATCCTAACATTAAGTTTTATTTTAGGTTGATACACAACATGTGTCATTGTAGGGTTTATTTATAGATTTTGAGTTTTCCAATTTGACTATTGGTCAGCTAAGAAGCTAAAGTTACCACAATTTGAAAGGAAATTTTACATTTCACCTTCATCACAGTTTAGCCGTCTAAACCTCATCTTTATATTATCTATCAATATATTATAATAAAGCAAACTATTACATGTCGCTTGTCAATTTTTTTCTTCTACAATTGAACATAATGCAGTGATTTGTTTTTTTGTTTATTTGCAACTTCTAGGGGTTCCACTAAGATTGTATATATATTTGTGGATGCTGCAAAAGTTATTTAAAGGAAAGATAATTTAAAGTAGCAATTATGTAAATGTCTGAATATTCAATCGAGTGAAGTTTAATAATTCCAAATTAATTTATTCATGGCCATCTTATCTTTGTAAATGTCAGAGTGAACAACAAAGATGTTGGAAATTCCATTGCTAATTAAGCTGGCATAAGAGGTGATGCTCCACAAGTAATGTACCTCCATATTATTTACGTTTTTATTTTACTTTCTCAATTAATCAACGATAAAAAAAAATGAGTAAAAAGTGGATGTGTCAACCAGCCAGGTCTTTTGTATTTTCTACTGTTATTTCAAAACTCTTCATTTGACCCGTTTCGTAGATTTTCATAAACTGGGTTGATAGGAACTCACGGGTGCTAAACCCGTGATACTAGCTCGTTTCTCAATTAATCAAGATACTTATGATTATGTGCTTCATTATTAAATTTGTATAATATTTATGCAAGTTCTTAAATATGTTGAAGGAAAGTGGGTCTTTGAGGGTGCAGGACCCCCATGTAGACTGGTAGAAAATGTTGCAAGGAGATATATGCGTGCAACGTGAAAATATTTGATGTATCTCCATTCTCATGTATGATCATATCTAATTACTAATTTGAGTTCAGAATATTGTTTACGGAGAATGGAGATATTAAACCTGATAATCTTCTGGTTACTGCAAGTCACACAGTGAAGATTGGTGATTTCAGTGTCACCCAAGTTTTTGAGATAATAAGCTTCTCTTTTCACTCCACTTAATAACCTGTTAACCGGTGCATCGACTTATTATATATTAAATTTCATTTTTAAAATTTCTGCCATTTTAAATTATTTGGTTTTTATTTCCAGATTGTTGACAATACCATGTTTCTCCCTGAAGATGTGATCATTGCGGGGCTTCTCTGCAAAGGTTAGTGTTTGTGTTTCTCTAGCTATTATTGAGGGAAAAATTGGTCAAACACGTCAAAATTATATTATGTATGATAATATGATCTACTATATACACCTTTTGAACAGATTCTAAGACCAATAGTTCAATCGTTCATGCCTTTTTGTAATTGTTGATTGTAAGAAGAAAAGTTCATAATCATACAGTTTAAAGAACATATATGCATATTATTCTCTCTAGAATCGTGCATGTATTAGACTATTTATCATAAGCTACTTATAAAAGATGAGAATTTATTTTTGCACCACAATTTTTAATGTCCACACCACATCGTACAAGTTTTACAGTTAATTGTACAACCACATATAACAATATTTGTGGTGTATCCAGGGGCGGAATTAGAAACTTCTATCAGTAGTAGCACCCTTATGGTGATAATAAAAAAGTGGGGTTAAACCGATCCGGGATAAAGAAAGATGATTTACAATGTCTGGACTAAACAATTTTTATTGAAAAAGGAAAATAAAGGAAAATGATTTGAAATGTTTGGACTAAAGAATTTTTGTTGTTGAAATATATAAGGTAAAAAAAAGGAAAAAGTTAAAATATATGGGCTAAGAAAAAAAGAAAACATTGTAATATAGAGGCTTATAATGGAAAAAAAATTGACTTAAAAAAATAAGACCACCAAGATTAGAACTCAAGACCTCTTATATACATGCAAGGAGTGTTAGCCAGCTACGCTAGCAAGTTGATATGTCTTATTTCGCATTTTCGGATATATATTAATGTATTCAAAATACTGTAACAATAATAAAGTCCCGAAATTTACCGTAATGAAATTTTTTCGAGTAGTAGCACGTGCCACCGTGTGCCCTATAGTAAATCCGCCCCTGGGTGTATCTATTAAAAGTTGTGGGGTACTACATTTTAATAACTGTTGAACTTCTTTAAAATGATTTTCTTCCCATGCATTTTGTGTTGTCCTTTGTGGTGATATGCGATGCTAACTTCACAACACTTTGAAATTGATTTCAGGTGGTACGCCGAAATGGAGTTTGCATCTAGATATATTGGCACCCTGTGATCATATGGGATGAAAGATTTTGGATTAGAGGATTTTGATGTTGAAAAGTGTTTATTTGTTTTTATTTTGAGTTCCTGTGTAATTTACCCTATATGATGCTGAGGTATATAAGTTTGGTTAAAAAATACAGTTTAGAAATTTCAAAGTATTCTTAAGGAAGTAAAAAATATTATGAAATTTTTTATAAGCCAGTGTATTGACGGGTTATAGGCTAATGTATAATAAAGAAAATTTACGATTATTGATACATATAAAAAAATCTATCTATCTTATAATAAAACAAGCTTTTAAATGTCATGTGTTACTTTTTAGAGGCTCCACTGCCACATGGCAGCTTTAGAGACCTCTTCATATCGAAAATTCCTGCTCTGTTTTAGACACAACCACTATTAACGGATTAATTTAATTTAATTTAATTGAATTCACTATTAATTACTACTTCCTAAATTACCGATATTTTTGTTTGGCAATTTTCAAATCTCTACTCTTAGATTGTGAGGCGGGTTACATTTCTCTGAGATTCATTGCTATATGGAGCAAAATTCAATTGCCAAATTCAATTGCAAATTCTCCATACCACGTAGTCATCCCCAATCTTAACCCTAAATACCCGTTCAAACCCTAACTTCAATTCCATCCATCAGCTTCTTTCTCATTTTCATAGATGCGTCTGTACTCGCCTTTTTTAAAGGTTCCACTTTCATTGTTGTTCTCAATGTCAAGGTAAGCCAAATAGCCACTTCAAAGCCGATTAACGGTTAACTTTCACAACCTCCATGGACATAAGCAATATTATCAGAGTGTCAAAATATCAAGGTTTGTTTGCATAAGATCCCCAATTATTTCTGAATCACAGTTTACATTTTATATATCGTGAGTATCCTTTGATTCCAAACCCCATTCTTACATATTCGTTCAATTTTATTCACCTTATGGTCAATTAGGCAATTTAATTTAGGTTATGACAAATGGTCTTTGTTTTTATAAATTGTGTCTTTTTAAGAATCCAAACGTTTATAATGTGCTTTTGCTTAAAGTTTCAAATTGTATACTTCAAGAGAAGATTCAACATGACAAAGATGTTGAACATAGCAAATTTGAGGTTGTTGCTCAGGTAATTCGTAATTCAAATTTTTTAAACAATATTCTTCTTTTAATTCTTTTTTCTCTTTAAGTTTTTTGAAATTTTTATTCACTGTAGAGGCATTGTTTGACTTGGAGAATAAAAACCAAGACTATGTGACTTGAAGAAGGACTTTACATCATCGATGATGCATAAGGTTTCTCTTTCATCCATTTTAATACATTTACTTCTAATAAGTAATTATAACGTTTACATATTTTGTGCAGTCAATTTTATGTTTCTGGATAAGTTCATGGCAATTGAAGATTAGTATTTCAGCTTAAGAAGTGAGAACAAAAAGGCTCAGATAAATACTAAATAGACAGTGGGTCAAAATCATTAAGCAAAATACAACAATTTCCCACCTATATATGGAGTAAGGATTTGATTATGCTTTGATGACAAGGAAATGTTGACATGTCTTATGCAGCCACTCACATGGCTCCTAAATGATGAGTCAAATGCTGACTCAAAAGGGTAATCATGTAATCTTTACATTATGACAATAAATGGAATAGGGGTTATCACAATTTAGTTATTACAATAATTCGTCTGCATTTATTATGTGATTAAATCTCGGCAACAAAATATTGGGATCAAATATTAATAGTATTGCAATCGAAGCTAATTTTTCAATTGGTGTTTTACACTACTTACCTTAATTATCTCAAACTAATTTTGGAATTCAAATTCTAGAATATCATGCTCCTTAATAAGCACATGAATTTCTATTTAAGAACCTAATTGCATGGTGTTTTTCATCATACTGTGAATAGTTAATCAAATATATTGCAGCATATTGTGAACCATTTATAGCTTTGTATCCGGTTTCATCATATTGCAGCAGTCTCAAAACAAGATTTTTTCTTCTTTCTATAAATCGTTTTTTAGGTTGTTAGCCTTTGCACTTTTGTTGTTACTGTTATTATTTCTATTCATGTTTTTCTTTTTTAATTTGTTCAATCTATTCATGTTATTATTTTTAATTAGTTTGATTTGAACGTATAAAGTGAACCATATAGACTGACTTGATTAACCATATAAAGTTTGTGTTTATGTTGTTGTTTCTGTTTATGTTATTGCAGCAGCCTAATATATTTAAAGTTTTTTTTTACGTGAATAACAATGACTGCATTTTTTGTGGAATTTGTGTTTTTTCAATTGGTTCTTTATGTTTTTTATTTTAACCTTAAAAATTATATAAATTTCATAAAAGATAAATTAGACCATAAATTTCTATTGCTAACATATTTGGCCATGTAGACCAATTTGATCCTAAATTTCCATTGTTAACCGAATTAGGGTTACTGATTTAAGGCTAATCCTAACATATTTCATGTACATGGTCAAAATAATATGGTCAAAATAGAAACATGGTATGATTTTCTACTTTTAGACAAAAGAATATTTTGACTTTTATAGTCAAAATGACATTGACTAATTCTATTACTGTTTGACCATGTAGACAAATTTGTCCCTAAATTTCTATCGGTAACCAATTAGTTTTTTTTTTTGAAAAGGAGAGGAAATGGAGCTTCGGTAACTAATTAGTGTTACTGTTTTACCCAATTTGACTCTAAATTTCAGGGCTAAACATATTGTAATGTTCAAACTGGATCGGATGGAAACATGGTATGATTTTGGGTTACTTTTATTTAGTCTAAATAATATTTTGACTTTTATAGTCAAAATGATATTGACTGCATTCTATTACTCTTTGACCATTTATACCAACTTGACCCTAAATTTCTATTGCTAACCAATTAGTGTTACTGTCTTACCCAATTTGGCCCAAAGTTTCATGTTCAAAGCATGTTTTTATGTTCAAATTGTATGCGATGGAAACATGGTATGATTCTAGGTTTTTTTTTTTAGTCAAAATAATATTTTGACTTTTATAGTCAAAATGACATTACAACACCTTTCTACTTCTTTATGTTCACTGTATTTTTTTTTTGTATTTATTTTTTTTTATTTACCCCAAATAGTCAACCACCATTTAAAATAATTGACTATATGATTTCATACCTTTTTTCCGTAGTTATGCATAATATTTCTTGAAGCTAGCCCGTCTATCCAGACGGGTTATGAAACTAGTGTTGTACGAAAGAAGGCATGAAAACAATTATGTGACGTTTTCATTGTTCATGTAAAAACACTAATTTTGGTTAATTTTGGAAACAAGTAACTATTATTTCAAAACATAATAATTTTCCCAAACTTTGGAAACAAATAACGATTTAAATAAAACTTACTATCTTTACCAACGGTTGCCGGTTGGAACGGGTTAACCAGCAGTAGAATATTAACTAATAAAGAATATTTTTTACTAAAAAATACATTAAGACTACGCAATTTATGAAACTTAAATTCCGCATTTCATGATTTGGGTTGGTTGACCACAATTGTTAGTTTGGGTTGGTTGGCCACAATTTTATATGAACAATGAGTGTATCATGTATATTTTTTTACTTCTAATATCTATTGATTTAAACATTTAATTCACCAAAATCAACTTTATATAAAAAAAATACAATTTAACCTTGGGCTTATGCAAGATTATTTCTATGTGAAAACTGCTGATAGAATTGAACTCATGGCAATGTTGGGATTATTTGGTGCTATTATCAGTGGCATACAAATGTATCCTTAATTTAAAATTAGTTTTAAAGATATTCAACTTTGAATCATATATATAGGTTATTAAGAATTTTGCAATTAAAGATGGTTTCATGATTGCTTTCTTTAACAAATGAAAATGGAATGATACTTGAACGGGAGGAACTCAAATCCATCCATTGCTTTATGACAAGTTGCTAACAAACTTCTGTTTTGTTTACAGTTCAACTGAAGATCTTGCGAAAGACTTCATGAACTTTGTTGCTGAGTTAGTACGCTTAAGAGAGTGTTTAGGAGCAGGTCTTTTATCAAAAAATTAGTTTTCTTTATTGTTTCCTTCATTATGGTAGTGTTTTAGGGTATATATAGTGAGATGGGTGGGTTGGGTAACCGATCATGTTTAAAAATTATGTTAGACTGTGCGTAATGGAAACCCAGTTTGGTCACCCCTGCCACCTCTGCGTCACATCAGCGTTCTCTCTCCTGATCAAACACATGACCAGACAGCGACCAAATGCCCGTAACGGGTGACCGTTCGGAATTTTTTTTTTATTAAATTAAAAACAAATACATTAATAATAATAAAAAACATTACATTAAAAATTGAAAAAAAGACATAAATAAAAAAAACATTACATTAATATTAAAAAACACAAACTATCAGTCCAAATTATATTTGGCCCTGATTTTCACCTTCCTCGCCAAAACCCACTCAAGATTTCTGCCGATGAGGTGATCATGCGACAAGTTGTAGAATTTTATGTGCTTGAGCTCTTGGTTATCTTTTTGGATCTCCATGAAATCAGATATGTTCGCTTTGAGGAAGTCAAAAAATTCGTCCGTGGCGTCTTTCCAATGCCCGACTAATTCCTGAGCCGATGATGGCGGGGGGCACCGTATTCTGAACTTTGAGCAGCTGATGACGATGCCGCTGCTTTCTTCTTCGCCTTGTCCCGCCCCATTGGTCGAGGGGGTGCAACTTCCACTTCTTCATCATACTGATCCTCCTCTTCTGGACTAACCCCTGAACCTTGCGCAGCTGATGATGACGAAGTCCTTGATTTTTTCCCCTAGCCTTCGCGAACATCGCCAACTGTGCTGGGTATTCAACCTCCTTCCACTTTGGATGGTCCTTCAAAATTCTTCAGCACTCCACCTCTGTGAACTCCCCTGCATGTTGAGCACTAAATTCACCACAAGCTCGCTCATACAAAATCTGCTCGTTCGCCCCACTTGGGTTTCTTCGTACGAGGTTGTCATAAATATAACAAAAGTTGGCAATTTTAGGACGAAGCATATTCTTCCACTTGCAGTTTAGTGAGTCGTATGTTCGGGTCGTCCCACCCATTTCACTCGCAAAGCGAACTAACACATCCTGCCAAAATTCACATTTAACCCTGAAGTTCGACTTGACGACATTTTCGGAAGTGTCGATCCAAGCCTTGCATAAGCCTATCTCTTCAAGCTTCGTCCATGTCGCGCTTCCGCCGGTCACCCCCTTTGTCGGTGGTTGGCGCCTTTTTGCTACCTTCTTTTTTGTTGGCGCTTCAACGGGCTCGGGCTCGTCGGACGACTCGGAAGACTCGACATCGAGGGGCGCGGCGGGAGTGGCGGGGGAACCACTTTGTGTTCGTGGTTGGTAGTCGTATCGGTCGAGCCCGGCGAAAGGATCAAAACTTTGGTGGTCGTATTGATCCCCACCAAAATAATTTTGATAACCTTGTTGTGGTGGTTGTTGATATTGTGGCGGTTGTTGTTGTTGTGAAGGGTATGGTCGGTATGGTGGTTGGAAGTAGGGGGGAGTAAATGGATTATTTTGATAACCTTGTGGGATTGGTTGATTTGTTTGGTGTACGAAAGTTGGTGGTTGAAAGTTGATCGAGGGTGATTGAGAGGGTGTGGGAAAGTTGGTGTTTGCTTGGCGTCGAGATTTTGGAGCCTTGCCTTTGTTCTTGGAGGAAGACATTTTTGGAGAGGGTGATTGAGAGAGATTTGAGTGTGTGTTTGAGAAGTGTAGAAAGGAATGAGAGTTGTGAATTATTTGGTAAAAGAATTGGGTATTTATAGGGTAAAAAAAGGGTAAAAATTAAATTTTATTGGTGTAAAAAGTAGCCGTTGGAGGGGAATTTGGGCTCGCAACGTTCGAAAACGAACGGTCGACTAGTCGACCGTTGGCCTTGGTCGACGCGTCGGGATGGGGGGCGTGTAACGGGGACGACGCGTTGGGAACGTCCAAGGTGGAGGTCGTGCGATACGCATGGTCTTATAAATTTGGTTAGAAGCATTAAATTTTATCGATTCCAATATTTATATTATAGAAGCATTTAAAATGTGTGAGCATATATAACAATCATATAAGTAAAGCATATAATTTTATTATATATGGAAGGACAGCCCGTGAATTTTACGAGTTATAACATAGTAAGAGAATAATTCAGCCTCAAAATTTTCTATCTCGTTTTCATTAAATAAATATTCTCTTACATTATAATATTTTTAATTAAACAAATAACGCAGACATTTTATTTTAATTATATTGGACAGGCAGCGACAATCTACAATCACCATGCTTCAGCGTTAAGTAAAAACTGCAGATGGCTTCATTGACGCCTAAAACACAATCTCTCTATCTAATACGGAGTAATAAATTAAAAATATTAATAAGTAAAAAAGAAACAGGTATTTATGATTCGACCCACAACGTCATTTCCCTAAATGGGTTTGAAGGATCATACAGTCATGTTCGGTTGTTGCTCATGTTTCACCGGCGGCGGATGCTCCTTATAATCACTCTCAGGAAAATTAGTCTTTGCTTTATCCCCTCGGAAATGAATGGCAGCTCGGTCGTAAGCTCTGGCGGCTTGCTCCGCCGTCCCGAAGGTGCCCAACCATACCCTCACTTTCCTCCAAGGATCCCTAATTTCCGCCGCCCATGTCCCCCATTGCCTCTGTCGTACACCTCTGTACTGCCGTTTCCTCTTCCTAACACCTTTCACCGGCTCACCACCGTCGCACGGCGGTGCGGCATTTTGCCAGAAGTAATTGCACCCCAAACAACCGTCGATTCTACACACTTGACATACTTCCATCGGATTTGCATCGAATGACATCACCAGCTGGTGGGCCCCGCTGGTGCTAGGTATTGATGACGTCATATGGTTGTTGTTGTCAGGTTGGCCAGAGATTACTTTCTTGAGGGCTGAGACAATTATCAAATGCTCATCGTCGGCCGTCAATAAACGTCGGTGATTATTGAATTCGAATTGAGGTTGCATTTTATGCATTTTCTTTTGGAAACGATAAGTTGTAATGAAACTGAAACAGTTGAAAGAGGTAAGCCAACGTGGGTGTTTAAATAGCGGGAAATTAGTTTGTAAAGTTAGTTGGACACGGTGGCAAAATGGTGGGTGGTGATGGGCCACGTGTGAAGAAGGTGTATGGATGATTTGGATACGTGCTTACATAAGAAATGGGTAAATACGTGGCATTTATGAGAATGAAACGTGGCGGATGAAGAGCTCACTCGTTGGTTCTAGAATGTCTTTTGTTTGCACAAGGATTTGTTATTTTTGCACAAGGAAATTTTAGGCAAAATACAATTATACCCTTAACTTAATAAAACCTAAAGTTTCACTTTATACCCTACAAACCCTAAAGAAAATACGGCCAATCCTAATTTCGTTACGGAAGTTTTTCTTTGGCTTCAAGCCTTCAACAACTTTGCCCTCGACTCATATGACGGTAAATTCTTTTGTTTCATCTACAAGCTTTAATTGATTCTTTTAATACCATCATAATTG
Organism: Calendula officinalis; assembly: GCA_963853835.1. Taxonomy (NCBI): domain Eukaryota; kingdom Viridiplantae; phylum Streptophyta; class Magnoliopsida; order Asterales; family Asteraceae; genus Calendula; species Calendula officinalis. The sequence goes on along the minus strand of OY970822.1, from coordinate 10,930,997 downwards.
CGTTTTAAATGATCACTAAATGCTAAGTTGCACTTTAATTTTCTCATATATAATTAATTTTTAGTATATAGTTCGAAGCAATCAAGATATTTAATTTGTTTAATTACAATAATTTTCTCATAATAGTTTAGATTCATGTATAAAGTTAAATTTGTTTGTTTCATTTACAAGCTTAAATTCATATTTCATCAATTATAATTAATTGATTAGGTGTTTTGAAGACATTTATATTTTTAACATTTACTCAGGTTGTAGTTGGTTGTAGTTTGCTAGTTGTATATGTTTAGTTTAGATGTTTTTTTTTATTAAACAGATGAGCTCAGTTCACTCAACAAGCCCGATTACTCAAAGTAATAGAGAAATGATGGTTAAGTTCTGGTGACGTTAAAGGTTATATATATTAGTATCTGGAATAAATCAAAATAATCAAGTAGTTGAAGTGGTTAACACTCAATGACTACTTAGGAGAGGTCTTGTGTTCGAATCCTGTAAGCAACACTTTATTTTTTAGTTAAAGAACTTACTAAAAGTGGAAATCTCCTTAAACTTAAAATTAAGGAGCTCCTTAAACTTACTAAAAGAGGTAGGCCTAAATGCATTATTAAGTAGTAAGATTTGAGTATGTCTAAATGATTAATGATTTTGAAAGAGATTATGATGATAAAAAGTAATTAATGAGTTTTTATAAATAAGATGTATGAATAGAGATAATGGCTTAAAAGAGCTTGATAATCGATTTATTAATAGTATGTATTAATAAGGCTTGAGACAATGATTTTTAAGTAATAAGTATCGGTTAGTATATTATACTAATAAAAGTAGTTATCGAATTACTAAGAGAATAAGTATGAAGTGACTAGTAATAGACATGTATTCTAGTCAAAGAGGAGTCAAAATATGGTGATTTTGATAAATGATAAATATGTTTTAAATTAGTAAAGGACTTGATAAAGTCAAGATTTGAAATGAATTAGTAAAGAGAATAATATGATAAGTTGGAATAGATGTATTCTAATAAGTGATGAATTTGATGAAAGGAGCTAATGCTCATATTTTGGTTAAAGGAGCTGAGGCTCATAAGTGTTAACGAGATATCCGGAATAAGGCTGCCCAGAAATGGGGGAGCATGAGACGTCTACTTGGGGTGGTACCTCCCTGCGCAAAGAGTAGAATGTCACAGTTTACGACACCCAGTGTTGGGTGAGCATGACAACCCGGGAACGGGGAGAGCTTATGAATCTCGGTAAGATGGGGGTTCCCAATTACCTTGATAGTTTACCTATGACGTCCCATATCGGGAGAGTTGGCTTCGGAGAGGTCCGTTGCATAAGTGATAAAGAAAGTGTAAGCTTGGAGATAGCTTACAAGTATGTGATTAGATGATGAGTAAGCTTATGGAAAGCTTATTAGTTGATACGGTTAAATGAATAGAAGGTGAATTGTGAATTAATAAGAAATGATAAGGATAAGTATTTATAATGCTATAAAGATATTTTTTTAAATCTTTTGAGAATGGGTCGAAAACCCATGTATCTCACGAGACTATTTTGTCTCACGTACTACTTTATTTTTGGCTATGTACTCAGGTTCAGGATCGAAGGATTAGAAGGTCGCGATAGAAGTGGCCTAGTGTTGATTAATTCGGGAGCTCGTAGGTAGGTCCAGTTTATCCTCTGGTTATGATATTGTATTTGTAATTCCGGTTTTAATACTCTGACAAACTTTTATTGGTTTTTGTTAAACCGTATTTTGGAATATTGGACATTTTAATATATTTTTTTTAAAATATGTTTTAAAAAGTGTTTTAAAAATTGAGGTGTTACAACTTGGTATCAGAGCTATAGTTTAAGTGAATTAGGTAGGTTTGACCTCCCTAGTCTTAAGCTATGCTAAGTAGGACCATATGTTTTCCATAGGATGTCCATGATTCGTCCTTTGAGACCGTAAAGTATGAGTATATTAGGGCCGATCCCTAAGAGGAGAAGATAATGTTTTGGGCTTTATGGGTTATGTTTGACTATTAAGTCAATCCTTGAAATCTAATGGTTTAATATGTTGTTATAGCAAATGGCGAACCCAAGGAGTGGAGAAATTCCACGAGATCATGAGACGGATTCAAATCGAATCCCAACTCATCCCGGTAATAATGGAGAGGGTTCCGGTTTGGGTGCAAACCAAACCCCGGTAACTATGGAAGCTATCCAGATATTGTTTACCCAAATTAGGGAAGTGGTGAATGAGGATGTGAACCGGATCATGACTAACCGGTTCAATGAGGAGAAGAATGGTAATTCTAAGTCCCGTGGGGGAAGTAAGTCTTCGGGTAGCAAGACCCGTACCGAGGAACCATCAACCGAGGAAAGCAACGATTCGGGGTCGGAAGAAAAAGAAGGATGTACATACAAGACATTCATGACGTGCAACCCCGGTGAGTATTATGGAAGTTCGGAACCGAAGGTCACGATGCGTTGGATTCGGGAAACCGAGCAAGTACTAGAAAGTAGCAAGTGTTTGAAGAAAGACATGGTCATTTATGCATCCCGACAGTTGAAGGATGAAGCGTTGACATGGTGGGATACCATGTATGAGACTTTGGGAAAGAAGGTGTACAAGATGTCGTGGAAGGAGTTCACGAGTAGGTTGAAGGAAGAGTTTTGTCCCGAGAGAGATCTAGAAGAGTTGCAAGAAGAGTTCATGTTCATCAAGAAGGGTAATATGTCGGTGGAAGAGTACACCAAAAAGTTTACGGGATTACTACCGTTTGTAATCAGCTCTTATCCGACGGAACGTATGAAGGTGGTTCGGTATGCGAATGGGCTACCACCGGAGTTTGAATTGGAAGTCAAGCGAGTGGCCACGTTAGATGAGGCCATTTGTACGCACGAGGTGTTGAGAGGGTTCTTCGGCGAAAAGCACAAGAATCGGCGTCAAAAGGAGAAGAGAAGAAGCTCGATAGTAGCTTAGGATCAACGAAGAAAGAAAAGTTCAAACCGAGTTTGTCAAAGCATGGTAGTATTGGAAGTTGTCAAAGTTGTGGGAAGAATCACCATGGGGAATGTAAAGCAAACACGGCTATATGCTTCAAGTATGGACAAGTAGGGCACCGAGCAAAGGATTGCAAAGTAAGGAACCTCGAGGAAGTGGAATGCTACACTTGTCACGAGGTGGGACATTTCAGTAGTGCGTGCCCGAGGAAGAGAACCGACACGTCAGCATCAACCGCCAACAGGAATCGGGTGAAGGAAACTCATGGAGCCGCTTCAGGTAATTCGTTTATGAAGTTTTGATATATGATTAGGATTTAATTGGTTTTATGTCGCGCAATTTGGTGCTTATGTGAGCTACGTGTGAAAATAATTATAGATGAAGTGTATGATGTGAAAGATAAGTTTGGGAGATAATCTCCCCGGGTTATTATGGTGTATAGTCGAATGGGTTGGCGACCGGTATGTCGCGAGAAATAAGGATAGGAAAGTGAAACACGAGAGTGGCAAATGTTTCCAACAAGAGGATGGTAGTACAATGAAGTACTAAGTGTTGACGAGAATCGTGAAGTACAAATTAATATTCACACATATAAAATGGAACCTTAGATAATGGATATGATTGATTGAATGTTGGCATATAGCCATAGCAAATGTTCGGGTTAGGGATGTCGGGTGTGACATCAAGAGTGAACAATTTATTTTGGTAAAGGTTTATAGAAAAAAAAAGGGAAGCACGATAGTGCACGTATGGTCACCGATCGAAGTCAATTGGTTGACTCAAGATGACCGGGTGAAAGAAAAATTAGCAGTTTTAGTAATGAGGGAATGAATCG